>JAGDQO010001111.1:0-1469935 GCA_018342035.1 Solanum appendiculatum | reverse complement strand
ATTAGGTCGTGCCGCGACATTAAATTAGGCGCTTATTGGGAGGCAACCTAATTGGTAGTGTAACTTCTTATTTTATTTTATTTTTAATTTTATAGTGTCATTTTTTCTTTTGGTCTTGTCTTTATAGGTTTTGGAGAAGTCTGAGTATCCAAAATTTGGAGCTAAGGAGCACGTTTGAGCTTAAGGGTGGGGTGACGATCCTTGATGAAAATTAAGAGAACATGCTACTAGCTAGGCCTAGAGGCCTCAGGGAGTTTTCCTAACCCTTGTTTTACATTTTATTTGATGCTTTGGGGACATAGCATCTTTTTAAGTGTGGGGTGGAGGAATGAATTCCTAGTTTTTACTGCTTTATCGAGTCTTTTTGTATTTTTAGGTGGGTTACTCGGCTTTTGTTTTCGGTACTTTTCCTGAGGATAGTCCCTTTGAACCGACAGGAGTAATTTTTTTCTTTTTATTTTTATTTTTTTTGGAGAGAAAGAAAAGACCATTTTGAGTTGTGTGATACTTGCTATTTAGGCCTAAATTTTGAGTAGTATTTTCTTGTGAATGCTTGATTGCTAATAAAATTGTAGACTCTTTGACACCGAGTTCATGGTTGTGACTTTGTAAATAGCTTATTTTATTTTGTAGTTTGTTATGATCTTGTCTCTCTTAGAAGTGGAATTGATCCATCTTGATTGATACTTGTGCCATGTGTGGTGAGAATTTGTTTATTCCATGTTTTGCATCTTAGTCTAGAACTTGCCCTGCATATTATTGAAGCTAAATAAAAAGTGTTGCTCAGTTTAGGAAATGATAATAGGCTTTCTTTGATTTGTCTTGTAAATTTTAGCCTTTTCAGATATTATATCACTAGTTCGCCCTTTTGAGCATGTAGCCTTTTGTTGGTAGCCATATTTTGCCCTTAACTATTTTGTTGAATCCCTAGTTTTTGCACCTTGCTTCCTTGAGCACTGTAGCATAGACTGATTATAATTGTTATATCTGGAAAAAGAAAAGGGGTGGTTGAATGAAAAAGAAATCAATGATGGCTACAAAGTGATGAAAAAAGCCCTCTTTGAAAGAATGTGACATGAAAAAAAAAATCTTTGAGAAAAATATATATTATTGTGAAAGAAAAAAATGATTGAAGCATTCTTGAGATGATGAGAATTACTTGTGAAATAATTGTTGAAGAGAGGGTTGAAAATAAAGAGAAGAAAATAATGGGTGATGAAGTCTAAAAATACAAAGTGCTTAGGGAAGTGTAAGTCACTATTATATAGTTTTCCTACCCGTCCCCTAGCCTACATTACAACCCTTAAAAGTCCTATTTGATTTTATTCGAGCATGCTTAATTAGTGGAGATGTACATAATGGGCAAGCATATGGTTCTTTGAGCATACATGTGAATTTTATTGGTGAGTGTGAGATTTGATCTTTGATGTGAAGTCCTTAATTTATATTCAATCTTCTGAATTGAGTGTGTGAACTATTTTCTTCTTGTGAGGGCACTTGTTTCGTGATAGATAGGTGATGTTATTAACTTTCTTTGACGAGAGTAGGTAGCAAGCTTAAATTTGATGAGTTCAAAGTCCGTCCTTGAGGTTAGGAGGTTAGAGGTTTGTTGTTTATTTGAATGTCTTGCATAATGAGCGGGAATTGTACTTGATGTTTTCAAATTTCAATATGGCCTAATTGTTTGTATCAACCAAAGTGGTGGCTTCCTAGTATGATTTTTGAGATGAGCTTTAATGTTTGCTCGAGGACGAGCAAAAGTTTAAGTGTGGGGTGTTGATCTGAGGCCAAAAATATATTTTCTTATCATTATTTGTCTCAAATTTAGTATTTATATTTGTCCTTTTTTAGCATGGATTTTATGGACTGTGCTAAATAGTGTATTTTATTTGTAGGATTAAATTGGTGCAAAGTTGAAGAAGTTTGGAGCTAAAATGAATTAATTATGAAAGATTGAAGAAGGAAAATCAAGCAGGCAGCTTAATGGATTAAATTGAATATTATATTAATATTTATATATATGGAAAAGTTGGGCGAGGAAAGCAAATTGAGGCGGTTGGGCAGTGTTCACGCGGACGTAGGAATCCAATTCCGTTTTGGTTTTGGGTTCCTAATTTGTTTTGGACTCAGTTATTTTATTCAGGGTTTTCTACATCTATAAATAATCCATAGAAATAATTATTGGAGGGAGGAGGAAAAAAAAAAGACTGAGAAACTTTGAAAAAGACACTTTGTAAGGAAAAATTGTCAATACTTTTTAGGGTTCTTTTCTTCTTCTTTTTCTTAGGTATTAGTAGCTAAAGACCCTTGTTCTGGGGCTGCGGCCATGGGTAATTGTTGAACATCGATTGTTTTGAATTAATGTTGGTTATCGTTTAAATTACTTTTGTATTCTTGTTTTAGTATTTCATGCTTGATCACCATAGAAATAAATTTATTGTCTATTCTTCGACTCGAGAGATAAAGAGGTAGCTAGACCAAAGAATGCAAAGAACTTGTTCTAACTTTGTTTAGATTCGTGTTTAGGAGTGACGCCCGGACGAACACCTTGCTTGGTTACGAAACAGGATGAAATATAAATGCTCGCCAATTAGGACTGCCTATCCCCGCTCAACGATTTAGTTAGACAGCTAGTTGGAGTAGGCGATTAGAGGTCGAGAGATCATGATCATAAAATCAACCCTGTAAATCAGTAATTTGATAACCGTATTTAATTCATTACATGAGATGCGATACATGAAACCCTATGCATGTTGCAGCTCTTGAATTGTCCTAATCACTGTAAGTTAATCTTAAGTATTTAATTTTTGCATTCTTTTATTTCTTTTGACACTCTTAAATAAATAATTAGACTAGTATAATTTAGTACATAGTTAATTGACAAGTCTCTGTGGGTTCGATATTCCTGTTCTTAAAGAGCCACTTATTACTTCTGCGACCACGTACACTTGCGTGTGCAATTTGAAGCAACAAGTTTTTGGCGCCGCTGCCGGGGACTTAGAAATTAACTATTCTTCTAGGTTATACTTTTTTTTATTTATTTATTTAATTTAATTTTTTTTCTATTTTTTTAGTTTTTGTTGTTTTCTGAACAACTAATTTTTTTCCTTTGTATAATTTTGTACTTGATATGGCTTATTGGGATAAACAATGGTTGGGTGAGGAGTATTCTTATAAGTATCCTTGTAATTATTGTAATGGACCCCACTTGGATATCGATTGTCCTATATGTCATATATGTGGTGGTCAATTTGGTCATTGGAATGGTTGTCCTAACTCTTATTCCCCTCCCCATCCCCCCTATTATGATTCTTCTGTTATCTTTGATGTTGACAGGGGTGATGAAGTGGGGAATGCCCAAAAAGGTGGAGGTACGCATAATTATGGGAACACTTATAACTCAAGTTGGTGGAACCACCCCAACCTCTCATGGGGTGGAAATCAGAATCAACACCAAAATCAGGCTCAAGGGCTGAACCAATACAGACCACAAGGTAATGGACAACAATTTCAACAGCCAAATAATCAAGGTACGAAGCAAGGGGGCATGACTAAGGAAGAGTTGTTCCAAAAGCTAAGTACAGAAATTAGCAACAAGTGGGGAGAAGAGTTGAAAAGCACCCAATTAGCGCAGAAAAATCTGGAAAGACAGTTCGCACAATTGGCTAATGCAGTCAATGTGCGTCCTCCTGGAGGTCTTCCGGGTGACACGGATCCTAACCCAAGGCAACTGAATGCGGTGAGTACAAGGAGTGGATTACAACTGGAGGAACTAGCTCCAAAGAAGAGAAGTTCTGAGGTGGTGAGAGAAGAAAAGAAACCCGAAGAAGTGGTTCAAGATGCGAATGTTGAGAGGATTGTTCCTCAATTAAAACCACCCCCTTCGTTTCCTCAAAAGTCCAAAAAGCAGAACGAGGATGCATGCTTCGGTAAGTTTTTGTCTCTCCTTAAACAAATTCACATTAATCTCCCTTTGGTTGATATTTTGCAGGGAAATCCCAAGTACGCCAAGTATGTGAAGGAGATAGTGGAGCAAAAAGAGGAATTCCAACCATTCAACTATACCTTATTCCTTAATGTCAATGTTGAGAAAGAGTACAAAAGTGAGAATGTTGTAAATAATGTTGCTTTGGAGTTGAGGCACCTTTGATCTCATTCAAAACACTTGACTATAGATGAGGAACAAGGCCCCGACATCCTAAAGTTTTCTAATCCACATAGACAAAACGACATTCCTCACTTAAGGGCCAAGAAGTGCAAGATGCGACATTTATTACTTGGTTCTGTTATCTTTATACCACCGCCTCTAGAGAGGAGCAGAAAAATTGATGCAAAGTTAGGGGTACAATTCATAAGTTCAAAGTGGAAAGAAAAGTGGTGAACTTAATTAGGTCGTGCCGCGACATTAAATTAGACACTTATTGGGAGGCAACCCAATTGGTAGTGTAGCTTCTTATTTTATTTTATTTTTAATTTTATAGTGTCATTTTTTCTTTTGGTCTTGTCTTTATAGGTTTTGGAGAAGTCTGAGTATCCAAAATTTGGAGCTAAGGAGCACGTTTGAGCTTAAGGGTGGGGTGACAACCCTTGATGAAAATTAAGAGAACATGCTACTAGCTAGGCCTAGAGGCCTCAGGGAGTTTTCCTAACCCTTGTTTTAAATTTTATTTGATGCTTTGGGGACATAGCATCTTTTTAAGTGTGGGGTGGAGGAAAATGAATTCCTAGTTTTTACTGCTTTATCGAGTCTTTTTGTATTTTTAGGTGGGTTCCTCGGCTTTTGTTTTCGGTACTTTTCCTGAGGATAGTCCCTTTGAACCGATAGGGAGTAATTTTTTTTTACTTTTTTTTTATTTTTTTTTTAGAGAAAAGAAAAGACCCTTTTGAGTTGTGTGATACTTGCTATTTAGGCCTAATTTTAAAAAATACTTTCTTGTGAATGCTTGATTGCTATTGAAATTGCAGACTCTTTGACACCAAGGTTCATGGTCGTGACTTTGTTTATAGCTTGTTTTATTTTGTAGTTTGTTATGATCCTGTCTCTCTTAGAAGTGGAATTGATCCATCTTGATTGATACTTGTGCCATGTGTGGTGAGAATTTGCTTATTCCATGTTTTGCATCTTAGTCTAGAACTTGCCCTGCATGTTATTGAAGCGAAATAAAAAGTGTTGCTCAGTTTAGGAGATGATAATAGGCTTTCTTTGATTTGTCTTGTAAATTTTAGCCTTTTCAGATATTATATCACTAGTTCGCCCTTTTGAGCCTGTAGCCTTTTGTTGGTAGACATATTTTGCCCTTAACTATTTTGTTGAATCCCTAGTTTTTGCACCTTGCTTCCTTGAGCACTGTAGCATAGACTGATTATAATTGTTATATCTGGAAAAAGAAAAGGGGTGGTTGAATGAAAAAGAAATCAATGATGGCTACAAAGTGGTGAAAAAAGCCCTATTCGAAAGAATGTGACATGAAAAAGAAAAAGAAAAAAAAAGGAAAAAAAGAAATTCTTTGAGAAAAAAATATATTATTGTGAAAGAAAAAAAAATGATTGAAGCATTCTTGAGATGATGAGAATTACTTGTGAAATAATTGTTGAAGAGAGGACTGAAAATAAAGAGAAGAAAATAATGGGTGATGAAGTCTAAAAATACAAAGTGCTTAGGGAAGTGTGAGTCACTATTATATAATTTTCCTACCTGTCCCTTAGCCTACATTACAACCCTTAAAAGTCCTATTTGATTCTATTCGAGCATGCTTAATTAGTGGAGATGTACATAATGGGCAAGCATATGGTTCTTTGAGCATACATGTGAATTTTATTTGTGAGTGTGAGATTTGATCTTTGATGTGAAGTCCTTAATTTATATTCAATCTTTTGAATTGAGTGTGTGGACTATTTCTTCTTGTGAGGGCACTTGTTTCATGATAGATAGGTGATGTTATTAACTTTCTTTGATGAGAGTAGGTGAGCAAGCTTAAATTTGATGAGTTCAAAGTCCGTCCTTGAGGTTAGGAGGTTAGACGTTTGTTGATTATTTGTTTATCTTGCATAATGATTGAGAAGTGTACTCGATGTTTTGAAATTTCAATATGGCCTAATTGTTTGTATCAACCAAAGTGATGGCTTCCTAGTATTATTTTTGAGATGTACTTTAATGTTTGCTCGAGGACGAGCAAAAGTTTAAGTGTGGGGTGTTGATCTGAGGCCAAAAATATATTTTCTTATCATTATTTGTCTCAAATTTAGTATTTATATTTATCTTTTTTGAGCATGAATTTTATGGATTGTGCTAAATAGTGTATTTTATTTGTAGGATTAAATTGGTACAAAGTTGAAGAAGTTTGGAGCTAAAATGAATTAATTATGAAGGATTGAAGAAGGAAAATCAAGCAGGCAGCTTAATGGATTAAATTGAATATTATATTAATATTTATATATATGGAAAAGTTGGGCGAGGGAAGCAAATTGAGGCGGTTGGGCAGTGTTCACGCGGACGTAGGAATCCAATTCCGTTTTGGTTTTGGGTTCCTAATTTGTTTTGGACTCAGTTATTTTATTCAGGGTTTTCAACATCTATAAATAGTCCATAGAAATAATTATTGGGGATAGAGGAGAAAAAAAAAGACTGAGATACTTTTGAAGGAAGACACTTTGTAAGGAAAAATTGTCAATACTTTTTAGGGTTCTTTTCTTCTTCTTTTTCTTAGGTATTAGTAGCTAAAGACCCTTGTTCTGGGGCTGCGGCCATGGGTAATTGTTTAACATCGATTGTTTTGAATTAATGTTGGTTATCATTTAAATTATTTTTGTATTCTTGTTTTAGTATTTCATGCTTGATCACCATAGAAATAAATCTATTGTCTATTCTTGGACTCGAGAGATAAAGAGGTAGATAGACCAGAGAATGCAAAGAGCTTGTTCTAACTTTGTTTAGATTCGTGTTCAGGAGTGACGCCCGGACGAACACCTCGCTTGGTTACAAAACAGGATGAAATATAAATGCTCGCCAATTAGAACTGCCTATCCCCGCTCAACGATGTAGTTAGACAGCTAGTTGGAGTAGGCGATTAGAGGTCGAGAGATCATGATCATAAAATCAACCCTGTAAATCAGTAATTTGATAACCTTAGTTAATTCATTACATGAGATGCGATACATGAAATCCTATGCATGCTGCAGCCCTAGAATTGTCCCAATCACTGTAAGTTAATCTTAGTATTTTATTCTTGCATTCTTTTATTTCTTTTGACACTCTTAAATAAATAATTAGACTAGTATAATTTAGTAAATAGTTAATTGACAAGTCTCTGTGGGTTCGATATTCCGGTTCTTAAAGAGCCACTTATTACTTCTGTGACCACGTACACTTGCGTGTGCAATTGGAAGCAACATAAATCTTAATTTTTGAAAGAACGTATATTTTATTGAATATTCATAAAATAAAAGAAGAATACAATTACTGTAGAATCTTAAAGGAGAATAAAAGTATATTTTATAAATTATTTAAAAATAGCACTAAATATGTTGTAACAATTGTGTCGTGAATAAATTAATGTGACGAGATCAAGATGATTAAATGCAAATTTTCTTCATAATTCCAGACCTTACATATTATAACTACAATAATAATAACTATGCATCAATCTCGATCAAATAAATAAAATACAATTCGCTCTAGACAAGTTAGCATTTATGGAAGGCAAAGGAGACATAGATATAGGGTAATGTCTTTTTTCTTTCTACCACGTCTATATCCACTTGTTCAACCCCTTTCACATATGTGAATAAAAAAATTTTAGAAGCACTTAAATGGTTTTGATATATTTCTCCCTCCAAGTGATAGTTCTTTAGTAGATGCCAAAGCCAAAAATGGAAAAATCCTTGGAGATTGAGATTCTATGTATAGTGTTCAATGACTAGAAAGCAAAAGATAATTTCAACTTGAATATTTGGCCCACTATATCTATCAATGAATCGTGCTTATTATATGGTGACAAAGTTTGGGAATATAATGGATATTCTTCAAGTACAATAATGAATATGCATAGCAAATCATGTTGGTCAAATTTTATGTTAGATTTTTGCTTTAACAAAGCATGGAGCTAGTGACTAGTGTTACTATTCACAAAGGACTGCTGGTTTTGAGATTTATGTTTTCTGGTGAGGTCATGATTAATTCGTTAGAACAAATTGTCTACGCTTAGAATAGATCAATTTTGTCCTAAAAACTTAATTGAATACAAGCTAAAAGTTAAAATAAGGGGATATTCATGTTATCAATGGCATCAAAATATATAGTCACATAAGAATACAAACTAAAAGTCAAAATAAGCTTAGAACACAAGGAACGAATTCATGAAGAATAACAAGCACACAAATGAGTATGGGTAATATGAATATCCATATTATTCATTTATTTAGTGCATAATACGGATAATATTCATATTTGATCTATTTTTTTTAAAGTTGGTATAGCTATTACTCCATTAGATTGCATTGAATGGTTGCTTGATTATTACTCTCTCTATTCCATATGAACTGAATTTGTGAGGCAATGCACACATATTAAGAAAAACATTGAAGGACATAGTATAAACCATACTTTCCACTCTTGCCCATTGTGAAATCATAAAAATAACTTTGTAAGTAGTGATATTTATCTCCTAGAAAATATAAACTTTAATAAATGAAAGGGCAAATATGGAAAAAAATTTAAACATCCATCTTGAACTTTGAACAATTTAATTATTTTGAATAATGAAAAAAACCTCAAAAATTCACTTAAATGAAATACAGGGAGTACTTTTTAAAACTATTTTGCATGTTCTAGTGGGTAGAAAGAACACACTTTATGACCTAGATATGACAATAAGTTCGATGTAATATATGCATTAGTTTTGGAATCTAATAAGTTTGATGTAATATAAAATTTCATAAACTTCAAATTAGGAATATATCTCATCTCCTTTATATTAATTTTAGTCTTCTATTTTTTTTTCTTGATTTATTGGTCCTCCAATGCCTGTATTCATATCTATATAGACGTATACCCCTATATTTTTAATGGATAAATATCATAAAACACTATTTTATTTTTCAGTTCCTCATAATGCATGCATTATTTTGTGGTTAATTCACCAGGGACCAGGTTCAGAGTCAAAAAACTAGAACAGATTATCTTCATCAATTAGTGCTAGATGCGTACGTAATGATACATTAATAAAGTAGAATCCGGGATGTATTAACGCCTAATCTTTACCAAAATGTTGTGGAAATATATAGCATAATTATGATCAGAGTAGTCCCCTAATTAAAACAACATATAAAGGGAGGATAGCAGAGGAAACTATCTCTTATAACTACGTACAAATTGAATAGAAGAAAATGACTATCGTAAAAAGGACATAAAACTAAAGCAAATTTGTAAATTAAAGGGGTACAAAATCAAATCTCACGAATGGTGCACATAGCCATTGGTGGAGCTATATAGATTTAAGGGTGGTCAGATCAGAGTGGAAGAATATATATACTTGGTATACAGAAAATCATATTGTATATACATTATAACAAAAATAACTTTTAGCGATAATAAATAAACACATTAATAAAGATTACTAAAACTTTACCAGCATTAATTACTTATCATTGGATCCAATGTCACTATAGGCTTTAGGGACATTTACAAAGAGTTCTAATTGCTGCTAAAAATACATATTTAGCGACAATTAAACTATTATCGTTAATTAAATGTGGCTAAATATCGTTTTTGGTATAATGATATATGTCAAAAACTACTTTTGTATATACATATTAAATCTTGAACACCATTAATAAAATTTCTGATTTCGCCACAGTAGGTTAAGGGTATACCATCCACCATGAAGATGAAGAATATTCCAGCTAAATTAAATGGGATCACAGCTAGATTTCAGTTGCACTCTCTTTCTCACCTTTTTGACTTTGAAACATTTCCTTCTTCCACGATAGTTATATTTCTCCTAATTACAGGTATACATCTCTGTATACTTTAATTTTTATCCTTTCCACTTTGATATACTTTAATCATGAAATCTTCGATTTTGAACTAGCAGTATCATATTTATTTGTCAGATATCAGAGAAAACAAGGACGAAAAAAAGAGAAAAGTGTACGTTACGCTTTCTCATCTAATTTAAAAATATTAAGATTTGTAAAATGTGTATAATTTTTATGTCATTTGATTAATTAATTTGATTTGTAACATGTAAGTCTTTGTAACAAGTCTAATGTAGTATACACCATAAAAGAGTTTTAAGTTATAAATATTCACAATCGATCTAAGCTTTGCAAGGTAACTTTTTTTTTCAACATTATTGTTATAGAGAAACGAATATATATATATATATATATAATAGCAGATTATCTCATGGGTGTACGTAGTATACAAAGCTCTTTCTTCGCACAGAATTTAGTCCTACCTTTTTAAGAGTTAAAAACTTGATGAAGAATAACATTGAAGAAAAATCATGCTTCAGGCCGATTACTGATTAGAGCTCAAAAGAACAATAAGACATTAGATTATGGTTAAAGAATTTGATTGTATATTTTGTAGTTAGTTTATTAAATGCTAACATAATTTACATTCTAAAGAAGGAGCCCCTCTATTAGTTACCTATGCAACTGTTCTATTTCCACTAGTAGGGGACACTTTTTGTACAAAGAAGAAATAATTTATCAAGGGGGTATGAACATTATCTACTTCCTTCATATTTTGGAGCAAAGCACAGGTCAGGGTGACGCCTTAACCCCTCCAATCTCCATCATTACAATGGATTTGATCAGGGGCGGATCTACGTGGGTGCCAGATGTTCACTTGAACACACTGTATATATAGTATAGACTTTTAATACTCTTGTATTTGAATCATCTCAATCAAAGAAAAGAGATAGCCTAGTGGTACTGGATTGTGCAACTTGGGCTGCGAATGCTATCCTTAATTTACAATTGATCGGATATATGTTTCAAATATACTTAATGTTATGTTGTTCAATTGAATATTTATCCAAAGGGGTTCTAGCACTAACGAGTCGTTAAAGTATTAGAAAAAATAATACATATATTAACTTTGATATTATTAAATCGTCCCTTATTTGGTACTATTTTTAATTTATTCAAGTACTATTCTTATATATAGTGAACCATGACACTAACAGTGTGGGGTACTATTTTTATTATAATATATTATATTCAATATTATTCCTATTATAATACACTCTATTCATTTAGTACAACAAATTAAAATAGTCAAATAAAAAATAAAGCCCAACATTATAAATACACATCATGATTCAATACGATTCTTTTATATATACACCCTTTCAAACGATCCCTTAGTTCTCTAATTCCAGTAGTTTATCAAAATTATTGTCCTACCAGTAAACACAAGGGGGTCCTCCTATGATTTACTTGATACACTGAATCTAATTATGTCACTAGCATTAGGCTAATACTTGATTAATTAATGAATTATCAATAGGGTTCTTTTTCTTTAATTAGGCTGCTTGAGATTTGTTATGATATATTTGATCGAATTGTTCGAACATACTTCATTAATATCTATCACTAGGTTGCATAATTGAAACTTTTTTTACTATTAGCATCTAATTTCATGCTGCCATCCCTATAGGTATAGGCAAGTTCTGGAACAGTTTTGGTTTCGTTTGAACTAGAAAAATTGGGAAATTGTCAAATATGAAAGATTTAATTTTTTTTGGTCCAAAAGATAACTTCTATCATATATTATATTAACTATAAAGTTTGAGAGTAAATAAAGAAAAGGAAAGGTGTGAGATATCATATTGTTCGAGGAACCCTAGATGTTGTCGGAGTAAAGGATCATCAACAAGGGCGTTCTCGTGTGTTGTAGATTCTTATCCAAGACTTGTATCATTTGATGATGCCATGTGAATCGCTAGAACCATGTGAATCGCTAGAAACATGTGAAGTGTATGGCTAATCCAATAACGAAAGTTTCGTAAGGGGATGGGAGCAGGCTACCATGAGACAAAAGATCTTCTTTCTAAAGAGATTCGATTCGATTCGGAACACTTATATGTCCAAGGTTCAATATTGAAATAATTTCATAGGTTTTCCTTGACTTTGTCCGTGTCAACAAACAATTTGAAATACCTCGACTTTTTTAGAACAGGTCCGAGTCAAATATCAATGATTTGAAGCACTTCTTTTTACACTATTTTGGAAACCCAAGGACTCAATCGTATGGATATGTAAAATACAAGATTTTCAATCCTAGCAGGAAAGGGAGGGAAACAGATACTCAATTTAAAGTGAGTAAACAGAATTTCATACTCGATCTCATAGATACATATAGAATTCCGTGGAAAGTCGTATTCGATGAAAGTCGTATGTACGGCTTGGAGGGAGATCTTTCATATCTTTCGAGATCCACCCTACAATATGGGATAAAAAGGCCAAAATAAGTGATTTTAGCCCTTATAAAAAGAAAAGTGATTCTTGAATCCCTTTCACGCTCATGTCATGTCGAGGTACTACAGAAAAAAAATAGCAAAATTCGATCCAATTTATGGTAATCGATTAGTTAACATGTTGGTTAAGGATCCAAGTAGATTAGGTTAAGGTAAGTATGACTTCAACCCTTTTCTCATCGGGCCAGGATCGATAGCCATTCGATCTGAAAAACGTGCGGTCAGATTCAGAATCCCCAATGTCTTGGTCTTTACATTCACTTCGAGGGACAAGCAGTGTATCTAGGTAAGCGGCATCTAATTGAATTGATTCACCGGATCTTCCATTTACAAAAATGGAAGAGATATCGATCGGCTTCATGAAAGCTAGAAAGGAAGCAAGTTTAGCGAACATAGAGATGGAAAGAGATGGATTTTGCTCAGTTGTTGTCAGATGAATTTCCATTCATTCTTTAATGGAATAGGGAACGGGTAGAGCTGCGGCTATCAGGAATGGGTGATAGCCTATATATGACTAAAAGCGCCGACTATCTATGAATGACTAGGATCGGAATGCCAATCGACGAGATGAGCCTACGAAAGATTTCAAGTTCAGACTATGATGACTGACATCCTCAGTTACACAACAAAATCTAGTTGATGGAGTAGCGATCGTTTTTACTTCACCCTCTCAATCTTTAAAGTGGAGAATATATAAGGTACCCTCAACGTTTAGATTAGGGAAAATCTACCTTCTAAAATTATTCCGGAAGATAGAATAAAGAGTTAATGATCAAAAACACATCTAAACTAAACTCGTGAAAAAAGTGATGGTTTAGATATGAAACCGTGACAAATTTAAAATCTTGACCTACCTTGTAAAAATCTCAGGCACGTTGATTCACCTTCATTTACTAGGTTTTCTCAATCACTGTGGTTTGTGTTTAATCCTTTATGAAACATTCTCAAACATGTTAAAAGAAGTCTTTCGATGGAATAAATTGCATAAATCCTAAGTTTATGGGAGATGAAGATTCCGTGGGATATTCCAAAATTAGTGATAAAAAGGTGAAAATAACCAAAAATATTAAATATGACAAGTGAAACTTGTTCAAGTGATTGAGAGGGTTCGAGTCACTCTGAAGCGTAAGTGGAAACTATTGATCCTTCTGAATTAGGGGAAGAAAAGAACGAAAATAAATATCTAAGGGGAAAAAAGGATCTTAGGTGATCTAGTTCATGCATTAGTGCTTAACTTGCTCTAATCGTACTTTCTTTATGCTTTGGTCTGGTAAAGGACAGACATTTGGGGGAAATTCCATAATCTTTAGTACTAATTTCGTTATTTTTTGGCTTTAAACTTACAGTAATTGGAGAAGACATTAAAATTTACCAACAATTCTGAAGAAAGGGCATATTTATATCAACAAGCCTCAGTGAGAGGTGAGGCTGGGTAAATAGGGACTATCAAGGTAGCATAATACTACCTCAAAAATGTCATCAAACTTAGAAAAATCATTAGTACTTTGCTAAAGGGATGTAGCCAGGAATGGCTCAAACTAACACTTCCTCTTTCTCTCAAGTTCGAGCTTTGAGTATGGAGAAAATCCTATAGAAGCGCCATTCCCAGAATGGGCCCCTACAGTGAGCATTCCAAATTTAGTTAAAGCATAATGCAGGCACAGACACCGGGTAGAAAACGGCTCTTGTGTTTGTTACTGATGAAAGAAAAAAACAGAATTGGCCATAAAGGACTGCAGCTAAGCTAATTCTACAACTTAGGGTCAACTAAAGAGAATTTTTTGTTGGTGATTGAAAATGATAGTTACAGCAGTTTTTAAAACCAATTCTCATCTGAACATGGACAAAATAGCATAACCTTGAGGACTGAAAGTGACAAGATAATGACATCTGTGGGGTCAAATTATAAAATACCAAACGTAATCATTTAACTTAAATAGACTGAATTTATAAAACAGAAACTTGTTCCAGCAGCTATTTGTAACCAACTTAACCACCATCTCCAGAACAAAAATATCACCATGTACTCCTCTCCCAGCGTTACGTACAAGCTCCCTGCAAGCAGCAGCCATTTCAATTCATATAGTTGTTTCACTATTGAGTTGATCTTATAGATCTAATCAACTAAGCAAAAAGAAACTTAAAAAAAGAAAACGTAAGCAAACAAAACAATAGATGGAAAACCATAGAAAGTAAGAATAAGGATTATAAAACTATAGAAAGTAAGGATTATTTCCTGATATTGCAATTTTACAACAGAGAACTAGTCAACAATTAACTGCCGAAGGTTACGTGCTGCTGTTTTGAAAACAAAAGGGGTAGATTCTCCGTAATCCAATACATTAAGAAGGTGAAACAAAATCACCTCAGCCAATCACAGACGACGTCCATTAATTGTTCCAAAATTGCTGCAAACACTTGTTTATAAACCCATTGAGCTCGAAAGGAATACAAAGCTAGCCCCTCCCGTAAATCCAAATTCAAAGTAGACCATGCATCATAGAATGACCAAAACACTGTACGAGTGCCTCCCTGGTAACAAATTCCCAGAACTCCAGGAGTTTACCAGGACACAGCGCATACCCGCTGCACAAGAATGAACCGAGCACAAGACACGAAGCACCAAGAGCATAACAAAGTTCTGAAATCAGACATAATGAATGCTGAAAGTGCATATCAACTTAGAGATGCCCAATCTGGATGTGGACATTCATATATCCAGTCAGGTCCTGAATATTTTACACAATGCAGCCATAGACCCTCTTCATTTCCCTCATACCTGCATTTCGAAATAACAAGGGGCATCAACCCAGATACGAGAAAGGCTTCCACAACCAAGAGCAAGCTCACAAGTTATACTTTTTTCAACTGAAACAACCACCAGACTTGTCTAGCCACAATTCACAATCTAGCCCTCAAAAACCCAAACTGAAGTCATAAAAGAAGACATCTTAGATGAGCAAACAAAGAAGATTTGCATGTCAGTGTTTTGATGATTTTCTGGTGCCAAGATGACCTTGAACCATTGGAACATAGGATATTTAACATTTCCGCCGACATTCTCCATAGCAAACAGTTGGTATACTGATCTTGGTGGGCATTATAGTCATCTCAAATTTTCTTGTCTAACTTTAACTCTATTTTGAAAGTGGTTTGTGCTTAATCTTCGGGTTTAGGATAAGATGGCTTCTGACTAAATTATGTTGTTCTTAATCACACAGTGAGGAAGGAAGAGTTGTTACCTTAAGTTTGAGCATCTGGCCAGAAGCAGAGGGATTCATGGAAAGGGTACAACAATGGTGTTGTTCCCTTCAGTGGAAAACAACCAAGATGTTGTGTTAGCCAAGAACGTGAAATTTTTTAAATGAAAACAAAAGGTGGATATTAGTTGTTCTGGGAATCATAAGCAAGAAAATCCATTATTTTAGATGAGCTAATAGGTCTAAATGGCATAGGCATAGCAGAAGAGAGAGCGGTCATTGTGGAACAATTGGCTTAAGTAGCAAACCTGGATATAGCTAAGAAGGAAGATGTCTCTTGACTTTCAGACATCAAGGTATCTTATGATTCAAAAAATTCACAATAAACATACCCTCCAAATACCCCCTCCTTAAGCAAATTTCTATGTTTCAATAGTATCAGGTCAAATCAAATCCAAATACTGTTAAGAGGACTAACAGGTTCACTTGTCAAAATTTAAGGGTCACCACAGACCCTCGACCTGTATGGACAGTAACTCTAAGGTTGAATGTGCACTCAAGAATGGACCTGTCAAGAATTATGCAATACAGAGACCATCCTTACCCTTTCGGAGCAAGATTTGGACAATTTGTACAAATAGGATCAATGCTAAAATCTTCATTAGAGTCATTTGCCATGTCACTAGTTTGAGAGATGGGATCTGGAAGAGAACATGATTTTGCTGCAGCTCTATCCGCGCTCAATCCTTCAGCAGAGCGACTAGGCACGAATTCAGACAGGTAGAGCATATCATTAGCTATGGGATGACCTGTATATTGCAGATGCACACGTATCTGTTGCGAAGAAACTTTCATTAGATATAACAACCTAATTATCCTTATAGAGAGAAAATTTCCACTGCTCGAACCAACATGAAGACAATTTCCAGAAACCACATTCACTAGAAATGCCTCAACCAGAGAATATTAAATAGAAATGGCCATTAAAATGGAGGACAAAAGTACCTTATTTTAAAGGAATAAATCATTTGAAGAAGCAATTTAACAAAAAATGATATCTATTACATGCTAATTATGGACAAAAAAAAAAAAAAAATTAAGAGCTAGAATGATAAGCAGAGGTATAACTCAAGCAAAAAGATTATTCAACTCAAAAAATATATAAATAAAGAGCAAAGAGATGCTCAACAAAATGCAGAAAGGTGTCTCTTTTGAATTAGTTGAGGGAAGACTGAAGAGTGGACATAAATGATACGAGAAAATTGTCAAAATCACATTTTAATTACCTGATGTGTCCTGCCAGTCACAGGTTCGCACAAAACAATGCTTTGCTTCCCATTGGTACTAATCCTTGTAAATTTCGTACAGGCAGCCTTCCCCTTCAGTGAAGCATTACTATTTCCCTGGTCGTCCCCCACCTACTAGTATGATTTGCCCAAGATTACTAACAAGTAATAATATCAAACAAGAAACAGAAAGCCTCATAACAAAGTCTGTTCTCCAAAGCCCAGAGCACAATCAAATGGTTGAAGAAACTCGCACAGCAAATCATTCAGCGACACAATTACAAGAAAAAGGAAAATTAATTGCTGATTTACGTCCAGCCCTGCATTGAAATTTTGATCTCCACAGGTGGATGAGTTGGAATATGATCTCCCCACCCAATGAAAAAGGACAAAAACATTTCTCAACTAAAATTTTGGTGGTTCAGCATATCTGATGCAACAGTAGAAACTGAGTTGCTGCTACACCTGCTAGTAGGAACTAGGAACAAATGCAGAGGTAAAGATTTGCAAGATAAGAACATTTTAGGCTCCAAAATGACAAAGCAAACTTCATAGCAACACAAGTACAGAAGCAAATATAATCCCAGAAGTCAGAACTAAATAACAGTTCATAAAAGCTAAGAAGAGAAACATATGATGTGTGTTCATTTGGGCAGAAACCTACACATCATATTTTGTCTTCTAAAATGTTGTTCTGGTCTCAGCTTTTAACTTTCCTGGACTTTGTGATAGAAACTGGTGGAAAAGCGAATTGTAAGAATAAGCAAATCAGACAGGTTAGTATTGTGGATAAATATAATTGGTCTTATCATTTAGTGATAGACTAGGATTAGTGAATTTTAAGGATGGAAAATATAGGGGGGGGGACGAATCCTTCAAGTTTTCTGGAAACTAGCTCATATACTGGAAAACTCACAATCACTATGTTGCGTTACTTGCAACAAGAAAATTTAATAACTTTGCACCATTTCCATCAAGAAAATGGAGCACCAAATCTCTATAAAGCAGAGACAATCTTCTCTTTTTAACTTTTTCGTACTAAAATCTCGCCATTTGGTTCTAAGATGTAGATACTGAATGAGAAATAGTGTAAATCGTTATTCCATCGTGTGTGCAATATTCAAGCATTCTGCAGCCGAAAAGAAAGCTTTGAGTCCTAAAGGAAGCTTCCCTCCAGATTGGTAAATTGTATGTTCGTTGTTGTTCCAATTGTTCCAATACAAAAATGCAAGTCATGCTCTATGCTGGAGCTGAATCAACCATTATCATAAGTTGAGCCAAACTTTATAAACAAGAGATGAAAGACAAAAAGAGCAAATCTACTAGAAAGAGCCAGCAGGCACTAGTAATATACACACTTCAAGGAAACATCTTACCTCAACTGTGCTCCTCCCTTCTCGAGCATTGTAATTGACATTAGCATTCACAACTTGCTAAGGAAAGATGCAAGGAGAAAAAACAAGTCCCAAAAAAAAAGTAAAAATGGTCATTTTGAGGGAGAAAGATTTCAAAAAAGAGTTAAAGAGGGGATGCTAGGGGAATGAATAGCGAGATGAACAGCCTGGCTTTTACAATGAATACCTGCTTATCAGGGAATACTCCAATTACTCTTGCAATATACCGTTTCTGCACTGCCCCTGATTCTATCTGAAAAAAGCAAGGTGTACTTAATGAGGCTTTAGGAACAGCTATTCAGTTAACAACTTAACATAAGATAGAACACAGACCAGCCTAGAGGAATCGAAGGATGGAATCAAGCAAAATATTGGTTTACTGGATGGAAATATGGATTTCTGAGTCTGAAATACATTAGTTTAACTTTACAAGTTCTTACAGAGTCTTCCACCCCAACCATTTCAAAGATCAATTTCGTAGCAAATGAAGAAATCACTAGATACTCTTCTGAAATAACTGGAATTTTGTAGCAAAATATCCAGGCCGCACAATTATCACTGTCCAAATAACTGGAATTGGGTTAATTTTAACCTGAACCGGTTCTACTTGCAGAAGTGAAGTGAAGTTTAACAGCTGAGACAAATAACAAGAATAGGAGAAGAAAACAAATTCAAGAATATCACCGAAAATTCCTACAAGTAACTCAAAGGTACTTCTCTCAAGCAATGCACTTGAACCTCATAAAGGATCATACGAAGTTGGGTGCAAAATATATGTATAAACCAAGAAACTTCTGACAAAGCTAACTTCAACCCCATAAGAATACTGTATTTCCAATGATGGGAGTTATTCACTGGAATACCTTCAATGACCCAAAATAATCACTAATGATTTATTCAAATAGCTTGAGAAGATTAAAATAACATACCAATCAAAATAGAAGATAGAGATAACATATCTGAATATTTTCCTCAGAAGAAAAGATAACCTGTCTAAATCCAAAATCAAAAAGGTATTCCACATCCTACCCCAGACAAGTTAATAGGTCAAATATCAACTCTATACATCAATTATACACCAGTAGTTTCATGAGCTCAGATATTGATGCCAAAATATCAAACAATAATTTATAAGAACCTCTGCTGTAGAATTTTAGGAAGCAGACAATAGTCCCCATGTAATAAAACCAACATCAATTGCAAGATATTCTACCTCTTATTAAGAGAATTTTGGAAGAGCTAACAGTATCCATAAACAAGAATTAGATTAAATCAACAGGAGTCTCCTGACACAGATAGCAAATTAAGAAATTTGAGTTGGACGAGTGAGGTTTCAAATGCCACTCCAAATAATACTACAATATGCTTCCCTATTCATTAGATTTAGAACTAGAAAAAAAGTTCACTTAATTTCATTTCCTGGATCACAAAGTATGATTGTTAAATCAAGCATTTAGTATGAGTATCATATATGTCAACAATCAGTTTCAAAAATTTAGACAGGAACTATTTTAACACCTCCTCAACAGGAAATTGCACACACAGCTGTTGGAGTTTTACTAAATCTGGTTGTATTTGGAGCTCATTCGTCTCACACCGCCAACATGTTGACAAACAGTAAGGAGAAATAGGTGTGGTTAGACAGCAGTGACGCAATCAAGGTCCAGTATCTTTATTGAATCTGTGATCTGTCATTGTGCAATTCATTGCAATATAATCAAAAAAACAGAAAATATACCTGTTGCCTGAAGAGGTCAGCCCTAGAAGCACTCCTAGCCAAAATAAGTAGTCCTGAGACCAAGCGATCTAGGCGATGAACCGCTTATATAAGAGTCAAGAGAAGACTAGAACAAATTGCTACATTTGATTCAACAAGGAAAAGTACACGATGACATTATGAACGGGACAAAAAGTTATGCCCTGCTGCTGCTTGTGAAACAGAGGATACGAAATAAAGGTGCCAGGCCATACTCGGCTTGTAGTATACCAACGACCGTATTCTTGCGGTATTGTCCACATGGATGCACCTACAAATGAGAAGGGATTGCTTACATTATACATATGGATGGTGAAGCAAGGCAAAAACAACAATATCATCAAAAATGAGTTAGCCATTCAATGCAAACATGAATACTAGATCATTGAAAGGTTATGACATGGTGAGAATCTATATAATCTACAACCTTCAGTACTCCATAGGAACAGATCGCAAGCATGCAATCAAGTGGCAAAAGTGAAATACGATGCAGCATGTGAATGGAGAATGGAGATAAGTGTCAACTCTGAAACAAAAGTTAAGTACTAGGTCTTTGAAATATTGGAGGCCATAGAAGAACATTTCCACATGGATGCACCTATATGTGAGAAGATGTTTACATTATTTACATGAATGGTGAAACAGGGGAACAATAGCAATTAGATGATGAAATGCCAGTTCAAACATGAGTTACGCGTCCAAGATATAAGATTTTAAAAAGTTGTGGCATTGCACAACTACCTCTTAAACTATAATGTTCCCTATATCTTCTAAGGGCCAACAAATATAAGCATGTGTTTGAGTGTCAACACAATTAATAGTGGTTTTCAGGACTCAGGTCCTTTAGTAACAGAAGTTCACCTTTTCTCCTATTGACTTGCTGATCAATATTTTAAAAAAAACCACCTTTTCTCCTAATTCTTACTATCTTCTGGGGAGGGTTCAAACACAGTAGATTCATTAGTCATCTTGATAAAAAGAAATTTTGAGTTATGCAACCATAGGAAATACACGAGAATTAGACAGAATCAGTGAATCAAACTGAAAAAAAAAAGAGAAAAGGAAAAATAGAAATATAATAAAAGTGAGTATAGGAGCATGGTTATGCACTTCACTTTATCTGAAATAACAGAGCTTAACATGAGTTGAACCATTGATAACAGGAGCTTACCTATGTTCTTTAGGTCAATATTGTAATATCAGATCTAAACACAAAACTATATCATAATTTATGTAAACTTATTCAAAACAGAAAAAAAGAAATGTTCAAGTTACAGTTTCAAAATAAGATAAAAAAGGTCCATAAGCATTGCATGCTAGATGCACAGTATGCCAGCTAATTGTTCCACTTTAGTTTCAGGATTGATGGATTCTTAAGTGTGCTTGAGTAATGGCATGATGGATCCAGTGGTTGTACTATATTATCTGTCCACTCAAGGTGACCACATTTATAGCATCAGCAGGGGCAGAGTGTCTTAAAAATTCACCTAATATATACAAATTATTCTGAGCATCAGTAAGTATTGGTTCTTTTCAAAGTTTCAAATGTTCTCAAGTCTTAACATATTCCAAGCAATCTTAACATATCACTTTCTCAAGAAACAAAGATATAACGAGAGAATCATTATCAGCTTACAGGAACAGAAGCAGGCTTGCAAACTGTCAGCACATCTGGTTCTTCACATAGTATTTCGACATCCCACGACATCACTGGTGGTTCATGCCTACAGCCTTTTGTTAGTCATGTTCTCATAATTGCATAACAGAACATAATTAGGAAATATCAAAGCAGATCTGAGTCTAAGATCTATCATTTACATGCGTTAAATTAAGAAAACCAAAATCTATTAAAGGATTGAACACAGAAGAAACCGAACAGAAGGATAGTAGCGATAAAAAAATTGTCTGAGGCCAGAACTTGAACAGTACGAACCTGTGCAGGAAATGGCTAATTTTTTGTGATGACTGAACTACATATGAAACAGACACCTTTTGTCCATCAACTTGTATACGCCCAGACTTAACAGCAGATTCCTAGCATAAGTCAAAACCATCAAATTCAGCTATACACAGAATTCAATGATCCATTAGCTACATAAATGACCAAAATGTGCTCGACGAGCAAGGTAAGCTGTAAATATATGCTATCATCATTCAGATAATTCAACTTCACATAATTTCTTATTCAAAACTATAATCACAGTGCAGCCTACTAGAAATGTAACATATAACAAACAATTACTTATAATTGCAACCATTCAAGTATCACAGACACATGCATATTCAACACAGACACACGAAATGCAACAATTAGCACCAACATACATAGTAATCACGAGGTCTTCCTTTAAATTCATCAGAGAAGAGATCAACAATAGTCTTCCCAGCCCACCTATTCTTCACCTGAAAAATCAATTTGAATTCAAATACAGGATTTAATTAGGGTTTTGACAAATTCATTAAGACAATGACAAAATCAATCAGTAAGAGAGAGCAGCAGTCGTACATGAGAGATGAATTCGAAGTAGTAAGGCTTAACATAGCGTATTCCTGCACAAGTAAAGCAGAAAAAGCATAAAAAGTTTGTGGCAGAGAATAGACAGCATAAAGTGGGAACTGAAGAGAAAAAAAGTTACCATTACGGAAGATGTAGTCATGGCGTTCCGGTGGGTTGGCCGGAGTTTGCCATACAATCTCCATATCCTCTCGCTTCCTCTTCGTATTCATGGTGAACGGTAACCTCCCCAAATTTTATTACTGCGAAAATCAATCCAAATTTTGTAGTATTTCTATTTTGATACCAGTGTCCCTTTTTTCACTTTTTGGTAATTCATTTATTATAAGAGCTTCATAATTTAACAAAATAAAATAATTATAAACTAATTAATTCATAATATAAACTATTAATTCAAACACTAAACTAATTAATAAAATATTTAATTAAAAAAAAATCTTTTTGAATATTGTTTAAAAAATAACAAAATTATTTAAAAAATAACTTGAAAATATTTTAAATTTTTATAAAAATTAATTATTTTAAATTGTTTGAAAATAAAGAAGATACATATAAAATAAAATCTAAGTCATTAAATTAATGAAATTGCAAATGTAAATATTTGCAAATCATAAGACTAACAGTTAATTGAGGAAACCGGAACTTGAAGTATACCATTGATTAAAATAAATTAACAAAAATGTGCTGCCATAAAAGTTCAACATAATGATCACTGCGACGATGTCTCACTGCTAGTCAATTTTTATTTTTATTTTTTAAAAGTTTCTTTAAAAATAGAATAAGAATTCTCGAGGGAGGTATTCGAGAAATTGTGAAAGCAATTATTTTCAGATTTAATAACATGAAAGTGTGGAAAAATTCAAAAGAAAGTATCTTAGTTAGGGATGGTAACGGGGTGGGATGGGTGTGGTGCGATACGAGTTTAAGGCTATCCAAGGCAGGGCGGAGCAGTCTCTAAGCATGTGCAGGGCGGAACAGTCTCTAAGCAGGTGCAGAGCAGGGCGCAGTGAAACAAAGCCTTAGTTTATAAAAATTATATGAGTGGGCGCAGTGAAACAAAGCCTTAGTTTATAAAAATTATATGAGTGTGGGTCTCCTCCCTTCTTGTGTTCTACTACTTCTAGTTTACTGAAATTTTTCTGTTGCACAGACTATCAGATGGAAAGTTTCAAATTTTGGAGAAAATATTTTCTTTTAAAAAAAAAAAGTAAACTAAATTAAAACCCAGTGATGAACAAAAACTTGTTCGATAAGGCCAACCTAGTGGATTTAATAAGTATTTATGATTCCAAGATGATGAAAAAATCATATATTTAGTAGGCGTTTAGACATGCGATTTCATATCATCATACGAAATCATGAGATGAAATCAGCGTTTGGACATGCAATTTCACGCTGATTTCATCTCATGATTTCATATCATTAGATAAATCCCAAATTCTCCACACAAAAAAGCATGATTTGAAAATTTCAAATCATGATTTGAAAATTTTCAAATACAAAAATTGACCCACAAGTTTATATTTTGTAAAAATAACTCCACATTTATATATACTAAGGGGTCGTTTGGATACTGGTTAGAGTTATGCAGTTCTGTTTATTTCATATGTAAATAAAATGTATAATTCATATCATTATTTTATAAACTATTTATACTCATAATGATTATTCTCACCAGCATAAATTTATTATTACTTCAGATCAATTTTTATTTTACCATTTATATTCACCAAATTCTTTATTTTTTATCAAATTTATTTGCTAACCAAATTAACCATCCCTAATCTTAATCAAATAGAGGACTCTCATGGGAATTTAAATCACGACTTTAATCTTAAGTTGATTGGATTATAGCTCTTGAATGAAATCAAAACATTCAATACAATAGTGTAGTGTTTATGAGCATAAAGTAGTCTTGTTTTTTTGTTTCTCACGCAGTATTCGATATTTGTACGGGAGCTCAACTATTTTATATTCGCGTCGCGTAGGGCCCCATTCGAGAGAAAGTGCTCCTATATAAAAAAAATCATATCAATGTTCAAACCAAGATCTCTAATTAAGAAAGAAATAACTTCTTCCGCCACATCGTTTTGTGGTAGCATAAAGTAGTCGTTTTGTAGTTATTTGAGAAAAAAAAGAAGGGGGGATAATTTTTCATTGCCCTTGTATTTGGAAAAAAGGAAAAATTACAAGAATATACTATTTAACACCTTAATTAACAATATAGGTATATACTCCTTTTTAATTACAAAACTAGTTTTTTAATTACAAACCTAACAACATAATAAATGCATGTTTATTTTTTTTAAATGTGGGATACCGTTTTATTTGCTCTTTTTTTTTGGGATAGTGGGCTGATTTTTTGGGATTGATAATTTCTTTTTTACTTTTTAATTCCCAATCACATGTGATACGAATCTTTTTAAAAAAAAGAAGAAGATGTTTTTAAAATTTCTCTCTTTTCTCTCTCTCTCTCTCTTAATTTCTTATTCATGAAATCACACCATTTAATTTTTTATTCTCTCACTTATACCATTGTTAGTTTCATGGTAAAAATCTTCATCTTTTCTCATCAAGAATTTTGGTTTTTCTCTTTAATATTATTTATATACTAAAAAAATTTCTTACCCATACAGGTTATTCACAAATATTGCAATTCCTAATAACCAATTTCATAATACCATTAATTTAAATTTTTAATTAATATCGTTAAAAAACAAATTCACATTTTGATGTCTGATTGTTTATAATCTTGTTTCAAATACTATTTTATTATTTATGTAAGAACACTTTAATTAGTATATAATCTTGTCTACTAAATGTTATCATGTACTTCTACATATTAATTTAAATCTAAATATATCACCATTATTAGTACCACAAGAGTCATTACTATTTGTACCACAAAGGCCATCAAAAATATTTACTAGTCTAATTATAAATGTATACAAATACAGATACCAATTAATAGTTACCATCACAAAAATTTGCAGATCAATTTAAAATTCCACCATATAATACAATTTTCACTACCACAACAACAATTCTTTAAACATTTTAAACCATTAAATACCATTAAATAATGATTCTAGAAAATACATTAAATAAATTAAAATAACATAACACTACGATGTCAATTTTGTGCTGAAAATTTGATACAAGACTTCTTGTTGCAACCCCGTATAGGGGAAGGAGAAACGGGGAGAAAATTACAAGGTGGGGAATCGAATTCTCACCAACAAGGTGATAGTTCAGGTAGCCAACTAAGTTACTAAGATTCCTTCCTTAGTTAACCTATTATAATTGGTGCTTGCGTCGTAAATGATTCCTTCAATCTTGAAATCTACATACCTTCCTGGGATACATTTCAAAGTAGCTAGAGTTAAGGACAACGACATATACCACAAGCACATCTATCAAAAAATAATATAAATTAGCTATACTCTATCAAATACACCAACACATCTACCATCAATTACTTCAATAATTGTACCAAAATTTTACCAAATACAACTACAACATATACCAAATAATTAAAGAATATTGGTATTAATTACATCTCAAATATGGTGTTTACAAAAGATATAAAAACTAACAATTATTTCATAATATGTACCCAAAAAATACAACAACCTTCAATATTCATAACAGTTCGCCCAACACAAACTTAGGGGTCATTTGGTTATGGGATAAGCTTAAAGCTAACACATGAATAACCAAAGTTATTCATGTATTAGTTTTATACTATGTTTGGTTTGTAAATAGAATAAAAATTATTCATGTATTAATGTTATACAATGTTTGGTTGGTAGGTTTCAAATGTTGTAAAAGTTATTCATGCATTAGTTTTATGCAATGTTTGGTTGTGTTTTAGTGATTCCACATAATTAATACTTGCATAACTTATGAGGAAATCTATGTATAATTTTATGCAGGGTAGAAGATGGAATAAGTTATGTGGGTATTAGTTATACATGGATTAAAATTGTAAAATTACATATTTACTCCTTCTTTTCTTTTTTCCATAAGGGTAGCATGGTTTAGGGACAAATTACTTAGGGATCCAGTAATATAAGAATTAATAATTGTTATCAGTAGTTGAATTATAGATATAATATATACAAATTAATAAGCAATTATAATATATAGTTTAAAATATTTATTTATATCTTTAAATAATAAAAAGTATTCTTGGTAAGAATTCACAAAGTAGCATTTTATGAAGCAACGATCACTGCTTCAGTTGTTTTCTCCTTTCTCTTTGACTACATTCTTTTAATTCTCCACATTATCGATAATTTCTCCGATTTTTATAAGATACCGGATCTTTTAATTCGCTTTTAAATTTTTTTATATGTATATTTAACGTGATTCAAGATTAGAAAAAAATAATATACCTAATCAATATCATTTCCTATAATTTTATATACTAGACCAAATTATAATTACTTGACTTTTGTTTGGGCCATGTATATAATTAATTTATAACAAAACAAACTTTCAATAAGAAATAATTCATGTATTATAATTCTTATATAATTAATACCTGCATAACTTATTCCTACATAACTAATACATGCATAACTTATTCCTACATAACTAATACCTGCATAACTTATTCCTACATAACTAATACCTGCATAACTTATTCCTACATAACTAATACCCGCATAACTTATTCCTACATAACTAATACCTGCATAACTTATTCCTACATAACTAATACCTGCATAACTCTAACCAGTAACCAAATGATCCCTTATGGTGTAAAAAAAGGACCCTTTAAAATAACAATTACTTTAATATATGTACCAAAAACTACATCTAATACACCATCAAAAACTGACTACAAGAATATAATTAAACCTACTCAATTACCAATAAATATTCACGGAATATGCAGTTAATATATGAATCAAATTATACCTTACATATTACACCAAAACATAAGCTACAACCAATCACGAATTGACAGACTAATAACAAATTAGTCTAAACTATCAATCACTTCAATATATGTACCACAAAATATATCAATTAGACCGGCAAATTCTATCCAAAATTTAAAGATTATTGGTGTTGATGTTTAACGTAATTACAATATTGATTACAGTATATAATTCACAACAATTACTCTATCAATTTCACCAAATTATCTAACCTATTACTACTTATAATAGATCAGCATAATCAACTCTTATAATCCTCACAATTACACCATAATAGATGCCAAAAAAATGAATTTGTCAATTAATAACAAGTTAATCAACAATATCGATTACACCACATTATCTACCCAATTTTAATTTAGTTCCAAAAGTTATTATATAATTGGATTAGAATCTAATTTTAAGAAATAAATACCAATTTTCGGAAATCAAAAAACATATACCAACCAAATAGTTCATACGATAACGATCACAGAACATAAAAACACCAAATATAGTTATCAGACTTACCTGATGCGTCCCATCGTCCGTTGTGTTGTAAAAGAATTGAAATACTGTTGGTATCCATTATTTGATTAAGCTTACAGAATATGGAGGTATAGAGGTTTATTTTGGTTTAAAACTTTTTGTTTAGGAGAGAGAATATATAACTAAATTTGAGTAATTAGTGAGAGAAAATCGTGGGTCTTATTAGGGTTTTTTTTTATGCTTTTTTTTAATTCTTTATAATGCATTTGCTATATTTGAAAAAAATATATTGTTATATAGATGAAAAATAGAACGACTGCTATATAGTGGTTATTAAGACTATATATTTGTATACTTTAGTTTTTTACCCAAATAAAAATGATACAAACGCATGAGATTATTTCTCACTCGTTCCCACCTTTAACTAACCATAACTTCTTACTTCCTTAGTTTTAATTTAAGTGATTTAATTTTATTGGATATAAATTTTAAGAAATGGAGAAAGATTTTTGAATTTTATGGTCTTAAGTTAAAAGTCTAGTAGTTCTTTAGAGGTCAAATACATGGACAATTTCTTTAATTTGTCCTTAATTTTTATTTTGGTATTCTATCTCAACTTTGTTTCATTTTAAACCTTCATTCCCCTTTTTCATGTACTATTTAAACACATAATATTAGTAATTTTTATGATTTCTTTATTTTAATTTATGTTCTTCAACTGTAGTTTGCATTTTATCGATGCTCGTCTATTAATTTTTGTAAAAATAAAAATAAAAATTGACGGATGAATATATATATATAAAAAAAATAAAAAATTCTTATCGATGAATTTGCATCAGGTTTTTTCTTAAATTTTTTTTGACCATTCAGTGAAATCTCTCGAGTTTTAGCCATTTTTTTAGTAGTGCTATTAATAGTGACCGAGAATCTTTTTTTTTATATCTATATTAAAGATGGATTCTTTTTATCCGTACTGAATTGAATTAAAAATTAAAAAGCAAATATTTATAATCAGAATGATATGAAAAAAAATGCATGATATTATTTAATTTTATAAAATATTTACATGATACATAAAAAAACATTCTGCACGTGTTGATAAATATAAAAATGGTGTGAAACATTCCCTTCTTCAAGAGAAGAGAGTTGCTTATAACAATTTTGTTTGTTTTGAATTTTTTTTTTTTTGGTCTTTTATTATAGCAATTAACGATTATACATCTAGTAACTCTGGAGAATAATTCATATAATAACAAATGTGAAACGGAGGATAGAGTACATTTCTCGTCAACCAAAAAATGATGACTTTCAAAAGAGGAGTAAGGGACGGGGAGAGCAAGACATTCAAATTTTATTTGGCTATCATAGATAAAAATATATCCAAAAATTATTTTTTTGAAATATTATAAAGATAAATAGTATTAATAGGATAAATACTACGTCAAACAAGGTAGTCTAGGCTATCACCACACCTTCTTATCGAAAACCAAACAATGTTCATCTACCTGCTAATCGTCTATCCTAATTCGTAACTTTCAGACCATATTATCTAAATTTTAATGTCATGTCTTTGATAAGTTGAAGATATGTTACATCTTTTCTAATTACTTCTCCCCTATACTTCTTAGACCTAACTCTACCTCTCCACATACCCACCATATTCAATGAATATTTGCACATCTCGTCTTCACATGCACAAATCATCTTAGCATCACTTCTCTCATCTTATCCACTATTTTGGTCGAATGTCTTTATTCTTAATTTTATCCTCCTAGTATGCCGACACGTCCATCTCAGCATTCTCATTTTTGTAACTTGTATTTTCTGAACATGTGAAATTTTGACTGACTTGATACTCCTCATATATCAAGATGGTTCTAATCACCACTTTATAGAAATTACCTATGAATATTATATTACATGAATTGAAAATTAATCAGATTATTGATTGTATTAGTACTAAAGAATAGGCTCTAACCATGGTCGATAAGTATAATTGAAGAGGAAAAATTGGGTGGAGGTTGGTCGTAAATCGTAACCACGGCTCTAACTGCCGCGTGGGGAAGTGTATTTAATCAGGTTTAAGCATGCTGCTGCAGCAATGGCATATAATGACATTTATCTCCTTTCTCTATCTACAAACATTCCGCGATAAAACCCCCAGATTCGCTTTATTCATTCTTTCACTCGTAAATTCTCACACTCAACTCTCTCTCTCTATACAAATGCATGTTGAGCTTTCACTCTCTACACAGAGGGTGCACGCGTCCGGAACCGACTCTCTCTCTCTCTCTCTCTCTCTGTAGGCCTCTTTAATTCCCACTCTCTCTGTCTGCAGTTTTGCAGTCTCTGTAGCAGTGTGTGCGGGACGAGCTTGCGCACCGTACGTGTATTTGTGTGTGATCATCGAAAAGAGGTGAGAAATCTCGACCTTCATTCATATTTACTGCAATTATACATACAGGCTTTTCTCTTTTTTGCTTCCACTGTTTTGGTATTTCTGGCGTTTGTTTTCACTGTGTTGTTTGTCTCATTGAGTCTCAGAAAAAAGCTTATTTGCTTTTACTGTTGCTTTTTGCATTTTGTCTCTGTTCATTCCACTTTTTTCTTATTTGAATGTGTTCTTAGCTCGGTCTTCTGTTACTTTTGTATAACTATTTAACTTCGGTCTTCTGTTACTTTCTTCTTCGTGTTGTTCGGCGCTTCTATTGATTTGATGTGTGAGTTTATAGCAAGTATGTCATGTTACATATATATTTGCTTTATGTCAACTCATACTTTTTAAGTTTATCAAGTCATTTCACGCATCTCTCATATCACTTTTCCCTTTTTCTCTCTGTGATTTCAGTCAAAGACCGAGTCCCGGCTGATTCAACAGTTCATTTTTTAATCTCTGTGAAAAGTTCCGCCGTCAGCTGGACCGGCGACAGTGAATCGGCTCTCTCCTGAACTTCCTTCCGTCACTTGGAATCGAAACATTCATCAGTAAAATTTTGCGAGTTTGCGTCTTTGGGAGGCCGGAGCATATAATATATTTGTGGATTCGATTTCATAATGAGCTCTCAATCACTGAAACGGCGAATCAGTATCGGTTTGACCTCCGCCGTGTTCGCGTTCTTTCTTCTCTTAATCATTGGATCGGGGTTTTTAACAGGTGTGTATGCATTGTATTTACGATGAGAAATAGTTTACATAAAAATCACATGCTGGGCACAGCTGTGGGAAAAGAGAGAGAAGAAGAAGGTGTTTATGTATGGTGTCGGTTTTCAATGAATGAGATTGCATTTATTTGCTAGGTCTGCTTGTTCTATTGTTTATTATTAGCACACGAGTATCTTTCCATTATTATTTGATTAGTTAGCTTTTTCATCCCTTTTTAACTACAAAATTGTGCACATTGAATTTTGTAGACAGGTACCGCTTTTGATTTTCATCCATCCATAGATTTTTTCTTTAATGCTTCATAAATCGACTTTGATCTCAGGCAGACTTATTGGTCCCAATTTCATGGCGGAAGCAATTTCAGCCGTCACCGTAAACACAAATGTTGGTCCTCATCGCAAGCTTCTTAATCAAGGTTAGTCCAAAAAAATTCAGTTGTAGAACTCGACAAAGAAAAACAATTTGAAATTTAATTTTGCTCTACGAAATCCCCCTTTTTTGCTTTAAGGTACGGCCCTAGACAGCCCAGCAGGAGGCAGGCAGCCTCCTGTTTACTGTACAATTTTTTGCTTTGTAGGTGGCGCACGTCAGTTTTTGTTTTCTCATGTCTATTGGTCATATAACCCACAATACAAATAAAATATATATGTCATAGTTACCCATAAGTTGAGGAAAAGTTTTAAACTAATTGAAAGGGCAAAAAGAAGAAGAGGACAAAATATATAAATGCATAGTTACTCGTTTGCTTTATTAGTTTTTGCTCTGGTTACATTGCATTACTTTGCATGCAATTTTTCATAATCTGGGAAACTGCTACTGCAACTTCAGTATTTTTCTATTTTTCTGCTTATAAGTCTATGTCTTGTGCCAGATATGTAATATCACTTTCCAAACGATTCTTTTGACTTTAGAAAGTTGAAACAATTACATGCAGTCTGCATTTATTTTATCTCATAAACATGAAAGAGTAAAATAAAATTGTAGCTAGTGTTTCCAATTTGTATGGTATTAAAAGAATATTTGGCATCTCTTGTCTTGTATCACTGCTCTACAAATTTGCTCATAATGGTGTATTCGCTCTGTGCTTCACGTGCACATTGCTGTCCTCCCTTTAAAGATACTTGAAGGAAACATAATTCAAACGCCCCAATTCCCTATATCAGCATTTCTGATTGTTCCGTCCCTTTCGATTTAGGCCTCAATAGTGACATTATATTAGCTGTTGTAATAGATAACATTACCTTATTTTTCAGGTCTCACATTTGAAAAGGCATATACATGTAGATATTTCTTAGATAACCATTAAAAGAATATTTAATCCATGTACAAAAACTTCAACTCATACTAGTAATGTCATTTATTGCACCCATTAATGCTCAAGTTCCTGGGTCAAAACCCGACCCAAAATTTGATAGGAAAAAAGGAAACAAGCAACTACTTGGAAAAGGACAACAAAGGATAGGTCTGCTATTGCTGTTTTAATTTTTTGGTTACTTTTTGACATTATGTGTGATTGCTTTTTGGTGCAGGGAATGAAGTGGAAACTAACCGGATATGGGGTGACAAATGTTCAAAATCTGATATTGTGATAAATCAGGGACCCACAGCACCTCTACCCAGTGGGATACCCACGTACACAGTGGAGATAATGAACGTCTGTGTCTCTGGCTGTGACATCTCTGGCATCCATCTCAGCTGTGGTTGGTTCAGCTCTGCTCGTCTTATTAACCCTCGCATTTTCAAGCGCCTACATTTTGATGATTGTCTCGTCAACGATGGGAAGCCTCTTTTTAATGGTCATACTATATCCTTCCAATATGCCAACACTTTCCGGTACCCGCTCTCTGTTTCCTCTGTTGTCTGCTGATATACTCAGAGGGGTCTAATAGCATACACTTAACACTAGTTTAAAAAAACACTTAAAAACAATGATTTAATAGAGCTAGATAGCCTTTGGGAAAAGCATTTCCAGTAGATTGAGAACACCGCCTAGCTCCTCCTCGATTGGTCTCTTTTACTTTGCGTCTATTTGGAAGGACGTGGAGGTGCAGACTAATGGATTGGGTGTTTGCTGCCGAAAAGTAAAGAATATTCTGTTCGTAATTCTAGAGATCTTGTTTTGAAGGGTCTGAATTTTTGTTCATATCAGAGTGACTTAACTGAGGAAAGAAAGCTAAATGCAGCTGTAATTTTTGGGTTTTGAATATAAAGTATACAACTCTTCTCAAGTGTTTCTCTTTAGTTGGATCAGTGTACATGCTCAGAATGATTGTTGTTGAATCTCGTTTCGTATTCTTTGATAACATCTAACTACAATGGAATTTTGACGAAGTCAATTATTCATTTAACAAGTCTTAATTTTGACCTGTTACTTAATTCATTCTCGATCAACTTGGCATTTCGAAAGTTCCAGCTATAGATTTGGGTCACTGGCAGCTTTAGAAAATTCCAACATAAGAATTATCGTATTGGTCAAACATTTTTCGTAGTTTCTTCTAAAGAATATTGGAAAACGTCCTAACGTTGGATCACTGTCAAAATTTAAAAAATGTGAAAAAGAAAGATTGGTCTCATTCGAACTTAAATTTAATTCTCGAAAAGCAAAAGTGACGGTTCAAGTAAAAGATCGAATAATATGGAACTTTGTCCGATTCAAGACATTATTTTATCCTAGAATGCATCAAAGAAGAAACAATTATGATGAGCAGGATAGGTCAGGGACTTGTGCAGCAATTACTAGTAAAATTATCACAGCAAAGATATAGGAATTATCACTGCAAAGTTGTTGGATAAAAATAAAGAATGCCACCAGCATCTCCATCAAATTAGAGGGCAATAAGTCTAGCCATTTTCTAGAATATCTACAATACAGTGGCACATCATCCTGAGAAAAAAATTGGCATTGATATTTCTCCTAACGTTGTCAGGCAACAGAAAATGTCAATTCTAGCACACCTCAAAGCTAAGAAGATGAGAGGCATTAGGTTCTAAAGATAATAGGGAATCGAGGTTCACTCTAAACCACCCTACTAGACAAGACAACCGAAACTTGGAGAAGAAATGAGCAATGCCTGTGTGCCCGGAGCTCAAGAGCAGCGGAAACACAATTAGGTTAAAACCACTGCACCAAAGTGATGTTCCTACGAATTTTGGTGCTATGGCTCACTTATAATATATACAGCATGGACAACCAGGAGAGACTGTGAGTTCCCTAGATGATTTAAACTACCTATGATTGGCAGACCTTGTCTTCTCCAGAACCTGCACCTTGTCAAGAAGCTCTTGTATAGTATTTGATGCATCCTGAAATCAAAGCCAAGAAAATCAATTGACTATTCACTTCCTAAAGAAAGGATGCAAAAAGTTGAGTGAAGAAATTCACCTTCAACTTCTTTCTCAAGTTCTCCTCCTCCATATCGCGGCGTTGTCTCTCCTCCGTGAATATGTCTATTAAACTTTCTTGCTCCTTGTTAAGTTCCTCTATTTTTTTAGTCGACTCCTGCAGCTGAACATGGAGCAGAAGTATTTCAGTTTCTTTAAAGAATCCATCAAAATCTAGTCTTAACAGAGTTTCACCATTACCATTACAAAAATAAACAGTAGATAGATTCAATAGCAGGAACCACAGAAAGGTCGAAGGACCTTGAGGTCATGTTTTCAGTTCCCAGAATGAAGACAAAGGAACATGAACAAGTAGTACTTCGTATCCAGACTTAACTCTCACATCAACACCTATAACGCTTTCATGCACAGAAATGCGGCTAGATTGGGGAACAGTAAACATCAAAATCTCATCTAACCTGAGCTTCAAGTGATTTGGATCTCTCTCTTTCATGCTGTAAATCACGTAACAGATCACCTAAAATCTCTTCCTCTTTCCTCCGCAACCTGTTGAATAAATAAATATTTTGATAGTTCATATCAACCTAAACTGCAACTAAATAGCTTAACAATAATGCAAAGGTTGCAGAGCAAGCACCTTTCTTTAAGTTCACTATTCTCTGCTTTTAACTGCTCTAGAGACTCTGTCAGGTTATCTGGCAGCACATCCTCATTCTCATCAGCATCTCCCTATTGGACCAAACAACAAATTTATCAATTCCACTATCTGCTCCAACTCTCCGTGAAATAAATTCTATTGAAGAGCAATTTTCCCCAATGAGAACCTTCAAAAGTAGATGGAGTGCAATTAGGTTCACAAAATTTTGGGCCATACCAACCCCCCTTCCTGCCCAAAAAAGCACTGAATGCGTTCAGTGTGAGTACATGGTAATGAATGTTAGAATCTCCTGTAGCTTCAAAATTTTCATCAAGACATACATGAAAATACCTTCTAAAAGAACACACTCGCTACAAGTGCAGCAATTTAACATGATACTCTGGCATATATGGCTAATTGGAGATATTCTATTATTAAGGATCCTAACCCTTTCCAAAAAATAAGACAGCCAGAAGAAGATTTGGAGGTTAAAGGGCACATAGATCAGAAATAACCTTTGATCTTGAACTTCTAGTAACTCGCTTGAGGCTTCCACCAGGAGAACATACTTGCTCAGCAACTCTTTGTCCAAAGACTGGCGGTGAATGCATAACCCGAGAGCCATCTTTTCCATTAGTATGCTTCTGATGTCCACCTGGTTGATTCTTTGGAAGGACAACTTGGACATCATCATCGCTGTCATCTTCGGCAGAAGTTGATGGCTCCAAAGAACTTGGTATGTTTCTAGATCTTCTGGTTTTGCCATCATGCTTGCCATTTAGATGCCCAACACCATTGCTCTTCTCAGATGACTTTGCAGAACTATTATGTTTCCATTGAGATGCTGGAGAAGGATAATCAGGAGAATTCTCTGTTGAAAAACATAATTATGTACTTATCAATTATAATAAGAAACTACATATAAATCAGAAGGCAAGATCACCTTCTTGAGCTGAGTTATTAAAAAAGTAAACAAATCAAGAAAAAACAATAAACCTTAATAACAAAAGTAATATCTTCTTTTAAAATAGAGATTAGTGTGAAATATATGAAGTTATGAACATAAGTCCCCAGACAAAGAGTCAAACCTTACTGAAGATTGTGTAAAGCATTGATGAAGGATTAAAAAATAAGATTAAAAAAGTAAACCTAGGATACCTCGTGCAATAGCTTTCTTATTCCGCCTAGGAGCATACCCAATTTTGTGACAAAGAGTTGACCTGGAAAAGAAATTAGGAGTATACTAAGTACATGTAACTCTGGAAAAGCACAACACGGAGATGAAACAGAACACACCAGTAAGTTTTCTGCATCTGCACTAATCGTGCTTCAAGTCTTGAAAGAACTGTTGTACGCTCAAACCCTTGCTTGTCATGTGCTGGTTCAACAAAATTGGCTTCCAATACACCTGGCATCAAATATTGCAAAACAATAAGCACTTTAAACAGGCAAGTTATAAAACAATGACTTTTTAGATAGCAGACCTATAACTCCACGCCCGTCACTTCCAGGAGCATGCCAAAGCCTCCAAAATGGCTGACAACAGAAGGAAACTTTAGTACAGATCACTAGATCACAAAATGGAGAATGTTCTGCCATGCAAAGGCTCCAAACTATGCAATCTCTTACAGACAATAGGGAAAGTCTACATAAACCCACATACACCATATGTTAACAAAGTTGGGAGTATAAGGATGGGAAAATTGTTCTTTTTGGATTAGCAGATGGCAGATTGGGGAAAACAACGAAATTATTTCACTGCATGTCTCATTCCCATGTTTTTTTTGCTAATATGGTTCTTTACTCTAGTTTTCAGGGTAATCTTTACAATACAGATACAAAATGTTGCCTTTGAAAAAAAGAAAAAAGAAAAAAGAAAGGTGCATGTCTCATAAAAATAGATCTGATATACAAATCCCCTAGTATACAAAGGTACTGGGGAAAGCATTCCACCACATAATCAAGAAGATATCAGCAACCTACAGCGATCATCACTGTTTACTAAAACAACTGCACTTCAGGAAAAAGACAAACCTTAATAAGTCTATTTTTGTGATAGACATTAAACCCTTGAACATCAATATGGGATTTAGCATCCTTTACAAACCCAATTTTCACAGTAGCCACCATCTACAAGCATCAAAATGAAAATGAATGAGAAAAAGATTGATCACTGAAAGAAAATCCAAATCAAGTTTGCCTTCAAAGACATATTACATTGGAATCTTTGGGTACTCCATCCGCACCAGGCATAGGGCGATACGTGACCTCTTGGGTCATCATCATATCATTTACTATGTTATGGTGCTCAATGTCTTTACCCCGCAGAATAATCCGAAAGCCAGGAGCAACTCTTAGGTATAGAATTGATGCATAGCTCTGAAAATCCAAGAATACACGTGATAAAAACAAAATTACTTTCTAAGAAGAAGAATCTTATACGTATTTTGTGAATATAAAGAACATCAAACGCACGTAGCACTAGAGAAAAGACAGAGCTACAAGAATTCCAATCAAAGTCTATGCAAAACCATGTATTGAACTGAACCAAACCAGGGCTAAAGAAAGAGTAGGTACATAAGCAAAGAATAGTACAACAACATACCCAATGTAGTCCCACAAATGTGGGGTATGGGGAGCGAAGAGCAGTGGCGGAGCCAAAATTTCGACTAAGGGGTGTCAACATATAAGGAAGTAAAATCATGTAGAAGCCAAGGAGTGTCAATATGTGATACATGTACATACAAAAAAAATTTTACCTAGCTACACAGTATAATTTTCTGACAAAGGGGTGTTGGTCGACACCTCTCAAGTATATGTGGTTCCGCCACTGGCGTAGAGTGTACGCAGACCTTAACTCTACCTCAGAGGTAAGGAGGCTGCTGTTTCCAATAGACCCTCAGCTCACATAGGCGAAGAATAGAAGAGGAAACAAATCAGCTATTAAAAATCAAATAGGCTAGTTAACAAATCAGAACAGAGTAATATTAACACAAAAATAAACTTATTTTAGTATTATCTCTTTTGTTTCAACATCTTAATAATTGTAAAGATGGTAGTCCTGTTGAGCTTTAGAAGCACAATATCAAACAACGAAAAAAAACACTCAGACATTCACACCTCTTAAGTGGATTGTCTCATGTTCTCACACTTTGCCAACACCATTACAGTGGAGAAAAGATGGAAGAAGAGAATAAACACAAGGCATAGTACATAAATATACCCTTTAACTTGGCTTCAACTCACATTTATGCCCTCCAACTTTGAGTGCGCACAAATAGACACTTAAACTTGTATAAAGTAGAATAAATAAACACACATGTCCTACGTGGCATCCTACATGACAATTTGCATATCCTATGTGGTGTCCTACGTGTATTATGTCACATAGGATCCATGTGTCTACTTGCTCAACTTTATACAAGTTTAAGTGTTTACTTGTGCACATCCAAAGATGGAGGGCATAAATGTGAAATGAGGCCAAGTAAAAGGGCAAATTTATGCATTATGCCTAAAAACAATATCCATTTATGACCAGGTTGTCTCAGAATTCTCTGCATCAAGCATTTAATGACCAAGTTAGCTCCAAAACTTGTCTTTCCCTTCCCAACATACGGGAAATTGTTGCACCTAATTGAGATCAACAAAGACCTCGATGTACATTTTGCAACTGATCCTCATAGGAAAAGGCCCAACATTAGGAAATAGACCAAATTCATTTGAACTATGCATTACATAAATTAAGAGAAACTGATTCATTTCTCCAATTTCATCCCATAATTCCAATAAATCAATTCATCAAGCAACTCATATCTCTTGGCTAAAACACAATTCAGATAATCTGAAAATTCTACAAGTGTAATTAGAGCATATTTTGCTGGTTAAGAATTGCATCTCTTATTCTGATGGGCAAATAGTGCTTGCACTTAATCTCAAAACTTGAAAATAATTGGTCAACGTTCTACTAAGAGTATACAACTACAAACCCGGTTTAATCCCACAGATGGGGTCTGGAGGAGGGTAAAGTGTACGTAGACCTTACCCTTAAGTTGAAAAGGTAAGGAGGCTGTTTCTGGTTGTACGAATGATGAAAAGGAGGCACCAGCAACAAGCAGAGTCCTACTAAAGGATATACAAGGAAAAAATTGTTCTACAACTACTTATGATCAAAATGTTAGGATGATGAACTTGCAACCAAGACGCACTTGGAATGCTTAGGATTGACGATAGTTGCTAGCCGCTCTTGATGTAGATCAATATGGGCAATGGCAAATGCCCACTTGATAACTACAACTGCTCCTTGGTTCCAGAAACATATAAACCTCCACAATCCAAGCAGGGACTTAAAACTGCTGCAAATAAAACCTATATTTTTTTTTTACCCAACTAGCCTGCGACAGTTTTTAGTTAGAGATAAATTTAAGTGCCCTTCGTTTGGATTAAAGAGTTGAGGAACTAATCAATTTCATCACAGAACCTCCACGGTAACATGAAATCCAAACAACCTGGTGACATGTAACAAAAATGCTCCCACTAAAACATTACAGAACAATTATTACTTACCCTTAGTGAATGTCTATATGTCAAGAAATGTCGGGAGTTCGGATACTGTTTGGCCATCTGTATGCTCCTCTCATCACGGTTGACTCCTCTTATTTGAATATCCTGAAGGAGAGAATGAAAGAAGCATGTCACTCAAAAACCATGAATCATGTGACAGCACGTTAAGTAAAGCAGAAAAAACAAGTAACAAGTAAAGAATATTAAAGGGTTACATGTGGATCAGCATCAAAATCTAGCTCAAGTAGTCCTTGGTCATCCTCCCACAAATTGTATACTATAATCCGAGTGCCTTGACCTTTCATCGGATTAAACTGCAGCATGTATAGAAAAAATTGAATGATTAGCAGATACACCACATCCAAAACTGAACAACGGAAGTAACATAGAAACAAAATTGACAAGGCAATATTATGTAAACCGAAGTATTGAACTTTATAAGTGTGTGCCAAAATGGTTCATTAATTTCAACCTCGACAGGCCATGGACTGGAAACAGGAGCTACAATGAGCACATGCTCAAGGTAAGAATACAATTGCTGAAGTTCATTGAATAGTGCTCGCTGGAAGCATATACTATATATGACAGGAGAGAATTACACAGAAAAGCTTCAAAATAGGGTTGCAAACTGGCTGGGCCAAGGTTAACAATGGAGAGCTAGATTTTTTAAGCTAAATTTAATGTTATGAGAGCTGAATTAAATTTGGGGGTGAGTATATGTTCTATTTAATACTGGAATCAGGGTTATACACCCTTTAGCAAATCATTCCAACTGTGCACTTAGTAATTTAAACTACTCATATGACAGGTTATATCTTCTCATTGCTCTTGTACAAGATCTTTCATACTAGTTTAACAATCCTGGAAGGAATTAAAATACTACTCCTTTTTTGGGGGTTGTAGGAGGGGAAATGATTTTGAAAATTTACCTGTCTAAGAAGATCAGCTTCACTTGAAAAAGGGGACCACTCAATTATGGTCTCAAGATTTTTATCCCAGTCACCAGGAGATGATCGTATTATCTTGTCCCACCCTTCTCTTTTTTCGTAGTCAAGCTGACACAATAGCAAGAAAACAAACATCAATATAAGAGCTTGTGAACACATCTAAAGTCACTAATATCCAAGAAAGTTTTAAAATATCATTCTCATGAAGGGAATAAGTGATCCTTCTTCGCTAGGACTTGTCAATAGAAGTCTAGAGATGAAATACAAGAACCACTATCAAGGGAAAAAGTAAAATCAGGACACCATTAGCAAGGCCAGAAACATGTTTATCAAGTTTTCTTAAAACGCTGTAGCTTAGAGATAAGATAACACAGGCAAAAATGGAAGGAACCACTAGTACAAAATCTCCACAAGCAACATTAAGTCCTGATACAGCACACAGCTTGAACAAAATGGAAGGTAGAATGCACACTTGGTACAAAGTTTACATCAACAACCGAACTCCATATAAAGCACAGAATTTGTTTACTTCGTTTAGATATCTAACATGAGAATAGGGGCAAAGAGTTGATTAATTGGATTTCTAATAATCGTAATAGAAACATTATAAGATGCACTTAGCCTCAGATAGGTAAACTGGATCCACATTTTCACCATAAGATCACAATAACTATGGATTAAAAACTATGGAAATTTGAAATAATTCAGCATGCCTACCATGGGAACAATGATGTCTTCCATTCCTTTGTTTCGCAAGAATGTGTAGGACAGCAATCCAATGCTCTGTGTGGGGCTGAAATCAAAAGAAAATACAGGATAAGTCATAAGTAGCAGTATCCAACCACCACAAGAATAAAGAGAGAGACACGAGGGTCGAAAGGATGAATAATCACAAATACAAGAGTGGGAGACTGCACAAGAGCCTCAGGAAGTTGAGATCAGACGTCACTAACTTACAGAAATAAAAGGAAACTAAAGAAGGAATCTCCAGTGCAAGGAACCAATCGTAAGGCCTTGCACTCGCAACTCACATACCATTCTCAGGGATACAACAAACCTGTGTTACACAGAGTCTTCATTTTCCTCAATGTACCCCAAGTCGACAAGCTATGGCTACTTCATGCATAAGCTTTCAACACACTCCAAACTTGCTAAAAACTGAATGTACCCACACAAGATATTTGATTGCACAAAGTTTCATGTAACTTGATAGGAAATTAGGCACCAGACTTCGGGTTACCAGTTTAGACACCTGGATTCCCAGGTATCATTGGTCTTAACATAAGAGCTAGCTTTAAGTATATGGAAGTGCTATGCTAGCGCTAGGCAAATGTCCCATATCATACAACTACAGCCACAAACTATTTTCCCAATTGACCCAAGCGTTCCACCAGTTGACAATATATACTTACGCAGACCACAGAAAAATCACTCTCTCAATGACATGAAACTAGAAATCAACCAGATCAGACCCAAGTCTGCAATGAGCACATGCATAACCTTAGAGATCCAGTCCCATGTTTTTTTCCTTTTCCTTTGACAAGAACTGTGGAAGTGATCTGCAGCAAATATTTTGAGCAACCACCTTTTGGAATTGGCAACCAGCTAATCAATACGGGGAACAAAAAATGAACTTGCATGTCATTGATGATGCAATAAAAGGGTATACCAGCCCTATAAATAGATGCAAGTTTCCCCTCATTTATCCTTCCAAGCAACACAGGGAAAGACGCAATACATCAGTTGCATAGAGAAAATCACTGACGGTACGAGGAAATAGTCTAGGAGGAAAAAATAGAGTGTAAGCGAGACTATAACAAGGTAAGAAAATCAAAAGAGGATTCCGCCTTTAGAGTGTATAGTGTTTTGAGTATTTTACTCGAGATTTACAAAGGTAAAAATCCTTTCTATAGTGAAATAAATCGCTCCTCTCTAGTCGTGGTTTTTCCCTTAGTTTAAAAGGGTATCCATGCAAAAATTCCCGTGTCCTTGTTTCTCACTGTATTATTGTTGATTACCGTATCGAGCCTATACAACTTTTTATCCCAGCCTTTTGCCCTCAAGCTCTTCATACAAGTGCTCCAATCCTATCGTTTTAGCCGCCGTAACCGTGAGTTGAGTTTCCTTCTTCGTCGCCTAATACTTCTCCCTATTCTTCCGCTTGTCCTCTTGATCTGTGCTTTCCACTAATGTCGCATAAGCAGCCTTCTTGGCTTCCACATCTCCTTGAACCTTCCCATTCCACCACCGTAAGCCTCAACCCCCTCTCCCAAGTCCCAAGTTGCTTCCCTGATGCATCCACTTACTTCAGCATACCCACTACTTCCTCACCCCCCCCCCCAATAGCCACCTCTCCCACAACTCCTGAGCTTTGACCTTAGTCAAGCCTCCCCCATTTAATCTTAGGTTGGTCATTTAGGGTTCTCTTCGTCCTCTTGATATCCAAATCTACAACTATGAGCTTATGTTGGGTTGCAAAACCCTCGCTCCGGATAACCTTGGAGTCCTTACAAGAACCTCTATCTCCCACTAAGGAGTACGTAATCTATAAGGGTCCTAGGCACCATACTATGGCCTCTCACCACCTCAACCAACTCCTCCCACATCATCAAACCGATATATTAATACATGGAAGAAAAAATTTTAAAAAAAATGAACTTGCTAATGGCATTGATGATGCAAGAAAGGGGTATACTAACCCTATAAATAGAGGGCATTCTTCCCTCATTTGTTCATCAAAGCAACACAAAGAAAGAGAAGCAATACATAAATTGTAGAGCGAAAGTCACCAACAGTATGAGAAAAAAATTTGTGACTGATATTATAGTAAGGTGGAAAAGTCAAAATAGGTTTCTTTCTTTTGAATGTATAGTAGTCTTCAAACATTTTACTCAGGACTGCAAAGTGTAACAATCATTGTTATAATGACATCAGTTGGTCATGTAGTGCAGTGGTTTTTCCCTTAATTTAAGGGGGCTTTTAAGGGGCTTCCACATAAAATTCTCGATGTCCTTGTTTCGCGTTTATTATGGTGCTACGTGTCTATTGCAGTTATAAACCATGAATATTGTTTTTGTGGGTCCTTTTTTTCCCAACATAACCCTCCACTTATTATCTCAATTTGTATTAGATTCTTATTTCATATTTTATTTTTTTGTTTATTTTTGGTGGGGGTATCAGATGGGAGAGTGGATGGAAATCAACATTGCGCAGTGGAATTGAAGCTGTGTTGATGGGTCGCAACTACCAACAGAACCTCACAAATTTACTTCTCACGTTTATGCCCCGACCATCCCCAATCACACTTAATACCTGCCCTGCAGAAGGCAGGGTAAAAAGAGATTTTCCTTTTCCCACTCCGTTACCGTACATTGTTTTTAATCAAGGCAACAATTTCAAAAATATTATCTCATTGTTCCCATACATTCACTTATAACTGATAACGGGTAGCATGTTATGAACTCTGGCGTCCTACTCTTTGCCAATTAGGAATATCATTAGGACTGTGAGAATCATAAATATTCTGTTCTACAAGTTACTAAGAAAATCATAGAATGGTGATCATTCCAAGGAATGTATGAAGCTACAAATAATATCAGAAGAAAATTTTGCACATATGAAACCAAGAATATAAAATGCTGATGAGCAGAGAGGGAACAAATACACGGGTTATGACAAGTCCATGAATGAAACTCCAGTAACATGTAAGCTCTAGGCCAATTTCCAAATTTGTACCAGCTGAATTGAGAAATAGAAGAACAGAGTACGAGACCATTAAAAGGAGGCAGAAGTAACAACCTTTTCCCTGGCTTCCCACCAAAACGAGAGAAAACAATCACATCAGCTCCAAGTCTCATGGTACTTGTCTTGAATCCATTTCCATCTACACAAAGCACAAAAATAACTTATATGCTGAAGTAAACATTATTGATCATCTGAACAACTGAACAGAAACTAACAATGTCAAAAGCATTTCATATCAAAAGTATCTCAGTTAAAACTCACACTGCCCAATAGTATCAGCCATTTTGCTTTTCACAGAATATCCCAGAGACATGCAATGCCTCATTCGCTCAGGATCCATCCCACCACCATTATCTGTAGAAGAATGAGCAAGATAAAACAAACCAACAGTGTCACAAAGAATAAAACGACAGTTTTAAGAAGCATATGATACAATGAAGAGAGAAGTTTAGTGCCTTGATCAAAGAGAGAGAGGTTTAGTGCATAAAAGAAATAAATATTTCAGAAAAGTTCAAACAGTAACATTTTTAGGGTGGTTAGGAAAAGATTTGGCCAGCTTATTGCTCCTACTAGTGAAGCATAGCCTATCCACAGTTTTATACTATCTAATAGGGAGCTCCATGGTGGGGCATCATGTTCCTGGGAACTAACATTGACTTGTCCTCAAAATACACAGAACACAAATTGATGTCCTCTTTACTGGTTGTCTGATTCACATGAATTAAAGAGACGTGGAAGTACATAACAATTCTCCACTTCACCAATCCCAATAAAAGTTAAAAGGAAAATGGAGGGAAGAAAAATAGAAGGTAAGGATATAGAAGTTGATTGGATTGGGATAGTATAGAATGCTTTCCTGAAGACTGGTAATTGTAGTCCTTATCTGACATAAAAAAGACTCTGGCATTCTCATTTGTAGAGAATGCATAGTTCTAGCAACCATATAAAAAGCAAAAGAAATACCTTCAATCAGAAGCATTCTGCTCCCATCCTTTTTGTTTTTGACCATATCAATGTTCACATATGTTGCTCCGTTGGACACCTTATCAAAGAGAATGAACTTAAAACAGTATGCTAAGTGACAGGAAATAAATAAGAGTAGTAAGCCAAAAAGCATACCTCATCCAATGAATTGTCCAAAAGCTCAGCAAGAGCTGCAGGATTGGATACGATCAGAAAAGATGAAATCAAGAGGGCAAAAACTGTAAGGGTATGTAATAAACCCTACAAAAATTATGGTTAAGATCAAATGCGATAATTTACCTCCAAGTACCCATTTGTGACTTGTTGCATTGGAGTGTAGGAATTTGGGATGAACTCGGACATGATCTATACCACCTACAAGATTAAGAAAGTATGTTACTCTCACAGCTAAAATAATCTTTCTCTACTACAAGAACCCAAAAAGGAATATATATAATATCCTTTCATTAGTATATATAACCAGAGATATTAATACTTCCAATAAGGTTAGTTAATAAATGGTCTTACTGTTATACAACTTTGAAACAGTCTATTGACCAAATAAAGGAGAGAGATTCTCCACTTAAACTTAATTAAGTTACCTAATTAACCAAAAATAAATAAATAACCATAGCTTTCCTATATCCAAAAAATTTGAGAAAATCCAATTCACCCACCCAATTAATCTTACATAATAATCCACCTAAAATTACAGTCATTAAGGCTCCGAACTACTACTCCTAGCTTACATCATATTCAACAAGATTTAGATAATCCAATTCACCCACACAATTAAGCTACAATATTCCATCAAAAACTACAGTCATTAAGGCTCCAAACTACTACTCCTAGCTTCCACCATATTCAACAAGATTTAGACAATCCAATTCACCCACTCAATTTAAGGCACAATAATCCACCAAAGAAAAAATTACAAGCTTACAGTCATTAAGGCTCTGAACTAACTCAGAGTTTCCCCATATTCAACAAGATTTAGACAATCCAATTAATCCACCCTATTAAAGCTTAGAGTAATCCACCAATATGTACAACAAAACAATTCACAGAAAAATTAAACGGAAAGAGCACATAATTGCTAGCATGCACGAATTAAAACCAACAAATTCAGCTAATTTTCTTGTTCGAGTTGCTCGAGAAAAAATAATACAGTGCGACGGATTTGCCAATAACAAACCTGAAGTTAATCCTAAACTAGCAGAAGAAGTCCCTTCATAATCTCCAGCCTTCCAAAACTGTTTGCAATTACTCTCCGAAACACCTAAATCCCTATTACTTCCATTAGGCGGAGCCGGTAACGGCAATGGAGGTTCCTTAGGCGGTGGCAAAGGATCCAAAAATCCCAAAGGCAATGCGAAATTCACATCCTGCACACTCTTCCTCTTCTTCTTGGGCCTATTACTACCATTACCGGAAAGACTACCGGAATCGGAATCGGAGTCGGAATCATCACTACTACTTAGATCAATAAACACCGATTGAGCCGCCGGTGAAGATTTCTCCGGCGGTTTCTTCGTAAACCCTCTATTATCATCCAAAATTTCTTGCTTAATTACAATATTGGAATTCGCCATGCAAAAAGGAAAATTAGAGAGGACAAAGCAAGATTCAAAGAATTTTGATGAAAAGACGCACAAGGGTTTTCACGTACACGATGATATTATATGAACCGTCTGATTTTCTGGAGATCTGTTGCCGGCCTTTTTGGCTATGGGGTCCCGTTTTAATAAGCGTTAATGATATTTTATTTAAGATTTTGGCTGGATTTCGAGACGACCCTTCAATTTTAATTTTGTTATAAATTCATTGAACTAAGTGGATTGTCTATTTATTTTATTTGTGATTAATGAACTAATATTTATAGATATCATTTGCCATTATAAGATACATTGGAATAATAGAAAAGTTTTTTTCTTTATTTGTATATCTTGTCTTATTTTCTTTATAGTTATATTGTTTTGAACTTGATTTTATAACTAATTTTTAATTTTTAAGAAATATTATATATTGACAAGATATTTAGAGAATTGTCCCACGTGATACATCATAATTTTGACAAAATACAATAGAGGATTGATTCACTCCTTAAAAAAATAGTTCATTCGTCTATAATTAAGTACGTGATATATAGCATAAACTGATTCATTCCTTAAAAAAAAAAATTCTCAATCTACCGTGATATCATATGGTGTAATTGACATAGTATCGTAAAAACCAACAAGGGTTGTGGTGGAGTGGTAAGTACTCCTTCATCATTATCCAAGAAGTCTCGGGTTCTCGAGTCCCCTTGGGTATGAAATCGCCTTTGTTAGGGAACGCTTTACCGGACACCGAGTGGAAAACAAAAAAAAGACATAGTCATGTTATGAACATCTTACAGTAGCCAGTTTTGACTTGTAAGCAGGTTCCTATAAGCAAGTAGCTTTGCTAGAAGGCTCCTCTGCAACTTTGTAAGCAGATTCTTACAAGTAGCTTTGCAAAAAGGTTTCTACAATTTTGCAAGCAGGTTCCTACAACCAGCTTACAAGTAGCTTTGCAGTCAGGTTCCTTCAAGTAGCTTACAAGTAGCTTTGCAAGTAGGTTCCTTCGAGCAGCTTGCAAGTAATTTTGCAATTAGGTTCCTCCAAGCAACTTGTAAGTAGCTTACATAGCAACTTTCAGTTCTTCTATAGACAGAACGTCAATTTAGTTCATTTATGCATCAACTTGAAGAGCAATAAAATCTCTCTCTCTCTCTCCTAACTTTTTTGGCTATATATCTTGTTGTATTGATTTTTTATTATTATATTTTACAATACGTTATCAGTATAAGACTCTTTCATCTCGAGCATTTTAATTGTAACTGAAGATTTCAACTTTGAATTTGTAATTTTACTTACAAATAAAATATTTGCTCAACATGTAAGGTAAGTTTTGTTACCACTATCATGCAACCATTTTTGTTAAGCATGAAGGTGTTATTAATGTGCATATGATATGAAATGTGTTCCTTATTTAAATATGATCAAATAATCATTTTTATTTTAACGATCATAGGAATTAGAGGAGTTCCTTTTCATTTTTCTATGACTTAAAAATTATTGAACAAAATCTATTTGGTGAAAGACATCTCTTTTGTTTTTAAAGATCTCATGCAATAACAAGATAAATTAAGTTATGCCACGAGTTGTGGATATCTAGATTGTTTTTATTTATATGATGTATTTAATAAGATTTGGTGTTTACATTTATAATTATCATAAGTAACTAAATTTTATGGTGCTTCATAGCTTTTAAAACATTAGTTATTTTGAAGAATGGTATATTTTGAACGATGTATTATAGAAGAATTCTCTACATTATATGTATATTTGATTTCATGTATATCTTAATTTACTCATGAAATAGTAAAATTAAAGTTTATTCTTGAAAAAGTAAATTAGATTTGTTGTTTTGGATATTTAGGCAAAATCTATTTGTCTTGAGTGTTTGATGCTAAAATACATCTTGATGCGATGAGTCTGATAGATACCAACAAAGATAAAAACCAAACTTCAATTCAAGATTGTGTTAAGATAATATCCCTCCATCCATTGATAAGGGCTTGATATTGTAATATTTCAGTGTTAAAGATTCTTTTTTTAGTGGAATAATTTGAAAGATAAATATAACCAGTTATGAAAATGATTGAGATGAAGTTCCACCGAATTAAGCATTGAAAAAGGTCATGATCCCAATCGTGATCATGACCATGGTAGAGAGGAAAATTCTCTCTGTTGTTATACATGTATGGAAACTCTATTTGCCTTTGAAATTGCTAGCAATATCCTAAAAAAGGTATCAAGCCATTCTAATTTGATATGCTTTAAGATATAGTTAAATGTTTGAGTTCATTTTTGATAAATATTACAAATACAATTTTATTTTCTAAAGTGAATGTGAAAGTAATTAGTAAAACATACCAAGAACGTGCACTTAGTCATAAGAGTATCACAACTCAATTCTAGAAAATGTAGGATAATAATTATGATGGTATCATGCCTCATCTTCATTAGATGTGGAATTAATATTGTGAAAATATTACAATTCACCTCCAAAAAAGATAAAATAATTGAGAAGAAATAGTATGAAATTTACTTGCAAAGTAATAAATCTGACAAATATTATGAAAATTGTATAGCTCTATTCCTCAATTAATATATAGAACTTCAAAAAGTAGTATGACTCTACTTCCAAAGTAGTATGACTCTACTTCTCAAGTAATAAAAATTTTAATTTAATCTTGAAGCTGGAAATTTTCTGAAATATTTAAAGCTATATCTTTTTGTGTTTGAACAAAATAATCACTTATTGATTAATATAATATTTCAAGCACATTTAAATAACTACATATAAACCTTATTACAATGAATCCATATATATACCATCAATTCATCATGAGGTTTTCGTGTTCAACGTTATCTTTGTTCTTCTTCACTTGTGTTGGCTATCTTTGTTGTTAAAGTTACTATCTTGAATGTTGGAATTGACTCCAATTTAATAGTTGTGTTTTTAATGAGATATTATTGACTTTATTGTTTTTCCATAGATAAATATAAAACTCAATCGATATCTAATAGACTTATTTTATTTATCGATTGTCCCAAAAATAATACTAGTTAGAAAGACACAAAATCAGAAAATAGCGTTGAAATGATGTAAACTAGAGTGGAAATGACGTCAGAAAATTAATGTAGTCTTCTTTTTTTGTTTTTTTCCCTACGTGAGACAAAATAATTTTTTTATAAACATATTAGTAAGCCTTATAACTTGCAGAAATATTGTGATTTTAATTTTTAGGTATTACTCTTGAGCAATATCATCTACTCGGGAAAAAATTGGCACAACATTATAACTTATAAATTGACAATAAATAGCTCATTTTTACTTTTTTGAGAATTTTTAAAAAAATATTTATTTGACATTAAATAGCCATATTTATTTTTCTTGAAAAGTAATTTTTTTTCCTAATTTTCACTCTCTATTTGCACGTTATTATTATTATTATTATTATTATTATTTTCTCTCTCCCAGTTGCACAGAAATAGAGAAATACTATTTTATATATATATGTATAAAGTCACATATTTTTCAATTCCTCTTCGTTTTCTTTTTCTTCCCTTTTTTTCTCCCTCTTTCAAGATTTAGTATTTCTATCTTCTTCTCTAAAATATCTCAATTATAGTTCAATTACAACAATAACTCTTCACTCTTAGTAACTTAAATCACACTGAAACTTTTTTTATAATGATTGTCCGCGTCTTTTTTCAAAAAAAAATTGAGGTCTACATTCTTTTACTTAAAAAATTGAGGTCTACATTCTTTTACTTGTAGTTGGACGCAAGGTTTTTTTTACAATTTTTTTGTATTTTCTATTATATTTCAATTGATAAGTGTAGTTCATTATCAAAATAGAAGATATGTAGAAAGTGACGAAGATATGTAAAAAGTGATGAAGATTGCAATGAGAGTGTGAAAACCTTAGAGGAAATGGGTGAACTGAAAAACGACGATGAGTTTGAAAATAGTCAATTGTAGATATTAATGGATAATAATTTCGATTTAGAAAATTTTCTACCTATAACATCGATTTCAACACATGCAAACTCACCATAATATTCAAATCGAAGAAGCATTTGATTTTTATTTAATGTGAAACATGAATTCGTATACATTGAGGCATAACTCTATAACAATCTAATGTATACGTCTTCAAACTAAATGTATACGCAGTTGGTATTATGTATATGCAGTTGAAAGTATGTATAAAAACCTAATTTAATTTATTGAAATATTTTAGGAAAGGTAATATATCTATACACATCAATATTTTCAAATTATACTTATGTATATTAATAATGTATACAAATAAAATATAAGTAATGTATACATTATAGTGCGAATATATACTTGATTAAATGTATACTTAATTGCATGTATTCAATTGAATACGTACTTATTTGCAGTAGATTTCAACTTTCACCGCATACTAGATATATATAAATATATCTTGGACGCCTAATACAAAGTTTAGATTATGCAAGTGGATATACAAATAAAATATGAAAATAAATTATATATTTAACTGAATACACGAATAAATATATAGTTATGTATATACTAAACAACTGTATATTATAGTTTATATTTAATATAATTATGAATTGAGTTTCTGACTATAACTTCTAGCAAACAAATGAGAAAAGTAATTTATAGATGGTAGAGATTCATAAGAATATCCTTTGAAAGAAGAATAGTCATAATTAAATATTTTTACTAATTTTAAGAAAATTTATAATTCTAAATAAACCTTTTACTAGTTTTAAAGAGAAATAATTGAAAGTTAGAAGAGAGAACAAATATTTTTTATATTTTAAATAAAAATAATTTGAAGAGAGAGATAGGTGTGAATAGAAATTTTCTTCCCTATTTTTCTGAAGAATAGGTGTATGACTATTAAATGTAAATTCTTTTTAGTCTTTTATTTGCTAAATATTTATTTGACTAAAGCATGTCAATTTAATCTAAGAGTTGTACATATGTGTCAATTCCTCAATATCTAGTCTAGCTACTATATTGGGCCATATCCAGAAATATAAACAGTCAGCCCAGCCCAATATTAGGGGATTAGAAGTGGGTTCTATGGTTAAAGCTTCAAATCTATAAATCAAGGAGGAAGTTGTATATTTGGCCGATTGATTAAAATAGGTAAAATTACGCGATTAAGCAAATATATACTAGTTAATTAGCTAACATAGCTACAGTTTGCATTAATTATAATTCGGAACTTACTTCTAGCTATAATTACATTCTCTCCTCTCTTCCTCTCTCTCTGCCTCTCTCTACCCTCTCTTTGAAATCTCGCTCGCCACTCTCCTCTTTTTCAGTCATTTCTCCCTCGCCTCTCTCTCTCTCTCTCTCGCTTTATACAAATACTTATACAAATACAATGTATAATTTGTGTTTGTATAAAGCGAGAGAGAGATTGGATATACAAATACAAATGTGTTTAACTCGATTCAATTGTATACGAATTCAAATTGTATGCAGATATACAAATACAATAATTGATACATATACATAGTAGTTACATATATAGAATTATCTAACCGATATATATATACAATTCACCTCTCTCCACTCTCTGCCCTCGCTCGCTCGCCATTCTCCTCCCTATAACATGTAGCTACGAATCGTAATTAGCAAACTATAGTTATGAAGCATAATTAAACTATTTTTTAGTGGCTATCTACGAAAATTCCCCATTAAAATAACTATATTTACTAATTAAATATATATATATATATATATATATATATATATATATATTTGTTAACTATTATTTTAATAAATAACTATATAATGTAGTTTTTCCTAAATTGAAAAGCTAAAAATGAAGGGAAAAAGAGAATATCAATAATTTAAAAGGCTGAAAAATTGGGTTGGTGGATAAATATAAAGGGAAATGGAAAAATTCACCCTTTACTTTAAAGTATTAGTACTTATATACTTTGTAGCCAAATTAACCAATCGTTAACAACGTTTTCAAAATTACCTTCAAACCTAATGAATCCCACACTTCATTAACATATAGTCCATTTAATTCAATTCTTATTTTTTTAAAATGACACGTAAAAATTTAAAAAAAGGTTCATAAATAATAATCCATATTGGTTATATCCTTTCCATCTTCTTAACTCCCATACCTACCGCATCCCATTATAATGTTTAATTATTTATCTAAATTATATAAATATGTTCTTGAGATTATATCTTATTATAAACAAAACAAACTCTTAAAAGGACTCGAAAAAATTGCTAATAACCAAAAGAAATACATGTTTGACCTTAAATAAATGGTTTAATTGATTAATTTAAGGCAAAATGTTAAAAAATACACGTGTTAGTCCCATTTTGAGTTTGCCAAATTCGAAAATCAAAATAACTTTTGTTGATGAACATATTCCGCAGTCATCAGATTTACAAAGTCGACTTTCTGTTAATTATACTAATGTGTACTTTGCCCACAAAGTCTCAATTTCACTAAATATATATAAGCTATAAAGAGCGTACAATTAAATTATCAAGTTTTATTATTACTGTTAATTAATTGAGGAAAATTCATAAACATCAAAGAAATTAAACTTATTAAGTCTCCTTAGCTACTATTTGTCTAATTACGCTCCATTGCTATAGTTTCGTTTGCTATGGGTAATTCCGTTTGTATAATTTACTTGTCAATATACAAACTGAGTAAGTATATACAAATTCTGTATTTATACATTTAGGAATTTTTCAGAACTCATACAAATCAAATGTATCAACAGGATAATTATATAAAAGCTAGGGCAAGCATATACAAATTCTAGATTGTAAGGGAAATTCTGGATTTATACAATTAGGAACCTAATTATACAAATTCTGAATTTATACAATTAAGAGCCGAATTATACAAATTCTGGACATGGACGGCCACGTTATTATGATTGTAAGTTATTGACGAATGGTAATTTAATTAAACTGTAGCTATGCTAACTAATTAACTAGTATATATTTGCTTATCCACATAATTTCTCCTTAATTTATTTGTATAGAACAAACATATTAAGCGAAACTTACTTGTGAATATTATATGATGTTATTTATTTAATTAGTTCATAGACCTAATAAGTCATGTTACAAACTTATTAAAAGAAAAATTATTGCAGGAAATATCAGAACTTTTTTCGATTGTCAAAGGAGAAAAAATATTTAATGTAATCGAGACCAGGAATTCCAGTTCTTTTATTTATGAACTGTCAAGAATGTTTTAAAAAAGAATAATTAAACAATTTATCATGTTGGAAGAATGGCATTAATTAGTTCAATAAAATAGTTAATCAGAAGATGACTCACACGATACACTTTCAATTATTTTTTAATGATAATTAATAATAATAATAGCGTGTGCCACTAAAACATAATCACTTGTCAAAAGCATGAATGATGACGAATTATTATTAACCAGTGTACTTAGTCGTGCTTCGCACGGTATTACAATAAAATTACGTACTAATACCATTGGTTACTTTAATAAAAGGGAACTGTTTTTTTTATTAATCACATAATTTCATAAAAGAGAAGCAACGGAAAATATTTTGGTTAAATATGAAAGTTGTATAAGAAATCAATATATGTGAATTTGTAAAAGTTAAATATTTCAAATAAATTTAGTGGAAAAAAAAGAGATGGTAATGTTAAGATTACTGTAAACTTGAGATGTGATTGTTTTTTTCCTTTTTTTATAAGATCCTTTTTCTTAATTATTTTTAATATAATTTATTTATATTTATGTAAACTTGAAATGTGATCCTTTTTCTTTTTTTTTTGGCTCCTTTGTAACATTTTTTTTAATTACATTTTTAGTATAGTTTTTCGATAATGTGTAAATCGTTATATTATATTCTTCTTCTTCTTGAAGTCCTTTTATTAACTATATTTTTTTGTATAATTTCTCAAGATTTATACTTCATAAAATTCACATTTTCCATCTTTCTAAATAAAATAAAATTTAAAAGAGGGAAATAAGAAGAAATAGAAAAAAAGATCAATTAAATATACCTATATTTTGTGACAATTGTCATTCCAAGTCATCTATAAGATGTATACTCTCTTATTTCAGTTACATAATTTTTCATATAAATATTTTTTTAGTTCCTGCTTCTTCCTCCTCTTTGTTAACTTCATCACTATTACTTTCTAATTTTCATCTGTTCACCAACATAAGAAATTGTCATATCAAAATCACTAAAAAATAAATAAGAGAATTGTTAAAATTAGAAATCAAAAGAAGGTAAGAAATAAAATAAATTTAAAAATAAACATAAAAAGAGAACAAAGAGAATTAGCGACACAAAAAAAAGATTTTTTTTAAAAAAAAATGGGACGTACAGATTTCTATTTATTCTAGTTTTTCTTGGCTTATATACCAAAACATTAAAGAATATATTTCACATTTCAAATAAATACTACCTTCATTATACAATAAATTCCTAAGAATAAAAAGTCATAGTAATTAAGAGGATTAAGAATGTGACTTTGGACTCGTTTGTAACATATTTGTACATTAATACACAAATAATGAACATTAATCATAAAAAATGAAAAGACAATTAGGATTAGAGTTATTGATACAATTATTTTTATAAAATAAGTTAAATAGAAAGAGAAAGGAAAAAAAAAGAAGCCAAATTAAAGAGATGACATTTCACTTTTTTAGTGTCAAAAATTATTATATAGATAAATATAGACTTTTAAAGATCACCCTTTTCCCCAGAAAAATCAACAAACTGTTTACTCTTTTTTGTTTCTCAACTAATAAGCCTATAATTATAAAGAATAATTTAAACCAAAAAGTAATTTAAAGAGATGATAATTTTAGATTCCTTTCCATTTAAATTGAACAATAATTGTAGAGAGTTATAAAATTATTGTTAAAGCGATTTTAATTTTCAGTAAATATTTTAAGAGGTGTATAAGAAAAAAAAGTTTTAAAATTTGATAAAAATATAAATACCAATGATGATAGTTTTAAAAAATAATATTTTTAAAACTTAACATATGAACATTATAATATTTAAAAAGTGTGGTAGGATTTTAGAAAAGCTAAAAAAATTAATTTACTTTCAAAAGGTATAGGTATACAAGTTTCATTAGTTCAATCTAAAAGCATTTCGCTCGCAAAATTCTTATTATTCATAAACGAAGCAAAAATCATGTCATGAAAAAATTAATTAAATTTATTTCTTTTTGTTTTTTATATTTGTATACTTCAAAAATTGTTATTCTTACTTGAATAATTAAATCAATTCTACTTCACATTTTTATTAATCATATTTTTTTAACTTATCATATAAAACATTCTAAAAATTACTTTCTATTTTGATCAATTCCTCTTATCATTGCATTTTCTTTTGAATATCTACAATGTCATGTTTTAAATCACTATGCCATGTTTTAATCTAGAAAGAAAGATTTAATACCGACACAAAAGATATATTCCTTGGAAATAAATGATGAATTAAGGTCAGAGAGGAATAACAATTACTCTCTTGGTAAAGAAAGTTAAAGAGACACAAAAAACTTTACTAAGTTATTTTTATTCTAACCTAATCTTTTTGCATTTTTCTAGTAAATCCGAAGATTTCAGATTCAACATAGTACACTTTGTAGTAATGATCTTTGAAATTTTGAAATAACTTGAGAACTTCAAATAATAACCAAAAAAAAAATATGAAAACTACAATTTTACGTATTAATAAATAGTTTTTTAATTGAAATCAACTTAATTTTTAAAATTATAAATTAATTAACTTTACATTTTCATATTCTATCATTGTAGTTATTAAAAGTTGATCAATGTGCAAGTATATAACCAGCCTCATGATCAGTTACGTATGGGACATTACAGTTTGCAAACATTTTGGGACAATTCGTTGTCCAAGCATATTCAAAGACATCTATTTTTTTAATAGGTAAATAATATTAAATGTATGATTTCAACATATAAAGAATTGTAATTATACTAAATATTATTTTACTTTGTAAAATCAAATTATGTACGGATATCTAACAATTTTCATTATAGATGTTCCTCCTATAATCTGCAAAATATGATCAAATAAGTTACAAAATTATCCATCAAAAAAAAGCAAAAGATGAAGAATAAGGAGAAAACTACATTTAATCACAAGTCCTCGTGCATATTATGATCAGTTTTGACAAAGCATAAATAGTTAAAAAGAAAATAATATAACAAAAACTTTACTTCTTAATCACCTCAACAAAATAGAAAATAACTAACCTATATAATTCGACATTCATTAATTTTCATTTGACTAATTTCACTCCTATATAGAAGAGTCAAAAAATAATAATAAACAAATTATTAGTCCTAAAATGATTTTTCATTCTTGTTGTTACTTGTTATAGTAAAGAGAATCATAAAGATAATAAACCAAATAATTTAACCAAAATAAAGCAAAAATATACTTTGACAAATTAAGCTTGCTTGCTAATTAAAAATAGTATATGAAATAATAATTGCAAAAGATAATGTACCTCAAAGCTTTAAAATATCATAACATGCCTCTCGGCTCCCACTAATTCTTCAACCAAGGCAGTGACTCCAAAACAAAACAAAATTTTAGTGTGATTTTATAGTGTTATAAACTTTTACATCAAATAATTGGAGGTTATGAATATGAAAGGCTTGAGAGTTATGAATATTATTAATACTAATTAAGAATATAATTTATACAATTGAAGAGGTATGAATTAAAAAGATGATTTTGCAAGAAAAATAATGAAAAAAAATGATTTTAAAAAAATCAAAAAAAGATAAATATGAATGGAGGCCATAGAGAGGTGTATGTTCCTCCTTTATATATAGGGAAAAGGTCAAAAATACCCTTCAACTTTGTTTTATTGGCTGACTAAGCTCTCACCGTTAAAATGAAGTTATTCTTACCCTCGCCATCTACAAACTTGTCACTCGTACTACTCAATTGGATGGAAAGCCCCAAATCAATAAAAATAACCCGATTTTACTTAAATTAGTTTTTATTGATGTGGGGCTTTCCATTCAATTGAGGGGTACGAGTGACAAGTTTGTAGACGGCGAGGGTAAGAATAACTTCATTTTAACGGCGAGGACTTAGTCAACCAATAAAACAAAGTTGAGGGATATTTTTGACCCTTTTCCCATATATATATATAGAGAGAGAGAGGTTACATCAAATGTGCATTGCAAAAATAACGCCCTCCAAAACTATATGATATAATTATAACATTTTTGCTCTTCAAATTAATACAGTCTGGGCCCCACTATGAAATTGCATATAATTAATTAATGTTATCGATCATCACATACGTAATAGTTCAAGATGAAATGGTCTTCTGTGTTCACTTACTATTTAATTAGAAAGATTAAAAAAAAAAGAAGATTTTTCTATGTAAAAATGACTATTTTTCTATGTAAAAATGACTATTTTTATAAAAAAAATTCTTCCTTAAAATTTGTAAAGAACTACGAGATTGATATGTTTGTGTAATTTGTCCTTTTTCCCATCAAAACAAACTAACGTTTCAAACTATTTTAAGTTTGTATGGACGAACTTATATCTTATGACTTTTGACTTAAAATAAGTGTTTAAAATCCTTCAAATGATACTAGAAGTCGTTTTGATATAAAATTTTATCTTGGTTCTATTTTATTCATTATTCCTGGATTAATTCATTTGATTTGATTGATTCATAATGACCCCTTTTTTAAAAAATCTTATCCAAACAGGCTCTTATCTTAATGATAATTGGCTGGAATTTATTCAACAATAATACAAGGTTTCCGCTAATTGAACTTAATTAGTAGTATAATTAATCCCGCTTACGTATTCCCAGTCTACCCTCCCATTATGGCGCCCACACAAATCACTCAAATCAAACCATACACATTATTATAAAAGAGAAAACTAGAATAGGTTGGTTCACATAGTAAACTATATAATTTATGAGTTAAAATTTATGCATCGACAAACAAACTAATTCATTTAAAAGGTAATTATAATTATATGTAACTTCATTTAATAAGCATTGCTGGGTAATTAATGTAGAATATAGATAACTTAATAAATTATGTCTTGTATTTATTATTTTTCTTAATGAACATAAAGGAGCAAAATCGACATTTAAAATGGGACAAAGACAATACATATCACATACGTTCTGCATTTAATGAACATTGAGTGTTACAACAACAAGAGCAATAACATATCTAATGCAATTTCAACGCACTATAATCGGTATATATAATTTATTAATTAACGCTTTCGTTCATTGCTTGGGTGGGGGGTGGAGTGGGGTGGGGGTGTTGAATACAAAGAAGTTGTCACCATTTTGGAATTTAATAAAATCATATATTATACATCTTTTTTCAAATAATCATTATACATCTTTTTCAAATAATAAAGGTTGGCTTTTTCTTCGTTGACAAAGTGCAAGTATTATTCAGGACTGAATCTATTTGGCCAGTGAGCAACCTATATGGTCATTTACTCTTTTAAGGCTTTATCTATTTTTCCTATCCTTTTTATGGCCTTTGCTATCTTCATCATAAATTAACAACCAACACTTCTCTGAATAAGCTAAAGGTCATATGTACTTTTTCACCTTAGTTGAATATATATGAACACTCCAAGTAGGATTAAAATGAGATCTATGCTCAATTTAGCTTATGATAGAGGTTGACACACCAAACCAAAATAACCAATGATCTTTTTCGTGTTCTATTGATCAGAATCATCCAACAGCGCCACGCTAGTAGAAAGAGTCTTGTTGTGGGTGACTCGGTACGTAGTTTTGAGTGTGCAAAGAATTGAGAGAATGAGTATTAGTGAAAAGGGAAAGGGAGAAAAAACTAAGTCGAACTCTTCTTCTAGTTTATTTAAGAAGTTGGAGAAATATCTACCAATGATGAAAGTAGGTGGAGTAATTTTGTCCAAGAGCAAATCATGGCATGGGAGAAGCACAAATACAATAGCTCCAGAAGGGTGTTTTTGGGTTTATGTTGGGCCAAATAAAGAGAAGTTTGTTATAAAAACAAAGTATGCAAACCATCCATCATTCAAGAAGTTGCTTGAAGATGCTGAAAAAGAGTATGGTTATAGTTATAGCCAAGGCCCAATTTTGTTGCCTTGTGATGTTGATTACTTCTATCAAGTGTTGGCTGATATGGTCAATAACAAAGAGATTGATGATTCAGTTGTGTGTGGATCATGTAGTCCGTTATTTAGTCCTAGTAGGCGTTTGGGTAATAGCCAAATGGCCAAGGGTTATGGTTCTTATAAGAGTCTCACTCCACCAAGATCGTTCAAACGCCTCAACTCTGTCAATTGTGTGTGACAAATATGTTAAAAGAGGAACCCCAAAATATCTCGATTGTCGATGAATGAAGCAGGTGAAAACTATATAATATAAAAGATCATGGTTCAAATCTCGGCAAAAACAAAAATATAATTGTGGTACATGCAAGCTGGTGACCTGAATGACGCCGGTATTATAACCAAAAGAAAAAGTATGTCAATAGCTTATTTACCTAATTAGAAGTTGATTTTCTGTTTCTCTTAAAGGTATGTGGAGTTTGTAGGATGCACTTATAGTTATACACCTATGTGTATGCAGACATACATGTTCAGTTGAATCTGCTTCGTTGATTTTTGTATATTATTTTATAATACTATAAAGAAAGTAAATTACCAACATTTGCTCTTTAAGGCATTTTGACAGATATGTGTGAAGATGCTTATATGCAGAAATTTACCTGTGGCTTGTGAGTCTGAAAATCTATGCTATATATACATATATATATTTTGCAACAAATAATAAATGGTGCTTAATAATTGGCTCTATTTTTTTACCTCTTTTGTGTGTGTTTGACGTGTCTATAGCTATATCACAAGTCTTCTGATCTAATTTCTCTCATCACTTGCATGTCAAACTTTTCTTTGTTTTTATCATATATATATATATATATATATATATATTGTATAATATTTTTTATATTTTTTTATTTTACCTAGGCATATATTGAGATGGCCACTTTTTATTTGAATTCAATATTAGTTCAAAATTTTTAGAGGAAAGTGATTGTTAAGTGCTTGAAGTGCAATGAGCATTTAAACAGGTTTGGATGGGATGAATCAAACAGAAATAGGGGTGGGCGTTCCAACCGTTCTAGATATAAAATTTTCGGTTTGAATTTTTTGGATTTTAAATTGAAAGAAATTACAATTTAAATTCAATCCAAGTAAGCTCGGATTTGATTAAATTTCTTTAAGTTTGATTTTGGATTAACCGATTTAAATATTTTAGATTTTTTAATTTTGACTTTTAAGCCTTTAAGTTATGCCATAACAATTAATAACCTCAATTCACTCAATAGTTTACTCTTTAAAATATATAATGTTCTTTATTTAAGGATCAAAGTTATCCTGACGTTCATATCGTGTTCATATTAAACTTAATATTATAATTGGTCGGACCATGGGGTAAACCTTTTAAAAAATTGGACTTATTAATATGGGATACATTTGATATAAGTAGGATTGAATATAAGGTAAAAAAAATTTAAACTTTCGATGAATTTTTGGATATTCAAAAATCCTTTGATCTAAATTCGATGTCCAATCCAAAATCTATATATTTTAATAATAAAATTTAAAATTCTATCTATAATTCAAAAATTCAAACCAAATATCCAAAATGTTCAGATTTCGATTTGAATTTTGGGTGGGTCCAAACTATGTCCACCCCTAAACAAAAATGACAATTTTTAATACCATAATGACAATTGAAAACTAGGTGATACCTTTTTGAATTTTGATAAACATAAGGGCTCTCATGGTCTTTACCCAAATTTCAAATTGCCTTTTGATGGCCCTTCAACACCAATAAGAGAGAAGAACAAATTTTGTGGCATACTAAAGAGATAGAGACTCATAAGCTTTGAAATAATTGGTGCACATAAATTATCTTGTGGGAATTAAAATTGTCAACTGCCTTATTCAAAACGTACACAATTTGTGAAGAGAGAGATTTCATATTGAGTGGATGTGTAGGGCATTAAAAGCCCACGTAATAATGAGATCAAGACATAAGTCACTTTTTTTAGTTTAATAAAACACAAAAGTGATATATACAAAAATATAAGGGTAAATAACACAAATTCCACTATTTTAGGAGCTAATTACTTAGATTTAAGTTAGTTTGCAATATTACATTCCTTACTAAAATATGGACTTCATATACGTGGGGATCAAAATTAGGTGTAATTTGTTTTAGATACACTATATAAAAGTGGATTCATATGTATCTGACTCTCTCTCTCTCACCTCTCTCCTATCTCACGTATCATTCTCCTCTCTCGCTCGCATCTCTTCCTATGTATATGTATTTCATAATGTATCTGGTATCCCAAATACATGTATCTAGTGCGATTCACATGTATCTGAGATACATAGACTATCTCGCTTGCCTCGCTCCTCTCTTGCTCGCCCTTTTCCCTATTTTAGTGTATCTGATAGCAAAAAATACATGTATTTAAGTGTATCTGACTTGAAATTTGGTATGAAACTATTAATTAGTGACACAGTATTTATTTTTTTCAAAAATCAAGCATATGGAATTTTACTGTTTTATTTACTAAAATCGTGTTTTATTATCGGACCTTTATGAAGTTGAAGATGCATTCAAAATTTTAAATTTTAGAAAATATAATTTATTGGATCTGAATAAATTATTTTTACATTTTAAATAAATTTCTTAATACAAACACAAGTTTTATGATTTGTCTATGTCTCCTAATGTTAGTCATTTTTAGCTCAACAACCTCCATCCAAGTAAAATTTGAATAGTCAAAACAACTAGGTCATATCTTAGTTACTACTTACTAGTAACACTTAAATGAATAATTATGTACTCCATTTTCGATCAAACCATTTAAATAGTTAGGATTGCAAGGAAAGAATTTGGTTTACTTGATGATTTTGAGTTTTCTGTTGTTTTTGAAGTATCCTAAGTATTAATTTTAGATTGCTTGATGCTAAAGAGACTAATAATAAATACATCAAAACATCCTTCGTCTAAGGTGGTTCCGCCCATGTCATCACCCCATATTTCATTGTCATGTTGCAAAAAAGTTCCTCGTAACATTAGTTGAAGAGTTCAAACTCCATAAAAAAAACGTATCCCTTCAAAATAAAATTATCATCTTTTTACTTACATACCTAACGCAAGGAAGAAAATAATTTTAAAATTAGTAGGAGATAATGAGAAAGAATATAGCATTGTGATTACCTGAATTACAAAAGAATAATGTCTCCAATTTATTCACTTGATGCCTACTAATTATCATGTGCTTTAATATTTTAATTTTAAGTTTTAATATTAAAATGCACTTAGAAACACAACCTTAGAACTTCATTGAATATCATTGTGGAGAATTTTTGGAAGTAGCAATTTGAAGCACATCTACAAACAAATCGCATGCACAGAATGCGATTTATGTGTCTCTTATTTGAATACCATTTATAAAGCGGCCTTGGTGAAACACGACTTATAAACAAAATAGAAATTACATTTGTGTTACGATTTCTTAAATACATTGGTCGAACAATATTTATAAATGAAATTGGAATCGCATTCGACAACTATGATTTATAAAACACATTGCCGGAACACAATTGATAAACGAAATTGAAATTGAAATCGCACTCGACAACTATGATTTATAAAACATATTGGCGGAACACAATTTATAAATGAAATTGAAATCGTATTCGATATTTACCATTTATAAAAAGGCACGGGCGGAACTAAATGAATTTGAAATTCTTAAAGATATACAACCCAACATATCATAAGAACATAACAACAACATATCCGGTATAGTCCCATAATTTTTTTCTTCTTAGTTGGTTTAGATTATGAAACTGATGATTTGAATCCGATATTAACTATTATATAATCTACTTTATGTGAGTTACTTTAATAAGGTGTGTTATCTAAACTCAATTTTCTATTAAAAAAATGGTTTGGAACTTGAAGTTTGTGCTTCCTTTTCACATATTGATGAGTGTTTTTTAATTTATTTTTTTATATAGTTTTTGGTTATGTGGATAAAGATTTGGTTAATTAGAGCATTCCAATTAGAGGGATGCAGGATATGTACGAGGAGGTTGAAATATATTAAGGATGGATTAAAAGACTTCAACACCCAAGAATTAAAAAATATCGTTGATAAAATCAAATAGGCCAGAACCAAACTTGAAGCCAATTTGTGGGTGGGTTGGGTATAATAATAAATAGTTTTTATAATTCTATTTATTTTTGGAGTTCATAATTACTTGATATAAAAAAATATATTTTATTTTGCTATGTTAAATGTATTTTAATGATAAATGTAGTTGAGTGATTTTTGAAGATAAAAGCTTAAAGTTAAGTGATTTTATTGATACAAAACAAAGTTTAATGATTTTGATAGATAATTTCTCATAGCTAAGTGACATTTTAAGATATTAACCCCTAGATTATGATAACGATTGCAATAGTATTGACTCTAATACACAGATGAGGAAGACATTCATGATAATATTCACTACTAGAAATAGAGGTTTTTCCACTGTGAATCAATGTGAAATTATGTTATAAAATATAATTTTTTTATTCATTTTCCATCAAATTAGCTCACTGGAAAAATACGGATTCTCACTTGAATATTGAGAAGCTTCCGAATTTTTCCGTATAAAAACACTAGAAGTACTATTTTTTCTTTTCTGATTGATTCAATTAAAATATCAATGGTAATAATGATTTTTTAGCCGTAGTTACCGATAGTACTATTTAGGATATTATCACATCAATAAATCTAGCTGCCTCCTCCACTTTTAATAAGTGGAAGGCTTGGTGGAGAATCAGCACTAAGGCTTTGGTCTAGTGGTAAAAGCGCAACGCATGGTGTGTGTTTCTCGATTATCAAAAAAGAGAAGGAAGTTTGGTGGAGAACCACTGTTGATCTCAATGGGATGGAGATAAAAATGAACATTTAGAAACAAGCAAAAGAGCATGAATTGATGCCAAATAGAAATAACAATACAAAGTACTAATAATAACCACAACACAAAGTAAAGAACATAATCAATTACACATAAAGAAAGTAAATTTCATGGCAAATTAAGGCTGCAATATGGCTGTTTAGATCTCCATAAGTTCCTCAAATGTCTTCATAGCAGAAGCTGGCAATCCAAGAAGCACATTGACACTTCTCTTCTCTTTCCCATGAGAAAGAAACAGAGAAACTTCCTTCTCAGGTAAAGCCACTGGCCCTGATACAATAGGCTCTCCCCACCCGAAATCCGTCGTGTGGAAAGAAAGCCTAGACCAAGTAGTAATGAGAAGAGTAGCAGTTAAAGAAGGCCTAGCTCTTGTTGCTTCAAAATAGTCTATAGCAGATTTCATGTAACTGTCTGTAACCAATTTAACAGCTTCTTGAACCAACTTAACAGCAACAGAAAGTGGATTTTCGACTATTTCTGCAGCGGTGCAGAGTGCATTGGTTAAAACAATTCCGTTTCCAAAATATCCTTGTGGGATTGAAGGATCAAATCTTGATCTTCCATCTACAGCAAAGAGAAGTTTTGTCTTTTGATCAGGCTTCATTTGTAATGCCTGAGTTCGCGCTTTCCAGATGAAAGCTGAAAGGGCTTCAAATGAAGTGCATTTGGTAACATTGCCATCTTCTTTGGCTTTTGCTTTTAGTTGTTCAAGCTTCTCAGGGTCAAAACAGAAGGTCTTATACAGCATTTCTTCTTGGTATAGTTTAGTAGAGTCTGATATATCTTCAATTTCAGCGAACTCGTTGTGAGTATATTCAGGTTTTGGTGGATTTCTAGGCTTGAGTATGCTCCTGTCTAGGAATGGAGGGACTTTGATAGCTAAACCTCTCGCAGTTTCACCCCAAGAATTCACAAACTCCATCGCTCCGATCCCATCAAACATGCAATGGTTCATGCACAGACCAAGCACAAATCCCCCACATTTGAACTTTGTCACCTGAATATACAGAATTATCACTTAGTTAGGGGCGAATTTAGTATAAAATTGACCTAATATTATCTACTAGCACCCACGCTTCCAAATGGATTGAATGGTGCACTTGGTTGAATGCTGAGTTATTTATATTGTTGATCAAGCGATTATGTGGAGACAAGCCATGTGCATATCCTAGAATTGCACAATAGAGCAACTTTATCATAAGGGAGTTCAATTGAATTCCCTTCATTCGTAAACTTCTATTGTACAAAAAGGGCTACAACAAACTTTTTGTGGGTATATAATAAGGAAAGCTTCTAGTGTAGCAGCGAACGTGACTCGAAAAAATTGCTTTAGATTGTGGCATTCCTGGGATTTGTTTTCAAATCCTCTTAGTAAAACTCCTTGCTCTGTCACTGACTATGCCACTCTTCTTCATTTAACACTAGTTATAAGCTAATAGATTAGAGAAATAAAGCTCGAGTTGATTTCTCAGACTCAACTAATAGTTATTATCTCAAAAAAAGAAATAAAGAAAGTGACTTTGTGAGATACTAATAACTATTAGTTGAGTGATTATCCGAGGAATCAACCGAATAAACAACAGAAGCATGTAAATTTCTGCTAATAACAAACAAAGACTACATAGTACCTGAGCCACCAGGGGAGGCATTTCTAGTATATTTTTAGCACCAGGGATATCATAAACAAGTTTGCCAAGTGTAACAGGATCAGGCTTAGTATTATCACCAATATCCTGTATGTTACAATTTGCTTCTGCCTCAACAAAAAGAGCCCCTTCTCCACTAGAGTCCACAATAAGCTTCATTTCCTGGCTGATTGTCAATCTCCCTGCTAGTGGATAATAGTGAACAAGAACCTTTGACAAAGCTTCCTTCATCACTTCAGCAGCATTCTCATTCCCCTTTTCTTCTGATTTAAAACAGTAAATTGTCCGAACCGGCACGGCTATATTCTGATCAAGATTTGATAAGTAATATTGCCCCTTCTCTGTTTCCTCTGCTGGTGCCACCAAACTTGGCACTCCTTGCTTCACAATAAGCTCAATTGCAACATTTTTTTTACCATTCTCCATTTCTCAAACTTAAAAATCCTGTTTTTGAAAGAGAAAAAAAAAAAAGTTAAAGAAATTGAAGTGGCATGAAAAATAAGATACACAACAAAAACTAAAAAGTACCTAAAATGCAGTTAATGTTCTGATTTTTTGAGTCTTGAAATGGTATACTTGTGAGTGTGGAGATAAATGACTTTGGCTATATATATATATATATAGGAAATGCATGAGTTGGACTATTGACTATTTGTTGAGTATTGGTTAACAAAGATGTGTACTATTGAAAAGGACCATAGGATTTGTATTTTTTTATATTACTATTTAAAGCTATTTATACGTAAAGCTGTCTAAATGGTGGAGGAGAAAACTTGGGTACGTAAACAAAAAGAAAGGTAACAAAAAATTGCAAAAAAAAAAAAACAATAAATGACAATGCAGATAGTTTATGATGAATAAACTTGCTTTGTACATGTGCTGGTGGCCGGGAAGCAGCACTAAGGAAATTCAAAATATAAAGAAGAACGCATAAAGAATTCTGAAGGATTCAGCATCTATTATATCAACAAAGATAAAGTCAAAATTTTAATTTTATGGATTCTTCATTCTAAAACAACGGTTCTAACCTTAATATTTATACATATTTAATGAATTTCTTAATACAAATACGCAAAAGTTATTGAGTCCAACCGAATTCATACCCAGACTTCTAGTTCCGACCCCGAGTCTATATATACATAAAAAATAAGTTTGATCATTTTCTAGAGAAGCCCCCCTAGGCCCTAGCTCGCCCTAAACGGAAATATTAGAGATACGTGCAAGCTAACTATCCACTAATTAAAAAAAATGACAATGGAAAAAGTTCTAATTTTTTTATTTTTTCAAAGTGTTTGATTAGAAGAATGAGATTTTGTTGTTGTCATATGGGTGTGGTAGGCTACTGGCCCCAAAACCAAATGATACCAATTCAGAAAATGTGGCGTAAGAATTGAAGTAAACTCTTGTATAGTTTGGTAGAGTTGGCCTCCAAATTAAGTTGATCAATGACTTGGTCTAATATTTTATACTAAAAAGGAACATATTTTCCAATATTTGTAGCTTTTGTCAATTTGAATCCTCTTTTCTTTAAAATATGTTCTCATCTAGAATAAGAAAAATAAGTAGATTTTGTTCTAATCATTATATTATACAAATATGATTACACTTAACGTAAGGCAATAACAATGTAACATTAGGGGTAAACTATTATTGTAGTTATAAAAAAAATTGTTTGTAATAGAAGCTAAAAGAGTTGGGTACTAAAATGGGTAATCAATTTAGGGAAGTTTCACATTTCACAATCCATGGAAATTAATTGATACCTTGTTCTTTTGACTTATTTTGTGGCTCGCAGGTAAGGACGTTGTCGAAAAATATATAGAGGTAATTTATTTGCGCAATGTCATTTAAGGCGTGGTCGCTTTTAATAAAAAATGCTAAGGATTTTCACATTTGAAATGACCGATGTTGCTAGCTTGAAGAAGTCAGAAGTAATTTGTGTTTGGACCATGAAAAAAGTGAGTTTAATTCAAGTGAATGTTATTGCAAAAGTTTGGAGACATTGAAACTTGAAAGGGATGAAAAAGTACTTTTGATTTGACATATTGTCAAGTGTCAATGTCTTTGATATTTCATACAAGATTTGATGGATATTTAAGAGACATGATATGTCAAAACTTCATAGTAAAAATCCTTTGCTAGCTTGCAAATTATCTAAAATTAAGTTTTGACAAGTCAAACTTCATATGTGATGTGTATGTCGGATCAACTTTAGATTTTCATACTTAAAATTGATTTTGAAGCTATTAAACCTACAAAGATATAAGTAATTCACCCCAAGAAAAGACTGATTAAGTTTAGGAAAAATTACTAAAGTACACACCTTTAAGTATATTATTTTCCATTTGTCCCTATATTTTTTTAAAATAACTAAAATTCCTTATTTTAATAATGTATCTGTATTAATGTATCCGCACTTTCATTAATGTATTCGGGATTAGGTTAATTTTCATTTTAATAATGTATCCGTATTAATGTATTAATGTATCCATGCTTGTATTAATGTATCCGCAATTTCATTAATGTATCCGGATTGAGTTAATTTTTATTTTAATAATGTATCCGTATTAATGTATTCGGATTGAGTTAATTTTAAGGGATTACTGTAATTAGAAAAAAAGTAGGGATAGATAGTAATTTCATCTTTACACTATGTGATTTATGTAACTTACCCTTAAGTTTATGAGTTTTCAATAATCTCAAATTTTAAAAAATAAAAATATTTGTATGTGCCCAAGGGAAACAAAAGGTCAGCTAAGCTTAAGTGGATTCATTCATTATCATTAAACCAAATGACTGCTTTGTAATTGGGTTTCAGCAGATATTTTTTATATATTTAATAAATTTCACAAATATTACTTGGTTTCCAGAAACCCACGCCCAGTACCCTAGATTTGCCCCTTGCCACAAGTTGTAGTCTTTTGCTTATTGGTAGAGAACTGGAGTATAAGCATTAATTATAATAAAACAATCTCTTTATCACATTTTAAACAATTATTGCGTTGTGGCTTTTTGAAAAATCAAAAACTTTAACTTTAGTAATAAACATACAATTTCATGGAAGACATATCTATAGAATCAATGGGTTCGTATGAAGCTACTGTTTTCAGCTCAAACTTTACACGTGTAAAAACTTATTTAACGTCATTATAAAAATTTATAAGCTTTAAATCTTGAATGTCTCCGTTTGAGATTGAACGATCGTATTAGAATTATAGTTTGTTCCTGTTGACAAAATAAATTATTGTCAGTGATACATACATGTAAAAGGTGCCCAACTAGACTCCCGGCCTAAACCTATAAATTGACAATAGCATTTGTACGCAAAACAAATTAAGCAATTGCTTCAAGTCGATTGTCAAATTGTTGGTCATCTATTTACATCAATAAATTCCAAATTTAGGGCTTCTTACGTAATTATACGAGCACAAAAAAAGTCAACAAAAAGGACATTACGTAAGTATTGATATTGTATAACCATGTATATATGATATATAACTATATGTCATAGATGTATATGTATCTATATACGATATTTATATAATATTTATACATTGCAGCGGTTCATCTGCCTCAACGAGCTGACTTTTTTTTTCAATAAAAGCACGTAAATATTATGTGTGATTTATCGACAACGACATACTCAGTGAAATCCCACTAAATAGGGTTTGAGGAGAGTATAGTGTACGCAGACCTTACTACTACCTCGTGAATTATGTATAATTTATCCTAAATTTAAATATTATATCATATATGTTTCGAAATTTATAAGATATGTCAATGTAAAACAGTGCACTTGGCCTGCAACATGGAAAAATTAGATAAAATGGGCAAAGCAATTGAGTTATAAATTAAGTTTAATGGACATTTTATCTATTAATCGATTAGTTGGCGTTGGGTTAAAAATGGAATGATTATCCACTTTATTGGTTTTCTTATAATTTGTTTAATGATCAAATAAAATTAGTATAAAAGATTTCTTCTTTATTATAGGTATTTAAAACACATCAAACAAAAAAAAATAATTAATATTGTATAAGATTTCTTATGAGTCAAATTGGACTATAGACCCACTAGTTTAATAAATAAATTAATCATTAACCCGCTTAATTGGACAAATCGTGTTTTCATAAAACTTTATGGCGCCTGCTCGTGATAAAATCTTTTCATTACGGATGCCAAAAAGTATGACTGAACTGAGTTGTCGTGAATCACGATGTATTGGAATACATCACATTCCCAAAAATATCATAACTGAATGAAGAATTGTCTGTAGAAATCTGCAAAGCACCTATATGATTATGTCTTGAAATTAACCAGCAAGTTCATCACAGTTTTTCTCCATAACTGAATATGCATTTACGTACCACTCAAGAATATATTGCAACATATAATAATAGCATTTCTAAACACATAATTTTGGACAAAAGAGGCAAAAGAAATTGTTCTCCTAAGTTTATTCAAATACAACTCAAGACATGGAAACACCAGGAAAAGACAAAAATAGCAATTATCAAGCAAGCCCTACATGCCATTATGTAGTTTCTTTTAATCTCTTTATTCAGCAGTACACATGATACAGAATCTTAGTCATTCACCATATCTAATCTTTGGCAATCTGCAATAGTTGTAAAAATTAAAAAGTACAAGAAGCTCAAAACCCCAGAACTATCAGCAAGAGATGGGGGAAAGGAAATCCTAAGGTTACATCTACAGATTAGCTAAACACAGAAATGTCTATCTTACAACTATTCTATTGAGGCCACCATCTGTATATCTTGCAGCTAACAGTATAACTTCTCGCTAACATGTCTATACAGAGGACAACATGCAAATCAGAACAATTAACAAGCTTGCATTGGTTGCAAACTCGACTTGACTTGTAAATCAAGCATCACTGTCATCACCATCAGACTTTTCTGCATCATCACCTTCAGGCTCTTCTGCATCATCATCTCCTTCAGGTTTTTCTGCATCATCACCCTCATGTTCATCCTCATCTTCCTCTTCACTCATGCTATTTATTACTTCAGTGATTATAGCCTTTACCTCTGCTTTTCTGTGCATCAAATCCAGATCAAAGTGGCTACCTGTAATCAAGTGTCAAAACAAGGTTCAGAAATGAAAGATTGGTACAACAGAATTTAGAATAGCAGGTAGAATGAGCATTCGAAAAACATACCTAGTTGCCTGATAATATCAGATAAAGTTGCCTGCATTTTAAATAGTGCAAGAAACCTTATCAGTATGAAGCTCAAGCACTTTTTTTATGAGAAGCACGAAGCTCAAGTACTTCTCCAAAATAAAACTTAAACTATGACTTTTTCAATAGTAAATAGTAAAGACTCACAGTGTTAAAATCCACTTTTTTCAGAATAATTGATACTACTGCATGCAATTCTTCTTTGCTGGGCTCTGCCTTGGCTTTCTTTACACTTTTCCCTTTTCCTGTTCCAAAAGGTTCAACAGTCAGAGAAGTGGAAGATACACAAAGTTAACAAGAGAATCTGTTTGGAGCAATAACAGCCATTCTGTCAATCGTAGAATACATATGAACATCAGAGATGATCACTGACATTAAAACATGCTCTCTAAATGGTACAACCCAATACTGATTTTGAAAAAGGAGAAAGCCTGATCACTGACATTAAAATATATTCTCTGTGGCACATCACAATACTCATTTTGAGAAAAAGGAGAAAACGCATACTGTATCCTACAAATGTTACTCTTCACAACAATATCTCAAAAAAATAAACCTGAGGAACTTTAGCTTCTCACAACATAGAAGACTCAAACACATTTAATATTAACTGAAAAAAAGAAAAAGTTACACACCTTTTTCAGAAACCTTTGAAGTAGACTTGCTTGATTGTTTCTTGCTTGAAGAATTTTCCTTCACAGATTCAGTTTCTTCTTTTTTACTTTTCTTTTCAGCCTTTTCTTTCTTGGCTTTAGATGTTGAATCAGCAGCAGAAGCACCTTTCTTGGAAACTGAACTTGAAGGGGTAGATTTTGATGAACTTTTCAAGGACTTAGCAGGGCTGCCCTTTTCTGTGGCCTTAGTCTTCTCTGCTGCTTTACTCCCTGAATCATTCTTCACACTCTTCTTCGAATTAACCTTCTCATTAGACTTGTTTTTCTTTGGTTTCTCTTCCTCTTCCTCTTCCTCTTGTTTCTCACCTTTCTCAGAACCACTCTCTTCCTGATCACTTCCTTCTTTAGGAGCTTCATCATCATTCTCAGAGTCATCACCACTATCTGATGGTTGTTCATCATCAGCTTCTTCTTCCTCAGTTTTTGCTGACCGCTCGCGTTTTACCCCAACTTCAGATTTCTGATGCTTCTGCTTTGAACATGACAAAGAATTCAGACACCTTCAGCATCGGGATTATGACAGCCATTTGCAGATAAGTGCCAGAAAAATAGTGATAGAGGATTAAGAACTGTTGGAGCCTCTGCTTAACCTAGCTTAACTACCCATATTACAAAAGAGAAAAGGCAACAAAAAAACGATTTGACACCATGATAGCATCAAGGACAATAATGAAGCTTTGGAAGCTCCATGAAGGTCGTTAACAAGATCTCAAGTGAAGGAGTTGCAATTTAAGGTTGTTGAACTTCATGGGAAATAAATAAGTTAATTGTGGATGAAAAGCTCAAGACTAACAGAGATGAATTGGCTAACTAAATGTCACAACTATTTTATGGTTCAAATTGAAGTCAAAGAGGGGGTGGAATGGGGGCCAAACACCAGCCAATAGATGCCTTAAATATGTGTCTAAATCAGCACAAAATCAAGGTGTCTTCCTTAATTTTAAATGCCTAGTGGAGTTAGGATTCCAAAGTCGAACTTTCCTAATTCTTTTCTTAGTTTGTTCTGAAAATGTTCTCTAATTTATTAGGAACATTTTTAATGTTTTCCTGGGTAGTTAATATTTATATACTTTTCTTTTTTTCTAAGAATGCTGAACTTGCTTTTCATTGTTTAGGTTTATTTCCTTGTTTCATTACATTGTCTTGGCTACCCTTAGGCTATAAATAGGGATGTCTTCTTTTGTTATTACATTAAAGCTATTGTTTATATAATTAAAATGTTCTTTTCATGCACTTTTGTGGGTGGCTGGCTACTCTTGAATTTATTCTTCAACCTTCAAGAATCAACTTAAGGTGGTAAGTTTAAATCCATCAAAACATATTACTTTTTAGGTATTCCAAAAAGGTGACAACTCTTGGCTCAATGTGCTTTGTATTTAAGGCGGGTCGGGATCCATAATCTATCGCTTGGAGTTATTCTCTACCAAAGATAGATTAGTTTAGGCTATTTTTCTTGTTAGGAGTTTATTTTAAAAATTTAGACCTTTTTTATGACCATGGTGTTGGGGCAAGCAAAAATTAGACTTATCTTGAAGTTCTTTAATTAATTCTTGAATTGCTTGATATGTTCTTGAATACAAGAAACTCATTCTTGAATTCATCATATCTTTTATTTTCCATTCTTCTAAGTGTCTGGTATTATTATTTATAGCTTCCGCATATTTCTTTAAGGTTCCTGATTATTTATTTATTTGACTTCTTGGGTCCATAATGTGATTCTTGTCACACCAAATCCAGCTTGATAAGTTAAATCATTTCTCTAGTAATGAAGCTTTTTAAATGGGAAACACAAGACAAGACAAACCAAAAGGAAAAAGGACGTACATGCTAGTGTTATCAAAGACTCAATTATGGCTAGTACTTGTCAATTCTGATATCTATTAAAATCCTCAATACAAACTACAAGATAAAATGTTTCTTAATTAACTCCTTGGCGGCACTAGTAAACATGATTCTTAATTAAAATCTTGCTTCATTTCCATTCTTTATCAAAAAACATCTAGATTCATTTAAATTGTTACCAGTTTGAAGCTCAGAGAAATTAAATGCTGAACCAAGTAACAGTAACACAAGTTCTAGCTACTCAAACATTGTCATTGGTTGATTGATTTAAGTAGAGAAGGATGAGATTGAGAGTTAACCTTAACTGACTTATCCGAGGAACCAGCGCTTTTGCTAGCTGAGCCCTTTCTCTTTTGCTTCTTACCCTTCTAACATCAAAAAGAACACAAAAATTACAACTTCATAATTTACTTTATAGGCAAAGAAAGTTAAAGACAAAAGGCAACTCCTCAAAACTCAAGCTGTCAAGCACAGGAAGAGGCCTAGTAAATTCAACTGCATACCTGTTCCTTCTCAGCAAGCAAGGAATCTGTTGTAGGATGAGGAGATTCCAGGAATTCTAATAATTTCACTGAGAGCTCATCCTGAAAATTGATGCAAGTAGCATGACTGATCAGAAAAACATAGTTAAGACATATTAGCTGCAGTGGATTGCACAGCCAAGAAAAGCACCCATTTGCAGAACATACCTTCTTTGCAGAAGTTCTGCTCACTGGAATATTGAGGACATCACAAAAATCCAGCAGCTTTTCCTTAACACACTTGTCCAACTTCTCTTTGGTTTTTCGCCTTTGTTTTTCCTGCTTGACAAATGAAGTAGGCAAAAGATTATCTGATTACACATTCAATTAAAGGATTATTCAGGAACTTGATAACCATTTCCACATGTAAATAAGAAAAAAAGTGCAAGGACAAATGGAACACAATACAAAGGAGATAGAAGCAAGATACCTCATTTTCAACCCAAACAAATCCTGAAAACTGTCCTATGTTTTTCTTCAAACTATGTACCTGAAAAGGCAAAATGTCAAAGATCTCATCAAAATCCTACAGCATTATAAGTGACAACGAGTTGTATACAAATTGGCACATCGCCCTCCACCCCCCATTCAAAAGAAACACATGTACAGTTGAAGCTGCAAAACCGAGAGAAAGCATCTCAAGTTTTAAGGTTCGAGAGTTTGTAAGAAGAAGATAATGATCACCTTTGATTTCTTGCCAAAAAGAATGTTGTGAAGTATTTGCAGGTTGTCATCAGGTTTTCTCTTGGATAGTTTATAAGCCACTGAAAATTTCAAAATATTGGAGGTGTCAAGATAAAGAAATAGTTTGTATCAAGCTTCAATATCATGCAACTATTATTAAGTAAATCTTAGCATCATAATCATAACAGATAGCGACCTTTTGATAACATTTACATTTTTATTTATGCAAGTGAACATTGCTTTACTTGAACATGGTTCTTCGTGGTTCCTGTGATTTACTATTTATGCAATTTCCAAATTTTCTCCTACTATTACTAGTTTTTAAAATCTTAAGATCTATGTCAAATGTCAAACTAAAACAAGAGTACATTAGCCAAATTACAACCTCAGTGATATTCACCAATTAACAACAAAAAGCCAAAAAAATTGCCCTACAGGGATCCACTTTATTTACCTTATCATTAAACCGTAAATAAATCCTAACCCCAGAAGAGGGAAAACAAGATAACTGAGCAGTAGTGAAATCATACCATTTGGTATATCCTTCAGCTGAGTACCACTACCCTGCATTTAAACAAACTAATTCATAAGAGGAAATTCACATCATTACTGTAATTGTAAATTAGACATTTTACAGTGTCATTTAATCTCTAGTTGGAACCTAAAAGCTAAGAAGCGACTGAAGATACGTTGATCTCAGTGAAAAATGAAAAATTGAAGCGTCGAGAATGATACCTTCCTAATTGACAATGGCTTAGGCGTGGAACCTCTAGCATCCGAAGACTCAGAATAACGCTCCACAGTTTTCCTTTCCCTAGTTGGTCTTGTGATTGGTGTCACGGGATCTTCCGTACTCTCACCTCTGCTTTTGCCCTTCTTGACTGGCTTTTCTTCTTCTTTTTCCTCCTCTGATTCCGCCTCTTTTTTGTCAACTTGCATTTCGTCTACTTCCTCTACTTCTTGTCCTTTTACGGAAGATTCCTCTTCCTTTTCCTTGTCCTTATCCTTTGCTATCACCTCCTCCGGTTTCTTGTCATCTAGGGTTTCTTTCTCGGACGCCATAGAAGAAGAAGAATATTCTACTACACAAGAGCAGCAAAACGAGTGGTAAAACCCTAACTGGGGATTTTGGTTTTGGGGGAAAAGAGAGAAGTTTGAAGTTACAGATCTAGAATTGAAATATTAAGGTGGGAAAGGCAGGCGCCATTTGGAATTGGAGAAGCTCCAAATTTTCTAAATATTGGGAATTCCCGGTTATCAAACCGTAATTCCCCCTTTGCTTTTTGGGCCTATGGGGCATGGGCTAATCGAGCTATTGATTTGTAATGGGAAAACAACACTTGTACCAAAAACTAAAATTATTTATAAATTTATATTTTATTATTCAATGCAAAAATTATTCACACGATTTTTGCCTCCTTCCTCAAAGAAGCCTTCTTCTTTCCCAAGCTACCTTCTATTCGAATTCCAGTGATGGATAATGTTACAATTTCAGTTTAGCACAATGAAATTTGAGATTCAAATAACTGCTATAATAATTATCACGTTGATGCAATTTTAATCAATTCTATTTTCAATTTCACATATCTGATTGAAACAATAGTAACACAACTACAAAGGTGGCTGCTAAAAATAATGTTGAAATCAAATCTGAAATGTACTTTTACACGAATTTCCACCACTGAAAATTATGATTATCATGGACGTAAAAGTCTATTTTGAATTGAAGAAATACAATCCTACAATCATTGCATATCCGTTGGTAATGAAATTCACTGCAATATCCATCTCCACGACCATGTCCAGCCTTGGCTGCCTCACAAGCATGCCAAGCATTGATTGCCCTAAAAGCTCATAAAAAAATATACAACTAATCTAATTTGCAGACACAATTGAGTCCTATTGAATGTGCTGCAATTCAGTATGAGAACTTAGACTGTCAAAAACTACACAGTTACTCCTTAATATCATTAGAGAATATATATACTCCAATGATATCAATAAGGGATATGCAGTGCTTCAATGAAAAGTAGAAATAAATTCAATGATGCCTGGATAGATTAAAAGTAGAAATAAATTCAATGGTGTCAAAATCTAGTTTCTTTATAACATGAAAGAGTTAGATGGCATTCAAGGATTCATATATGTTGGAACGTCATGTACTTTATGGACTTCGTGTTTTCAAAAACATGAATATTATTTTTATCTAAAGCAATTTTTTGTTTAGTATAAATTGTTCATAAAATTTTGCATGATTGAAAAAATTGTTATGTTCAAAATTATGGTGAGCCGACTTAATTTGTATAGCTTGTTTCAAGTTTTACCAAAATTATAAAAATTATATGTGTTATTTAAATGTTCACAAATTATGATTGACTAGCAAAAATCTATACTTTTTTAATTCTACCTATTTTGTTGCACTGTTTCTGATGATTTTACAAGATTTAACACTCTCTTTATTTTATCTATTTTGTTGAATTATTCACAAACAATAACACATTGAAAAGACTTGCTTGGATAATGCCTTAGCTTGTTGACGTATTCATCACAAAGATTTAACATTTTTAATTTTAAGAATGATAAAATATAAAACAATATATAATTGTCGATTCATGAAAACTAGAAATGGAATTTAGTGGAATCTTGACTTAGATAATCATGGACTAAAACACTACTAAAAAACACTGCATTTAGCTACAAACTTCGTCGCTAGTCCGTCACTATTTTGCTCATAGCTAATGAAAATCAGTCGCTAATTCGTCGCTAAGTAGGATTAGCAACAAATTTTGTTGTTTAGCTACAAAATTTGTCTGTCGCTAAATACAATTTTTTAAGTAGTGAAATAATCATGAAGCTGAGGAAGGAATATGATAGTAATAAGAATGACTTTAAAAATAGGAAAGGTAAAGAAACAAATTGACGAAGAGTAATTGCAAAGTTTTGTGACATGAGCAAGGTGATTTCAATTTTTGCGTGATAAAAAGTAACTAGTATTACCTTCTACATAATATTTTTTTGCTCTTTTTATTCGAACACAATAATTGAAATAACAATTAAATGTCTTTAATTATGCTTTGGGAAAAGGCTCAAATATGTCATCGAACTTTCTGAAAAGGCTCATTTATGCCATCCGTTAATAGCTTGGCTCATCTATGCCATTGCTGTTAAAGAAAAGGCTCATCCATGCCATTTTTTTTAACTCCGGTTTTACAATACCACTTTTTACCTCCCAAACAAGGTTTAACACTTTTTAATTGAAGTTTTTGGATCAAATGTACTATTTTTGGTTGTTCTTCCTTAAGAATATCAAGAACATATGAAGGACATAAACAACTTCCAAATTTTGAAAATCTTCAATTCTTCAAGAAATCATCTCAAATTTCAAGATTAGTTTCCCTCCGAGCTAGATACCAAAACTAAATATCTTTTGAGCGCGAATTCAACCTAACTCAACAATAGGGCTATTCAAAATCGAACCGAAAACCGATAACCCGAACCGAAAAAAAGTTATTGGTTTATCAGTAATGGGTTATTGGTTTAGAGGTTTTGATAATGGTTTTGAATTTTTTTGTTATCGGGTTATCGGTTCTTAACGGTTTGAGGTTTTTTCTTAATAGGTTAACCGATAACCCGATAGTAAATTAAATAATTATATTTATATCATTTTGTATATAAAGTCCTTGACTTAGAGTTTAGTTTCCTACTTTTATTTCTAACTGTCTCAAACTCTTGGATATTATACAATGTAAAAGTGTTTACTTTTTAGCAAGATGTAATTTGTGAACTCATATGCATGGTTCATTTGGTTTGTCACCTTGTTTCTAAGTGATTTTTAATGACTTTTTTTTGTGTCAAATCTTAACGGTTAAACCAATAACGATCAATAACCGATAAGCCAATATATTAATGGTTCTTTAACGGTTTAGCATCTCTACAAACCGATAACCAATAAGTCAAACCGATAAACTTCAAAACCGAACCGACCGATACGCAGCCCTACTCAACAAGACCCACTTGAAATTTCTTCAAAGTTTCAAAACTTCAACATTCTTTAATGGTAGAATTTTCTCCACAACTTCAAATCATTTGAAATTTTGAACATAGACTCAAAAAACACTAGGGAACAAAGATCTAATGTCAAAAACAACTACAAAAATACGAATCAAAGCAATTTTTTGAAATTTTGGGACTGATTTTCATTTTTTGGAATTTTTTTTTAATACGGATAAATTTTTTAAACTCTACAAATGATTTTAGAATTTTGATATTTAAAAAAAAAGAAGAAATTAATGATGTAGCCGAAATTTGAGATGATTTCATGAAGAATTGAAGATGTTCAAAATTTGAAAGTTGTTTATGTTCTTCATGTGTTCTTCATATTCTTAAGGAAGAACAAGCAAAAATAGTACATTTAATCCAAAAACTTCAATTGAAAAGTGTTAAACCTTGTTTGGGAGGTAAAAAGTGGTTTTGCAAATCGGAGTTAAAAAAAAAGCATGAATGAGCCTTTTCTTTAACAACAATGGCATAGATGAGCCAAACTTTTAACGGATGGCATAAATAAGCCTTTTTAGAAAGTTCGATGACATATTTGAGCCTTCTCCCTTATGCTTTTATGATTCAAATAAAACTATAGAGAAAAAGAAGATGGGGGAAAGTTATGTTGCTTGAAATTTATGTGTAGAGTTTTTAAAAAATAAAGACAAAAATTAACCATGATTTCTTAAAAAACATACTTCTTGAATTTTTTAATAATTTCATAGTTCAATTAAAATTAAGTGACTCACTTGAACTGAATATATGTATGATTGTCAATATAAGTTAAGGGGATTTAATGAAATCAACTCGATCCTATTCCAATAGTGTGTTGATAGGTCATATACTCATATTGAAGAGTGCCTAATAAATAATGATAAAGGTCTAAACTTAGCTAGGAAATTATGTGTTTGTACTTTATTCTAAAATAATCTCTTTAAATAATTGGTTAACTTTCAAAATTTATTTGTGCCACATAAATTGGAATAGAGGTGTAACATATATTATTTGAAAATTATGTTAATTAAGAGTACTATAAATCACAATAATTAACAACTTAAAATATTTTTTTAGTTAAAAATTTATTTGACTCTCAAAATTTCACGTGTTCCACATAAATTGGGACAAAGTGAGTAGCATATATTATTTGAAAATTATGTTAGAAATGCTGTAAGTTACAATAATTAATAACTTAAAATATTTAATTTTATATAAAAAAATTTGGTTGACTCTCTTAATTCTATTTGTGCCACATAATTTGAGACAAATAAAGTAATATTTATTGGACTCATGCTTTCACAAGCTCCTGTATCCAGTATATTTATGGCCAAGAAAAAAAAGTGATTGGAATTTTATTTTAAAACAAGCACTAGAATTAAAAAATAACTAATTATACGAATTTAATATTTTCGAATTTATGAAAGTGGTAGGAAATAACATTTTTTGTGAAACTGTCTCAACAATGTTTGAATGTTTTTGAAAAAGAGTTGATGTCATGTAAATTTAAAAGGACGAAATTACACGAGAATGATGCATCAATAATGCAAATAATAACATTTCTAGTGGAATTAGTATGTAGCCACATAAATAGTAAAGTTGTTTGTATCTTTAATTAGAAGTTTTAGATTTGAGTCTCCCTGATATGAAGTCGTCTTTGTTAGGGTACACTTTACCTGATGTGGGACTTTTCGACGCGAATTCAAATTTAATCGAACTTCAATATAGATACTGAACACCAAACCCAATGAAAAAATAAATAAATTTTGTTTTGCAACGTTGTTCATGTCTAGGGGTTTTGTATTGTTTGTGGTATAGAATTGATGAATCATGAATGTAATATTGTTAGGCACACGTTGAAGAGAACTATTTATGTACCTAATTCCAATAAACATTAAAGAGTGTAATTTATTGGTTAAAAAAATGATTTGAGAATTATTTGTCTCATGATTCATCATTCATGTTCAAATTTAAAGCACTGTTTGGATGGTTATTATATTTTGTTTCATAATAAATAGTATTATATTGTATTGTAATGAATATAACATTTTGAATAAATTGTATCATTTTCTATTACTATATAATGTCACATATCAATAATTTGAAGAATAAATCTATAAAAAAATGTATGAGATATAGCTAATATATATATAAGTAGGGTATATAAATAAGAAATATGATTATTAAATCATAAGTAAAGATAAAACAAGAAGAAGAAAACAAGGTAAATACCCAATCACACCAAATCAATTGTCACACAAAATGAAAATTTTCGTCATTACCTAATGATGAATTTAACAATATGATACAATAAAATTTAGCATCTTGTTTGGATGGTTATTACTCATTGTATTGTATTGTTAGTTTAAATACAATGTTGGTTTTGATTGCTATTTAAATTTTGCTGTATCGTTTAAATCTATTGTTAGGTAACGATGAAAAATTCCATTTTGTATAACAGCCGATTTGGTGTGATCGCGTCGTTACCTTAATATTTTATCCTCATTTTATCTTTACTTATTATTTAATAATTCTACTTCACTTTCATCGTAATTCTACCATGTTTACCTGCTTTTTCTTATATGTTTATCATTCAAATTATAGATACGTGACATTATGTAACGACAAAGAACAATACTGTCTATCAAAATACTGTATTCATTAAAACAATACAGTACGATACGATACAAATTACAACAATCCAAACAAAAGTGTAAGTAGAAATCAAAATAAACATTGTATTTAAATTAATAACATAATACAACGAGTAACAATCATCCAAAAATGTTTATCATAGTTACCTGATGAATATTATTGATATCTCATAAAATTAGACGAAAAAAATGAAAGTTAAGAAAATTCTAGAGATGGCCCCAATCAAATTGAACCAAATAGAGTGAGTGAGTGAGTTGTCTCCAAAGCCGCAGGTTCATAAAAGCTCTGTCTAATTAATATCGTTGGTTCAGAAGAAAAAATAAAAAAAGCAGTGAAATACAGATACGCTAACCTATCAAAGACATGAACCCACGTTTGAGCTGAGGACGGAGATATCTATGAACTGGAATTCAACGCTTTCGATTCCACATATGGACGGAAATACTTAGTCACCCACATTGTTTTTTCTCATCATTTTTTCCATCGCCATCTTTATCTCTCTCAAATTTCCTTTTTTCCTATCTGGGTTTCCGTTTTCTTGAATTTTCATGTGAAGCAGAGCAATCGGTACAGCCAATTTTTGTTTGTTTGTTTGAGGAATTAACAAATGGCGAACACCACCATTGCTGCTGGTCCTACATTTTCATTGCAACACCACCATCAAGTACTTGGGAGGGTTGGAATTAGTACTTTACGGCACCAACAAGGACATAATCTGTAAGTACTCTTATCTCTGATCTAAGATCTGAACAGGATTTATTTGCCTAATTCGTGCATTTGATTTTGCTAAAAAAGCTAAAGATTTCGAATTAGCCCTAAGCATGGAAGATTTGCTGCTGTGCATTTATGTGATTGTGATTGTGATTGTTCTGACAAAGCGAAATATTTGCATTTAGTAGCTACTACAACAACTAAGCTTCAATCCAGAACTAGTTTGGTTGAAGTGTGTGAATCATTTATATCTGTTCTGTCACTGCCATACCAATAGCTGCTAAAGATTCAATTTTTTTATTATTATAAAAAAGTTAAGTTCTTTCCTACCACACCTGGTTATATATATGGTCTACGAACAATCTTATCTTCTAATACTCTGTTCTCTCTCTTTTTACATCATCAAGTCAAAATGTTGAGCATATTTGCTGCTTTTGTTTTGTTATGTTGTTTATCCTTATTTGTTTTGAGGGTTATTAAGTTATCGGTACATGCAAATGACCAACGATATAGGTTCTTTACACCAGCAGTGCCTGCTATAAGGAGGAGATTTTGTCCATCTATAGGCATATATCAGGTTGGGCAATCGTTCTCTGATAGAACCTTCAACAGTGTTGTGTGTTCCAGCACTGTTGAAGGCGCAGATAAGGTTTCAACGGAGCAATCTCGAGTATCGAGGTAATGTAAAGAAACTCCTTGTGAATTTCTTTTCAAAACATTTCAATAAAAAGAGTTGCTCACGTGTAATTCTTGACAATTATCACGTGGCCTTTTAGTATGGTTGGACACCCGCAGATTGAGCTAGTGAGAAGGCAGAACAATGGTGCCACTTTCAAAAACTTCGATATATTATATTTTGAGAAAGCACATTTTTTGGTGGATAGTTAATGCCTGGTTGTAGAATTTGGCCTTCTATTTCTCCTTCGGGATTTATCTTCTAGTTTGCTAAAGGAGCCTGTAGAGGAAGTTGTCAAGTTCTGCCAATTTCTAGCTCCCTCATCGGCTCCAACCGGAGAAAATGAAAAAGAAAAACTCACCTAAAGAAAGGGAGTAAAAGGGCTCCAACTAGGTTCACTTCTTTCCACTTTTGTTATATTTGAGTGCCGTCGTGGTGCATTTCATTAACATATTGGCGAAGAACTCTGATTTCAACAAGCAGGCTCAAGTATGTGTCGGAGCATTCAGCTGAATCTGTGTTTCTTCATTCTAACCTCAATATTTCATTTGCTTTTGCAGGCTAGTTAACAGGGGCTGCAAATTAATAGGATGTGGCTCTGCAGTACCAGCTCTAAACGTATCCAATGATGATCTTGCAAAAATTGTTGATACTAATGATGAGTGGATATCTGTTCGGACAGGAATTCGTAACCGCAGAGTTCTTTCAGGCAAGTTTTTCTTTGGATTCGATGCTTTTTAACTGACTGGGTTCTGTTGTATTATGTTCTAGCGGAAAAACTATAATAATACTTAAGGACCCTAGGCTTTGGTTTAGTTGTCAATGTTGCAGATGTGTGGATTAGGTACACATCATGAGTTTGACCCCCGGGACAGACAAAAGCCCGGTATTTAAGTGGAAAAGTTGTCCACCAAGTTTTGAACTGTGCATCAGTTGGCCTTGGGGGATTATCAGTTATTTTTTTTTAAAAAAAACTTAAGCCCCATTTGGGAGTGTGATGCATCTGGAAAACAAGTGGCATACAAAAATACTTCTAATCTTTGGTGAATAATTAGAAGTACATTTAGTTCCTAGAGTTTATCAAGAAGCGCTTCGGTAGAAGCTCAAATTTAGAGCTTTTGAAACTCATATTTGCCTAAATTTTGTATCATAGAAAAGATAATGTGCCCATTGTCAAATTAATAGTAATTTTAGTTGAGCTTAAACTGTGAATGCCAAAAAAAATTGGCTTTGTAAAATGATTGTACCAAGCACCAAGCATATTTCTAATATAAAATTTATAGGACTGTTGGTACAACCATACAAGCACTATGAAAAGGTACCTATCCAAAGACTCCCTAAGGGCCATAGTGTGATGTGTGGATTGGATATCCTATTTCTTTGTAATATTTTCTTTCGGTCCTTTTCTCAGAATTTCAAAGAGCTTTTGATACTTTATTTTACTGTACACACTACACATTTATGTTCTCTTATGATTAGATTGACATATTTCTATAGAATCAAATTTTTTAGGAATCATGATACATATCAGTGTTCTCTGTTGTTTCCTTTTGAATGTTTGTAGAACATAACCTTATTGTTTATTTATTTCAAAAATAAAAGAGTCAACATTTAATTTTTTGTGGATACACACGAATGACTTGGCAAAGATCAGCCATGCATTAATAGGTTGTAGTACAAATGATTTAAAATCAGAAATGCCTTTTATGAAAAGGGGGTCAAATATTTCTGTTCTTATTTAGATGGGAAAAATTGTATTAACTTTTTTGTATTTTATGTAAACCAGCCTCAATCTGATATATGCTTTTACAGGCAAAGACAATTTAACAGATTTGGCTACAGAGGCTGCAAGGAAAGCTCTTGAGATGGCAGAGGTTGATCCTAATGATGTTGACCTAATTTTGCTATGCAGTTCAACTCCAGAGGACCTTTTTGGTAGTGCTCCGCAGGTATAACTTGCTAGAAGAATAGTGTCATTATATTTCCATACAACCGATATTGCAACAAAAATTACCTTTCTAGTGGTATAGCCCATCTTCAGCAGACCGTTCAGAAAGAACCTGCGATAGTGCTTTCTTTATTCCACACCCATAGCATGAGTTAGCCAGAGTGATAATATAGAATGCATTGCCATGGAGCTTTTGAGTTTAGACGTTTATTCTCTTTGCCTTCTGCTATATCTAATTTATAGAACATAGTTTATGCGTAGGAATTGAACCACAGTTAAATAGTTTTTTTAAATTTTTTTTTACCATTCACAACATATTGTTGATGAACTTGTCTCTTGCATTTACTAGGATTATAGCTGATAAAGATATCGCCCTTTAAGACAATTAAATGAAGCTATCACCTTTAGTTCTGTGTGCATGATACTGTTAATTATGCATTTACTCATTCATATGCATATGATGTTACAATTTAATGAAGAATGATTGACAACTTCTGAAATTAATTGTGTTTCATCAGAGGTCAAGGGCAACTCTTTATTTATTTTGGCCTTGTTGTTATAATTGAGTGTCCCCATGCATTTCCCTTGAAATTATGTGAAACAAAGAAAGTACATTTATGATGTAATGAGAGCTGTACTGTTAGTGTGGTAAAAGGTTTGAAATGTCCCCAAATTGAAAGGCCATTTGATGGATGATCCATCATCTTTGCATGTTTTTTTTTCTGACAAGGTAAGATAATTAGTTTGGTACAAGGTTGCTCCTCAGGAAAATTAATTTGACCCTTCTTCCGCCACCGTGATCCTACATCAGACAGACAGTCCATATAGAAGTTCAACTGTGAGCTAAATGCTTGGTTTTGCTGGTCACAAGTGACTGGCCAGCAATGGTGTTGTTACTGCTAATTTGTCTTTCTAATTACTCGCAATAGATTTCTGTGCCCTGCAAAGAACGTGTTTGCTTATTCAAATTATTTTGGTTCTTATATTTTCCAATGCTTTAATCATATCATACATTTCCAACTGACTGACTTTTTAATTCTGATTTATACTGCCGATTCAAATTAATTAAGTCAATGCACCGTCATATTATACATCTAATCATGTTCTCTTCATAATTTTCCTGGGGGCTCTATCCATTCTTTTTGGTACTTCTTTCCTCAGATCCAAAGAGCACTTGGCTGCAAAAGCAATCCATTGTCTTTCGATATTACAGCTGCATGTAGCGGGTTCATGTTGGGTTTGATATCTGCTGCTTGCTATATCAGAGGTAGAATTTTGTAATATTTTTTTTTGATGCGTAAGTTCTTTGTAAAACTTTGCCATAGAGGGATCAAATGAACCAGGTAATTATCTTTTGTTGGATATACCTCAAGTGATCTGTAAGTGTGATTAAACGATAAAACTGCATTGTCTTAGATTCTTAAGCAAGATTTTGGATGATTAATTGGAGATGATTTAAGGTTTGGAAGATAACTGAACATACAGGAGACAGAGATTATGACACTTCTGAGTGAAAGAATAATGGTTCTATCATAATACTGGTAGGTATACTTTGTGTGTGTGTCAGAGAGAGAGAGAGAGAAAGAGAGCAAGGGAGGGAGAGTACAAAAATAACAACATACCCAGTGTAATCCCACAAGTGGGGTTTGGGGAGGGTAAGATGTATGCAGACCTCTTTGTGGGGTAGAGAGGAGGGAGAGCATTTCAGTGTAATTTTTAAAGAATGACTTAGCATATGCTGTCAAGTTGTGACTGGGAAGTTATGAGTTATGACTATTAGAGGCTTTCCAGTACCATTTTCCCAGAAAGCTTGTTCTGATTACTTGACTTTCTTATTTTAAGATTTCCTACCTAAGATTAACTCCTTGATGAGTTTTCTTTAAGCGAGTGTTTTCTCACTTGTAGAAGTGACGTAACTTGAAGTGTTTCATCATTTTTTTCATAATTGCCTCCATATGTCGTGGGAGCTCCAAAACTCGCATTGAATGAATTAAGAATGTTTAACACTTTTAGGTGGACCAAATTCACATTCCATGTTATCAATTTTCTAGCTGAATCCGATCTGCATGTTTAATGTTTCTTGAGGATTTAGGAATAATCAATATTCCAGAAACACAATATAGCTTGACCAGCAAGAACAGTGGAAACAACACCAATGCGTGGCCACACTTCTTCCCTAAATGCTCCAGACCCTAACCAATGTTTTTTTTGTAACCGGGATCCCCGAGAGTCAATGGTGCACGGTTTGAAACTCGATGGATGATGGGCCCATCCCTTTACCCTTCTTCACTTAAATACCGACCCTACCTAGTGTTTTTTATGTCAAACCCTTTCTTTCAAGTGCTGATTTTTCACTTGAATTTGGACGTGTGCTTAAACATGGCCAATGTGATTGTGACTTTTGTCCTATGCTTTCACCATTCAATTTCTAGGACCCAGCTCAAATCATCTAGTTCATATAGATGGTTTTATAGTTTCTGAAGTACAGTTATGTTGCTTCTGTGCTAGAACTTCAAAGAATCAGATTTACCATGGTACTGAGGAATCGCTAGATCTCCGGGCTCTGAATCTTAGAGATAAGTAGAAACTACACTATCTGACTAATAGAAACTATGTGAACAAAATTAAAGTCGTCACTCCTTGAAAAAAGAGAACAAGCAAACGCCTGATTTTTTTGATTAGTCAGTTTTAAATACCTCATTACTGGGTTATTGCTGAACTCTCTTATTCTTAGTGTAGAGTTCTAGAACTGGAGGGAGATGTTTAGTGTTCTATACCTAATTGGAGATGTAATGGCCCCTTAGTGGATAACAACAACAACAACATACCCAGTGTAATCCCACAAGTGGGGTTTTAGTGGATGATCTTAGATGTTATTAATAAGTAAGTCTAACAAAGGCAGGCCTGCTTATGTTCAGTATCATAAGTTACGTGAAAAAAATGATGGGTCATTATCGTCAAAACCTGAAAAGTAAAGTGGAGACTTGAGGTCATGCAGTTCGTGGATACTGAAAAGTGAATGACAAATAAGAGAGAAGCTTTTCTAGATAAAGAATTGGAATATATTAAAGACACTGAAAATTATTAACTTCTTGGATAAATCCCTAGGGGATATGATTTAGTGAGTAGTGGCCTAAAATTTTATTTTTTGCCGTGTGAAATATTATTGAATTGTCGATACCAGCATTACTACGATGTATTGGGTTATATATTCATAAATATATGCTCTGCTAAGTATTGAAATTCTGCTGTCTTGCAGGTGGTGGTTTTAAAAATGTTCTTGTTATAGGGGCTGATGCTCTATCTCGCTATGTTGACTGGACAGATAGAGGGACATGTATTCTCTTTGGTGATGCTGCTGGTGCTGTAGTGGTGCAGGTATGATAAGGAGAATTTACGAATCAATTAGTGAATATGATTTTTAATTATTGCAGTTTTTCCAATGACTTCTCTAGATTCTTCTGTACTCTTCTTGTAGTCTAAATTGATGAAGTTCATAAGGTCTTTTTTTTTCTCCACCAGGGTTGAGGTTGGGTTGGGGATATTCAGTAGACATAAAATTAGAAATGTCTCAGCCTCGTTGGTGGCTGATTTTTGTCACCATTTGGGTTGGTTTAAATATTATTGGGGCCTGATTTACTCAAATAACCTCTTCTGTGGCTTTGTATTTAGAATTTGACCACTTTTTCAAAATTAGACCAGTGATCTGAAGTTCGAAAGTGGCCACCTGGTCTGAATTTCAAAGTTCAAAACTAGTATCAGACCATGGGTCTAATTTCGAAAAAATGGTCAACTTGTTAACACAAGGGCACAAAGTTGACCACCTGGTGTAAATATGTGTGGTTTGGAAGTATGACGTGATACATGTGTAGAGCTTTCCTTTCATAGCTCAAAGTTTGTTTTCTTAGTTTTGCTTTCGTATTTTGGGAGTTGTAGGCGCTATGTACTAAATCATTTGAAATTCCTCTGGCTTCATGTCTCGAAAAAAACATTGACTATGAGATATTTCCTGTGTGTTGGCTTTTCTGACGTTTTCAAAATTTCTTATTCTTGAAATGCTTATCCATGGGTCATCCCTAGGCTTTGGTCTAGTGGTGAGAGTGCAATGTGTGGAACAGCACATGTCTCGTATTCGAACCATGCTACGGGCATGTTGTTGAAGTGGAGAAAAGTAGAGGGACCTGCCCATTATCCCCTGAGTTTCGAACCGTGCACCACTACCCCTCAAGGATTTCTCGGTTGTTAAGAAAACTGATTCGTGGATCTGCTCCACTCGATTATTCGTCCAAGCAATATACACAAACTTCACTGTCATATACTGGAATTTTTTGCCTGGCGTTCAGTCTAGAGGTTGAATCCTACGCGGTGTTGTTGGTTAATTGTTCTGTGCTCACCATGGTTAACAAAAGAAACGAGGAAATTGAAACTTTCTGTAACCTTATACTCTACAGTCATTCTGAAACATTCATGTTGCAACTGAAATTCCTTCAAAGAACCCATCCAGATTGTACCTAAGGTTATGACCAATGAAGTGACTCCCTATATTGCTGTCTCCCTCCTCCTCTCCAAGCACAGTGAGCCATCTTGGGCAGCTTTGTGTGTTACCCTTCTCCTTCCAGATGTAATTATCTATTTCTCTATCAAATGTTAAAAACCACTTCCACAAAGCTCAAGTCTACCTTTTTATTTACACATCTAATATTTGTACCAAAGAGAATACAAGTTCTAAACAAGGGTGATTGGACAGAAGGAATTCCTGAAAATTGTGACTAGGGATTATAAGACTGTTTGATTCGTTATTTTCTCCACTCAGCTGTTAGTAAGTGGATTACAACAAATAAAATTGGTTGAAAAGCCAAGGAGGACCAGAACTGTTTGAACTTGCCAAGAATTGTGGGAATGATTGGTCGTAGTGGTAGGAGCAGTACAATGTGTGGAGGGAATGTTGATGGTGGAGTAATAAATATTTTATTTTATTTTTGGAGAAAAGGGCAGGTAAAAGCCTAAAGGCAGTGGTTTGTGCTTGTGGGGCCAACCCTTCGAGCTGGCGGCTGGAAATGCCTCAATTTTTCACGCCAGTAAGGTCAGGCGTGGTCGGTGGAGTTGATGTCACGCTTTTTATTTTTTCCCCTTTTCACTCTTAATAAGTTTAATCCATCCAGTTAACCTTGTTTTGGTTGGTGTGTTAAGTTTGTGATGACCATGTGTTGGGTATTTATAGGTTAGAACTCAGACAAGTAGGTTAGAGAGTGCTCCCTGGGCTTGGTCTCAGTCAGACAAGGATTCCTCATGCTGTTATCTGTGACTCTGTGGTATAGCCGTCTGGACCTGCAATTTGATTGGGTTTGGCATTAAGTTTGAAAGGGTCAATTAAGAACCAGTTCCCAACCTAATGGTCGTTTTTAAATGATTCAACATACTTAATGGATATTTCCTTTTGATGTCTCCTAGCCTACTCATCTGTGCACTAAGATGAATCACTGAGGGCAAGATCAGTATAGACTCAATAATACCACTCCCAGTTTACCTATTTGACATTTTTCACCTCGATGATGAATTGAAGGTGTCTAATCAACAAAAGAACAGAGATTGCTCTTGCATTTTTTCAAATCAATAACTAGTTGAGGTCTTCAGTCAATCTAAGCTTCTTCACTACTATATACTCTTGATATACTTCATAGCTTGAAATACAACATAGATGCACTATTGATTGAGGAGCGCTATTCCTTAGTGAAGATGTGTGATGTTGCATCTTCTTGTATTAACTCATGTTCTTGATGCCTTGTTTTTTGTTCTATTGTTGCTAGCTATTGACCATGTTCAATGCTAATTTGCACATATAAGTTTCTCAAAATTTATATAAATCCACACTCTTGTAGGCCTGTGATATTGGAGAAGATGGTTTATTTGGTTTTGACTTGCATAGTGATGGTGAAGGTCAAAGGTATTTATTATCATATTTAGGAATATTTCCCCTGATTTCTTTTTTAGAGGGCCACTAAATGAGTGTTTTCATATTCAGGCACTTGAATGCTTCGATCAAAGATAATGAAACAGACCATGCGTTTGGTACAAATGGTTCTGTTATTGGATTTCCACCAACAGGTTCCTCTTACTCTTGCATTCAGATGAATGGTAAAGAGGTCTTTAGATTTGCTGTTCGTGTTGTGCCACAATCAATAGATGCAGCTTTAGAGAACGCAGGTCTTCCTAGGTCCAAAATTGATTGGCTGCTTCTCCACCAGGTATGGCTTTCTGGGATACAAATTTGACCGAGTTAGTGAAACTTAAATATGGATTAATGACCTTCTCTTAGAAGCTGTTATGTTTTTGACTGAATGAATATAATGAAATACATTTATGAATGAGTAGTGACAAAATGCACTGATACTCGTGATTCCTCTACCCCCGTTCTCTAATTTTATATTTTTTTCTCAAAGCTGATATTTGGTTGGGTAAAGGCCAGATCATGTTTGTAGGCGGCCAGGAGCAGTTGTTAACATGAGGAAGTTCCGACAGTTAAACAAAGAACTTTTTATGTGCCTAAGGCATAGACCTTTACTTTTATTACCCTATAAATTCAACTCAACTATTACTCTACATTCTATCAAACAAAGCATATGACATTGGGATTAGAGTTAATTCACTAAGCCTAGTGGATGTGTGATTATTGCCTGAGAAATGCAGGACAAAAGAACAAGTATACCAACCACAAAAGTTTGAACTAAATATACATAATTATGATGCTGCCAGAGCAAGATAACGAGAGCATGGCTGTCCTACGCCTTTCCCCATGTTTTCTTTTGAATCTGAGTTGGAACAAAATATAGATAAAAGTTATGCATATATTCTCATTTTCAAGTAGCTTTAGTTACTTGGGTTAAAGTACACTTTGCTGCCTCATTTTTTTCAGGTGAGATACATTATTTTTGAAATTTGTCGTCAACTCTCATATTTGGGGACCAAAATGACCCCATAAATTTCACATGCATCACAAAATTAAGTGTGAAAAATATGTGTTTTCCTTTTAGGGTGTGTCTGGTGTGAAGGAAAATGTTTTCCAAAAAAATAATTGGTAAGCGAAAAATATTATCCTATTTTCTTGTGTTCTGACAATGACAATGTTTTCTTGTGTTCGATACTTAAGTGAAAAATATTATCCTATAAGCATATGTATATAATCTAGACAAATACAATGGGAGGTGGGGTAGGTGTGTTGGATGGGGTGGAGAGGGTACAATCAATGTGGAATGCCATTTGTGGAACTTGTTATTCCTACTCTCATTAGGGAAGCCATTTTCCTCATTTTTAAGGAACTTGTGTTCCTAGAGAAAATATTTTTCAGTTTTCTTTTGACTAAACGAACATGAGAAAATTGGACAGAAAATATTTTCCTCCATAATGAACACACCCTTAATCGTTTATACACAACACTATGTCATCCTTGTCGTTCGTATCTGCTAAACATTTTCTGGCAGTTTCCTGATTGAAATAAAAGAAACCAACAAAGAGAACAGAAAAGGACTAGAATAGTCGCCAAAATTTGCCATAACTTGCATGTTATGGGGACGAAGAAACACAAGAGATCAATGAAGAATTGCAGGAGAATTAACCGTGAAGAGAAGGAAAAATGAAAAAGAGAAAAACAAAGGTAAAGGGAAGAAAAAATGATCGGTGTAGCACAAAATGAGTATTTATATTAAAGAAGAAAAAGTAAGTAAAAAGTAGAAAAGAAATCTTTATAAAAAAGAAGAAATGAGTATAAAAAAAAATCCAAATGAAAAGTAAGAAAGAAAAGAGTAAGCTGCTTATTGACAAAGCTGCAATTTGTCGTGTGTTTGTAAAAGCAATGGTTAATTATATTCCTGGGTGCTTTACTAGCTTGATTCATCTTTATGATAGACGATATTCGCTTTATCCAATTGCTTTATTGATGTAGAAACTCATTTCGTGTTCAAGATAACACGAGTAAATCTGTGAGCATTTTGAGTCTGACGTTCATTTTAAAAGATTTTCTTACTATTTAATGGCAAATACAACTGGAGATAATTCACGGAAAGTTTCTTAATGCTCCTTTCGAGTTATCATCGTGCATCAACTTCAGTGAAGCAACTTATCAGGAGTGGCTACATGCAGGCAAATCAAAGGATTCTTGATGCAGTAGCAACACGTTTGGAAATGCCATCAGAACATGTCATATCAAATTTGGCAAATTATGGTAATACGAGTGCTGCATCGATACCCTTGGCACTGGATGAAGCTGTTCGAAGTGGGAAAGTGCAGGCAGGTCATGTCATTGCTGCTGCTGGATTTGGTGCTGGCCTTACGTGGGGCTCTGCAATACTCAGATGGGGCTAAATGCTGCTGTGGAGTTTGGGTCTGATCTCACATCTGGATTCTGCAGTAATCAAATAGGGAAGAAACCTCTCAAGCCTCAACATATGAATAGATCTCAAACATAGATGGAAAGAAGAAATGATAAGGTTGCATTTCCCTTGTGCTTTTTTGTTTATTAGTAGCTGATTGTGGTGTAGGCTTCAACGGCAGAATCCCCTTTTGGTCTCTCTGATTTTCTTATGTATTAATTTTTCCTAACATCAATAAATTATCAATATTTTGTCCCCATTGATGTTACTATTAACATTTTATCCAGATTGACATTTAGATTTGGATTTGAGGTGTCTATTTGCGTAACGTTCATGATATAATACTCCGTAGGTTGTACCATCTTTGGAATAATTCTGAAAAAAACGCGCTCAGAGGCTTCACAGTGAAAATTTTGATGTGTTTCAGGTTCGAAGTAAACCTGTATGACATAATACAGTCATACAGAAATGTGTGATATTGAACAAGCGTTAAGAATTCTTTAAAGACATGATGATTTATTATGCATTTGTTATTTCAAATTTTGAAAAGCCAGATTTTTAGAGAAGGGAAATAAAGGATGAGAAGTTGTTTATTTTAGTAAAATTGACACATATTGGCACCCTTAGCTTTGTGATATAGAGGGATATATCCTTCATTGTAAAAGTGGTGCATATATACTATTATTGTTTAACAAATGATATATATATACCTTTGTCGTCTAACAAATGAGGCATATTTTTCCCTTTTGTGTTAACATACTGAACCAAAAAAATCTTAAAATCTTCATTTTTGTTTCATGTATCTACATTATATTAAAAGCATGATGGTCCTTGTAAATGTTGATTGGAAAATTTTCCTTTCATTAAATAAAAATATTCTACAATAGACAAATTGTGTTGACTATTTTCCTCAATATCAATTAATTATTATTCTAATATGTAGGACTTTAAAATTAATTAAGTCATATGATGAAGTGGAGGCTTGCATGTAGTGTCTTGTCACAAGAAGGTATCACTAAAACTTAAAGGTAAGTTTTATAGAGTAATGGTTAGACTGACTTTGTTGTATGGAGCGGAATGTTGGCTAGTCAAGAACTCTCGGGTTTAGAAGACACAAGTTACAGAAATGAGGATGTTGTGATAGTGTGTAGGCATATTATAGGCAATGTGATTGTGAATGAGGATATCTAGGACAAAGTAGAAGCGGCCTTAGTGATGGACAAAATGAGAGGATAGAGACTGAGATGGTTTGGATATGTGAAGAGGCGATGTGTGGTTGCATCGATGAGGAAGTGCGAGAGGTTGGATATAGTGGGTTCAAGGAGAGATAGAGGTAGGCCGAAGAAGTATTAGGGAGAGGTGATTAGATAGGATATAACATTTTCAGTTTACCGAGGACATGACCTTAGATAAAAGGCTATGAAGGTCTTGAATAAGTATAAAGGGTTGTAGGTAGATAAGAGTTGTCTTACTACTAGTCTATTCATATATTTGACTTGGTGGTAGTATAGAGCAACGTGTCGGTCGTAGTTTAAGCCTAGTCAAATATTCTTTGGCTTTTGGTATCACCTATTCATGTGTTTGGGCGACCACACCTTGCAGTTGTTGTTACGATTCCTTACATATATATTCCTCACTGCTTTGCTTTGCACTAATCACATTATTGTAGTTCTTACTTTTGATATTCAACATCGTCAATTGTTTACTATGTTTTGATTATCGCACTATTTTGTTGTTCTTGTTTCCTTCCACATTTTTTTTTTTGGTACTTGAATTTACTGCACTTGAGCCGAGAATCATTCGAAAACAACCTCTTTACCTCTATAAATTAGCGATAAGTTAAACAAATGTTTTTTAAAATTATACATTCATTTAAAAATAATTACTTTTAAATATAACTTTGACAAGAAATATTAAGTTACATATACTCACACTAAACTAATTTTTTATTTTTTATATAAGATTAATTTGCTATAAATAAATACTTTTAATTCCTTTGAGACCGCACAAAATTTTGGCGCGCCTTTTATTTATTTATATATTTATTTATTTTAAGAAAACTTGATGCCCTGATTGATAATCGGGGTTAAAGCCCTAGTGCCCAAGGCAGTAAGTTTTTGCGTTCACTGCTCTGTCGCCGGTCGCCTTTCGCCGTCGACCCTAGTCACGGCTACTACGGTAAGGTCCCCCTCTCTCTCTATTTTTCTTCCAGAGTTCTATTAATCTTTTGTTTTTAATAATCTATGATTGCACTGGTTTGGTTTTTTGTTGAGACTTGAGAGTACAATTAAGTAAATAAAAGTGTTCTCTCTCTAACAGTTGCTTGACTATTTGCCCCTGTTAGAGTTGTTCCAGAAATGTCTGCAATCGAGTAAATAGCTCTACGAAATGATCATTGTCACACACTTCAACAGTTTAATATAATATTCTATAGTCGTATGGTTCATTGGATAATATGGAATATCTATGATTAAGTTTTGGTGTAAATTTATACTTTGTTTGGTTCAAGTTATAAATTTATCCTGGGATAACCGGATAAATCAGGATAAATTTATACCTTCAACCAAATTAACAAAGTATAATATCTCACCTTAACCCATCTAACTAGGTGTTATTTTATCCCACCTCTCACGTGGGATAAATTAGTCTCAGGAATCCCGGGATACCTTAGTTTGCAAACCAAACGACGCTTAGAGAATTTGAGGATGTTTAGTTTGTGTTGTTATTGAGATTCTTTCCAGCAGATTCTGTTTTTTTCTAGTTGTATGCATCTATCAAGCTGGTTCAGTTTTTCTTGTTTTCCTTGTTACAACTTAAAAGTTAACAGTTTCAAAATTCTTCTAACTGTATTCTTATTTTATTTTTGATGACAAACTGTATTCTTATTTTATAATTCAGTCTGAAAATGAAGTTTATCAAGAATGAATTGCGGAGTCAAATGGATGCTTAATGTTTTAACAGTTGCATGCTGACTTATGTAGAAAAAGACGTGTTTAATATAATTTCTGATGGTGTTATTATGAAAACATCTCAAGAAATGAGAACTCATCCAGTACCATTGTAATAGTGTATTTGAGTTGCGTTTTCAATAGTAAAATTATGTTTGGTGTTCTTCACACGTTTTCTTTGTTTTTTTTTGAAACCCCTTGCCAGAAATCATGCCTCCACCATTGCGGCAGGGATTCATGGTTAAAAATGGTAGTTTTGGTTCTGTGATGGATAAAGGAGCAGCTGACAGTGGTTTTTCTTTGTGCTATGCTTTGGACTTGGCTACAGTTTGCCATATTTTTTTACTGAAAATGCCAAATTGGGCTGAACCATGCTAATTACAACAATTTGAGTTATTCTTTGCCAATTAATGATGCGACCTATTAAAAAAGGCTGAAATGGCCAGTTATGCTTCCCTTTATTTTGTTGGGATAAGCATGAGCCTTATTGGTGATTTCACTTTTCAAAATAAACCCAAAAGACACATTTTGATACATTGAAAATGTTTGTCACAAAGCCTAAATTAATTTCTCGCTAGATTTTTTTCCTGATAATTTATCGCTAGCTCACCATATAAACCAACTACATTTGAATTTCAAATAAATGAAATATTGAACCCTTTTCGGCTATTCCGTGAAAAAAATAATTCCCCACCTCCTCTTTTGGCTCATTTCTCTCCTCTTTGTTCCCATTCAGAACCCTTTCACCCTCTCTCCGCCGGAGTTCGCCAAGTTCAGTGGTGCCAACCAAATACCGGCAGATTATTGTTGATTTTAAGCAAAGATAACGTTCATTCAACCTCAGCATCTTCCCAGGTTTCGTGGTCCTCATTTTGTCCTAGAAAAAAAGCCCTACAACAGTGAAATCACCATTTCCTGATTCCCGTTCAAAATTGTCTGATTTTAGGAGATCTTTTAACTAATCTAGCAATGTTTGTCTAAATTGTTTCAGGGTATGAGCATGATATATATGGGGTGTGTATTTCAGATTCTGGTTGGAACATTCTGCCCTTTTTTGGGGGACTATGTGTGTGAAACAATACCTCAAGCCTCTATTTTGCTTAGGATAACAAAATGCGAAACTGATTTGCTGTCTAGGAGTTCTGGAAGGACGTGTGTTTTGGAAATTCATTTATAAGCATCTTGAAGTGTATATTTTGTGTAATTGCACTTCCCTTTTTTGTTTGCTAAATAACTGATGTAAATGCATGCCGCCTGAAAATTCACCTCTCATAGCAGTATTTTATATAGATTAAAGCTATCCAAAAAGAAGGGTTCTCTATCTGCTGCTGTTCTTTTTGACTTGAATGAACCAAACATGTGTGTAATGTAATCCCACCAAATTTAAATAAGAATCTCTGTAAGCTCTACACATTTCTATTCATATTGATAGGCCCAACTTTCTGTTGGATTCAAGGAATCCCAAAGCTCACCATCCTTAAGATTTTCTGCTGATGGACACAAATAGAGCACACGACCAAGGTAAAAAAAGGCAATGAAAAACATAGTAGAGGTTTCATAGCTTAGTATTCATAGCAAAAAAGAAGAAAATTAGTAGAGCATATACTATTGGAGGATTGATCAGTGTACTTCACAGGGTCTATTCTGGATTTCAAAAATTCAAGTGCAAATGTAGGCTTTACAAAAAAAAGGAGAAAAATGAAACAGAGAGTGAAACCATGGACTCATCACTCCTGGGGCATTACAGCAGCAACAACAATGAGATAGGAAAAAACAGAATAATTGTTGCATGAAATCAGTGATATGAAGGAAGTGATCCTTTTGTTTAGATTTTTGGTCCAACTGGTTGTTTATATATCTGCAATTTTCTGTTGTATTCTGTTGGGTGCAAGGAGATCGCCGAATCAGTACTTCTACCAATCCCTGCTCCCTTTTTGATTGGGACTTTCTTACTGGTAGTAGGTATGGACTTAGTTTCCTCCATGAACTGTGCACTCAATAAACTTGTTCCCTTAACAGGGAATAACAAAGAGGTTTGAAAGATCTAATCCTCCTAGTATTAAAACAAAAGATCCATATTGCTGCTTTCATGTAGTTTGTGCTGTTCTTGCTCACCCAAGGTTTTGTGTGGAGGTAAATGAAATGGATTGAGAGTCATGAGGTCTCAGGTTCAAATTCCAACGAATGCAAAATCAAGGCGATTTCTTGCCATCTGTCTAAGCCTTGGTGGATAGAGTTACCTGGTACCTTTGCTGATGGAGGTAGCAAGTATCTTGTGGAATTAGTCGAGGTACGGGCAAGCTGGCCCGGACACTACTGTGATCAAACAGAAAAAAGTAGTTTCTGCTGTTCTTGGTTTTGAACTGACCTGTTCCTGGAATCATGGGCGGAGCTACAATTGTTCCAGGGTGTCCAAATTACACTATATAAATAGGTCAAATCTTACTTTATATTGATATATTTAGCACTTTGGAAGCCCTGAAAAACATTAAAGAGCCGTAGCTCAGTTGCAAAAGTGTGCGCAACATGTACAAGAAGCCCAAGTTCGAATCCTTACATCTGCATTTTGTTTATTTTATTTAATGTGGTCTGCTTTAAAAAAGTTAAGTTTTAAAAAACGAGATGTTTTGATATAGATAGAGCAGTACCTCAGTGGCAATAGTGTGGAAAAAACTGTTGGCCACTCAAGTTCAATTCCCCATGGCTACATTTATTTTTTTTGGCTTTAATTTGGACATCCTTTACGAATTTTCTGGCTACGCCACTGCCTGGAATCATGAGCTGCCACTACTTTATACTACTTTTTTTATACTACCCATATATGTTTTTAAGTTCCTTTTTTTCCTATTATTTTTTTTTTATAGGCTGATATCCTTTGGAACAGTAAGATATCCTGGTTGCTGAGAAAGTTTTAGCACTCTTCAATTCCATGAAGTTTGTAAGTGTCTTCCCTTCTCTGCATATTTGCCTTGCCTGCATGTAATTGGAGTACATACTGAGATCATGTTCATGTATTCCAACATTTGCAGACATGTTTAAGTGAGGGCAGGGGCTACTATTTCCCATCATGCCACATAGTTAATATATGTGGTTTCCGGGTGTTACTTGACTGCCCTTTGGACCTTTCATCCCTAGCTGTATTTTCTCCCCTACCAATTGTTATTTCTTCCCTGCTTGATGAGAAAGCTTCAATTCATAGAGGCCAAAGTTCATCAAATTCAGAGTTTGTAAGACAGGAAGTTTCGGAGCTTCTTGATTCCAAAAGTTTGATACAGGCTGAGCCTTGGTATAAAACTGTGAAAAGCTTGCAGCTTTGGAGTATTTATTCCATAGATGTGGTACTAATCTCAAGTCCGATGGGTATGCTAGGGTTACCATTTCTTACCCGCCTCAAAGATTTCAGAGCACAGGTGATAGAAAGGATATTTTCTTGCATTTATAAATACAATGAACCTTATGCTGGTAAATATCTTTTTTGATGTGGTTATCTCATCAGATATATGCAACGGAAGCAGCTTCCAGACTAGGGAAACTGATGATGGAGGACCTTATTTCCATGCATATGGAGTTGAGACAATTCTATGGACCTGAAGAGTCTGGTTGCCCTCAATGGATGACATGGGAAAAACTTGAATTACTTCCTAGAGCACTAAAGGATATTGTTTTAGGCAGTGAAAGGACAGAGCTTGGTGGATGGATGTCCATATACAGGTAACACTTATTTCATTGAATAGAAAGATCTATTTTGTCACATTTCTTGTGATTCATCAATTTGTGCGTTCCAACTTACCAGAACTACTCTGCTACTTACACCTATGTTTTAAAATGCTAGCTGTGCTTTGTTTGTAGGATGGACTTGGATGTAAATGTTCTAGGTGATACAAACACAGAGAAATAACGTACCTTAAAAAATGAGGAACACATGATGCAGGGATCTCATAATTTTTTCCACCAATACAAGCACACACCCTTTTCATCCTAAATTCGATATACTAGTTTAAGTCAGTCATAGTCTTCAATTAACTTGAGGCTATGCTTTTGCAAATGAGTTGTCCACTCAATAGAGTGGACAATTACGCTATGACATGAAAATAGTATTGACTTTCAGCTTGGGATGAGAGTGGAAAGTATGTAGCCGTCAGTTCCGTTTCAGTACCATATATAATTACATGTGGATGCATATTTTCGGTTAAAAACTTACTGACTTGGAAATGGGCAGTTTTACAAGTTCTGTTACGAATCTGAATGTTCATCCCACAGTCTTGAAAGAAAAGGACCTGGTGCTCATAGCCGGTTGTCAAAAATGAAAAAGGAAACAGAGAAGCTTTTAAGTTCTATGTGTTTGTTATGGGTTAGATGCTTGTTGATCCACAAAGTAATACGAAAAGTTTCAGTGCAGCTGATATCAAGGGTTGCATGGAGAAGGTTCAATTCCTTAAGTATGCTGAAGAAGCCTACTATAATGGCTCATTGACCATAAAAGCATTGAGTTCTGGTTTAGAGATAGGTGCTTGTAATTGGAATATTCTAAGTCCAAAAGGAAACATTATTTATCTTTCTGGCTCTGTTTTTGCATCAGCAATTGCAACCAGTTTCGATTACAAAGCTCTTGAAGGAAGTGATGTTCTATTATATTCAGACTTCACAGCCTGCAATGATGTTGATGGTGAAAAGAACGATTTCCCTCCTGCTACTGGCAGTTCGTATTCAAGGTACATTCCTTTTGTATTATATCGAATATTATATATACTACTGAAGCTGTCCAGCATGCATATGTGAGATAAGATTTATAGGCTAGGCTTTTTCTCTTTTTCCTTTCAAATATTATCTTCTCCTTTTCTCCATCCATCGTTTGGTTCATCTTTATTCATCTTCCTCCATACCATTACATATTTTCTGGAAGGGAAGTAATGATCTTTGAAACTTGGCACACGTGCAGTAATATTGGTAGTTGTTGGGAAACAGTAACTGAATCATGGCTTGATTCAGATGAGTACTCTGAAGAGATGGAAAAAGTATCTTTTATATGTTCATGTGCTTTGGACACTATTAGTGATGGAGGATCAGTCCTTATTCCCATTGGACGGCCCGGAGTCATGTTGCAGCTGTTGGAGAACATATCACTTTCACTAGAATCTTCAAATTTAAAGGTATGTTGTAAGATTGCATGTTTGTGCAGTTATACCAATTCTTCAACAAGTGATTAGGTGATTGTCACATCAATTTACCCTAGAAGATCGGTATTTTTAGCCAAAAAACAGTACCGAGATTGTGTTCCTTAGACCCCTTTTCTTGCAGTCTCGGGGTGGAAAATGCAGATGGTGCTGAGAATTTTCACCTTGAGGAGCATAAAGTGGAATAGTATGCAAGTTATACCGATAAGGATTAGATATATTATTCTGACTTGAAAAGAAGGAAAGATAGATTGTTTGCTGCCATTTTTACAAGTTCGAAAAGAATTATATCTAGAATGCAGTAGAGCAACTTACTGCTTGAAAGGAAGCAACTGTGTTTCTAATAAATAGCAGAGTATTTTTTAGGAATATCTTTCCTGATTGATGCCTCCTGCTTTTTTGCTTACAATTATCTAAAGATTGTTTTAGACCACAAATTTCAAAAGTCTTTTTTTTCTTCTTAAACACCATGCCAAGTTAAAGGGTGCCACATAAAATGGGACAGAGGGAGTGTAAAATATTTGTAACAATTATGTTAGTCAAGTGTTCACTATCTTAACTATTACTATTTCATATTAAGAATCTCATGAATTAGGAAACTTGCCATTGCTTGATATAACTCAAAAATCCTATATAAGTATTTATTTTGTTAGCCAAATACTTCAACAAAAGTTTTTTTTTTTCTTTTTTTCTTTTCATCTTAATAATTTATTGGAATTTGAGTTCAATGATCTCAGGAATTTTCTGAAACTTGAGACTATCTTTTCTTAATCAGTATGAAAACTGAGTTTACTCTCAGGGAGGGGAGATCCACAGCATTTGTTCCCACATCTTCCAGTGCGGTTTGTTGGGCTTGCTGTTGGAGATATAAATTCAGAGTTAATATTAATTGTAGAATGAGCATCGAGAGACTCTGTCTCCCAGATATTATATGCACTTGTGGACTATTGCAATCCGTTGTGCAAAAAGTTATTTTTGAATCCGTCTCTGATCAATACACATGGACAAGAGTCCTCCAATTCTTAAGTTTTGCTTCGTTTTCTTTATCTAATTTTAGTACAGTTGGTTGTGGATACCTAACTTTGCGTCAGATGAAATATGTTTTTCATGTATTTAAACTGGATGTTTATGTGCTGTAGGTTCCGATATACTTTGTTTCTTCTGTGGCGGAAGAGTTGTTGGCATTTTCCAATATCATACCTGAATGGCTGTCCAGTCAGCTGCAAGAAAGAGTACTACATTTACATCACTATGAATCTTGTGATTTTAATCCTTTGCTGTTAAAACAGAAGTCACAAGTCACTGTTACCAGTTTTTTCTCTCTCTTTAAAGTCACAAGTAGAGATAAAGTATTTCTTTTTGTTTTATGTGTGTATCCACAGTTCTGTTCTGGGCAACCACTATTCACGCATATTCAGCTGTCAAACGAGAAAAAGCTCTTCGTATCTCCTGCAATACATTCATCGAAATTCCTGTAAGATATACTCTGTCCCCTCATGTCAAGATATAAGCTAAAGAAATGAGCACAGTAACCTGCTTAAGAAGCTCGCCGTAGACAGTATTTTGGCTTTATTACACTTTTCTATCCTTGTACATCTTTTGACTTCATTGTTGTCTGTGGTTATTGAAAGAAAATGTTATTGGAGGTGCTGTGACTGTCAACATCATTGACCTATTCTAATTTTATGTGTTTAGAACAAGTTGGCAGGAACCTTGCATAGTATTCTGTCCTCACTGGAGTTTGCGACTTGGCCCCGTTGTCCATCTCCTTCAACGTTGGTGTGCAGATCCTAACTCGTTGCTTATTATTGAGGTGCGTAACTGCTATATGATTTTTCATATTTTCAGATCTTATGCACTTGGTTGTTTGACTAATGTGAGGCTTGACTATATTTTTAATGTCTCACATTTCACAGGAAAGAGCTGATATCAAGTTGGCTTTGTTGCCTTTTGAGCCAATGTCAATGAAGGTCCTTCAATGTTCATTCATCTCCGGAATAAAGTAAGCTTACTCTTTTTGATCCCCTATCTCATATGTGGCAGACAGCACTTTAGCTCTTTATAGTTTTGGTGCTATAAAGGTAGTTTATTCACTAAATTTGCAACTAGGATTAAGAGGTGCCTTATGAAAAAGAAAGCAGATAAAAAATGTTTGTTGGAAAAGTAGAGAACGTTTGATCTAAAGTCACTTTACTGCTTACCATATGATTATCTTTTCTGGGCACTTTATCGTAGAGTTTTGGAATTAACGAAGAACCATTAGAATGCGCTCCTGGATAGTTTAGGAACTGATCCCTTGTAGTGTGAGTTAATTTATCCAGCAAACAATAAAGTTGAAATGTTTACTGGTTTATTTCTCATTTAAAGGAGTCTGGGGAGGTGGCGAGGTGGCACAGTGGTTTAGTCATTTTCTCTACAGAGTGGTGGTTAGACCGATTTTGTTGTAAGGGGCAGAGTGCTAGCCAATCAAGAACTCCTATGTTCAGAAGATGCAAGTTGCAGAAATGAGTATGCTGAGATGGATATGTGGGCATACTAGGAACGATAAAATTAGGAATGAGGATATCTGGGACAAGATGGAAGTGGCCTCCCTGGTGGACAAGATGAGGGAAGCGAGGTTGAGATGGTTTGGGCGTGTGAAGAGGAGCTGCGTAGATGCCTCAGTGAGGAGGTATGAGGGAGGTTGGATATATTGGGTACGAGGAGAAGTAGTGGTAGGCTGAAAAAAGTATTGGGGAGAGGTGATTAGATTAGACATGGCGCAACTTCAGCTTATCGAGTACATGACCTTAGATAAAAGGGTGTGGAGGTCATGGATTAGGGTAGAAGGTTAGTAGGTAGTGGAGTGTTGTCTGTCGTAGTATTAGCCTTATTCTTGTAGAATTGGTTTTGATTTCTATCACCATCTGTTGTTTATTGTGTTTCAGATATCGCACTGTTTTGTTGTACTGATTCCTTATTAGTTGCTATGTTTTCTTCACCGTTGTTTTTCATTTTTCATACCTACTTTGATTTGTTGTTTCTCGAGTTGAGGGTCTTCCGGAAACAACCTCTCTACCTCCATGAGGTAGGGGTATGGTTTGCGTACATTCTACCCTCCCCAGGCCCCATTGTGAGGTCTCATTGAGTATGTTGTATAATTATAAAGTTCACTCGAGTAATTGCTTCTATTTTATTTCAAGTAGTACAGACCTGTAGCTCTTCAATTACCTTTCTGGCTTCGACTCATTACAAATACAAACTTCATTGTGTTTGCAGGCTAAAGAAAGCTATACCTTTACTAAAGATATTACAACCTAAACATGTGCTGGTAGGCTCTCTTTTGCTCTAAGAAACTGAACTGTTCAATATGTTCTCTTAACAACTGCACAACTGCCTCTCTTGCTCTTTTCAGGTTCCTGAGAGTTTGAGGCCCCATATTAGCTGTTGGAACCCCAAATTTTCGGTCCGTAGTTTCTCTGAAAATGAAACTGTAGTTCTGCCCAAGTTGAAAACATTTGCAGATATGGACGTTGCCATGGACGTGGCTTCTGAGCTACTCATTGATACAAAAATGATACAGGGAAAAAATATTGCAAGATTAAAGGGAGAGTTGCTCATTGAGCAGGGAAAGTATTGGTGTGTTCTTAGAAACAAGCAAGTGCTTTCTTCACAAGTTAGGCCATTGCTATTTCTGGGTAGAGTTGATTTGGACTCCCTTCTGATGACTTTACAGAAGATGGGGATGAAAGTAGCTGCACAGCATGCCCAGAGTACTGATGGATCAGAAAATGTATCAATTATATACATCTCGGAGCCTAATGAAGCCTTGATAGAGGTTACAGCAACTCAAACCACGATAAGCGTTGGTGATGAGACTACTGCTTCCCTGGTTTCTGAGGCTGTTCGTAGCACTTTAATTTGTTTCTGATAAAAGATGGCCCTTGTATATACCTAGATGCCAATGGTTTAACAAGATTGACTAATTTTCAGCTTCGAGGAGAAAACGATTCATTTAACTGGGAATGGAGTTGTAACGAAGGGCAGTCTTGCAGCGTCTTTTTCCCCAGTCAAGCACTGGCCACTGCTCTGTTGCTAGATACCAGAACAAAGGGAGTGCATGCATATTCTCTAATATTTATACTATTGTTTTGGTGATGCCTGTATGTATCTCTTTGCCCCAAAAAAGAAGATTTTCTTAGAAAATTGATTTCCCGTACCCAAAGTTGAAAATGTTTTCGAACAAAAAACAAAGACGATTTGGAAAAACTTAGATAATATGTCTTCCAATAAGGTTCTTAAATTTTTCCAGAAATGCAAATAAAACAGTATGAGATTTGAGCGATGTCATGATAGTTCACATAAATTAAGTCCAAGTCTGACTAATTTAGTTCCAAAATGGTCTTAAATGATAAATTACACCTTCTTAGCTCTTTCTAATGTTTTATGACATTATACTTGAAAGGTGAAACATTATTCTTAAATTACGATACAATAAAAGTTTAAATATGATCTTTTTATAGTAGTAGTGACTTGCAAAATAACAGGAGACATGCTCTATATAGAGTTGTTCCTCTCCAAAGACTATACCCTAAGAAAACTAGTCTCATTATTGTTTGTTAAAAAACCAAATCACCTAATGGTTATCTAACTAGAAAAAGATCCAAACTCCATAAAAGTTTAACATAGTTTATAAATATATAAATTTATTTTTAAAAATATGTTCAAATTGAGATGAAAAACTAAATGACTTGACCATCCTATTTCATTATTCATATTAAGGTAAATAAATCGAACTAAATTGCATGCTCATTGCTTAAAAAAAGGTCAATACCAATAGCTTTTCACGAGGTGCATGACATTTTTTATAGAGGTCTTTGCTGCTGAACCAAGTCCATTTTAATAATAATAGATGGATTCAAATGCACATGTCTTCATTTAAGGGGCCCTTACATGTTTAAGATGGTTATAAACTCCGACTATATTTTAAATAGGGAGTCCTAAAAGGGCTATTTGTGGATTTCCTCTTTGCTTTAAAATTTGTGGATTTTTTTCTTCTGCTGCTCCCACCATTTTTACATGGTAAAATTCCTGCACTTCCTCTCTGTCGCCACTCAACAAATGCAGAGGTTTTAACAATGGACACATCTGGCTTGTATAAATCCTTCAACGAACCCGCTCACGAACTTTATACAATCCCTAGTTACACCAGTAAGTAAAACCCACAATTCCCTTCTCTCTGTATTTCTCTGAAAATAACTCTAATTTCTGCATTTTTCTTTCTGTGAATTGAAAAAAGGTTGGTTTTCTTGGCAAAGCATACATGAGGTGGAAAGGCTGTCATTGCGAGAATTCTTCGATGGCAGTTCGATTACAAGGACACCCAGAATCTACAAAGAGTACAGGGACTTCATGATTACTTCATACCGTGAGGATCCGACCCGAAGGCTTTTGTTCACGGATATTCGCAAGTCGTTGGTGGGTGATTTAAGTGTGCTACACAAGGTGTTTACCTTTTTGGAGAAGTGGGGTTTGATTAATTTTGACCCTAGTAATGCTGAAACGCCGGCTGCTATTGATGCTCCAGCGGAAGAGGATAAGGAGGATGAGAAGTGGAGGATTAGGGTTGAAGAAGGGGCTCCACATGGGGTTAGGGTTGTGGCAGCTCCTCATTCTTTGAAACCCCTTGCACCGGTTCCCTCACCGGTTATCATTGGAGATAGAGGTGGTGGAAGGGGGAGGGGTGGTGGTATGGTGGATAGTATACTAAAGGTGTCGCCTATGGCATCGTATTCGGATGTTTATGGAGAGTTGGTGGAGCAACAGAAGAAGGAAAGTGTAGTCTGTGTGAGTTGTAAAGAACAGTGTGCTTCGGGTCATTATGAGTACAGCAAGGTATTTTGTGAGTTTGTTTGTGCAATTTCTCTTCATTCTTTGCTCTTTGACTTATTTACTTGATTACTAGTTAATACTATCTTTTAATTGCTATAGAGTGATGGAAGCACAGTTTGGTGTTCAAGAAATAGCCTTTTGAGCTCAAAATTGACACGAGAATTATATGATTAGGAATTAGAACATGATATGGTGGATCCGTTTGATTTTGTAAAAACATTGTGTATCCTGTGGACTTGGTAACTGGTTGTTTATTTTATTTCTGTTTGCTTTTAGTAAGTGAGCCGTTGCAGAAAATCTTTGTTGAGAGGCCAGTGACAAAGTTTGTGAAAATGTATGGGCAAGTACCCAAATTGCGTATCTTACGATGAGATGCAATGTACAGTTTGATTTTGTGTTTTCTTTTTTCTGTAGGTCACTCTTGGCGCTATTGTATATATAACAAAAGACAAAAAGTTGTTTGGAGATCTATTTAGCTTTAATCTCTAGGCACAAAATACTCTCTGATAAAGCTATCTTTATCAATGTTCCTTTAGTTTTAGAAAACCTTACAAGGTGCTGCCTGCCTCTTCAAATCATAGACCACGTTTCTTTGTTTTGCACTTGCTTGTCAGTTTCTTACTATATTTTCCATCTTAGATCGTTTAATAAATAAGATGTGTATGTCAGTAAATTGATGATTTTCCAAGTTAATCGGTAGCATATGTTTTGTATAGAATTAAGGAAAAAGGCATAAGTACCTCCTGAGCTATGACCAAAGTTCCAGGGAATACACTTTATTTTTATAGTGGTCCTATTACCCCAGAACTATTTTAAAATGTAATAAACACTCCTTTGTAACGTGATTGTCACATCTGTATTAAGCTGTGCATTACATGCACCTGTCACATCATTTTATCCCTTTTATTTTCATTTTTTTCTCGTTTCTTCTTCGTTCTTTTTTGCTTTCCTTTGACTAGTAGCAACAAAATCTCCATGGAAGGCCCTCAAGCTTTCTCAGGCAGTTAAAACATCACCAAAATGAACTTTCTACTTTCAAACTTATCAAACTAGTTAGAAAGCTTTTAGTTTGCTATTTCGAATGTGATTGAGAAGGATTCCATTTTTCCCTGTGGAGAGAAGGTTTTTTGTTAATGAATTTTTGTGATTTCTCTTTAGATCTGTGTTTCTTTTACTTTACATGTGTAACATTTTCTTGAAAGTGTGATTTGTATGTGTGTGAGAAAGAGGAAGATGATTAGTAGAACCAATGGATGGGAAAACGCTGGAAAAAATTTGATGACGACTTCTGTACGTGGTGAACTTGTGAGAAACTTAATTGTATTTCTAAAAAATGAGAACATGATAAAATTTGACTCTATTTCACTAAGAAAGAAAGGAAAATAATTAAAAAGATATCAGCTTAAGTTTAATGTTAATTAATTTTGTGTACTAAGTAGTTGTAAAAATTGTATAATTAAAATGGATATGTCCCATATTTATCAGATTTTAACTTATTTTTCTCCTTTCACATGCCTCCAAGAGAGTGAGAACACTCTTTGTGCCACCTTAGCACCGTAGGGTATATTTTGTTACACTTTAAATAGTTTAGGGGGGGGGGGTAAAGGAAAGGTGTGTCCCTAGAACTTCAGTCACAGTTCAGGGGAATACTTATGCCTTTTTCCTAAAATTAAGTTATGAATGATGCCAAAAAATAAAAATAATGAAAAATAACTTGAAATCTACAAGACTTGAAAATCAATATATTCAGAATAGCAGCTGAGATTACTTCCTTTCTTGTTTTTGTCAGGATGCAAGCTCTAATTTATGCGAGAAGTGTTTTAAAAGTGGTAATTATGACAAGAACAAATTTGCAGATGAATTCAAGTTCATGGATGGTGTGAACCCTAAAGCCAACTGGACGGAAGCCGAAACTTTACTCCTATTAGAATCTGTACTGAAGCATGGTGATGAATGGGATCTTGTTACTCAAAATGTCAAAACAAAGAGTAAACTGGATTGTATCTCCAAGCTTATACAGTTGCCATTTGGGGATCTTATGCTTGGTTCTATTCATAAAAAGCTTAATTTTTTGGACAAGAATTCTGAGGTAAGGGGCGTGGATCAAGTTCAACCTGCAATAAGTGAGTCTCGAGAAATTCCTGGAAATCAATCTCATGAGCAGAACCAGGAGCGTCAACAGAATGGAAATGCTGAATGCGAAACCCCTCCTCTCAAGAAAATACGTAGGGCTCCAATTTCAGAAGACAGTCGTTTCCTGATGAAACAGGTTCACATGCTTCTGTTACATTGGACTATTTCTTTTATGACTCAGCTATATATGGCTTTTTTATGACTGTTCTTAACTTTCTAAGATGTGGAAAAAAAAAGTTAGATTAGCGGTTTGGTAAGTAAATTACTGAAACGTGATGGGAATTTGGTCTTGAGGTCATCTTGCTTAATTCCACTTCCACCATTTATTGGTCTTGTAAACGATACCTGATCTGTAATCTTCAGGTAGCTCACATTTCTGGTGCTGTTGGTCCACACATCACAGCATCTGCAGCTGAGGCTGCTGTTACAGCCCTTTGCTATGAGAATCAGTGTTCAACGGACATTTTTGATGGAGATGATAATGGATTGGGATCACTTGCTGATATCAGTGAAACAGAGAGGTAATTAGTACTGCCTCTGTCCTTTTTTGTCGGGATAGATATAGAATACTCCATCCATTTTCAGATGTCAGTCTATCTGTCTCCTTTCTGGAAATGGTTAGTTCTATTCCAGAAGTACCATTCCCTTTATAAGCTATTTAGAACATGTGAATATATTGGGCTTCCTTAATAATAATTTACAGATGGTAATTTTGAACAGTACATTCGGATCTCTTTCTCCAATTGTTTAAAAAAGTGAAGGTGATAAATAATATGGGACAAAGAGAGTATGTAACTATCGACTTCTTGTATAAATTTGTTCAGTCTTTGTGCAGTTCATCCTGTATAATTCTCTGTTATGTATGTTCACCATTCTTATGTTCGTATCTTGCTATAGTTACGTCTTGGCTTAATTATCATTATACAGTTATACATTTAGTTTCTCTTTTAGCATGAAAGTGAATTGTCTTATTTTCAGGACGAGTCATTATTGTCTTGGCTTAATTATCATTACACAGTTATACATTTAGTTTCTCTTTTAGCATGAAAGTGAATTGTCTTATTTTCAGGTCGAGTCAAGTCATAGGTGCTGAAGGGGAAGAAAAGCACGCCAGATCAGGTATTTTCCATGATTGGCATCATTTTGTGTCTTTAACTTCCAATCCAATTATCAGACTGCAGCAACTGCTAAAAGTTTGTTCATGGTGATCACCTGCAGTCATGTATCAACATGTAAATGTGGTTATGATCTTTTTTTGGAAACTGGTACTGTTGCATTCCTCAGCATATCCTTATTGCTGGAGACCTCCAAAAGAAAGATAAAGAGAAACAAAAGAAAGACTAGTTACAGTGCTCGTAGAAATTCTATAAGTAGATCTACTTCTTCTATACATTGTTCTTTACACCAAAAATAAAAAGATACAATACATTCCATATTTCCATTTCACTTTCTGAACAGAATTGGACCTATCTTCAAAACACCTCCCATTCCTTTCTTTCCATGTTGACCACCAAATAAAGGAAAGAATAATTCTCCACTATTTCTTCCGACTCTTGCTTCCCCCCCCCCCCTTCTCACCAACAGCTCAGTAGATGTGCACTGGCATGGTCCATTTAACCTTTGTGAGGCTATAGAAAATTGCCCATATCTGAGCTGTGAATCTACAATGGAGAAACAAGTGGTTGTTTGTTTCCCTTGTTTCATTGCGCAGAAAAAGAGAGACTACAGGGAACTCCCTTTTCTGGAGCATTTCATGAGTTGGCAAGCCCTCTTTGCCATCAACCAAGTGAAACATTTTACTTTAGTTGGTGCTATGATTTTCCAGATTTTCCTCCAAAGTTCTGGGTTGCCCCTTTCCTGTCCATTGGTGCCCTTTTAATACACTCTATTGACTGAAAAAGCTCCATCACTGCTATGTTTCCATTTCAACTTCTCATGCTCAGTAGGGGTGGCTATGAAACCTTCAATGCCCTTCAATTAAGCTGCCACTCTTTCTATTTCCCAGTCGTTCAAATACCTTCTGAAACTCAAATTCTTTCCTTGAGGGCTTCAGCATTCATATACAGTAGCACCTGGGTTGTTGCACAGTAAGAATAAATCAGGATATGAATAAGAATAAATCAGGATATGAATCCTTTATAGCAGACTGACCATTCCAGGCCTCCCTCCAAAAACCAGTCCTTCTACCATTGCCCTCCTTAATGCAAGTGTTTACTTCCAAATTTGTCCACAGGGCTCCGACTGGTTTCCATACCCCTACTACATAGGTCTTGGTTACCATGTTTGTGCACCAAGTGCTTGTCTGCCCATACTTGCACTGGATGACTTCTTTCCATAAGGCTTGATCTTCACAATTATACATCGGCGTCCACAACCACTTCATCATCAGGAGACTAGTATTTTGTAGCCTCAAATTTCTAATTGCCAGCCACCCTGCTCTTTGGTCAATTGAGTTGTTTGCCAGTTCACTAGGTTATACCCCCGGCTTCCTTACTGCCTTGCCATAGAAAGTCCCTCAATTTGTCTAGTTTCTTCATTGCCTTGGTTGGTAAAGGGAATAAGGACATTACATAAGTTGGTAGTGAGTCTAGGAGACTAGGACAACATTGATCAAAATAAGGACATTCCACTTTGCTATCCTTTTCTCAGTTTTATCCACTGTACCATCCCAGATCTCGAAGGCTCTATGATTGTTCCCCAGTGACATGCCAAGATAGAAAGTTGGCAAGTATTCTACCTTGCAGTCCAGTATATTGGCCAGAACGTGCATTTGGGCCAATTCCTTGATTGGGAAAATGCTACTCTTCCTAGTTCTTCCGGTTGACACTCAGGCCAGACGATGCTTCAAAAACCAGCAGCATCAGTCTGATGAATATGATTTGCTCAATCATTGGCTCAAACTATATCACAATGTCATCTGCATCTTCTAGTTGTACCAAAGAGAATACAAGTTCCTAACAAGGGTGACTGAAGAGAAGGAATTCCCAAAAGTTGTGACAAGGGATTATAAGACTGATTGATCTTTTATTTTCTCCACTTCAGCTGGTTAGTAAGTGGATTAACACAAATAAAATTGGTTGAAAAGCCAAGGAGGACCAGAACGGTTTGAACTTGCCAAGAATTGTGTGAAGGGTTGATCAAAGTGGTAGGAGCATTACAAATGTGTGGAGAGAATGCTGATGAGAAATTATTTTTATTTTGTTTGGAGAAAAGGACGGTTTTAAAGGCAGTGGTTTGCGCTTGTGGGGCCAACCTTTCGAGCTGGCGGTTGGAGGTACCTCAATTTTCCATGCTAGTCAGGTCAGGAGTGGTCGGTGGGGTTGATGGTACTCATTTCCTTTCCTCTCTCAATTAGTTTAATCCATCCAATTAACCATGTTTTAGTTGGTGTATTAACTATTAAGTTCGTGATGATCTACATTGTTAAGAGGACATACCTTGGTGTATGTTATTCAGACGACAAAGTACTGATCTACAAGACACACAAAAGATTTAATGATAGACTGGAGATATGGAGACAAACAATAGAATCTAAAGGCTTTAAGGTGAGTAGGACTAAAACAGAGTACATGCAGTGCACGTTCAGTGTCGCATCACGGGAGGCAGATGGGGAAGTGAGGATTGATATAGAAGTCATCTTTAAGAGAAGAAGCTTTAAGTATCTTGGATCTATAATCAAAGGAATGGGGGGATCGACAAGAATGTCACACATCGTATTGGAGCAGAGTGGATGAAATGGAGGTTCACATTCGCTGACCTATTTGATAAGAATGTATCACCGAGATTTAAAGGTAAGTTCTATAGAGGGGTTGTTAGACCGATCATGTTGTACGGGGTGGAGCATTGGCTAGTCAAGAACTTGCACACTCAGAAGATGAGGATAGCTAAGGCTTGCTGAAATGAGGATGGTTAGATGGATATGTGAACATACTAGAAGAGACACGATTAGGAACAAAGATATATGAGGCAAAGTGGGAGTAGCCACCGTGGTGGACAAGATGCTGAAGGCAAGGCTGAGATGGTTCGAATAGATAAAAAGGAGGAGCACAAATGCCTCAGTGAGGAGGTGTGAGAGGTTAGTGGTGATAGGTTTGAGGAGAGATGGTAAGATAGGACATGACACATTTTTAACTCACTGAGAACATGACCCTAGATAATAGAGCATTGAGGTCAAAGATTAGGGTAGACATTTAGTAGGTTGTAGAGTGTTTTCTCTCTTTACAGTGGTAGAGCAGGGTTCTAGTTTAGTCTGGAGCATCTCTTTGTTCCTTCATCAGTATTATCTCCAAAACCCATCTGTCAGAGGATGTTTACCAGAATATCCTAGTTTACATGGTCATAGGCTTTCTTTATATCCAGCTTACACATGACACCAGGGAGATCACCTCTCAACCTTGAGTCCACACATTCACTAGCAATGAGAGCTGCATCCAATTTGTCTCCCCTTAATAAAGGCCATCTGATGTTTACTGACTAAATTGCTCACCCCCTTCTTCAGTCTTTTGTAATGATCTTGTCGACTCCAGTGATGAGACTTCTTGGCCTAACGTTTCTTAAATTTGTTGCCCCTACTTTCTTTGGAATGAGACTACATAAGTAGCATTATAAAAGCTTTTCTCAAGCACCTGATGAGAATAGAAATATTGTAAAGTGTTCTTGATGTCCTCCTTCAACAAATCCCAAATACTCTGGAAGAAACTCATTGGAAAACAATCTGGGCCAGGTGCCTTATCTGAGGCAGTCCAATGCTCTCAAGAATTTCCTCCTGTACAAATTCTCTTTGAAGCAACTCCTGATATTCATTAGAGATAACTGCTGCCCCTTGTAAATGAAGATCAAGGTCTCCACCCTTCAGTCTCCTTACATAGCTTCTGATAAAATTTCTGGATAGATTCCCTTGTTTCAGCAGGGTCAGTAATCAAATGTCCATCAACTTCCGGTGAGTCTATGGTATTAAATCTCTTGTGAGTTTTTGCTATTCTGTGGAAATATTTAGTGTTCTTATCACCATTCTTCAGCCACTGCACCTTAGATCTGTGTCTCCAAGCTATTTCCTCCCTTTTGGCTTCTTCTTCCAACTCCATAGCCAGTTGAGTTTCTTGAAGTAGTTCATCATCAGAGACCTCTGATCTTGAATGTTCTCCAGATTCGTAAGTTGATTTAGCAATTCATCCAATTCCTCCTGTTCTCCTTGCTCCACTTTTTCAACTTCCCTTTAAGAAGTTTCAACTTTGTGGCTAGCACAAAAGTAGGTCTGCCAAACACTGAGAAAGAGCTCCACCATATCTTCTTTTTATCCTTAAAACCTTCAACTCCCAACCACTGGTTTTCAAATTTAAAGTAATGCTTGAACTCCCAGTCACCACCAATTCAATAGGATAGGATTGTGATCTGATCCTATTTTGGCATCAAACTCTGTTTGATAGTAAGAAAATTTTCCTCCCATTCTGTTGAATACAAAAATCTGTTGGTTCTGGAAGCACTCGTGTGATTTCCCCCCTTCTCCAAGTGTAAGATCGTCCAAATAAGGGAGGATCCAAAATGCTCAAGATCATCAATCCATGTTGAAAATTCAGTGATTGCAGCAGAGATCCTGTGACACTTTGTTCTATCTGCCGGATACCTTGTGACACTAAAATCACCACAGATTACCCAAGGTCCCTCACACATCCCCCTTATACCTGATAGCTCCACCACAGCTCCCTCCTCTTCCTTCTATCATAGTCTGCATGTAGGGATGACAATGGGGTGGGGTGGGTTTGGCTTTATGTGGGGGCGGGGCGGGTTGAAACATTTTTTAAGGGATGTAGTGCGGGTGGGGGGTGGGTGTGGGTTGCGGAAATTCCAACTCCCTCTCAAAATATATGTTTTGCGCTTTCTTCCATTAGTTTAGAAGAAACAATTTGTGCAAGAGTCAAATAATTCTTTTTGTTTCACCAATTAAAATGTGGAATTTTTGTTAAGCAAGTATTTATGTTTGTTAATTGATAACAGAAAGAACTTTTAAAATGATCTGCCTGAGAACTTTGAAGTTTTCTTCATAATGATGATAACTTTTGTTTTAGCAGCCTTGCAGTGCAAAATGTTCCAAACAAAAGTAATTAATTTAATTGTTATAGAGTCGCATGAAATTAATAGATGTTTCATTTTGTTGTTGCAGCATGGTGAAAACACAAATTTTGATTTTTTTTTTTTAAATGTCAAACTCAGTTAAGAAAGAAAAAAAATTATGCTGGGCGGGGCGGGTTGGTATCTTCGCGGGTTTATGCGGGTTTGCCCTGCCCCGCCCCATTGCCATCCCTATCTGCATGGACTGATTAACTTTGTGATTCCATTGTCTTGCTGAAATAGAAGTGGAAGTCTCTCAGAGGAATACTATACCACAAACTTTACGTATGAGGGCCGCAACTGCAACTGCTGTAGGTGCTGCTGCTGCTCATGCCAAATTGTTGGCCAATCAGGAAGAGAGAGAAATAGAATATCTGGTTTCTACTTTGGTTGAAGCACAGGTGAGTTTATGGTTTCGCTTATATTAATGGTGAACTTAGTACAAACTTCAGGACGAAAGGAAAGAATTGGAACAAGTTTTTTCGGAAAAAGAAAAAAAAAATGATAGAAGGGTCAGGAAATGAACCCGAGAGCTTCCATCATATTTGGAGAAGTCTAACACTACTGCTTTATTATCCTCTGCTTCTGTACATCTTCTCATTTCTAGCTTCTAAAGTTCATGGTACTTTGGTTCTTCCCTCAATATCCTTGGTTGGCTTGGCTTATTTTTCTTTCTACTTTTATGAAGGTGAAGAAGTTGAAACGCAAAATGAAACATGTCGAAGCTCTGGACCTGATGATGGAGAAGCAGCATGGCCAAATGAAGGATCTTGAAGAGTCTTTAGTTACGGAGAGAATGGACATCTTGCAGAAGATATTTAGTGCCGGGGGATCTAGATGGAGAGATCATGCTTCGGTCAAATCTCAAAGCAGCACCAGCAGTATATAACTTGACGTTTCTTGAATTTCATATACCGTGTTGTTGTAGAGAAAACTCACCATTACTTTGCTTCTTCATATATTCTCCTGATGATGATTGTCAATATGTGCTGGCCTGGTTTGTACTTGAGGTTCTTTCTTCTTCTGTTCAGTTGAACTGAACTTCTTTTTCTAAATTTCATTATTAACTATAGCATATCACATTGATTACATTGCACCGTTTCCTTGTTACTTAATATATTTTCTTCACTGTCTCCTTCTGCTTCCCTGGTTGGTCTTTCGGAAACAACCTCCCTACCTCCACAAGGTAGTGATAAGGTCTGCTGCCTACATTTTACACTCTTCAGACCCCACTTGTGAAAATTTCACTGGGTATATTGTTGCTTACGACAAAATAAGACTAGATTTATATAGTTATACTTATGGAAAACACTTGTCAGAGAGAATATTTTTCTTGGGACCAAACAAACTCAAGATCAACAAAAATGAAATGAGAAGAAGCACTTGTTGCTAGCATTCTGAACAAAGTTGAGCAATGTTTTCTTTTTTTTTAATTGAAAAGTAGTCGTTTGATTACATGATGAAGAGAACACACAATAATATTAGTACACTAAATAAAACCCAACAACATTTATGCATTCCCTCCTAAGTGAATTGGAAGGATCCTTATTCTAAATATTACTTCCTCTGTTTCATTTTATATGAATATACGACAATACTTTTTCTATCGCCACATAAAATAAAACGGAGTACACACTAGCCAGCTTAAAGTATCATCCTAAACAGATGCAGTATTTTCCTTTAGACCCCGTTGCACATGTCGCACTTTGGTACTTTGCCTTCAAGACTTTCTTGCAGGCAGCTACACATTCTGGAACTGTGCATGGATTTATTTCAATCCCAATTGCACTCTCCACCTTAATTGGATTACAAATAATTAACACCATAATCACAATCATTAGCATAACTCCACTACTCTTCTTCATTGCCTTAATTAAGTACTACTACTAATTACTAACTTTCTTTTTTAATCTCTAATTTCCTTATAAGCACTGGATATATATATATAACAGGATGAGTTTTCACGTGTATTTATAGGTAAAATTTTGTAGTCCGATGATTCCCATCAAGTAGGTTACTCAATATTTAAATGCAGCTCATAATATTGTATTCCTATCTTAGTATTAAACAAAAAGATATGAAGTATCATGATCGATATCCCACTAGGTAATGCTAACAACTTAATATAATTTGTGTCCAATAAGGAATCAACGTTCTGGAGATTCTTAACTAGATCTGTTTTGGGGGTTAGCTGATTGGTGATTAAAGTGACCCTTGGACAACATTAAAATTGTTTTAATATGTGTGTTAGGTTTAGCAAACTGTCCAATCATATGTACAAGTGAATAAATGGAAATTTCTGTTTTTGTCTCTCTTTTGCAAATTTGGAAAAAAGATTAATGGAGCACTAAATTAATCTAAGATTCATCGGATTACTTTCTTGACTATGGCCCCAAAAGATACGGACTAGCTTAAAAGAAAAAAACCGTATCTTTGAGTTTATAATCTTAAGTATAAAAAGGGGATATGATGATGAAATATTGCAGGTGTTATTTGGTAGTTTGTTGATGGCCTAAATGGATGTTACGATATCGGGGGTGGCTAGTTGGAGAGCATATTTAAGTCAAAAACATAACGGCAAGGGTATTTTTGAATAAAAAACGTAACATAAGGTAAAATTGACTCATTTTAAATAGTTCATGAGTAAATTTGACCTTTGAATTTTGTATTTTTTGGCATTAATTTATAGACTTATTTAGCAATTTTAATTTTAATTAGGACAAATTTTCTGTGCTTACGTCCCAAAACAAAAATTCACGGAAGGACTTACGCCTCACAACACTTTGGCCCCTACATATCGTCCCGATGCATTTTTACTACGCCCCACCCCAAAAAATGCCTTATATAAAACACTGATTCTTACTAACATTTTGAACAAAGATAAGATAATTGTCTACACATTAACGAGGTCTTAATTAGTTAATTAATTTCTTTAATTATGACCCAGAAATAAATTTTGATTTTGATAGTTTTGTTTAATAGATTGTCATCAAATTCAAACATAAATAGATTTTTTGATTTTGTATAAAGCAAAGTTTTGTATTATTATAAATAGAGATATTTCTACTTATTTTCTCGAAACAGAAAAAATAGCGGAGAATCATGAATAACATTACGTTCATTGATGAGATTCTAACTAGTACAAGTACAGAAACCCAACATGCCCTCTTTCCCTTCCCCTGCGATATATATAAAAAAGGGCAGCTCAGTGCACTAAAGCTCTCGCTATGCACAGAGTCCAGGAAAGAGCCCGACCACAAGGGGCTATTATACGACGTCTTATTTGAAATATATATCAAGTGAAGTGAAATTAATTTTACAATAAAGTAGTTAATAATTATATATTTGATCATCCCAAACATATACAATATTTTCCTTTAGGCCCCGTTGCACATGTCGCACTTTGATATTTCTCCTTCAATATATTCTGGCATGCTGCTATACATGCAGGAAGTGTACATGGATTTATGTCAATTCCAAAAGCACACTCCACCTTTATTGGATCACAAATAATTAGCACCATAATCATCATCATTACCACAGTTCCACTCTGCTTCCTTAATGCCTTACCTTCCATTTCTTACTAATTGTCTTTTTTTTTCTAATTCTTGAGAAGTGATGCATAATAGGTGAGCTTTCATGTCTATTTATAGAAGAAAAAGATGTAGTGGTCCAATGATATATTCCTCATTAAGAAATCATACTGTTTAACCAATTACCAAATCCAATCCATTATAATGTAATCTAGTCTTACATTTATATATGTATATTTATATATTGTTTTAAAGTAATTCTAAGACTGAGGAAGGTGATGTGATATATCTTATATACGCCAATATTTCTATTTATTTTTTTCTTGATTATTTTGAATTTTAGTATTATTTATTTCTAGAAAATTAGATACATCTTGTTTATGATATTCCTTGTTATTGCTCCATTTGTTTTCCCCTTAAATCTCCCCAATTTTCACCTTTTAATTAAGAGTATAGAAGAAGGAGAGGGGACTACGAGATCATGAATCGAACCATTATCACCAAAGTTAAAGTTCAAATAGTTAATCATCTTGAGTTTTCTTTTACTATTTTTCCTTTTCTTTTCATACGCGGAAGAGTGATGTGACACCTTTTAGCAAAGATTTATAACGAACTATAGGCATTATGAAGTATGCATTGCACTAGCCTTATTTCCATCCTATGTTGTTATTATAAGCTCTGTCCATTAAGGAACAAACGTTTGGGCGATTCCTTGTGCCTTTTGCCCCTAACTAGTGGGGTTAGGTGAAAAAGATTTATGTAATATGATATATTTAGCACTCTATCCAATCATATTCAAGTGATTAAAAAGGGAAAAATGTTCATTATTACTACTTATTAGAAGTGGCTCTCAAAATTCCATCTATGCCACATAAATTGGGACAAAGGGAGAATTATATATTATGTAAAATACATAAAATATACTATAAATCACAATAATTACAAGTTAAATATCAAAAAGAACTTTTATAAAAAAAAATTGGTTGACTTTTGAAATTTCACTCGTATCACATAAATCGGGACAAATGGAGTGATATATATTATGTGAAAATCACATAAAAAATACTATAAATCATAATAATTAGCAACTTAAAATATCTGAGCAAGAGATTTGGAAATTCTTAAAAGGAAAAGCATATCTTTGAGAAATCTAAGTAAGAAAAAATGTAATAGGATGCAGGTGTTATTTTGTAGTTCGTTGTGGTCAGCACAACTGAATGTCACAATATTTTTGGTGACCTCATTTTGCCCACACTCAAACAAATGAAACTGTGTTTCATTTAAAAAGTTATTAGGTGATGTATTTAAAAAGTTATTTGAAGTGTGGAAGGAGAAGGGGTACATGAAATGTGAAAGTGTGAGGGTGTGTGAACAAAGTCTCATATTCATAATTACAAAAAATAAAAAAGTTACTTAAACGTTGATCGAAACTCTTAATGTTCTGAGGTTTTCCGGAGAAAATCCTACATGCTTGGTTCAAAGTGGATGGTACCACCAAATTTTTGTACAGATTACCCCTATTTCTAGGTGGTTTTTAATTCTGGTGTTTCGATTCTTTCCTTGATTAGAGAAAACTTGCCATTAGTTTGTTTCTTCAGATATTCTCCTGATGATGATTGTCAATTATGTGCCCGGTTTATATTTCACATGCTTTTACTACTCAGTTGAATTGCGCTGCTTTTACTAAATTTCATTGTTAACTATAGAATTAATAATAAAAATACATACCTGAATTATCACCATTTCACGTTTTAATTATCAATTATTTCTTTTTTCTACCTGAATTATCGCGATGCTATTGTTATCTATCAGTACGATCGAAAGTTTGTTCTGACCGTACGCTTAAGAATTAGTCCCATATATAGCATGGATAGACTGCTTATTATTATGTGAGCCGAAATAATTTCCTTTGATACCCATAATTAGTTTATTCTTTAATGCAAAGTACAATGGAGGACAAATGTCTAATATCTAACAAAAGGATAAAAATAAGAAAACAAGTTCTATAAATCACATTTCACGTTGATTATATTCTCATTATTCCTGTGCCCTCATCTCTACCTCCACCACATCCTACCCCCCACACCATTCCAGTCTCGCCCCATAATGTTTGCCTAACTTATATATAAATATTTTTGGGCTAATATTTCCTGATTATAACTTATCAAACAATAGGCTAGATTTATATAAATACTTTTGGGAAGCACTTTCCACAGAATATATATATATTTCTTAGGACCAAACACACCCAATGACTCAAGATCAACAAAAAGGAAATGAGAAGAAAGCACTTCTTAGTAACATTCAGAACAAAGCTAAGCAAATTAACTTTCTAATTTATTTATTGAAAGTAGACGTTTGATTACACTGATGAAGATTGGGTTAACAACCAATAATATTAGTAATCGATTTACAGAATATAGTGAGTTCCTTAATATTATTACACCACATAGAACACAACAACATTTATGCCTTCCTTCCCTCCTTAGTATAAAATTGCAGGTGTTGTTTGGTAGTTCGTTGATGGCCTAAATGGATGTTATGATATCGGGGTGGCTAGTTGGAGAGCATATTTAAGTCAAAAACATAACGGCAAGGGTATTTTTGAATAAAAAACGTAACAGAAGGTAAAACTGACTCATTTTTAATAGTTCATGAGTAAATTTGACCTTTGAATTTTGTGTTTTTTGGCATTAATTTATAGACTTATTTAGCAATTTTAATTTTAATTAGGACAAATTTTCTGTGCTTACGTCCCAAAACAAAAATTCACGGAAGGACTTACGCCTCACAACACCTTATATAAAACACTGATTCTTACTAACATTTCGAACAGAGATAAGAAAATTGTCTATACATTAACGAGGTCTTAATTAGTTAATTAATTTCCTTAATTATCACCCAGAAATAAATTTTGATTTTGATAGTTTTGTTTAATAGATTGTCATCAAATTCAAACATAAATAGATTTTTTGATTTTGTATAAAGCAAAGTTTTGTATTATTATAAATACAGATATTTCTACTTATTTTCTCGAAACAGAAAAAATAGCAAAGAATCATGAATAACATTCATTGATGAGATTCTAACTAGTACAAGTACAGAAACCCAACATGCCCTCTTTCCCTTCCCCTGCAACATATATAAAAAATGGCAGTTTGGTGCACTAAAGCTCTCGCTATGCGCAGAATCCAGGAAAGAACCCGATCACAAGGGGCTGTTATACGACGTTTTATTTGCAATATCTATCAAGTGAAGTGAAATTAATTTTACAGTAAAGTAGTTAATAATTATATATTTGATCATCCCAAACATATACAATATTTTCCTTTAGGCCCCGTTGCACATGTCGCACTTTGATATTTCTCCTTCAATATATTCTGGCATGCTGCTATACATGCAGGAAGTGTACATGGATTTATGTCAATTCCAAAAGCACACTCCACCTTTATTGGATCACAAATAATTAACACCATAATCATCATCATTAGCACAATTCCACTCTGCTTCCTTAATGCCTTACCTTCCATTTCTTACTAATTGTCTTTTTTTCTTCTTCTAATACTTGTGAAGTGATGCATAATAGGTGAGCTTTCATGTCTATTTATAGAAGAAAAAGATGTAGTGGTCCAATGATATAATCCTCATTAAGAAATCATATTGTTTAACCAATTACCAAATCCAACCCATTATAATGTGTAATCTAGTCTTACATTTATACAGGTAATATCTCGGATGGCCACTCAACTTTGAGTTGTTCACTTAGAAAGTCACTCAACTAGGTGTTTCACTTAGAAAGTCACCAAACTAAGGATATTTAACTTCGAAAGTCACTCAATCAATTTAAATAATTTTTCCATTAAATTTTGTAAAAATACAAAAAAATTAAACTATTTTTTTTTTTAAAAAAAAAATGCATATTTTAATTATTTTATTGAATTTTGTTGAGATATAGTTTTTGTTTTTGCCTATTTTTTAAAAAAATAATAAAGATTGCTACTGTGCGTTTTTTTATTACTTCTTAATTACTTCTTATTCTTATCAATTCCAACCCTTTTTGTTGATTATTTATTAACATATTTAATTCCAGTTATACAATAGTCATACAATTGCTAGAACGGAAAAGGTTTTTTTTTTGTTGGCTCAATTGCTACTGTATGCTTTTCAGAAAAATTATAATTAAATAATTGGAGTGGATCAATGAGATTATTAAAACAAATATCTTATTATTTCTTAAAAAATAGTTAAAATAAAAATTAAATTTCAATAAAATTTATTGAAAAAATTATTTAAATTGGTTGAGTGACTTTTAAAGTGAAATATCAATAGTTTGGTGACTTTCTAAGTGAAATACCAATAGTTGAGTGACTTTCTATGTATAACTAATTCTAAGAATGGGTAAAACGCTCTCTAACAAAGGAGACTCCGTACCCAAGGAGACTCGAACCCGAGACCTCTTGATTAAGAATGAAGAAGTACTTACCACTCCACCACAACCCTTGTTGGTTCCATCCTATGTTATTATAAGTTGTGTCCAATAAGGAACAAACATTTGGGTGATTCCTTGTGCCTTTCCCCCCTAACTAGTGCGGGGGGGGGGGGTTAGGTTGAAAAGCTTTATGTACTATGATTTATTAGCACTCTCATCCAATCATATTCAAGTGATTAAAAAGGAAATACTGTTCATTATATTTGTCTCCTCGTTTTCAGATTTGGAAATGAAAGCTGAGCACCACTCTGTTTTATGATTGGAAGAATAACAAGAGATTTGGAAATTCTTAAAAGGAAAAGCGTATCTTTGAGAAATCTAAGTAAGAAAAAATGTGGTAGGATGCAGGTGTTATTTTGTCAGCTCAACTGAATATATGTCACAATATTTTTGGTGACCTCATTTTGCCCACACTCATACAAAAGTTATTAGGTGATGTATTTAAAAAGTTATTTGAAGTGGGGTAGACTGTGATAGTGGGGTAGGAGAAGGGATACATGAAAGGTGCAACGGTTAGGATGTGCGAACAAAGTCTTATATTGATAATTGCTCTAATTGGAAAAAATAAACGAGCATGTTGAATACTTTTAATATTCTTTGGACAGGACGACTCAAGCACATTAGTGGCCTAAGATGAAAATCAAATAGAGGCCTTAAACTTGAAAAAATAAATTATGTAATATATTTTCTTACGAATTTTCTCTTTGAATATGTTAAAAAAAATATAATTAATTTCTTTTAATAATTTTTTTCAATTAATAATATAATCAATCAATTTAATATTTACTCCAAAAAAATAATCTTCGTTATAAATTAGTACTTACTCAATATTTTTTTCTAAAAAAAATAATCTATAACCTACTATTACTTTTTAAAAAATAATGCCCTTCAAATTTGGTGGCCTAAGACACTTTTTTTTTTATAACCCTATCGAGCCGCCCCTGTCTTTGGAGAAAATTGTACGCGCTTGATTATTACTAAAATTTTGCATTATCCCTATTTTTGGGTGGTCTTTAATTTTGGTGTTTCAATTCTTTTGTTAATTAGAGCTCATTATATATCCATACATACATCTTACATAATTGAAATAATACACATGTTATCTCCACACCTTTCGAAAAGTGAAGGTGACAAATAATATGGGACAAAGAGAGTATGTAACTGTCGACTTGTGTCTTGTACATTTTTATGTTCGTATAATTTATATTTCTCATGCTTTTACTGTTCAGTTGAACTGCACTGCTTTTTCTAAATTTCATTGTTAACTATAGAATTAATGATAAAAATACACACCTGAATCATCACCATTTCGTGAGTTTCACATTTCAATTATCAATTTTTTTTTTCTACCTGAATTATCACCATCTAAAGGCAGGAAAGGCAACGATGCTATTGTTATCTACCAGTACGATCGAAAGATTGTGCTGACCTTAGGCTTAAGAATTATGTGAGCTGAAATAATTTCCTTTGATACCCATAATTAGTATATTCTTTAATGCAAAGTACAATGGAGGACAAATGTCTAATATCTAACAAAAGGATAAAAACAAGAAAACAATTTCTATAAATGACATTTCACGTTGATTATATTCTCATTAGGCCTGTACCCTCATCTCTACCTCCATCACATCCCACCCCCCACACCATTCCAGTCTCGCCCCATAATGTTTGCCTAACTTATATATAAATATTTTTGGGCTAATATTTCCTGATTATAACTTACCAAACAATAGGCTAGATTTATATAAATACTTTTGGAAAGCACTTTCCACATAATATATATATATATATATATATATATTTATTTTTTTTAAATTTATTTATTTATTTATTTTTCTTAGGACCAAACACACCCAATGACCCATGCTATACATGCAGGAAGTGTCCATGGATTTATGTCAATTCCAAAAGCACACTCCACCTTAATTGGATCACAAATAATTAACACCATAATCATCATCATTACCACAGTTCCACTCTGCTTCCTTAATGCCTTACCTTCCATTTCTTACTAATTGTCTTTTTTTTTCTAATTCTTGTGAAGTGATGCATAATAGGTGAGCTTTCATGTCTATTTATAGAAGAAAAAGATGCAGTGGTCCAATGATATATTCCTCATTAAGAAATCATACTGTTTAACCAATTACCAAATCCAACCCATTATAATGTAATCTACTCTTACATTTATATATGCATATTTATATGTTGTTTTAAAGTAATTCTAAGACTGAGGAAGGTGATGTGATATATCTCATATACGCCAATATTTCTATTTATTTTTTTCTTGATTATTTTGAATTTTAGTATTATTTATTTCTAGAAAATTAGATACATCTTGTTTATGATATTCCTTGTTATTACTCCATTTGTTTTCCCCTTAAATCTCCCCAATTTTCACCTTTTAATTAAGAGTATAGAAGAAGGAGAGGGGACTAGAGATCATGAATCGAACCATTATCACCAAAGTTAAAGTTCAAATAGTTAATCATGTTGAGTTTTCTTCTACTATTTTTCCTTTTCTTTTCATACGCGGAAGAGTGATGTGACACCTTTTAGCAAAGATTTATAACGAGCTATAGGCATTATGAAGTATGCATTGCACTAGCCTTATTTCCATCCTATGTTGTTATTATAAGCTCTGTCCATTAAGGAACAAACGTTTGGGCGATTCCTTGTGCCTTTTGCCCCTAACTAGTGGGGTTAGGTGAAAAAGATTTATGTAATATGATATATTTAGCACTCTATCCAATCATATTCAAGTGATTAAAAAGGGAAAAATGTTCATTATTACTACTTATTAGAAGTGGCCATAGGCAGCACTTCGTCAACATGCCTGCTTGTATGTCAGGGGTAATTTGGTAATTTTAATATTTTCTTCTTTAAATTTTTCTATTTTATTGCTTTATATAGATAGAAAATTATGTAAAAAGTATTATAAATCATAATAATTAATAGCTTAAAATATTTGAAAACATATAAAAAGTTTTCGTTAACTCTCAAAATTCCATCTATGCCACATAAATTGGGACAAAGGGAGAAATATATATTATGTAAAATACATAAAATATACTATAAATCACAATAATTACAAGTTAAATATCAAAAAGAACTTTTATAAAAAAAAATTGGTTGACTTTTGAAATTTCACTCGTATCACATAAATCGGGACAAATGGAGTAATATATATTATGTGAAAATCACATAAAAAATACTATAAATCATAATAATTAGCAACTTAAAATATCTAAAAAATATATATATAAAAGATTTGATTGACTCTCAAATTCATCCGTGTCACTTAAATTGGGACAAAAGGAGTAACATATATCATGTGAAAATTACATAAAATGTACTATAAATGGTAATAATTAAGAACTTAAAATATTTAAAAACATATTAAAAATTGATTAACTTCAAATTCCATATGTATCACATAAATTGAAATAGAAAAAGTAATATATATTGGACCCATACTGACACGGGTCCATATCTAGTATATTTATATTTGTCTCCTCGTTTTCAAATTTGAAAAAGAAATGGAGCACCACTCTGTTCTATGGTTGGAGGAAGAGCAAGAGATTTGGAAATTCTTAAAAGGAAAAGCATATCTTTGAGAAATCTAAGTAAGAAAAAATGTAATAGGATGCAGGTGTTATTTTGTAGTTCGTTGTGGTCAGCACAACTGAATGTCACAATATTTTTGGTGACCTCATTTTGCCCACACTCAAACAAATGAAATTGTGTTTCATTTAAAAAGTTATTAGGTGATGTATTTAAAAAGTTATTTGAAGTGGGGTAGGAGAAGGGGTACATGAAATGTGAAAGTGTGAGGGTGTGTGAACAAAGTCTCATATTCATAATTATAAAAAATAAAAAAGTTACCAAATTTTTGTACAGTTTGCCCCTATTTCTAGGTGGTTTTTAATTCTGGTGTTTCGATTCTTTCCTTGATTAGAGAAAACTTGCCATTAGTTTGTTTCTTCAGATATTCTCCTGATGATGATGGTCATTTATTTGCCTGGTTATATTTCACATGCTTTTACTATTCAGTTGAATTGTGCTGCTTTTACTAAATTTCATTGTTAACTATAGAATTAATAATAAAAATACATACCTGAATTATCACCATTTCACATTTTAATTATCAGTTATTTTCTTTTTTCTACCTGAATTATCGCGATGCTATTGTTATCTATCAGTACGATCGAAAGATTGTTCTGACCTTACGCTTAAGAATTAGTCCCATATATAGCATGGATAGACTGCTTATTATTATGTGAGCTGAAATAATTTCCTTTGATACCCATAATTAGTTTATTCTGTAATGCAAAGTACAATGGAGGACAAATGTTTAATATCTAACAAAAGGATAAAAACAAGAAAATCAAGTTCTATGAATGACATTTCACGTTGATTATATTCTCATTATTCCTGTGCCCTCATCTCTACCTCCACCACATCCTACCCCCACACCATTCCAGTCTCGCCCCATAATGTTTGCCTAACTTATATATAAATATTTTTGGGCTAATATTTCCTGATTATAACTTATCAAACAATAGGCTAGATTTATATAAATACTTTTGGGAAGCACTTTCCACAGAATATATATATATATTTCTTAGGACCAAACACACAATGACCCAAGATCAACAAAAAGGAAATGAGAAGAAAGCACTTCTTAGTAACATTCAGAACAAAGCTAAGCAAATTAACTTTCTAATTTATTTATTGAAAGTAGACGTTTGATTACACTGATGAAGATTGGGTTAACAACCAATAATATTAGTAATCGATTTACAGAATATAGTGAGTACCTTAATATTATTACACCACATAGAACACAACAACATTTATGCCTTCCTTCCCTCCTAAGTGAATCGATTGGAAGGAACCTTATTCTAAATATTACTTCCTCTGTTTCATTTTATACGACAATATTTATTACATCGCTATCCCAAACAGATGCAATATTTTCCTTTAGGTCCCGTTGCACTTTGGTATTTGGCCTTCAATACTTTCTTGCATGCAGCTACACATGCAGTCAGTGTACATGGATTTATATCAATCCCAATTGCACACTCTACCTTAATTGGATTACAAATAATTAAGACCATAATCACCATCATTAGCACAACTCCACTACTCTTCTTCATTGCCTTAACTTCCATTAATTAATTTTAAGTTTTTCCTTATAAGTTCTGCATATGAATGAATTTTTCACGTCTATTTATAGTAGAGCTTTTGTAGTCCTATGATTTCCCATCAATTAGGTAATCCAATATTTAAATGCAGCCCATAATATTGTATTCCGTATCTTAGTATTAAACAAAAATAGATAAAAAAATATGAAGTATCACAGTCCTACTAGATATATATGTTTTTTGGGGGTTAGCTGATATAATTGGAGATTAAAGTGATCCTTGGACAACATTAAAATTGTGTTTTTAATTTGTTAATTAGGTTTAGCAAACTGTCCAATCATATACACAACTAGTGAATAAATGGAAATTTCTGTTTTTGTGCGTCTTTTGCAAATTTGGAAAAGGAATTGGAGGAGCACCACGTGTTATGATTTGTAGGAGTAGGAGCACTAATTAATCTAAGATTCAGGTGATTACTTTCTTCATTATGGCCCCAAAACATACAACTAGCTTAAAAACTACAATTTTGCACCCAAATTATGTTAAAATCTCTATTTTCCTCCATTAAATTTCGTCAAAACTAACCATGCTGTTGGGAAAAAGAAAAATCTAACATTTGCATTTTTTCATCAATGAAAAATTATTAAAATATATCACCTGATTTTAATTGAAGAAGCGCATATATAATGATTTCATATAGTTTAAAGACAAGTTATGTCTTAAAAAATTATTAATTTGTCTGAATGGTTAATTTAAATTTTGGTAGTATGTTGAATGATGGACTGTGAAATATCCTTTACCCTTAAACCTCCAGCTTCTTGAAGACACTCTCCAATGGATAGATCATTCACGTCCCTACGACTCTGTGCTAAAATATCTAATGCTGTATTCCCATTTTCATCAATGTGATGTGTCTTCAGCAAGTACTTGACAGTCTGCAAGATTGACTGGTAAGTGGTTTTGTTGAGGATATTAAATGATCTAGGAATATTCTATTAGGCATGTATGTGAGTTAGTTATGAATTCTGTTAGAAAGTTGTTATTAAATTAGTTAGTTAAGATACTGTATATATTAAAGCTCTTGTACATTACTGAAACAACTTCTTCTTTTACAATACAATAAATGGTTAATTACTCTCCTCCTTATCCTCTTCTTCTTCTTGAATACTCAATCTTCTATTCAACTATTCTTCATCTATAATTCATCATGGTATCAGAGCATTGCCGAACATAGTTCAGCTATAATTGATACTGGAGAAATCCTGTACTTTGGTTTGAGATTTCTTGTCCACTGGATTGTGATTCTTGGTGTCTATTCAACACAGTCGTATGAAATCAGCCAAAAATGGCTACTACAGTAGTTGATGGTGCTGCAAATCAAGTGAACTCGACAGCTGCAACTGGGGTTCCACCATTGGTTCAAGGATTGCAGGCTCCTGTGGATTTCAATCATTCTCTGTATCTGTCCAATTCTGATGTTTCAAGTATGACTATCATTTCATTTCAATTGAAAGGTAGTGAAAATTATGGGGTTTGGAGTAAATCTATTAGGATTGCCTTGTTAGGAAGGAATATAAGGTTTTGTAGATGGATCTTGAAAGAGAGAAAGCTTTCCTGTTGAACTGTGGAATCAATGGGAAAGGGGTGAATGCCATAGTTTTATTATGACTGATGAGTTCAGTCTCAAGTAGTCTTCTTGGTGGGGTGGTTTATGCCTCCACTGCTCAAGGTGTTTGGCAGGATTTAAAAGAAAGGTTTGATAAGGTAGATGGGTCTATAACATTTAACCTTCATCAAGAAATAGCAACAATGTCTCAAGGGGTTCAGTCTGTTTCAGTCTATTTCACTAAGTTGAAGGAGTTATGGAATGAATTTGAATCTATGGTTCCCTTTCCTGCATGTAATTGTGAGAGGCCCAAGGAATTTATAGTGTATCTACAGCGGCAAAATTATATTAGTTTCTTATGGGCTTGAATGATACATACTCACAAGCAAGAAGCCAGATCTTGTTGATGGTTCCTTTGCCATCAGTAAATGTAGCCTATTCAATGGTGGTTAGTGATGAGAGCCAGAAAAATGTAGCTCAGTGTCACGACCCGCCACTTCGGCATCTCACCTAGGCAGAAAATTGAAGTATAAGTGAGCTTGCATAAGATAGAAGGAGCTAGAGTCTTCAAGAGGTTTATGGAAGACTCTAGAACATCCTAGAGATTTTCTTAGAAGGCTTTGAAAATCTCTAGATATGTAGAAAGTTCTAGAGTAGGGACTAAAGTGTAAATACTTAGGGACTTGTAAGTAATTTTTATTTACACTTAGGCTCCCAAGGAGTAGTATAAATAGAGGGGCCCTCTCATTTGCTAAACCATCCAAGCAAGTTATAGCAATCTTCCACTAAAGCAATACAAAGCCTTCTTTATAAAAATCTCTCTAAGTCCTTCTTTCTCATTCTCTTAGCGATCCAAGTCTTAAAGGGCTTACTTGAGCTTACAAGATCGTGAAAGAATCATGAGTAAATTGTCAAGTGTCGCACGGAGTTCTAGAACAAGTCTAAGTCTGTGACATCAGGCTGTCAATGCCTCGGGATTGTTGGGTGCAATGCCTGGGATTACTGATATATCTATGTACTCCAAGTTTAGTAATCAAAACTATCAGAGTGGTTATCAGAAAGGAAAAAGGACATCTATTTATGATCCTAATGCAACTTGTGATCATTACAAGTTAAAGGGTCACTTCAAGGTGGACTATTACAAATTGATTGGATATCCACCAGGGCATCCAAGGCATGGTGAGTTGAAAGGAGGGTCTGAGAACAGACCCTACAGTGCTTATAATAATAGGCACAAACAAAGGAGAACAAGTGCACACAATGTTGTGTCTGAAGAATCAGGCACACTTGGCTCTCGTCAGTCACATTATTCTCAAGAGCAAGTGTGTAATACCTACATAAACTCTTATCCTCATCAGGTGCAAGGTATTCAATCCGCAGGGCAACAAGTTAATGTGCCTCCAAGGTTCACCTCTGAACAATATGAACAAATTTGCAAAATGTTGGAGCAATAAACTCAATCAATACCATTAGCTAATATGTCAAGTGTGAGTGGTGCTCTTGAAATAAACTTTGATCCACATGAATGGATCATTGATACAGGGGCTACCAACCACATGACTTCAGATATAAAGCTTCTTAACAAAGACTATAGATCTGAATTTGTAAATTCTAAAAGAGTGACATTGCCCAATAGTGATGTAGCTTGTGTCTCACACACTGGTTCTAGCAATATCTCAGCTAACAACACTATTCTTAATGTGTTTCATCTTCCACAATTTAAGTATAATCTCTTATCTGTCTCAAAGGCAACTAAGCAACTCAATTGTTCAGCTACATTCTATCCTAACTTCTGTGTTTTTCAGGATCTCTACAGTGGGAAGGTGAAGGAGATTGGTAGAGAAAGAGATGGTCTTTACTACCTACTGAGTCATCACAAACTTCCTGGATATAGAAAGACTGCATGTGGTTTGTCTGTTTATAAGTTCAGTCTAGCCGATCAGACTGCTATAGAACTGTGGCACAAGAGACTTGGTCATGTGCCATCTAAAGTGTTGTCTCATTTGTTTCCTAGTCAAAAATCTTACATAGAAGATACTATTGGAAAGTGCTCTGTATGTCCATGTGCTAAACAAACTAAGTTACCCTTTCCAGTAAAGTCACTAGTTTTAGTAAGAATGCTTTTGATCTAGTGCATATGGATGGTGGGGGCCTTATAAGGTGCCTACTTGTGATGGTCAAAAATGGTTCTTAACTATAGTGGATGATTTTTCAAGAATGACTTGGGTGTTCTTACTTAAGCTCAAATCTGATACTCTTGTTGTTATTCAACATTTCATATCCTATGTTAAAACACAATTCGATACATGCATAAAAATAATAAGAACTGATAATGGAACTGAGTTTAGCAATCAATTGTGTACTGATTTCCTAGCAAAGTTAGGCATAATACATCAAACTTCATGCTCTTATACTCCTAAAATAAATGGTATTCCTGAAAGAAAACACAAGCATTTATTAGAGATAACTAAAGCAATAAGATTGCAGTCTAATATACCTCTCAAATACTGGGGTTATTGTGTTAAAGCTGCTACATACTTGATCAATAGAATGCCTTCTACTATACTTCGTAATGTGTCTCCATATGAAAGATTTTATAGTAGAAAGCCATCTCTAGCACACTTAAAAGTTTTAGGGTGTTTATGTCATGTAAAAATACTACATAAGCAGGATAAGCTTATGTCTAGAACTAAACAGGCAGTGCATATAGGATATTCAGAAACAAAGAAAGGGGATATACTATTTGATCTCACTAATAGAAGTTTCTTTGTTCATAGGGAAGTCACTTTCAGAGAAGACATGTTCCCTTTCCAAACTACTGAGAATACTCAGTATCAATTATTTCCTCAAATGTCTCAGGAGTTGATTGAAGACAACTTTAACACATCAAGAGCCACATCTATTCAGACTACTGCTATAACTACTACTCAGCCTCCTGAGGAAGTCTCACAAGATTTATCCCCAGACTTAGCCTCTATAACATATGTTGTTCATTTAGCTATTGCACCAGTAACTACCTCTAAGAGTGTTCAGCCTGTGACTGAACCTGTGACTGAAAGAAGGTCCTGTAGGGGTAAACAACCTCCGGATGAAAGATTTTGTGTCCTTAAGTATCAATGACAATGTTCCTTATGCACTATCCAAATATATATCTTATGAAAATATTTCTCCAAAATATCAGTGTTATTTGTCTCAATTTTCTAGCATTGTGGAATCTACCACCTATGCAGAAGCTGTGAAAGATCCTAGGTGGGTGGAGGCAATGAAAGCTGAAGTGTCTGCACTTGAAAGTAACAACACTTGGACAGTGGCATCCCTACCCGAAGGCAAGAAACCAATTGACTGCTAGTGGATATATAAAGTAAAGTACAAATCCACTGGTGAGGTAGAGAGATTCAAAGCAAGACTAGTGGCAAAAGGATATAGCCAAAAAGAAGGCATTGACTATCAAGAAACATTTAGTCTTGTGGTTAAAATGGTCACACTAAGGAGTGTTTTATCTGTTGCAGCATCCAGACACTGGCATGTTCACCGAATGGATGTTTTTAATGCCTTTTTACAAAGTGATGTGGAGGATGAAATTTACATGTCTCTTCCTCAAGGATTTCAGAGTCAGGGGGAGACTAGTGCATGTAGACTCTCAAAATCCTTATACGGATTAAAGCAAGCACCTAGACAATGGAATGCAAAATTATCCAAGCACATTATCTACACATCATCAACCTGCTGATGTCCTAACTAAGAGCCTAAACAAAATTCAACATGTCTATTTGATATCCAAACTTGGACTGTTTAATCTCTTTGTAGTACCAAGTTTGAGGGGGAGTGTCGAGGATATTAAATGATCTAGAATATTCTATTAGGCATGTATGTGAGTTAGTTATGAATTCTATTAGAAAGCTGTTATTAAGTTAGTTAAGATATTGTATATATTAACTTGTACATTACTGAAACAACTTCTTCTTTTACAATACAATAAATGGTTACTCTCCTCCTTCTCTTCTTCTTCTTCTCTTCTTCTTCCTCTTGAATACTCAATCTTCTATTCACCTATTCTTCATCTATAATTCATCAGGTTTAATAACTACACTGCTTATAAGGAAATGAAGTCGAATTTCTTTCTAAGGAACAAAGTCATACCTCAATTTGCTTATCTGCAACAGCCAAATGCAGAATGTTGTGTCCATTACCATTCAAGAACTCGTGGTCCCATTCAATCTCCATTAGCACCTTCAGAACCTCCAGCTGATTATGCTTCACACACAAATGCAAAACGTTTTCTCCAGTGATCATCGTTCCTAGAGCTGCACGAGGCCTGACATGTATAAGTTCTTTGATGACTTCAGCTCTACCTTTGATAGCTGCAAGATGGAGAGGATTTCCACCATCGCGATCACGAGCCAGACACAATTCAGGATTAACCTACAACAACATCTTGACGATAGTTAGATGCCCTTTAGCTGAAGCTATGTGAAGAGCAGATTACTTTCGTGAATCCAATTCAGCAGCAAGCAGAGGATTTTGAGCCAGAATTAACCTCACAAACTCGATATGCCCACGCATTGCCGCTATGTGCAAAGGTGTTTCATTGAAGCAAGTTAAGGTAAGTCTATCAAGAATCAAAGCATCTTGTTGAAGTAATTCTTGTAAAACTCTAACATCTCCTTTAACTGCAGCTTCATAGAGTCTCTTCTCAGTATCCATCTTCCTCTATTAGACACTTTTTTTTTAGAGACAGAATTGGTTAATTTTATAGTTGCTGATATTTCGTGCTTGTTGGATTGAGTCATCGTTGTAAAGGTCTTCTTCCAAATTTTAGACTTATTTAAATGATACTATTCAAGATGCTTTCAACTAATAATTATTTTATTTTCATGGACAAAGAAATAATTAGAAAAATTAAAAAAAAAGAGAAACAAGAGAATTGTAACAGCCAAAGATTTGACTGAAAATGTCATTTTCTATTAGTAGGGGCAAAGAGACAATTATTGCTCGAAACTACATAAAATTTTCATGGATGGTGGTGACTCAGCTATGAACTTTTCTCTTAGAAAGTTGCTGAACTTTATTTTTTAGCTCAAAAGTCACTCAATTATAATTTTTAACCCAAAAATCGCTTCCATAATTGAGTGATTTTGAGTTAAAAATCAAAGTTGAGTAACTTTCTCAGAGAAAAGTTTATTGCAGAGCAATTTTTAGGTTAAAAAATCAAAATTGAGTGATTTTGTAAGGAAAATAGTTTATAGTTGAACCATCATTTTACCCTTATTTATAATGACAGTTGAGTGTTACAACATAGCTATTAAAATTTGTACTATTTTTTGCATTGAAAGTACCTTTTGGTGCAACATGATAATTCACTCTATTGAAGACACATATACCAATAGTATAACACGTGTCTTTTTGATTACTCGTAACATCTCTTAGCCCCTATTCCTCAGAATCTACTTTGCCCTTAATTCCATCGCCATAGCTACGAAGCTTTTTCTTGGAGTTCGCCGATGTTTATGCTTGCACCGTTCTTTGTTCTTAATAGTGAGTTTTCAACTATTCTTTTAACAAACATTAGCTTTGTTGGATCTATTAGTTCTTCCATTCACAAAGTTTTTTTCTTTGTTTGATTTGTGGATGCATGTTTCGCATTTATATTCACTCTAATTTCGTTTTCCCCTAAATTTGAACATTAGATTGCTACAAACTATTTGTGTTCTATTCTATTCTTCACACAACTTAAAATAAATTGTCCATTGTCCAAACGTATTTGAAGCTTTAAGATTGTAGGTATGAGGAAAGTAAGTAATATATGTATGTGATGAAAGAAAGATAAATGACTTGCCAGCATTTAACAACTTGATTACAAATCATTAAACTAGAATAGTATGAGCTACACTCTTTTTTAAATCTTATTGTTTAAGATATTTAATGCACACCAAGTGTTTGTTGTTGTGCCAGAAACAACTATATCATATTTGATTTTTATTTACTATTATAGAAGGGAGAGAGTAATTGTGTACTACTAAACGAACTGTGTATTAATTAACTGCCGAAATGTGCAGTGACGGCGCTAGAGGTCATTCATGGAAGCCTGGAAGATCCAATGGGTTATCTCAGAAATTGAGAAAAGGAGAAAGACCGTTGCACTTCTTGATCATTTGTTCATTGCTTTCAAAACGAAACCAAAGGTTATCAGCATGTTCAAGAATTGTACGTCATCAAAATCCTTTATCCTAATCTTACTGGGTTTCTGCCATTCTCTTTGCGATACACTAACAATTTTTGTTTTTCTTTCATTTCAAATTGCAGGCGTCTACTGAATTTGTCCCTATCTGGAACACTAGCTCCTGAACTTGGCGAATTTAAATATATGAAAATTTTGTGAGTCCTTACAATTATATAACAACACCCATTTGGTATTTTATTCACCTGTAACTTTGGTGATGCTGATGATTTTGTTTTCTTTTTTTCGAAAAGGAATTTCATGTGGAACAGAATTAGTCGCAGTATACCTAAGGAGATAGGAGGCATTACTGCTCTGAGGTTACTGTACGTATCTTCATTGCTCAATTAGGAACTCTCTCAATTTTCATTCTAATCATTGTTTAAGAGAACCCCTTTTTGTTTGATATGATTAATTGAAAAGAATTAATAGTTTGGACAAATCAATGGACTTTTGTGAACTCATTTCGGTTTACTTTCTATCGTAGTGAGTGTTTTTTGTTGGGAAAGGCAAACACAAAATAAATGTGCACGACAAGGCAATTGCGGAAGAAACTCAAGTCAAAACTTTCCCTTTCTATTTGAACCAAGAGAAGGAAAAATAATGCAAGAACAAACAGCTTGGGGCAGCAAGCAAATCAACCAAGAAAGAAAAATAAATCAACACAAGACACCAAGTTTAACGTGAAAAACCTCTTCGGTGTGGAGTAAAAACCACAAGGCCAAAGCTCCACTATAATTAACAAGAGTTACAAAAGTGTTCTCCAAAATGGTCACCAACAAAGTCCCAAATAATGAGCAACACAACTACAAGATAGCACCAAAAACTAGAGAAATAAAAAGGAGCAGAATCACCAAAACGTAGCTACTGTTCACGAGCAAAAATCTGGAGCTACGGGACTCCAAATCACCCTCTCTCAGTTTCCAATCAAATATTAAGTTGAAAGGAACAAGCTGTTCAAAAATCAGCTCAATCGGACAAGAAACGAAGCGGAAATCGCAATTTGAAATTGGCTGTTAGGGCTTGTGCGAAAATCTGCACTTTCTCTCTTTTCTCTCTATATGGCTGCTCTCCAAACTCTTGTTAAACCTCAAAATAAGACCGAAAACAAAGTCTTATAAATGCACCATAATATTGGGCTTATGGGCAAAGTGGGCTATTCCAATTGGGCTCAATTTTATCCACAAAGGAAAGAAAGGAGACCACTAAAACCTTGGACTTTTATTTATCCACATATAAAGGGAAAAATGCCTAAAACCCAACAATTTTCCCCCTACCGACTATGTGGAGGAGACCGCCATCCCGGCGATCATACAACATTCTTCAAACTTCCCCCTTGGCAAAGCTTTAGTCATCATGTCGGAACCATTATCATTGGTATAGATCTTTTCAAGTTCAAGCAACTTAGAATCCAACACATCTCGAATCTAATGATACCTCACATCAATGTGTTTAGACCGACCATGAAATGTAGAATTCTTGCCAAAGTGAATAGCACTTTGACTGTCGCAATAAAGCATATACCTCTCTTGAGCATAACCAAGTTCCCCCAAAAGTCTCTTCATCCAGAGCAACTCTTTGCAAGCTTCAACAACAGTAATAAGCTCAATCTCTGTAGTAGATAAAGCAACACATTTTTGCAATCTAGATTGCAAAGACACAGCTCCCCCTGCAAAAGTAATCAAGTAGCCTGAAGTAGACTTACGAGTATCAACATCACCAGCCATATCTGAATCAATGTAACCACAAAGAACAGGCTTTCCCATCCCAAAACACAAACTCAGACTAGAAGTGCCACAAAGATATCTCATAATCCACTTTACAACATTACAATGCTCTCTTCCCGGATTAGAAAGAAAACGGCTAACAATACCAACAACATGAGCAATATCCGATCTTGTACACACCATTGCGTACATCAATCTACCAACAGCTGAAGCATAAGGAACTTTCTTCATATCTTCCTTCTCACCATCACTGGAAGGACAATGCATAGTACTCAATTTGAAGTGCATAGCTAAAGGTGTACTGACAACCTTAGCTTTGTCCATGTTAAATCTACGAAGTACTTTCTGAATGTACTTCTCTTGTGACAACCACAAATTCTTGGCATCTCTATCACGGACAATCTGCATGCTAAGAATCTGCCTTGCTAGTCCCAAGTCTTTCATAGCAAAAGACTTATTCAACTCTTGCTTCAACTTCTGAATCCTGCAAGTATTATGACCAACAACAAGCATGTCATCAACATAAATCAAAACGATAATAAAGTCATTACCATAGAATTTTTGCACAAAAACACAATGGTCTAAAGAAGTCTTTTTGAAGCCCTACTGACTCATAAAAGAACCAAACTTCTTGTACCATTGCCTAGGAGCTTGTTTTAGGCCAGACAAGCTCTTCTTCAATTTGCAAACATAATTCTCTTTTCCCTTGACTTCAAAGCCTTCCGGCTGCTCCATATAAATTTCTTCATCCAAGTCACCATAGAGAAAAGCAATTTTAACATCCCTTTGCTCAACCTCTAAGTCCAGACTTGCAGCCAAGCCTAGAACCACACGAATAGATGATATCTTCACAACTGGAGAGAATATCTCATCAAAATCAATTCCCTTCTTTTGGTTAAAACCTTTCATAGCTAATCTAGCTTTGTACCATGGAACTGGGTTACCATCTTCATGTTTCACCCTAAAACCCACCTGTTTTTCAAAGCTTTTCGATCTTTATGTAACATAACCAAATCAAAGGTATGATTATCATGTAGAGACTTCATTTCATCCTCCATTGCATCAAACCATCTTACTTTTTCTTCACTTTCCATGGCCTCATCAAGACTCTCGGGTTCTCCCCCGTCAGTTAAGAGTACATACTTATTTGGAGAATAACGAGATGAAGGTATTTTCTCTCTAGTAGATCTTCTGAGAGAACTCTCTAGAGCATCAATAATAGTTGGTTCCTCACCAACCACATCGTCTTGCACTGGAGCATCAACGGCATACTGGTCATTCTGAATATGATCACCATCTTCAATATCAGCTTGACTTTGATTATTTTGAAGATTTTCATCAGGTGCAATAATCAAAGGAATTGGATCAATATCAACTAGGCTCTCACTGCTCTAAGAATCAACCTTCTCAGCTTTGTCAAGATCTTCAATTGTTTGGTCTTCAAAGAACACAACATCACAGGTTTTAACAAGTTTCTTCTCAACTGGATCAAAGAAACGATAGCCAAATTCATCTTGACCATAACCAACAAAGATACACTGCCTAGTCTTAACATTCAACTTGGACCTCTCATCTTTAGGGACATGCACAAAGGCTTTACACCCAAAAACTTTAAGATGATTATAAGAAACATTCTTACCAGACCAAACTCTGTTAGGGACATCACCATTCAAAGCAGCAGTAGGAGATAAATTGATAACATAGGCAACAACATTAAGTGCTTCTGCCCAAAATGAATATGACAGCTTAGCATCTAAAAGCATACATCTAACCCTCTCAACTAGAGTTCTGTTCATCCTCTCTGCTAAACCATTTAACTGAGGAGTCTTTGGAGGAGTTTTCTGATGCCGAATACCCTGCTCTCTGCAATATCTATCAAAAAGACCAATATACTCACCACCATTATCAGAACAGATGCATTTCAGTTTCTTCCCTATCTGTCTCTCAACCAAAGCCTGAAAATTCTTGAACATATCAAGTACATGATCCTTGAACTTCAAATAGAATACCCATAGTTTGCGAGAATGATCATCAATAAAAGTCATAAAGTAAAGTGCACCACCATAAGACTTTACCTTAAAAGGACCACACAAATCAGAATGTACCAACTCCAGCAAATCTAGCTTCCTCGAAGGCAGATGACTCTGAAAAGAAATTATTTTCTGTTTACCGGCTAAGCAATGAACACATTTGTTCAACTTTGCTTGTTTCACTCTAGAAAGCAAATTCTTCTTCGCCAAATTTTCCATCCCCTTCTCGCTCATATGACTCAGTCTTCCATGTCATAACTCTGATGAAGTATCATTCTCCACCAAATTTACTGAGCCTCTACAAATGGAGCCCTGAAAAATGTACAAGTTAGACAACTTATTACCACGGGTTACAACTATCGAACCTTTTGTAAGCTTCCACTAGCCAGCACCAAGGGTATTAACATAACCCTCATCATCAAGGTATCCAATAGAAATCAAATTCAAGCGAACATATGAAGCATGTTTGACATTATTGAGAACTAGTTTGGAACCATTGTTACTTTTCAAACAAACTGTCCCAATCCCAAGAACTTCAACCTCATGATTATTGCCCATTTTTAACATTCCAAAATTACATGTAGTATAAAAAGAAAATAATTCCTTCCTTGGCGTGATGACATGAGAAGTAGCACTAGAATCCACAAACCAGTTAGACTCATCGCAAACAAGATTAACGGCATTTTCATCACAAGAAACAATAAGATCATCATTAGCAACAACAGCAACACGATTTTCATCATTGCCATCTTTCTTTTGTTGTTTCATACCTCTTTTGTACCTGAAACAATATTTCTTGATATGCCCATTCTTGTGGCAATAGTCACATGTAACATTCTTGAATTTTGACTTTGACTTTCCTCTACTTTTATCTCTGTCATTCTGACCTCTGAACTTGCTTCTCCCCCTATCTTCAGTAACCAAAACATCGGAGTGTGAAACTGAAGAAGATGATTGGGATCTTCTTCTCATCTCTTCATTCAAGACATCACTCTTAGCTTATTCCATGGTTAACACACCACTGGGAGCAGAATTAGTCAAAGAAACTTGAAGAGTTTCAAAAGAGTCTGGCAGAGTATTAAAAAGCCATAGTCCCTGAATTTCTTCATCGAACTTTACACCCATTCTGGACAGCTGGTCAAGAACACCCTGAAAATCATTAATATGATCAGAAATATGAGTGCCCTCTTTATACCTGATATTCATCAATTTTTTCAACAAAAACAATTTATTATTGCCAGTCTTCGAAGCATATAGTGTCTCGAGCTTGTCCCACAAACTTCTAGCACGTGTCTCATTCACAATGTGATTTCTGACATTATCTTCAACCCATTGTCTGATATAGCCACAAACCTATAAGTGCTCAAATTCTCAATCCTCATCATTCATGGATTCAGGTTTGTTAGAGACAAACACTAGTATATGCATTTTCTTGACAATTAGAAGATCTTTCATCTTGACTTTCCAAGTATGATAATTACTACCATTCAAACAAACCATCTTGCTCATATTTGACTCCATCATTCAAATAGACAATCACAACAACCTAATTCTCTGATACCACTTTGTTGGGAAAGACAAACACAAAATAAATGTGCACGACAGGACAATTACGGAAGAAACCCAAGTCAAAACTTTCCCTTTCTATTTGAACCAAGAGAAGACAAAATAATGCAAGAACAAACAGTTTGGGGCAGCAAGCAAATCAACCAAGAAAGAAAAATAAATCAACACGAGACACCAAGTTTAACGAGGAAAACCTCTTCGGTGTGAAGAGTAAAAACCACAAGACCAAAGCTCCACTATAATTAACAAGAGTTACAAAAGTGTTCTCCAAAATGGTCACCATCAAAGTGCCAATCAATGAGCAACACAACTACAAGATAGCACCAAAAACTAGAGAAATAAAAATGAGCAAAATCACCAAAACGCAGCTACTGTTCACGAGCAAAAATCTGGAGCTACGGGACTCCAAATCACCCTCTCTTCGTTTTCAATCAAAGATTAAGTTGAAAGGAACAAGCTATCCAAAAATCAGCTCAATCGGACATGAAACGAACCTGGAATCGCGATTTGAAATTGGCTGCTAGGGCTTTTGCGAAAATCTGCACTCTCTCTCTTTTCTCTCTATATGGCTGCTCTCCAAACTCTTGTTAAACCTCAAAATAAGGCCTAAAATAAAGTCTTATAAATGCACCATAATATTGGGCTTATGGGCAAAGTGGGCTATTCCAATTGGGCTCAATTTTATCCACAAAGGAAAGGAAGGCGACCACTAAAACCTTGGACTTTTATTTATCCACATAGGAAGGGAAAAAGGCCTAAAACCCAACATTTTTATGAGGAGGTTGTTGTGCTGGTGAAGATTACGGGATTATAGTATGATAGTGTATATTATAGAATGTTTTGTAATTGAAGAAATAAAAAGTTTGTTTGATAGAGTTTATAAGAAGTTACTCCCTCCATTTCAATTTATGTGTCTTAGTTTGATTGGATACGAGGTTTAGAAAAGCAAAGCAAACTTTTGAATCTTGTGATCCTAAACTAAAGATGTGTGTAATGTACCAAAATGTCCTATGATCTTGTCGTCTTAAATATGCCACTTAGGATCATTGATTTAAAGAATTACCAAATATAGAAAGTAACATTCTTATGTAAACAGACTAAAAATCGAAGTAAGACACATAACTTGAAAAGAAGGGAAATGCTTGGTAGTGAAAACAATGGAATGTTGTCAAACGTTATGTGAAGTTCTTACACGGGGAGAGTGTCATATAAGTTGAAGGAGGGAGCACTCTTCATTTGTGAAAAGTACGAGATAGTTTTCATATCATCTTGCTTTTATGATTTTGTTTAATAAACCTTACATTTTCCTCTCATTTGAATATTCTGTGATGTTGATCTTGACTCCGGAGTCTGAAACAGTACTAAATCTACATTAGAAACTAATGTGACTAATAACATGTAAAGTTGAGGGCTGGGTTAGAGCATGGTTTCGTGACAACTAGAGGTAGTTAGTTGTACTATTGAACTTGGTAATTGGTTTCAGTTATGAACCAGAAATACGACACATTTAATCTTTTTAACTTAAAATATTTTAAAGTAAGTCCTCGAATTTTTTTACCTCTGATGAAATAGAATACATCTACATTTACTAGGCTGCAATAATTATATGGAAATACTGTTCTCTTGAGGTCCTCATAGATCAGTAATCGAAGAAGAGAGAAATTGGATGGACTTACCATGATTGAAGATGCTTATTTGTGTCTTTAGATTGATTGACATATATGTAGGCTTTTAAGCATTTATACAGGCATATATGTCTTTAATAATCACTTGTAAAACAAGAATTTTTAACAAGGTGAAGTAACGCTAGACCTAGGACATTTCTTAGTTTCACAAAAAACAAATAAGAGATTGAGAACATTGCTACTTGGTTCCTAAGTTACTGAATTTTAGGATATGTTATATTTCTTGCACGATGTATTGTATTCATAATCTGCTTAAGAATTTCATATATCCCTATAATACAAATATTATACCAGATTCGTATAATAACGTCAATAGTATAGAGGACCTCTTACAAAGGCAATATTATGTTTACCATTGCATCAAGTGGCATAAAAGAGTTGTTAAGAAAATGAAATCAAGAATGTTACAGTTATTCTATCATAATGGCTAAGATTAAGAGCTCTTTTACCATAGTTACTATGATATGCACTGCTGCTCTTTTATCAAAACAAAATAGTGCATAGAGCAACTCTTTCTTTGAAGACCTAAAGGCGTAAATTATGTGCAAGTCAAGGTCCATAATTCAAATTGAAGTGTGAAAACACGGTTCACTCTTGACTAATGACAACAAAGGAAGAGATATATAGAGGGAGTGTGTGTTTTATCTATCAACAAGAAGTATTTTATTATTATATTGTGACAAATGAATGCTAAATATGTACTAAACAAATTTGTTGCTAAACAATATAATTTTTCTATGAAAATGTCATTTGACACCTCTTAATATAAGATGGCTACACTTTTGATCTCGACTATAAAGAAGAATTTCTTTGTGGCCTTCTTCTAATTATAAAATGCCAAATATAACTTTTAATATTTTAAGTTTTTCTAATTTAATATATTTATAAATAGTAACTATTCATAACTCATATCCTTTAATTTTAGTTTAATAATTTCATAACTTACGAGTATAGTTTAGATTAATTTCCCTTTTTTGATATAATTATTATTTTTATTTGGCATGATAGGAATATAAATATTATAAATACCATACATAAAACAGTACCATATTAACAATTGTTTATATTATTTTTTTGTGTTTTATATTATTATAATTGAATAATTTATTTTGAATTGATGAATTGATTTATTGAATTCATATTTTTTTGATAAGGAAAATTGTAAAAATGATGCTCGTATTGTATTACTTTCTCCTTTATTTATTAATTGTATATTTTCTTGATACCTTTTTAGTTTTTAGCTTGATTTTTACATTATTCATGTAATTGTTGTTACTAAGAGCAGGTATAAGGTAGTTAAATTTATGCTCAAGTTATATGCCACTTTTTTTTTGTCAAGATTTTCTTTGTGGCATTTTTCTAATTATAAAATGACAAATATAACTTCTAATATTTAAGTTTTTCTAATTTAATATATTTATAAATAGTAACTACTCATAACTCATACCCTTTAATTTTAGTCTTAATAATTTAATAACTTAGGATTATAGTTTTGATTACTTTCCCTTTTTTGATGTAATTATTTTCTTATTTGGCATGATAGGGATATAAATATTATAAATACCATACATAAAACAGTACCATATTAACAATTGTTTATAAATTTTTTTTGTTTTATATTATTATAATTAACTATTTTATTTTATTTATTCTTAATTGTGTTTAAAAAAATTGATAACATATAATAGTGGCTTTAACATAGCTTTAGGGAGTGGAACATGGTTGTGGATCTATGATTATTACTCATTTAGTCCTATATGATCCTACTTTTTATTATAAAACATAATTAATATTACTATCTTATTTCAATCAAAAGAATTATGAGAATAAGTTATATTTGATTTTCTCTCAGAGAAAATCAAAAATGAAATAAATTATTATATGATATCATTGCTTATTCTTCTGCACATGTAACAATTTGTTTTTGTCGCTATTTTTTTCTTACTTAAAATATATTTAGAAGTTTATTTTTTTTTATTACTTTGTGAATATAATAATGTAAGTTATTTTTTATATGTCTTAGCTACATAATTATGAAAATCTATCTCTGTATATTATTTAATTGTGATTTTTGAGGTTGTAATATGACACGTCTCTTATGCAATCAAGTTATTTATCTTTTTTCTTATTTTAGTGTTTTTTACCCCTTATATTTTTCAGTCATTTATTTATTTTTACAAATAAAATCAATGCATAACGATTAATGTATTTAATGTCATAATAATATTATATATTAAAGTTATGATAACTCATGTCTCTTATCTTCTTTATAACTTCTACTCTTAAATATTATTGATAACTCCTGTTTGTTTCATTTTTATAATTTTTAAAAACATTTCTTTAATATGTAAATAGTAAACAAATGTGATAATAAAGACGTAACATAGAAGTTCAAAAAAAAATTTAATATCAAAATTGGTGTTTTCATAATTGATCAAATACTCAAAAGATAGATAAGATTTAAACAAAAGATATTGTTTTCGACTTAATACATAGATTGTTGTTTCAAATTATGACCTCTTGTTTTATTTACTTCTTCATTTATGCACTCTAAATTGCTTTTTCTACCACATGCATATAAAGTCTATTTAACATATTGAAAAGACATATCATGTTTCAGATGAAGACACATATTTAAATCGTCTTTTATGTCACTTACTTGAATATAAATATTCCATACTACTTCATTATAATTAAAATTTATCAATCCATAGAATTATTTTTTATAAACAATAAAATAAAATAAATTTATTAATTTTTGTTACAACTGCGCGAAGCACGGATAGTTTCACTAGTGTGTGTGTGTGTATATATAGAGGGTAGGGTAAAATAATAAAAATAAAATTTTAATTATTTTTTTTTGGGGGGGGAGGGCTGGTAGGTTGTTGGGGTAGGTGTGGGCTAAGAAAATTAAAATTAATTATTTTTTTTCAAAAACAAACTTTTAATTTTTTTTTGTGGAAAGCGGAGGTAGAAATAGTCAGGAGTTGAGTGGGGTAAAAAAATCAATAAAAATCTAAATTTGAACTATTTTTCAAAAATAAATTTTAAGTTGTTAATTTTCTTTTGTTGGGGGGAGGGGCTAGTCGGGGTGTAGGGGGGGTGAGGGGTAGGGACAAAATAAATTGATTTTCTTTAAATAAAGAAAATTTTAATTTTTTTGAATAGAGAGGGTGGGGGTACGGAGTGAAGTAAGGAAAAAAAATTATAATTTGAGGAAAATAAGTTTATTTTAAAAACATTTTCCAAAACATTTAAGCTAACCAAGTATGAGAAAATTGAGAAATATTTTCTAAAATGATAAATAAAATGAGTAAAGTAAAGGACAAAATAAATATAGAAAATAAAAAAGAAAAGTTAAAGATGGTTTTGTCTCTCACTCAAAATGCTAGAGTTGCAAAAGACAATAAAGTTTAATTTCTATTTAGCTGTGAAATGAAAGGAGGGCTTGGTTTCACATATTTATACTAATATTAAAGACTCCTTTTTCTTTTTCGTTTTTCTTGTAATATACCTAGAGAAATATTTAATTAAAGTGTGAAAAAAGAACCTTAATTAGAGGATTGAGAGGTGGTACGAAAATATGCTCAAAACTAATTTGAAGGGTCTCATTGCGCTACTTTTGTTGCGTCATCTCCCAATCCTTAGAATCAATGCTTTTTTTGGACTGTTTTGCTTCTGCTTTCATTTTCTCTAAAGTGAACCAAAAGTCAACCAAATTTTGCTAGAAACTGTTTGTTTTGAAAAAAAACAAACTTCAGCAATTTCCAAAAGTAGCAATTATGTTTGACCAATTCATTTGAGAAGTTTTTTCTCAAAATTTGTAAACAAATTGTGTTTGGCAACTTTTCTAAATAAAGCATCAAGATTCATTCATAATAATATTATTTCAATATTAAATAAAAAATTATATTTACAGTTGGAAGACTTTTAAGCATTTATACAGGCATATAAGTCTTTAATAATCACTTGTAAAACAAGAATTTTTAACAAGGTGAAGTAACGCTAGACCTAGGACATTTCTTAGTTTCACAAAAAACAAATAAGAGATTGAGAACATTGCTACTTGGTTCCTAAGTTACTGAATTTTAGGATATGTTATATTTCTTGCACGATGTATTGTATTCATAATCTGCTTAAAAATTTCATATATCCCTATAATACAAATATTATACCAGATTCGTATAATAACGTCAATAGTATAGAGGACCTCTTACAAAGGCAATATTATGTTTACCATTGCATCAAGTGGCATAAAAGAGTTGTTAAGAAAATGAAATCAAGAATGTTACAGTTATTCTATCATAATGGCTAAGATTAAGAGCTCTTTTACCATAGTTACTATGATATGCACTGCTGCTCTTTTATCAAAACAAAATAGTGCATAGAGCAACTCTTTCTTTGAAGACCTAAAGGCGTAAATTATGTGCAAGTCAAGGTCCATAATTCAAATTGAAGTGTGAAAACACGGTTCACTCTTGACTAATGACAACAAAGGAAGAGATATATAGAGGGAGTGTGTGTTTTATCTATCAACAAGAAGTATTTTATTATTATATTGTGACAAATGAATGCTAAATATGTAATAAACAAATTTGTTGCTAAACAATATAATTTTTCTATGGAAATGTCATTTGACACCTCTTAATATAAGATGGCTACACTTTTGATCTCGACTATAAAGAAGAATTTTGCGACACATATATTTTTTTTTAAATACACCTTCGCCTTATGGTGGCTTGTCCCTTATATTTATATCAATATTATTTACATAGGAGTAGGACTACTTAATTATCCAACACCTTAACGAGTTCTTGTACAAAAAGAAAATAGAAAACGTATTTTTTATCTGGCAAAAGTCTGCTATAAAACAGGATAAAGATACGCTTCTACAATTACAAAAATCTGTGAATATGTCTAATAGATGTCATATGAAGCAGGTCCAATTTGTAAGCTCCTCTTGCCAGGCAATACGTTAAGAGAAGAGATAACTCTGTTAGTTCTTCCTATACGCCATTTAGCCAACACATGCATTCGCAACCTGATTAACTTATCTATAACAATGTTGAATCTTACCATCGCCATGTTCATTTTGTATCTTGGCCTCCTGTATAGTGTCTTTCATCTGCCATGGGATATTGCTCTTTCCCAATAACATATTTACATCGCGACACAGATTTAAATGCCATAGTTTGTTCTTGAATAATAACTTGATGCTCACTATGTTTAAGAAAAAGTCAAAATAATTGAACGCTTGCACAAATGTGTAATGAATAAAATAAGTTTTGTTAAAAATAAAACTTAATGCCGACGGTGCATAAATTATAAAACCAATATACCGCAAACATATACTTAATTTAATGGTACCCATTTTATTCCTTCATGAATAGTACTATAGGACAATATGACAGAATAGAAATAACTTGTTTTTTTGGTAATAAAAGATGTTATATTATAAAACTAGTTATGCATCAATACAGTTGAGTGACAGGGCTGTTCTACTACTATTATAGTTTGAGGGGGCTTAAGCCTTAATATATAATATAGTGGGATCTTCTGAATTGCACAAAAGTAGTTCTTGACTTGTCCACTTCAAGGTCTATGGTGTACTGAGGGATTCCCCAGCTGACGGAGCAGCTTCCTGAAATCAAATAATACATTAGAGTAAGAAGGGTGGTTGTTAGTAAGCATTTGGATAATGCTTTTGGAGTCTCTATTGAGAAATAACATGTTTACATACAAATAATAGCACATGAGTATTATGAAAAGCCAAAACTAAGGAATTAATGCCAAATCCACAAATGATTTTCTTACCAGTTTTATTTTTCTTTTGAAGGAGAGTCAAAGTATTACCATAAATGCTTTAACTTTTCCTGAAAGAAAAATATAATTTTCTTCCATATTTGAGAAGGAAAAGTTTGGAACTTTATAAATTGAAGACCCCTATTCTCATACCAGAATAACACGCTAGTATCCACAATGTAGTCATTTTGAGAGTTTTGTTTCGGAGGAGATTTTCTTCCAATATGGTTATGCTTTTTCAATATTAGTTTTATAATAGGTAGGTCGCTTGGCCAAACCATAGTAATAATATGTTCTTAGTATGTTTTTCTTTGTCATCTGATTTATCTCAATATGATTTGCAATGGTAAGCTTCCGCATGATTACTTTCGAACCCAACATGTATTCAACACTCTTTGTTTCAATAACTTGTCTCTGCGTACGTAAAATGAGAAATTAAAATCCAAAAGATCAAGAGGGATTTATAATAAGTTATGAAATACGTGAATAATTATTTGCACGTAAAATTGCTTACCATAATGCCTAAGGGTGCAACAACTACACACAAGGAGAAAATAAGGCAAATCCATCTAACAACTTGTCCACGAACGGCTCCTTTGAGTAGAAATTGAGTAACTAGGATTATTGCACCAAATCCACCAACGACTGATAACATGAGCATTTTTACAGTTTGAACCTGTATAAATTAATATATATAAATAATATATCAGACTTATGTGTTACGTTTTGTCCTTTAGACAAGAAAGTTTATTGTAAAAACTTTTACGTACCCTGGCTTTCTTTGGAGCGTAGTAAAGGTAGAAACCAACGTAGATAGTTTCAATGAAGACACCAAATGAGTTAATAGTGATGAGAAGTGTTGTGTTGGTCTTCAAAAAGGCATAGTAAATCCAAAGCATGGAACTAAAGAGAGCAACCACGTATGGAATTGATTGGTACCCTTCTGTTGATTTCTTCTTGTAAATTTTATAAAACGTTGGTCTACGAAAGTGTGATATATTATATGGCGTTAGTCATATTAATTATAAGTCAAATATACAGAACAAAACAAAAAAATATATATATATGGAGACTCACATCGGAGAAAGGAACACAATGAACGAGATTATGTCACCTGCATTTTGCCAATGGGAAAAAAATACAGTGGGTTAAATAATATTTTAATGGCTAACATTAATGTTATGAACAAATGATAATTTAGGTGAAATTATCAGGTCAAAGAAAAATAATATGTTCGAGATCATTTTGTTAAAAATAATTTAAGGAATATTTAAGAAGCTAGAAGGAGAAAACGGGTAAATGAATTTACCAAGAACACCAAAAGCAAAAGCCCAATGACCAGAAACACCCGCCATCTATCTGTTTCTAGCAAAATAGTTACAAATTTCTAGCACTTTGTCTCTCACTCAAAATGCTAGAGTTGCAAAAGACAATAAAGTTTAATTTCTATTTAGCTGTGAATGAAATGAGTGGAGGACTTGGTTCACATATTTATACTAAAATTAAAGTGTTCTTTTTCTTTTTCGTTTTTCTTGTAATATACCTAGAGAAATATTTAATTAAAGGTGAAAAAAGAACCTTAATTTGAGGATTGAGAGGTAGTATGACAATATGCTCAAAACTAATTAAGTTGAAGGGTCCCATTATGCTCGTTTGTCATGTCATTGTCCTGACTATTTTTGATGTATGTCCTTTTCAATAATTTTAAGGAACAACAAATAGTAATATCTGGACTCTAATCATCATATGTATACAAAGAGGTGAAGAGTTGATGTCCTCCATGCTAGTGACATTACTGGGACTTAGAAAGATTGTAAAATTAGGAAGTTCCTAAAAACTTCTTGAGTATCTCCTTTTCATCTCTTTTTCTTTAATTTTTTGGGTGCAAGTTATTTTGAGTTGTGTTAGCATTTGATGTCTTCATTTTTTATTGATGATGGTGGTTTGATATATGATGTATAGTTTACAAATGCTTGAATGAAGTCCTCCATAGTTGTGACACCACTAGGACTTAGATTGTAAAATTGAAAATTTCCTAAAAACTTTTTGACCATCTCCTTTTCCTCTTTTTTTTATTTAAATTTTTTGGGTGCAAGTTGTTTTTAGTTGTGTTAGCATTTGATGTCTTTAATTTTTATGGATGATGGTGGTTTGATATATTGTGGAATTCACAAATGCTTGAATGAATAGGCTTGTTTGGAAATGACTAGATCCATCCCTTTCACTAAAACATGCACCCAACTTGAGTATGTTGATTTGATTCCCTGCATTTTGTGGATTATACAACTGAATAATTTCCATAAAATTTTATTTATAAAAATCTATGTTGGGCCGTGCTTAGCACGGGCTTGCCTTCCTAGTATAATATTACGACTCAGTTTGTTTTGAATTTTCTTTTGCGTTGTAAAATCAATATCAAAAATGAAAAGTTGACTTGATCCAATAAATTATGTGCAAGTCAAGGTCCATAATTCAAATTGAAGTGTGAATACACGGTTCACTCTTGACTAATGACAACAAAGGAAGAGATATATAGAGGGAGTGTGTGTTTTATCTATCAACTAGAAGTATTTTATTATTATATTGTGACAAATGAATGCTAAATATGTACTAAACAAATTTGTTGCTAAACAATATAATTTTTCTATGGAAATGTCATTTGACACTCCTTAATATAAGATGGCTACACTTTTGATCCCGACTATAAAGAAGAATTTTGCGATCTTAACGAGTAGGACTACTTAATTATCCCTTATATTATTTACATAGGAGTAGGACTACTTAATTATCCTTAACACCTTAACGAGTTCTTGTACAAAAAAAAATATAAAATGTATCTTTTATCCGGCAAAAGTCTTCTATAAAACAGGGTAAAGATACGCTTCCACAATTACAAAAATCTGTGAATATGTCTAGTAGATGTCATATGAAGCAGGTCCAATTTGTAATCTCCTCTTGCCAAATCAGGCAATACGTTAGGAGAAGAGATAACTCTGTTAGTTCTTCCTATATATACGCCATTTAGCCAACACATACATTCGCAACCTGATTAACTTCTCTATAACAATGTTGAATCTTGCAATCGCCATGTTCAATTTGTATCTTGGCCTCATGTAAAGTGTCTTTCATCTGCCATGGGATATTGCTCTTTCCCAATAACATATTTACATCGCGACACAGATTTAAATTCCGTAGTTTGTTCTTGAATAATAACTTGATGTTCTCTATGTTTAAGAAAACACTCAAAATAATTGAACGCTTGCACAAATAATAACTTAATGCCGACGGTGCATAAATGATAAAACCAATATACCGCAAACATATACTTAACTTAATGGTAACCATTTTATCCCTTCATGAATAGTACTATAGGACAATATGCCAAGAAAAACATACACAGAATAGAAATAACTTGTTTTTTTTTGGTAATAAAAGATATTATATTATAAAACTAGTTATGCATCAATACAATCGAGTGACAGGGCTGGTATCATAGTTTGAGGGGGCTTAATATATAATATAGTGGGATCTTCTGAATTGCTCAAAAGTAGTTCCTGACTTGTCCACTTCAAGGTCTTTTGAGATAAACATTGGAGGAACTAACCAAAACACAAAAGAGTTGACGCCTTATAGTTTAGCTAATGCATCTGCCACCTTGTTAGCTTCTAGAAATCTATGGTGTACTTGGGGATTCCCCAGCTGGCGGAGCAGCTTCCTGCAATCAAATGTAATACATCATTAGAGTTAGAAGGGTGGTTGTTAGTAAGCATTTGGATAACGCTTTTGGAGTCTGTATTGAGAAATAACTTGTTTACATACAAATAATAACACATGATGAGTATTATGAAAAGCCAAAACTAAGGAATTAATTAATGCCAAATCCACAATTGAAATTCTACTAATTAACTAGCTGGCTTCCACAGTTTGCAATTTGGGCATGTTTTCTACATTACTAATAACACATAGAGAAGGAAAAGAAAATTGCAAGTAAAAAGCTCACCACAATGCCTAAGGGAGCAACAAATACACACAAGGAGAAAATAAGGCAAATCCATCCAACAACTTGTCCACGAACGACTCCTTTGAATAGAAATTCAGTAACCAGGACTATTGCACCAAATCCACCAACCACTGATAACATGAGCATTTTTACAGTTTGAACCTGTACAAATATAATAAATATATATTCAACTTATGTCTCACGTCTTTCATTTAGGTATAAGAAAGTTTATTGTAAAAACTTACGTACTCTTGCTTTCTTTGGTGCGTAGAAAAGGTAGAGACCAACGTAGATAGTCTCAATGAACATACCAAAGGAGTTAATTGTGATGAATAGGGGCATGTTGCTTTTCAAAAGTGCATAATATATCCGAAGCATGGAACTAAAGAGTGCAACCACGTATGGAGTTGATTGATAACCTTCTGTTGATTTCTTCTTGTAAATGTTATAGAACGTCGGTCTACAAAATAATATGGTATTAGTCAGATTATAATAAGCCAAATATATATATTTACCGAAAAAATAAATTATAGTAATTAAATGGAGACTCACATTGGAGAAAGGAACACAATGAACGAGACAATGTTGCCTGTAAGTTGCCAATAAAAAGAAAAAGGACAATGAGTCAATGAGTTTTAGAAGATTAACGAAACAGACTATTAAGAAATTCGATATGAATATTGAACACTAAAAAAAGCAAGAAGAAGGAGAAAATAAAGATGTATATTTACCTAGGACACCAAAAGCAAAAGCCCAGTGATTAGAAATACCAGCCATCTTTTTTTTTTAATGTTTTCAAAGATTTGCAAAAGACAAGCAAGTTTTCTGCTTTGATTCACATATTTATACTAGCAAGGGATGTGAAAAATCCATAATTTATTTTATTTTATTTAAATTTTTTTTAGTGAAAGTGCTATGGCAATATCATAAAAATTAAAGTGTCAAACATCATAAAAATTAAAGGGTCAAACATCATAAAAATTATACTAAAGGGTCAAACATCATAAAAATTAAAGGGTCAAACATCATAAAAATTATACTAAAGGGTCAAACATCATAAAAATTATACTAAAGGGTCAAACATCAGAAAAATTAAAGGGACTACTATTACTACTACTACTACTACTACTACTACTAAATTAAAGGGTCAAACATCATAAAAATTAAAGGGTCAAACATCATAAAAATTATACTAAAGGGTCAAACATCATAAAAATTATATCATAAAAATTAAAGGGTCAAACATCATAAAAATTATACTAAAGGGTCAATTTTTATATCATAAAAATTAAAGGGTCAAACATCATAAAAATTATACTAAAGGGTCAAACATCATAAAAATTATATACTAAAGGGTCAAACATCATAAAAATTAAAGGGTCAAACATCCCTCTACTACTACTACTACTACTACTAAAAAATATAACTACTACTACTACTACTACTACTAAAAAATATAACTACTACTACTAAAAAATATAGCTACTACTACTACTAAAAAATATAACTACTACTACTAAAAAATATAGCTACTACTACTACTAAAAAATATAACTACTACTACTAAAAAATATAGCTACTACTACTACTAAAAAATATAGCTACTACTACTACTACTAAAAAATATAGCTACTACTACTACTACTACTAAAAAATATAACTACTACTACTACTAAAAAATATAACTACTACTACTACTAAAAAATATAGCTACTACTGCTACTAAAAAATATAGCTACTACTACTACTACTACTACTAAAAAATATAGCTACTACTACTACTACTACTACTAAAAAATATAGCTACTACTACTACTACTACTACTACTACTACTACTACTACTACTAAAAAATATAGCAGCTACTACTACTACTACTAAAAAATATAGCTACTACTACTAAAAAATAGCTACTACTAAAAAATATAGCTACTACTACTACTACTACTAAAAAATATAGCTACTACTACTAAAAAATAGCTACTACTAAAAAATATAGCTACTACTAAAAAATAGCTGGTTGGAGACAGCCCTATCAAGGTACTATTGGCAGGGGACAACATTACAAAGGAAAAACGCCTTTCCTAATCTGTGATTGGTGCCAAAAGAAAGGACACACAAAGGAGCATTGCTGGAAGATCATTGGATATCTAAATGATGGACAGGATAAAAGGAAAGGCCATACAGCTGTGAACACTGTATCTAGTGAGTGTTTTTCTCAACAGCCAGGAGGTATGGAACATATAGCCGCTTCTACGCATGGAGGAAGAGGAGTCCTGTTTAATGACAAATCCTTAGCCTGCTAAGCGAGGATACCAGCACCAGCTCTACTCAACAGGCTCAGCAAGACCATGCTCACCAGGGGAACATGACAGGTATGACTGCATGTTTTATGTCACAAATAGCAGTAGGTGAATGAATTGTGGATTCAGGAGTAACACACCATGCCACCACAGACATAGAAGGGCTAGAAGATACTATCCCAACTGTAGGTAAAGCAGGAGATAAAGTATAACTTCCTACAGGACAAAAGGCAAATATTACACACATTGACAATTTAAAATTATTTGGTACTGAAGTGGTGAAGGATGTATTACATGTTCCAGACTTCAAATTCAATCTCTTGTCAGTAGCTAGACTAACTAAGGAACTTCATTGTGCTGTTACTTTCCTTCCTGATTTATGTGTATTTCAGGATCTCTCCAGTGGCAAGGTCAAGGGGATTGGTAGAATGAGAGATGGACTTTACATTCTCAGTGATGATATAACACATTGGAGTCACACTAGTCCTAAAAGCATACATATTACTACAGCAGCAAAGAGACAGGATGATATTGCTCTATGGCATAGAAGGTTAGGGCACACTTCAGCAACTACTATGAAGAAAATAGATTTCCTTTCTAATGCAGATACTAGTTTTTTACAAACTAAGTGTTGTGCTTGTCCATTAGCTAAGCAAGCTAGATTAGTGTTTCCACATAGTATGTCAAGGTCAGATGCTTCATTCTCTCTTGTACACATTGATCTGTGGGGTACTTATAAGACATCAACCTTTGATAATAAGAAATGTTTTCTCACTTTTGTGGATGATTATAGTCATTATACATGGTTATATTTGTTACAGCTCAAGTCTGAAGTAATTGTGGTCCTGAAAGTTTTTCTCGCTATGGTTAAAACTCAATTTGGTAGTCTGATTAAAGTTATTAGAACAGACAATGGCATGGAGTTTTTTAACTCTCAATGCCACAACTTGTTCCAAGAACTTGGTATTATTCATCAAAGTAGTTGTGTGCATACACCACAACAAAACGGAGTAGTTGAAAGGAAGCATAGACACATTTTAGATACAGGCCATTAAGTACTGGGGATTTTGTGTTAAAGCTGCTGTGTATATCATCAATAGATTATCTTCAAGTGTTCTAGGAGGCAAAATCCCATGCGAGATGCTTCTTGGTAAGCCAATATCCATCCAACATCTTCGTGTTATAGGTTGTTTGTGCTATGCTACCACTGTTCCTAGGGGGGACAAGTTTAGTGAGAGGGCAGTCTCTGAAACTCAAAAAGGATACATCCTTTTTGACATTACTCATAAACATTTTTTTGTAAGTAGAGATGTATCTTTTAGAGATGATTTTTCCTTTCATGGATGTTCATAAATATTTGTCTCATGAAGGAGTGCACCACCTTGAAGATTTGCAGTTGCAAGAGCTTCCTGTTGTAAAGCATCCTTTGGTACAGATAGTTGATCCTCCTTTGGTTGATCCAATTGAGGTCAATGTTGATGGCTCTGTTGTTCCTGAGGATGCACCTGCAGGTGGGGATGATAATGAAGATACACATACAGGTGATCCAGCAGCTGATGTTGAAAGAAATTCAGCCAATCCAGCTGATGTTGAAGGAAATTCAGTTGGTAGTATTTTGCCATCTGTAGAGCCCACCAGGAAATCTACAAGAACTGTAAAGCAGCCTATCTGGATGCAAGATTATGTTTCAACCAAACCAAAGGGTTCTGCAGCTTACCCTCTATCAAGTTACTTATCCTATGATGCTATTTCAAAATCTTATAAAAGCTTTCTTGCAAAATTTTCTGCCCTGGTAGAACCTGGCACTTTCAAGGAAGTTGCTCAAGATCTCAGATGGATAGATGCCATGCAAAAAGAAATTCAAGCCCTTGAAGCAAATAACACTTGGGAAATTGTGCCCCTCCCTGATGGTAAGCATGTTGTGGGGTCAAAGTGGGTTTACAAAATTAAATATCTAGATGATGGAAGTGTTGAAAGATTTAAAGCCAGGCTTGTAGCCAAAGGTTATAGTTGGAGAGAAGGTTTGGATTATCATGATACTTTTTCCCCAGTTGCAAAAATGGTTACAGTAAGATCAATAATTGCTTTGGCTGCTTCAAAAGGATGGCGCATGTTTCAAATGGATGTCTATAATGCATTTTTACAAGGGGATCTTGATGAGAAAGTGTACATGCAATTGCCACAAGGTTTTGCTAGGCAGGGGGAGAACAAAAATGAGGTTTGCAAGCTCAAAAAGTCTCTTTATGGGCTCAAACAAGTTTCAAGGCAATGGAATCTTAAACTCACTCAGGCTCTCATATCATCTGGTTTTGCCCAAAGTAACCATGACTATTCCTTATTTACGATGAAGAAGGGGTCAGTTATAGTTTTAATATTAGTATATGTAGATGATTTGTTAATCAGTGGGAGTCGTATGGCTCTGATTGATCAAGCAAAGGCTACAATGCATCAGAAGTTTAAGGTTAAGGACTTAGGCTCGTTAAAATACTTTCTGGGAATTTAAGTACTCAGATCCAATGAAGGTGTGCTGCTGAATCATAGAAAATATATATTAGAACTCATATCAGAAATGGGGCTAGGAGGTGCCAAACCAGCCATCGCTCCTATTGAAGTAAATCAGAAGTTAACTAGCTATGAGTATGATACTGCAGTTGGAATCACAAATGATGAATTATTTGCAGATGTGACTGCATATCAGAGACTTATTGGAAAATTGTTGTATGTGACAATCACTAGACCCAGATATTAGCTTTGTTGTGCAGACTTTAAGTCAGTTTATGCAGCAACCGAAAGTGTCACACTGGGATGCTGCTGTAAGAGTGGTGAGATATCTAAAATTGGCTCCTGGTCAAGGAATTCTCCTAAAGGGAAGCCCAGCTCAAACGCTCACATGTTGGTGTGATTCAGACTGGGCATCTTGTCCTAATACCAGACGATCAGTGACTGGCTTTGTCATTAAGTTTGGTGATTCATTAGTTTCATGGAAGTCCAAGAAACAGGCCACAATTTCTAGGAGTTCAGCTAAAGCTGAATACAGGAGTATGGCAGCAGCAGTAGCAGAAATAATTTGGCTACTAGGATTGTTTAAAGAGTTGGGGACTGAGATTGAACAACCAGTATGCATTTTCAGTGACAGCAAATCTGCTATGCAGATTGCCCAAAATCCCATATTTCATGAACGCACGAAACACATCGAAATAGATTGTCATTTTATTTGCGACAAAATCAAAGAAGGAACAGTGGAAGCTGTTTATGTCAACACAAAAGAGCAACAAGCTGACCTCTTTACCAAGGGTCTTAGTCGACCTCAACATGTTCACCTGTTAAGCAAGCTGGGAGTAATTGATCCTTTGCATCCTCCAGCTTGAGGGGGAGTGTTAAAGAGTGGAGTTAGTTAGATGTGTTCGTAAAATAGGCTGAGCTGGCATTAGTTTGTTAGAGTCGGTTAGCATTGTATAAATAAGGACCTTCGCGCAAAATGACTGGTGTAACAAACAATTTTCAATCAATACAATTCACGTTTTTCTCTCTCTCTCTCAATGATCTGAATTGTTGACACACAATGATTCTACGTTCGTGAAGTTTCATGTAGTGAATTGCAAACTTTGTCATGTAAACTGAACCCCAGGAGTTGATGCCCTGCAAATTCCAACATGACATTAGGTGTTGGGATACAGAACATGACATCAACAACATAACCACAAGTAAAGTCTGTGGAGGAGGATGTTGTTTACGTAGACATAATCCCTACCATTTACCCATGGCATGAATATATTATTATTACCATGATGGATCTAAAGTTAGTGATGTCTTCTATTTCTTCAAACAGAGCAACTGCAGTCATTCCAGCATTATTAACCAGATGATCCACTGCAATTCACAGGTTAAACAAAGCATAATTAAAGCTTTCAAAAGCATAATAGTAAGTAGGAGAATCAAACAAATTAAATCGAATATCACGTCGTCCAAAGTGACTTATGGTTCTATCAACAATCCTTCTACAGTCTTCAACTTTTGAAACATCAGCTGGAATGACTAAAACATCTGCGGCGCCGCCTAGATCAAGTGCCCTTTCGGCTACTTTACGTAGACTCTTCTCTCTTCTGGCTGCAATGGTTAAGCATGCACCTCTTCTCGCGTACTCATAGGCCAAATGCTGTGAAATCAAGAAAATATAAAATTCATATATATTATTTAGACACAATTTAACCTTAAATTATAACTAAAAAAATTATGTATTCAGTCAAATACGATAGGGAGAGGCCTAAATAAGTAAAGTGAATATATATATCACCTCGCCGATGCCCGAGGAAGCCCCAGTGATGACAACAACCTTGCCAGCAACATCCTCACTATAATCTGTGCTCAATATTGACAAGATGTACTTGATAATTTGATAAGGTGGCAAGAAAAGCAACAAGGTAAATGGAGGAGCTACAAAGTTGAGAAATTTGTGAATTAGGTTCAATAACATCATGGCCATTACAAATTGCTTAGCTACCTGTTATTTTCTAACAAAAAGTGTGCAACTATGGACTGTAACCTTTGCAATGGAATGTTTATATATTATGTGCCATAAAGATAGAGATGTACAATAGCTACTTATAGCATCCACAAAACTAGAAATTAATCTAACAAACTAACAGGATTACTCCTTCTATTTCATATTACTTGGCACCCGACACCTCCCTTAAGAAAACTTTAATTAGAAATGTATTTTACTAAACTAACCTTATTACTGATACTTTGAAACTCTAAACTTAATTACTACTCCCTCCGTCCACTTTTAATTGTCATGTTGCGTTTTTCGAAAGTCAGTTTGACTAATTTTCAAAGTTAAATTAGATTACATTAATTCGATATATTAAACAAAAAATTTAGATATTCAAAAACTATACGAAAAGTACTATAAATTGCAATTTTTTGCATATCAATATGATGGAAAAAAACATTGTAAAATGTTAGTCAAATCTCTTATCATTTGACTCTAAAAAAGGAAACCATGACGATTAGAAAACCATGACAATTAGAAGTGGGAGGAAGGAATATTACTTTATATAGTTATTTAATACTAAGAGCATGTTTGGCATTGCTGCTAAAAACTGCTTATTTTCATAAGCACTTTTTTAAAATAGCTTCTCAGAAAAGTGCTTTTGAAAAAAACCAATTTGTGTTTGGATAATTAATTTTAAAAAATGCTTTTTATATGCAAATTGTGTTTGACTAAACTTTTTTAAAAAGTGTTTTTGAGAGTCAAATTACGAAAAAGGACAAGTATTAATGTGTTTTTAGTATTAAGATTATTTTATTGAGAGAAATTAGTTTAAACATCTATTAAAAATAAATTAAATTAATTTTTTATTTTTATTAAATTAAAATGTTCATATTCAAATATTCAATCAATATTATACATTTTTTTGAAGGGTTGAAATCTATAAATGTTATTTTTTTTTCTTTTTTCTATTCTTGCAAAAAATATTGTTATTACCTTTTTTTTAATTCTGCAAAAATTATACGTAAAATAATAAATAAAATAATAATACATAAACGTAAAATAAAATATAAAATGTATCATATAAAAATTAAAAATAAAACTATTAAATGGAACTTAACCAAACATATGAGATATATTAATTAATTAATAAGAGATATATTGGTGTATATATATATATATATATATATATATATATGTAAGGATATTTTAGTCTTGAAAAAAATAATTTTCTACTTCTGCTTCTGCTTTTTTTAAGAAACAGAAATTTTTAGCTTCTTCCCAACAGTAGAAAAACTGCTTCTGCTTCCATCTAAAAGTAGTTTTAGAGGTTTGCCAAACACCTAAATTTTTCAAAAAATGTATTTTTTTTTCTTAAAATAAGTGTTTCTGAGCTCCCAACAGCAAATCCAAACAGGCTCTAAAGGTAGTGTAGGAAAAAAAAAGTGCAAGGGTCACGTAAGATGAAACGGAGAGAGTAGTAACTAACTAATTAATGAGCAGCAACCGACCTACTGCCTCTAAAGTTGTACACAATCAATAATTTACAAACTTTTTACAAACTTTTTAATATAAATACAAAGAAACAACCAACTTAATAAAATTTATTATGTTTGTCAAATTATTCAGTAACAGAGATACAAAGACACAACCAACTTATTATATATAGCTAGACAGTTACAAATTCCGTTCAGTTTCCTTTACTTGATAGAACAGTCCTGGGTCTTGACATCAACATTCAACCGGCCAGGCCCAACATCACTCGGTCTTAGGTCCGAGCTCCCGGATATTTTCAGGGTACAAGACTTTTTGAATACCAGTGTAATCCAATATTTTCTTGCTTGGAGCATCCTCCGGCGGAGTTCCCCAACCGCTAAGGTACAACAACCTCAAAAACCACTCAACCACATCTGGACAGAAAACCTTCCACAAATAGGTGACCTTGAACCAAGATGGCACAGTAATGTATCTCTCCCCGCGACAAGCGCCATTCACAATGGCCTTGGCACAGTCTTCTACTTTCACCACAGGGATTATGCTCACTTGAACCTGATTTATTCATCAAACCCCCAAATTAGATACTAATATCGCGTATTCTTGGCAATCACATTGATCGCTTGTTAGACTAAAGAGACTGAAATTCAAACTCATGACATTGTGGTTCATCGTCACATTTTAACCCCGGGACTATCCCATAGAAACAAATCATTTTAACTAGAGACATCAATAAATTATATTTAATTTGGTTAAGACATATATTGAAGTGATAATGCACAACGCACAGTATTAACGTATAACCATAGTTTAGTATACAAAAAGTGTGTGAAAAATACCATATCATGTCATTGCAATAGCCAATAGTTTGTGCACGAGAGAGGGAGAAAAGAGAAACTTACATCCCTCATTTGACGATTAACATTTACTTTGCCGGTCTTGTCTATGAATTTCCCTTGCGTCATTTCTGATTCAACAAAGCTAGGTGTGACCAATGTTATTTTGATGTCCCGTCCGAATTCAGTCCTTAACGCCTCAAAAAACAGTACTATCGCTGCTTTGCTTGCCTACCATAACATAAACGTAATTAAGTGTACGTAGCAAAATTTTAAAAAAATGAAAGTTGTCCATTATTAAACAGCAAAGTTGGTAAGACCTACTGAGTAAAGGCTAATTCTTGGAGCAGGCATCCAAGATGCGGCAGAAGAAAGCACAATGATTCTACCTTCGCTATATCTCAGGTAGGGAATCGCAAACCTTGTCATGTAAACTGAACCCCAGAAGTTGATGTCCTGCAAATTCCATAAAAAGGTAATAGTAAGAAAAGTAGAAACATGCCAACGAATAGTTAAAATCAAATTTAAAATTTTAGAAGTTGTGGAGGTAAAACAAATAATCGGTATCATATGAAATTTCAGAGTGTCTTATAGATTAGAATGGAGGATTTCGAACCATTTGTGATACTCCTAATTGAGTAATTTCTATTTGATCATTTACCCGTGACATGAATATATATTACTCCCATTGTATCAAAATACTGGTCATGTTCTGCGTCTCGAGGGTCATTTTGACTAATCTTTGAAACTAAATTAGATAAGATTAATTTAATTTAAAGGTTCAAAAACTACACGAAAAGTACCGTAAGAAACAACTTTTCCCATATCAATGTGGTGAAAAAATATATCTTAAAACGTTGATCAAAATTTATATAGTTTTGACTCTCAAAAAAAAAGTGACAAGTAATCTGAGACGGAGGGATTACTATTACCATGATGGATCTCATGTTAGTGATGTCTTCTATTTCTTCAAACAGAGAAATTGATGTCATTCCAGCATTATTAACCAGATGATCCACTGCAATTCACACACAGAACAAAAAAATCGTCAAAATTAACATAATTAAAGCTTTCAAAAGCATAGTACTAAGTAGGAAATCAAACATATTAAATTGAATCTCACGTCGTCCAAAGTGACTCATGGTTCTATCAACAACCCTTCTACAGTCTTCAACTTTTGAAACATCAGCCGGGACGACTAACACGTCTGGGGCGCCTAGATCAAGTGCCCTTTCGGCTACTTCACGTAAACTATTCTCCCTTCTGGCTGCAATGGTTAAGCATGCACCTCTTCTTGCATATTCATAGGCCAAATGCTGCGAAATTGAGAAATTTCTTTAGCTATCAAACCATCTATACATCAAACAAATCCAAATAATAAATGTCCAAAACTATGTTGTGACCCTCCACATTTAACTATCAGAGGTTTGAGTCCGAAACATGAAAATGTATATTTTTTATTTTATATAATATCTGTTCTCTCTTTATATTATATGATCTCTAGCAATCCTCACATTTTCAGCCAATTTTTTTTAATGTAGTTAGTCCTTAGCTTTATTTCTATTTCTTTATCGTGCTTAAATTATTTGTCTTTTTATATGATTTTGCTCTCTTGATCTAGCTTGTGATATTGAGTGTCATTTCTTTTTCATGATATCAGAGCCAACAAATTCATGATTTACTCAATATTGAGTCCTTATTCTATAGTACTATCTAGTGTACCAAGCTCCAAATTCCCCGATTATTGAGCTCACATTTTTACTTCACTGACTAAACTTAAATACACCCGATCTTTCACATGGTGTATTTAACTTCAATAAATCAAACAGAGCGGTGTTTTTAAGACTACCCATAATTCAGCATAAAACTAATAATTCACATCAAGTGTCATAGGAGTGTTCTTTCAAAACTAAATAAAGTGAATTATAACCTCGCCGATGCCAGAGGAAGCCCCAGTAATGATAATAACTTTGCCAGCAACATCTTCACTGAAAACTTTGGCCAATATCGACAGGACGTACTTGATAAATTGATAAGGTGGTAAGAAAATCAACAAGGTAAACAAGGTGAATGGAGGAGCAACTAAGTTGAGAAATTTGTGAATTAGGTCCAATAACACCATCGTTGCTGTTTGCACAAACACAAAAATGTGTAAATGGTACGTTTATTTAAGTGTCATAAAGAACAATGAAAGGGAAAAAGAATAGATGGAAACGTGGGAAGCGAGTGTAGTATTTGGCTGTTTGTTGAAGCGTTATTTCGACACGTACTATATACGTTTGATTAGGAACAAGTTATCCGAGATTAATTTGTCTCAGAACAAGTATTAAGGAGTAGTTTGATTTGAATTCAAATTATGATGAGATTAGCTATGATGAAATAAGTTATGCTGCGATTATTTTCTATGGAGTGTTTGATTTGTTGTATTTAAAATAATATGCATTGCATAAATTTTACGAACAAATTATTTGTTTATAAAAATATCTTTTATGAATGTAAAAAGTGATGTATAAAAGGAATTTAAAGAGATATATTTGTTATTTACCTATTTTATTCTTGGATAAGTTATCCCGCAATTATTATACCACCCAAGGAGAGGGATAATTTATTCCTGTACTAATTATTAATCTTGGGATAATTTATTTCAGACTTACCAACCAAACAATAAATTAAGTGGCACTATAATTTAATCTCATCACTATTTGGTGTTATCCTTTATACCAAACAACTATTAAAATATAAATGAAGGGATAAATAATCTTAAGACTCTCTAATACCTCCAACCAAATACAAAATAAAATAATCTCATATTTTATTTTTAAGATTATTATACTTATACACGACTCGATAAGTCAAGCAGTCGCGTCACCCTTCTCCTACTTATCCTTCTTTTAGTAAAAATAAATAAACTATTTTTGTTTTGTAGGATACCAATCAATTTAGTTACGTCAATTACCGTAATCAACAAAGGACAACTGCTTGACTTATGTTGTAATCCATGATGAAATAAACCTTATAGTACTGATATCTATTTATTGATGTTGGTAGAGTGCATTAAAAAATAATACATGTAATAGTATTGGGTATTATTAATATCTTATTTAGTATTTTCTTTGGCTTAATTTATGTGGCATTTTTTAGATTTTGAAAATTAAAGAAATCAAATTTTTTACAGTAGATTTTTCATATATCTTTTAAATATTTTGAATTGTTAATTATTGTGGCATATAGTACTTTTTACGTAGTTTACAAATATATAAATCTCATCTCGAAAAAATTAAAGATTCCATGAGCAAATTCGCGGTCAAACTAAAACTGTTTGACTCTTGAAAAATGAAAAGTATCACAAATTGGAACAAAGGGAGTATATTTTTTTTCATTAATCAATGTATAACTAATGCAAGCATTAGTTATATACTCTATTTGGTATTAAGGTATGTACATCTAATACATGAAAATTCGTGGTATTAAAAAAGGCCTATTTACATAAATAATAGATTATATATCCTTATTTACGAGTTATAGCATATCTTTTACTCTTACACAAATTAGCCTTATTTTTTTAACCAGAAATAACTAAATATATATATAATAGTCTCACACTCTATTCTTGTTACCAGAAATAGCTAAATACATATTTAATAGTCTTTCTCTTCTTCTCTTCTTTTTTTTTTGTGCATCTTTATCTCTCCCACCTTTCTTCTCTTTTCTTTTTTCTTCTGTCTCCCTCTCTCTCTTTCTCTTTCACCCTTTTTTTTAAAAAAAAAATCAACTATTTTAATTTAAGACTTGATTTTGAATTGGTATTATTATAAATAATTTTAAAAATTGAAACTTATATCTTAATATTTAAAGATGTTTGGTGAAGACTAAAATTTATTTATTTTGAACATATTAAAATATGAAGATTCTTTTGACGTCATTAATAAAATAAATAAATAAAATTATACTTGTAATACATTTTGAATTCAATACATTATACATATTATAGACATTTTTAATGCACATGGTGAATATATAATTAATATATTTTTAAGGATAAATTAGCTAACTAGTCAAAATCCCTAACATAATTATTAAAAACATCTACACTTTAAAATAATTTTTAAAAATGTCAAAATGTCAATATTTTAGCAAATAAAATGAATCTTAAGATAATTCATTTACCTTCCTTTTATTTCTCAAATTGGGCCACTCAATTACGGGTGAAAGGAAAAAATAAAAGATCTCATTACCCACTTTTCTCTCTCTAAATTTGTTACCCAAATTCTATCCTTTCTCTTTCTCTCTCTCTCAATTTCTTCCATTATTCCATATTTCCAAGTAACTTAAACCTTGGCTTTTTAAAATCAAATTCCTCCATTTTTCTAAGAAATCTCAAAAATTAGTCAAAGATTTTCAACCTTTGTTGAAGTGAATTCGACTGATTTGCGATTGTTTCCATTAGAGAATTTTTTTTTTGAAATAATCGATTGGAATTTTGAAGTGAATTCGAATGATTTCGTTGAACTTTGAGATTATCGGTGAAATACAAAAACGATCAAGTATTCATTAACTGCCGACTATTGGAAAAGTGATTCGAAAATGGATCTGGATCGTATTTTGTATGTTGGATCTTCACCTGAAGATCTTCATAAGTTACTATCTGAATATTGGATTTAAAGGTTAGACGGTAACTGAGGTATTCAATTTAGGAGTTTCGGGTCAATATCTCATTCAAGATACTTTGTTGGACGGCATCAACAATTCTAGTTATCTCTTCAATGAATTGAAGTATTATGCATCTTTCTCACATGCAAAAGGACCCAAAGGAGATGAAAGTACAGAATTACCAGTCATATTTCAAAGTAAAAAAATACATTTTTTTAATCTGTAATCTGTTTGGGATACAAACAGTGAATTATTGAATTGTTTTGATTTTTTTGTATGTTGGATGCTTGAAATACAAAATAATTTGGAATCCATATATTTTTGGAATACACAACAGATAAGAAATACATTTTTGTCATAAAATACAATTTTTTAAAATACAAATTTTGATTGTTATTATGATTGCAAATTTGTATGTTTTGATGACTGGAATACAAATTTTGTTGGAATTTAAGAAAGAATATACGTTTTTGAAAAATATACAAACCAATGTTGTATCATTTATGAATGAACACGAGGTTACCTAAGTATATGGATACAAATATGTTTCTTAAATAACTACGAATCCATTTGGTATTTTAGTACTGTTAATAAGAGAAAAAATAAACAACAGTTATAAATACATTTTGAATTCAATATATTATACATATTATAGGCATGTTTCAATGCATGTGGTGAATATATAACTAAAAAAAATTCAATACAAATATATTATAAGTATTATATGTGACGTTCAAACATTTCGGTACTATTTAAATTAGTTTACATTGTTAGAAATGTATTATATTTGTTCTGAAATAATAACTATCGAATTTAGAGTAATGTATAACATCGAATTCAAATTGTATTATAACTATCGTTTATATTTATACAATTTTAATACAATTTAGTACAAATTTTTCGGAACTTCACCTCTTCTTTTTCGGTAAATCACCACCATCAGACCACTCATTGTTTATACTCCCTCCGTCCAACAATAGTTGTCCATTATACTAAAAATAGTTGTCCAATTTAAAAAATCAAGAGATAACTTACCTTTTGTGTCTATTTTACCCTTGCTAGTAAATACAATTTATCATGCAACACATTTCTCAAAGCATTAAATATAATAAAGTCAAAGGATAATATAGTAATATTACCCCCTATTATTTATTGTTTCTTATGGGGTGTGTCAAGTCAATAGTGAACAACTATTATTGAACAGAGGAAATATTTAATACAATTTTGATACAACTTTAATATAATTTTTCAAAACTTTAACTAAAATACTAAAATATTTTTAATACAAATATATTATGAGTGTTATATGTGAATTTCAAACATTTCGATACTATTTAAATTAGTTTATATTGTAGAAATGTATTATATTTGTTCTGGAATAATAATTATCGAATTTATAGTAATGTATAATATCGAATTTGAATTGTATTATAACTATTGTTTATATTTATGCAATTTTAATACAACTTTAATACAGATTTTTAGAGCTTCACCTCTTCTTTTTCGTAATCACCACCACCAGACTACCGATTGTTTATATCTAATACAGTTTTGATACAACTTTAATACAATTTTTCAGAACTTCACCTAATATACAACTTTAATACATATTTATATCAAATGGTTATTAAAGCTAAAATTGTGTCATATATGGTAATAAAAATAAAGTAACACTTAAAAGCATAATTAATCCAAAAAAATATATTATTTATGTTTAAAAATCCATTAAATAATGTAAAGAAATTTTAATGCATGCACTAGCATGATTTATCCCTCAAAATATTATTTTTATTATATTTGTGGAGGGTGTTTTTATTTTAAAAAATTGAAAATTATGCAATGCGTATTATTTTTAATACATCAAATCAAACACTGCATAAGAAGTAATCCTAGCTTAATTAAAACAAATATTATTAATACATCATATTCAAAATTTATTTTTATACACCCTACCAAATGACCCTTTACAGTATATTCGAAACAAAGGAAAATATTTTGAGAATTTCCTTTCCTTTTTTATGTATTTGATACATAATTTAAAAAATATTACCATTTATATATAGTCCAAAATAATATTCTAGTATGAAGATGAGTGTGTTTGATAAGATATAATCCATATTGAATGTTATTTGTGGTACTTGTTTTTCATGTTTTCACTAGAATAGACTAATAGTCATTTTCCTTGATATACTTATTCTTTTAGAAAGATATATCTTCCAAATTATGGAAATTTCAGTTTGTTTCAACTCTAAGAGGCATTATTACAATGGGGAAATGTGCTAGTTTATGATTGACCAAAATCATTGATACATACAGTTTCAAGTCTAATTTGATTGTTGACCCTTGCAATAAAGTCATCAGCTCTCTTACTTAATTCATTAGGCTCTGTTTCTGCAACATCACATTTGAATTCTTTAAATTTCTCTAATTCTTCATTTTCTCTGTAATTGCTGGTACAGTAGTTTCCCCTAATCCCATCCATCACATTTTCGAGATTAGCACTTTGCTTTTCCTCCTCTTGTTCATCATCATTATTATCATATCCGCTAAATTCCTCTTCTTGCTCCGACACATATTTCAAATTTACACTAAAAGGTAAAGAACAAGAATATTTCGATCTTGAAATCTTACACTCTCCACCAAGAAAGATGAAGTTTTTCTCATCATTTTCTTGCTCTGCTGCGTAGCTCTGTTTCAGTAAATTAGAAGGAGATTTTGGTGATTTGAAGATCTTGGACTCTCCAACAAGAAAGATGACTATAATGTTCCCAATTAAGAAAATGCACTTAGAACTGAAAAACAGAGCACCCAATTTGGGAATAGAGTCCAAGAAAAGAGATTTTACGAAAGCGCGAAGAAGGGGATACCAAAGAGGACTTGAGAGAAATAAAATGCAAGTAAGAGAAGTGAAAGAATAGACCATGAGCTTGTTAAGAAGACTTTGTTTCCTGTACTTGTTGATGGCTTGAATCTTCTTCATTTGAAGAGAATCCATTATTGTTCTAAAAACAGAGCAAAGTTGCAGAAACAGAGAGGGGTTGGGAAAAATGAATGTGCCTAATTAAGCTCTTAACAGCATTGTTATATTAAAGATAGTGAAAGGAGACAGTTTAACTTTATTTAAAGTTAATGGAGAAGGAAAAGTTGTATCTTTTACTTATCTTCTTGCCTATGCTTTTGAGCTGCTTTTGTGTTTTACCCTTTTGCTTTTATGATTTGGGGGGAAAACTGTAAATGTCAATGCATTGGATTCTTAATTCAAGGAAGAGTTAGAGAAGGAAAGATTATACTAAACCTATATGTTGTGGGTTCGAGCCGTGAAAGCAATCACTAAATGCTAATGCTTGTGTTAGGAAAGACGGTCTACATAAGTGCTGCCCTTCCTCAAACTCTGCTAACGCGGGATGCTTTGTGCATCAAATTGTCTTTTATACTAATAACGGAAAAGGGTCATATTTGTCCTTGTACTCTTAGAAAAGGGTTATATTTACCCTTCGTCATACTTTTTTTGATATATTTGCCCTTGTCATTCAACTTTGGGCACATATTTGCCCTTATACTCTTAGAAAAGAGTCATATTTACCCTTCGTTATACTTTTTTGATATATTTTCCCTTGTCATCCAACTTTGGGCACATATTCGCCCTTGTAAGGGGTCATATTTACCCTTCGTCATAATTTATTTATTTATTGATATATTTGCTCTTGTCATCCAATTTTGGGCACATATTTGCCCTTCTACAGTTAAGTATCATGTCACCATTTTTAATATCCTATGTGGCGCCTACATGACGCTTACATGACTCCACGTGTATATATTTTATTATAATTAAAAATTTTATTTTCTATTGAGGAAAACTGTAAATGTCAATGCATTGGATTCTTAATTCAAGGAAGAGTTAGAGAAGGAAAGATTATACTAAACCTATACGTTATGGGTTCGAGCCGTGAAAGCAATCACTAATGCTTGTGTTAGGAAAGACGGTCTACATAAGTGCGGCCCTTCCTCAAACTCTGCTAACGCGGGATGTTTTGTGCATCAAATTGTCTTTTATACTAATGATAATAGAGTCAAGATGAGGATACTATTTTTTGAGATATTTTTAGAGACGATGAAGAAAATAGATCCTAAAATATTCAAATAAGATGAAACTTACGTCAAAATTTGTTATAGAATTATGAAAAAATGTATAACAAATTATGGGAAAATGTTGAGAAAGATGAGATACATCTCGTAATTTCTTGAATTAAATTTCCTTTAAAAAGGATTATTTGATGCATTAAGCTTACGTTATATGATCAGGTGAGAGAAACTCGAACTAATATCTGTTAAATACAATTTTATCTTACACTCTTGCAAGATATTGTTTTCACGGCTTGGCCAACGCCGTGAACTCCTGCTAAAATAGTGAGCATTTTTACAGAGGAGCATATATTTGTTTGATTTGATTATCAATAATTTATTTAATTAATAAGGCCAAGTGGTAATTAAATGCACGATCAATATATATATCCTGCTTGAAAGGTGCCTATTACCTATCTAAGAAGTAGTGTTACTTATAAATACGTCAACAGATAGTGTGGATTAGTCACTCATTAGTCATAACATGTGAGAAAAAGTTAGATAAACAAAAATGGAGTAAAAGAGAGAAAAAATACTTGTTAATAAGATTAGAGGAAGGTAGATGGATGTTTCGTGCTCACTAAAATAAATTTAAATTATGATATAAGTGGGCGTGCAAAGTATATAGGTACGTACTCAAAGCATATATATGATTATAAATAGCATTCTTTAATATTAAGATATGTTTCAATTTACGTGATATCTTTTCTTTTTTTAGTTCGCTTATGAAAAGAATATCGTATTTTCTTGTTTGACAGCTATTTAATGGTACAATCCCTGATTTTTTAAAATCTTTATTAGGTCTCAGTTAACACTTTATTGTGAAGAAAAGTCAACTAAAAGTAAGCACTTAAGTGACTTTAGAAAGCACGAATTCATACACATATGACATAACAAAGTCTTTCCTTATGTCCGATCAAACAATGTCACATAAATTAAAACAGAAGTAAAAGTAAATAAGTTTAAGAGAGATACAATAAAGTTTCTTCTTCTCATTACTTTTCATTTTAAAATATAGAGAAATGTGGCTGTTAGAACTTAGAAGAGAAGCTGACTTCTAGATTAAGTACTGATAAATGACATTGAGTTGATAGCCCTTCGATTCATCAAACGTAGGGCCGTCAAATGGGCGGGTTGTGTTGAAATTGAAGATATTAAAGTGGGTTGAAATAGAAATTGAGTTGGATCCTGACCTGCCCAAGTTTACTTTGGGCTTAAATGGGCTTTAAAACGGATTGGGTCTTGACCCGACCAATTTGACCCGCTTAATCTCAATAATTTTAATATATTGGTATTTAAGTTTTATAACAACAATTTGAATTTCAATTCAAGAAAATTTAAAAAAAAGAAGTTACAAATGGATAGATAAATCCTAAAAAAATATAAAATAGGTAGTAATTCATACCTTCAATATAGAAATATACATTACATCAATGCAAATAAAGAGTCTTAAAACAGGTTGAAATTGGAGATTAAATTGGGCTCAATTGAGGATTCTCTTCAAATGGGTTAATGCTTGAATGGGTTGAGATTGAACCCAATTCACATTATCTTGAGCCCAACCCTTAAAATTTTGGATGGATTAGGCTGGTTAGCTATAATTGGGCTCAATTTTGACACCCCTAATCAAACGGGTGTTATCGAAACACCCCCGGCCTGTTATTTGAGGATTATACTTGACATATGTTAGTTAAAGAGGCAAAACTCAAACTCAATCCGCTAATCCGTTTGAATTTGGGTGGAGTAGTAGTCTATCTATTTATAAGCTCAATTCATTCGGAAAAACGAACTAATACAATATATGAATTGTATATAAACAGTGAATATAAATATATATATACATTTTTAATACATGATTATATATCATATATACACAGTTATACATTATTATACAATATCGATAGATTATATATAGATTCAGCCATTTAATTGAATTTTTTTTTTCACTTTTATAGTTAGGTAAGAAGCTCTTAATTTGGGAATAACCCAACTAAATCCATTTATTTCAAGTATCTCAAAGCATCCCACAGATTTAGCCCAAAGTGACCCGTTAAGATTGAAGGGAAGTTTTTAATTCAATTTGTGTGCTTTCTTTTCTAATTCCTTGATGGATGTTTAGCATTAGGTTCAACTGAATTTTCTCCAACATGATTTTTCTTGTAGCACGATGAATAAAGATAACCGATTAATTGATTTAGTTTGATTCTAACATTTAAGAAGGTAATTAAACTGATTTGGTCATCTTTTAAAGAAAAAACCGATCCAAATCAAACTATAAACACTACTATTAATGTGTATTAGTTAGGAAGTTCTTAGCCAAAAAAAAAAATGAGTGTAATCAATATGAAAGTAACTAGTCCATTCAGTTTAACATTATTGCGAAATTTGTACATGATCTGCAATTTAATTTTGTTAATCCAAATCTTAATTTATTGCGCTAGTCTTTTTAGCAGGACTGCAACACTAGAAAATAGGACTTCAAAAATTTGTGACTGTAAAATTAGATAAATTTAAAACTTTTCGTAATTTTTAGTAATATACATATGAAGATTTATTTGTGGATATTTGGTTTAGAATGCTTATTGGTATCTTTAATAAAAGTTGGATTAAGTTGCACGGACTAGACTATAACGGATTGTTTAGTCTAATATTGATCTAATTTATCTTAACGCAGTCAAATTTCAATCCATTTTAATTCGTTCAAATTTATTTGAGAAAACTCATTTACCATCCTGATCAAAATAGAGTGTAGTGATTTTCTCTTTCGACTGAAAGACAACAATTTCTTTCTGCTTCACTAAGATTTGTCTCGTCAAATTAAACCGACATCTTTTTACCAAATAAAAACAGAATCCAAGAACACAAAGAAAGAAAAATAACACAGTAAAAAGAAAAGGTCAAGTTATGTGCATTAAAGGTCACTGATTACATAATTATAGATAAATTATTTTTATAAACATTACTTAGTAAATGAAAATTAGATAAAAATGATAATTGATTTGTTGCTATTATATATATATATATATATAATTCACTTATTGTGAAAAATACTATTCTTGGTTTACTATTAGAATAGACATTTGTTGGTTGATGAACCGATGGTGTGCTTATATAGATTCTCACGAGCCATTTTTTATAGTTAAGTTATGCCCCAGTGTCATATCTTTATATGCTATCAGAGTCAAATTATTCTCTGTTGATATCGCAGTCCACTTAGAATGGGTTACAATGCCACATTAATTATTGAAGAATAGATTGATGATTTGCTTATATAGATTTGGATAATCCTCCCTCACAAATTAGCTTTTGAGGTTAAGTTGAGCTCAAATGTCATATTTTTACCTTTACTGCTTCTCCTTTAAGCATGTAATGAAGCATTCAAATTTCAAAATTACAATGGAAATAACCAACGATACACATTAGAGAAACCGGCCAGCAAATCTTAATTATATTTTTTGAATTAGTAAGAGTAAAAACCCATAATTAAGAAATCTAAGAGTGGACACATGTATCAAAGCTCATGTTAGATACTTATTAATACATAACATTCATATTAGCAGCAATGTCCATATGATCTACAACAACATGACTACATTATCTTGATGTGGCACATATCCACATAATTAAGACCATTTCACAGCCTAATTTGATGCTGCATCCATCCTGAATGACATTAATTTAATGATCTCCCTGTCAAAAAAAAAAGATCCATTGAAATGATTAATCATGCACTTTAACTAAAGATAGTTATAAGCTAGTAATAATTAATTCCTTCCATTTTCCTCCTTTAGTACTTTCTCTTTTCTTTTGCTCATTTTTTAAAAGACTAATCTTGAAAAAGAAAGTCCAAGTGAAAAAAAATATTCCTCCATTTCATTTTATGTGAGTCTATTTTAATGATACAAATTTTGTGAAATTTGCCAGGGAGTACTATTTAATTATTTTGATAGAAAAAAAGAAGATAAAAATTTCACCTTCTTGAGGGTGATGAAATCCACAATTTTGTTTTTGGGTTTTCCATCTGGGGAATGAGATTTGTGCTGAATATATGAAGATCCATATTTCTTGATGAGTTTTTCCCTAACAAATTTGTTATAGATAAAAGCAGCTCCTCTGAACTGGGGAAGAACCAACCATGCCACCATTCCCAATTTCACCTCATACCAAATTGGTATCCTAGCATTATACAACATCATGTATCCAACTAACATTCACAATTACATATAAGAAAAAGAAAAAAAAAATCTGGTGCACAAAACATATTGCATTAGCAGGGTGCGGGGAATAAAGGACCACACTCAAGAAATGTTTCACCACGAATCAATAGAAAAACTATATTATAAAATATGATATATTTTTCTCATCAAATCAGTTCATTGGAAAAACACATAGTAGAAAGCAGTTCACTTGAATACTAGGAAGCTTTCTAATTTTTCGGTGTAAACACACTTCTTTTTCTCTCTTTTTTCACTAATTCTATCATAGAATATGAGAAAATAATGATTTTTTAGTAGTGGATATAGACAACCTAGATTTATAATGTTTGCATATCACTAAACATAAAGTTGAATCAAAATCAATTTTTTGCTCTTCTAATTCGAGGAGGATCAATTGAGAAGCTTAATTAATTAGTTAATTACCATTGTAAAATTGGTTGAAGAAGCATCTCCATGAGAGTAAGAAAAGAGTATAGAATCCAATAAGCAAGCCATTGTTCATCATCCAACTTTGATGTGCTCTCTATAGCTACTACTGATGCATATCTACACAATAAACAAAACAAAAAAAATAAATTAAACTTTACAGACTCGATTATTTATATATATAAAACAAATCTTTTATAAAAACAGATGAATTACTTACAAAGGATAGAGTAACATCACCACTGGCCTGCATGTTTATTCAAAAACAAAATCAGAATAATTATAAGATTAAACTAAAAAGATTAATTAAACCATGGTTAAGAAATGAAAGAGGTTAATTAATTAATTAGTACCCGGCAAGAGCATGTAGATGAGTAAGCAAAGCCCAGAATTTGCTCATGATTAAATTTTACCAAATAATATTGTCTTTAATTTAAATTAGAGAACAAAAGATTGTAATTTGGATGGCAAATAATTGATGGAGACAACATATTTATAGTGCCAAAAATGGTCAAACATGGCATTTCTAGGTTTTCCACCGACCAATTCTATTTATAACTTTACGTACCGACACCATCTAACCATGACAAACACACAATTAATTAATTAATTAAACAAAGTAAAGTGGTACTGGTCCATTAAGTAATTAGCTTAGCTTGGAGGAAAAATATACTAGATTTTAACGATTTCGGATGTAATATATAGCATATGTTAAAATTTATTTAATTTTATGATTTCAAATATATTATGTAAAAAGTAATTAAAATTTAAAAAAAAACTAAAAATACATTCTTTTTTTAAAATAAATTAAAAATAAAACAAACGAATTGAAACAGAAAAGAATGGCCGTAAGACCGTAACTAATTAAACATAGCGGCTTCCTCAAAGCTGTTGTTTAATTTATTTATATATATTATGTTAGAAATTAGAATTATATTTACCGGGAAGAGAAGCCACGTGATCATGTTATCGATGAAGTGGTCGGTGACAGGTTCCATTTGCATCTCTCTAACCAAGTTTTAATTTGTTTGGACCATAAAGACAGTTCCGTGCATTAAAATTTTTGTTGTGTGTAGAGTTTGGGGAAAAATTCGATCACAAAGATATATTTTAAAGTATAATTTTTCTGTTTTATATTATTTGATTTAAGTTGAATTGACAAATTTTTAAGAAATTTTTTATTAAGGGTGTATTTTATTAAATTAGCATATTAATGATATTTTGAAACTTTAAATTTGACTATTACTATTTTATCTTATTTTTAAGTATTAAGGATAGAAAAAAAGATACAATAAATTTTTTTAAAATTTTTCAAATTGGACAAATAAAATGAATAATTTATTTTTGGTATAGGGGCGAAGGAATATATGAAATAATTATTTCAAATTATTTGAAATTGAAGGCTAAAAATTAATTAAATTGTCTGGAGCGACAAAAATAGGTGTCAACATGCAACTGCCTTTTCCTTTGGCTAGGGTCAATGAAAGAGAGTTTAGAGGTAATTAGTACAAATTTTAAGAAATTTTTGGTCAAATTCAATTACGGATTTCCTACATATTTTAGGTAATGTGAAAATTCAGGTCACTTGTATACAGTTCAAGATGCTTGATTTAAAGCACGATTTCAAAGATTTAAAAACCTTTTAACTTTGAATTATGGAGAGATCAAAGAGCTTGAGAGTAAAATGAGTGAAGAAATGTTAGAATACAATCAAAATTTTAACATCGAGCTCAACCTATATATCCCAAAACTTAAAGAATCAAGTTATTTGTAGATCGACTCAATCGATTGAAAAAATAATCTCGTATGGTAAGAAGATCTTATAGCTTAAAGATAAATAACAAATAAATTTAGTATGAAAAAATAAAAACTTACAACCTCTTAAATATGAATATTGTGCACTTCACATGACTCATAAGTCATAAAAAAGAAAATACATGAACATAATCTCGATGAGATCATCGATCTCATACCAAATCCCATCAATAGAATCACTTTTTCGAGAAAATACGAGACATCTAAGTCATACAAGTAAAGAGATCTATTCATTTTTAAGAAAAAGAAAAAACGGTGGCGCCTAAACTAGTCGGACTTGCTTGAATCGATAGGCTTACCGGACTTCTCTGTCTATTCAATTTATTTTGTTGCAGACTCCCGCTACCCGCTCTATATCTATTTATTCTAAATATTTGAATCTATTCATTAAATCTAATTTAGTTTATTAGTATTAGTACATCATTGAATATACAATTCAAAATGTTTAGGTGCTTTGGAGAGCCATTTTAAAAAATTCGATTATCCAACCATTATATCTAATGGGTCAAATCGAATGATTACTTGTTTTTTCAAACCATTTTGTATGTACTACACTAAACAAACAACTTTGTTTGTCTTCCAAAATAATTCAACTTTAAGTAATTAGTTGTTATTGTTATTCAACTTAATTTATTTAATTCATGATCATTTTAATTAAAAAAGTTATTTTTAAAAATAAAAGAGAAAATGGTTTAAAGTCCCCCCAACCTATACCCGAAATCCAAACTACACACTCCAACTTCACGGGTGTCCTATTATCCCCCTGAACATTTTATTTCTCTATTTACTACACACTTGCGTGTTGACCTGTACACATAAACCAAACATTTCATTTCTCTTTTTGTGACGTGATTTTCACGTGCGGGTCCCATTTCTCAACCTTTTCTTTTCCCTCCTAAACATAGAACGACCCTCCAACCTTCACCCCCAATTCTTTCTTTTTTCTTTTCTCTTTTCTCCTTTTCATCTGATATATATATTGAGAGAGATATACAAAATTTGTCACATACATTGACAACTCCTCTAAACATAGCAATAATACAAATCAAATACTACTTTGGAATAGATTGGTTGCTGAAGAACATAGCAACAACACAAATCAAAATACACAAAAACATCTTCCATTGGAACCTACTACACCATTTCCACCTTCCATTGAACCTCCTCTCCAAAATCAAATTAGAGTTACTCAAGTTGTCAATATGAACCTGCCTAATCCATAACTCTTGCTCCAACTCATTGATTTTATTCACCAATCTTGGAAGGATAAAATTTGATCTTGGATCCACTTCTTCTTTGTCCCTCCATCGAAAATTTTTACAGTTTTTAGATTGAAAAATAGAGAAAAATAGTACATTAGAATCAATTGAATATAAAGTGAAGCAATAATGCAAGGGAAAACACATACACCATAGCATGGGCAAGACCAAAATCTTCTTCCCGGATTTAATTCCGACCAAGAAGTTTGCAAATTCAGCAAAATCTCATGTTTGCATCTCACTACAGCGTTGAGCATTGGGTCTGATTCATCCATACAAAGCTTATTCAAGTTTTCATTTGCCATTTTTGACGAATTTAGAGAAAATTCAAAGAACCTAAATAAGAAATTAGAGCAGATTACAAACCCTAACTTCAAGATTTAAAGTTGAAATGAACATAAACAACTAAACCCTAGCTAAGCCCAAAAGAAAATCGTCAAAATATTGATGAAGAAATAAGAATTAATGGTGGGGCAAGAAGGAACAATGGTTTATTTAATTTGGGGAAGATGACCATTGCCCATCTCCCAATTTTATTACTTTTTCTAACGTTTTTTCCTCTTCTAACGCGCCTAGAGGAGGTGTTCTCACCTCCTATGATAGGTCAGCACTCAAGTGTGTAGTAAATAGAGAAATAAAATGTTCAGTGGGGTAATAGGACACCCGTGAAGTTGGAGTGTGTAGTTGGGATTTCGGGTATAGATTGAGGGGGCTTTAGACCATTTTCTCAAAATAAAATTAATATTTAAATTGATTTAGGATTCAATCCATCCTAAACAGCTAAATCCGATCTGATTCTTAACCTTGGTCCTATTATAATGATTGGCTATATAAAAGACATTCTTAATAAATAATAACATTCAATTAAAAAGTGGTTACCTAATTTCCCTATTTTTCCAAAGTTAGAAATCAAATGTCAGCTCAACATAAAAAAAAAATAATTAAAAATTAAAAAAAAAAAAAAACCTACTCCATGTATCTAAATAAATCACAAAAGCTAGTAATTATCACAACCTGTCTATTACATGTAATACTACTTGTTAAATGTAATTAACATAGACTTTAAAAAGGTTTATTTAAGACGTCCATTTCAACTTTATGTTTGGAACATATTTAGGACCAGAAACGTATGATTAATATGGCCACATGAATATATATCGTTTATTATGCATATTTCATGCTTTAGCTATGTGTAACGAATAAATTCCCTACTTGGTATGTAATGAATATTGTAATATTGCGAATGTTCAATATCGAACATCTTCTCTTGGAGTGTATTCGGTACGAAAGAAAATGTTTTTTCATGAAATAAAATAATTTCTTGGATATGGAAAATATTTTTAGGAAAATAAATGGTTTCTTACTTATTTTTTGTGTTTGATACGTAAACAAAAAATATTATCATAAAAATATATGTATATATAATGTAAAAATTACACAAATCACATAGTGTTAAGAGCTAATTACATCCTATCCCAACTCTTTTCCAAATTACAACAAAAATCTCTTAAAATTTAAGGGTTTCGGATACATCACTAAACGTCCCAATACATTACCTTTGTTTATACAAGACAAACCTGTCCCAATACATCGCTCAAAGCCCCGATACATCGCGTCCTAATACATTACCTTTGTTGATACAAGACACAAATGTCTCGATACATCGCATCCTGATATATCGCGTAAGAGTGATGTATCCGAAAATAGGAGAGAGAGTGAGGAAAATAGTGATTTTTGTAATTTTTTCAAATGATAGGGAATTTTAGAGAATATGGTAAATTAAGTTGTGTATTTAAATAATTTTTCCTATAATGTAGATAAATACTATGAGAAGTGAGAGTGAGGGCTACGGAATGAGATTGAAAATGAGGTATGTTGGGATAGGCTAGGAGTACATAATTAATGTGAAATGTCACTCGTGAAACTTTTTCTCTAGTTCCACTAATTAAGAAAGTCATTTTTCTTATTTTTGCTAAACTTATTTTCCTGAAAAGATATTTTTCAAAAATTTTGACCAATTAAATATATAAAAAATTAAAAAATATTTTTCAAAAAATAGTTCCCTCCGAAACAAGAACACCCTTGAGCCATCCATTTTTCCATTGACTTTTTCAAGAGAGAAAAGGAGTTATAACGTTATATAAGCCATCAAAAAAAGAAGAAGTTATTTTATTAGTAGTGACTTCATTTTTAAAGTAGATTCCATGCTTTAGCTTTGTGTAATGAATAAATTCGCTACTTTTATTGAATATTATTACTCCTACAAGGTATCTAAGAATGTAAATGTACAAATCGAATATCATCATGAGCTATCAATTTTCTAAATATTCTTAAACATTTGGTTTTTCAACACAAAATAAAGAGAGAGATAATTACTTCCTTGGTTTACATTTATGTGTTTTATTTTTCTTTTAGTTTATTCAAAAAGAATGTCATGTCATTTTTTATATTAAGTAAGTCATTAATTTATATTTCATGTGTATTTTTTATAAATTTCAAAGTGATAAAAATAAACTACAATTATAAATAAAGAAAATTTTCAAAAAAGTATAATTACTTAACATACATTGCAAAAATATAGCCTAAAATTTACCTTACAATTTTTTAGTCCAAAATTCAATTCAGTATACAACAATATACATTCTGTATACAATAACATACAAAACTTTCATATTTTATTGGCCAAATCCATCGATGGCCCCCTAAAGTTGGCACCAAGTTTCACCTAGACACCTTATGAGAACGATGTTCATTTTAGACACCTCATGTAGGGTTCCGTTGTGTCATTTTGACACTTTTTGCTGACATGTCAAAGTGAGTGTGATACACTCAACAATAGTGCGTGAAAGACTTAATTTAGCCATTTTTTATTTTATTTTCTCTTCTTCTTCTCCAATTTTCAAGCCACCACCTCCCACCATTTTTTCAAGCTTAAACTCCTTTAATGGAGGTCGAATTTTTGACTCAAATTCGTTTTCAAGTCATTTTTTTTCTTCTTCATTGTATTACTTTTCTAAATTTACCATCACCTTCCTCTCCCTTTTTTTGACGGAAAAATGGATACCAACACCCGCATTTTATATTTATTCTCTCTTTCTTTCTTCCTCTCCCTCTTCTCTTCCCACAAAACAACACTAAAAAGAAAGAAAAAGAATAAAAAAATAGTAAAAGAAAAGAATTTTTTTTAAAAAAAGCACAAAAGAGATTTTGAGTGTAATGAAAAAACAATTTTCGATTCGACCTTTTTCGCCGGAAAAAATGGATATCAACACTCATATTTTATATTCTTTCTTTCTTTCTCTCCTTCGCTCTCCTCCTCTCATTTTCTCTCAAAACAACACTAAAATAGAAAGAAAAAAAAAGATCTTAAACAATTTTAAAAAACAGATTAAGAAAAAAATTAAGAAAATTATTGGGTGTAGTGGAGAAGACAACTACCATCAGGGGAGGGTGTTTTTTAAGAATAATATTTTTATTTTATTTACTAAATAGATTTTAAAATAATTTTTAACTTAAAATAACACATGTAATCATTTAATTGGTTGTTTGCCACATCATCAACGAGTGTATTACACTCTCCTTCAGCTTTTTGCTTATGGTAAAAAAAGTGTCAAAATAATATAGTGGGACCCTACATGAGGTGTCTAAAATGAACATCGCCCAGTTGAGGTGTCTAAGTGAAACTTGGTGCCAACTTTAGGAGGGCACCGATAGGTTTGGCCTATTTTATTTTTACAAAAAACATAAAATTGATATACAAAACTATATACTTAAAATACAGTATTATATACTTATAAAATATATTTATACATCCATATACAATTATATTCAATCTTATACACTATTATATATAAAAAAAACTCAATTATCTTTTTTCTTGAATTCAAACACTAGATTCATCCAAATATATCTCAAAAATTACATCAAATCACCCGGAAAACAGATTTAGGTTTCTCAATACATAACCAATCTTTTGCAATAATACCCACTCGAAATAGAACTTATTTGCAAAACTTTGAAACTTCGAAAATCAACAATGGTTGAACACTAATTCTGTGTTGGATTTGTGAAAGAAAAATTGATAAGAATATGTTGTTAGCAATAGTGTAGGAGTTCATTATGAAATAGGTGGAAAATAAGTGTTTTTGATAAATAGATTGGGAGGAATATCAAAGGTGAATAATTGATATGATTTTTCAAATAGGAATTTAGTCCCATTGAAAGTAGAGTAGCTAGGTCTATTCAATTTTTCAAGGTAGGAGATAACAAAAGGAAGTTATCTTTGGTATGAGTTTATATAAAATAAAATAAAATCTATTGTACACAATGGAGGAATTAGAAAACACGAAATTAGATCAATTTAGGTAAGCATTGAAATTGAGGAAGTAGTTTATTGCTATTTTACAACTTCAAAATGTCAAATAAGTATTCTATAGTATTTCTTCTGTTTAATTTTATTTTTTCACTTTAGCATATCAAAAGAAAGACTATCGTTTTTCGTGTTTTACTCTTAACATTAACTACTATTTTCTCTAATCATTTCCCATTTTTTTGTAATGCTAATAATTATAATGGGTTATTAGAATAAAATATGCACTTCACTTATTATATTTGATAAGAAATTTAAAGGTTCATTGTGAAAAAATAAAAGTGGACGAGATGAGTAATTTATTGTTTATGCAGGTTTCATGCTTTTTAGCTTTGTGTAGTATGTAATGAATAAACTCCCCTACTTGTATTGAAGATTACACGTATGCAATATATTGTTCAAGATCGAATATATATCATCTTCAGCTATCAATTTCCTTTTCCAAATATTCTTACACATTTGAGTTTTCAAGATGGAAATAAAATAGTCTACGGACTTGTTTGGAACGAAAGAAAACGAATAACTTATTTCGTAATTAATTTTAATATAGAGAAAATGAATAACTTGTTTCGCAATTAATTTTGATTGGGATAAAATCACAAAATTGATTATCTTGAAATTATAATATTATTTTTATTCTACATTAAAAATAAAATAAAAATCCTATAATTAATCTCGAAATAATTTTTTTCCAAACAAACGAGTGAAAGAACGGTATTGGATTGAGATTAATTTTGGACTTCTTAATTTAACCGCTAATCATGTCGCTATTACTCAACTTAATTTAATCTTTTGCTTCTTAATTAAGGAACCAGGCGCTTTATTCAAACATTTGAATACTCCCTTTGGCCTTTTTTTACTTGTCAATTTTTTACTTCACACACATATTAAAAAATAATACTCTCTCTGTCCAACAATAGTTGTCCACAATTGAGTTGTCACATTCTTTAAAAAACAATAAATAATAGTGGTAATATTATTATATTAACCTTTGACTTTATTAAATTTAATGCTTTGAGAGGTGTTTTAGATGATAAATAGTATTTAATAATAAGGGTAAAATAGACACAAAAGATAAATTATACACAAAAGATAAATTATCTCTCAACTTTTTAAATTGAACAAATATTATTGGACATCTATTTTTAATATATGGAGTATGATTTGCTTTTTTCATTCTGAGTTCATAATTCGACGGGCACGTTATTATTTTATCAATTGAATCGGTCAAAATAATTATATTTACTAATTAAATATATAAAATCTATCTAAAGTATACATATGAATTTGGTATAATATACTTTCTTTCTCTATCCAATGTTGTCCACTATTGGCTTGGCACACATCTTAAGAAACAATAAATAATAGGGATAATATTACTATATTATCCTTTGACTTTATTAAATTTAATGCTTTGAAAAATGTGTTAGATGACAAATAGTATTTAATAGCAAGAGTAAAATAGATTCAAAAGATAAATTATCTCTTGATTTCCTAAATTGGACAGATATTGTTGGACAACTATTTTAGTATAGTGGACAACTATTGTTGAACGGAGGGAGTAATTAGTATAGCGAGTTTACTATTTTATCCCTATTAATTGATAGAGTCTCAAACATATTTACTCACTACTCCCTCCGTTCCTATTTATATGTCACAATTTTAGATTTCACGTCTTTTAAAAAACTATGTAAGTTTATTATTATACCCTTATTTAGTATTTTCTTGAAGTCAAGTTTTAATAAACGAACATAAATTAATTTATTTAGTTTGACCAATAAACATGAATTAATCATTTAGTTTTTTTTATGTTGGTCAAATTCATACTTTCAAAGCTAATAACTCTCAAGTGTAAAATAGGAAGAATAATGTCATTTATGTATTGATTTTGTGAGATGACAAATATTAAGAGCCAAAACAACATAAAAATAGAAACGGAGGGAGTACATTTTTCAAAGACATTAACTTAATGTTAATAAATTGAAAATACGGAAAATTGTGACATTGACAAGTATAAGGGAAATCAAATGAGGAAATATTTTACAAGTAAATCGAGAGAGAGTCTCCTCAACAGTCCTAAATATCAACATTAAATGCAAATCAAACAGTAAAAGGCCCAATAATCTTAATCAGTACAAATCAAGTTAACATAATCAACATGAGAAAATTATTAATTGTCCACCTTATGACCATTAGATTCTGTCTCATGGTCAAAATTACCATTCTCTTTGCTGCGCTTCTGGTGTGCTAAATCAAGAAAACAGGGAGTCAGCATTTGTTCATATTCAGGCACTTTAGCATAACCAGGAAAATAATTGATATCAATAATTAGATACCGATTTCCATCTCTACTATCTCTTATCATGTCAAAATTAAAAAGATGAAGTTTCAAAGCACGTCGTAACTGCTTTGAAACTTCGTTAACGAAGCTCGATGGAGGCATTATCGCTGCCTCCATCAGCTTCGCTAAACTCTCATCACTCTGTTCATTATCAGCAAAAGAAGAAATTAACGAAAACGGAATTAAATTCTCCGAATTCCCCAATTTCTCTTCGGTTATATTACCCAACGACTTCCTTTTCACACATTTCACATGATCCCCTGCTACGTAAACCTTGAAAATCACTCCTCCGTGGTTTACGAATTCCTGTAATACGATTGGGGTTTTAATTCCGTTTAGTCCGTCGCGATTTAACACTAGAGACATCTGATGAGCGTCTGCAGTAGCATTGGCGATCAACGCCTTTGCAATCAGGGGAAATTTCATCCCCTGATTAGCAATTGCATCCTGCAGGCTTTCGTTGGAGTCAACGAAAGCCTGCACGGGAATTTCTAGATTCTCGATTTTCAATTGGCTAACCGCGTCGAGCATGGAGACTCGATTGTGGAGCATCTCGATGGATTCAATGGGGTCGACTATGATAGAATTCGGGTTTTGAAGTGAGAATTCTTCCAATTGCTTCTTCCATTCTGCATCGTAGAGCTTGTGGAAAACAGAGTCGAAAGGGCCCTGTTCTACCAATGGCTTTTCGAGATCGATTGGGATGAGATCAACGCCTCGTTTTTTGGCGTAAACGAGGAGAGAATCTTGGATGAAACTGCTTACACTTCTGGGTGCAAGAGCGTAGCCAATGCGGAACCTCTCTCCAGCTAATAGTGATTCAGGCATGGCTGCTTAAGCGTAAGAAGGAATATTTATCGCACTTTTTTGAAAAAATCGAGCTCAGAATTATTGAAAGAATTCTTAAAGTCGAAAGAACAACAAAGAGGAAGAGATGACTGGTTATAGAGAGGATTTTAGGAACTGAATGTGTGAGGTATTATTGATACTGGGAGTCTATATATATAGAGATGCAAGGAGGACGACATGGTAATAAGAAAATATTAGTATTATTTTGTTACTGGATTTTAATTTGTTTGACTGGTTTTTAACTTAGAAATAAGAAAAATATTAGTACTAGTTTGGTATCATAATTACTTTTCTTAATCCAAATATAATTACTTTTCTATTATTTAAGTATAGTAGAAAAGAATGTAATCTACAATAATTTATTTTCCTTTTTAAGTTTTAAGTAGGATTTATAAAGAAAATAATAATTTTTATTTTATTTTACTAGTATATATTATTTTCTGGAAAAGATCAAAAATATTCTTAAACTATGTGAAAGGAATAAAAATGTCCTCATTAATACTTTGGTTTAAAAATACACTTGTTATCAATATTTTAGTCTAAAATGTCCTTATTGTTACCTAATGAATCTAAAATGTCCCCTTTTTTTTATTAGTTAAAGTTGTTTTAAAAGAAAGAAAATAATAATACTGCTCTTTAAAAGCAATATTTTTTATTAAGAACAAGAAGTACTAAAAAAAGAAATAATACATTTATTTGGAAAATAGCCATTTTTATCTATTTAGTAACAATGGGGCATTTTTGAGCCTAACTATTAACGACAATGGCATTTTTGAACCATAGTATTAACAACAAGGACATTTTTGGACCAAAATATAAACGAAGAATATTTTTATTTATTTCACATAGTTTTAAGACATTTTTTTTTTACCCTTTTCAACACTATTTGGTATAAATAGTGATATAATCCTATATATTTTGATTCAATGCAAGAAACAATACTATGAATTTATTTACTATTACTCTCTCTTTCGTTTTCTCACTAATTTCTCTTATTTCATAGTAACAGACAACATGACAATAAGAAATACAGAAATCTTTTTGCATATATACTTCCATCGTTTTTGTTTTAGAAAATCAATGAACCGTGTCTCGATTCTTAAAATACAAACTATAAAATATTTCATCAAAAAACACGTATAGTAAAATGTTAGAATTGTTCAATATCATGTTAAATATTTGGATCAATCCCAAATTACTATAATTTATTTTTATATATTTATGAAAAGTGTAGGAAACTTCATCGGTTTTATAAAAACCAATTTGTTTTTAGTACTTTGTTAAAAGTGGGAAATTAAAGCAGAAGACGACATGCATGGGAATAGAAAATAGCTAGTGGCTTCGTTATAAAGTGTAATTGCAAAATAATTAATTTAGCAGAAGATAAGATGCATATCAATAGAAAATAACTACTTTTATTTAAATTAATTTAGCTACGCTGTAAAGTGTGATTGTTTGAATAAGCAATTAAAAGAAAACGCGGGAATTAATGGAATAGATGATAAAATAAAATTAGCTTTTGCATAATACAACACAGAAATAGTAGGAAATATATTAGCTATTTTTTATTATTAGTAGTAAACTATAAATGTGAATAAAAGGATGAACAACATGCAATATTTAATACTCTCTCCGTTCAATAATAGTTGTCCACTATATAAAAATTAGTTGTCCAACAATATTTGTCCAATTTAGAAAATCAAGAGATAATTTACCTTTTTGATCTATTTTACCCTTGCTATTAAATACTATTTATCATCTAACATATTTTTCAAAGCATTAAATTTAATAAAGTCAAAGAATAGTATAGTAATATTACCCTTATTATTTATTGTTTCTTAAGGAGTATACCAAGTCAATAGTGAACAACTATTATTGGACAGTGAAAGTATGGAGTAGTAAATAGTTTTGTTCAAAGGTACCTTGACATTAGCAAAAAGGTAAAAAGGGGCACATGAACCAGCCTTGAAAATGCCTCATTAAATAAATTTATAATAAGAAAAAGATTTGGGAATCTCAACTTTATTTTTAAAAATTGTATTTTGGTTGCTCTTTACTTTGAAATTTTGTTACAATGCATGTAAGAGAATAAAATAGAAAAGTTTTTTTTTAAAAAAAAAACATAGTTCGTTTCTATTTTATTTTATTTTTTGCGTGATGTTTAGTATCTATTTTGGGAATTGACTAATTTAAATTCCTGTCAAAATCTCACTTTGAGGGGTAAAAATAAAACACTCTATCAAATAAGACTTCATACAAAACTAGTACGTACTTATCTAATACTCCCTCCGTTTTATTTTGACCTGACACAGAGTTTAAAAAATAAAGAAGATTTTTGAACCTTGTGATTTTGAATTAAAAATATGTAGAATGTATCAAAATGCCCCAATCTTGTGGTCATATATGAAGTTGTTAAAACAGAAAAGAGACAATCTTTTTTGCCACGGAATAAAAAAAGAAAATAAGACAAATAAATTAAAACGGAGCCGTAAAAATAAGTAAATGGGCGAGAATAGAGCCCACGCGGTGGAGAGGTGTGCTAGATATTCGACGATAGGTTTTTTTTCGTCAAATTTAGTCATATACGATTATAATTCTATCAAGTTGTGCTTTGTCATTTTTAGTGTAATTTGTTCAACATGCATGTGATATGTCAATTTCAGTACAATTGGAATTGATCCCTCTATATTTGAGCAATTCATATAGCGTAAAATTGACCCAAACAAATTTTAGGAATAACAAAAAAATGAGAAGTTTTATTGATTTGGTTTATGTTCATTCACTTCCTATCTCGAAAATAAGATGAATTGATAATCAAAACAAAATTTCAATGGTAAACAATAATTTTTGGTTAACGAGTTTAAGTATTATGGTGTAGTAATATTTTTACAAAATTAAGTTACTTTTGCGTGAATCTATTTAATATTATTAATGGATAAGTTTAAGATAAATGATAAATATTGTATTATATATAACAAGTTAAATTATATTATATTGTTAGTGCATATTATAAATTATCCCTAAATATTATTTCAAACATTTGAATTAAGATTTATTAAAAGGTCTATGGTCAAATCACAAATGGTCCTAGATAGACGGGACTTGAATTTAGTTAAAACGAATCTAACATAATAAAATTATAAAAGAACATGTTTACAATGAGGTAGGCACCTATAGGAAAATATTGACTTGCCTTTATAGGATTGAGAAAAGAAATATTTTTTGCCTAAATTTTGAAGAAAAAAAAAAACCATAGTAATTTCTTATGGTATCTTTCTTCTACACAGAATAATAGGTAATTCTGGGTAAAATTAGTGAGCCGTGTAATAGACAATCATTTCGCACAGTTCATTAGGACACTTGTGTCAACCATAAACCGTTGATGCCTTGTGTGCATGTCTATTTCGCTTTAAGAGATATCATGGTGGAATTTTGGATAGAACCTTTTGAACGCAACCGTTGATTCCATTTAAATAATACCAAGCAAAAATGATGATGTTCACTCTGAAAGTAGAAAAATATTTAGAAAGAATTAACTTTGACCAAATTTTGTGTTTCTCAAAATCTTGACACAGTAAATTTGCGTATACGTTATATTATCTATGACTAGATATCTTTCATCTTTCATTTATCTAAACCTTTCTCTTCTCTTTTATACTTTCAACAATAAGATCATAAAGGGTCATATATATATACTGTAATACTATTTTTTTTGTTTCCCTTCCGGTGTCCATACCCGTGTCAAGGCTCCACTAATCTAGATTCGCTTTGAGAGTGTAAAACACTCTCTATTAAAGCCTAAAGGCGACTACATTTCTCAAGCTTGAATGAGAGAACTGATCTGATTAAGAATGGAATACTTGCTACCTCACTGCAATTTTTGGTGGTATATGTAATACTAACAGGGGCGTATCCAGAGGGGGGTCACCGGGTTCACGTGAATCCATGCTCCCCTCTCGAGATCATATATAGTAGTGTTATATTTTCTAAAAAAATATGTAAATATAGATGTGTGAACCCACACTCGAAATATCATATAATGCGATGATGAATGGGTGCACCTCTCTAAGGGAGGTTAGAAATTTGAATTTTATATCTATCTTGTTTTATTTTTCTTTCTAAACTTGGTAACACTTCTCTAAGTGGTTATTGATAGAACTTATGGTGTTTATATATATATATATATATTACTATTTGAATAGGATAAGAACTAATTCCATTGCGAGAGAGATCCAAATTCCGGATATGTTGTTGCTTTACTGATCAAGGTTAACCAAATTGTCATAGGCCTGACAAATTAAGCAGGAAGAACCATGAACAATGATAGCAGCTCCGCTCTCACCGTTTCTCCAGGCACCATCAATCAGTATCACTTTTGTTTTTGATAATCGAGAAATCCTCGAGGGTCATTCATTATATATCACTACAACAAAACTGTGAATTACCTCCGCAGGAATTTCGTACGAATTTACATGTAAAATTCTAAAATTCCTAAGTTATAAAATATTTTACCTGTGCAATTTTTTTTCAAAGAAAATCCGCAGGTAAATTTGGCGCAAAAATATTACTTGGAGAATTAGTGGGGAATTAATTTGCACGTAATATTTTCGTAGGTAAATCCACAAGTAAATGAACAAAAATAAATTTCTTTATTATTTTGCAGAAAATTCCCCAAGTAAAATTACCTACGGATTTAGTTGGGGATATTAAAAAAAATTGAACATTTATAAGTTAGAGAATTACTTGAGAGTTTGGTTCTACGAATTTAGATATGGATTTATTTAATGAGACTTTACCCAAAAACTACATACCTGGGAAATTACTTGGGGATCTTGTCATTGCGGATTAGCCGGGGATTCCTTTAATTGGAATTTATGGGAAAATTTCTGTACTAAAAAATGTTATTTTTATTTTTGTTTAGAAACACTCTCTTAATTAATGTGGTTAAAATTGGTGAAACAATTTTCCCAAATATCATATACTATTAATTTTTTAATAGAAATTTAATGTGTTATTGGAGACATAATAATAAATGTCTCAGTTTCAATTTCTTTTTTATTTAAAACATATAATTCTCATAATTATATTCTCTTTTTTAAAAAAAAAAGAAGAAAAAACACTCATTGTTTGAATTTTCACTATTCATTGAAGGACGGTAAATAATTTTAATCACGACTAATTTAAATAAAACTCAATTATAATTTTGAAATATGGCTTACTACATTTCATTAAATTGTGTATTATTGAGTAATTAAGTATATGTTTTAAGTAGAGAATATTTTATTTATATTTGTATTTATCGTAAAGTTTAATTGTCTTCATCAATAGATAAATCTATATTAAATAAAAAAATAATTTTGAAAAATGTATATCCTACTTGTATATATTTTTTATTTCAATTTATGTGACACAATTTCAAGAGTCAAACAATTTGATTTTGATCGTAAATTTTAGCATAAAGTCTTTAAATTTTTTGAAATAAAATTTACATATTTGAAAACTACGTAAAAGTATTATAAATAATAATAATTAATTCAAAATATTTTTAAAATATATATGAAAAAATTATGGTCAAAGAAAACTGTGTTTGGATCTCAAGATGCTACATGAGACGAAGGAAATACTTTATTTGCGTATATTAAAAAATAATTTAATTTGAAATGGATGAAATATTTTATTTACACAAATTAGAAATAGAGAATAAATAAATATTTTTACATATTGATTTATTGAAGAAAAATTGGAAAAAAGATTAAGATGTAATTTTGTGAATCACTATGATTCTATACAACATCGGTGGATAAAGATAAAAAATTTGACATTGTAAGGCTTCCTCCTAAAGTGATTAGTACTGAATTTGTCGGTCTTCTAGGAATTAAATTAGGGAAACTAATTAATATGTAGTTAATTAGTTAGGGTGTTTGTGGGGGCTCTGTAGTTTTTGTGTGCACTAGCACTGTTTAATTAAATTAATTAGATTGGGGATATTAAATATAGAGAAAACAAAAGACAAAATAGAATAATTAATATTCTTGGCAAAAATTTCTACAAATTTACCTAGGAATTACCAAATTTTTACCCAAAATTACTTGCGAATTTTTAGAATTTCTTGTGAAAATATTTGTAGGTAAATTACACGCGGATTTAATATCCCCAGGTAACACACTTGGGAATTTTAAAATCCGTAAGTAATAATTACCTATGAGCTTATTTCCAACGTATTTTAATTGGCAGGAAAATCCGCAACAAACTTCAATACCTGCAGATTTTGCTTCAAAACCCCAAAGAAAATACCCATGTAATTCGAGATTTTCTAGTAGCACGGTTTGAAACTAAGTGGTGATGAGCCCACCATTCTACCCTTCTCCACTTAAATACTAGGCTGGCAAGGTTTGAGCCCCTGATGTGCAGCTAACCTATATATCACAAGTTGCACTCCTACTACTAGACCAAATCCTTGAGGGCCAAGCACCATCTACATTCACCTTCAACAGACAAGCTTTAGAGCAACACATTATGTTTCAAGATCTGCTAAAACTTGTTGGAGAGAGAGAAAGAAGAGAGCATTTCCCTTGCATGCCCATAGATGAATCACAAATACAGCAGGCTCAATTATTACAATGCATAAAATGAGTTCATTTTACGTATACATCTGATGAGTTACAATAGAAGAAAATGATAGTACTCTCTTAAGGGAGGATATTCAACAAGATAACTTAAGCAGATATCTCATGTCAAAAGGATTTTATATTACATCAATTTGCTTTTTGAGAGTGATGATATGAGCTGGCTTTTTATAGGAAGGAACCCAAGGAAGAAGGGGGATACCTTCAAGTATATTTGGTTGAAAAATATCAGATCAGGCTGGAACATAATAATTGAGAAGAGAAATAAGCCTCCTAACTCAAAAACCAATCATATGTTTACAGTGACATCGTAATTGACAGTGCTGGATTATAAATGTGAAAGCAAGAAACTGCAAGGACGCCTTTGCATATATAAGATCGCACTATTCACTTAGTTCAAAATCTACTGGGTAATCAAGAGAGCGCAAGATTGGAAGTAAAGTTGATCTAGACAGGAGAAGTTTAAAATGTTTGTCAGTAATCCTCAAAATGAGACAATACTTGAACTATAACTCAATGCCACTTCCAGGACTTGCCTCGGTCTATAGTAACTAATGTGCTACAGTTCATTGCTTCAATAACTCTTACCTGATAAAACATAACCATTTATTTTTAATGTAGATTACACCAAGGAAATTCTGATTACATTATCCAATACTTCAACCATGTCGAGGAGGTGATAAACATCCATGAACAGAAATAAGAAGCTTAGCAATGCCGGAGATAAAAGCACAAATAAACCAAAACCAAAGATGACAAGGACAACTTTTTCAAGAGTGCATCCCAACAGCAAAAGTTGAATATGAGACAGAATATGATACGGACAAACTTCCTATAATCCTTTTAGAATTTTAATGCTCGTCAAATAGATTTTGAATCCATCAAATAATAAGAAACGTGACTCTTCAATAGAGATAAACCTTGTGGCATGTGGTTTAGCTGGTAACTCCGCACATAGCATGCAAAGTGATGAGTAATGACAAAATATGTGATTTGCTAACCAAGCACATTCACCAATTCTCTCATTCTTAGAATCTACCAAAGCAATTCAAATATCTAGATATATAACAGCTTATATCGAATGTTTAAACAGTAAGACTAGCTCAATGGCCAAAAGGTTTAGTGTTCCAGTTCGCCTTTGGTATCAGATTTTTCCTTTAACCACTTGGATGATTATAAAATACCCAATCTTTGTATTGAACCACCAGGGTCTTTTGCACTGGAAACAAAGTCACCAATGCACATTATAAGAACATACAGTCGGTGACAACCACTCGTCATTGGAGCCATATCGCTTCATACAACTTTCTTCACTTACTTTATTTACCTTTTTGTCTCATTCTTTATTTATATTCACGAATGATCGTATTAGAAATTCAACTGTACTGTTTTCCCAGTAAACAGGGAGGGTAGAGTGTAAGCTGACCTTACCCCTACCTCAGAGTTAGAGAGGTTGTTTCCGATAGATAGTTGGTAGATTAAATAAAAATCCAATCTTTGGATTGAACAACCATAATCATTTACACTACAAAAAAAGTCAATAAATATCAGCTAATGCACATTACAAGAACATACAGTCAATAACAAGCAAACACAACTTTTTTTTGGTGAAGAAATAGAGCAGCATACTACATTACACCTTGTTCTTAATACCCAATTAAGACAAAGAGAGAAACTACACACAAAATTAACAGTGAGAAAAAAAAAAAAGAAGCTGAAAACCAAGAGCTCTTCCTGAAATTTGACAAATCCACTAAAGATTAACCTGGCTAAGGCACTGAGGGGGCCACTGTCCTTTGTTCAGAAGAAGAGGGGTTTTCTTGGCGAAGCTCCTTAATTACAGCAGCCAATGCTTCAGGGTTAAGACCCAAATCGCAGAGGGAAATCAAAACAGAAAGAGAGTGACGATCGAGGCCAGTGTCCAGAATGTTGGACATATGAAATACAAGCTCCAGTGAATCACGAGCTGTACGTGCAGCCTCCGGATCCATTCGAGAGACTGTAAAGACAGATTCTTGATACATAAGAAGTTGAAAACTACCCAACATCAAATCAATAAGTAAATGCAGTCTGAGTAACTAAAATTGAGTCGAAAATGGAATGGGAAACTGAGAATTTACTTGGGATTTTGCTTCCTTTTTCTGTGAATCGATGATAAATTGGTTGCTGTTTCAAGATAGCTGCACTGTAGAACCGGCAAAGATTTGGGCGAACTTCTGTTTGACAATTTGTATTTGGATTTAATTAATGGGTACTGACTGGGCAGTGGTTTTTTCAAAGGGTCCACTAACCCGGACAATTCAAAATAGATTAGTTTCTTGCTTAATAATATTCATATTGTTAAATTTTATAAAAGGTAACGAAAGATAAAATTTATCTATTTTGAATAATTTAAGGCTATGTTTGACCTTTTTCACCTTTAAAAATAAACGATCTCTTAAATGAGGAATTACTTTATTTTTAAAAAAAAATGTTTGTGCTATTAGAGTGGAATTTTCAGATATTGTTATAGAGTTTTAGAAAATGAAATTATGTCTTTTTGGGGCATAGGTTTTTAATAGGGATCCCTTTTTAATATTTACAAAAAGAAAATATTTGATAGTTAGTGTGAGATGGTAGAAATATATGAGTGGTTTTGTGTTTTTCTTTTATAATTTGTGAATATTGCGCTCTCAATATACAATATAACTTATTGTTTCTTTTACGGCATAATTTGTTTAATATATATGTTACGAACATATAAATTAGTGCCACAAACAAGTTGCTTGTTAATTTTGGTGTCAGGAGCATAACTTGTTAGGTTTTTTTTACTGTATAACTTGTGAGATATTATGATACAAAAATATAAATATGTCCAACTCCAATGGATAATTGTTTGTTATATCTTGATATCAGAGATATTTTTAATCACTTATTTATTACTTAAAATGTTGAAGGACAAAATAAAAAAATCACAAATTTAAAGAGCAAAAATTAAACACCACCTAAATATAGGATATTCGTGCGAATGACACGAAAGAATGTTTGGATTGACTTTGCTTAAGTAGCTTATAAGCTAAAATCCATAAGTTGGTCGTAACCAACTTTTGCCTTTTAACTTCTTTTTTTTAACTTACTTTTTTTTTCTAAAAGCAGTTTTCTTTTATCTTTCTCAAACACCTCCAAAAATAATATATATAAAAAAATCTAAAAGCCAAAAGTTACTTAAAATAAGTAAGTCCAACTATCCTCTAAAAATATTACACTTCTTTTACTAAAGTATTACATTTTAATTAAAAATTTTAAAAAATTGAGCATTCAATTAAATCAACTATTTGTTAGGTTCCTTCTATAACTCAAGTAACTAATTATTCTTTTTTTTAAAAAAAAAAAAAGAAGCACCCAATGCCCAATATACAGACAACTCACCTGAAAAAGGTTCAAGGTCTAATAATGAAACCTTTGAAAAAAGAAGGTGAATCAAAATATAGTTGTTATATCAAAACTAGGTGCAAAGAATCAAGCAAATTACTTAGTGGATAAATATGAAATACAAAAAGAAAAATCATAATTGGATCAGAGAATGCGATTGATTGCATTATAAGATTTCAATTGAACAGATCGAGCAAGCTCGAATTGACATAATATGAAACTTATTAGATCAATGTTCGCCTTTATTATTTATTTTGAATTTTACATGTTTCTTAAGAAATAATTATTTATATAAATAATTAACATTAAAAGTAAAATATATAAAAAAAAATTAATATATTAAAATTATATTTTTAATATAATGGACAAGTGAATGTGAACGAATTATAGTAGTACACAAATGCAACATTCAAACAAATTGTCAATGCCCATCCGAAAAGTTTGAAATCCATAGTTAAGTTTGTTTGCATATATAAGCAAAGCAAAACAGAAGACCAAGTAGTTTCTCTAATTTAGCGTGTAAGCTTGTGATGGAGAAAAAACAAAACTAATTAAACTCTAATCCATTTTTCGTGTCTACTGATTAACAGGTGGTTGAGCTGCAAAATCCCCTTAATTATTCCATTAATTCCTCTCTTCTTCACATCATTAATCACTTTCCACCAAGTTGTTATACCTACGTTACCTACTCGAACAATTTTAATCTCATCTCCTTAATTACAAAATTAATCAATACATCAGCAGATAATTGCAACGAAGAATAACGTAAAAATGGCGTTGATGATCAGAGATTTATGCAGTTTACATTACCCGATTAATTTGTCGAACACAGAGCTTCACGTGAAGGAATGCCGGATTCTGAAATTTGATTGTAATGGGAAGAAGAAATTGATGGCGATAAACGCTAGCGCAAGTGGAAGTGGAAACGGAAGCGGAAATTCGAAGAGTATTGATACGATTAATGGGAAGAAGATTAATGGTGTTCATGTGGATGAGTATCCGCAGTTAGGACAAAGGGGAAATGTAGTAATTGAATCGGGATCGTCGTCATCGTCGTCGTCGGTGAATCATTCATATATGTTGGGGAATTTTGTGGATGAACGGTTTGTGTATAGACAGTCTTTTGTGATTAGGTCTTATGAAATTGGACCTGATAAAACTGCTACAATGGAAACTATCATGAATCTCCTTCAGGTTCGTCCATTTCATCTTCTTCGTTTTTATTTATGTTGGAATTTGAACTTTGATCTTTGATGATTTTCAATCACATTGTTGATTTGGTTATTGTATTATTTGTTGTTGCTACTGTTTTCATTTTTCTTTAGCATTTCTTTCGTGCTTGATTTTGATATACTTTAATTGAATGGATTGTCTATCAGTAACAGTATTTCTTGTGAATCAAGGTAAGGGTAAGGTTGCGTACAAACCACCCTCACCAGACCGAACTTGTGAGATTACGCTGAATATGTTGTTGTTGTTGTACTTATCACGGTTTTTACCTGCTTTATTCATGAGTAGCCCACACCTAATTTGAATGTTTCTTTGAGTTTTACTTGGCCTAAATACTCATAGAAGAAATCATGTTAAAAATGTGATAGTATATTGCAGGAGACAGCTCTAAATCATGTGGCAAACTCAGGGGTTGGTAGTAATGGATTTGGGGCAACACGAGAGATGAGCCTTAGGAAACTCATATGGGTAGTCACTCGCATACAGATTAAAGTTGAGCAATATAGCTCCTGGTATTCCTCTTTCCCTTTGGTATTATTCCGATTTTTAGTCTGTTTAAAAAAGAAGAACAAACTAATGTTATTCAAAATTACAGGGGAGATGTAGTAGAGATAGATACATGGGTAGATGCAGCAGGTAAAAACGGAATGAGGAGGGACTGGATCATTCGCGACTCTAACACTCGCAACATCATCACAAAAGCAACAAGGTATATATAAACATACTTGTATACCTATGTGTATTATGTTCTTTCTTTTTGAGATGATAACTGAAAAAATGTCACTATATATATGGTAATTTTGCAGCACATGGGTGATAATGAACAGAGAAACAAGAAGGTTATCCAAAATCCCAGAGCAGGTCAAAGCAGAAGTTCGACCTTTCTACATCAACAAATTCGCAATTCCTACTGCACAAATTGATTCTGAAAAGATTGAGAAACTCAACGATGAAACTGCTCAAATTATCACTTCCGGCTTAGCTGTAAGATGAATCATGCATATATATTCCCCAAAGAAAAAGATGTTTGATATATACATTTATAGGTAGCTTGCATAACTTTAACTAGTCATGTCTAATCTTGATATAGCCGCGGTGGAGCGACATGGATGCCAATCAACATGTCAACAATGTCAAATATATTGGATGGATTTTGGAGGTAATTGAAAGCTTTTTTGAGTCATTATGAGTGTATCTTAACCTGCTTCTAGTTGGTTACGTACTCTTGTTCTGTGTTACTGACCTCACTTATTATGAACTAGTTATCGTTCACGTGACCTGATTGTCAATATATAGAAGGAAAACTCATATCCTATAGCGTTGAGGTTTACCACTCATTCATGTTTGAAGGTAGTGAAACTGCTCTTTTCTGTGTTTGCAGAGTGTGCCCATTAATGTTTTAGAAGACTGCAACTTAATGAGCTTGACATTAGAGTATCGACGTGAATGTCAATTGTCAAATGTGCTGCAGTCCATGACAACAATGAGAGAAATAGCAACACCAGAAAGTGATAAAAATAGTGGAATGGAATGCACACATCTAATTCGTATGGAGGCTGATCAAGCAGAGGTTGTTCGAGCAAGGTCCATATGGCAGCCTAAACAATGAACTAGTTAAGTGTTATCTGCTAATTCTTCCCTACATTCATATTTTTTGCAGTGTGTATTTACTTTTGTCAACATAATGTATAAGTAGTGAGTAGGTAAATAATTAGAGAGAGTACTGTACAAGTTGTTCTCTTCTTTAGTATCAGGGGCGGATCCACTTTGACTCAAACACTATTTTTGTATTGATTTTTTGTAATTTGAAAAAAAAAACGCGTGACTGAATTTGATTCTATTATTTCTATTTGTGTAAGTAATTGTTATGATTCTCGAATAGCAGGTACGAAGCAAAAACAATTGATGTTGTCATTTTGATTATAACATCAAATACACTATGTAGACTAACTAGCCTGGAAGATGGGGAAAAAAAAATGCATTGAAGTTTGGCAGCTAAACTTTCCAACATTTTGCCTGAAATTTAGCTTGAAAACATCAAGCTTCTGACCTTCTTATCAAAAGTTTGGCTTGCAAATGTCGAACTTCAGACCATTGTACCTGAAGTTTAGCTTGTCAAGGTCAAACTTCAACATGTAAGTATGAAGTTTCAAACATATATCTTCAAAATTGAAAATAGTTTTAATCTCTGAAGTTCATTTCATCACTTTAGATTCTCTTGATTCATTAATTTCTTCATACTCTAGATTACTTTGCTTGTAGTTTAATGTTATTCTATAACATGTTATAGTAACAACAACAACAACAATAATATACTCACTGAAATCGTACAAATGAGGTTTGGGAAAGGTAGAATATACATAGACCTTATTATTATCTCATGGAGATAGAGAAATTGTTTCCGACATATTACAGTATAATGATTTAAAAAAATAATACAAAAAAAAAACTGTGTCAAAAGATGGCACATATATCTGTTTGTTTTTGAGGTCCACAGTATTTAGCAGAGTGAGGTGAAAAAAGATAAAAATTGTAAAAGCGTCAAATGATTAGAAATGCAATTATGGCAGTCACGTGACCTGTTCCAGTAAAAATTTCTTTGCCCATAACTCGGGGGTCCACGGCCTACTCTAATCATAATATGATATATTCCCTCTCTCCCAATTTAACCTCTCGTTTTATCATAAATTTTGAAGTTAAAATGTGAAAATATTAATTTATGAGTTGTTATTTTTTATTTTTGAAATTGTATTTAAACATATTTACTTGGAAAGATTTTTCTAGTTTTGTGAACTTGATATTTTTCTTTTAAAAAAATTTGTAATTTTATGACTTTTAGCTTATTTTTATCAATAAATACTTTTTAAATTTATCCAAACAATATAAAAATATTTTAAAACTATTTTAATTTTAAAACACTTAAAATTAGTCAATTCAAACATAAGCTTAATTTGTTGAGTATTTTTTTTAAAGTAAAAACTAAAAAAAATCAGGCCAACTGATCGATAGATGGCAGTACTATTTACTACAATATTTTACATTGATTAATAAGGAAAAAAAATTAAAGGCCTATTTGGATGGGCTTATTATAAAAATTAACTTATAAGTTAAAAGTTAAAAATAGTAGATGGTAATCATTTTAAAACTTTTTAAGCCTAAAAGTGGGTGCTTAAAAGCACTTTATAACCTTTCCGAACGAACACCTCTAACACTAAAAGAAACTACTTAAAAGTCAAAAGTACTCAAAAATAAGTTAATTCAAACGGACTCTAACTCGTGTAAACAGAGGCGGAGCCAAAATTAAGAGTTTGGGGGTTCTAAATTTTCCTGTTAGGGGTTCACAAGTTAATATACATATATATAGTTATTTAATTTTCTAGTACAAATATAACATCTACGAAAAAGCTATTGAGTTCGTCCGAACCCACGAACCCCCACCTAACTCCGCCTCAGCGTGTAAACTCAATTCTTTCCAGAAGTCTCGATTGTCAAGCAAAAACAAATTGTATTTTTCCTTGAGACAAAGTAAGAAAAAATAAAAAATGAAGATGACATAGGGAACACAATGTTCATCATCGAAATTGTTCCATTTAGTACGTATTTGTGAGTTTTGATGTGCAAATAAATTGTCGTTTTCAGCCCCAACAACTGTATTTATGGATTTTATTCACTTCTTTTTATTTCTTTAAAATTTATTTACTTTACTTTTGTTGCGTGTGCGAACAAACGTTATATATCGATATAGCTAAAAGTGAGAAGGAATCTACTATATATAAAATGTAGGATATTATGAAGTCTTTAAAAGAAAATACCACGCATGCTTAGCTTAGCTATAAATTTGAGTTGAAAAAACAATATTTCTAAAGAAATATGTTTCTCATCATAATTCATTTTCTCAATAAAATGGTTCCATGAAAAATCTTATTTTATAACACAAATTTACTATTGATTCGCGGTAGAAAAAACCTCTTATTCTAATAGTGACAGTACAAACAATAAAAAAAGATTTTAAAAAAAATACAACAACAAGATCTAGCTAGTAGATTAAACAAGATTATTGAATGCCTAGTAGAGGCCTAGAGGGTGAGGGAGGCCGTTAAAACTTTATTTAATCTCACCTATTTTAAAATTAATTAGTACAATAAACTTTGACGTGGAGTCTTGAAACTCTTCATTATTTTGTTCAAGTACCTTAATAATTATGAATATGAAAAGACATTATTTATTTATTTTTGTATATTTTAAGATATATTAAAGAAAAATACCACATCAAATTAGGATGAAGGAAGGAACAAATATATTAGATTCGTTTTTTAATTTTGTAAATTAAAATTGTACATGCACGAATTAATGGGAACTTTATTGTACTAATTAGCCAAAAGCAAAAAAGGGTCCAAATAAGGTGACGCAATGGTTCGATCAAAAAGAGAAAGAGGATAACGAAGTATGCCAGCATAGTTCTATCCTTATTTACAGAAGGATGATAGATACGAATTGGCGTGTTGATTGAAATTTCTCTGTTTCGATTTAAATTTCTATGAATTAAAAAAATGTTATTGAAAGCAGCACTTTTTAGATATGAATCTCTAAAATCGAGTCTCAATATTTGAATTAAAAAAAAAAAAGGTGATGTATAGAACATAACCTTTTATTCAATGTGACTCCACATCATTACAATCCTTTGATCTTCTGAATATTCACATAGGCCTATAGTTCATCATTTCGAGTACTTTTAAAAAAAATATATGAATTTGGTATCGAAGCGGCGGTAAAATTTAAAATTAATGAATTTTAAATATTATAAAACTCAATTCATTAAAATTATTATATATATTGATTATAAAAACTTCTTAGTAAACTTTTGATTAAATCCACTGTTTTTTTTTGTTCAAAATCATAACTAGAACTTTGACTCTATCTTTGACCAAAAACTCCAATATAATTTGTATTTTTTCTTATTTCGCGTCTAAAAAAGAGTGTATGTATGCTCTTTGTCATATTAACATCGAGGAGGGTTGATACAATTAAATTACTAAGTTTAGAATAATTAAGCTAACGTAAAATTTAGGTGTGCATGGAATAAAACTTGTCAAATTCAATGAGATTTTGATCTATTAAAAAAAAAATTCACATTATCTATTAGTATTTTTTATCGAATAAATGTATATCTCTTTTTTTTCTAATAAAATCAAGAAATAAAATGCATGATTACTTTATTCTATGTTCAATTGAAGGTATTATACAATTTATTCCATTATTTATTTATACCTTAATAATGGAATAAATTATCTCATATATATAGTAAAATAACTTATTTCAAAATAATTAATCTCGAAATAACTTGTTTCCGACATTTAAAAAAAACCTACATAAGGTATAGTACTGTACTTACTGATTGTATGACCACAAATTTAAAGCCGTGAGTTGTGTACTTGATGATCTCCACCAAAAGTTAATGAATCATAATATCATTGAAACCAATGACCCTCTTTCTGCATATTGCACTCACTGCCTTGGACGACGTACTCTACTCACAGCGGTTCTTTCTCGACTTTTAATTTATTTGTCTAATTTTGATTTGATATGAACTTTAATAAAAAATAAAAATAATTATTGAATCAAGTGATCTTGAACTAAACTTGTGTTTGGACATGCGATATATGAAATCACACAAAGCAAATGATTTTAAAAAATCATAAATTTTACGTATTTCTGCTAACACGTCCAAAAAGATACACAATTCAACAAATGTATTATTACTCATGCAAAGCAAAATAATTTATCATCTTGAAGTCGTGATCATCATCATCATGGAATATGGATTAGAGATTATGCCTCTAACGAAGGACTTGATATGGATTTTTTATCATACTAATATGAATTTTTTTTTACATATAACTATTATAAATATAAATTTTAATTTAAAAATACAAAATTATGTTAATACTCCCTCTCAGTGTTTTAAAAGACGGGGGCGTGAGACGGGGCGTTTTACTTAGCATGGGGCGAGGCGTAAGTCTCGAGACGTGGGGCGTAAGCCCAATGGATCTTTAAATTTTTAATTTATAATATAGTATAATAATATAATAACACAAAATTATAAAAAAAAATACATCAATAATTTGAAATAATTACAAACATGATTAAGAAAACTCATAGAAAATAAAACTATAACATGATTATACAACTATAAATAATCTAATATCTTAACTTTCTAATAATAAAAGAATCATTATTTCTAAAAGTATATTATTATCATACTATACAATTTACCCCCTTAAAAGCAAATAATCAATAAAACTTACTAGTATTATAGTAAAAGCATCAACTCCATCATGAATAAAAATAAAATTACTTTCAAATAGCTAAATAAAATATGATAATTGTGAGATACATGACAAAAATATGAAGACCAATGATAAGTGAAAACGTAAGATTTCTCTATGTATTTTTAAAAGAAATGTTACGTACGTAATATATAATCACCCTCACAGTGTTACCAAATAGTAAAGATGTGATATTACAACTTGTTATTTGAGTTACTCTCAATCTTCTTATTCCTACAGATATATAATTAAGTATCATTCATTTATTCAAGAATTATGAGGGTCAACAATGTTAACTAAACAATTTAATACATAATTTGTGTAAGATCTGTTAGGCGAGCCCCTAGCGTTGGGCGTTGAGTGTGCTTAGGGCGTACAGTCGGGCGCTTAGGGCGTAAGTCTTACAGAACTAAGTCCCACACTTGAGTCTCAGGACGTTTTGCTAGAGCCCCCCCTGAGGCGAGTCTCAACAGAGTCTTTTAAAACACTGCTCCCTCTATTTCATATTAATTGAATTTTTGGAGGTTTTTCTTCATCGTTCAAAGTTCAAGATGGATGTTTGAATTTTTTTTCATATTTGTCTTTTTTTTTAATAAAGTTTTATATTTTTTAGAAGATAAATTGCACTGCTTACAAAGTTATATTTATGATTTCACAAAGGACAATAGTGAAAAATATAATTTAAATTATATTCTTCAATATTTTTCATAATAAGTATGCATTGCATCACAAATTCAGTTAATATTAAATAGAGGGAGAATAATTTAACTTTAAATAATCAAATCTAAATTCCAAAATCCGTAATTTGAGATGGAGAGGCTAAAAAGTGGTGTGTCTTGACTTACAATTAGTGTGTTTGAAACTGAAAGGAACAAAAAATGTTCACGTTTTTATCATTTAATGAAATGCTTAGCTCGTGAATGCACATCAAATCCTTTTTCTTTTTTTGGGTAACTAAACTTTCGTACTAATTAATTTGTCCATCTTTACTTGTTGACTATATTAAAAATAGTTATCTAACTTTATTTGTTGAATTTGAAAAATCAAAAGATAATTTTATTAATTTGTATTTATTTTACCTGTGCTATTCAATATTATTCATTTTTAACATTTAGATGACTTATGATTAGTAAGAGCCCGTTTCGAATGACTTTAAAAAAATAGTTTTTTAGTCAAAAATAAAAAATCAAACTTAAATGATTTTTAAGTCAAAAAATAAAAAGTAGGGAAAGACATACTTTTGGTTTTTAACTTATTTTAAGTCATTTTTGACCTTGTCAAACACTTTCTCACTTATTTTAAGTCATTTTTGACTTATTTTAAATTATTTTTTATATTTGCCAAACACTTCTAGAAGTCGAAAACTGATTTAAAAATAGATTTGACCAACTTTTAAGTCAATCCAAACGCCCTTTAAGAATGACATAATAAAATTACCATTTTATTTATTATTTTCTAAAAAATATATCAAATTAAACATGGACAAGTTATATAAACTAGGAGGGGTCGTTTGGTGTGATGGATAACAGGAGTTAGTCCTGAGATAACTTTTGAGTGACCTTTAATTCGTTGTTTGGTTGCAAAGATTGGGATAACTTATCCCATGATTAACAATTAGTCCTAGGATAAGTTATCCCTCACTGAGGTTGAATAATAATCCCAGGATAACTTATCATGGGATAAAGTAAGTAAAATAACAAAAATACCCCTCTTGAACTCTCTTTTATACACCACTTTTACATTCATGTATTAACATAATTTTTAACAACATTTATAATAACATTCACAATCTTAATTATTTGTTGTTTTTATGATAATATATTTTTCTATTAAAAAATTACATTTTATTAATACAATTTTTATTTATGAATATATTATAAGTTGAATTTATTTGCCTAATTCTTATGTTTATTTATAATTTGATTTCTCTTAAAATGTCCACTCCACTACTAAATTACATATTTTAAATTAAATAGTTTATTACTCACTTAAAAATTATATTTTATATATCAACTAAAATGTAGATAACTTTTAAATGTAGATAACTTTAATAATAAAATTTATTTTACTTTAATAAATTTAAACTGAAAGATTTATTTTTAAGCTAAATAAGATGGAAGTTTTGTTTTTAAACTAAATAAGATGAAAGTTTAATTTTTAAGCTTAATGAGATGGAAATTTTATTTTTAAAGCTAATAAGATGAAAGTTTTATTCTTAAATTAAATGAGATGAAAGTTTAATTTTAAAAAGACACGGCACAATCATGAAAATGCACACACAAAAACATTTAAGCTAAAGAAGATGAGAATTTTATTTTTAAGAATGAATAACTAAAACTTGCAAAGAAAATGTAAAAATAAATAAATAAGGTGGAGGATATTTTTATAAACAAACAACTTATTCTTAAAAATTATGCCATGAATATAAGCTTGAATAAAAACTAATCGTAGCATAACTTATCCAAATATAACTTATCCCATCATAATTCATAACTAATCCCAGCATAACTTGTATTCAAACCAAACGATCCCATGCTAAATAGTCTGTTATGTAGTGAAATCCATTATAACACAAGCTAAACTATTGTCACGTGAGATTCTTTACCAACCTCCAACTCTCTGTTAGATTTTAGTTGAAAATTACTGGATTAAAGGAATTGACACTTCCTGTTATACCCACTACCATATACAACCAACCAACCCAAATAATAGATGTGACACTTTAACAGCAGCCTAATCCAACAAACAATTCTCAACCTTTAAACATAAGACAAGTAAAAAAGAAATCATGATTATTATTTTTCCCTTCACTTCTAACTTACCATGGATAAAACTTTACTCCACCATACTCACCCTCTTCACTTGCCTCAATCTCAAACAGTGAAGGAGAGAAGATGTTAACTCCCTCCCTCTTAATTTATGTGATGTAATTTAACTCGAAATTGTTCGTTAATCAAAACAAACAACTTGCAAGTATCATGTATGGCATTCAAAATTCTTCTAAATATAATAATATGCTACTATATGTTAGTACTATTTTAAAACTAGTATATTATATAACAAGAAGATTATATAATTAAAAAAAAACATGAAAAAGGTACAAAGTGCTCACAAAATTCTCTAGTCTTTTTGGCTGCAGATTTATACTAAGGCCCCCCAGACAGGGCCACATGTAGAGCACAACCATAAACAACAACTTAAGAGAAATGGCCATGGACATTTCCCATGTGACCATAACTCAATTCTTTCCAGATATACCCTTCATGTTCTTCCTAATTTACATCAGAGAACATGCATTGGGGTTCTCATCACTAAACATTTGTGGAGGGTAAGGATTAGACATCTCATGTGATGCATATATTTGAGGGTAAAGATGGTAATTTGACTGTGGGTAGTAATAGTAAAACTCATTCTTCTTCATTTCTAGTTTTGGGTCTTCTCGAACACCAACCTCTTCATTTGCAGCTCCTTCAGCGGTGAAGGCGGAGGCACCGTCTCCGCCGCCACCACCACCTTCTGCTTTTTTCTCTCCTTCCTCTGCTTTTTTCGCGTCCTTTTCGCCTTCCTCTGTTTTCTTCTCTTCTTTAGGTTTCTCCTCTTCCTTCTTTTCTGGTTCTACTTTCACTATAACTGCCCTTTTCCCTGTTCTCCTGCTTACATAATCCACCAGCTGTGTTGCCTCAAAAACCCCTTTTACTGTCACTTGTGAGTTCTTCAAGTCTGGTTCTGCATTCTCCACACCTTTAAACAAACAAAAAAATCAACATTTTCAAATTTTAATTGCCAGTTGACAGATTCTAAAGATTCCTCCATTAATTAAACAAAATGCATTTGAATTTGAAGAGAATCTAAAGGAATGAATATATTATTCTTAATTAAAGACGGCAGAGAATATAGAATCCTTAAAATAGTGAAGTACTACTCATTATACAGATCCGAAAAGGAGAATAAGAAAAAAGAATTGATTTTTTGTAAGCAAATAAAGATGGAAAAGTGTTAAAACAAAATCATAATCAAAATAACAGTAAACAGAACAACAAATGAATCGAGAAAATTAAACCTTTCATTCTTTGTATACGCCTTTTGATTCCTTGAGCACAAGCTTCACAATGCATGTGAACTTTCAGAACTACAGTAATCACTTGAGGAGGCTGCAGAAACAAAAACAGAAATATCAAAATTACCTCAAAAACCCAGAAAGGGAAAAGACAAAAGAGAGAAAAAAGCATCATAAAAAGAAACAAAAACTCGCGTGAGAATCCATTAATTAAAAATTAAAAAGAAAGACGAGATTAAATTAATTAAATAAACCTCCTCTTTTTTCACTTCGGGTTTAACGACTACTTTCTCCTCCGGCTTCTTAGGCTCTTCCGCCGGTGGTTTTGGGATCGGAGACAGAAGCTCAACTTTACGGTGGCTCTTTTTTTGAACTCTCTCAAGAACCTTCAATGGATCTGCTTTTTCCCCTTTCACCACCACTTTATGACTCTTACAATCCGTCATAACATCCTCAACTCCTACATATATAAACAAAATCCCAATTTTTCAAACACCCAGAAAAAACAGAGCATGCTAAATCTTTAAAATTCAAATGACTAATTAAAATCTGGTTTTACCTTGAAATCCTTTAAGGGATTTACGAACTTTACGAGCACATCCTTCACAATGCATGTAAACTCTCAAAACAATTTCTTGAGGCAGCGGTGGTGGAGCTGGTGCTTCCTCTGTTTTTTCATCAACTTTTGGAACATCCCCTTTCTTCTCTTCCTCTGTTTTCTTCACTTCTTCTGCAGGTTTCTTCTCTTCCTGAAAACCCAAAAAACATCAGAAAATCTCAAACAACAAACAAGAAAAGGAGAAAAAAAGGAAGAAAGCAGAGCAAACCTCGCCCATTGATGTTGTTGGATAAGCTTATGCAGAGACTCAACTCAGTTTGTTTTTTCTCTCTCTTTTTGCTTATGTTATGGGGAGTGTTGTACTGAGTGCTATTTTCAAGAAAGGTTAATAGTGATGAGAATAGAGATTATCTACGAGGCGCTCACTCACTAGTAACTTACTTTTAATCCCACATCGATGCAATACTGGCGTGGCTTTTATATATAAAGGGGTTGGCACGTGCGAAGGACACTAAACTTCCTAACTAGCACTGTTCCAGAACATTACAGCGTTTCTATTTTGGTTTTCTTTGTGTGGTGCTGGTTACGTGTTCTTTTTTCTCACCATAACTTTTATTTATATATTACGTCATATATATATACTACTGGATTTTGATATTTTTTTTCTTTCATTTTCTAGTTTATATTGAAAAATGAAAATCTGGTCAGATTTTATAGTCAAATAAATATTTGAAGATTAAATTTTTAGAATCTGGTCAAACTTTTTGATCAAACAAATATTTGAAGATAAGTTTCAAAAATCACTCTTAAAATCATGGTCAAACACTAGTTTAAATTATCTCAAATTGAAATGAAAAAATTTCATATTTTTTGGAAAAAGGGTTTTTGTCATTAATGTAAATTTGAGTAATTTTTAATGATTTTTAATTAAATTATTCAATGAATCGCCTGAATGTCAAGTATTAAGGTAAATCCATGAATATATTAAATTGAATTACAGGGTATTTGGATTGGCTTAAAAATTGATCAGTTAGTTTTTGACTTCTGGAAGTGTTTGACAAATATTAAAAATAACTTAAAATAAGTCAAAAATTAGTCAAAAATCAAAATAAGTCAAAAACCAAAAGTAGGTCTCTCCTACTTTTTATTTTTTTGACTTAAAAGCCATTTCAATTTGACCATTTATTTTTTTACTTAAAAGCTACTCTTTTTTAAGTCAATACATATGGACTCTTACTTTAGCAAAGCTCAATTTAAAGAGGCGATAAATCACTCACATGCATGCAAGCGTTTTGAAAGAACACAATTTTTCAACTATTGATTCTTAACGGAACAAAATAGCCGATAATAATTATAGGCTATAGTAAAATTCATTCATTTTACGTTGATCATTTGTTAATGATAAAGGTGAATACGAGATTATTTACTTTTATCAAAGATAAAATTGAACAATTTTAAATCATTTTCTTTATTTTTAAATAAAGAAATATATGTGATTTCATCATCAAATATAATTGGCACGGATATTTATAGCATTTGGTACGTTTAAGATGCGGGAAAACGTAGCCAAATTCAATGGATGCGCCTTATCGATGCAAAAAATCATTGGACTCAAGAAAGTTTTTGGTGTTTGTGTATTGTGGCTAGGTGGGGTTTGGAGTTTTGGGGGCTGATATTTTAGAATTTATGTTATTTTATTTTATTCTCTCGGTGTAAAGTCAAATTAATATAAATTCACTCATTATAAGATTCATTTCTAAAAATGATATTTATAATAAGTTTTTTTTTTTGAGTTGAATTTAACGATTTTAATTAAGAATAAAAGAATCCTAATCAATCATTTTATCACAATCGATATGGGTAGTTTCAGTGATTACATTAAAGTAAGTATAATTATTCAGAGACTATAACTGAGTTTAACTAGGATTAGAGGTGGACCACTACATAGATTTCTTATGTGATTAGCTATCGGATTGGCTCATTCTACTCCCTCCGTTCTATTTCATGTGAGATAGTTTGACTCGACACGGAGTTTAAGAAAGGAAAGAAGACCTTTAAAACTTGTGGTCTAAAATGAATGATGGAAATTTGTGTGGTTATATATTATTTCATTAAGGGTAAAATGGATATTTTATTGTTAAAATGTTACTTAATTTAGAAATGTATTATTCTTTTTGGGACTGACTAAAAAAAAGTAAGTCATAGAAATTGGGACATTGGGAGTATATGAGAGTATTAGGCAAGTATCCAGAGTTAAAAATGTAATTTGACTCAAAAATTGTATTAATAGCAATATTAAGTATTGTTTCTCTATTTTAAATTATGTGGTATTTTTTGTTTTTGAAAATCTTAATTATATAAATTCAGAATAAAAAAACTTAAAGAAGTATCTTTTCATTGTACGAATATTATATAAATTCAAAAATAAAAAATATCATATAAATTGAAACAAAATGAATAATAATTTGATAATTCAATGAATTTGACTAAATTGAAAGTTGTTAAACATAATAATGTTAAACATTTTAGGATCATGTTCAGACTTCACATTATTTTAAAATATGAAATCATAGCTTAAAATTGAAATTAAAATTTTGTACAAATTTTTATAAGCAAATATCGATTTCAAATCAAAAACTTTAAATCGTTATCTCAAATCACATACCAAATGTTTACTACAAATAATGTTCTTTTTACTTCGTTTTTATTCTCCTTTTGTTATATCCTTATCAATTTCAAATCTCATATGAATTGGTATTTTGTTTCTTTCCCCTTTTGTTATCTACGTATCCTTAGGACTATCATAAAAATAGAAAAATGATGTGAGAAGTAAGAAAAAGTTAATAAGATAGGTAGTCAAATTTTATTTTTTTACAATACAAAAGAGCCTAATAAATGGGCTGGTAATGGGAGTAGTTCAAACTTATATGAACTCTGAGATGACAGGCACTGCACAAAAGGCCCATGTGGGCTGAAACCAAGTTATTACCCTCATCAATTGGCACTTCTTCCTAGTGGCCCCACAAAAAAATATCGCGATTTCAATTTATATGACATAGTTTGAATTTCGAAAGTCTAACAAAAATAATACTTGCGATTTATGGGACTTTCTATGTAATTTCTAAATATGTAAATACTTCTCAAAACCTTTAAGATTATGTGTTGGAATTACACGGTTAAATTAATGAAATTTGACTTTCAAAATTCGAATTATGTCATATAAATTGATAGGAAGAAATGAGAAGTGCTCATTTTATAAAATTTCGGATGTATTATTGTATGTTTAATAGCAACTTTTATTTTCTCATTTACACTCAATTAATTTAATATGATTAAATAACTAAAATTATAAAAATAAAAAGTAGCTATAATCAAGTGACATGTACTACAAACATATATAATAAATCTGTTGTTTTTTGTTTAAGTAGCAACAAACTCATTCTTGTTTTGAAGATGTCAATTAATGTTCCTTAGTTGAAAAAATACATTAGCTTTGCCCAAATTATTTTATTTGTATACTCTTTGTCTTGATTTCATTTCTTCTTTGTGTTTCCTCTGACGTTTCTTAGTGAAGATCTTGACTCAGCATTGATGTAATTATATTATTACCTTGGCTTTATCTTCCCTGTACAAAAATATATTATTAATTATTTTTTTGTGAATGAATTAAAAATAATAATATCACATTAAATAAAATAAAGTTAGAGTAGATTAAATGACTTACCCCTAACTTTGCCAATTCAGGTAAAATATAAATGCGAATAATCCTGGCAGATTTTATGTTATGTCATGTGTATATAGTGGTCCATATAGATTTTATTGTTATTGACATTAATTTATACACTGGAAGGTACCTGCATGCAAACAAACGTATTTTAATTTGTTAATTTAGGGGACCACTTATTCTCAATATGTACATTAATAATTTTTTGGTCCAAAAGTTTGTCAATTTTCTGAAACATTTATACTCTTCTGGGATCCATAGACACATTCAGATTAAAATGTAATGCAAGTATATAATGCTAAATAATAATTTGAAATCCACTAGATGATCAAGGTATATAAAATTAACTCTGTAGAATTACTATGTACAATAATTAAATTATTCTTGATATATAGTATCTTGAACAATGTTACATAAGTAAAATTTCTAGTGTTGCCACTGCTGATTGATAACACCGATACATGTATATTTTAGTGTATACAAGTTTGTTTGATTTAAGACACTAATCGGATAAAATAATTAGGATCCTTTGTGATGATTAATTTATGTTAACATAACAAGAGTATTATTGGAGACAATGCATGAGAATGATATGTTAATTACTCGTTTTAAGCTTTATTCCTAACACAATGCTTAAACAGAATGAATTACGCAATCGAATATATATTAACAAATTTACGCAAGCTAGGAATGCTTATCTAGCTATTATTATAAAGGTAAATTAAACGCTTACCTTTGTATCAAAAGCTATATAGCAAGAGCGCAACTTATTTAATTTCTTAACTACGTTCACCAAGCAATAAGTGTCATATGTTTCATCATGAATTCAACACGCGCCCTCATGGGTGGCATCCTGAATAATCCCCTCTCAACACACTTGCCTCATGCAATATATTTCTCTTAGGAATAGAACGCTTGATACTACTTATTAGAATATATCAAATATTTATCATCATGTTAAAAGTCATAATTGATAGCAAAAGTGTAATTTTACTTTCTAAACTCACTAAATAAATATCGTGCTCGATCATGACTTCAATTCAGGTCACTTAACCTCCTCATGAGCGTTGCCATTAGAAGAATACTTGCGTTACTCAACAGGAAGTAATTATGCACTTTTACTTTCTCAAAAAGTGGGTTTTCCATGTTAGTTATTTCTACAAGCAATATCCTATTTTAGGATAAGGAGAGACTTGAAGTGGGTCAAACCTAAAGGTCATTTTCCTTCATTGAACCAACCTAGTTATAATAAAATGACTAACTAGTGTCTACTATATCGAAACATCAAACGTATATAGGCTTATGTAATGTTCTGTTCTGTTACTATTTTCATCTCGATATAGTTTGACTTGATACAAATCACGTAATTAGCTTGTTAGTTAGTCCGAGTGTGAGTATATTTTAATTAGGGAAAAGGGTCTGATATACCCCTCAATTTTGCCATTTAGAGCTGATATACCCCTCGTTATGAAAGTAGCTCATATATACCCCTACTGTTATATAAATGTCTCACATATACCCTTTTCCTCTAACGGAAGTGAAAAAATTAATTTAAATTTAATTTTTTTAAAAAAATATAATCCCATATGGGTATATTTAATCCTCCTCAAACATATATTTTTTTGTTTCAATGACTAATTTAGATTTATTATTTTGATGGTCAAATTTATTTATGTTTCACTAATATTCTTGTAAAATTTATTATAGATGACGTAATTTTTTTTTTCAAATACAAAAACTAAATTACAATATAAAAAGAAATAGTTTTAATTTATAATATAGCCACAAAAAAATAGTTTTAAATTTTTTTTCTTTACACTAAGGAATGAAAGAAAAAAATAAAATAAGAATAAGAAACTCAAATAATGATAATCAAAGAAATCAAAAAACAATTTATGTATGAAAAATAATAAAATATACCTTGAACTTTGCTAGAAGGATCATAAATGATTTTAAAAAAAAAATAAAAGTCAAAAATATAAATTTAAAACTAATTTTTTCACTTCCGTTAAATGAAGGGTATATGTGAGCTCATTTTGTAACGGTTGGGGTATATGTGAGCCATTTGTACAATGGTAAGGGTATATATGAGCCACTTTCATAACGAGAGGTATATCAGCTCCAAACGACAAAGTTGAGGGGTATATCAGGCTCTTTTCTCTTTTAATTATGAATTTAAGTCATATACATTGTTAGTATATTTTTTTAATATATCTCGAAAGATTTTATAAATTTGCTAAATAAAATGAATTTATAATCGTAAAAATAAAATAGATCGATGCATGCTATAACATGAAATAGTGTGTATTAAATATCCCATGAAGTGATGTGTATTTTTCAAATCAACATTTTACTCAAGATTATATTGGTATTTTAATTTGTATCTAATCAATTTTATGGTAGTATATGGTACTTCCCTGGTTTCAATTTATGTGGTGTTTTCTGAATTTCAAGATTTAAACAAGTTTTTCTTTAATTTGATTACTCCACATATATGAGATTCCCTCCCTTCATATATCTGAATTCACGATCAAAACTAAATTGTTTAACTCTCGAAATTCAACGATGCCACATAAATGATGAGACAAGGAGGAGTATGAAATGGAGAAATAGACGCATCACTTCTTTGCATTGCATTGCATTGTGAAGACATGAATATGACGGAGAAAATAAAACGTTTGTTGATTGCATGCTTCCATGCAAAATGTAAGCCAATTAGGTATTATCTTCATACAAATGTCACATCAAAAATTGACCTTTTGCTATACTTTTTGCCTACAGCATGTATTTCCTTTTTCTGGTAACTTCTTGCACGTATGTCCATCATAAAGACATGAGGAAAGAGATTTTTATGTGAGAGTTTTGATGTCTATTAGATATCGATCTAGTTATATATAAAAAAATTATTCACTAATACTAGAAATCGATCAATTTTCAACAAAACATTCCAACAAAAATGTTTCCAATGGACTTCTCTTCATAAATTAAAATGGATTATGGTTTAGAATACATAGATTAAAAATCATAGCTACGTGTTTCTACGATGTTCAATATGATTGCAATTGATTAAAGAGATTATATATTCTTTCTTCTTTCGGTGGAAGCCTCTAGAAATTTAGTGATGTGGCATTCTTAGGATGCCAGGTGGCTATGACATGTCATGTCTGAGATTTCATACGAAATTTGACTAATCATAGGAGCAAATATGAATTATGATTATTCTCCAATGTAACATGACAAATAATTGGTCCTTAATTTGTTTACAATAGTATTCTCAATTTTAATTTGTTTGTTTGATTTTGATTGATACAGACTTTAAGAAAGTAAAAATAACTCTTAAATCTTGTGGTGGTTAATTGTAGGATGTATTAAATGCTTTTTAAGTATAAATAAAATGTACTAAATATTCTTTAATCTTGTGATCTTAAATATGATACGTGAAAAATTATAATTAAAGAGTTTCTAAAAGAGAAAAAAGATGTTCTTTTTTAAAACGGACTAAAAATGAAAGTAAAACAAACAAATGAAATACTTGTTTGAGATGGATTTTTTTTAAATTTTGCATATTGTAAAGGCAAATTTTTTATTAATTTGGAGACTTTTCTCAGATGGAAAAATACATTTTAGTAGAAGGAAAAATTAATGGTGAGCTATGATTTGAGCCACTAATTTGCTAATAATTTCTTTCTATTATTAAAAGTGATGTTTTTAATGCAACCTTTCTTTATTGATCATTACTTTGAAGAGAAACTAATTAATCATCATAGATTTGTTTCTGAATTCTAGAGAAAATTCCACAAAAGAAAAACAAAACATTATTAGCTAAAAATTGTTGAAAAAAGTTTTTAAATAAATAAATTAAAAAGAAAAGAAAAGTAACAATAGGCCTTTCATTTGGGCCAAACTAGGTCCACATTAATGCATGCTAACCATTCGAACTTATTGGAAAGTCTAGGTCTTTCTTATAAGGAGATTGCCATTGAAATAGTATTCATTTACCATTTTGTGATTTTATTTTCAAGAAGAATAGTTATCGTTTTGAAGTTTCAAATTTTATAAATGAAATTATTGTACATTTGAAACTTCATGAGTGATGTAGCCATATATATCAAAGAGTAGTTAGTTGAATATCTTTCATCGAAAAACTATACTAAGTATATAGATTAAATTTTATTTTATGTGCTTATATATTAAAGTTTAATGTTAGTGAAATTTCTAACTTTGCTCGTCACAATATTCAAGAGAGTAACTATTTTTTTATTATAATAGCTGAAAAGTGATTATTTGTGAATTTTACACGTGGCGTTGCTTTATGTAGAAACTTTTAGCATGTTAATCGATTTTGAGTTTTAGTGGTCAATTAATTTTTTTTTTAAAATAGAATAAATGATATGTGATATGTCAAAGATGAATGTGAGAAATAAGTTTAAAAAAACGCAGCAGCCGTTTAGTAAGAAAAACAAAAATAATCCATATGAACAAATTCCTTCTTCCAAAAAATATATTATGATCCTCACAAGCATTTTTCACGTTGGTATTTTTAATATATTTTATGTAGTAGTAATATTATCACATCATATGAAATAATAATAATAATAATTATTATTATTATATATTTTTACATGTTCTTTATTTCTTAGCACTAAAACTGCTACGTAAAGAAGAAAACAGTGACATACATAAAGGGGAATATATTGGAGAATAATTGAATTTAAGTGGCTATTACATACATCTTAGCAGGGAATAAAACCGTCACATTTGTCTTAAAAAAGCCCGACATATTATGGTACACCAAATTATCTTAAATAGCCCATTATGCATGTGATTGAACCCATTGTGGAGCCCAATACCAAAGCCCTTCACATTCATTTGTCTTCGCGAGATGGTATTGTAGAGAACATGTAATAGATCATAATATAAAAATCGATATCAAAGAAAATTAGATTGTTATTGTAATTTTATTTTAGAAATGATGGTTATTATAGGAGATTTGATTGTTATCATTATTGGTATATATAACAATAACATATTCAGTATAATTTTATAAATGAAATTTGAAAAGGATAGAGTAGAGTGTACACATATCTTACCCCTATCTTGGAAGGTAGAGAAGTCGTCATGACAAAATACTATAGAGAGCATGTCTAAACATTCTGAAAAAAATTAAATAAATATAACTACAATAAAATAACATGATTATCAAAATGGAACAAAAGATTTAGACATCAAAGGACGAAAAATTCCCTCAGTAATACTACAACGTATTATCAGAAGAAAAAGATAAGTGAAACAACACTCTACTACCTACTAACCTACCATCCTAATTCGTGTCCTCTGCAATTTTAATCATGTCTTTAGTAAATTGAAAATGTGCTACGTTATTGGTATATATAACTAGTGTACATGTTATTATTATATATATACACCAAATCTTATGGTGATTATATATTACATATTATTAAAATTTATAATTTTAAAAAATAATTTAAGTTACATTTTGCTGTAGACTTTGATGTGTTGGGTGGTGTTAAAAAATCCGAATTAAAAGAACTCAGAAACATGGAATGGACCCACAATTGATTTTATATGACTATTGACCACTAATAGCTAATTTTATGTTCACTATTATTTATTATTTATTTTAAAAATAGATTTTATTTTATTTTTATTATTTTTAATATATCAAGATTATTTATTTGTTTCTCATATTTTATATTTAACATTAATTACTCATTTCTTAAATTATTTTCCAAAATCTAATATCAAATATTAATTAATATAAATATTATAATAAAATCTTTATATTAGTATTAGTTTTTAATAGAGATGCAAAATTCAAAATAAACAAATACAAAAAGCAAGCTCAATTATTATTTTTCCTTTAATGTTGAATGTGGCAAGAAGTGGGGTTTGCTAAACCATTAAAGATTCTTTTTCATTAAATGCTTTAATTTAATGGTTTCAATCATCCAGAACCATTAGAACTATTTGTTGCTTCATTTATGCCAGGCTTTCAACTCAAAGAATTTTTGTTTTCTTGTTTCCAAATGAATTTTGACTTCTGTCCACAAAATTAAAGTTATTGATGTTGACAAACGTTATTTAGTCGGTCAATCAAAATAATTATATTTATAGTTATTCTATATAACAAAATATACTTTTTTTAAAAATATTCTCGCCATATACTTTTACTTCTTGATTATACTAAAAGTAATTTTCTATTTTTACTTGTCCACTTTCTCGTACTAAGAGAAAAAACAAAAAAGAAAATTCTCTTAATATTAATTATTCATTCCTCAAATCATTTTCAAGTCTATTAAAATTATACAATATGGTTGTGATAAAATAAGCACTTCATTAATTATTTATTAAAGAAAGTGCAAAGTTCATTGTGGACAGATAAAAATAAACGGAAGGAGTAATCCAATTAAACTAAACCAATTTAATTTAGAGAAACAATAATAGTTTATTACTCCAATTAAATTGCAATGTAACAATATTTGGTGAAAATAATTAAATTTCCATCCAATATTTGTGGAATGGGTTAGTACTTAAAAAGTTATAGAAAGACTTTTGTAGGAGCCCAAATTTTAGCAAAATGAACAATGTCCAGTAAAGAAACAGCGATGGGCCAATATGTCTTTCTTCTTCTGTAGGCCCAACTAAAGGATGGACTGGATCACTCATTTTCAGGCTTTACAGGGAAGATTGGACAGTGATGGGCCAAAAAGTAGCAGTTAGAAGGCCCAATTCAAGCACCTTATGTGGTCTCAAATAATAATTGAACGTAAAAAAAAACAAAGAAGATGTGAGAGATAATCTAGATATTGGATTTATGAATATTGATTTTTATTTGTGTAGTTGCAACAGAACAACAACAACAACATTTACTTAGTGAGATTTCACAAGTGGAGTCTGCGGTGGGGTAGAATATACATAGACATTACCATCACCTCGTGGAGGTAGAGAGACTATTTTCGAAAGACCCTCAGCTCAAATATAGCAAATCCAAGTACAAAGAAGAAGAAGAAGAAAACAATGCTTAAGTCATAACAACTAAACAATGCAAAGCCTACAAGAAAGGAACAAGAACAACAAAACAAATAGTGCAATGATCGAAACACGGTAAACAACAGACAATAGTTCACAAAAACAAAAAAAATAAAATCAAAGAACCCACCAATAGTTCTTAATATTTGTCCATTTGAACTTGTGTCTTTCCAACAGACACTTGGAGAGCCTTGGTAAATCTGTTTTGTTAATAGGCACTTATGAAACTTGTGCTCAAAGAAGATATTTTTTAATTTTTACAAAATGACAAGTGATGGGTCAATACCAAAAATCATTTTTAGTGAAGATGAATAATAATAAAAACTAAATAATATTTACTTTTAATTATTTGGAGTGTGTATGAGCCACGTATACAAGCAAGAGAAAATAGTGAAGCATTCTCAACCACTACATATCATCCACTCATTTGTGGTGTTGTTTTAATTGGTTTGACTTTGAATTGAAAAATCTATGTCAACAAAAGGGATTCTATGGAAAATATGAGGCACAGCTCCTCTAAATTGATTTGCTCACCTTATTATAAAAAATAATAATATTTTTTTAGAAAATATTCTTTTAAAAAAAATACTTTTGATGATAAATAATTTATGTTTTGATTAGTTATTAATATTTAGTTAAACTTTTTTAAAAAAGTACTTTCGAAGAAAAAATATTTTTTTAAAAAGAAAAGTACTTATTTTCGCTTAAAAGTTTGACCAAACACAACACTTATTTTAAATAAAGATTTTCGATTTCTCGTAAATTTGGCCGAATAGACTTCATCAATAGATTTTATTACGTGTCTCACATGCCACATCGTACTTATATGACGCACTTAAAAAAAGTTCACATTTCTGTAGTTGGAAATAAAATAATTTTAATTTTTTTCATAGCACATAAATGGCCAGAGTATTTCAGACCACAAATTTCAAACATATATTTTATTTAATTAAACTTTATATCAAGTTAAACAAGAATCCGGAGCCAAAAGAACTACTTTTTTCTTTCAAAATGCATAATTGGCCTATCCATTTTTTTTTAAACCAAAAGGGACAAATCGCTCCCTCGGGAGCGATATCCTTTGAACATACTAACCCCGTTAACTACAAGTAAGAAAATCGTTACTCCGGCAATGATTCATTTTTTTAAAAAAAAAAATAAAATCGCTGCCACAACAGCGAATTTTTTGAATTTTTTTTGTTTTTTACTAAAAACGCTGCACCGGCAGCGATTTAAAAAAATATATATGTATATTTTATTATAATCGCTGCTGGTGCAGCGATTCCCTTTAAAAATCTTTTTTTTTTAAATTATTTTGTCAATTTCTTTTTCATTCTTTTCTTTTCTTAAAAAAAAAATAAAAAATTAACGCTCCCATAGGAGCGATTTTTTCATTTTTTTTTTAAAAAAAAAGTAAAATCGCTGATGTTGCAGCGATTCTTTTAATTTTTTTTGTCAACTTCCTATTTTAACACTCCCATAGGAACGATTTTTTAATATTTTTTTATAAAAAAAAGAAAAAATCGCTACTGTGGGAGCGATTTTAATTTTTTTTTTAAAAGAAATGAAGAAAAAGAAGGGAAAAGAAATTGACAAAATAAAAAAAAGGATTTTTAAAGGGAATCGCTACTGGTGCAGTGATTATAATAAAATATACATATATTTTGGCTGCCGGTGTAGCGTTTTTAGTAAAAAAAATAATACTTTTATTTCAAAAAATTTGTTGTTGTGTCAGCGATTTTAGTAATTTTTTTTTAAAGGAATCGCTGCCGGAGCAGCTATTTTCTTAAACAGAGTTAGTATGTTCAAAGTTTATCGCTCCTGAAGGAGCGATTTGTCCCTTTTGGTTTTAAAAAAAATTGATAGGTCGATTATGCATTTTGAAAGAAAAAAGTGGCCCAATTGGCTCCGGACTCAGTTAAACAATACCATATAAATTGAGGCAAAGAAAATACTACTCTAATAAATTTTTTTACTATTATTGCGTGATTGAAAAAATCTATGTTGAGAAAAATGAATGTAATGTCTTCTTTTTAAAAAAAAAATAGTGTCTAGATTCATTCCAATTAACATAGGTATTTTTATTTGTCTAAATTCATTTATTAAGGCATTCAAATTCTTAATATGTCTTGTATGAGCCTTTACTTATTTCATGTTTTAGGGTTAGATGTATATTAAAGAATCTAATATATGTATCAGTGATGATGTTATTTAATTTATTGTTTTGTAGGATTTTTAGTCTATATATTATCAAAATATATATTAGTATACATTATATTTAATACTAGGAGATAGAGGCGAATTCAAAATTTAAAGTTTGAAGGTTCTGAATTTTAAGACAGGACAATAATCTCAAATAAAAACAACAAATTAACAAAGGAGTATCAATACTCTATGCATATTAAAAATGAAATACTTAAACACAATATAGATATAACGTAATCATTATAATTGCACTCGATGACTTACCATATTTAGAAAATGATAAATAACCATATCATTGGGCACACTTTGAAATTATCAGATCTTTAAGCAAGTATCCTAAGGCATAAAGTGTAATTTTCTTTCTTTTTAAGTCTTCCTCATGGGAACTAAATTCATGGATGATAAAAGTAACAACTCACTTTGTAAAATAGAGAAATATAATTAGAAACAACGAATCAATGTGGTTAAAGGTTTAAATATTTCTGAATCGTGTTTTATTGATTTTTTTTTTTTACAAAATACTAGGTAAGATATACACTTTAAAAAAGAAGATTAATACTACTGAATAGAAATTTGAGTCATGCTAAACATAAAATTGTTATATTCCATAATTAAAATATTGAAAAAGTTACTTAATTACACAACTTAAGATATCATAATCTCTAAAATTTCATATCATTTTAAAAAATTATCAAAATCCCCTTTCAGATACATCCTTATCCCCTCTTGGATACATCTCTATCTTCTCGGATACATCTCTATCCCCTTTCGGATACATCCCTATCCTCTCGGATACATCTCTATCCCCTCGGATTCATTCCTATCCCATCTCGGATACATCCCTCCCATTAAGTAATGTGTCATTTGCAATGTATCGGACAATTAAAGAATGTATTCGAAAGCAATGAGAAATTCAAAGTTTTTGTATTTGGAAAAACTTTCAGAACAAGATGTAATTAGTCCAAATTATTTGAGATTTCTGTAAGTTATACGTAAATAATCAACCCATATAAACACCAACCAAACAAATATACTCTCATAAAACACCAACCAAACATCAGCTCAAAGGTTGTCTATTTTTTAGCAATTAAGGAGAAATCAAAGATGTGGTGATTTTAAAGAAAGTTCCAAAAAGGTAGCCAAAGAAGAATCGCCGTCCCTTCACATTGCCACTGCGTTTTTCATAGGCTAAAAAGTGAGGACACAAAATGAACACGTTGGATCAACACACAGCTCACAACTCACAACTCACAACTCACAACTCACAACTCACAAAAGCCTCTATAGAATCTCAGATACCCAATAGGAAGACGTGTTCAGACTCTGATCTTCCCCTCTTTTGGGACCCAATTATTTTTTGATAATGACTTCCCACTCCTTTCAAAATTGCCCTAAAAATCTCTACTTCAATTGTTAAATCTCACATTGCCACAGTGCTTTTCATAGGTTATTTATTTATGCTTTCACTATTCCAAGAATCTTGATTTATCTCTGCTTCATTCAATGGCACCCTGATACTGTTTCCTAGTGCTCTGTTTTGTGTTCAGGATGCAAGTGAAACTGTTAAAGATGGAAGCTTCTTGCAATTTCTGCAGTAGCATCTCCACTTTGGCTCCAAGTTGCCTCAGTCTTCGTTTCCGTCAAAAAAGATCCAATCTTTCTTCATTTATTGGCAAGAATCGGAGCTTTCTTGATTCTATTTCTATTCGAGCAACAGCAAGTAGTAGTAGTGGTGGCACAAAGGCTGTTACTACCCGGAGAAGAAAGCCCAAGAATGGTGGAACTAATGGTGGTTCCAGCAAGAATGTTAAAGTTAGTGAGATCCCTGCAGTTTCATCCGGGAAAGTGACAGAGAAAGTGCAAGTGAAGAGAAAGAATCAGCAGGAAGAGTGTTCACAGGATAATGGGCCGGTGGACGTGCGAGCACTGCATCAGAATGGTGACCCTTTGGGGCGTAAAGATTTGGGTAAGTGTGTAGTGAGGTGGTTATCTCAAGGAATGAGAGCTATGGCTTCGGATTTTGTTACAGCAGAGATGCAGGGAGAGTTTGCTGAGCTTAAACAAAGAATGGAACCAGGATTGACTTTTGTTATTCAAGCTCAGCCTTATATTAATGCTGTCCCTATGCCTCTTGGTCTTGAAGCTATTTGCTTGAAGGCTTGCACTCATTATCCTACTCTTTTCGACAACTTCCAGCGTGAGCTCAGAGAGGTTCTTCAGGACCTTCAGCGCAAGTCATCCGTCCAAGATTGGCGTGAGACTGAGTCATGGAAGCTGCTCAAGGATCTCGCCAGTTCAGGTGACACCCTGGGAAATTTCTCCGCTAGATTCCATTTTACATGACAAGTTTGATTGAAAGGTTTATGTATGTAGTAGTAAAAGGAAAAAGATTGATCATTGCATAATAATCTGATATAAAAAACGTACTCTTTCTGTTTCATTTTATACGTTTTATACGATGATATATGTATAGACATTGAGTTTATGAAGCAAAAGAAAGACTCTTGACACGTAAATATATGTAACAGTGCTATAAATACTTGTGTTTGAATCATGTCGTGTTATGTCAATCCTATAAGAGCATTTCGTTAAGGGTTAAATGACATTGATAAAATCACATAGCTTCCAAATATAGAAAAGTGTCAATCTTCTTGAAGTAGACCAAAAGGTAAAGAGGTTCTGTAAAATGGATTGGAGAGAGTATTGGATTCTTGAAAATTGTTTTAAGCAATATTATTGATAGAATGGTGTCCAATATTTTAGGACATCAAGGTAGATAAGAGTTTCATATAGATTGAGAAAGGAATTTTTCTAACTCTGGTGATGGGGTTCTGGAATTGGTCAGTTTGGTTTTCCCTGACACTGTTTACTTGCAGCTCAGCATAAAGCCATTGCAAGGAAGGTTTCTCAGCACAAATCTGTTCCTGGTGTAATGGGAATGGACCTCGAGAAAGCAAAAGCCATTCAGAGTAGGATTGATGATTTTGTCAATCGGATGTCTGATTTGCTTCATATCGAAAGGGATGCTGAATTGGAGTTCACTCAAGAGGAGTTGAATGCTGTCCCTGTACCGGATGTTACTTCTGAGGCTCAGAAGCCATTAGAATTCTTGGTTAGCCATGCGCAGCCTGAGCAGGAACTCTGTGATACTATCTGCAATCTAACAGCAGTTAGCACATCTATAGGTGATATAACTTTCTTTAACTACATGGATGTTTGTCCGTATTTATTGCCTCCATTGAATTGGAACATGTTTTTGCATTACAACACACAGGATTAGGTGGAATGCATTTAGTTTTGTTCAAATTGGAGGGAAATCACAGATTGCCTCCAACTAACCTCTCACCTGGAGACATGGTTTGTGTCAGAATATGTGATAGTAGAGGCGCTGGCGCAACATCATGCATGCAAGGATTTGTGCATAACCTAGGGGAGGACGAACGTAGCATCAGTTTGGCTCTTGAATCACTTCAGGGAGATACTACCTTTTCCAAGCTCTTTGGGAAAAATGTTCGCATTGATCGTATTCAAGGATTGGCTGATGCACTCACATACGAGGTATATTTCCTTCTTCAATTCTGCCAGGTGAAATTTTTTGTTGAAGTCATAGTTGAAAAGAATAGTGGAATGCTGAAATTTAATGATTAGGTCAGACGGACAAAGTTTTAGTATATGGTTAACCTAATTAATTTAGAGGAAGCAAAACTGTAGGGGTCTACCAAGTCCATTCGAAGTTCCCCATGTTCTTTTTTATTGATCTTTGGAGGGAAATGCTCACCCCAGCTTTCTGTACCATATCCGTTTAAATTAAGTTGTTTTCTGGATGTGTTGTTAATTTCTGATTTTTTCTTGATAAGAATCTTTCCTCCCTTCGATTATTCTTGCATGTCATTCGACCTGTAATACTGATAATGCATGTTTGTAGCTTGATGCCTTGATCTCTTCTCATAGTGGACGTAGAGACTCTGGCACTTATATTGTCTAAGTTTTGTTTCTGGGAGAAGCTCATACTTCATTTCCAAGGTTCAGGCTTTGAAAAACCTAAAGAGCTCATACTTTTTTTTTAAAGTAATATTTTTTTGATTTTGAACAAACTCGCTGTATGCAAGCAGTTGTGAGAAACTCAGTACTTCATTTCCGAGGCTCAGTATAACTTTGGAAAACCTTTGTATCACTTCTGCCACTATGACTGGTGGTGATTGGTACTCTAGAATCAACATTGTATGTTGCGCTTTTTTTGTTTTCATGTTGTTCAAATATGCCTTCATCGTGTCCTTGTTCTTTCCTCTTTTTTGTCACTTGTTCTCCTACTACTTTTCTTACAGCGTGATGTTTCTATCTTTTTTTTTTCACTTCCTTCACTTGTTCTTGTACTTCCTCTTGATTGTATCCAAGTATTTTCCATTCATGCTATGCTTTCTGGTTGTAAATTAGAAAGTTTTATCTAAGAAATTCGTGTCCTTCCAGCTGGCTTTGGCATGCTGTTGTATCACCCAATCTAACGATCCATTTTATCCATGGGGTAGCTCGGAAATTTATAAAAGAGGCTGGTTTTGCTCTCATAGCAGCATTCACAGCATTACTCTTTATAAAGGGGTTTCATAGACACCTGTGAGATACAAGTTGAGCATAGATTATTGCTTGCTCTTTTAGAGAATTACATTTTGTCTAAGGTTCTATACTTTTTGTATATTCATTGTGTACATGATTTACCCTTTATAAAGAGTAATGCTTTACAGGCCCTTAGGATCTTGAAAGCAATTCATGCCTGCCTTTGCATATGACCATTATTTATTGTAAGTTGTATACTACCATTGGTAAAATAGCAGTTCTTTATTATCTTCTTGTTACTCTATATCTTCCTTTATCACCATAGGATTTCTGTGATGTGAGTAAGAGCCGTAGTTGACACAACTATTAAATTAAGTTCAAACAAAAAAAACTATTAAGATTTTCATATTTGGCTCTTTATCTTTGAGATGTTTGCTGCAATAGTTTTTTGATAGGCGTTGCAGAATGTTTTATGATAAGTACAGTCCTCTATTACTATTGTTCATATTGGGAAAGAGTAATTTTATATAAAATGTCTAAGAACACTTGCTGCTTTACAAAGTTAGTGATAGATTGGAACATTTTATTCTATTTAATTAAAGGTCACATAATTTTTTGAGAATTCCTTGGTTCTCATTAGGTTTGAGGAGAACATAGTCTATCTTAAAATGTGGTATTCACCCTTTTCTTTTGACAGCGCAATTGTGAAGCCTTAATGATGCTTCAGAAAAAAGGGTTTCGGAAGAAAAATCCTTCAGTAGCAGTGGTAGCTACAGTTTTTGGAGACAAAGAAGACCTCAAGTGGCTTGAGGAGAATGACATGGCAGATTGGACTGAAGTGGAACTTCCTGATTCTACAAACAGAAAATCTTTTGATGCTTCCCAAAGAAAAGCAATTGCATTAGGTTTAAATAAGAATCGATCTATAATGATAATTCAAGGGCCTCCTGGCACAGGGAAGACTGGTTTGCTGAAGGAATTGATTTCTCTTGCTGTAAAACAAGGTGAAAGGGTGCTTGTAACTGCACCGACAAATGCAGCTGTGGACAACATGGTTGAAAAGTTGTCTGATATTGGAATCAACATTGTTCGGGTTGGAAATCCTGCACGAATATCCCCTGATGTAGCTTCAAAATCTTTGACTGAAATTGTGAATAACAGGCTGTCTGATTTCCGAGCAGAAATTGAGAGGAAGAAGTCAGATCTTAGAAGGGACCTGAGGTATTGCCTTAAGGATGACTCTTTAGCTGCCGGTATACGTCAACTTCTGAAACAGCTTGGAAAGTCCATCAAGAAGAAAGAGAAGGAAACTGTGAAAGAAATCTTATCAACAGCTCATGTTGTGTTTGCAACAAACATTGGGGCAGCTGATCCACTAATTAGGCGGCTGGATGCATTTGACTTGGTTATTATAGATGAAGCTGGCCAAGCAATCGAACCATCATCTTGGATACCAATATTGCTTGGAAAGCGTTGTATTCTTGCTGGAGATCAGTTCCAGCTGGCTCCTGTGATCCTTTCTAGGAAAGCCTTAGAAGGTGGTCTTGGAGTTTCACTACTGGAGAGGGCAGCAACTTTGCATGATGGGATGCTGTCGACAAAGTTAACAACACAGTACAGAATGAATGATGCCATAGCTAGCTGGGCTTCAAAGGAGATGTATGATGGATCTTTAACATCATCTCCAACTGTTGCTTCTCATCTTCTGGTGGATTCTCCTTTTGTCAAGGTATGAAACTCTTTGCCATTGCATGCCATTTTCTCTAGGCATATAACTTATGATTTGAGTTCTGATACCTTGCTCTACTTTTTGTTCTTTCCACAAGTTCAAAGGAGAACGTAGGCTCCTTTCTTTGTCATTTCCATAACATAAAGCTTAATGGGCTTTTCATGAATTTCTTCATGCACAGCACATATTAAATAGGAAAGCAGAGGTGAAGAGGTTATAGTGCAGAATATCTGTGAATTTTCAAATAGGATGACTTCTACATTAGAGATTTTACTTTTAGGAACCATGTGAACTTTAAGAACTTTTATGTGGACCTTTTCAAAATTGTAACTTTTATATGGACATCGGAAGATACCATTTTGAGATTGAGATGTAAGGGTTCTTGAGTCTTGACCCCTCGGATATCATGGAACTGTATGAACACCTAATCTAAAAGTTCAAAAACCTTTAAATGGTATTTTGGTCTAAACTTCTAACTCCCATAGTGTCTTTCTGGATATTTTTTAATACCGTCTACAAATTGAATGTCTCTCTTCAACATCTTGTTTATTGATTTTGTATGCAACACATACTATGCTTAGAAATAAAGTTGCTGCTGAACCCTTTCTTTTAGAGTTACCATCTTCGATATGTGCTAGGTGCTGCATTTAATTGTTCTTGGCACAGCCTCACAACATTAGTCTTGGGTTATCTGCTTGTTCGAAACTTTAGCATATTGTTGACCAACAAGTATTTGGTTACAGAAAGCATTCCTTTTGATGATTTTAATTCTTCTAATTTCTGCATTCAGCCCACATGGATTACACAGTGTCCACTGTTATTGCTTGATACGAGAATGCCTTACGGAAGCTTATCAGTTGGTTGTGAAGAGCATCTGGACCCTGCTGGCACTGGCTCCTTTTTCAATGAAGGGGAAGCAGAAATCGTTATTCAACATGTATTCAGTTTAATTTATGCTGGTACGTTCCCTTCACTTCTCGTTTTCTCTTAAAATGATAATTGATAGATCCTTTAATTTTCCTGAAAGTAGTCATAAATAAAACTTCCATGATGAGTGTTTTTGTGGCTCAAGCTACGACTGGACAAAATATGCATTCATTGAATTCAATTATTAAATATCTTGCATGTATCCTGTCCACCCACCAGAATGTGTAGCTTATGTAGAGAGGTAGCAGGACTCCTGGTGATGGACTGATGACAACTTTATATTCTCTGGTTATAGCTTATAACATAACAAGTATATGCTGAAAGTAAAAGTTCATGAAATCTCAATTGGAACTGCACATATCTCTCTAACCCAATGCCAATGACTGATTTTTTTTTTTTGTACGTGAATCCCATTCTTTTACCACAGTTAAGCTTAAAGAAAAATGTTTTAGAGAAATATAGAGCCAACAATTTTAACTCCTCTTTCATAATACTGGAAGAACTGTTTGACAAAAAGCTACTCAACCAGGACACTTTCATATCTATCACACGAAATCCCACGCTGCGCCAAATCCCACATTCTTTGAGAAGCTGAAAACCTTTCACCTTGCTTAGATGGTTATTCCTTTTTAAGTTCCTAGAAGATTCTTCCTTTAATGTCTACGCCTCTACATCTTCGCTAGAAGGAAGTGTCTTTCAGTAGAGCCATAGACCATGTTTCAGTTGACTAGCTTATATGGATGATAAATATGACACCTCCAAAGCCTACTGAATAAAAGAGTTAATCAATACTATTTTTTAATGAGGGTTAATCAGTACTATTGCACTTCCAATAAGCTCGAGACACTCGTGGTGATAATTTCTCTCGTCTAATATCTTCTGCTGACCGAATCAACATAAACTTCCCTTCTCGGCATGTTCATGATTCTGCATCCACGTTACTTGGATAAGCTTATGAACGCATCCTTTACGTGCAAGATGGAAGAAAAGCTTTTTATTTACATTTGGGGAATTTGCATGTACTTTCTACCTCTGTTGCTTCATCTATCATAAATCAGTATAGATTAGTTAAAGAAGTATCATTTATCTTAAATTATCTTCTGCAGGTGTTCCTCCTGCAGCCATCGCTGTGCAGTCTCCTTATGTTGCTCAAGTGCAACTACTTAGAGACAGAATTGATGAGATTCCAATGGCTACTGGCGTTGATGTTGCAACTATTGATAGCTTTCAAGGCCGTGAAGCAGATGCTGTGATTATATCCATGGTAAGCTGTCACTCTACTGATGTGTTACATTTCTAAGCGTAACTGCTTCATGAATTGATCCAACTACATTATGCACTTCAATGTACATTGTTTAAATATTGAGAAAGAGAATATGCAAGTGAATGCTTATATAACTTTGCTTGATGATGTCCAGGTTCGATCAAACAATTTGGGGGCAGTTGGCTTTTTGGGAGACAACAGGCGAATGAATGTTGCAATAACAAGGGCGCGCAAGCATGTAGCAGTTGTCTGTGACAGTTCAACTATATGCCACAACACATATTTGGCCAGGCTTCTTCGCCATATTAGATATGTTGGCAAAGTAAAGCATGTTGAACCTGGCAGCTTCTGGGAATTTGGCCTTGGTATGGATCCAATGTTGCCTACTACCAGTTAACTTTGAAAGAGTTCAACAGGACCAAATTTTTAATGCTTCTGTCCAACTAGTGACTATCTGGGCGGACTCTCAGATACATTGATGCCCTGGTTCAGTCTGCAAATTATATATTCAGCTTTTTGACCACGAGGACTAAGCACGGGGTACTTTTCATTTGTATATATAATTCAAAGAAAACCTTTATGAAAAGTGTAAATATATATTCATACAGCTACAATGTCTATACGATTCTTGATTGTTTAGCTCCAGTTGATGATTTTCCTTGTATTTGAATCAGCATGAAGATTCTGTTTAAACAAGGATCAAATTCATTCACTGCAGGAGTTGAAAAGTGACTATTTGTTCATTTTTTCTTGAGTAAGGAGTTAAAAAACAAGGCTAAAAGCATGTTAGATTAAGCACCACTTGAAAACAATGTAAAGTAAACATCAATTTTGAACAAGTAACACATTAAAATCTATGTTGTCTCATATTCAAAACTTCATATAGACCAAGTTTTCAAAGTAAATGGCTATCGGTTGCACGAAATCTTGTGAATGTGAATTGGCTGCATGCAATGTAAGCAATAAAAGCAGTGGGATGGAAGTGCAATATTACACACAGTTATTTATAACCATCATCATCTATAATAATATTTTAATATAATGATTAAATTTTCTTTTGAATCTACTTTTTATATTATGTGATAATGTATGTTCTCAACAACAACATTTTACTATAATAACAAAAAGTAATCGGACGAACAACGTCATTATAGAGGTTAAACCGTGTCTCACCAGACATGCTACATTGCAAATGTGTCACGAACTAGAGGTCATTTGGTAGGACGTATTATAGAAAATAATATTGGTATTGATTTTTGATATTATTTAATCCCTTGTTTGGTAGTGTTTTCAACCTCTGCCTAACTAATACTTGTGTTAGTTATACATCTCATTCAGTACCATTCTTATACATAGCAAATCATGGCATAAACAATACCAAGGTTCTTAATAGATGAATTTGGATGGTTAAAGACATAATTGCTCTTGAAGTCTCTCAAAGTAAACAAAGCTAATGTATATTTGTAAAGAAATAATTTTCTCTTAGAAAATATGCAATGCATGTTCTTATTAATACACCAAATCAAACAATGGATAAAAGATAACGCAGCATGACTAATTCAACATTACTAATACATTCTATTCAATACTATTCCTATACACCGATCAAATGACCCCCAAATTTCAATGTGGGGTAACGCGTTTGACAACCATTCAATTGGGCTCGCGAGACAAGTTGATGACGTTAATTGTGAGCTGATGCATTATATAGTTTTTGAAACGCAATTTTTTCTTGTTCTTTCGCTTTTCAAACAAGCCAACTTCTTGTACCCACTCATTTTGCATTTCTATTAGTTTTATCGTCACTTTGTTTGACAAATGTAAACATCAAGAAAATTGTGTTTCACTCGTATGTGTTAGCTGTGCCTAAACCATCTGACTTACAGAAATGATAAGAAATTTGTCTTTTCTACTCTAATTCAATACTACAATAATAAACAAGAGTTTCAGATGCATCAAAACTAATGAGAATCTAGCAAGCAATTAAACACGAGTAATTTACGTAGTGCTTATATGTTGCAACCTGCCAAATATAATCCACAAGACAAATAGCTGATAATTCTTCAACGTCCAAATTGCTGTAAATATACTGAGCAAATGGTGAAATCCAATATCTTGAAGCACTTATTTCTCATCAAAATTTTACCATATCCATGGCGTTAAGCCGTTAAACTGTTCTTCCTTTGGACAGGCACATTCAACTCTTGTTCTTCAACAAGTAGCAGGGAAGAACTAGATTTTAAAAATGAACAAACTGCTGTTACAAAATGGCAACTATTCAATGCCCTGTCTCTAACTAACAATGTAAAGCAATTCCACTTCAAAGTTGACATCATTCAATGTTCTCCTTTTTTCATAGCAAGTGTGTGTGATATCAATTGAAAAGTTTTGCAACTTGATAATAAAGTAGTTGACTGGGGTGGTGTTTTGATACTTTTAGGTTGTGCCTTTATCACTTCTCTGCAGCTGCTTCGGTTGGTGTTTTGGTAGTCATCTGGTCAACTGCATGCACAGTGTTCTGAAGTTCTTCCCATATGGCTTTGTAGACCATCCTCTGCCTATTCACAGCAGATTGTCCCTCAAAAGCTGAAGCGATAACATCAATGCTGCAAAGAGAGAAATAAAATGACCATAGAACTAGCAACAAATACGGTCACCACTTGATTTAGTAAACCAGCTTTGTATTTCCATCCACTGCACCATCTACTAGAGAAGAAACCTCACCTGACATGCCGACCATCACCATAAGCATCTTTCACTATGACTGTGTCCGCATTCAACTGTTCCTTGATCTGTTGACATATATTTAAATCTCAACCGGACAATTATATTGACAGAAGTAAGACTATCACAAAAGACATGAATGTAATATCCCAGGCAGATATTAGACATGAATGTAATATCCCAGGCAGATATTACAGGAGCATGGAATCTGTACAGCCAAACGTAGCATAGGCTAAGCAAGTACTGCAACCCTTATTAATGTAATCTAAGGCCACAGCCTTGTTTATGTAACCATGACAAAAATGACAAAAACCTAAAGAGGATCAAACATCAAAAGTTCAAGGCCACATGTGAACGGAATTTCATAAATCTCAAAAGAAGAATCTACTTCAATTGATATGCCCTTGGAGCCGGTCATACATATAGAAATCACACTCAAAAGAGTAGAACAATTAGATACAACAGCCGGTGTTGCAGCGAAATTGATTGCTAAAGAAGGGAAAGGGAAGAGAAGTTCTTTACCAGTGAAACATGGCAGCTTTTGCTGCCATGTTTTAGTTAAAGTAGGAGCTAATATGCCATAAAGAAGTGGCATTCTATACTTCGCTGTATATGATTAATTTTAAATACAACTGTTAGAATAGTAATAGGCATATACAATCCTACTTAGAATAGAAATAGGAATAGTAATAATAATAGGAATAGTATATAGTATTCTACTTAGAAAAGGATTGTATTATAGTGTCCTAGTTGGAAAGGGTGTCTATTATAGTGTCTATAAATAGGGTCTCTCTGTAATAATGTAGAAACAACAATTCAATAATATTCTTCTACAATAATTCTCACATGGTATCAGAGCCTCTACGATCTTGGTAGAGAATCAAAGAGCTTCCGCTGCCGGCGGGTGGCTATTACCCATATATGCCGCCCGTTTGACCAATGATTATGTTAACAAAAGTAGGACCAATGATACATGCATGAACCCCATATTCAAGGGAAGAAACTCAGGTCACTGTGCATCAATTTTCGGTGACTTTCTAGAGCTGCTTTGTGTCAACCCCATATTTGTCGGTATTTGTGTAGCACCGTGCGATCTTTCCGGTGACTACTCTTTCATATCTGATTTGTGTAGCACCGTACCATTTTTTCGGTGACTACTTTTTCATATTTAATTTGTGTAGCACCGTGCCATCCTTTCGGTGACTACTTTTTTCTTTCATATCTGATTTGTGTAGCACCGTGCATCTCTTCGGACTACTTATCATATTTAATTTGCGTAGTACCGTGGATTTTTCCGAACTACTTTCTCATATCTGAGTTGCAGAACACTGTGTGTCTTTTCAGTGACTCCTCAGATTTGATTTGCATAGTTCCATTCGTCTTTTCGGTGACTCCTCAAATCTGATTTGCATAGGGTTGTGCCATCATTCCGACCCTATCCATATAGTTTCTCTTTTTCAGTAGGATCATGCCATCATTCTGACCGTACCCATATTATTTCTCTTTTTCAGTAGGGCCGTGTTGTCAATCCGACCTTTCCTATATAATTATCTTTATCAGTAGGGTCGTGCCGTCATTCCGACCCTACCTATATAATTTTGTTTCTCAGATTGTGACCACTTTCAGCCATCAAATTTAATAATCTAGCACATGAGCATGTTTCATGATTTCGAGGATGAAGTCTATATGGAGCAACCACCTAATTTTGTTGCTCAAGGGGAGTTTAGTAGCCTTGTATGTCGATTACTATCTCATGAGAAGACCAAGCACATTGAGATTGATTGACATTATGCATCAAATCCAGTATTCTCATGAGAAGACTAAGCACATTGAGATTGACTGTCAATTTTGTAAAGTCGAGTGATCAACGGGCAGATATCTCACCAAGCTCCGCATCTATTCTCGTATTAATTATATTTGTAACAAGCTAGATACATATGATTTGTATGTACTAGCTTGAGGGGGAGTGTTAGAATAGTAATAGGTATATATAATCCTACTTAGAATAGAAATAGGAATAGTAATAATAATAGGAATAATATATAGTATTCTACTTAGAAAAGAATTGTATTGTAGTGTCCTAGTTGGAAAGGGTGTCTATTATAGTGTCTATAAATAGGGTCTCTCTGTAATAATGTAGAAACAACAATTCAATAATATTCTTCTACAATATTTCTCACAACAACTATGAGGAAAAAGAAAAGAGACACTTATGAGCCAGTTCGGGTTAGTTGATTATAAATGCCCTGGCGTTTTAGCTCAAATGGCAAAGGTTGAGGGACTTGTTAGGTCACAAGTTTGAGTCGTGCAGTAAGCAACCTAAGTCGAGCATTTAAGTGGAGAAAAATAAAAGGACATGCCCATCATTCTCGAGTTTCAAGGTTGCGGTCAGCCCAAAGGGCTGACTCCACAGATTTTTTGGTCATAAAAAGAATAGAGGGAAAAAGCACTAAGTGGTTATAAGCGCATTTAAGTGTTGAAACTGATTATAAATACACAGTTATGTGTTTGAATAGAAATGTTGAAGCTACTAATAAATAACTAATGTATTTGGTAAAATAAGTTGATTGGTTTGAATAGAAGTGTTGAAGCTACTAATAAATAACTAATGTATTTGGTAAAATAAGTTGATTGGTTGTTCTTTTGACAAAGTGACTTAAGTACACTGAATTTTTTTGCAAAGAAAAGGAGTAATGACGTATATAGAACGAAGAGGAAGTTAAGGATTTTGTTTTGGAAATGGTATTTCGAGAATTAGGAAAAATATGAAGGACAAAATTATTAAAATCTTGGTCAAAGTAAAAGTGCTAATAAGTTGAAAACAATAGTTGGGGCAATGGGGGTGACCTATTTATGTCTTTTAGATTATTTTTTGGCTTATAAGCACTTAGCTATATGTACTTTGGTATTTACCAAACGCATAGGATAAGTCAAAAAGGTACTTTTATAAGCAAATTTGACCAACTTATGTGTTTGGTAGCCCATTTGGATTAGCTGATTGTAAATAGCAGATAAGTTTCAAGTGTTGAAAAGCATTATTAATTGTTGAAACTGAGTTTATAAACAAGCAGTTACATCTTTGGATAGAAGTGCAGAAATTGTTAATAAGCAGCTGATGTATTTGGTAAAAAAGTGTTGATAAGTTGTTCTGTTGTTAGAATGACTAAAATATCCTTAAAATATTTGCAAAAAATTATAAATTTAGAAGTATATGTGCAAAGAAAAGGAGGAACGACGGACACGAAGTGGAGAGGAAGTAAGAAGTATTGTTTTGGAAAACATATGCTGAGAATTAGAAAAGGTATGAATAACAGTTAGAACAAAAGGGGACGCACCATAGACCAAAAAAGAAGATGGACTATGATACCAGGCTGTATATGGCGGACTATCTGGAGGGAAAGAAATCTAAGATGCTTTGAAGGAAAGAACAACCCAATCCAGAAGATAAACCTTAATTGTATTTTACTTTTTCACTTTTGGTGTAAACAGGACTAGAGAACACTGAGACTCTAATGCAATTGTTAGAGTTTTTATAGATTTTTTTTGCTTAGATTAGCTTGCTCTCATTACATGTAGTTATGTCTTGACAACCCTTTTTGGTGAATACAATATGTTACCTTATCAAAAAATAAAAAAAATATTAATGATAAAATCGTAAAATACTTGGTCAAACCAAAATTGCTTATAGGCTTAAAAGTCATAAGTTTGGGATGACCAACTTATGACTTTTGGTTGGTTTTGGTTTATAAGCACTAGTCTTATAAACACTTTGGTGTTTAGTAAACGCGTAGATAAGCTAAAAAGTGTTTATAAGCCAATTTGACCAGCTTATAAGCTTAGTCAAACACCCTCTAAGCTTATAAGCTGGTCAAACTAGTTTATAAACACTTCTTGGCTTATGGAATTTAGTAAACGTCACCAAAAGTCATAAATTGGTCACTCCTAACTTATGGTTTTATAGCTTATAAGCACTCTTTGTTTGAATGAACCTTTTGTAATTTATCCCTAATATCTTTTGTAATCTCTGAAAATATTCTTACTAACATAACTATTAATTCTCCCCATTCTATTTCTGCCATTCTTCCTTTTATATGTAAAAGTTACTATTAAATTTTTATTATGTTGTACACAGATCGAAGGACATTTCAGTCATTTTAACATAAGCAATGATTATCAAGACCTCTTTACCAAACATGCTAACGGCTAATTATCAGTTTCAACACTTCTATCCAAACCCATAACTGTTCATTTAAAAATTCAACTTCAACACCTAAAAGTGTTTTTCAACCCTTGATGTTTCTCAATTAATCCACCAGTTTCATAAGCTTATCCAAACAGCCCAGAGTAATTTCAGAATACTAAACTAGGTTCAAGGATCCTCTAAAAGGGATTTCACAAGTTTAGTCCAAAACTCAAACTTGCTTCTTCTTTTTAAATTTGATCAAGTCTTTCTATAGACATAGTTCTACTAAATTCATTATGACACCAAAACGAATATTGTGAGGTTGCCCTAATACTTGATTATTGCTTTTGCAGTACTTTTTCTATCCCCACCCACCTACACTAACATCAAGAATAGTGCACCCCTTTATCTCTTGTGATTACATACTCCAAATAGTTTTCAGCATCTATATATTGCTTTGTCATTCAGCCACTTACAACAGACACTCAAATCTCATCACAGCTCTTGTGCCCATAAAATTGAATCTTTATCTTAACTTTAATAGTTCATTGCACATGGATCGAGATTTTGCATCGCACCAATGCGCTAGTTGATTAAAATATGCAACATTTGTGGTCTTAGGTCTGTCAGTTCATCTTTTTGTTTACAACCGAGAAATTCCCGAGGGTTAGTGGTGCACGGTTCAGAACTCGGTGGATAATCGGCTTGATCCTCCCCCCTTCTCCACTTAAGTACCAAGCGTTTGTGTTCAAGTTCATGGTATGTGCCGGGGAAGGGGGGCATTTCATCACACGATTCTTAATATCTAGAGGTTGCTTCTTTCATTGTTTCTCTTGTTCTTTTTTTCTTCTCAAATCCTAACATCTTCAATTCTACAAATAAGAAAACATCTTCAACTCTACATAATTAACCATTGTAATAAATACCATGAATATTTAGTAACTTTTTCTTTTTCTTGAAATGGGAATATTGTGTAGTGTTGAAGTCAATTTTTATCAGGTTCCTTTTTTTAAGTGATTACACAAGACAGCACATACTCAACGATGTTCTCTTCAGATCTGTGCCCCTTCAGATCAACATTTTAGACAATTCCATTCAGCACTAGAGAAGTCTATGGAAGTTGGAGTTCATGGAAAGCTGATAAAGCCATCAAGTAAATCTGGGCGTGATACCTGCATTTATTTTTTGGTGTATTTGGAAAAAAGAAATGGAAGATGCTTTAATGGAATTTCAACTCCAAACAATATCCTGAAGGCTAGATGCTTAATGAATATATTCAGTTGGTGCAGGTTGTCCCTTGTAATTAGCATTGACCATTTTTTGGATTTCGTTAGCTCTTTAGTACCTAGAAATTCTGCTTTGGTAACATATCTTGTGCGCCGAAGATGCATTGTAAACAGCCTCTCTACCTCAGAAAGGAAGGCTGCGTACATCCTATCCTCCTGAGACACCACTAGTGGGATTACATTGTCTTTGTTAGCTAGCTCCTTAGTATACTTAAGAAATAAGCTGAACAGATCAACATTTTGTATCTTTTGTATCTATATCTTCCTAATGCCTTTTATGAAATCTACTAACTTCATCAAATCTTGAGGTCAGATTTAGCAATTACTCCGGGACAAAGTCTTATAGTAATCCCTAAAGTTTTAATCTTTTAATAGAACTTAGCCATGCCCTAGTTATAGAAAGAACAAAGCAGATAAATCCAAGCCCAATAAAACACAAATCCCAAGTTTTATGGTAGGCAAAAACTCATATACTTCAAAAGGGTCAATGAATTTAACCTTTTTCTCCATAGACTGCATAAGAGGGGAATCAAATGAGCCACTGCCAGTATCGCTATTTGCTCGAATACTGAAACTCCGATGACCGGCGAATGCCTCAATCTTCGACCCTATGTGAGAAAGGAGCTTCATCGGCCTGTAAATAGAATAGTATTTCACCATTGCAGGTACACGTGGCTGAACGGAGCAGCTCAGTCGCCGGATACATAGCGCCGCCACGTTTGGCCTCACAAACAGAGCCTTCGTCATCTCTACTGCTTCGTTTCCCGTATATGGTCACAAGCAAATTAGAATTTAGAGGACGTCAGAGATATACAATAAAATGTTAAATTATTTTTATTTCCCATATATAATTTCAAAATCAAATATATTCTTTTATGTTATATACTTTATATTCTGTGTATTTCTATTTTCTTGTAAGGAGTGATCGAGTTGGCCCCTTGTATTTGGTGTGAGTTTAAAGTGATACATTAAGTATATTTTTTAAGTTTTCCAAAAATAATTACTTTTGATCTCCAACAATTTTTTAACAAATTCTTTTTCTTAGATTCAACGGAAAGTAAAAAAAAAAAATATTAAGTAAAAGCTTCAATTTATTTTGTATAACTCAAAAAAATTGTCACGTCAAAAACTGTATGAGATACCAATAAAAATATATAATGAAAATGCACCTCAAAAAAGTATATTAAAATCAAAAAACTGCATCTCTAAATGTGAGTTCATGTTAAATTCTAATATATATTTTTCATATTTCATGCTAAAATGAACATTTAAAGCTAGTTGGATATATCATGGAGACCAAAAATGCTTCCTTTTTAGAAATTTAAAGAATCAAACTGCTCAAGAATATAGTCAAGGGGGCAGTTTAAAGTTGCCTCCACACATAAAAAAAACTAATTTTTTTCATTTTTTTTTTAGTGCTTAAGTATCTCTATTATATTCTCTTATTAAAACGAATGAATTTGTGTTGAGCATTAAAATAATTTTCTTCTATTAAAATTATTGTTTTTGGTTTTTATAGAGAAATTATTTTTAAAAAAAACTTATATTTGCAAACATCTGCTTTTTAATAAAACAAATAAACTTAAATGAAAGTAAGATTGTTTCACAAATATTAATACGTATCGAAGAAATATGCCAAGAGAATTTTTGGCATCATTTGTTGTTTTTTTTCAATGTCATCATTTGTATTCGTAGAATAGAGTTGCAAACTTTTTATTTGGACGTATTATTGGTTTTTATGTATTGTCAAGAAAAAAATAATAAGATGTCGTCATTATTGTAGTATCTATGTAAACACCATGGAGATATTAGAATTTTTTGGAATGTAATGATTTGATGTTTTTAATTAGCTTTTGCATCCCCATGACATTAATTTTTTAAAATAATAAAAGTATGGTATTTTAATACATATAAATATTACAATATTTATATAAAGAATAGAGTTGCAAACTTTTTATTTGGACGTATTATTGGTTTTTATGTATTGTCAAGAAAAAAAAAAAAAGATGTCGTCATTATTGTATTATCTATGTAAACACCATGGAGGTATTAGAATTTTTTGGAATGTAATGATTTGATGTTTTTAATTAGCTTTTGCATCCCCATGACATTAATTTTTTAAAATAATAAAAGTATGGTATTTTAATACATATAAATATTACAATATTTATATAAAACATATTGTTATAGCAGAAAATTAAAATATTGAAATACATGTGCATCATTTTTCTTTTTTACCTTACATATCCGAGCAAAATGAACAATATAAATAATAATTTCTTATCTATTATTAAAAACGACTTTTTGATTTTTCAAAAAACAAAAGGCAAAAGAATTATAAAAGTTTCAGGAAAAGGCAACATAGGGGGGAAAGAGTTCTTATTTTAGACATAATTTTATTTGTATTCACTAATTGTAAAATGGGATATTGAGTTGTTATGTAATCTTATTTTTTATTATATATATATACACAGAGAGAGAAAGCGAGAGATATTAAAGTAAAATGTTAGTTTTATACGAGCTATAAGATCGATTATGTTATATGGACTATGACAATGATTATTGGACTGCTAAAGTCCAACATATCCATAAGATGATGTTGTGGAGATCATGCGGATGCTGAAATGAATGTGTGGTCATATTAAATTAGAAATTACCATATTCACCAAAAGGTGCAAGTAGCACACATTGAAGATAAAATGCAAGAAGATTGTTTGAGATGGTTTGGACATGTTTTGCGTCAACCAATAGATGTACCTGTGTGTAGCCGTGAAACTATGATAAGTAAAAATGATAATAGTGGATGAAATAAACCTAAAATCACATAGAAGAAAATGGTCTCAAAAGACCTCCAAATACTTTGTACCAACACAAATATAGCTAAAGATAGGGTACAATAGTTTTAAACTCGTGTGATTTTTTTAAATTTTATTTTATTTATTTATTATTATTATAATTATATATTTAACTTATTTTAATTTATCTATTTTGATGATATGATACGCTCCTAAACAAAGAAGTGTGAATTCATACTGTTGACCGCAAATTCTAATTAATAATATTCCACGTATTTAAAAGACGAATCTAGCACAAAAAATACAATTTCGGCAAAATCCAATATTATCATCAAAATTTATATATCTGTCAAAAAATCTACTAAATATATATAATAAAATTTTGTTTCTATAAACTTCAAATCTTAAATCCATTCTCGACATCTCTCACTATATTTTTACTCGTCTTTGATAATTTACTATTTCAATTATTTTACTATATTTTCCTATATCACAATCTATAGTTGAATATTAGTAGCATTATCTTTTTGGTCCAATGGAGAAATAACAAAGATAATACAAGCTTAAATAAAAGATTTTTACATAATCTTATTGCTGTGACACAGCAGGTTTCGCCCACATCGAAAAAGAAAAGAAAAGAAAAGAAAACTGAAAAATCCCATCTGGAGCATACTCCAGCGACGGTGGCTGCCTCTTCCTCTCTAAATTGACACTTCTTCAACCTCAGATTCACTCAAAAAAACTCCGTCAATCGCCATTTTCTTTGTTGATTACACCTAATACTTCGATTAATTTGTCACCGCCGATACTTTCGCGCTGTTTTCTTTGTATCAGTCATCAAAAAGACTAGATTTTTACGGAAAAGGGGGAAAATTGATTTGAGTAAATCTCCGTGAGTTGAAAATCTTCAAGGATGGATCTGTTGATTATAAAGATCATGGTTTGATTGATTGTTGATGAAAACTGGGTGAATGAGGATGGGATTAGAATCTTCTGGTGAAATTCCTCGTCTTTGCCGGAAGATTAATGTGTTATAAGAGGGTGCTATTTGATCGGATGATGCCCTTGCTTTAGAATTTTTGTTTCTGTTGTAAGTTGTAATATTAATAGTTATTAAGCGGAGGTGCGTTCATGGATGAAGCTAGTACTAGCTCTAAGGCAGTTGATTCCGCGGAGTTGGCAGCAGAGGGAACCTTATCATCATCTGCTGCTGCTGCGGTAGTGGCACCATCATGGCGTCCGAGCCAGCGAGTCTTTGGTCCTTATTCGCCTGTTGTCCAGGCAAATGCTAACCCCCAAAGTTTGCGGGTAGTTGTTAGACGACCTGTAAGTGCTCCTTTCCATTACTGTTTACTTTATTTCAGTTTGCATTTGGGACTTTCTTGATTGAGGGTGAGATAAGATTTTGTTCATTAATGCCTGCTGAATTTTGAGTTCTAGAAATCAACGAATCACTGAAAGTATGATTTTCTGTATATGTAGAAAATCATAAGTAGTTAGAGTTGAATGTTTATCATCAAGCTCATCGTATGGCAGTCTGAAGCAGTCCTGTTTATTCTGTCTGTTTTCTTCAACCTTGGGTCAAAAATGACAAAGAAAGGAACCCATTTGAGGCAGGTTAATCTAGCCATGGGAGTGTACGTGGAGTGGCTTCATTCATAGATTTTATCTGTTGCTAGTAATAAGAAAGAGTACTGGTCAATTTGTCTTATGGGCTGAATTTTAAAGCTGATGGCTGAAGTTGTACCTCTTAGAGTTAGGAGTCCACTACATGGCTGGTTTAACCCACAACATTATCCTGGGTGAAGAGATGATAACTGTATGCCATATCAGCTCTAAGGAGGGGTGAGCATGGGTCAATGTGTTTTGCTGAGTAAGGTTGAGAGTACCCCTCAACTATCTCTGTTATACCCGAAATGCTCAATTACATGAAAACGATCATTACCACCACTTCCCATGGTCAGAGACTTTACTAAAACGTGGCCTCCATAAAACCAATGCCTATAAATAGGTAACTCCCTAAATGAACGAGGGGATCAATCATATATATAACATCAAACACACCACACATGATTTACACACTTGCAAATTACAAGATATACATATTTCATTTTATATATTTTCAATTATTGTCCTTAACTTAAGCCTCTCAGTATCACGTTACTATTGTAAAAAAATATTATACAATCATTGGTGGGAGTTCTAATTAATAATATCACACTCTTTTTCAAGACGGATCTAGCATGGAAAGTACAACGTCGGCAGAATCCAACATTTCCAACTAAATTCTGTATATCTGTTGAGAAATCTACTGAAGATATATACACATATATATATATAATAAAATTTTGTTTCTATAAACTTTAAATTCTTAATCCGTTTCTAGAGCTCTCTCACTATATTTTTATCTTTGATAATTTATTATTTCAATTATCTTACTTCATTTTCCTAGTAGTATATAGTATACACCCAATCAATTATATATATACGATTGTACAAAAAATTCATTTTCAAATACTTGTGTTGAATAATTGAATATTAGGTATTATCTGTTTGGTCCAATTGACAATAAATGAGAAATAACAAAGATAATACACGCTTAAATAAAAGATTTACATAATCTTATTGCTGTGACACAGCGGGTTTTTGCCCACATCGAAAAAACAAAAGAACACAAAACTGAAAAATCCCATCTGGAGCAAACTCCAGTGACGGTGGCTGCCTTTCCTCTCCAAATTGACACTTCTTCAACCTCATATTCACTCAAAAAACTCCATCAATCGCCACTTTCTTTGTTGATTACACCTAATTCTTCGATCGATTTGTCACCGCCGATACCCTCCGTGCCGTCTTCTTTGTATTAATCATTATCTTTTTGAGAAAGACAAGATTTTTACGGAAAGGGGGAAAATCGTTTTGAGTGAATCTCCGTGAGTTGAAAATCTTGAAGGATGGATCTGTTGATGATAATGATCATGGTTTGATTGTTGATTGTTGAGGAAAACTGGGTGAATGAGGATGGGATTAGAATCTTCTGGTGAAATTCCTCATGTTTGCCGGAAGATTAATGCGTTACGTGAAGGTGCTATTTGATCCGATGATGCCCTTGCTTTAGATTTTTTTGTTTCTGTTGTAAGTTGTAATATTAATAGTTATTAAGTGGAGGTGTGTTCATGGATGAGGCTAGTACTAGCTCTAAGGCCGTTGATTCCTCGGAGTTGGCTGCAGAGGGAACCTTATCATCATCATCTGCTGCTGCGGCAGCAGCGACATCATGGCGTCCCAGCCAGCGAGTCTTTGGTCCTTATTTGCCTGTTGTCCAGGCAAATGCTAACCCCCAAAGTTTGCGGGTAGTTGCTAGAAGACCTGTAAGTGCCCCTTTCCGATACTGTTTACTTAAATCCACTTTGCATTTGGGCCTTTCTCGATTGGGGGTGAGATAAGATTTTGTTCATTCATTGATTGCTGAATTTTGAGTTTTAGCAATCAATGAGTCACTGGAAGTATGATTTCCTGAATCTGTAGAAAACCATATAGCAGTTAGAGTTAAATGTTTATCATAAAGCTCATCGTATGGCAGTCTGAAGCAGTCCTGTTTCTTCTGTCTGTTTTCTTCAACCTTGGGTCAAAAATGAGTAGAAAGGAACCCATATGAGGCAGGTCAATCTAGATATCTGGAGTGCACCTGGGAGGGGTTTCAATCATAGATTATATTCGTTGCTAGTAATAAGAAACGAGTATTGGTCAATTGGTCTTGTGGGCCGAAATTTAAAGCTGATAGCTGAAGCTGTACCTCTGAGAGTTAGGAGTCCACTACATGGTTGATTTAATCCACAACATTATCCTGGGTGGAGGGATGATAACTGTATGCTATATCAGCTCTAAGGATGGGTGATATGGGTCAATGTGTTTTGCTGACATCAGCAATAAGGTTTACGACTATTTCGATGGAATATCTGCTGTATTAACTCTTTAGACTGGAATTTGTAGCCGTATAGTGATGGAAGTGATGCTCTGACTCTCGTTCCCACAGCTTCCTTCTAATTATGATTAATGAGTTGAGAGGTGTCTCTACTCCCATATAATATGCCTTTAAGGGGTGTCGTATTGTAACCCCCTCCTCCTCACGAAAAGAAAGAAAAAGTATGCAGCATTTGTGTAGAAAATATATTCACATTAGTAAAAACAATCCCTTAGTGCCACTTTTAATGATCGGTTAACTTCCCTGTAACAAAGAGGCTGTTATAACTGTTTAAGAAGTAAAAGCAATTTTATATTTAGATCAGAATCTAAGATCTGGTTGGATAATGAGATCGAATTTTAAAGCACTTACTAAAGCCCTTTTTTTTGATTACTAAGAAGAATAGTGGCGCATGATTCGAAGTTCGATGAAGAATGGGCATACCCCTCTACCCTTCTCCTCTTAGAGCCAATATTTTTATCGGTCATGCAAAAAGTACTTTCAGGAAATAACAACAGTAAGATGGTTACTTAGCATGAATAACATGTCAAAAGTATACTCTATTAAAAAAGAATCCCAAAAGTATTACGTTCTTTAGGACTGTAGGGAAATATTGAAATTACAAGGATTCGGGCTTATTTACATCCCCCTATCTACACCACGAAGAAAACAATGGTATAAAGTTGAGCTTGATCTTCATTATGGAATGAACTTCTTCTAACTAATCAAATGAAGTAGGTTCAGCTTCTTCTTCAAAACTTTACTAGTTTCTTTCTCTTGATAATGTCTACCAAATGCAGGCTCATATGGTATTTCAGATTCTTTTTGTTGTTGTTCAGCCCTTTTCTGACTGCAAAGTCTGGTCACCTCCTTTCTCAAACTAATCCTGTGTGAAACATACTTTGTGAGACATCAATCAAGCAAATCAAGCCGCATTTTTCAGGGGCATTAGTTTCTAGATTAATTTCCGTGGCTAGGTATTTTTCTAAATGTCCCAATGTCCCAGTTGTAATGTAGCATGTTTGCTTGAAAATATCCCTTTTGCTATGTTCTCCATACCATATGGTTAGCTTCAGAGTTAAGTTTAAGGGAGTCCAATATTCAAGAAATCCTGAAGTTCTATCCATCTCCCTATCGTTGAAATTTCTTCTGATTTTTCTATTCCTGATCCTATCATTTCCTGCATTTACTACTTTTAGATTCAATAGATCCCCAAGGGGAGAGTGACAATCCACTGGTCATTCCATAATGAGATCTTTCTGCCATTGTCAATATGGGACTTATCCTTTCTGGGGTAAAAGGCCCTAGCTATATGATACGCCTTTAACCCCCATCCTGTGAGAAGCAGTCTACCCTATTTGTGCACCGATCATCCAACATCCTGTATTTGGTTAGAATCCCTTCCCCCCTAAGGGCTTCTTATTCCTTGTTAAATCTCCACAATCATGTCATTAGCAAACTTTGTTTTAGTTTCACAATTATTGAATAGCCATTCCTAACTATAAGCATCCTCTGGATGCACATCAAAGAATGTTACTTAACTTCATAAAGAAAATTGCTTTATCCTTGTTATCCTTTTTTCCCTCTAGCAATGACGGTGTCATTAATGATAAGCTTTCCTTTTCTCTACTACCTTTTGCCATAGAAGTCCTTTCTGAATTTGTCCAATCTCTTTTCTCCCAAAAAGCAGGGGGAAATGGAGATAACATAGGCTGTTAAGTATCCAGAACACTATTGATAAGAGTTGTTCTTAAGATTTTATTTTCTGGATAGGTAGAATGAAAAAATTCTTGACTGAAATTTGCATAAAGAAGTTTAGCCAGACCCTTAACGGAAACCAAACAAAAAAAGAAATAATAAAGAAGTTGTTGCCCCTCCTTAGATGATTGTAGTGCAAACACTAAAACTCTATAAGGTTACTCTATATTTTACATTAGCTCCTTGGCATCAATGATGATAAGTATGTACGTTTAGGAAGCTTTTGATCCCAAGTAAACTCGAAAAGACACAACTAAAGTGTATTTAGGTTTGTCCTACACAACTGATTAAAAATAAAGGGAACACAAATGATCTTATTTCAAGCTGAACCCAAAATCAAGATTGTTGCCATATTAACATTATTAAAATTTTGGACTTAAAACATTTAAGTCTCTTTCCAATTTATACAGTGTAGTGGAGGATACTCCACATTTGATTCCTTATTTTAGAATTGTCGACTTCATAGGTGATCTACAATCGTTCTTTTAATGTCATGGATAGTTTTTACACTATTATCACATGAGAAACTTCTTTTTGTTGGTAAATTTGCAGAAGAAATACCTATCACCGAACTTAAAGGAAAACTATAGTCATCAACATCCTTTTTCTTTTGTAACTGATAAATTGTATTCCTCAGCATCAAGGGTATGCTATGCTGGCAACCTCCAAAAAGTTACAAAGTTCCTATCAAACATCCTCTATACACTTTTGTTTTCGCCAAAAACATAGAGATACAATGCATTTCCATCTAACTTTTTGAATGGAATTGGATCTGTTTTCAATGTATCTACCATCTCTTTTACCTTTTATTTCTTCCTTTCTGATCCAGCAGCTTAGCAAATCCGCTGTATGTTCAGGCATGATCCACCTAGTGTTGGTGAGGTTGAGGAAAAGTGTCCACAATTTAGTAGTGGAGTTGCAATGTAGGAACAAATGCTTGTTTGTTTCCTCTGTTTTGATATAGAGAAAGCACCTTGACACCAGTAGCATTCTGTTCTTCTGTAGTACTTCCTGTGTAAGGCAAGCTCTCTTTACCACCAAGCATCTGAAACATTTCACCTTGGTAGGAAGAGGACTTTTTCAGATATAACTTCATGGGAACTTAAATCTCCCAACTTGGTCAGTCACCTCGTTTTTGTATGCACGAAGCTTTGTAGAAACTGGGTTGTTGTTGAGGTTATCGTGCTGATTTTTGGTTGCAAGGAGGTCAGGTGGTTTTCAATGCTACATCAACTGCAAGCAAAGGGAAAGCGATGGTGGGGAGATGTAAAATGGAGGACATCTCTGGGAACCAATTGCAATACACACCATGATGGTTTCTAATAGTTTTCGTGGCACAAAGCGTTGGTGAAAGATAGCAAATGAATGTCAACAAATTTGATAAAGTCCTCATTAGAAAACTGCTTTCTACACTTCTATTCGCATGGAGCATCATCACTAGCAAGAATAAGGAATAAATGAAATAAATTGATAGGCTGTTATGAGTGCTGGAGTGTGATACTCATAATAGATGTATGCAAGTAAACTCGGAATCATTATTAAAGATAAAATGGATATGCTAAAAGATCATTATATTAGAAGATTTTTGAGTAGGCTTGATTGGGTTTGTCAACCAGCTTAGAAAAATTGTGGTGGGGATCAAGGAGGTGCCCCCTGGAGTGGATCTTCAATGGAAGCCAATGAGTAGGATAATTTTTCCACTCTAAAGGGATATTAATGTTATATTAAGTTATGAGATAAGTAGGGGATGTGAAAAAAAGCAAGTTTTCAGAATAGACAATGCGTAACTTGTCTTGCTTTGTTAAAACATTTGATGAATGATTTTGATTGGGCATTGAATAAAATCTAATATGAAAGGTTACAATAAATATCCAAGGTACTTTTTTGTGTGGGGTGGCACTAATGGCACATGGAAAAATGCAATTTTCGATTTGATTTGCCGATCAAATTAGCAGATAATCGCATTTGGAAAAGATTAGAAAATGCTTTTGGCAGTTTTATTTGGGAACTCCGAGGGCAACATTCTCGTCAAACGCTTTAATGGAGTACCAACAGTGGAACGTCTGCATAGGAGGTCCTAATTAGTTAAGCTGGGTGCAAAGAATCTTAAAGGATCAAGAATGAAGAACTTTGAGTGGTTTGCAGCTAGTGTTTTGGAATGTGAGAAGCAGGAAAAAATGACAAGGGCTCGCTTCACTAAAGCGAGAAGCGAAGTGCACACTTTTTGAACTAAAGCGCAGTTTAATATTGCATAGGAGGTCCTAATTAGTTAAGCTGGGTGCGAAGAATCTTAAAGGGTCAAGAATGAAGAACTCCGAGTGGCTTGCGGCTAGTGTTTTGGAAAGCAAGAAGCAGTAAAAAAGGACACGGTTCGCTTCACTGAAGCAAGAAGTGAAGTGCACGCTTTTTTCAACTAAACCGCAGTTTAATACAATAATAAAAAATATTAAATTTGCATAGAAAAATAACCAAGAGCTTGATAGAAATAACATATTAAGCAAATCTTTCAATTTTTAAATCAAGAAGTAAATAATAAATACTAGAACTAGAATAAGAAAGCTATAAATTTTCACCACAATCACAAACAAAAAAATAAACTGAACATTTGTAAGCTACAACAAACAGGAAAAGCTAAAAAAATAATAATTATAAAACAAGGAACAGAAAATCTGCAGTAAACTAACAGAGGAGGAGAAGAATAGAAAAAATTCAAAGAAAGAGGAGAAGTGAAGAAGAGAAAACAAAGGAGAAAAGAGACAAAAATCGAAAAAAGAGGAGAAGAGAAAGAAAAGAAAAGAAAATCAGAAAGAAGAACTGAAGAAGAGAAGAAAAGAAAATCAAAAAAGAAGAAGAACCGAAGAAGAGAAGAGCTTACCAACCCTAGAATTGGGGAAAAACAACAACAGGAAGAATCGAGAAAATGCGTAAGACTGTTTCAATTTTTTTAAAAATAGACCTAAAGCCTCTCATAAAAGCAATGCTTTGCTTCTCATTTCTTTTGCTGAAGAAGAGAGCTTCTTTGTCTCGCCTCGCTTTAGTGCCTTGAAGTGCTTGACCCTCGCCTCACTTCACGCTTTATGTGCTGAAGCGAGCAATTTTAGCAACACCGGGCTTGCCACAAGTTAGTTTACGTCGTATACACAATACTTGGAGTTGTAATCATCTATCTTGTAGGAAAGGATGAGTATGATGAACTCGCGTGTAAGTGTGTCACATATCCTTTGAGTCATTACCTTACATATTTTAACAAAAAATAAAGCATTACTGACACCAATACATTTGCAAACTTTGAAGTTGCTGAATGTTCCAAACTAAGATGATTTCATGATTTGAGATGTTGCTCTTTAGTCGTCAAGTAAATCATCCTTCTTTTGTGTGCATTGAAAAATCTCTAAATATAAGTCAGCTTACTCAGTACCTAAAGGTGTATTTAGTGGTTAATGTAGAGGATTACTACTGTGGAAGACTAGGTTTCAAAAGTCGAGTAAAAAAATTGGTGGTCCGTTCTCATTGTCTGAGTCTTGGCTGGCACAGTTTCCCAAGTATCAGGTATTCGGTGGAATAGTCAAGTGTGCAAAGATCTGAATGTTTGGAGACTCATGAAGGAGCTAACGCTAAGCTGGAGGCTTAGAGATAGACACTGGAGTCTAAAGGGTCAGGTTGAGTAAGACCAAGGCAAAATACTTGGAATGCAAGTTCAGTGAAATCAAGAAGGGAATATATAATATTATTGATAATGTTCAAAAAAAAATAATATAATATTATTGATGCCTCTATGAAGAGGATATAGAATGAACACATCACCCTCGATAGAAATAAGTATAAGTAAAAGGAAGCACTTGAGCGACCTTTTGAAGAGGATATAGTGCACGAGCACTATTAGGAACAAGGTATTGTTCTCGACATTTTAATCTTGCCATCTTTTGTTGTGTTGGAAGTTAAAAAGAGGATGTTATGTATTGTTGGAGCAATTCTACGAGACTTGTGTTTTCAGGTGAAGCTTCAACTCTATCCATTGTCTTGATTATTACGAGCTGCTATGGACATCAAGAATTCTTTACCTATTTTCCTAGAGTGTTCGCAATTATTAAGAGATTTAGATATGTTAGGGGTACATGTAAGATGAAGGAGCTAATTCTTAGAGATAGACACTGGAGTCACTAGGTACTTTGCAAGTTCAGGAAATCATAATGAATGCCTCATAGAATGATCTCTAAGTATAAGTAAAAGGAAGCACTTGAGCGACCTTTTGAAGAGGATATAGTGCACGAGCACTATTAGGAACAAGGTATTGTTCTCGACATTTTAATCTTGCCATCTTTTGTTGTGTTGGAAGTTAAAAAGAGGATGTTATGTATTGTTGGAGCAATTCTACGAGACTTGTGTTTTCAGGTGAAGCTTCAACTCTATCCATTGTCTTGATTATTACGAGCTGCTATGGACATCAAGAATTCTTTACCTATTTTCCTAGAGTGTTCGCAATTATTAAGAGATTTAGATATGTTAGGGGTACATGTAAGAGAGATATTCTAGACACTAGTCTTATGGCAAATGAAGCCATTGATCCTAATTAATGGGGTGGTGTCTAAACTAGATATTGACAAGGTGTATGATCGTGACAAATGGAGAAAACTAATTCATCATTGCCTTTCCACAATTAAATTTTCCAAAGTGGTGAATGTTATTCTATTTGTTTTTTTTTTGCTTGTACTAGCTCTATTCCAAGTGAAAAGACTTCTGTGGGTCGCCCACTGCAGGAAAGATGAGTTCTCTTCGTCTAATAGTTTCACCGGATAGCTAGCAGGCTGAGAGGGAAGTGTAACTAGTTTTGATTGAGCTCATGACCTTAGACTCACCTGATTTCGGAAGAGTACTTTTGGTCGGTGTCATATGCTTGCCTCGTGCATACTAAGGTTTCCTTGCCTTACATTTCCTTAATAGTCTGAGGGGAAAACACAGAATGGCAGAAGCATACTATGGGGCTAAGAGAGGTAGTGTATTATCACGTTTGCTTATTTGTTTGTTATAAAGTGAGACAACTCCAACACATAAGGGTGTGACTTAGTGGTAAATGAAGTGGGTTGAGAACCATGCGGTCTTAGGTTCCTTTTCCAGTTGAGGCAAAAACACTAGGTAATTTATTTCCATGTGTGCAAGCTTGGTGAATAGACTTATCCGGTACCTTTGCTGGTTGGAGCTAGTAGGTGCCCCGTGGAATTAGTTGAGGTGCGCGCAAGCTTGCCGGGACACCATAGTTATTAAAACAAAGTACGACAACTCTTAGCCTTTGGTTCCTGGTTTGATTTAAGGTGGTGACCAACCACTCTCGGATTAATGCGCCGAATTTTGAGGTGATCTGGTGGAGTGTGCAGTGTAAACTGTGTTGTTGAGTAGGGAGAATGTAAGGTTGTTGAACTCCAAATGAAGTTTTTGGGTATTGGGAGGAAATATAAGGATGATAAACTTTATTAGGCAATTATCTATGAACTCGAAAGAAGAATATAATGGTTGAAAAAACAATATCTCTTTCGAAAGGGAGAAGAGAATCACCTGATCAGAGCAACAATTTCAAATGTTCACACTTATTTGATGTTTTTATTTTCAATTCATAATGCTAGACTAGAGAAGTTGATCAAGCAATTCGTATGATAACACAATAAAAAGCTCCACCTTATATGCATGAATATAGTAACTATGCCTCGAGGGGAGAGCATGATGGCTGCACCATTTGAAGATTGAAAATCTTTAACAGGACATTGTTAGAGAAATTGCTTTCGTAATTTGCGATAGAAGAGCCACCTATGTGAAGTAACGCAATCTCAGTGAAGGAGATGGGTAAGGTAGACAAGATGTAGGGTTTAGTTTTTTTGTTAATGGGATATGATTGGGCACCCTAACCGTCAGAGATTTTGGGGAGGGGGGGGTCAAAGTTAGGATCAAGGAAAATGTTGTGCTTTTGGGGAGAGTATGGAGGATGGTTGTTTAGACTTCACATGGTAAATAACTTTACCTTTGCATATGTCTATGAGTGTTTCAGTTCCAGGGTTCTATTTATAAAAATTCCTCACTTCTCCTATGAAATGATGTTGGATATCATCACTATTATGATACTGGTTATTTTAGTTAAATAGAGCTATTTATTAAGTTACTATTATAGTGTACTTCAACTAAATGCCCATCACATGTATTTTACTTGATCAAAATGTTTGAGGGAACTTTGATCACAAGTACATGTTGGGTCAATGTTCTAGTGTTTTATGCTTGGATTTTAGGTTGTTTAATCCGAACTAAGTTTGCAATAATTGATGAAGAGAAAATGCAAGCCATTATTTTTATCCCAATTTGTTTTACTTGGGTATGAAAAACTTCGAGATAAGTACTCCTCAATTCCATTTTATGTGACACTATTTCCTTATTGTCTATCCAAAAAGAATGATGTCTTTCTATTTCTTGAAACAATTTAATTTTAAGCGTCTCATTTTCTCCTTAATGCATGCTTTATAGCTATATAATCTCATGGCATGTTTAAGACCACAAGTTCCAAAAGTCTGCTTGTATTTCTTAAACTTTGTGTCCAATCAATCTACACCACATAATAATTGAATTGGGTGATAGTAGTTTCTTTCTTTTTCAATAATGATATCATGTAAAACATTTCATTTATTGCATTTCGGTGTCTCCCTTTCAGTTAAATGATATACAGGTTACATGGTCATTTGATCGCTGTATGTTCTCCAACTTTATAATTCCACCTTCGCTCTTTATACATCTGAATTTCAAATACATCTAGTTTGTGAACTTATCACAATTATTCGGCATCTTTGCAATTTTGCTTTATCATTATTTATTTATAGTTTTTTATGAAGCCCCTGGAATCTAAGCCTAATTATTAATAAAGTGTTTCTTTATCACACCATGATCTCAAAACTGCAGTTGGTGGCAAGGTTAACTAAAGATATCGTTGAGACATACCGCATCTGCAATCCTATATTCACTTACTCCGAAGAATTGAATCCAAAGAGATTCCTGACGTCCCCATCGGCTGGTGTGTTGAATGATGGCCACGATAATGCAAACTCAGACCTCATTCTTTCTGTCAATCTTGAGTTGGTCAATTTGGACACAAAGAGAAGGTTGGTTATCTCTTCCCCTATTACACTTTTTTCTGTCATGTATTTTTGGGTCCTAATTGCCCTTTGAGAGGGTTGATATGCAAATTTTTTAGAGAGGAGGGGTTCTTTCTATATTTTCCCCTGCAGAAGTCTCCAATTTGGGTAAATTGGAATATTTTACTGGTAGTTGTTTCATTATAGCAATTGAATACTTCTTTGCTGTATGCTTTTTATGTACTTTCTGGTCAAGTGCACTTTATTTATGTGACACTGCTTTGCCTTTGCAGGCTTAACCTGCCTGAAAAAGTAAAAGAAAAAATGTATCTGAATATATCTCCAAGATTAGATTACATAAGCGAGAAAATAAATATTTGATTATCTACTTAACGACATGAATGTGCATGCTTCTCTCTTTAGTTATTAGTAAATGAGTTGCTGTGTGATGAGTCTGAAGTTCTTTTATAGTCAGCGGGGAGTCATTTTTATGATTTTTTCCATGAAACAATTTATGATCACTAAAGTTTTATTCTTTCAAACCTGTATAGTTCATTCTAGTCAGAGTTTCCCTGTAAATCCTCTCACTTGTCACAAATTGGACTATTTTGTTCTGTTTTCACTGTATGCAGGTATGTAGTCAAGGATATGCTTGGCCATGGAACTTTTGGTCAGGTTGCTAAGTGCTGGGTTGAAGAATCAAATGCATTTCATGCTGTTAAGGTCATCAAGAATCAACCAGCATATTATCAACAAGCACTTGTTGAAGTTTCTATCCTGACAACAGTAAAAATCACTCAGCTGGTTTTGTATTTTCAGTGCTGTCTGTAAAGTTGATGCGGATATCATTAGCTCCCTTTCCTTTTTCTTTTTCCAGTTAAATAAGAAGTATGATCCTGATGATAAGCACCATATTGTCCGGATCTATGATTACTTTGTATATCGACGTCACTTGTGCATTGCTTTTGAACTGCTTGACACAAATCTGTAAGTTCTGGAGAAGCAGCATTTTAAAATGTTTCATGTGATTATCTGCAATTTATTACACACTTCAACATTCTGATTGATTTAAATTTCTAATTTTTCCAGCTATGAGCTTATAAAGTTGAACCATTTTAGAGGATTGTCTTTGAGCATTGTCCAGTTGTTTTCGAAGCAGGTAATTGGTTGCTGGTCTGAATGTAGAACTTCTGATGGTGACCACATCTGTTTGTGTAATAAAGTTTATAATATGTTTGCCTTCCGTTGTATATAGATATTGCATGGATTAGCACTAATGAAAGATGCTGGTATAATTCACTGCGATCTGAAGCCTGAGAACATTCTTTTATGCACTAGGCAAGCTTCTCTGATACCAAGGTTGGTGACATCATTTTGCTTCACTAACATTTCATTTCACTTAGTTTCTTGCATCTTGTCAGTGTGAAGCCAGCTGAAATAAAAATTATAGACTTTGGATCAGCATGCATGGAGGATCGTACTGTTTACTCTTATATCCAGGTCATTGTTGCTTCTTTCTATTAAAGTTTACTTTATTGCTCTAATATCTCTTAATTTACCAATATCTTCTTATGCAGAGTCGGTACTATCGGTCACCTGAAGTCCTCCTTGGATATCAGTATCCTTGAGTTATTAGTTTGATCTTACTTTCTGTTCATCGTTTTTTAATATAAGTGCTTGCTGGAGGCCGAACCAAATTTGACTGCATGTATCATTGTGTGGGGAATTTTTTTATAGTAACTTCCATAGGCTTTCAGTTAGTAGTGAAAAGTTTCTTTGTTCAGCTTCTTGTGGCAATATGATCTTAATGCTTTCCGTCCTTTGTCTTAAAGTTTGCCAGTAGAATCACAAACAATCAGGTGGGCATTCTCTAATTAGATAAAAATGATAGGAGAAATCCTCCCTTAACCTTTTGCAACTATGAAGTTCATCAGTTTTGGAAATTTTGTTATGATGTTCAAAGCGAGCAGCTTTTGTCCCCAGTAAGGGCATCAAAAGTTTTTCTTTGATCGTTAAAAAGGTATTGTATTAAAAGTCCAGCAATCAGAAGGTGCTGTGGGGAATTTACAAGGGATAGTTCCATTACATATTGTGTAATGAGCTCAAAAAATCTATCATGGCCTCTATATCATTTGCAATTGCCTCGTTACACCAAAAAAATAGTTGGGATAAACATCTGTACCTGGTACTAACTACAGATTCTGGTTTGCTTTCAAAAATCCTTACATTCCTTTCCTTCCAAATGGTCCACCATACTGTCGAAGGGAGAGTATTCTATGTTTTCATCTTTGTCTTACCCTAACCTTTGAGTACCAGCATTGGAGCAGTTCTGTTGTCGTCCTTTGGCATTGTCCAGTTAATCCCGACGGTTTTCAGAACAAAATCCCATATCTATCTAGTGTAAGCGCAGTGAATAAAAAGATGATTGGCATCCTCATTGTGTCTCTCACATAGTGCACATCCACAACAAATGATTGCTCCTCTTCACATGGCTGTTCGTGAGACACCAGCCATGTGAAGTTCTATTTTTGCTGTCTTTTATCATACTGGGACAATCACAAATGCTGGGAGTTCAAATTTTATTTCCATATAGTATTGTACCTTGTCATTTGGATCTTTTATGTATCGTATACCTTAATCCTTTCTCAGATATACCACTGCTATTGATATGTGGTCATTTGGTTGCATTGTTGCTGAATTATTTCTAGGACTTCCGCTGTTCCCAGGAGCTTCAGAATTTGACCTTCTGCGGAGAATGATTAAAATTCTTGGGTAAGCTTCTTTCCCATGACTTAGAAATCTCCTATTTCATCTTACAATTTGTTTCACTATATATTCACAATTTTTATATATTCAGTTTGTGTTATTCACAATTTTTTTATATTTCTTGGCTTCACTGCCATCCAACTTTATGTTTTTATTTTTGGTCTTTGCTTTATTGTTTACAGTTAGTTTTCTAGCAAGGAATTTTACTGTTAGGGTATCAAAACTTGGATACTCTATAGCAGATTTTGAGTACCTGCGCCTGTGGGAAACTATAGTAGTTTCCTTGTTTTGGTGATTTATGTACCTAGTAAAAACAAAAGATGGTAAGTGCCACGGCCCAAGCCTACACCCTGGGCAAGACCGACACCCGATGCCATTTGCTGGCATGAGCATACCCATAACATGACATAAATGATAAATCATAGAGCATACATCTAGACATAAGCGGAATTCATGATTTAAAGCATTTGAGGAAATAAATCTTGTAAAGTAGAATAGTACTACATATGTTATATCGTAAAACCACACAAAGGTCAAAATCTGAGTACATGACATGACTACATACTGATTATCTATCTAGCTATGAAGCCTCTTGTTAGAATAGGAATATGTATATACAATCCTACTTAGAACAGGAACAGGAATAGGAATAGTAAATAGTATCCTACTTGGTAAAGGATTGTATTGTAGTGTCTATAAAATAGGGTCTCCATGTAATAATGTAGATATACAATTCAATAATATTCTTTTCCAATATTTCTCACACCTCTAACATAACTGAGTACTGTCTACTGAGACAAGACCCCCGACATACCTCAAGCAATCTATCATAACTATTAAAACTAGAGACTAAGCCTCTGAGAACAGAGAGGGGGCTCACCAAAACCAGAGAATGTAGAGCCTAGCGTGTTGCTCGATCTTGTGTGTACATACTTGAGTCTGCATCAATATAAAGATGCAATGCCCCCAGCCAAGGGACGTAAGTACATATGGAATAGTACAGTATGTAAAATGGCAGAATGAAACATAAACATACATATAAATAAAGAAACAGGATGGCCAACAGAATCATAGACACAACATGGAAGGATCAGGGGAATCAAGAGTCACCAATTTGTTTTGACATTTAGGTCTTAGTCATGCGTTAGTTCGTTATGGGAGTTCATTAGTATAACCGACACAAAACCATCATGTGAGCACATGGAGTCTAATCTCGGCCCGATCAGCTTAGTCATCTCAAAAATTCCTTTCTTGAATCTTGAGATGAGTTTTCTTGAAAACCTAAGGGGTCGTTTGGTGTGAGAGATAATACGAGATAGGCCCAGGATAAAATTATTGATGCCCTTTATCAATAAAATTATTGATGCCATTAATTTGTTGTTTGGTTGGGAAATTTGGGATAACTTATCCCGGAATTAATAATTAGTACTGGGATAAGTTATCACTCCCCAAAGGTGGTATAATAATCCCATCATAATTTGTCATGGGATAAACTTATTAAATGACAAAATTACCCTTCAAACCCTTTATATTACTTGCACCTTTTGCTTGTACTTACAATATATTATATTATTAAATGTCGATTCATAGCAATTTAAAAATTTAGTATAATAATAAGACAAGATTCACATGATCATGCTAATTAATAGTATAAATTAAATATTAGTAACAAAAGTCAGGTGATATGTTTTATGTGTGTTGCTTCTAATTCTTCCGTTATTTCAACTCACAAGGGCAATTTAAAAGATATTTTATTCATATCTTAATGTTCAAAATTATTTTATTTTATATTACGATATATGATCAAATAAAGCAAATTATATTCCGGTATTTTAGAGAAAATATTTTTTTTTAAAAAAATATTAATATGACAAGACAAATGAGTCCAATTTAAATGAATGACATAGGGAAGGAAATTGCAAATTGTATAATATAAAAGTGAAAATTGTAATATTGCATGCAAATAGATAAAAGTAGAAAATTTTGGTTGAGAAATTAAAACTTTTGTTGAAAATTTGGCTGAGTAGTCAAAACTTATGTTGTAGGAAGTATGCCATGGATATTCTTTTTAGTACAACAAACCAAACGATCAATAAGAAATAATCCCAGGATAACTAATCCCAACATAAGTAATCCATCATTACTTATCCCAACATAACTTATCCCATCATAACTTGTATTCAAACTAAACGACCCCTAAGATTATAGTGTAGAATATTCCTTTGACACTATAAGAAATCGTTAGAAACGCTTAGAAATTCAAGGAAGAAGCTTACCTTGACTTGGGAGGAAGAGGAGTAGAGAGGATAATCAAATAGGGTTTGGAAACTAAGAGAATGAATGAGATGTTTTCCGAAAAATACACTTAAAAAAGCTTCAGATTTCGCAAGCCATGGAGGATGCTTTGCTTGCCCATCATCGTTCGCCTCCTTGCCTGTGCTCGCGCACGCTTTTGGCCTCAATTCGCTGCCTCACCGCATGCAAGATTGCCTTGGGATGCTAGCCTGCTAGCTTTGTGAGCCCGTGGATGAGTACCACTGCCAGTTCTTTCTTAAAATGTAGTTAGCTTGTTGTATAAAGCTCGGATTGACGAATGGTTTGATGCTTTGAAAACTAGATTCAAAGAACTTTAATTATATATAATTCACCAATCAATTCTTTATAATTCGAGAGGTTATTGTTTGAAGTTGGACCTTATGCGAGCTCAATTGAAATTTTAATTTGTAGCGTAGCTTCCAATTCAACTTTGTGCTAGAGCCTTCCTTAGACCTTAAATCACCAGTATGCCCGTATCCCTTTGGTTTGAGTTACTCATATTCAATGGGTCAAACCTTAGCCTGAAGGTACAAGGTATTACATGTAAGATTTCTCTTGAGAAGATTGGACCACTCATCCAGATAGCGGAGAGCATGTGATGTGTATATAGAGAGAGCTGGTCGAGGTCGTGTTCATTATTAGTGGACTTATGAGTATAAAAACATTACTGATTGAGGACTGGCTAGAGAGACTAAATAAGAAAAAAAGAAAGTTGACCCCATTGCAAGGCATTTTGCAATTCTTAGTAACTGTCAGAGCAAGCTAGTGCAGCTGTCATATTCAACAGAATCAGACCTAAATACGAAAATTACCTCGGGTAAATTTCAGATAGAGTTCTTAGGAATGGCTTATTTGAAGGGAATGCTCCTCTCTCTAATAGGTCATTTTTGGAGATCACTTAAATTGGTGAAGATGCTCAACACTAGAAACCAAGTATAGGTAGAATCTTTTACAAGTTTTCCTTGCACACGACTCCATTGTGGGATCTGAAACAGGTTAGCTAACATGCTCATCAGAGAAGGTGTCACGAGGTATCGTTATCTTCTTGAAGCTTGTACACCTAGCCCTTAATCCCTAACTGGTTAAGATTCGTGCCTTCACTATTTCCTTGACCAGCAGTGCAGTTGCTCTTGCTCAGCAAGCTGATGCATTTATTTTCTTTGTAAAGCTATATCTTCCATACAAGTTGTCTAGTTGATTCGATCATGGTTTGGTTATGAAGGAAACATTTTGGCTTGCTCTTCTGTTCATTATATTGCAATATGTTCAGGTTTTCATGTATCAACTCCAGTAGCTTAGTTCAATACAATTTTATTTTTTGTGCAGGGGACAACCCCCTGATTACATACTAAAGGATGCCAAAAATACCAGCAAGTTCTTCAAGTTTGTTGGGAGCATTAATCAAGAAGAGTGTGGGCCAGGTCCTATGAGCAGATCTAGTGTTTATCAGGCTTTGACTGAAGAAGAATATGAAGCTGTAAGTCAATGAAATTTAAAACTAATGGAAGATCAATTTCTTTTTTTTTTTTTGAAATTTGTAAATTTGTATTCCTCAGCATTAAGGATATGGTGCAGACCTTTAAAAAGAAGCAAAAAAAAAGGAGGGAGCTACTTACAGAGATCCTAACAAATCTACTTGTTCTAATTCACCTATTTCTATCTTTTTGCACCATTAATAAGCAGATCAATTTCTTTTATACGTTGTTTTTTGGTAATTAAGTTGTAGCCAGGACATAGAAAAGTTCTTTTGCACCTAAAATATCTAAAATACCAAGATAGAGGAAGAAAACGTTAATGAGAAGAAACATGCGTAGAATTTCGTGCATTACATTGTAATATGTGGCACCTTCATGTGTTTTAAGTAGTTATTACTATTGATTTTATCCTTCTCAGAAAAATTACTATTCATTTTACCTTTCTGAAAAAAATAATCTCTTATTACTATTGGTAGATGCATAGCCTCTCAACCTTTTATGAGTGAATGTTGCTCACACTCATGTTATTACAACTACGTAAACACACATGATAGTGAGTGGTGCTCTTCAATAAGGTATCCTAGTTAATTTTTGGTAGACTGTTTATATACTAGAGATTTTCCCATCATTAATAAAATTATTTACCTTATCAAAGAAAGAAGCTATCCTAGTTAATCCCTTTTTAACTTTTTCGTAGAGAAATGGCCATTCTTTGAACCACGTCTAATTCTGTCATGAGGCACAAAATTACCTTGTTCGTAAATGTAAAAGGCCACTCCATATTAGGAAGCATATCAGTTTCTTCTTGACTAGCCTAAGCCCAGTGTGCACATGATTAGGCCTTAATAGATTCTATATTGCCGTTTAGAGGTACTATCTCCTCCTGAAAAGAAGCAGCTGCAGTGTCTTTGATACTCAGTACTTCAGAAGAAAGAATGATCCCGTCAGTAACCAATACTATGAAAAACGAATTCAATGCAAGTGCAACCGCAGAAGCTTGTTACCCTTTCTGGAATTCCAGTGTAATGGTGTTTTATTAATTTTGTAAGTTCTGCTTTTTGCAGAAAGTTGTGAGGTGATCTATTTTTGGTATTTTTAGTTGGGTTACTAAGTAGCCGTTTTGCTGGAAAGATCGTTGATTTCCTTTTAGGTTATATTCATGTGGTATTCTATATCTGGGGAGCGTATGTGGAAGTAGATGGAGATCAGTTTCTTTTGCTGACTTTTCTGCACTCGGTAAACTTTTGGGTTGTATTAATAGAATCCTTACTACTTCTGACTGATTAGAGTTCGTTGATTAGAAATCATTCAGCAATTTTGCTTTTATGGGATCATACGCAAGTTCAAATAAGCCCTTGAAACAATGGTAGAAGCACTATATATGAGCTAAATTACCTGAATGAACAAATCAGAAGCTGGGAGGATGGAACCCGAAGTCTGAGTTTATCTGATACTGGATTATGGAACTTTTGACCAGCATCCTTACTTGCATTGCTGCAATGTTGTGCGCATGAAGGTTTCTGGCAGGTTAAAGTGTTTGGTGTCAGCTTATGAAACAGTCACAGTCACAGTCACAGTCATCACCATTCTTGTCAGTTAGTAAGAGCAATGTCTAACATTCAACATAACTAGAAAAGGAGCGAAATGCCTGGAAGTATTCTGGAGACTCTAGAAAATTGGAACAGTTATAGTAGCCTAGTTACACAGAAGGATAGATGGAAAATTGTCCCCACTTATATTTGGTGGATAGTGTAGAAGGAAAGGAACTCTAAGATGCTTTGAAGATAAATGCAGCTCCACCCAGGATTTGAAGATGAAGTGCTTAGCTTTGTTTAATTTATGGTGTAAATTAGAATTCATGGAAGATCATGAGTCCTTTGTAGATGTTATAGGAACTTCGTGAATCTAAGGAATAGGAGACTGATCTTTAGCCTTTTGAATTAACCTTGACTGCATCAAGTTGGTGCAGTCTTTTTTGGATATATAAAACAATTGTTACCTTCTCAAAAAAAAAACAGGAGCGAAAATACCAGTCCCTTTTAACAGTTAAAAGCCTTTGGATGTAGTAGTCACACAATTCAACACTTCTTTTTTCAAGTTAAAAAGAAGTGTTGAATTGTGTGACTACTACATCTAAAGGCTTAAACTGTTAAAAGGGATACTTTTATTTACTTATTTTAGTCTGGACTATAAGTATTGAGCTCAAAACCTGACTGGTAGTGGTGAGCCGTGTGTTACTTTGAGGTGGACCATTTTTTACCACTATATATGATGGCTCTAAGTGATTCCTATAGACTTAGGTTGAAAGGATAAATGTTCTTCAATAACCATGAAACTTCCTTGTTTAGCTTTGGCTTGTGGGATTTGTGTTATAAGCACAATAAAAGATAAGGAATATGAATATAAGAGCCAATCTAGCACGGAGGATGTGTCTTGATGGTCAATGTGGTGGGTGAAATGCTAGGTGAATTCTTCCCATCTCCTAAATCTTGTAGGGTAGAGCTACCCAGTACAGATCTTTTGGAAGGTAATAGATACCCCGCGAAATAGTCAAGGGTACGGGCAAGTTGGCCCCGGTACCATCATTGTAATATATAGGCACACACACATTTATATAAGGGGACAATCTATATATGTGACTTGGATTTCCTGACATCGCAGTAGGGCTTGCTTTTTTTCTAGCTTAAGTGATAGCAATTATGTTTCAATAATGGGTACTAATTACTAGTAGAAACTGTGACAGACATGTTGAGGGGAGTCTTTTCATACCTGCATATTCCTAAATGAGAAGTACATAGAGAGGGAACTCTTTCTTCATCTCACAGAACTCTTACATTTTTTTTTTGTTGGATAGTGCTTTTAATATTGTACTGATTTCCATACAAAGAACACTAGATGTGCAGGTCCCTTGTATTGGTTGGAGAAAGATTTAACATGAGATAATAGAGATTTCTCACTATTTCAGCCCAGCACTTCCCTTACCAAAGCCTGTAGCTGGACCCTAGTTCCTTTATGGATACTACCTGAGTTGCTGACATGAAATGCATGAAAAGTTGATCTTGATGATGCTACTTTTGAAATTATTCGTCAAACAATCTGGAACTTTTTGCAAAAAGAACCGCAACTACCTGCAGGAAAGAGTGAGTTGACCCATGTGAACTGAGGTCTATTTTGATTGAAGCAGTCAGATGCGATGATCCAACTTCCGTATCGTTTTTGGTGCTTATGTGGTATTATTCAGTGTTATGATCTTTAATGAGATGAAAGGACGCCACAGTTATAAATAACAAAAACGGATATGGTTCCTTCTTTTTCTCTATTTCGGTGGAGGAGAAAACAGGTCAAGCAGAGTGACCTATAAAAAGGTTCGCAATCACAAAAGACCTATGGAAGGATAAATAAAAAGGGTAGCAAAGAGAAATATGCCCGGGAAGGTGGAATGTATTGCTTTGGCTTCCCCGCATTGCAGGTCTTTGTATCAAGTCATCAGCTATTTTCTCTTTTGAATTTGAACGTGGAGAATAGCCTTTTAGATATTGGTTCCTTTCATACATCTAGCATTTTTGGTCAGTTCTCTTAGACCTTTCATTTCGTTGGTCTTCACCTGGACAATAACACTTGTAAAGAAATAATTTGAAGCGTAGGAGCTCCAGAAAACTAAGAGGACTTGAATGTGGAAAAGATGCAAGTTGTTTTCAGTTTGATAGTCGTGAGGATGGCCGTTGTTCACTTTAAGCTCTTCCCTTCTAATTTCAATAGTGTTTTTTGCATGTGTAACAGCTCAAAGTTATTTCGATTGTGAGCATTCTAGAATCTGGCAATGCTTGCATCATTGAAGTAATGCAGCATCTGATATCCTACGTTTGCAACTGATATTTGTCAACTTAATGGAACTTATCATCAGAAAATAGCTTTGCAAGAATCCAGTTTCTGGGGAAGAGCTTTTACTTTTGTAATCTGCTTTGAAGAATCTGTAATTGCTACTTTGTCCTTGAGATCCATAGCGAAATTCTAATCCAAACAAGATACATTATCTGCTTATTTTGTGTTGGATGCTATTTTAAAGCTCAATTTTAGTTTGATGTCCCAGAATGGTCAACCAAACAGGCTCTCTTGAAAATTCTGAAAGTATTAATTAAACTGTAGCGCACTGTGTAGAGATTGATTCTTTCTTCTATGAATGCTTCTTTACAAGTCATATTGCAGTATGGTCTTGAATTGTGTGCTTAATTTTTAGCAGCTAATGACATATTACATCTCTTTCAGAGAGAGTCAAAAAAGCCAGTAATTGGGAAGGAATATTTCAATCACATGAACCTTGAAGCCATCGTCAGGAAATATCCTTACAAGAAGATTTTGCGGGATGATGAGATTATTAAAGGTTAGAAGCATACATTTCAAGGCATAAATACAGTATATAGATACATACTCATGGATGATGTTTGCATATTTCCAAAAGAGTTTCTGATGCTTGACAAAAGTTTATTGTTGCAGAGAATCAAATACGATTAGCACTAATAGATTTCTTGAGGGGGCTTGTTGAATTTGATCCAGCTAAGCGATGGTCACCTGTGCAGGTTGCTTAGTATTTGCTTGTTAAAAATGATTTGCTTTCTAGTTTCTGTTGAACGATATCTTTAGTGAGGATTAACTTCCCTGTTCATGCTGTATTCACTTTTCTATGATCATTAATTTTTGGTGGTTAAACATTGCTACAGAATGAACATGTGTTTTGTATGAAGGAAAATGTTTTCTGAAAAAATAAGTGATTTTCTTACTTATTTTCTGGTTTTTGGTAAATAAGCAGAAAATATTATCCCAAAAAGCTTTATATATAATATGAACAAACACAATGGGGGGAAGGCTAGGGGTGTGGGGGTGGGGGAGGTGGGAGCTATTGGGGGCGGGATGAGGTGTGTTTGGAGGATAGTTAGGAGTGGAATGCCCACTTATGGAACTTGTTTTCCTTACTTTTCCACAAGGGAAGTCATTTTCCTCATTTTTAAGGAGCTTGTTTATCTGAAAGAAAGTTCTCCTAAAGTTTTGACCAACCAAACATGGGAAAATGGAAAAACATTTTCTAGAGAATGTTTTCTTCCATACCAAACACACAAATTGCAAAGTCAAAATTCTTTAATATTCTTTACTAGTTGTTTGTAGCATAACTACTGTCGTACGGAGCATCTTTTGACCATCTATAAGAAAATGATTTTATGCTAAAAAAATTCTCTTGTTTGAGACAAAATTAGGGATGGCAATGGGGCGGTGCGGGGCGGGGCGGGGGTGGGGCGGGGGTGGGGCGGGTTGAGCTTAACCCGCAAAAAATCCAACCCTCCCCGCTCCGCCCGGCATAACAATTTTTTTCATTTTCAACCCGCCCCGCAATTTTTTTTTTAATATTTTCCTCTTTTAGTTAAGTTTGATACTAAAAATAAAATTCATTTTTTCATTAAGTTGTATTAATTTAATAGATAATGACTTAAAATTTTATTTTTTAGAGGTCAATTGGGAAGCATGTAAGAAATTGTATTAGTTTTGATTGAACCATTTTCATTTACTATCTTGAATATTTTAGTAACTTTAAAGAAACTATCTTAATAGATAATATTTTATCACTCTTATAACATGTAAAAAATTAAAATTAAGTTTGAACCCGCATAAAACCGCATAGACCCGCAACCTGCCCCGCCCCGCATTAGTTTTTAAAAATCCCACATCAACCTGCCCCGCATCCCTCCCCGCATAGCCCACCCCGCATCCACCCCATTGCCATCCCTAGAAAAAATCAGTCATTGAGAGGAAATGTATCCGAGCCTTTTAAGAAATGAAGTTCTTGATTGGAATACGAATAAAATCAAAGTCCATTTGTGATTGAGTGAGGCCGACTTATAAAGTTAGGTGCAAGTCTGATTGTGATTTGATCGAATGATAGAGGGACACAAGTGACTATGAGGATTGAGGATGGGGATCAGGCAGGAAGCATAACTAGAAAATACAAGTATCTGTGGTTTCAATACTAGTGTTATGGATTAAATTAAAAGGAAATTTTTTGTATGGAAAATTAATATTCGTGAACAATTTAGTTCTTGATGCAACAAGTTGGGCAAACCAATTCTTAATTGTTGGTTAAATAAAGCAGCTGATTTTACTGAATCAGAGAACTCTTGATGCTTTCTCACATAAGCTCTCAGTAGTTCCACCCTTCCTCTGATCATAGCATTGTACAGTCCTGGAATGATGAGCACCACCACTGCAAGTAAAGTTGTTATTCTCAAAGCAGGTGGTGGAATGCATTTTATTTGTAACACAGGAAGTTGTATGCTCCCTAATTGGTACTCTGTCATTGTTTTTGCTTGAGGTTTTTCCTTGAGCTTGTTACTGTGATTTCCTTTTTCATCATGCTTTTGGAAATCTTGTGGTGGCACCTGTCTTAAGAATAATTAGTAAGAACTTGCAGTAAGGCCTTTATTTGGTGAAAAATGAGTCGTTTTTAGTCGGATAGGTTTAAGACAATAATTTTCTTAGGGCAAAAGGTGGACAAAATATTAGAAGATGAAATATAATGCTTTGCTAATAGGTTATTTCATCTAATGTCTCCAGATTCCCCCCCCTCCTCTCTTCTTTGGTCATGGAGTTTCCTTTCTCTTTGGACATCTTTATTCTTTTTAACTTTTTATATTAAACAGAATAAGCAAGTTGACCAATGCTAGAAGTCTTAGGTTATATGTGAGCTTCTTCGTTTAAACTCTATCAAAGGGGTATGAAAGTAACTGAATTCTCGTGCATCTTAATCCTACATAAGGAATAATGAAGTATGCAACTGTGGTTCAAATGTCGCCAGATAGCACCATTAGTTGAGGAATAGAGAGGAAGTTACTTTCCTTAAAGTTTATCCTTAGCATCTTATGTCAATTTTTCAGATTTCATATTTTAAGAGATTCAAATATTGTGATGTAGGCATCAAAGCATCCTTTTGTGACTGGAGAGCCTTTCACATGTCCTTATAGACCTGCACCGGAGACACCTCGACTGGTGAGTGGTTCCTTTTTTGGGCTACCAGGAATCTTATTATCTATATAATCTTGCGTGTTGTTATATCTATTTTATGTGCTTGTCAGTCCAGTCTGTAGGAGTAACTGTGTATCACTGTATTGCAACATGAATTCTAAATTTCTTTCTTTAGCTTACTTCATTGTTGTGCCCTGTGCTCATCCTAGTTTGAAATAGGACCTGGATTGCTCGAGCTGAGCTTTTCCTCTCTATGCGTATGTATGAATTGAAGTTTACAATTTCATGTTGGTTTCTCTAATTACTGATCGTCCTCTTCACTTTGGTTCAGATATACTGATGCACTTTTCTTGATAATAGGCTTTCAGAAGATGAGGGTATAAGGAATCATATCTGATCTTCTGACTTATTTTCTTTTCTTACAGCCCGTTTCTCAGAATGTTAAGGTGGATCATCACCCATCTGGAGGCCATTGGTTTGCTGCTGGTCTTTCTCCTAATGTGAGCAAACTGCTGTATATAGACACAATTAAATACTTGTTATCTTCAGTAGCGTCAGCAAAGGATTTTGCATTGTCTGCAGATTTCAGGCAGAAATCGAGTTGCAGTGCCGAGCAGCCCTCATTATCAGGTTATGCAATATGCACATGTAGGTAGCTATGCTAGCCTAGGAAGTCATGGCAGCTACCACGATGGTGCTGCGCTTGGTAGTAGTTATGGAAGTTATGGTGATAACAGTAATCTCCATGCATTTTATTCACCTGCGGGTCCATCAGGGATGCATCTCTATGCACAGAATGGTGTATCAATTCTTGGGAGCAGTCCAGACACCAGGAGATTTAAGCAGCTTCCTCATGGGAATGGGCTTGGTGTCAGCCCAGGAAATTTTGTTCCTATGTCTCTTGGAACGAGCCCTTCACAATTTACTCCTCCTAGCATGTATAGTCAGATCTCTGCTGGTTCTCCAGGAAATTATGGTCCTTCGTCACCATCGAGGGGTAGTTGTCATGGATCACCTTTAGGGAAGATGGCAGCAGGTAGCCAGTATAATAGAAGAAAAGGGTGGGGATATCCAGGTAGCTATCAGTCTCAAGATATATCATCATCCTCTCACTGGCAAGGGCAGGTTTCAGATGGCAACAACTCTAGCCAAGCCAATTCTCCAGTTTTTGGTGGCTCTCTGATGCATATACACAGTAACTCAAACCCCAGACAGCAAGGGTCAAGCAGTGTGAACGTTGGTTTCTCTAATGCGCATACTATTACAAGTCCATCAATGCTAGGTGGGCATGCGCAATTCCAGAAAACCCAGGGTGATAAACCTGATGCTAGTAACTCATTGCCTGATCCTGGCGATTGGGATCCCAATTATAGGTAAATTAAGGGGATGCATTATTTAATAGAAACTGACCTCTCTTTGAAAATTGGTGCATACTAGTAATTGACAGAAGGTGGTAGCTGTATCCTTGATTTTTCTCTTTCCATTTTTTTGTCATCATACACTCTAATCTGTCAATTTTATTCTCTTCACTATCGAGGTTTCCCTTGTTTATCTTTTTCAATAGGTGTAGTACAAGAAGAAACAGTTGTTTTCTGTACTGGTTTAAGTGGAAGCCTCTTTCACGAAGTTCTTTTGTCTTGTGCCGTTTGTTTTCTCTCATGGATTGTACTCTTTTCAATTTGTAAAATTATTGGGTAAATCCCTAGTTCATATGATATGTAATAATGTATTTGGTTTTGCCTTGTCTTTGAACCAGTGAAGAACTGTTTCTGCAAGAAGATAACTCAGAAATGAGCAACTTATCTAGTGAATTCTCCAAGGGGATGTATCTTGGTCAAGCTGGGGTCTCTCAAGAACCATTTACTGGAGTGAGAAGACCAAACCAGATCTCTAATCTAAATCCCAGTATGTCTCAGAGGTAAGTTCTAATTTTAACTTTTTCTGAAAGAATACCCTTACATGTCTTCACATCCCTCTTCTTTTTTTATATACATTTTTTCCTTAAAGAGTCTTGTTTTATGCGGCAAAACACATCTGATCTATATCTCATCATGCCTTATTTTAACTTTTGTTTATTTTACCTAAGACAGTGGAGGCTCAGATTGCTAGGCACTCACATCTAGTATCTATTATAGCTAAAAATAATTTTATTGATGAAATTTATGCTTCAAGATCGACTTCATGCTTCAAATCTTAGGAGTGTCATGGATTTTCTGCTTCCTTCCTTGTCCTAAAATGTCTTAGTTTGCTTCTGCATGGTTTTCCAGTGAAATGCTGAAAATTAGAGTTGTTAAGTTTTGTTTCCTTCTTTTTTCAAATGTAGGGTCATGTGTTTAAGTTTTTTATTTTAGATAGAGAAGGTTGTACTGAAAAGTATTAGTGGGTCCAACTTAACATTTGTATGATATAATGTCTAGAAATTTCTTTATTAGGAAAGTTGAGATTATTAGGATGTCCACTGCTTGAGTTGTTTAATTGTCCTCATCTTCTTTCACCCTCGTGCTTGGGCAATTGAGCTCTTGCTTTCATTCTTTTCACTATTTCTTGCATGATTTAGACCTACTGGGCAAATTCAAGCATTTTCACCAGGAGAGGTAGGAAGCCCTCCTTCAGGTCATGAGCTGCATGGTGGATATATACATAACATGGCTAATCCATCATATTTGATGCCTCATTTTGCACAAAGTTCTCCAAGCCGCTTGGGACAACAGACCCCTCTTCACCGATTTAACCAGGGGAGAGCAACAGCTGTTCATTACAATGAAAGTCATGCCATGGCGCAGTCATCTCATTCTACCTATAACGCGGATAATCCACTTTCTGCTGCAAGGAATGGTGCATCATGGGGTAAAGATTCAGTAGTCTCTTCTCTCTCTGAGTTTGGTTCTTTTCTCCTTTTGTATTTAGTTGCATCCTATATAGAGTTGAAACATTTTCTCTTTTGCTCATGATTTCATTTTTCAAATCAAACTCTTAAGAGTTGATTGGATAGGTTTTGCCATGTTTCCAACCACAACCTTTCTGCTATTGTAGGGCGCAGAGGTAGCAATCCTCTTCCAAACATTCCACCAACTTCCCGGACAAGAAAAGATTACAAAAGAATTGCTTAGCTTTTTGTTGCCTTCATCGGGGGTTAGTAAAAAGAGAAGACCAGACAAATGGAAAAAGTGGTAAAGCTTGCGTTACAAATGCTCATCAATGTCATTTTGTATGCTTGCTTAAATGTTAATTGTTATAACACCACCATGATCTAGTCACACCTTCTTGTCATCACCATGCTCGATCTCTGGGATCTTGAATTCTGCTTTCTCCTCCGGTTCCAAAGGGCCAAAATTTATGGATGTCAACTCCCCGGTTCTAATTTATTGCAAGAAAACTCCAACCAGGTTTCCTGTTAGTATTGTTGCTCCAAGGGGTTATAATTATTTGTTTGAACAAAGCTTGGTTGTGTTGATTAGGGTGGTGAATCATAGTTTAAGGTTTTTTTGTTAGCAATCTTGTAAACTGAAACAGGAATCCTGATTCCTTGTAAGTTGGATATTTATTTCAATATCCTCAATGGAATGACGTGAAGAAGCGTGGGATTTGTGGTTTCTTAATTGTCACATTTACCATTGATTTACACCTAAGTATTATTTATAGAGATATAATTCAATCTTCACTTCAGAAGCTAAATATAACGGTTGTAGTAGATATTAGTGTATGGTATTCTTTTTCAATGAATAGAAGCTTTTTGCATGTTTTATTGTGATTAATTGTGACGTATCTTGCTAAATGGAATGCATATTTCAAGACATAAAAAGACATTATCACACCAAGGTAAACTTACTATGTTAAGATCTCACTTAAGAAAAGGAAATATATTTATTTATTGAAGTGTAATTTTGATGGAGTATAAATAAGGATAGTTGAGGCTCTATTGGAAACAACCTCTACGGTCTCTCTTCATCTCACCCTCCCCTCGTGGATTATGTGTATGTTTCCCTTGTGGATGATGTGTATGTTGTTTTCGGTCTCCCTACATATCCCCCTCCCCTCGTGGATTATGTGTACGTTCCCCTCGTGGATTATGTGTATGTTTCCCTCGTGGATTATGTGTATGTTGCTTTTTGGTCTCCCTACATGTCACCCGCCCCTCGTGAATTATGTGTATGTTCCTCTCGTGGATTATGTGTATGTTGTTTTTTGGTTTTTATGTGGATGGATTTTCAGCGATAATTTTGGAAAAGAAAACTTGGTTAAAGAGATGTTTGTTTATAAAAATATATTTTCCTAGTAATGTTTGTTTTTTTGTAAAAAAAAATTGAAGATTAAAAACCTCACTCACAAAATTAGTAACTTTTTTCAGATTTAATATAATGTCCAAACACAATTTTAGTTTTTGATTATTTTTTAAAAATTAAATTTCAAATACGCTATTTTTTTTTTCTTTTCACATTTCAACATTTTTTCCCATACGTCGACTAATTGGAATAAATATGAAGCTCCCATCAAGACGAAAATGTGGTTGATGAGTGATGGGACCTCGATATATTAAATACTCCTCCTCAACCTAGTTCTTTTTTGTTGTTGATATCTAGAAGGCCATACAACAACACTTATTATCGTAAAAGGCTCTTTCAGTAAATTAGCTTTCTTATATGGCGTTATATAATTTAAGGACATGGCCTAACAATCACTAAAATGAGTTGAAAATTCAAGAGTAGGAGGGTCTAGTCGTTAATGAACTAAATTAAGAATTATGAGATCTCTGATTTATTTCTAGCATAGATAAAAATATTAGATTATTTTTTCTATTTGTTCAAATTTTGATGAACAGAGTTATTTGCTAATCTACTATCCAAGAACAGTTGATTAAGCAATATCTCAATGCAAATAGTTTTACAGTTACAAATTTCCTTTATCATCTCCATTACAAATGGTGCCAAAATATTTTCATCTCTTACAATCGCCTTATACTTTAAGCAGCTGCAACTTGTTAGAAAACGCAATGGCAATCCAATCACGATGTGCAGCAGACCATAGAATCTGATTAATCTCAGCTCCAGCAGAGTACATTGACATAGGATCAATCCCATTAGGCCCTGCAACAGTTGGCAGCTCCCAAATGAGCGCCTGCCCGTCATCCCCAGCAGAACAAATATGTCTACTGCTCTGTGGAGCCCAAGCAATAGCATTAACACTCGCCTGATGTCTTTCCAACTCTGCCACAGGCATTGCTGTAGACCTAATATCTAAAATTACAATCTTGTTGCAATCCATCAATATGGTAGCTATGTAACTCAAATCTTGCTTGTTCCAAGCCAACCTCAACAATGGAGTATCCGGTTTTGGACTCTCATAAATAATCGATGAATGTTCCTTATCCCTCAAATCGAAAAGCCTAACTGACCCATCAGCAGAAACGGACGCAAAAACTCCAGCTCCACCCCAAGCTATATCGTAAACCTCTTTGTCATGCGCTATCAATTGGGTTTCCACAACCCCTTTTTCAGCATCCCAGATAGTACAAGTAGTGTCTATACTAGAAGTACCAATTCTTCTCGGCTCCACTTCATTCCAATCAAAAGACGTCAAAGGGGCACAGTATTCACTAGTTTTATTGTTACTGAGAGTGAAAAGGGGTTCAATAGAAGTATCACTAACATCCCAGAGACGAAGGTAGTCACCGGAAGAGGCAAGAATATCATTAGTCTTGAGAGAAGCAGAAGGATTAGGATGAAACATAAGCTTTGTAGGCGGATAAGGGTGTTCGAAATTGAGATTCGGAACAGGCTTAAGGTTTAGGGTATCTTCATCGAAAGAGAGAATATCAACACGATTGTTGAACTCTTCGATAAAGCTTCCGACGGCAAGTCGACGGCGGCGGTTTGTGAGGGAAGAAGTGAAGGATGAAAAAGCCATACCGTAGATCGGGTAGGAGGAGTCATATGTAACGGAATTTTCAGATCGGAGATGCAATTCTTGACTTGAATTCTCCATTTTTAGTGGAGATTAATTGAAGTGAAGTTGAAGTTATGTATGTTTGTGCTTAATGGTTTGGTGACAAAATTGGAATTGAAAAACACGGTGTTGACCGGCCGTTCGCTGGAAGAGAAGACAAAGTAAGCGGTTGGCAAGATTGACCGGTAGATAATGGTATGTGAGATGAGATTTGGGAGAGTAACAAAATAGAAAAAGAAGAGAAAGAGGTACGCCACAGGAAGTGGGACCTGCATTTTTTTTTTTAATTTCCGTCTAGTGTTCATATCCACGTTGGAATCTGTCTAAATTTGGATTCGTGCCTGCCTGAAAATCACATATTTGGAGTCAAACACTTCCTAACAATTTAATTATCAACAATAAAAGGACTCATTCATGAGTGGTGCTCTCGTCCCATCACTGCACCACAGAGCTATGTTAATGAACAATATCATTTCTGTTGCAACAAACTCTTAACTTGTTCTTCCACTGTATCACAGCATTATTGTCAGTTTGCTCAAATTCAGGTACGTAAGCTGCACTCATCACTTTAATATCTTTCATCTTAATTACTCCTTTTTTTTTTCTATTCCGATTTAATTTTTCATAGTCGTGTTTTTTGAACCGAACTGTAGAATCTGTTTCCCTCGTAATGTTCGCTGTGCATACAAATCTGTTAATTCCTTCGTAATTATCGCCTTGTGTGAAGATGCAAGTTGTATACATAATTATTATTACGTGCACAAGATTTTAATTAGTTGTAGGAGTATTTGGTTTTCTAATTTTAAGCTATATATATTAGCATTTCAAAGAGGTGGATCACACTATGTGAAATTAAAATTGTATATACTAGCACTCAAGGTGTGGTCTAGTGGGTTAAGAATCACGAGGTCTTTGGTTTAAATTTCAGTTAGTCAAGGTATATGCAAGCTGGCTCGGATACAATTTAATTTCACAAGTGGGGCTTGGGAAATGGGGAATGGGAAGGGTAGAATGTACATATATCTTACTTGTACCTTTGTAGGGTAGTGAGGTAGAAAGGTTGTTTCTGATACACCTTGACTCAAAAATATGTAACCAAATCAGGATTGAGAAGAAAATAACGAAAAATAGTAAGACAAACAAAGAAAGTGAAGCAACAGATAGTAGTGAAGCAAATGAAGCTGCTCGAACACCAAGCTTGTAAAAAATCTGTACAGATGAGATTGAAACTTAGAAACTTGGGTTATTTTATTTAGTACAACTTTCCTGGGGCTTCTAATTCCCTTTTCTAATAAAGTAGCTCGCTGAAACTAACATAAATTCATTGCTTTCAAAAGAAAACAGGACCCAAGATTACTACTGTATAACTTTTTGAATGTTCAGAAAACGTGGATTTGTTGTTTGTCCAAATTTCTGCTTGCTTTTTCCTTGTTTGTTGAGCTAACTCGCTCTACTGTTACTTTTTACTGATTTTTTCTTTGTGGGACTACCTGCAGAAAGTGATTAAGTAGATACGACATAGCAACTTGGTCATTAGCAATATTGCTGTAATTCAATCTTCCTTGTTCGACGTGTGATGGTCTTGGATTGTTAGAAAGCCCTCATTATGGCTACAGCAGCAGTTATTGGACTGAGTGCAGGAAAAAGACTCTTTAAGTTCATCCTTCTATTATTCTGATCTTAATGAAAAGCAAGTTTCCCCACAAAAAGCCCTCCACGTGAAGGGATGGGCTGGGGTAGGTAAGGGATTGTGGAACTTTGGTTTTATTCAGCGAGGAACCCTTTCACTCGGCGTCGAATGATCAAAGCTAAAAGCTTTAGGCATCTTTTGAGCATGTTCAGCTGCCAAAATTCCTGGAGTCCTACGCTACGGCATTATCACAGAAAGAAAACATTATCTTGTAGCAGTGATCATAGTTTGCCCTGCCATCAGGTTCCTTCTGTTAAAAATGTGATTACCGCAAAAAAGTCATCCAATTACAGCCCCAGTTGTGTATCCATTCGAAAACTACAATCAGCCAAGGCTGTTAAAAAGCACGTGGACATTGCATCCGACCCTTCTGATTTGCAGTCCTGCTTTGAAAGATTCGAACAATTGCAAAACGAAAGTGATGATGATGATGATGATTCAGTGGAGGTACTCCTCTTGCTGCAGAAGTCCATGCTTGAAAAGCAGTGGAATCTTTCTGCTGAAGAGACATTGACTGCTTCTCCACAACATGAAAAGAACTGTAAGAAGATGCATATTACTTGCTAAGGGACATCTGCTAGGCGGAGGAGAATGGATTCTCGACAAAGAGTTCTTGTTCTAAAAAGTTCAGCTACACCTATCAGTGCAACCAAGCCGCTTATATCAATACTTGGTCCAGAGCTACTTCAAAATCGTTTAAAAGGTTATGTTAAGGGTGTAGTAAGTGAAGAGCTGCTCACATACACTGAAGTGCTTCAACTGTCCAAAAGGATTCAAGTTGGTCTTCATGTGGAAGAGCAAAAATAAAGGTAACTAACTTCACAAGCCTAATCCACCTTCACCTCTCCTCTTCTCTCAAGTGTAAACCAGAGATTTAGTAGCTGATCATATCACCACTTCAACACTAACAGAATTTAGTAACATATAAGAACATAAATGAACTAAAAGAAAATTGTCTGCATCCATCTACTATATAGCTTTTTGTCCAAGCATGTGAGGAGAAAGGTAAGACATAGGGAGTTGGAAGGATACCGAGCTATGATTGTAAAATTTGTTTCCTTGTGATGCTATTTCTTGAAGCTGTTAAAGATGTCTCACTCTGTTTCTATGAAACCATGGAAAACTTTGGCTAAAGGAAAGACTGGGATGTGAGCCTTCTGATGATCAACTTGCTCTTTCCTTGAAAATGTCCCGTACTGATTTACAATCTACATTGATAGAGTGTTCCTTTGTCAAGAAAAAGGCTTTCAATGAGCAATGTTCGTCTTGTCATGTCAATCACTCAAAGATATGATAACATGGGTATTGAAATGGCTGATCTCGTTCGGGTGACTCAAATGTTGTGCATTCAAAAGTTAGATATGCAAATTTCTTGCACTTGTAAATTGATGAAAATAGTTCAAAATCAAAATTTGCACCTCTGAAGGAAAATTCTTTCATTTCCATACAGGGAGGCCTTATTGGACTACTTCGTGGGATAGAGAAATTCGATCCCTCTAAAGGATACAAAATCTCAACTTATGTTTATTGGTGGATTCTCCAGGTACGTTCAATTGTTTATCTAGAATCTCAACCTACAAAGTGAGACAAAATATTTCAACCAACAAATTATTTCTCATGCTTCCTTATTTCTAGTTTCTCCAAAACAATTAAGTTTATCTTTCGTTTGTTTTGGTAAGAATTAAGGATAGCCGATGGTCTAGTGGAAACAACCTCTACGATCTGCCTAACATCTCACCCTCCCTTGACTTTACAAACTTCACTTTCAAAATTAGTAACTTCTTTTTCCAGATTTAATACATGTCCAAAAACAGTTTTAGTTTTTAACTGTTTTAAAAAAAAATTAAACTTCAAAAACTATTTTTTTTTCTTTTCAAATATTAACATTTTAGCCCATAACAAAAATCTTTAAAAATTGTACAGATTTGGAATATGCCTGGAGTCCTGGACTAACCGTAATAAATATAAAATCCCATCGAGACTATGCCAATAAAGAAAACGTGGCTGTGAGTGATGGGACCTCGATATGTGAAATACTCATCCTCAATCTTTTTCTTTTTTTTTGTTCTTGTTAATATCTAGAAAGCCACACGACAACACTTATTATCGATCAATAAAATAAATTAAGAATCATGAAAATTAAAAAAATATGATCTTTTAATTCGATGAAATCACATAAAGTTATCGATTTAATTTCAGTAGAAATAAAAATATTAATAAAACATAATTATTTGATACTTGTTGCTATCTAAAGGTGACAGATACCCCGCGGAGATAAATGGTAATTTGGGGGAGAAAAGTGAAAACAAAAGTCTAAAATTATTGATGGAAAATTGGAAATAGGACAAGAAATAAAAAGAGGAGGAAGAGGTACGCCACAAGAAGTGGGACCCGCATATCCATTCCAGCCAATGACAATTGATCTCTAATATCCAAAAACTTAAATACACATTGATCTCCTCTCGTGTTATTTTCAATTTAATTATCAACAGAAGAAAAAAAAAATAGTAGTAAGGAATTATCATTTCTGTTGCAACAAACTCTCAACCTCTTTCTTCCACCGCCATTGCAACGAAACACTGTATCACCATTTCTGTCAGTTCGCTCAAATTCAGGTACGTAAGCTGCACTTATCACTTTTAACATCTTTCATCATAATTATTCCTTTTATTTTTCTATTCCGATTTAATTTTCATAGTCGTGTTTGTTTAATCGAACTGTAGAATCTGCTTCCCTCGTAATGTTCGCCGTGTGTATAAATCTGTTCATTCCCTCGTAATTATCGCCTCGTGAGTCGTATGTAAACGCAAGCTGTATACATAATTATTACGTGCCGAAGAAAATCTAGTTGTATTTGGTTTTCTAGTTTTAAGCTATATATAAAAATTACAACATAAAAGAGGTCAGATCTCTCTGTGTGAAAATATTATATACTGGGTCTGGTCTACTGAATCATCAGGTTTTAGGTTCAAATATGTGTTGGTGGGAGGTAACACATACTCGTAAAATTAGTCCAGGTACACGCAAGCTGGTTTGGATACCAATAGCAATATGCCTAGTTTAATTTCACAAGTTGTTTCCAATAGACCCTCGACTCAAATTAATAGGTGTAACCAAAGCAGGATTGAAAAGGAAATAACAAAAAATAGCTAGATAAACAAAGCAAATGAAGCAACATGTAGTATTGAAGTGAAGCAAATGAGACAATGAGTAGTAGTGAAGCAAATGAAGCTGGCCTAGACACCAAGCTAAAAAATTGTATAGATGAGATTGCAACTTAGCAATTCCGGTTATTTTATTTTATTTCATTTCACACCTGGTGAACTATTAGAGTTGAAATTTCATCATAAAATTCCCCTTCCTAATAAAGTAGCGCACTGAAACTAACATAAATTCATTGCTTTCAAAAGAAAACAATAATTTCTGCTATTTTTGAGTGTTAAGAAAACTTGGATATGTTGTTTGTCAAAATTTCTGCTTGCTTTTTTCCTTGTTTGTTGAGCTAACTCTCTCTGCTGATTTTTTCTTTGTGGAACTACCTGCAGCAAGTGATTAAGGAGATTAATTAGCATACCAACTCAAAACCTGATATTATTGTAACTCAATCTTCCTTGTTGGACGACGTGTGATGGTCTTGGATTTTTAGAAGGGGATAGCCTTCATGATGGCCACAGCAGCAGTTATTGGACTGAGTGCAGGAAAAAGACTCTTAAGTTCTTCCTTCTATTATTCTGATCTTAATGAAAAGCTATCTTGTAGCAGTGATCATAGTTTGCCCTGCCATCAGGTTCCTTCTGTTAAAAATGTGATCACAGCAAAGAAGTCATCCGATTATAGCCCCAGTTGTGTGGATAGTCGAAAACTACTATCTGTCAAGGCTATTAAAGAGCATGTGGACATTGCATCCGACCCTTCTGATGTGCAGTCCTGGTTTGAAAGGTTCCAACAATTGCAAAATGAAAGTGATGATTCGGATGATTCGGTGGAGGCTCTCCTCTTGCTGCAGAAGTCCATGCTTGAAAAGCAGTGGAATCTTTCTGCTGAAGAGACATTGACTGCTTCTCCACAACATGAAAAGAACTGTAAGAAGATGCATATTACTTGCTCCGGGACATCTGCTAGGCGGAGGAGAATGGATTCTCGACAAAGAGTTCTTGGTCGAAAAAGCTCAGTTACACCTACCAGTGCAACCAAGCCGCTGAGATCAATACTTGGTCCAGAGCTACTTCAAAATCGTTTAAAAGGTTATGTTAAGGGTGTAGTAAGTGAAGAGCTACTCACACACACTGAAGTGCTTCAACTATCCAAAAAGATTCAAGTTGGTCTTCATGTGGAAGAGCAAAAATCAAGGTAACTTCACAAACCTAATCCACCTTCACCTCTCCTCTTCTCTCAACTGTAAACCAGAGATTTAGTAGCTGATCATATCACCACTTCAACACTCACAGAATTTAGTAACATATAAGAACATAAATGAACTAAAAGAAAACTGTCTGCATCCATCCACTATATAGCTTTTTTTGTCCAAACATGTGAGGAGGAAGGTAAGACATAGGGAGTTCGAAGGATACCGAGCTATGATTGTAAAATTTGTTTCCTTGTGATTCTTTTTCTTGAAGTGTTAAAGATGTCTCACTCTGTTTCTATGAAACCATGAAAAACTTTAGGCTGAAGGAAAGACTGGGATGCGAGCCTTCTGATGATCAACTTGCTCTTTCCTTGAAAATGTCCCGTACTGATTTACAATCTACATTGATCGAGTGTTCCTTGGCAAGAGAAAGGCTTTCAATGAGCAATGTTCGTCTTGTCATGTCAATTGCTCAAAGATATGATAACATGGGTGCTGAAATTGCTGATCTCGTTCAGGTGACTCAGATGTTGTGCATTCAAAAGTTAGATATGCAAATTTCTTGCACTTGTACATTGATGAATATAGTTCAAATCAAAATTTGCACCTCTGAAGGAAAATTCTTTCATTTTCATACAGGGGGGCCTTATTGGACTGCTTCGTGGGATAGAGAAATTTGATCCTTCTAAAGGCTACAAAATCTCAACTTACGTTTATTGGTGGATTCGCCAGGTATGGTCATTGTTTATCCAGATTCTCACCCGACAAAGTGATACAAAAGATTTCAACCAACAAATTGTTTCTCGTGCTTCCTTATTTCTAGCTTTTCCTGAACAATTAAGTTCATCTTTCCTTTGTTTTGGCAAGAATTATCATGCCACCTTCCATTATAGAGGTCTTTTATCTGGTCACAAATTTGTAATAGGGTCAGGACCTTTCCTAACTTTTTTGCCCCATGCTCAGGGTGTCTCCAGAACCCTGGTTGAGAATTCAAGAACCTTAAGATTGCCAACACATCTGCATGAAAGACTCGGTCTAATCCGTAATGCAAAGATGAGGCTTGAAGAGAAGGGAATAACTCCATCTGTAAATGTAAGTTCGGTCAGACTTTGATATATTGGAAGATATTTAAACACTTCTCATGTCACTTATGAAGTTGATTTTGAGATATTCCGTTGATTTCTTCTTACTGGCTCGTGTTCCAATTGATCTCCAGAATATATCTGCATCCCTAAATATGTCCCAGAAGAAAGTGAGGAATGCAACTGAGGTATAATAATTTTGTTGCTTAAACTTGTCCTGCTCATTTTTCCAGAAAATGTTTCTTAAACATTCCTTTTTACAGGCAAGCAGCAAGGTGTATTCACTTGACAGGGAAGCGTTTCCCTCTTTAAATGGTCTGCCCGGAGCAACTCTCCAAAGTGTAAGTCTGAAGTCTGAACTCCAAATGTTCACATAATGTACTTAACATTGGGGTTGACAACTTTTCTGAATTTTACCAAATAATTCAAGCACCACTTTGCATCTCAAAAAGTGCACATTGACGATCTATCTTAATAAAAAGGAATTAACTGGTACAAGTCTGGCCATTATGTTTACTCACATAAAGGTGAACTGTAACTGTATGGAACTCTCCTGCTACTAAGGATTTGAACTCAAGAGTCTAAAGTCCTTGAGGCCTCGTATATTCTTTTCATCAGTCAACACGTCATTACTGACCATTGTTTCATGATCTCATTTCTTTCTTTATTTATCTTTTCGTTTCCTCTTTTCTGCAGTACATCGCTGATAACCACCTGGAGAACAACCCATGGCACGGTGTTGATGTATGGGCTCTCAAGGTAATTTAGTGAAGCATGGCTTTCACAAGTGAAATAGTTAACATATAAATGGTACTTAATAATATCTAACCTGGCGGCATAAAACAAAGAGTTCTCCATGAGAAAACTACAGGAATATGTTTATTTTCTGGTTTATGCCCCTGCACCAAACCAATGGAGAAAAAATACACAGCGGTTGCACCCTAACAGATGGATCTCCAGAGATGTTCGTATTTCCAAATGGAATTCAATTCTAATATGCTTTGCCAAGCATTGTTTCCCTTAGATATATCCTTCTTAACTGCAATGCAGTTCTGATATTTGTACATAAACTCATAATGATGTGTAAATTCCAAACCATATACTCATGGGAAAATAGGCTCTTGCCACACATTCTTCAAACCTTTATTTGATTGCAATTAATTGTGGCCTTCCCATGCCGATCCTGTTATCTAGATTTGGGTTCCGCATATATTGTCTCTTCTAGATTCTTAGATGCCTTGAGTGTCATGCTTTTGGTTTTGCTCAACTTCTCTCGTCATTTCCTATGGGAGGAAGGGCTATTCTGTCAGTTAGAAGGACAGTATGTAATGAGAAACTCACTAGTAACTAAAATGTTTAAACTTTCATCAGATTTGCTTCACAGGAAAAAGTATCATTATATGCTTCTGCCAACTCTTTTAACAATGTGTGATGATTCCCAAGCTTATAATGCTGGTGAAGAAATGTCTTTTCTGATGTTTTAAGTTTTACAGGATGAAGTAAACGACCTCATTTCATCATCTCTTAGGGAACGGGAGAGAGAGATTATCCGACTGTACTATGGTCTGGACAGTGAATGTCTCACGTGGGAGGATATTAGTAAAAGGTAAGAGTCAAATATCTGTGGTTGTTAACTTGCAATCAGATATCACTTGTCCCATCCAAAATACACGGTTGATCTTGATAAAAGTATCTATGTAGTTACATTATATCTCACATGTTTACCTAGGGTTCATTCTGGGTATTTTAGAAGTCTAGAACTGTCATCTATTAGAAGCCAAAATGAAATAGTATTACAAATGAAGCATATCAGGTATTCAGATTGCCACAATCGCGATGTGATCATGAGAAAGAATCAAATAATCATCGGAGTAGAAACTGCAGAGACTGATCAAGCTTCAGAATGGGCACATATTAAAACATGGAAGTTTGCACAAGCATCTACTCACACTTCACACTTGTACTGAAATTATCATGCTAGAGTTCCCTTACTAAATGGAAATTCATGTTTTGTTTTTTGACACACATAGTGCATACACGTCAAAGTGTTGTTTTATATGCCACTTCTCTTTGTTTAACAGGATAGGCTTGTCCAGAGAGAGGGTCAGGCAGGTGGGATTAGTTGCACTTGAGAAACTAAAACATGCTGCAAGGAAAAGGCGACTAGACGCAATGTTGATCAAACAGTAATTTGGAGCATTTGCAGAGACTATAATACGATTTGACTGTACATATAATGTGAGAATCTTGCATCTCCGACTTATTTTTATGAGGAGAACGTACAGATAAAGACCCCGACACATTCTTGACCACCCCTCTCCCCAACACCAAGCCCCCAAATATGTATGTGAAGAGACAGGACGATGTAGCGGACATTTTTGTGTACCATATATATTAGGATGCGTGACATGCAAAGAGCAAAGAGAAGACTGTTTGCTGAGATAGGAGATAATTACAAACAAATGTTGTAATCTGTAGGTGTATTCTACATTTGTCTGTGTTTCCACTTGATGTGATGCTGATAGTTTATTTCTTGTAAGAGAACATATATACTTCCTTTTCATACTTATTACTACAGTAATACCATCTAAATCTCAAGCACTGAATATCAAAGCATCTTTTACTATTCCATTTTTGCTCTTTTTCTAGAATGGTGGTATCTGGATCAGTTTGTGCACATTTAAATTGCTAGTCACCCACCATTCTTAACAATTCTTTACAAGACACGGCGGAGAAGCTATTGACAGCTTCAAACCTCATTAGAAATAAATCATATGCTTGCAAGTCATGCAAATGATAAATTAAATAGTAATAATCAAACACTTGTAAAAATAAATAGTAATAACCAAGTCAGAGTTGAGAGAAAGAAAAGCTTAAACTATCGGCAAGTACTATGAAAAACAACAGTCAACCTACAGTCTGATAACACGAAACTGCAACTGACAAGGAGTTGTATAAATCGATCCCAACTTTTTTTAAGAGTACAGAGATGATTTGAACTGAAGACAACATTAACAATACATAATCCAATTAAATTTTTAAATAACGCAGGATAATACAAGACACGCAATGCTAAATTTTGAATAGTAGTAACCAAAAACCTAAACTATAAGGTATTCACGTGTGTAATTGTATAAGTATTATAAAGTGAATTTCCTCCCAAAGTTCCGAATGAGATCCTTCTGTAACAGTAACTATAGCAGTAATAAGTTGGAGAAGGCCGAGGGGAAGGTAAGTTTGAACTACTTACTGCTGAGCTGAATGAATTGACTATCACTCACTGCTACAGCTGATCAACCTTCTTTTGGTTTGGTTTTAGCCTTGACACCATCAGGTATGCACGATGAACAATAAAGTGGCAACAGTGTACATACTGCCTGTATTAACAGGGCATGTCCTAGGCCAGAGAAGTCATTCCCTGTCACCTGGACAAACGATGACAGAACGACACCAAGGTAACCACTCATAATAACAGCCAGAGCTAAGGCAGACATGAGAAATGCCATTACAGATCCTTCACATCCCGGTGGGCAAAGCTGTGCCATTAAAACACTGAACGGTAAGATCTTAAAGAAGTAGAGAACCTCCAGTAATCCGGAGAAGAGCACCACATACAATGAGTCAGGAATACCAAACATCCTGTACACCCCTTTCACGAATAAGAAATCCGAAAACATGAAAACAGCCATAGTAGCCTGAATTGCTGAGATTAGCTTCCTAGGAGGCATTGATTTGAGGTTCTTATTGTAGATTATACCCCACAACAGCATTGCCGCCTGCCCAAATACTTTAGATATACCCAACACTGACGATTCAATACCTAAATGTTCTGTCTGGTAATAGAACATCGTCCCTGTTAGTGCTGGAATCATTGCATAAGAAGCTGCAAACCAAATAATGGAATAATAGATCTCCGGTTTCCGCAATGCAACTAGAAGCTCTGAAAGTTGCTTTTTGATTCCTCGATCTGATGGACTCTTGGGAAGGTCCAAGGAGCTCTCATGAATTAAAATTGTAACCAGAAATTGAATACTTAAAAGAATGCCAAACATAAGGAACATCACTTGAGGGGAAAAACGATCAATGGCAATACCACCTGCAAGGTTACCAAGAACTCCACCGACAGAAGCGGCAATCCAAACAAATGACTGGAGCTGCCCTGATGAAGAACTATTTTTGGATGATGAACAAGGTGGTTTTCCTAACTCTGCAACCATGGCATCATTGGCAACCTCAACTACAGAAGCACCCAAGTTTCCAAGCAAGAGATACAGAGTGATCGTAAAAAATGAAATATTTGAAGGGGAGAGGAATATAGCAATCCATGACACTGCCTGCAAAAATGCTGCACCAAAGTATAATCAAGTGAGCCCAAATGCATATTATATGCCTACAGTGAACTACAATAAAATGCAAAATGACTTATTTCGGGAAACATTATCTTCCTGTCAACCTCCATTACACAATGGAGAAAACGAATAAAGAAACTCTCGTTTTCTTTTCCTTATCCTCTTACTATAAGAGTAAGACATAGAATTCTTGATAACTAACTTACTCATTGATCAAACATATTATCAGTTCCCAACTGTTGAAGCAGAACAACGAAATTTGCAATTTCATATTCAGTAAAAAGGGCCATCCAGTGCACAAAACATCCCGCATTTACATAGAGTCTGGGGAAGGGTGTTACCTTAGGTAGGCAGCTTACACTAACGTGAAGGTCAGTGGCTGATTCCATGGCTCAACCCCGTGAATTAAAACATCTAATATCTGGAGTATCATATAAGAATCTAGAGGAAATTCGTATTTCTTAAGAACACCAAAAACTCAGAATTCAGGTAGAACATGAAAGATCCTTTTTTATTCATCCAATTATGTATGTCCTTAACCCCGTCATGTTTACAAAAAAAATCTCTGTATCATCACTAAACATAAAGCAATTAAAGAGAATGAAACAGGCTAAAAGTAAAGCAAGCAATGTGAGAGAAAAAAGTGTATGCACCTCCAAAGGCAATGTAAGGAACACGATGCTGTCCAAAAATGTAAAAAGAATCAGATAGAATTCCATAGAAGGGCTTAGCCACCATGGGCAAATTGGCAGAACACTGTAGGATCTGTAAAGTAGATGGGTCAACCTTAAGGCCATCTTTGAGAAAGAAATTAACTGCCATCCAAGGAAAACACCTGAATCCCTGCACCAAGAACCCTAACCCCAACAACAATTTCCTCATCCCTTCACTCTCATTACCACCACCCCCTTTTCTTCTCCCTCTTTCTCTGATAGTCTCAGATGATGATACCATAACTTATTCCTCCTAAACAAAAATTACTGTGAATCTTTGATTGTTGGTACAGTAAGGTATCAAGAACCCAAAAAGCTGCTATCTTTAACAAGATTCAATTTTTGACAGCAAATTTTGCAGAAACTAAAGATGGTGAAATGGGTATGATTCCAAGATTCTGTGTGAGATCCAAGAGAGTGGTGGCAGGGGAAAGCAAAAAAGAGAATTTTTTTGGTAAATGAATTTGGGTTGCTGGCAAGATTTGCCAAACTTTCTGGATATATAACGTGGCAGTTTTCATATTGACGAAGATTCCTACTTTATTTTCTTTCCTATTTTATTACTCTCCACGTTCTTTTAAAAAAAATCTTAATTTTTGAAAGTAGATTTAAAATAATTTCTAAATTATTAAAAGGGAAAATTACACGAATAAGCAAACATATACTAGTTAATTAGCTAACATAGATATAGTTTGAATTAATTGCGGCTCGCAGCTTACTTTTAACTGTAATTTTGTCACTTATATAGATACAAATACAAATTATACATATCTATATATACAATTATATGACAAATATACAAATACAATTAGCCTTTCTCTACTCTCTGCCCTCTCTCGCTCGCCTCTCCTCCCTCTCCCAATCTCGCTCGCCTCTCTCCTCCCTCTCTCACTCTCACTCGCTAGGTATACAAATGCATATGTATATTAGTTACATATATACAATTATTTTACAGATATACATATACAATTCGACAGATATACATATACAATTCGCCTCTCTCCACTCTCTTCCCTCTCTCGCTCGCCTCTCTCCTCTCTCTCCCAATCTCACTCGCCTCTCTCCTCCCTCTCTCACTCTCGCTCGCCAGATATACAAATGCATATGTATATTAGTTACATATATACAATTATTTGGCAGATATACATATATAGTTCGTCTCTCTCCACTCTCTGCCCTCTCTCGCTCACCTCTCTCCTCTCTCTCCCAATCTCGCTTGTCACTCTCCTCCTATAACATGTAGTTACGAATCGTAATTAGCAAACTATAACTATGAAACATAATTAAAATATTTTGAGTGGCTATATGTGAAAGTTTCTCATATTAATAATAGATTACGACCTTGTTTGGCATTGTTGTTGAGAGCTCAAAAATACTTATTTTTTTATTTTGAGGTCTTTGGCTAATAGGTAAAACTATTTTTAAGAGGAAGTAGAAAATTATTTTTTTCAAGACTAAACTATCATTGTCATATATACATATTTATCAATATATTGCTTATATTTATTTATTTATTTATTTTTGTGGTGAATTTTCATATGTAGTGATTTAATTTGTGGAATGGTTTTCAAAATTTATTTTACTTGATATTTTTAATTATATTTAAATTATTATGTTAATATTTAATTTATTTTTTATTTATATATGTATAATATTGATTGAAAGTTTGAATATGTAAATATTAATTTAATAAAAATAAAAAATTAAATTCCAAATTTTATAATAGATATCTAAAATAATTTTATCTCTTTAAAATAATCTTAATATTAAATGTGCATTAGTACTTGTCATTTTTCCGTAAATTGACTCTTCCACTTGTCGATTTGAATTAACCAAACACAAATTATTATTTTTCAAAAGCATTTTTTCTAAAAAGCCATTTTTGAAAAAGTGTTTCTAAGATTAAGTTATTTTTAGCAGCAATGTCAAACGGGTTTTACACCTCAAAAAGCTATATTAAATTAAAAATAATAAAATAATGAATTATGAAAAATTATAACTCCCGTTAATCCCTTTTTTTCATAATTTGCTTTAAATTTAACATATAAAATTTAATAATTTTAAAGAACTAAAATTGTTATACCCTCGAACATGAGTGACCAGATCTATCCATATAATGCATAAAGTTAGTAAAAGGTACTAACAAGATCCCCCAATTATTAATTAGTGGGCACAAAAGTTTGGTAAAAAGTGACGATGGCTGTGTCATCGAAACCACACTTACATAAGCATTTCCTTCACAAGGGGGTAACCTTAATTCGTTTAAATCTCTAAATAAAGGTAATATTGTAGTCTTAGAAGTGGAACTAAAATTTAAAACTTGTAAATTTTGAATTTCAAATGTTTTTTAAAGTGAATGAATTCTATATATATGTGTGTGATGAATTTCTTGAAATAAATATAAAATTTGAATTAAAGTTATTGAGTTCGATCGAATACTTAAGATATGTAGATTTTAAAAAAAATAAGCACATTTTCATTATATAAGATAATTTAATGATTTAATGCAATAAAATAATAATTAAATTGATTATTTATAAAATTTTCTCAAAATGGTGTAAAACCTGATAATATTCGTAATGACGTCGTTCGAAACTTATCTTTGATAAAGTAGTTTTAAGTGCATTTGTGAGACTCTTATGACCACTTTAGATTTGTCTTTAGCAGAATATGCATATACTCCTTTTTAATTACAAACTTAGGTTTTTAATTATCATGACAAAAAACTGAATTTTTCGTGTTTTATTAATATTATTAATTTAGTATTAAAGTTTTTCCTTTTTTTTTTGGGTTATGTGCGTAATTTATGAGGATGGATACATATGGTATTACTTTTTTCCTTACGTTTTAACTTTCCAATTAAAGTTTAATGTTTAAACTTTTCTTCTTTTCCATTCTTCTTTTTTATCTCTCTTCCTTTTTGAGTTAATCTATGTAGGTAGAGAAAAATATTTATGTATCTGATCATATATTCTCTCCATAGCATTTATTTTTGTTACTTTCTATGTACTCTAATTTTGATAGAAGTGTTTTTCTCCATTGTTACAATGTTGTGTTCCATTATGGTATCAAAATACAATTTTTATTTAGTTGTCTTTACAAAATCACATAGTAATATTGGTATATATTACCAACAATCAATACATATTATACCAACAATTGAAATGAATATATAAGTTTGATATACAAAAAGGCAAGTTTATATTTATCTCAGAAAAATTTGTAGTTTATTTTCACCAAGAAAAAGAAAATAACAATGTATTAAACAAAGTGCCCTTAAACAAACACCCAAACACCATTGTTATAACAATTATTACTCCGATATGTCAAATTAGCCAATAACTTTTCATTTTACACCAATATTTCGAAAATCACACTTTTGAATGCTTAATATATATATTTAATACATAACCATATATATCAGACTTTACAAAATCATTTCCTTATATAAATTTGGTATATAAAAAGCTTAGTTTATATCATTAAATATCTCAAAAAAATTATATTTTAATCAAGAAAACAACAATGTGTTATTCAAACACACAAACACCAACATTATAACAATCCATACACCAATATTACGAATTAGTAAATCAACATTCACCAATATTGATATAAAGTGAAATCAACATTCTCTACCCATATCGTTATGAATCTTCATTGGTGGAGATGGACCACTCACGACATATTTGAGTTCTAAATGAAAAATGGTCGTGTCCACACCCAATTTGAAAGCTATTGTAGTAATTAAGTCTTCGTATTTGATGTTTACATCATATATCACTCCTTCAATATTGTAATTCACGTACTTACCTATGTTAAATTTCAACATATTAATCATATTAAAATATATAACAAATTAAGTAGTACATACATAATTATTACAGTAATCAAATTACACATATTGGTATATAGGATGTTTTTATATATATATAAAAATGGTAATCACGATGGTATAAAAAAATGGTTTACGAAATTATGGTGTATAAATGGTTTTTTTTTTTTGGTACACCAACACAAAATAATAAGTATAATAACCAATTTAATACTTCTTCAATTTTGATTGTCTATAAACAACCCAAAACACACTATCAACTACACCAATGGATGTACCAAAAAATTATCACGAAAGTTAGTGTTTATACACTACCTAAAATATAACAATTACAACAGAACATATACCAAAAGAAATTCACGAATTATGGTGTTTATTAAAAACATAATATACACTATCAATTACATCAAATCATCTACAACAAGTTCACTATCAATTACACCTAGTATTGTACCAAAAAATATTCACGAAATTTGACGTTTATACACGAACTAAAATAGATTATAATTATATACAATTGGTGTTATCAAGCCGTCATACTTGTTGTTTGCATCATATATAATTCCTTCAACATTGTAATCAACGTACCTGCCTTTAGAAGAGTACAAATAAACATTAGTCAATGATTTTAATGGTGTCAACTTATAATAGGATGTTGATTTATAGATATGCTCACACTTGGTGTTTATTAAGGTCATAAAATACCAACAATTATTTCAATATATGTACCAAAATTTAACATCAACAAGATATCAAATATACACCAAAAAATTAATAAGTTAATATACACCATGAACTAAGTCAATACGTGTATCAAAATTTATCTACCACTGTTGGTACTAATTAAATCTCAACTATGATATTTCACAAAGATCTGAAAAATATCATAATAGTTTCACTATTTGAACCAATCAGTACACTAACTATGAAATCAAATTATACAATTCAAAAAATATAGGATGTTGATGTTCATAAAACACCAACTTGTAAAACCTAACTACCCAATATCAATTACTTAAAAAATAACAAGTTGATATACAAAACCAATTACTTCAATACTTGTACGATTTTATACCCAATACAACAGCAACATATATCAAAAAAATTAAGAATGTTGGTATTAGTTACATCTCAAATATGATATTTACAAAAGATAAAACAACTAACAAATTTATTCATAACATGCACCAATAAACTACATCATTATTTAATATCAATAACATATCGTTCAATTAACTTTATGGTATAAGAATACGAACCTTTAAAACAACGAATAGGTCAATACATTTACCAAAAATTACCACGAATACACCATCAAAAACTTACTGAAATAATCTAATCAAACCTACTCAATTATCAATAAATTTTCACGGAATTTGCGGTTAACACATCAATCAAAATATACCTAGTAATCAATCACGAATCGGCAATATAATAAAATTCACAATAACTACACTATCAATTTCACTAAATTATCTAACCTGTGACTACTTATAATTTCAACATTTACAACCTTCACAATTACACCATAATAGATGTTACAAAAAAGCATGAATTTGTCGATTAATAACAGGGTAATATGTAATATAGAGCACACCAAATTATATACCCAATTTAAATTCAGATCCGGATGTTATTATTTTACTTTATTTAGAATGAAATTTAATAAATTAAACTTCAATTTCTGGTAACAAAATAACATATACCATAATGATAGTTCACACATTAATGAGCACAAAACAGAAATCAACACCAAAATATAGTTATCATGCTTAGTTGATTCGTCCCATCGTCCGTTGTGTTGTAGTAGAATCGATATACTGTTGGTATCCATTATTGATGAAACTTTCAGAATATGGAGGTTTTTTTTTTGGTTAAAACCCCTTAGTTTATGATAGATAACATATACCTAAATTGGAGAAAATCGTGGGATTAATTAGGGGTGATTTTTTTTTTTACGTTTTTTCTTTTTTATATATATATATTTGCTATTTTTGAAAAAAAACCTTTTGCTATGTAGATGAAAACTAAAACTACTGCTATATAGTGGTTATTAAGACTATATAATTGTATATTTTAGTTTTTTGCCCTTTGTAAAACTGCCCATTAACCAACCACTTAAGCATTATCCTATATCCTATTTCCACTTTAAAAAAAGTTGATATATATATATATATATAGGAGAGGTGAAAACGGCACCTTTCAACGCCACAATTAATTTGAAAAATTAGTTTAAAAAATAATATATGTGTCAGCACCACAATTAATCTAAAAAATTCAGCTCAAATATTAATTTTTTAAAATCTAATAAATTTAAATTTTAAAAAAAATAAGCACATGTCAGTATCTAATAAATTATCGGATCTTTATATTGTTTAAAATTTTATTTTAAAAAATTATAAAAATGTATTTTGCATGATAAAGAAAAATATCAACACCAAAAAACAAATCTATATTAATATTTTTAAAAGAGATAAATATTGAAAAAACCCCTAAACTTGGCGTGAATTACTACTTTAGTCCTCTAACTATGACAACCTTAAAAACACCTCTCTACTTGATTAAGTGAATTTAAAAACACCCATCTTATGCCACATGTACATATATGTGAAACTTTCTGCTGACGTGGCGTACACATAATTATATATAATAGAAAAAATATTTAAAAACATTTAAATAATTAAATACTAAGAATTTAGCAATTTAAAAGATAAAAGAACTTTTTTTCTTTTTAAAAATTTAATTTTTCTCATCACCCCAACCTCACACCTCAGTACTTATCCACTCCCACAAAAATTCTTTTAAACTTTTTTTTTCTGGGGGAGTGGGGGAGGTAGGGGTGGGATAAAAAAATATATTTTATTTTAAAAGTAATTTTTTTTGGGGGGGGGTAGTGGAGGGGGGGCTAGAGGGGGGAAGTCGGGGTACTCAGTGATGTTGGATATATACACGCATAGGTGGACGCCATGTGGCATAAGAGTGTTTTTAAGATTGTCAATAGTTGGGGGACTAAAGTAATAATTCACGCCAAATTTAGGGGTGTTTTCAATACTTATCTCTTTTTAAAATAAAACGTGTTGGTAACTAAGTTCATTTTCAAAGTTGTCCATTAACCAACCACTTAAGCACTATATATATATATATATACACACACACACTAGATATTGGAGTCATGCCTGCCCAATATATATTACTTTTTCGTCTCAATTTATGTGGCATAAGTAGAATTTTGAGAGTCAATCAATTTTTTATATATATATTCTTAAAAATATTTGATATAGTTAATTATTGTAATTTATAATATTTTTTACTTTATTTTTAAACAACTCTTCACTCCTAATTTATGTGGCACATATAAAATTTGGAGAGCCAACCAAACTTTATTTATGTTTTTAAAATATTTTATTTTATTAATTATTGTAATTTACAATACTTTTTACATAATTTCTTTTTTACTCCGCTCCTTCTTTTCATTTCATTGATTGGGAAAGGGGCTCCTCTGCCTAAGGCCTGTTAGAAATAATATAATTTATTCAAATATTATATTCATTAATACAGTATAATACGATATAATACAATATAAAATAATGTGTAACAATCATACAAACAGAAAGTTAAGATATATTCCTTCCGTTTCTATTTATGTGTCACCATTTTAGATTTCACGTGCATTAAGAAACGAAGTAAGTTTACTATCTTACCCTTATTTAAATTTTTTTTTAAATTCAAGTTTTTAATCAATGAACATGAATTAATTTATTTTGATTAATTAATTTGACCAATGAACATGAAATATTTACTTAGTTTTTCTATATTGGTCAAATATATGTTTTCAAGGCTAATAACTCACAAGGGTAAAATAAGAAGAATTGTGTCATTATGCATTGATTTTTGTGAAATGACAAATATTAAGGAATATCTATTTTTAGTAAGTACGACATAAAAATAGTAACTTTGGAAGCATATATGTTGGTGGGTCCCGCATAAATGACTTGTCTTAAGAAGATTCCTTTAAGTTCACCACGTAGCACCATGGTTGATGAGATAAGCAAGCAGCATAGGGGTAGTTTTGACAAGGAGTACAAATATTTATATTGTAGCTACAGTGAAGTCCGTCAAATTGTAATGCTCTAGTTTTAGCATATTTACGTAAATATCCTCATGTCCCATTCGGCAAAAATGGGATAACACATGACAATTGAGTGAAAGAATATTAGGTTTTTGGTTATTTTATGTCCATAAAAAATAATTTTGCACTTTGTACAAGTAAAAGAAGCATTGAGTATTATATAAAATGACCAATTTGCCCTCATTCAAATTAGATTTCCTTAAAGCACACATGTTGATCACCTCCTGTGTGCTTAGTGTGTGTTGTAGAGTCTTATTATTATAAGTAGTAAAGTAATAGTAATATGTGTGTGTGTATATATATATATGAGAGGTGAAAGCGTCACATGTCAACGCCACAATTAATTTGAAAAATTACTTCAAAATAATAGATGTGTCAGCACTACAATTAATCTCAAAAACTCAGTCCAAATAATAATTTTTTTTAAATCTACTAAATTTGAAATTTAAAAATAAAAATATGTATAAATTAGGCGTGAATTATTAGTTTCATTTTTGAATTATTGAAAGCATTAAAAACACTTCATAACTTGACTAACTGAACTTAAATATACCCTCATCTTGCAACATGAGTGAAATACGCCTCTAAATTATCGTCAAGTTTAGGAGTGTTTTCAACACTTTCTCTCAATTTTTTATTAAGAGTTACATTCTCCTACAAGAGTTTGAAACCACTTGTTATGTCATATAGCAGATCAGGAGTGTATCCAAGTTTAATTAGTGAGAAGTGTTTTAAAGGTTGTCAATAGTTTGAAGACGAATCTAATAATTTGCTTTAAACTTAGGGCATGTTTGGAAAGCCCACCATGTAATTGGAATTTGGTGTAATTACACTCTTTGGCATGTTTGGTAGACCAAGTAATTACTTGGCAAGAGAGAAATTGGGTGTAATTGAAGGGTGGTAATTACACTCCTCAATTCCCAAGGGAGGGTTAGGAATTGGTGTAATTACATCATGTAATTACATGAAACTTTTCAAAAAAAATTCTTCCTTTTATTTATATTTGTATTTTTCGTTTTAATTATTTTTTATTTCTATTAATTTTTTAGAAAAAATATTTTTGTTATTCTAATTTTCTCTCTCTCTCTCTCTATGTATGTATATATATATATATATATATATATTAATTTTTATTATTTATATTTCATTTCCTTCTCATTCTCAAACTTTACTTGTTCATGTGATTCCATTCAATTTTTCTTATTATCTATTTATTTATTTATTATTTGTTTTATTTTTTTCATTAGCATAATTTTGTTAGTATTCTAATTTTTAAATTAAGGTAGAATTCATTGTTGAATAAGACTATAGACTTACGTTTTTCTTTTCTTTTAAATCATATTTATAACGTTATGTTGAAATTTGACATAAGAGTATTATGTTAATTTTTTTTGTTTTGAATTTAGCTATGTTATATTTTCAGTTTCATTTGTTTTAGTAGTATTGACTTGATATTTAACATTGCAAGTCATTTATTTTTTAGTTAGACTTGATAGATTATCTTTTTGTCAAATGTTTTAATAATTTATGACATTGTATTTATAATATTAATCTTTTTATCAAACATGCATTTCATGATGTTCATAGAAATCTTGTACTTTTAGTTTTTATGATTAATTCAATTGAAATATACTAATTTGAAAAATATAAATCAATTATTTTTCTTAATATAAGTTAAGAACATATGTTTATTAATTAATATATTTTCAAAAAACAATACATATCTTAAATATTTAATTTAATAACATTTATAAAGTTTCTTATTTGTCTAATATAAATTTTAAATAATTAACTTTTATTTTTAAAATTTATTATAATCTTATGATTGCAAGTGTGTATCCAAACAGTATATGTGTAATTGCATTGTAATTACACTATGACAAACAAATAGGTCGGTGTAATTACTAGACTGTGTAATTACTAGGCTGGTAATTACTACCCTAGTAATTACACGAATTCTAATTACCAAATGGCTTTCCAAACAGACCCTAAGGGTAAAATTTAGGGGTATTTTCAATACTTCTCTCTAAAAAATGACAAAAATAATCCTTAATATTTGAAAGTAGATTCAAAATTATCATTCAAAATTATCTCTGAAATTATAAATAATAGATTACACCTCAAAAAGTTATATTAAATTAAAGGTAATAAAAATATACCTTCCATTAATCCCCCATTTTCATAATTTACTTAAATTTTATAGATAAACTTTAGTAAATATTTAATAAAAATCAAATATTAATTTTTAATTTATTAAAAGAATCAAAATTATTCTGTACATATTTAAGGCACCATTGTGAATATACCATCAAATATGAGTGACTAAACTTCTTCACATGATACATAAAAAGTAAGTAAAAGGTGCTAACAAGATCTCAATTATTAATTAGTGGGCACAAAAGTTAGGTAAAAACTAAAAAGTGACCATGGTTGTGCTTTAAGTATGTTACACCTCGGACCACACTTACATGAGCATTTCCTTCATAATATTGTAGCCAAGTTATAATTTAAAACTTATGAATTTAAAATTTAAAGTATTTTCTTTAAGTTGATGAATTTTATATTAAAAAAATTATTTATATATAAAAAATGAATTTTTTAAAAGTATATATAATATTTGAATTAAGTTGAATTCATAAACTCTATATTAGCTCCCTCTCTGATTATATGATTCCTTGGTTATAATTATTTAACAACTTATAACATTTAGGCAAAAATAAGTAAATTTTTATTATAAAAATAATTTAATGTAATAAAATAAAAATTAAGTAATTATTTGTAAAATTGTCTTAATATAATGTAATATCTAATAATATTCGTAATGATGGTGTTTGAAAGATATCTTTGATAAGTAGTTTTAAATGCATTAGTGAGACTCTTATGACCACTTTAGATTTGTCTAAAGTACAATGTTAGCATTTCACAAGATCGGTAACTAATTTTAAAAATGATATTATATATTATATGCTTCATCTATTTTTCATGCTTTTTTATTATTATTTTCAAAGTATGATTGTGTTTTCTTTTTCAAAATAGTGTTACCACCATCTTCTTCTCAATTCAGAGGCGGAGTTAGGATTAAGAGTTTAGGAGTTTGAAATTTCCTTTAGAACCGTCAATCAATTTTATTAGGAGTTCACAAATGAATATACATTATATATTTAATTAATTTTCTAGTATAAATACAGAATCTACGAAAAAGCTACTGAGTTCGTCCGAACCCACGAACCCCCACCTAGCTCCGCCTCTGCTTCTCATCACACGTAGCTCAAATCACCACTAAAAACTTATTTGCTGCATTCAAGACAAATAGAAGTAAAAAAAGAAATTGACATAATTTTTATTTTTATTTCTATTATATAGAAGAGCCATGATTAAGATGATTAATGGCAATTTTGTAATTTTTAATATTATTTAGGGGCAAAGTTGTAAACTAATATGGTATAATTAGTGGTCAAAATAAATTTCTAGAAGAATCTAATTTTTCTTTTTAAGAGTCACTAAAAGCTTTGTTTCAGGTGTGGCCCCACAAATTTATTTCTTTTTTTTTTTTGGTTTGAAATCAAATTGTATTTGTTTGATTATAATAAATAGTGTAAAAAATATTTGAGAAAATGGTCTAAAACACTCCCAATCTATACCCAAAATTTCAACTACACACTTGTTCATTACGGGAGTCCTATTACCCCCTTACACTATTTTAAAGTAGAATTATTTACTCCGTAAATGATGAGGTGGCAAAGAAAGTGTAGTTCACTCTATCAAAGAGAGTGAGAGGTAAAAATAATAATTAAGACTTTAATTTTAAAAATATTTCTTAAATTTCATATTATAATTTTTTGATTCTTTAAAAATCTTTATGTTTCCTTTAATTTTTTTTCTTTTCATCATCTTTCTTCTTCTCTTCATCACAGCAGCATCGGCGGCGACTCTGCTCCACCACCAGGTCACCGCCCTCACCAACCTTTCATAATTAAGTTAATTTTCATTCTCAAATCACAAATTTCTCACAGTAAATTCATTTCTCATTAGTGTGAAAAATTGACAATAACTCAAAATCAAAATCGAAAGTCATCGGTGGTGGCTTAGCTCCACCACCAAGTCACCGCCCTCACCAACCTCTCATCATTAAGTTAACTTTCATTCTCAAATCATAAATTTCTCACAGTAAATTCACTTCTGATCAGTGTGAAAACTTGACAATAACCCAAAATCAAAATCAAAAGTCAAGAGGATCGAACTTTAGAGTCATTAATGGAGAAAAATTCATTAAGTAACAGATCCATCAATGGAGAAGAATTCATCAATGAAATCATTGGGTGACAAACCCAGTAATGGAAAAGACCCAATAATCGAAATGGGTTGCTCTAGCTTCAATAGAGAGCATCAAAATTTTGCTAGTATTCAGAACTCCGGTGAAGCTCGAAGAAGATGGTGGCAGTCATAGAATGTATCCTCAAATCTGGAAAATCAATTTCTCAAGATCAAAGAAAAAAAGGAATAGAAAAGAAAAGTGAAAGAGAAAGAGGGAAATATAGATGAAAAATAATTGCAGAATAAGGGATTTTTTTTATTAAAAAAGGTAATATTACGTGGCAGAGCGCGTGCAATTCACCTTTTTATATAAATCTGGGTGTGCGTTTTTAAGGGGGTATATATAATACTTTTAAAATGTTCTGGGGCTAATAGGACCCCGTAAAGAATAAGTGTATAGTTAAAAATTGGATAATAGATTGAGGGGGTTTTAGACCATTTTCTCAAAAATATTCGTATCCTTCATACTTTAAAAATTTATTCCTCCCTCAAATTTAAACATTATATACCCATTCCCATTGCATGCAATGTATGTTTTACTCTTGGCAATTCAAATTGTTCATCTATATACTACTACTACAACATATTCAACATAATCCTACAAAATATAATATTTTTTAAAAATAAATATTCATAAAATTTTATTCAACTTGTATTAATATAAGTATAATAGTTCTTTTTATGAATTTGCCACATAATTTTATAATATTTTATATAATTTAGATTTTAATATTGCATGCATTAACATATGTGTGTAGGCATATTTGGATTTATCTCTTAACTCCTTTATATTACAGAAAAACAAATGAATCTTTGATTATTATAAATGAAATATTTGCTAAGTTAATGTAAAATTTATTTACTATATAAATAAATAACATGTAAGAAATTTGTTGTTAACAATACATCTCTATTTTATTAATTATTTATGTATTAATTGCATTAAAATATATTTATAAAGTTATCTCTCTTTGTTATTTTTACATGCACAATAGATATCGGAGTTTGATTATTATTAATAATAAATTATTTTGCTTATTTGGTCATTATAAAATGTCATTAACTTATATCCTATATTAGTTTTTTTTTTTAAAAATCTATCTCCAAAATAATATTTATTTTATCTTTAAAAAAATTGTGACTTAGGTAAGAAAATAAAAATATCACAATTTTAAAGATATATATAAAAAAAAATAGGTTGATAATATTAGAATTTAAAAGAATTCAAGAAGAATATTATTTAGAAAAAAATGATAAAAATAATGAATGCATAATTGTAGTTTGACAAAATACATAACCAATTAACGAAATAAATTTTGAAATAAAATAAATATATGGGACCGAAAAATTAAACTAACGTAGAATTATATATCATATACTTAGAAAATTTTCACAAAAGATAAACTACGGATTGAACTTCATATAATAGTGTCGTGCAATTTTTAGTCTTGATTTCTACTAATTGTAAAGTTGGATTCTAATAAATTAGTGTCATTCGGTGAGAGTAAGAAGCAGATTAAGAGCCTGTTTGGCATTGCTTGTTGGAAAGCCAAAAACACTTATTTTGAGACAAAAGTACTTTTTTGGAAAAATTAAGGCGTTTGGCTAATCAATAAAATTGTTTTTAATTAGAAGCAGAAGCAGTTTTTCTGTTGTTGTTGAGAAGAAGATAAAAATTTGTGTTTCTTATAAAAAGCAGAAGAAGAAAATTATTTTCTTCAAGACCAAACTATACTTGCCATATATACATATTTACCAATATATCTCTTATATTTATTTATTTTTGTGGTGAATTTTCGTATGTGGTGATTTAATTTGTGGAATGATTTTTAAATTTTTATTCTTGATATTTTTAATTATATTTAAATTATTATGTTAATATTATATCAATATTTAATTTATTTTTTTATTTATGTATAATATTGGTTGAAAATTTGAATATGTAAATTTTAATGTAATAATAATAGATATTTAAAATAATTTCTTTTTATAAAATAATCTTAATATTAGAAGTGAATTGATACTTGTCCTTTTTCGTAATTTGACTCTCAAAAACACTTTTCAAAAAAAAATTAGTCAAACACAATATACTTATCAAAAGTACTTTTCAATTGAATTAGCCAAACACAAATTGTTTTTTTTCAAAAGCACTTTTCTGAAAAATAATTTTATAAAAGTGCTTCTAAAAATATCAGTTGGATTATGAATGTTTTACAACATAACCATGAATGTTTTCACAATTGATATCTTGAATTTTTAAATTAAGTTACTTTATTACCTTATTAATGTTAAAATTTTTGTTATGACTAACAGGATATTGATAAAAATATTTGTGAAGAACTTTAATATTTTTCATTTTAAATTTTGTTAAAAGGCAAAGTAGTTACAAAAACTTGAATTTTCTAAATATAAAATTGATCAAAAGTTTATATTCTCTCCGTCTCGATTTATGTAGTGTTGTTTGACTTAACATGAAGTTTTTTTTAATTAAAACACTTTTAAAACTCGTGGTCTAAAACAAACCATAGATGTTTATATGACTATAAATCATCTTATTAAGAATATAACATGAATAATTTAAAATCAAAATGTTACTTAATATAATGATGCATTATAATAATGCATGCATGATTCTTTTGGAATTAACTAAAAAGAAGAATATACCACATGAATTAAAACTAAAAAAATAATTAGTTATATTTGGCCCTTGAACGGGCCTTCAATAGAACAACCAGTGACATTATTAAGTTCTATCAACATTATTTCAATTAAAGGGTCAAGTGCAGATGCAAACCCAAGATATGAAAACGACGGGTGCACCACCAAAAGCTAATGCACGTTAGTTGCTTTGCGGATTGGTGATTTTAAATTTCACTTTACATCATGAAGTCGCAAGTTCAAAACTAGCCATCCCCTTATTTTATTCGAAATTTTTAAGCTTCACAAAAAAAAACACGAAAAGTACTAAATGAGATTCAAACCTAGTTCTCTCACCTCAGAGTATGCAACGGCTAAACCAACTCAGCCAAATGGTTTTAGTGCCTTTGAATGCCTAATAAAATATGTATTTATCTCAAGGTATATATATATACATATACATACGTATATATACATAATTTTCTAAAGTTAACGGGTGCACGTGCACCCTCAAGAGCACAAATGGATCCGCCTCTGTGGACCAAGTGGATCAAGCCATTTTTCAATAATATGAGAGTTTTAAAAAATTATATAAAGCCATTTTTCAGTTTAAAATATATCTAAATTATTGTGTGATTATTTTTTAAATTTCACTTCAAATTGAGACTACTGAGGTGAAAATTTAAAAATATTTTTAATAATAATACTAATAAAGAAGAATAGCAACCAGTGACGTCACTAAGTTCTAATTTCTATCGACATTATATGAGAGTTTTAAAAAATTATGTAAAGCCATTTTCAGTTTAAAATATATCTAAATTATTCAATATGTATGTGATCATTTTTTAAATTCCACTCCAAATTGAGACTACTGCCGTGAAAATTTAAAAATATTATGTTAATTATTAAAATTTCCTAAAACATTATATAAGTCGTTATGAATGATAGATATGTGTGCAAGATGACTTACGAGTCATCCTTATAAATAATTTTTAATAAAAAAGTTATTGTACAAACATGAACGTCTAAATGAAGTTTTATGTCTAAGACAATAATTAGTTATATTTTTTTATCTAGTCGCTCTCGAAAAATATTCTCATGTTTTTTCAATAATATTTTTTCTAAATAAAGGAACATGATACATTGTCTAGACGATAGCAATCAACATAAAAAATCTTCTTCTTAGAGTCACTCTTCTTATAGTTTCCCAAGAGAAAAAGTCATTCAATAAAAATTTAGTAGTATGAAGGTTGAATAGCTTATTAATCTCAAACACTTTTTTGAGAGTCATCAATCAGAAAAAAATTATTTCAAAAAAAGTTAAGAATATCATAATCTATAGATTGAACATCAAAATCATCATTCTTAAATATATGAAAATATTAAAACGATTGTTTTTTATTTACCCTCAAACATTACTACTGAAAATAAAGAAAGAAAAAAAATCTTACTTTTCAAAAAAAAAATAATGGTATACAACGTTTAGTTTAACAATCAATCTAGTAATCTTTGGCAATAAGACTGTTTGCCAATATTCATGTAATAGCTTATGGAATTACTAGATTTTTTAAGAAAAAATATAATTAAATGTCTATTTTGTCAAAAAAAAATTATTTTAGGGAAAATTTGAAGCAAAAACAAAAAAGAATAAAATCTAGAGGATGTTATTTGTTGATCGAGTGACACTCAAATTTGAACTGAAGAAAAAATGATTTGTAGTCATCTGCCTTGTACTTACCCATCCCCAAATAATTTACTGGGCATTGTACAAACCAAACATCATTAATTTTAAATTATAAAATAATTATTTCCTTTTGTATAAAAATTAGTAAAATATATGACTTCCTTTTAATTCTTAATATTAGTATGCATTTCATAAAATAACATTTTTTTATCTTTATTTATTGAAAAGGATAATACTATTAATTACAAATATACTTTATATATAGTTACATCATACAGTAAAAAAAAGTTAGATTAATGCAATATTTTTATATTAAATTTCAAGCGGAAATTATCAAGCTTTTTGTGTAAATTTAAATAATTCATGTGATCGCTGAAATTATCAAAATAAAAAAAAAGTGACAATAGTTACTATAAGTATAGGTATCTTTTGTGCATACATTTCTACAAGAAAATTGATCACCCTCATTTCTATTAATTGAAGAAAGAGAAAAATAGAATTTATCAGACTAAGATGAGTAAATAATCAAATTTGTCATCCTTCTTTTTGAAGGAATTAAAAAAATATTATGATGGCTCCATTGCTTTGTATGTTTGTTCTTTTAGTGGTATTCTTATTTATCATATAAAAAATGAGATCTATGCTAATTAAAAGGACAAAAATTGATTAAATTTTTTATTAAAATCGGAGAATTTCTTCGATCTTCAAAAAGATGACGTAGCAAGTAGGGAAAACAATTCTTAATTGTTGGTACCTAAATTGAGCAGTGGGATGCAATAAGGGTTCAGTGTCATTATGTTAGTAAAAGTTGGCTGTTAACTTCTAAAATATTCAAAAATATTATAAATTATACTTTTCATGATGAAAAAAATACATTTAAATATTATATTTTGATCAAAATTTACATACTTAAAATTTTGAGAGAAAATAAGGTATTCATTGAAAATATTCATCGTTATAATGTTTTTTTTTTGTTTTATTTGCATTTTATATAGTTTCGATTAAATTGAGATTTACGCTGGGAAATCCTACATTAGGGGTAATGCACTCCCTAACAAAGGCAACTTCGTATTTCGAGGACTCAAACCTTACACCTCTGATTAAGAATGAAGAGGTATTTACCTCTCCATACAACTCTTGTTAGTGCATTTTATATAGTTAACTTTTATGTAAAGATCTATAGATGGAAACTTCCATAATTATTTTTTAAAAATGCTTTTATTATATTTAAATCATAATATTATATTATATTAACATTTAATATTTTATTTTATTTATTTATGTATTCTATGATTGAAAATTTTAATATGTATTTTTATATTTAATATTTTATTTTATTTATTTATGTATTCTATGATTGAAAATTTTAATATGTATTTTTATATTTAATATTTTATTTTATTTATTTATGTATTCTATGATTGAAAATTTTAATATGTATTTTTATCTCAATTAAGTTAAATACAATTTATATTAAAATATTCTATAACAAATATTTAAAATAATATATTTTTATAAAATAACTTTAATGGTTAATGTCTATTGATACTTAATTTTTTTCTTTCCTAATTTGACATTTTAAAAAGCATTTTCTAAAATGGACTGGGCAAACATAATTTGCTAATCAAATATTTAAAAAAAAGCACTTTCCAAATAAATTAACTTAACATAAATTACTTTTTTTTTTAAAGTCTATATTTAAAAGATGCTTCTTAGAATCAATTAGTACTTCTTGTTGTTGGACCAAACATCAAAATTACAATTTTAACTAAATTATTTTTATTTATTATTCAATCTCGCTATTTAATACTCTTCTCCCATTCACCACGTTAATTTCTCCTCACATTTATTAAAATAAAATGATCAAACGGAACCACATTATTAATAGAGAAAACTAGTATTCGTCTTCCTCATCTTTTTGGCTAAAATTGAAAATTCTGTATTTTATATATTCATACAAATGAGTTATTTTCAAAATATTATAGAAAAAAAGTGTTTCAAATCATTGCTATTTGATTTAAATGTATTCTAAAAGGATAGGGGTATTTTAAATTATCTATAGACACAAACAAATTTAAAAAAATCTTTAAAATTATTTCAATATTGAACCTTCGACATATAAGGATTCCGAATTAAATGTCTTTTGGAAAGAAATCTTTTGTGTCGTGGTAGCTAATATTAATATTAATACTAATGTTAGCCAGGAATAATAAATTAGCGAACCGTTACGAATACTGTTTTTAGCAACAATAAAGCAGCGCCATTGATGAAGAATTCAGGTATTATGCAAGAAAATTAGGGTTTGATCCGACTGATAATTTCAAAAATGGAAGAAGCGAAGGCGTTGGCTCAACAACAGCAGCTAATGATGCAACAGCAACAACAACAGCAGCAGCAGCAGCTACTCCTATTGCAGCAGTTTCAGCGCCAGAAGCAACAACAACAACAGGATGCCATGGCTCGATTCCCTTCTAACATTGATGTTCATCTCCGTCCTCAGCAGCTCCTTCATCGCCCCCTTACCCCTCTCCAATCGCAGAACCCGAATCCAAACCCTAACCCTAACCCTAGCTCTAGCAATAACCCGTCAAGCCAGATCCCCAATCAACAAAACCCAGGTACTACCCAACAACAACAACAACAACAGCAGCAGCAGAAGTTGACACGGGTTGCCCCGGAATCAAATCGGGTGGAGCTCCAGATGGCTTACCAGGACGCATGGCGAGTCTGCCATCCTAACTTTAGGCGTCCTTTCACTTCTCTTGAAGACGCTTGCGCAAGGTGCTTTCTTTTGGCCTCTTACTATTAATTTTCATAAATTAGGGGGCATTTGACCATGAACATGCGAGTATATGGAAAAAGTTTTTATTTTCGAAGTGAAAAATGATATTTGAAAATTGGTAAGTTTACTGCATTTTTGGACCTCTTATCTTTTTCTGTTCTCAGTGGGATACACTGGGTGTGTTGTTGTAGTATGTTTCTGTTCTCGTGTTATTCAAAATGTCTATTTGTACAACTTCTGTAATTTTAGCTGACCCTGGGAACTTTAAGACTTCCAAATTCATCCTCATGCTTATAAATGTTGAGAAAAAGATATTATAGGGGGTGCGACAAGGCAAAGATATGAGTAGGTATTTTCATTTTCCGGTCACATGTACTTGTACCATTTGAACTTCAATATGCAATTGGGGGTTAGGTTCTAAAACAACAGTGCGTGCTTCCATCTTTGCTAGAGTCCACTGTTCTTCATATGAGCAAATATCCAATTGCGGAGCAGGTATGCTTCTGTCTAGGAATATATTGCAGCTACATTGTAAAGAATTTGTAGTATACATATATCCGTTTATGGTTATAGCTTGTTATATTGTAGCAGATGTAATTTTTAGGTCATGTCTGTTACTATTAGTATGCTCGCTATGCTAAACAGGTGGTTTGCACTGTTTAGTATGAAGATCCAAGAAGAGTAGCTTCCATGGCCCTTTGAAGTGCTAGTATTTTTATTAGTTACAAGTTGAAAAAAGGCATATGTTTTGATCTATTTATCAACTCCCCAAAAAAGAGATAATAATGTGAGAAGTTGGAGCACGTGGTTCCAAAAAAATAATCACGACTCACTCCCAGATTAGTTATTGGCTATACCAATCCCTATATCAATATTCAGAGGATTCATTATTGTTAGACTATGTCGTCTATGTCACCTCATCAAGTGGATTATGGCACTTGACAAACTTGCCTGTTGGCTGTGTTCATTTGTGGTATTTTTAACAAGGTCAAGTGTTTTTTAAAATTGAATTTATATTTTTTGTTGCATTTTTGGTGTGAAGAGGCCCTTTGCAGAAGATACAGATTCTGCAATTAACATTATTGGGTCACTGCAACCTATCCAGGAGTAGGTTCTTTATTTTTTGGGGGTTCCTTTGACTATGTTTCACTTAGCGTAGTCTTTGTAATGAGGGGTACTCTTTTGATATAAAATATATTACTTCCTTCAGTGAAAAAAATCACCAACTTAGAGTCATTGAGAAGTACATGCTAAACCTTTAAATACTCCTAAAACTATGTAGCAGAAGAATCACTGAACTCCCTTTGATGACTGTATAATATACAGCATCTTTGCACCTATTTAAAGTAGGTTCAAGCTTTAATAGGCATAAGAGGATGTATTTAACATACTTTCATGTAGTGCTTTTTTTCTTTTTTCATGAGCTGTCCAGATGAAATATAAATAGGTCTTAATTATTCTTACTTTTAGACAAGCCATGGAAATACACAAGTTTTTGTCTCTTTTTAAAAGTATGTAAATTGCTTGAAAATCTGTGTTTAACTTTGAACATCCTCAGCTGTCTTTCTCTTCATACTTTATCTAACTGCAATAAAGAAGCAGAGCTCTTACTCTTCTTTTTGTTATTCTATCCTTCCATTTTCTATTTCCTTCTTGTAGGGGAGATGGTATAGACAACTGTTTAAAAGGACTCTTTTATTTGAGTCATTTGACGGAAAGATGGGCTTCTAGGGCTTTGACAAAGGTTGAGGGACTTATGACTTAGGTCACAAATATGAGCCCTGTGCTATGCGAACTAAGCCTAGTATTTAAGTGGAGAAGGGAGGTGATGGTCATTACCCCTGAGTTTGGAAGGCTGCAGTTGGTCCTAAGGGTTGGCTCTAACGGATTTCACGGTCATAAAAATAAAGATTTGAGAGAAAGATGTCTTAATTTTTTTATAATTTGAATTTTTAGTGTTTCAGCGTTGTTGATTTTTTCCTTTTCAATATAAGTTCATGATAGAATGGTTTGTCTAATGCTTGCTATTCACAGCTTTATCTCTTAATGGCAAACACTGCAATGACTAAACAACGATGATTATTGAATCAAAGAACACCAACTCCTCTTTTTTTGTTAGAAAGTCTAGTTATATTTTTGAGAAAGGTAAAAGTATATTAATCATCAGCACAACCTTTGTGCGGGAGCCATATTTATAAATTGCAACAACAAAAGTGTGGCCTTTTTCTTCTTACAGGCTTGTAGAAATTCTAATAGAGTTTCAGCTTCCTCTATATAGTTTTTTTTTTTTTTTTTGAAACTTCTTCCTCTATATAGTTTCCTCTATATAGTTTCTTTACACTAAAATGAAGTAACAACACACAATTAGAAAGTCTAGTATTTCTAGCTGAGACGTACACTTCTGAGGAGTGGTATTGTGAAAAAGGAACTCCTAAGTCTAAACTTTTGTTTCATGAGAGATGGTTTTGTGACTTATAAAAAGAACATCTGCATATAGTTCCATTTTCTTGGCTCCAGTTCATAGAAGCAGGCAAGGCCATGAGAATCTCTCTCTATAGCCAGCTTTATTGGTAGCCAAAAGCTACACCTGCCCGACTAGATCCCATGTTGCACATCGTAGTATAAATGTATAATGTGTTGATGTTTATGCCTACTAGTAAGATCTTAACTGTCCTTTTCTTTTTATTTTGCTGGAATTAGTATGTGGATTACCTATCAAAAAAGTTAATATAAAAAGCATCTCACCAATGGTATTGACTTCAGACTTTTTCCATGTCATTTTTTTTAGGCTTCTGCCTTACCATGTGGTGGCAGACTATGAAGCAGAGGAGGATGATAAGATCCTTGATTCAGACACTAGTGGCCAAATGCTTTCTCGTTCACAGCAGTGGGATCACAACATTGCTGTGAAAGTTGCAGAGTTTACTGCAACATTTGAGAAACAAGTGCTTGCATTTAATATAATTTCCCGCAAGAGAGATGTTGGAGAATTCCGGACCGAGGAGAAACTCATGTTAGAGCAGTCACTGTTGCAAGAAGAGAGGAGAACCATGCTTGAATTGAAGGCAGAGATGGAGTCCAGGCAAAAGATGGGTCGAGAGACTCAGGATCCTAATATGCAAATGGCAGCTCTTGTTCATGCAGAACAAGCCCGTGCTGAATCACAAGCTCGTGCTGAGATGATGAACCGAGCACCCATACGAGCTAGTGCACTTGGGCCTCGGGGGAGCAATATTCAAATGGGTAATGATGTCGGTGAGCACGGACAGGAAGTTAGCCCTGATGAAATGATCAACGGTTGGGGCAACAATGGACATAAAGACGAAAAGGAACCATCGGAGGACTTTTTGAATGATGAAGAAACTGATAATGGAGATATTGGTACTCAGAGTGAGTGGCGTGGAGGTGGGGAGTTGGATCTGAACTCAAGATGAATCATAGACCTATCAGTGTTTGGCATCTTCCTTGTGAAAAGTCAATAGTTGTGTCAAAGTTTAGCTCACCATATACTTTGGTGCATTCCGTAACTGATTCTACACTTGAAAGTTGGGAGAAGCTCACCTATTAAGATTAGAATGACCGAAGATAGTTTTATTGTGCGTACACTGGAAATGAGTTATGTCCGTCCATCTTTCTGTGATCTACAGAAAAGAATGATACTACTCCTGTTATCCAGATACGCCAAAGCTACATTTCTGGTGAAAATGGCATGACAAGGCAACCTTCTCTGGTTATACCAGTCACAAAGACTTGTCTTGTACTATAAAGATATGGCGCATCCGATGAAGAAGCCCCACTGCTTCTCCCCTTTTCTCGACAGTCATTACTTTGTCAATAACATAATTAACCAGTTTGACATCTGTGGTGCAAAGAATGATTTGACCTGCATGTTTTTCTCTTTTTTAGAAGCTAAGTGCATGAAACACACATTTTTTTTGAGTGGGTCGTGTAGTGTTTGTCTCTTTCTTCTTTATGGAAAAATGCATGGAAATTGAACCAGTGTTTCTTTTTTATCCGTAAACCTGCACAGACCAAAGCTGTCTTTGCAGATTCTTTTGTATAATTACCAGAATTATTGTTTTGCTTTTCAGCCAATGAAATAGTCATGTCCCCGAAAACACGGGCGGGTTACCATTCAAGAACACAAGCTTAAAAGACGAACGAATATGAGCAGCAAGAAAAATTCCTCTCCATGACTCTTGACAACAGCTTCATGGGTCTCAGCAGTGCCCAAATTGACCCTGGCGCACAAGATGGCATACAATATTGTTCTGCCTGAAGCTGCAGCTCTAGCTGGCTGGTCTCTGGTTGTTGCTATCTGCAGATTCTCTCTCCACTATTTATCACTTGATCGTGAAGTGAATTTTCATCAGACGACGTTTCCTTGATTGTGTAATCGACTACTTCAGATTTTAAGTACACATTGGAAAAGGAAGAGCGAACAGTGAGTTTGCATGGCGTTCAAGTCTGCCTATGGGGTTGGATGGAGAAAATATATATGACTCTAATCAATCGTCCTTAGGGTTGAGAGATTAAATTGATTTTCGATTCTACAACCTGTGATTCATGAAACTTCTGTTTTTTAGCGTTTCATACTTCAGATTGCATTTTATTGAGGTCATTTTGTCCGTCATTTGTCTTGTGAATTCAAGGCCTTTTTGAGTCGGAATCAACCATCAGAGTTCAAACTGTCAAAGTTCAACTTGTTCATTGCCTCTGAATTGCCGTACTTCATCAATTTCCATTACTCTTACATTTGCATAGGTTTCATCGTCAGGCAACTAAATAACATTTCCAGTATATAGCCAGTGAGATTTTCCTAGCACACCACGCTTATGTTTAAAGAATTGAAGATACACCCAAATTCAAAAACTTTGAGCTGTATTCAAACCTTAGCCGCTCAGTTCGCAACAAGTCCTTTTCTTTTTACATCTACGAAATGCCATTAACCCAATTCAATGAAATACTAGTTGTAATCAGAAAACACAAGCTAACAGACGCATTATCACAACACTGGAAAATCTTTCTACTTTCATCATTCTCGTGTATAACAAGTATGCAGTATGCAGGTAACATCAATATAAATCTTCTCTAATTTTTCTTTACTTTCTGCAGGTAAAAAGTTAGTTCACAGAAAGCAACATAAATGACCCACAGTTGTATATGATGGAAGTTAGCTCTAAGAAAGCCTCCACGACCCATTGAAATCTTGATCAATCAATATTGCTTAGAATAGTTGCCTCAGCTTCAGCCATTGAAAACTGCAATGACATACTGGCTTTACTCATCAATTTAATTTCAAAGCTGCAAATGATGCTGCAACATCCATTGCCTCGTCAACTTTTGATATATCAGTTGCCTGAAAGGGAAAAAATTTAACCATCATGAATACAATAGTAACAAGCAATGGATAAGCAACGGAAGCAATTAAGGCAAAAGATGAATGTCAAGTCTGACAATTAATTCCACAACATGTGCTTCTATTTCTTCCCATTAAAGAGCTTGAGATGTATGCAACACAACCATCACAAAGTAGCAACATATCAGTTTTTAAGTGAAACCTGCTTGTGCAAATATTTACACAAATACTGTTAATATGCAACTATTTTAAGAGAGAAATTGTCAGTCCAAGTCAAACTCCTAACTTTTTTATACAACTATAGAAATAAACAGTGAAGGTAAATAACTGAGTACAAACCTGGCCTTGGGCGAGACCACCTTTTCCTCCTCCACCCTTACCTCCCAAGGGATTCAAAGCTGCATTCAACCATTCTTTAACATTCAACTGCTGGCACTTGTCACTTTTCTCAGGTACACCAGCACAGACCAAAACTTTGTTTGCAGCTTCATCTTTGCTAAATACCAGAACTGCCATACCCTGTTCAGACAATGAAACAGTCATGACTTTTATATATAAATTACAAATTTTAGAGGAGAATACAGGCACAAGTTTAGCATGTATGAGCAAATAACCTTCTGCTCCATGACTTTGACAACTGCTTCACGGACTGCAGCAGTGTCCAAACCCACGCCAATCTGCAAGATGCAGTATGCTTTTCCACCAGTAGCAGCAGCTTCAGCCATTTCTGAGGCAGCTTTAATGGCTTTTTGTATATTCTCTGCAGCTATCTTCTTTTTGGACTTTATAACTTGATTCTGAAGAAATCATCAGCGGCATATTATTTTTCTTTCCTAAGCAATTTCATTCAACTTCGACCACAACAGAAACAATACATACCTGGAGAACTGAGAGCTTGGCCTTGAGATCAGTTTTCATAACAGTGGGAATTTGTGCCCTCTCCACGGTAGCATTCAAAGGAGTTACTTTCTGAAATTAAGAAGTTGATGGATGAATTCATCGGATAAGGAACAATAGTAGCAGTAAGAAAAGGATCAGCCAAGATCGAAAGATCCTTGGATCAACTTGAATTGACCAAGATTAAAGAACAAAAAGATGCTTGGCTGAATAGATTAGCCAGAAACTATCCAGCTCCACGACATCCTAACAAGGAAGATACAGCGCAGTGGAGAAATTATAAGAAATATATGACTGGAATAAAATAAATCTTACCAACAGCTCTGCCACATTAAGTTTATACTTCAGTGTCAATGAAAGAAAGAAGACATGCAGTTCTATAACTAGTTTTCTTTTTGTTCGATATGAGGGGTTAATTAAAGAAGATATATAACTATGTAGCACACCAACTGAATGAACGAACCATTAAATAGGGAGAACAATAAGCTGTCCACTTCCGTGACAGCCCAAGCAGGAAAATACAGTGCAGGGGATCAAATTTAAGAAATAAATGACGGAATGAAAGATGCATGGTTACTAGGAGCACATTTCCCCTAGTTCATCATTACGAAACAAAAAAAGATAGGAAGCAGTCCAGTATCTTATTCCCTCTCCACCAGGAAACAAAAACAATCGAGAATAAACACTCGCAGAATATAACAACTCAGGGCGAGAAATGCTGTACAATGTGAAAGTACAATTTGGTATGTACACAAATATAACTATCATCAGGCCAGGTAAAGTTGTGAATTATGGAACTTCAATAAAATTAGGAAAAACATCTAGTCTCATGTAAATAAAACATCTAGTCTCATGTAAATAGATGCACAATCTTAAGGAACGATGATACTACCATGGAATAAGCATCAGGACCAATTGAGTTGGATGAGCACTAACGTATGTAGGAGTTTGATGTTAATACTTGTAGAAGGTTGGCTCTGTAAGCTAGAGTTAGCCAATGAGTGAACACAAATTATTGTATCAAGGACTTCATAGCACTACTTTTTGTAAGAATTAGTAGTTAGCGCTAGCCGCTATTACCAATCAATTTCACTTCAAATCATCACGACCAAAAAACATCCACTTCAACAACTCTAATCCTCAATGATTACTCTACAGGTTGTTTTACTTGGATGCGCGTTTTTTCAGGAAAGTAAAATGATTCTAACACCTGCTTTTATCAAATAAAAGTGTGAGAAATATAGGAGAAAAATATTATTGAATTGTTGTCGTGTCTACATTATTATAGAGAAACTCTATTTATAGACACTACAATAGACACCTTTTCCAACTAGGACACTACAATACAATCCTTTTCTAAGTAGAACACTATATACTATTCCTATTCCTATTCTAAGTAGGATTGTATATACCTATTACTATTCTAACACTCCCCCTCAAGCTAGTGCATACAAATCATATGTATCTAGCTTGTTACAAATATAATTAATACGAGGACAGATGAGGAGCTTGGTGAGATATCTGCAAGTTGATCACTCGACTTCACAAAATTGATAGTCAATCTCAATGTGCTTAGTCTTTTTATGAAATATTGGATTTGATGCATAATGTCAGCAAATCTCAATGTGTTTGGTCTTCTCATGAAATACTGAAATTGATGCATAATGCCGACAATACACAAAGTGATAAAATTACAGTGTTGAACTTCTCAAACCAAGCTTGCAAAGACTGTTTCAGACCATAGAGTGACTTACGTAATCGACATACAAGGCTACTAAACTCCCCCTGAGCAACAAAATTAGGTGATTGCTCCATATAGATTTCTTCACAATGTAGCGGTCTCCGGGAAGTGCTCAAAATCTAGTATAAACAATAAAGTCATCGAAAAACCGATCGGAACATGCTCATACGCCGGAGTATTAGATTTGATGGCTGAAAGTAATCATAATCTAAGAAATAAAATTATATGGATAGGGTCTGAATGATGGCACGACCCAACTGGAAAATAGAAATTATATAGGAAAGGTCGGACTAACTGCACGACCCTATTGAAAAAGAGAAATAATATGGGTAGGGTCGGAATGATGGCACAACCCTATTAAAAAAAGAGAAATTATATGGGTAGGGTCAGAATGATGGCACAACCCTATGCATATCAGATTTGAGGAGTCACCGAAAAGACGAATGGAATTACGCAAATCGAATCTAAGGAGTCATCGAAAAGACACACGATGCTATGCAAATCAGATATGTGAAAGTAGTTCGGAAAAATTCACGGTACTACGCAAATTAAATATGAAAAGTAGTCCGGAGAGATGCACAGTGCTACGCAAATCAGATATGCAAAAAATGATAGTCACCGGAAGGATGGCACGGTGCTACACAAATTAAATATGAAAAAGTAGACACCGGAAAGATGGCACGGTGCTACACAGATACTGACGGATATGGGGTTGACACAAAACAATCCTAGAAAGTCACCGGAAATTGACGCACGGTGACCTGACTGAGTTTCTTCCCTTTGAATATGGGGTTCATGCATGTATCATTGGTCCTACTTTTGTTAACATAATCATTGGCCAGAAGGGCGGCATATATGGGTAATAGCCACCCGCCAGCAGCGGAAGCTCTTTGATTTTCTACCAAGATCATACAGGCTCTGATATCATGTAAGAAATATAGGAGAAAAATATTATTGAATTGTTGTCGTGTCTACATTATTACAGAGAGACCCTATTTATAGACACTACAATAGACACCTTTTCCAACTAGGACACTACAATACAATCCTTTTCTAAGTAGAACACTATATACTATTCCTATTACTAAACACTATATACTATTCCTATTACTATTACTATTCTAAGTAGGATTGTATATACCTATTACTATTCTAACAAAAAGAATTTTAATTCCTGGTAAGGAAAGAGATCAAATAGTACTCAGATTTTACAGGCTCAAGAAGAATGGGCTACACAAGCACTAACCTCTTCCAGCAAGCTTTCATCAGTCTGGAATGCTTCATTTACTTTCTGTTCGAGTGAGGATGCCAAATCAGTGGCCTCAAAAGCACGATGAGTTGTGACAGCAGTAACCCTTCGGATTCCCTTGGCAATTCCCTCCTCAGACATCAGAGCAAATGCCTTAGCTTCTCTTGTATTAGAAATGTGTGTTCCTAAGTATCCATAAATTAGTCATAGGAACAGATCATAATTCATAAATGTACTCCCATAAATAGCATTAGAGAATAAAAGAAAAATACCACCACAGAGCTCAGCAGAGTAGGATGACCATTCTTCATTTTCTGGATTAGCAAGAAGGTCCTCCACCTTCTGACCAATTGACACAATCCGCACAGGGTCGGGATACACCTATAACTCCACCAGGAAAAAAGTAAGAAGAATGTTTAAATGTCAGAACAGACAACAAAGACAGGCAAAATTGTGAAGGCCTTACTTCACCAAAGACAGCTCGAAGACCTTTTATACTCTTAGCATCAGACAGCTTTGCCTCCTTTGAAAATACATCCAATTCAGACTTAATTTGCTCATTGACAATGGATTCAATTTTTCTTAGCTCCTCTGGCTTTACCGGTTTCCCTGTTCAAGTCAATAGAACATTATCATTCTTCATAGAAAGAAGCACACCCACAACAGCAGCAACAGCCACACAATTAAAAGGGCTTACCATGAGAGAAGTCAAATCTCAATTTTTCAGGAAGAACAATGGAACCTTTCTGGTCAATATGGTCGCCTAGTACTTCCTGCATTAGTTCAGTAACATTATCAGACAATCACTCTAGAAAGTATGGAGATACTGGAACAAGCATCTCTTTATTTTCTGCTAGAGGAAGTACCTTTAAGGCGAAATTTAACATGTGAGTGCATGTATGATTGGGAGCAATCAATGTACGTCTGTTATAGTCAACCTGCTCAATCCATCAAAGGAATCAAACCCAATAATTTAAGTAAAAAGAGGTAAAAGAAATCTGAAAGATTGCATCATATGGTTGTGGAAGGCCAAGCAGAAGAAAGTGTCACCTTACAAATTACTTTATCACCAACAGAGAACTTGTGTGCCTGTCCACTGAAAGATCCAATATGAAGAATGAATCCTCCATAAATTTGAACGTTACAAACTTGAAAAGAGCCACTGGAACTTTCCAGTGAACCAGTGTCGTATATCTGTATCCAAATAGTCAAATAGCTTTATCAGAATCAGAAAAGTAGAATACAACATGACTGAAGGAGAAAAAAAGTGCTACAAGCAACCAGAGTTTCCTCTTCACAATTTATAAGTTATCTTGTTGATAACTTCACTTTCTGAAATTACAGCACTGTAGTGGAAAGAAGCAAAAAACTTGACAAATGAAAGTATTTTACTAGCCTATATGTTAATTTCTCATTAGACGATGCATATAGGCTTTCAACAAGAAACATCACAGAAAAACACTATTTAAAGATCGTCTGTCTTTTATGCATCAAGGAACAAAACTAACGTTAAGGTTACACTCTTGGGGGAAACAAGAAAGTGATTCCTCAAGTTTCTGAAGAATGTGAAATCCTCACATTGTCACAGCCATCCATAACTTCGCATGATACATTTGATTGACGAGAAAAGAAGAAAAAATGATAGGAGGTATCAATTAGATTTCACGACAGAGGGAGGGACTACCATATTGGTAGAACATCTCCATTTCCAAACAAGTGGAAAGTGAGGATTAAAAGAAGTCAGCATATCAAAAAGGAGAATTCTTTTTCAGATGAAGTAAGATGATGTCATTAAAATAAAGGTAACTGGAAGGTGGTCAGTTGAAAAGCAAAAGCCAGGAGGCTTTTGGAGCAAAAACATGCTAGCCTCCATTACAAAAAGCTATACCTAGTATCATGGAGCAAAGTCCAAAAAACTGTCAATGCTGGAATCATTTTAAAGTAAGCAACTAGCTTTCAGGGAGTGTGCTGGAGTTGATCCCATCTCCAAAGCACCTGCTGTTTCTTTCACTTCAAACAACCCAAAATATGACAGCAGGAATCATTTCCCAAACCTTCTTGATGGTTTGTCAACTCTCCAAAAATTCCAACTAGCGTACGCTTCCCTGATGGACCAGGGCATACTCCGAGTTAGTCTAAAGAAAGAAAGGAAGAAATTCCCGAAGCAGTAAGCAGTGGAGAAGTGGTTGACACTCTCTAAACTTTGGTGGCACATGTAGATCTTTTAACTAGGGCAATTTTTTCCTCTTGTAGAGGTTGTCTTGAGTTAATGCCGCTTCCCTGAGGGCTGTCCAGGTGAAGCAGGACACTCTGAGTGGCACATGGGTTCTCCAGAAACATTTTCATGGCTTGTCCTCAAGCAAGCACACCATTCTGAGAACACAAACTTGTAACCTTCTTTGACTGTGAACTTTCTTTCCTTTGAGCTACCCTATAAGATTCTATCTGGTTCCTGGGTTTCAAAAGTGAAACCCTCCAAAGTGGAAAATCAAAAACGAGAATTTGAGAGTCACTTTTTCTGTCTTTCTTTAGATAACTAAGAAATCCCTAGGCATCAGCGGTGCACAGTAAGCCTTGTTCCTCGACAGGGCTCTCACCATTAGACTAAACCTTGGGGGCATTTGAGAGTATCACTTTTGTTTGATTACTTCCCTAAATATTTCCCAAGAAACACTTTCCCCTTAAGTGAACAATTAGCAAATGTTCATCATTAGAGCTTAGCATCCAAATATATATATAGTGTCCTTCCAGCAATATTTTTAAGTAGAGTGACGTATCATTATTTAACATTTTTCTAACCAAAATGTCGAAGAAAGTTTTACCTGACCACCTTGTTCAGCATAGAAACTGGTGCTCTCAAGAATAATACCAACTTCATCCCCAGCTGCTGCACTTTCCAAGAACTCACTTCCAGTGTAGATAGCTTTTATCTCACTCTCGTGATCCTGAATTAGGAAATTCAGAAGTAAAACTCTGATGTGAGCACTTTGTTACCATCTCAACAAAAATAATGTGAGCACCAAGTGTTTGGTACTTGAAAAATGTTTTCTTGGAAAAAATAAACGAATTCTTACTTATTTTCTAGTGTTTGGTACGTAAGCAAAAAGATATTGTCCCAAGAGCATTTTTATATAATCTAGGAAAAACAATGTGGGGTGGGATTTTGGGGATGGCGGGGGGATGGGATGGTCAAGGCGTGAGGGTTGGGGGCGTTGGGGAGTGAGGAGGAGAAAATGAGCTTGGAAGGCCACTATGGAACTTGTTGTCCTGACTCCCACCGGGGAAGTTATTTTCTTCCTTTTTAAGAAACTTGTTTTCCCAGAAAAAATGTTTTCCAAAATATTTTGACAAGCCAAACATGGGAAAATTGGAAAACAATTTCACTCCATACCAAACACACCCTTAAATAATGATGGTATATTTTTACAGCACCTGAGACTAGCCACCATTTAGGTTAGGATAAAATAAAACAAAAAAAGTTAAGAAAAACACATCGGACTTGCAGGTCAGAAAGATAAATAGGCAGGAAATCCAAGCAGAGAGAACTAATATTAATGAATAATTGAGCTAGGATGAAAACATGGTTAATAAAAAGGGTAAGAGTGATTAGTTTGTTAAATTAGGGAAAGAAGAGGATGGGGAAGGGAAAGAAGGTTTTGCCCTTGGCTAGAGAAATTACAGAAATTGACATTCAAGGCAAATGAAATCCAAACAACAACATATAATCATTGAAGCAAGCAACACATTCAAGAAGCCGCTAGTTTTATAAGGAAGATGAATCAGCAACCTGAGACCAAGTGAACTTGAAAATATCATTTGTTGCAGCGACCCCTTTCTTGTGCAATGCAGCAGTAGCGTCAGCATCCATGGCAATAGCGCCACCAGCATTCTGTCAAGTATAGGTTCAGAACATAAAGAGGTGTAAGCATATATTATTAACTTGTGAAGGTAAAATTCATAAGATAATTACTTGATTGATGACAACTATTGATGCAACCTGGAAACATGAGTACAATCTAGCACCTCACTTCATAAGGTGCTTTTCAGCTGTAACCTATTTACTTCCACAGCCATTCTAAAAAACAACATTTCCACTACTTCCCAGTGCACAAAGAATAGGCACCATTTTCATGCTAACTCAATCTACCACACTATACATCGCATGTCACCTCAACTCTTAAGTGGTCCATGAGGCTTCATTCCATTGGCACATGTCCATGTCAAATTCATCCATTTGGTAGCTTTAAAGCTTTTTTTATGACAGTGGGTTCTGCTCTAGTTTGTTTGTGTGTACCTTGAATATCTATTCAGGCACCTGCTTCCTCCCATCATTATAAGAACCAACTAACTCTGTCCAGCAAGACTTGGACACATGGGAAGAAATCACCAAATATATTTAAATTTACTAAGATTTGAACCCTCTCCAAGGTTTGCACCCACTTCATTGATCACTAGGCCACACCTTTAGGTGCTAGCTTAAGCCTCTAAACTTACTAATATTTTTTAATACTACTAAACTTGATTTCCCAAGGAACGATCTATTTTCCGGAGAAGGTACTCAATCTTGACATGGCTTCAAAGAGGTGAACATAAGAAAAACCTATGGCGCCAATTAATTTCTTCAGCCCTCGCTATTCAGAATTTCATAAATATTCAAGCTCAAAATGCCCCAAGAAAACTATATGTGCCTAGATGAAACACTTCCTAACAGCTCAAACGGCGAAGCGGAAATTAACCTAGTTGGAGAGAGATGACAAAACAAAAGCAACAAAGAGAACCTTGCTCTGAGCATTTCTTGATCTTTCCCTGGCAGCATCCATAACAACATTAAAACCATCAACATCAACCACCAAGCCTCGTTCCTCTGCCATTAACTGAGACAAAAAGGTTTAATTTGTTTTCATCACTGAGAAATGAATTAACCGGTTGGAGCACTATTTACCTGGGTCAAGTCTAATGGAAATCCATAAGTGTCCCACAGGACAAATGCCTCCTGCACATCACAAGGGAAGTAAGAGGAAGAATCAAAGCCAGCTGAGATACCAGGTCATCCAGAGCTAACAAAAGAGAGTTGCTTTTGAAGTGCATGAAAGGTAGAATAATGAAAATCTAAAAAAGAAAAAGAACTGCACATGTACTGGATTAAATTTGATAAGTTGAACTCAATCACTTAAAAACTGACTAACAACAACATTCCATCTATTTGCTTGCCGTTAAGATTGCCCATAACAAGCTGAAAATTTTACTCATTAGTTTCAAATTGAATGTCCACATTTCCTTCTAGATCAATGGTTTTCAATACAAAGGGGACTTCTTAAATAACTTATGCTCCATGCAAAGTACCATCAGACCTACAGCTATTCCTCTCAGAATATCTTCTGTCTATTCTATTCAAGAAAAAACAAAAAAAGAAGAGAAAATATGGTTCCACGTGTTCCTCACTAAATACAACACAATCCAAATCAATTTGAATTAGAGGCACTGGACATTAACTGGGGTTTGAGATGAACTGAGTATTAAGTAAATATTAAGAGCACTCATAAGATATTGAATTAGAAGGAATTTGGCTGATTTCTCCATCACAAGTTGTATATGGACAGTATGCTTGCCTGACCACTAAATTGCTTTCCTTGAACCTCTTGAGCTGCCTTCTTAAATTTCTCGATTCCCTGAAGAAAGAAATTGCATCGAAAAGAAAAAAATAATTAGAAGACAAAACAAGGGCAAAATAAGTAATCATTCTCCCCCAATCGGGAGCAAACAAGGAGCAAGAACCGCTCAATTAGAAGTCATGCATAGCATTTACCACCCGATTTTGTCAAATACAGTTGTAAGAGAGAAACATATCATTAAGGTGAGCACATAGACAAAGAAAGGTTTAGATTGTGAAGAAGACAGGTAGCTTAACAAAGTCATCACATATGTCAACACAGCGATAAAATTAACTTTTTGGTGCATTCCACTGAGAACACAGGTGAAGCAAGTTTGAAACAGAAAGAAAATAGTTCTACAGAATTGATATTCCCCAGGAAAGGCCGCTCATAGAATCGTTACAAATTTCAGTTAAATACTAATTATATTTCTTTGGTTTAGTATTAAACCATCACCTATACAGTTATCAAATGCAGAAAAGTGTTCCAACAGTATCAATGGCAATAGCACTTCAACTCAATGCTATTAGCAAATTGTTTATCTTGGAGTTAGTATTATGTATGATTTTCCTCAATTAGCTATCAGGAATAATGATCTGCGTACTTCCATTATCTCACAAAAGAAAAAAATCAACAAGAAGGAATCACCAATTTAAGAAGATATCATCTACAGGCTCAATGACTGTTTTGGACAATTGATATACAGAACACAAACTAAAGCATTTCTGGACTTGATTCCTTTAATTATATTACAAAGAAGCTTACATGAAGCAATGTCCTTCCAAAGCTAGTTTCTTCATCAGCAATGATATCTCTTATATGTGTCTCACGTTGCTTCAGCTCTGGGAAGACATCACCCATAACTTCTACCACCACCTTCACAAGGCTACTCTCAACATAATGCGAAGTGTAAATAATATATTGAGCTTTGAGGTGGATATAGCAAAAAACTGCTAAATATAAAATAAACCGATTTTGTAGACCAAAAAAACACAATGAGACTGGAAAATTTCGAAGTACTTTTGCATACCTACTGAAAAATCCTTGTTGCGCTTTCAGAACCTCTGTACCATAGCGCACTGCTCGACGTAGAATGCGTCTGAGGACATATTCACGGCCTTCATTCCCTGCAAAACAAAAAATGTGAACATCAGATTTACCAAAGAACAAAACCAGACACCGCTATTTGGCCTAAAACGTCGTAACACTGTCAGAACCTCCTTGAAAATACTAGAATCTGTGCTTCTCTACCAAGCAAGGAAAGTCATAGAACCGAAATTTCAGATTAAAATGGATGCACATCTTTATAAGAGAATGAGTAGGTTTCAAGTAACATCAGGTGAAGGAAATAGGAGAAAGTATTAGACAACAAATTCACACGGTCACAAACAGTAAAATACAATCTATATCTTATAACAAAAAATGACTGCAAATTCACTATACAAAAGATATGAATCTCGCGAAAATTTGGCTCCACAAGCAAACAAACACCAATAAGATCATACATATAATGAATCTTATCACACCTAAAAACTTTTAAAGTAATCAAAACTATTAACACCATAACATAGTACTTATGTAGGGGGGGTCAACCAAAACAGGAGAGGAACGATTTTGAACAAACTTAAGCACTAGCTCATGGACCAGACAAAGGGCCCGTTTGGAAATCCCATCCAAACGGGCTCTAAGAAGATTCTACCTGGGCAAGAACCATCAGCAATGGCAAAAGACAGAGTTCGAATGTGGTCAGCAACAACTCTATAGGCCATATCAATGTTGTCCACATCATCAGCTCCAACTTTGCCAGAGTATGGACGAGCTCCAGTTGCCTATAAAAAGATTGAAATATCAGTTTAGGAGAATAGGGATGGATAAGTATAGCAAAAAGAAAATTTCAGTACCACAATTCAGGCTCAGGACCAGTCAGTTTAGGACGAGCATTTTTTTTCTAATCTGGTAAATCCCAACCCTCCAAACCACCAGACAGAGTCAAAGGAGGCTCTTCCCCACTTTGCTCCCTTCAAGAATCGAATCCCAACCTCTTAGCTAGAAGTTGAGTGCTCTTGCCAGTAGACATTATTTTACAAAAAATTTGCCCCGATACAAAATTAAATCCTAAAATTTCTGTTTAAGCTAATTTTGTAAATGAAACAGTAACAATACTATAGAAAATAATGTATCAGCCACTTTAAAGTGCTTACACAACATTTGCAAAATATATGAAGTGATTTTACAAAATTTTAGAATTTTCTTAAAAGCATTACTTGAATATGTATTTATTTCAGGGCCACTGAATCACAAAAAGTCCTATTTGCGCGAGAAATAACACATTTTCAGTAAAACTTAATACAGAGGGATTAGAATAACTTCGGTCGTCACTTAAATAGGTGAATCCATGGAGGGCCATCATTGAAATAGTCCCTTTTTTAGTTTAGCCCAAAGCAACGAGGAAATGTATATGCTGGGTGGCTCAAGAGAATTGCAAATCAGTAAAATTGATTTTCCAAAAAATAACATGTTCATATTACCTTTTGTATAGCATCGAATATGGGTAAGAACACGTCAGTATCATAATTGCTCATCTTGTTCTGGAGGATAGAGGTTAGTCTTTCGAAACCCATTCCAGTATCAACATGCTTAGCTGGAAGGGATTTCAAAGAACCATCAGCTTCCCTGTTAAACTGCAAAAGACACACAAGAGTTAAACAATGCTTTCCAATGTTTAACAGAAACTTTGGTGATAATGGTACCTGAATAAAGACAAGGTTCCATATCTCAATCACAGTGGGATCATCATTATTAACAAATGATGCAGCATCACGATTCCCAATTCTATCGAAGTGTATTTCAGTGCAGGGTCCGCAAGGTCCAGTATCACCCATCTCCCAAAAGTTGTCCTACTCAAAGCGCAAAGTGATACGAAATAATCTGAATGACTTAGCTCAAAGTAATAAAATCATTTGAACAAGAAATGAAGTTCTCATGTCAACATACTGGAAGACAATTCTCAGTGGTTGAAAGTGTTCCTTAAGAACAATGGTTATTGTACATCAATTACTCAAAACCTTTAAAAGTATCTAATTCATATGACAAATACAACTTATAGACATTTGAGTTGCTTCTTTATTTCAAATTCCAAAACTCAATGATTAACGCCCCCCACCCCCCCTTCTTCACCCTTCTCCACCTAAATGATGAACACAACTTCTTGATTTTCTTATCAGCAAAAAGGATACTTAATGTTTACAAGGCGAAAATGATACTTATCATTGCCCTCACAAGTTCATATGCTTCTATGAATATGATGCTCTTCTCCACTTGTGAATGATAAGTACCACATTTTTGCTTCTTTTATCAGCAAAAAGGACCCTTACATTTTTACAGGGCAAAAATGACACTTATCACTCCCCTACCTCACATCATCGAAAAACTTGTCCAAATTGAGAGGTCCACAAAGTTGAACATGCTTCTAAAGATTCAATAAAATTCACGGGTTTCAAAAATATCAAGTAAACGAAGAAAATTACCTCATTGAATATTCATTCTAATAAATTACAAATGCACCAACCAGAAAATGATGAATTTGAGCAAGATGACATAATTGGAGATACAGTGCGATAACATACTTTGCAGTCGAAAGGCAGCACCCTGCTAGGAGGAAGGAACTTAAGCCATAGATTTCTAGCTTCATTGTCCGCTGGAAGACCAGATTTTTCATCACCCCCAAAATAAGTGGCGTAAATCCGTTCACTGGGCAGTCTATATACCTGGACGAAAATCATCAAACAAGAGGAAACACTTGTACAAGTCAGCATCCTGCTATTTCTTGATCAAACAGCATATATCACTTACTATTGATGAGTATAAAACTTGCCTGGGTAAGTAGTTCCCAGGCCCATCCAATTGCCTCTTTCTTGAAATAATCCCCAAATGACCAATTACCAAGCATCTCAAAGAAAGTGTGGTGGTAAGTATCCTTACCAACATCATCAAGATCATTATGCTTTCCACCAGCACGAATACACTTCTGTGTATCGCAGGCACGCTTAAGTTTACTCAACGGACTATTAGGGTCAACAATACCCAAGAAAATAGGCTTAAACTGATTCATCCCTGCACAAAAGAACAAACTTTATCCATTCAACCACCAACAAAAACAACATTTCAAGTACTGTATAATAGTGAACGAATAACGAACCAGCATTGGCGAATAGGAGAGTAGGGTCATTATGAGGAACTACAGGACTGGATTGAACCTCTTTATGATCTTTCCCTTGGAAGAAGCTGATGAAAGTCTCCCGGACCTTGTTGGCGGGCCAATCCAATACTTCCGGCTGAGAACCCATCGGCGTTGAAACAGAAAAGGTACGTGTAAAATTGAACAGCCGTCTACTAACCGCCGGCGACGGAGGAAGCAGCGAGGCGGCGGAAGAAGGTCTGCAGTAGTAGGGTAAAGCTAAGGCAATACAACGCCAAGTCGAGTCGTCAATAGAAACCCTCATCCATCCTTCCAAATAAAAAATTGATAAAATGCTTATAAATTTATGTATTCGGACGTGGTGTTGACGGAGATGTAAATATAAAATACTCCATTAATAAAATGACCGTTTCAAATTAACAACATAAATGCTTCCATTTTTTATTTCAAATAATTATGACAATATAATAAAATATGTAATTAATAGTTTTATTATTGTATTTTTCTGGTTTGCTAATATTATTGTTAATTTTAAATATATTTTTCTAAACTACTAGGAAATAAAAATAAAAAAGTGATTATTCGTATCGAACATTTTGTTTCATATTTGTCGTGAATTAGTATCTTCGTCGAGATTACCATTATTGAGTTACAAAGAATTTGTGCCTTCATAAAAAAATTCTTTTTACCTCATTAATAGGAATCTCTTGAGTGGTAATCCATTAGTCATGACCAAATTGCTGATTTAGTTAAAATATATTCCAAGAGATTTTGTGATATTCTTAGTTTCAAAAAAAAGATTTTGTTGTATTCTTCAAGAAAGCAGGCACTCGATTCTAACAAATTTGCCTTATCCTAGTTGCACCAAAAACTAAGCAGAAGTACACAGGGTCACTTCATTTGATAAATGGGTATTATTTAGTCCCAAAATTATTTTATCACACCATTTTAGTATAAATGATGGGATAAAATATGTCATATAGAAGATGGGATAAAACACGTCATAAGCTACCAAAATTTCTCCACACATTTATCCTACGTAACTTGGTTAAATAAAGGATCATAGAATCAAGAAAATATCTACCAAAATTGGGTTAATGTTGTTCCAACAACAATAACCATCCGTGCAAAATCCTAAATCTAGAATACATATTGCAAAGACTCACATGATGACTCCTTCAATATTGTTAAGAGCCTTCTTTGCAATCTTGAATTTATCTGCCAGGGACTTTTGGCTTTCTATGACGTACTTGCGGATAAAGAAGACAATCCCATCACGAAGGGATTCATACTCTGGCAAAACAGCAATTCGAGTAAAAATGTTCCAGATAAGCTTTTCAGGAAACTCCAAGATGGTCTCAAATAGCATCCGAAAGTGCATGATTCTTTTTGGAGTCAATTGTGAAGAATCACTGAGATCAACAGCCTTCATTACAGCAAGTGAAAGGCTAAAAGAAGCAACCATCTCTGCGACAAACTTGGATAGGTGCATTGATCTGATCAGCTGCATCTGATCAAGCTCCTTGAAATGATCCCACAGACAGTACTGCAAGTAACAATGGATTAGCATGGTTGTGGTTTTGAGATAGGTATAATACAGTGCTTTTGGAACTAAATATACTTTTATAAAACTGCACTTCTTCTAGGAGGTTAGCACATGCAATTTTCTTGGGTGCAAACATCAGTTCATGTGAGTACCATATTTCAAATGATTCTCGGACATGATAATTCTGATCACTCCAATAAAAAGGGATATGAGATTCAATGGTGTAGAGAAAGAGAGAACTGTCTGTATATAGTCTCTCAAATTCATCCTCCATTGCTAAAATGAGCATATGATCTCAAATAATATGCGAGTACAACATATCAGATGATTCTCAGAGCATGATGATTTTGAACACTGATGAAAAGGGAAAACGAGGACCAATGGTGGGGAGAGAAAAAGAGTAAAAACTGTGCCTGTGCATATAGTCTCTTCATATTCGTCCTCCATTTGCCAAAATGAGCATATGATTTCAAAATATAATTTTATGTACCAAGGAAATTCTTGAACCACCAGGATGTCTCAATTTAAACTCACTATTAACTTGTGTCACAGGTCAGAAATTGACTTTGAACTCTAATTGCATCAAATGCAAGCAGGAAACAGAAATCACAAGAAATATGCACTGTTCATATAGTGTAAGAAGCACTTCATTTGTCTTTTCCTCTTCTCCTTTCCCCGATATGTGACAAGATGAAGGGTGTATTTGTATGAGGGAAAATATTTAAAAGAAGTGGTTTTTTCTTATTTTCTGGTGTTTATTTAAGCAAGCAGAAAATATTGTCCCAAGAATATTTATATATAATTTAGACAATCACTATGGTGTGGAGGTGTGGCGTGACCAGAGAGGAGAAAATTAGTGTGGAATGCCACTTATGGAACTTGTTTTCCCTACTACTAGAAAGGAAGTCATTTTCCTAAATTTCCTAGAGAAAATGTTTTCTATAATATCTTGACCAACCAAACATGAGAAAATTAAAAAGTATTTTCCAGTCATACTAAATACACCCGAGATTTAGTTTTTCCCTTTCTACAAATCAGGGAATGTAATAAATGAACTTTTTGTCCCCCAGTTTTGTAGAGTGCAGAAGGCATACCTGCAGGGTGAACTTATTGTTTTTATCATGGCTGCATAACTTGGAAGCTAGAGCACAATAGTATTTGTTAAAAGCTTTCTCCTGTAAACAGCATTCTACCAAAACTCTCATGATTTCCCTATCCTGCATGTATAAATATTAAAGAATTTGCACACTTCAAGCAAAACAATAAATAGCAGGGAATTCAACCAACAGATGCCAACCTGCTTGCCTTGCAAATCCAATCTTAGAAGTTTCTCAAATGCATCAATATAGTCCTCCCCACTCATTATTATGCAGAAAATTGCCCTTCTTGCATCAGTATTCATCCTCTGAGCAGCAGCAAGCTGTAGCATCTTTTGAGCCTCAGTGACCTCCAAATCAATTGTGCTGGCAACATCTTGAACATCAGTTGTGGAATCAATATTCCCAGACATCCACCACTGGCCTCTCTTGTCAGGATCAATCAGCTTGCTCCACTTTAATCCTCGAATCAATATATCAACTACTCTGAGCTGCAAGTAAGATTACCCGAAGCACAAAACAAGAAGAGATTAACATGCTAAGGATGATAGAAATGATGAGACAATGTAGAGTGATGATCTAAGGAATTTCAAATTTCATGGAATTTGGCAGCTAACAACCATCATTTATTGCTTTTATCTATCGAAATAACAAAAGCATAGTAGTGAAACTTATATACTATAATATCTTTGGCCCTCCACGTTTATCTTCCGCAGAACAACCGAATCTTGCGAAAATAGTGTTCTGCAATTGTATTACTTGATCAACAAATATATATGTATTAGTTCCGCTAGTGTGAAAGCCAGCACATGTTCACTAGATTTAAAACGCCATCTTCAACACAACGCACCAAATTTTGCATTTGAGTGCAATAAAGACTGGACGTAATATGTGGATGATATTTCTTGATTGAATATCTTGTTAAGAATCAAGAGTAAACATCAGTCCAGGAGCATTTAAACAATTTCCCAAAAATCCCACATACGGATTTAATTAACCTATCGGATACAGTAGGTAAAACATGAGATCTTTTAGTACTCATAAGGAACAACTAAATTTGTAGTTCCGAAAATAAAGACACTAGAAGAGAGGGGGGGAGATGGGGGATCAGTTGAACCATCTAGATACTGGCTCAGAAAGAAAAAGGGGGAGCTTTCTATTAACTATACCTTAGAAGAGTGATTGTCCCTAATAAATGAAGGGATAAAACATACTTTTTTTCTCAATAAACAATAGACACCCATCATTCAAAGGAATCAGCTTCTTTCTCATATGAAGCAATAAAGGATTTGGTTAACCATACATAACAAGTGATAATTTGGCAATTGGAGAGTGGAAGCAAGTTAGAGAGTTGAGAATTTGTAGGAGAAAACTAGAAAGCCCCTATGCCTAAACCCATCCGAGGGGCCAACCATTCTCCAATATCTCATATAAGCACTGATTAGAGACATTTACACCCATAACAATAAGAAGAGGAGTAGAACATTCAATGGTTGCTTAATTCACACGACTTTCCATAGCAATCTCAAGGTATAGTATACGATTATCATTTTTTTAATCTTCATACTCTAACTCGGTTGCAATTGAAGGAGAGTGTTGTGTGACTGGTCAAACCTATCTTTGTTATTTCCTTAGGAAGACTACCATGTTTATTTTATAAGATAGATAAAGAGCTCCTTACAAAGGGCACCCAGATCAAATGATTATAATATGCCAATAGATAAATGTTTGACCAAAACAGCTGAATCCAACAAGCACCTGTTGTAGCCATTTCTTTATTCTGGTAAGCTGCAAGGCGTCCTCCTTCGTCCTTTTTTTATTGTTTTTGATATCACATATCATCTCAAGCATGAATTCCATCTGTCACAAAACCAGTATGTGAAAATACAGATTAATGCGGTTCCAGAAACTTATGCGGTTAGCAGAGACAGAATAAGAAGCAATCTGCATAAGAAAGCATTAACATACCCTTTTCCCCATACTGTTTGATTGTCCTTCCCCAGATGAGGATTTCAATTCATTCACCCTATTCTGAACGCTAACTATAAAGTTCTTCATGCCAACGGGATCATCACCTCTCAATTTCATCCCACAAGCTGTTCAGTAAAAGCACATAGGAATAATATCATTTAATATTCAGACTAGTCAGAAATGGAAAAGAATCTTGGTGCAATCTGGTTATTGTAAATGATGTAGATGGAATGTTAGAGACAATATAGGAATTGCACAACCTGTAATTATGCCTATTGCACTGGCTTAGTGTCACATTTGAAGCATACAAAAGTTAGCAAAAAACAAGTTCCTTTTTAAGATTAGAAACTAATTGCCTAATTTAAAAAAACAACTTTTTTGTGTTGAAAAGAAAAACCATACAAGGGATGAAGGGGAATAAGTTGAGGCCTTGAATTAACAGCACCTAGCAACTCATGAATAATTAATTGAAATTTCTCTGGAATAGGGAACAGACATGGGGCAGGACTCAGGAGTAAAGAAGGAGAAAATACTTGGATGACAGATCATTCCAACAAAGAAAGACAAAGTCTTAAGGTAAGTTTATTACCTTGAAGCACTGTCAATAAGGTAGAAACATCCACTTCTGTCAGTCTCTTGCTCAATGTCACCAGGAAATCATATATCAAGTCACTAAGAAGCATAAGAAATATAATTAAATTAATGAGGGTTCAAATATAAAAAATTAGCTGTAGATGAGTGTTCTTGCTTCTACAGGGATTCACATCATGATTAAAATATAAATAACAAAAAAAAGACATAGGTCACCAAAATTCACTGTAGTTGTGGTTACCATGTTGAGAGCCAAGTAAGAGGGTATTCTCCTTTTTGTTACTTTCAAAGATTATTAAGGTAACACATGCAAGGAATGGAAAGAGGAGGGGAGGAGATAAGTCTGTCAATGCTGCCGCTTATCTGCTTCCACTTGTTATTTTTTTGCGAGGAAGGGTTAGAGGGAGACAAAGAGTAAGACATTTGCTTTACGTGTATAACGTTGCAAGTATAATAACCATATTTCTCCACGTTGCTCTTTTCAGGAAGCAATTATGGAGGACTTGTCCGGATTAGGGAATTATATGCATTAAGTAATTCTGACATTACAATTTAAACCAGAAAGCATATTTAAGGAAAGCACCATAGAAGACAAAGGAGATATGTAGAGTCATCAATATGGGCTAGGCCCGTTGGGCTGGCCTGGCCTAACCCGTAATTTGATAGGGCTGGGCTAAGATTTTTGGAGCCCATTTAAGAAAAGGGCTTTTTAGCCCGGCCTGAATAAGCCTGTTGATTGGGGGGCTTGAGAAATATGAGTAGGGCCGGCCCGTGGGCCAAATAAAAATTAATTAAAAATAAAAATAAAATAGAGTATTAAAAATAACAAGAGTCCAAACTCAAAATCAATTTAAAGTTTTAAATATTAAAATTTAAATACAAATTATGTTTATAAAATATGTACTACATAAAATTAAAATTCCTTAAAATTTCTAGGGAATCACTACGTAGGCCGTAGCCTATGAAATATTGTCATATTTTTAGTGTTTTATAATGATCATTGGAAAATAATTAGATTAATATTTTTATTTAGCTATTTATACTTTTACTTGAAATCAAACTTAATAAATATTATAAAGATAATTTTATTTGTGGATTTGATTAACAAGGAGTAACACTAACACCATGTAATATTGTCTTGTCGATATTTATGATAATATTTTTAAATTATAATTTGATTTAAAAATTTATAAAAAATATACTTTTAAAAAAAGTGGGCTGGCCCGGCAAAGCCCGTAGCCCACGTACTTGTGGGTTGGGCTGACGGTTTTCTAGCCCACAAAAAAAATGGGCTAGCCCAGCCTGGCCCGTCAAATTTCAAAGCATGTATGGGTTAGCCCGGATGGGATGGGCTGCCATATTGACAGCTCTAGAGATATGTAGGCATATGTACTATGCCAAGGTTGTCCACCTAATAATCCAAGTCAGAGAGTGGTCAATTCAAATATAGTGCTTACCTTGAGCAAACTCCAAAAGTGTACAAGTATGAGAGCAGAAGTGTCAGGTTCCTAACAGAGAGATTATCTTCATTCTGATACTCATCCTAAATAAAACATACAACAAGTTACTTACATTGTAAAATTTATTTTCTTTCGATGTTATATGAGACGGGCAAGTAATCAATGCTTTTAAATACTACTGCATATAACAGAACAATTTATTTTTTTTTTGAGAAAATATCAGAACATATTACATCGACTATAAGAAGATTAATTGCTCCCTCGATAAAATTGCTTCTCCTTTTATTCGAATGTAAGTGTTCAATCCATAAAACTACCAATTGTAAATGTGTCAATACCTCAAAACATTTAGCCATAGATGCCAGAAGTTTTGCGCCAAAGTCCATCCCAACCAAACATGCCATGCCAGCAACAAAAGCAGCAAAAACTGCTGCATACCTTTTATACAGGAAGTAAAAGAAATATGTGTGAGTGCACATAAATTATGCATTAGATAGAAACTTCAGGTATACCAGCTATGACAGAAACACACAAACACTAAGAGGATAGTAAACTAACACTAACAACTAGCTAGTTAGTCATCGCCGATCTTCAAGTGTTAGAAAAGGAAATAAATGGTGGGTGACAAATCTCAAAGAGGGTGCACACTCGGATACGCCATCCACTTATGATGTTTATTAATCTACAACCAGCCATCACATAAGCAAATTAATATTACCCAGAGCATAATGAAAGAGAACACTAACGCATTACCATTGGACACCAACTATGCTAATGACTCGAAAGTGGTAGCCAAGGAAGGAAGCATCCTAAATTTTAAAAAAGAAGATGAAAGTGTGTAGCTGGAATGACCTTTACTGGAGTCTATGCGCCATGTAAAGGAAAGCAAGGAAAACTCTTCAAAAAGAGCTGGCTGATTTTTTTGAAAAGGTAAATAATTTTATACTGTGGGAACCTTGCATACAATCCATATACCAAAAAAGAGAACCTACACCATAATATGGTTCTCAACAAAAGTGGTCCAATCCTCTATACATAGAGGGACCTCGAAAGTACACCAAAAAGAAACTAGAGACAAAAAACTACTTTGCAAATTTAATAAAGGTTGCTCCACTCCTTCAAAAGACCCTTCTATTTCTCTCTTTCCAAATTACCCACATGATTGCTAAGGAGGCCACTCTCCATGCCCATGGGTCCTTCTTCCCTCTCATAAGAGTCCAACTTTGCAAAGCCTCCTTCACAGAGGTCGGAATCACCCATTGCATCCCAAAACCTACATAATCTATTAGCCACTTTACAATGCAATAGTAGATGATCTACATGCTCACCCGCACTCTTGCACATAAAGCACCAACTGACATAGGTCCTCTTCTTCCTCAGGTTTTCCGCTGTTAAGAACACGCCCATTGTCGCCAATAAGGATCTGGCTGCTATTTGAGGATTGGGTTTCAGATGGCCTCTTCCCAAAGATGTGCCATGGATATCAGAAGGCCTTTTTCCAAAGATGATGGCATATCCTAAGGGATGCATCTTCAAAACCTTGGAACAGTTTCAACCGGAAGGCAGAATGAAGAAAAGTTTAAATGCTACATTTATTACTCCCATTCCCAAGAAGAAAGGAGCAGTGAAAATAAAAGATTCCAGGCCTATAAGCCTGCAGGACTGAGAAAATTATTTCAAAGGTGCTTACAGAAAAATTGAAAGTGGTTATTAGCAAGCTTGTAAAAGGTAAACAAAACGCATTTATCAAAGGGAAGCAATTAGCCAATGCTGTGCTGGTTGCTAATAAGTGTTTAGATCATTATCAGAAGGGGGGAAATCTGGGTCGTATGTAAATAAGATATGGAGAAAGCTTTCAACAGTGTTAAGTGGGGTTTCCTCCTCAAGCTTATGGATTCCATGGGCTTGGAGCAAAATGGATACAATTGATCAAGTATTGTATCTCCACTGTCAAAATATCTATTATTACCAATGGCTTACGTGAAGATTACTTCCCTAAACATAAGTATTTAAGACAAGGCAATCCACTCTCACCATACCTGTTCATTCTGTCCATGGAATCTTTACGTCTAATGCTAAGGAAGGCTACAGAAGTAAAGTGGGTAGAAGGTTTAAACATTCAAGGCAGATATGGCAACAAAGTTGAAGTCTCTCATAACCTTTACACTGACGAAACTTTGGTGTTTTGTACTGCAGAGTGCAGAGGAGGAGCAACTACTTCACCTCAAAGCAATTATTCTAGCCTTTGAAGCTATTTGCATCTGAATTGGCAAAGCATAGCCTCTTTTCTGTTAATGCAGACCCCATTATTCACAAGCTGGCTACAATATTATTTTGCAAAGTTGATAGTTTCCCCACAACATATCTTGGAATGCCTTTTTGGGTGCAAAGTAATAAGATGCTAATGTGTGGCAAGGGGTGATAGAGATGTGTTAAAGAAAATTGGCACCCTAGAAGAAGTAGTAAATCTCATTTAGAGGCAGGTTGACCCTGACTAATAGTGTATTGGATGGAATCCCCACACATATGATGTCCTTATTTCCTATGCCCAAGAGTGTGGAAAGGAAATTGGACAGAATAAGAAGAAATTTCCTGTGGGAGGGAAATCAGGACCAGAAGCAGATCCCTTAGGCAAAATGGAGTATTATTAATAGAGACAAGAAATCTGGAGGCTTGGGGGCAAAAAATTCTGCAGCTACAAAATAGGAATCTAATACTGAAATGGCATTGGAGGTTTCATGATAACGGTGATGATCAATGGAAAGATGTTGTGTCTGAAAGTATGGAAGAATTGAGGAGTGGTGCACAAATATTGTAAGAGGAACCTATGGTGTTTAAGTCGGAAACACATCAGGAACCTATGGTGTTTAAGTCGGAAACACATCAGGAACCTCTGGGAAGAGATTTTTGACTGTGTAAGCAGAAAATTGGCAATGGAAGAAAGTGACAACGTCAACCGATAGGTGGTTAGATGATATTCCATTGAAAGAACAGTTCCCAGACCTGTATGCAATCAGTACAAAACAATACAGCACTGTGGAAGACTGTTATTCTAATGGGGGGTGGAATCTGTTCCTAAAAGAAATTTATATGATTGGAAGTCGAAGACATGAATAACTTTTTCAGAAATTGGAAACTATCTCCATCAATCATCCATAAGTTGACTTAATATGGTGGAAGTTTCTGAAGGATGGCAAGTTCACTGTCAAACCGTGCTATAAAAATCTCCTGGGAAGTACAGGAGTCACTCAAAATGGTTGTCCATGGAGGACTATCTGAAAAACAATTGCTACACCAAGAGTTGCTGGCTTCATGTTCATTGTTAGACATGAAGCCTGCCTAACTCATGACAATTTGCAGAAAAGAGGTTTCACCATGTGCAGTAGGTACCTCCTTTGTGAAGAAGCCGTTGAATCTGTGAATCATCTACTTCTCCATTGTGCTTTTACTAAACAGATCTGGGCCATGTTTCCCACCATTTTTTGGTGTTCACTGGGTCATGCCAGGATGCTTAAAATTTCCCCAATGCAGCTGGTACAGTTTACATCAAAGAATAACAGGCATTACTGGATTGCTATCCCTGCTTGCCTTTTCTGGTTCACTTGAATGGAGAGGACAGTAGGTGTTTTAAGGACAAGGAGGACAGTATTCAAAAGGTCAAATCTAGGTGCTTAAAAAATATGTATCTATGGTATAATAAGGCTCCTGGCTCCTGTATCTGATTTTCTATCTGTATTAGATCTTTTGTGCTCCTTCAATATTTAGAAGGATTATTCCCCTTTCTGATGTACTTTTTGGAGTACCTTCTTGGTAGTCATTAATAAGATTCCCTACCTTCCCATAAAAAAAAAGATAATACGGCATTGACTAAAGGAGTACTAGAAAAAGTGCCAACAGCTATGGGACTTCTGCAGGTCAGAACAAGCTGAAATAATTAAAATCTATCATAGATCAGCAGAAAAATTGCTTTGCCTCACGAAACATCAAATAAGAATTCTCTGATTTGCAGATTAAGGTCCATTTTCAATAAAATGCTTTGAGAAACAAAATTTTGATTAGCACTATTGTCAAAGACTCAAAAATTGTTCCACTTAGCTTCAGTGAAACCCTTGTTAGGAAACAAGCATCTTGAAGCAACGTTAGCGGGTTAGACAGAAGATGATGCAAGAAAATTAAGCTAACACCAGTTCCAGATTCAAATTTACTGTTGTCTCTAGAGAATTTATTCAAAAATAAGTTTTCTGTAGAAAATTAGACTGGATAAGTTGTCTTCAGATAAAAGGCGAGGTAAATTCTTACTGCTCATTGCCACGCGGACCTCTAGAACATGATGCCAAAACCTCTTCATTGATAACCTGAGAACCAAAAGTGCGACCAACAGTCTGCCAGGGGGGAAACGCTAATTTTAGGCGTTAATCCAAGTAAGTTGATTTCCAATTTACGACAATAGAACAAGAAAACAGTTATTTTTGAGTTATAGTCTCATTGGTCAGAATATTTTTAAAAGGAAAAGGCATGCTGTGGTGATCAAGAAACTAAGAAACAAATCTCAATATGACAGTACAAGACAAGTATTCCTGAGAAGCAAGTATAAGTATTTAAAGATATGAGATATCTGAACATAACGGCCATAAGTGATAACAGTAAAAGGGACAGCAAGCAATGTAAATGATCTTTGGTATTCTCAATGCTGAATTACACAAATTAACATTCTTAAGATCCAACTTTCAAATTGCTAAATGCACTTAGAAAAGTCACTAACAATTGTATCAGACCTACTGAGTCCATAAAGTAGTAGGGGCAAAAAAATAAGAATCATAATCTGAAACCTCAAGAAAATACACCAACAAAAGGAAGGTATTTCAATATAAATTATTAGTTTGAATCCTAGAAACAATCAAAAGAAAAATTATTGTGGACGGTGCATGAGGTCATAGAATTTTCAGATAAGAAATCAGTCAGAATATTGGATGAGAACCAGTCGCATACCTGGTAGATCATGGAAATTTCACTTGTGATCGATTCCACATTAGCCTCGGACATCCTATTCAGAAGACCTGAAAGAAATTGATTCTTTTAATAGTTTTCAGGTGCAAGAAACATAGATCATTTTGCAAAAAAAAAGAGTTTCCAAGTCCAGCAAAATGAATGCAAGTGTTCCAAACTTCATACCTCTTAGTCGTCGACGAATTTGAGCAAACTCTTCTGACTCATTTCCCAAGCATGACCTCAGACTAGGAGCAACATATTTTGCATTTTCTTTGGCAGCAGATCCAGCTGATAAGACTTCTCCAGCTATTGCCTTCACATCTGTACAGTATAGAGTGCTCTCAGCTTTCTGCTCTTCCTCTTGATTGTGATCTTCTCCTTGCACTTCTTTATTATATCTTTTCTCTTTAGATCTTTCATTTGAGGAGCTCTTATCACACTTTCGAGGTGCTTCTCCAACAAGTTGTGTATTTTCATCCTCAAAAGAATCCAGTAGTGAAGGAATTCCCTCAAATAAATTATTCATATCATCATCATCCCCAAGTAATTTCCCTCTCTTCACCTTGAGCTTCTTCGCAAGCTTCCTTTCCAAAGCCAGATCCTCATCTGCTGAGATATCCTGTCCACGCATTTCAGTTGCAAGAAGCTCTTCAAACTTTGTCTTCTTTCTTTTCATCTTTTTTGACTCTTTTTGTTTGGTCTGTAAATCTGTGTTGCCATGCTCAACATAGCTAACACATGAAGGATCAAACTTCCCATCCTCAGAAACCAGTTTACCATCAAAAACTTCACCCACTGTCTTCTTTTTCAGTTTCTTGCATGAAGTGTCAATATCAGTACCCTCCAGAGATTCATTCAATTGATTGTTACAGTCAACTACAGAAGGAATTCCTTCAAGTAACATATCAATATCATCATCTCCTTGCAATTCCTCATTCTTCACCTTGAGTTTCTTAGCGACTTTCCTCTCCAATCTCAGATCTACGTCCGCAGAGATAGCGTCTCCCTCCTTTTCCATTTCAAGATACTCCATAAACATTGTCTTTGAATTTTTATTAGAGGCATGTTTTCTTTTCAAACTCTTATTTTCCACCTTAGAAGATTCCAACCGTGGAGACGCCTGCAAGTCATTCTTAAGTTCAATACCGAGCTCTGTAGAGGCCATTGAATTTTTATTTCGGGCATCTGTCCTTTTCAAACTCCTATTGTCCGCCTTAGAAGCAACCACTAGTGGAGAAGTGTCCAAGTCTTTCTTTGAATTTAAGGAGAGAAAATGTTCATGTCTTTGGACTTGGCTATCCTTCCGTGAATGCACTGTGTGTGTTGGTTTTAAATTTGGCAATGTTTTTCGGGTTTTCTGTGTTTGCTACCACCAAAAACAGAAGCAAGTGTCAGGAAAGAAAATCCTGTCAAGTTGAATTTCTGTGCTTTATCATGAATAGTAATAGTTAGACCTTATGCAAAAGCGTATCTGCTTAAATAAATATTCTTAATATGCCTCAGTAATTAGCCTTATCAAATGCTGTTGGTTGGTCATTCATGAACATCCTCATCAATTAGAACCCCTCCCCCAAAAGAAAAGGTGTTTATGCATCTACCATAACTCACATCTTCCTAAATTGTTCCAAACAAAATTGGATGGAAACAAAAGCCTTTATTACATGATTCATATAAATTAACAGCGATAACCGGCCAGGTTAGATGCATCTTAACTAATCAACCGTGTTGCCTGTTACACTTCCACAACACAGGTGTTTGGTAATTCTGCCCACCAAAGCTGAAGCAGGTGATCTCACACTGATATTACGGTTAGGATACTTAACATGATCTCTCTACATTTCTACTCCTACAACTCGAAACTCATGCTAGATTGTAAATACAGATAAATTAGAAATCAGAAAGAAATAAAAATGTAAAATAATTACTTGATGTTGGAGCCATGAATCAAACCTCTTCTGCTTTTTAGCCGTCCGAGCTTCCTTTCTACTTTCTTTACGAAACTTTTTCTTCTCTGTATCACAAAAAAAAACGTTGGAAATAAGTTCAAACTCCACAAGGAAAGGCTGAAACTACAGATAGATACTATTAAACACAAGAAATCAGTCTTACCCATTATCCAATTCCGAAGTAGGGAGTTAGGGTTTTCTGTGTGCGCTGTGCAGAAGCAGCAAACGCGAGAGGTGCAGAAGCAGCAAAAGCGGCGTCGGTGGCCTTCGGAGTTATATTGGAACTTGAAAGTTGGATGAACACAATTGGCCAAAAGACTAATGTACAGACAGGAATGGATCCCTTTTCAAGTAGTATTCAATCGATTATGTATTAATTAAGAGAAAAGGCCATAAATACGAGTAGGTCTAAAATACTCCATGGACTATATTTTTGTCAGATTTAGTCCTTTAACTATTCAAAAATTTATCAGCTTTGATTCTTTTATTATACACTTATCGGTTTTAGAGGGTGTTTGGATTGACTTAAAAAAATAGTTTTTAAGTCAAAAATAAAAAGTCAAACTGAAATGACTTGTAAGTCAAAAAATAAAAAGTAGAGAGAGACCTACTTTTGGTTTTTGAATTACTTTAAGTCATTTTAAACTTATTTTAAATCATTTTTGACGTTGCTAAACACTTCCTAACTTATTTTAAATCATTTTTGACTTATTTTAAGTTGTTTTTTATATTTGTCAAACAATTCCAGAAGTCAAAAACTAACTTAGAAGTAGATTTGACCTACTTTTAAGCCAATCCAAACACCCTCTTAATCCTTTAAATATTCAAAAACTTATCAGCTTTCGTTCCTTAACTATACACTTACGGGTTTTAGTCCTTTAAGTACTCAAAAATTTATGAGGTTTGGTCTTTACCCTTTTTTTATACAAATAACTTAGATTTATTTTAACGGAGCTCTTCATGAAATTAAATCTTTAACCCATTTTTTAAGTTGTTTCTTTATCCCCGTTACTTTTTCTTTAAATTACTCTTATGAAAAGAACAATAATTTCAACGATTCAAAATAAAATTAATGAGGAAAGAAGATATAAGTCCTAATTTTATTCAATGGAGAATAAAATGAAGCATATAATTGTTGCTAATGGCTTGAATATGTTGTGTTCCCTTCTTTGGCGGTTAATGATTCATAATCAGCGCATTGAATCTAATGACAATTAATTAATGTCGGTAAAGGCTCTAGCACTCTTCGTTAATGTGCATATTTATTGCCGATAAAAAATATTTTTGTTATAGTGTATTTTGGGCATCCGTTAGTTTCAAGAAAACTTCATCTCGTATTATGCTAAAAAAAAAGAGGAAGAAATATGGCAAATTAGTCAACTTGCGATAAAAGAAGTGGACTAGTTGTCTCTATACTAATATTCTAGGAAGAGTGCAATAACATACAAAATGTTTGTACTAAGATAAAACAATCAAAATAATATACTAACTATGGCAAGCAAGAGAGCAATATGTTTGGTTCTTTTAACAAACTTCATCATTTGTTCCGTATTAATAATCACATATTTGTTGTTGTGTGCTATCAAATATAGCACAACCCACGAGCAATTTTCCCAAAATGTATATGAAGAAACCTGTAGAAAGGGACAAAAAGAAGATCAATTTTCAATCATTCTTGCTGGAATTTTTAACAGAGCTCAAAAAAAGTCACCAAAATAGCAAAAATAAATTGCAATAGTTACATGAATCACTATGACTTACAGTAAAATATTAAGCTTTATGAAATAGGAAGAAAAAAACTTTGAGGAATGAAACACACTTTATAAGAAGCTTAATTAATGTATTTGAATTCGACTCCCCTATAGTTGGAAAAAACCTACAAATAATAGTGGCAGAAATAAAAGTTTTGTTTACTAAATAATCAAATGTAATGAACTCAACCATTCCAGCAGTGTTATGAGTTGTGGACTAAGAGGTGCAAGAGTAGTAATATCGCATTAATGCAATTGACATCAATTTTCTTTGTTTATTCTTTCTTCTTTTGGTGCCTTAGAATTAAGTGTTGGGTTTTAAAAGGTGTGAATGAAAAATGAAGAGTTGTGACTTTTGTGAAAAGTTCTGACTTTTGTGAAAAGTTTTGATTTTCTGAAGAGTTGTGACTTTTCCGTAAGATTATGACTTTTAAGAAGGATTAAATAAGAGTTCTGATTTTCTAAAGAATTGTGACTTTTATGAAAAGTTATTACTTTTCCGTAAGGTTATGACTTTTAAGAAGGGTTAAACAAGAATCATGATATGTGAGGACACCACGTAGGTGGATCGGCTATTGTAAACAGGCACAATGTTTATGAAGAGCGGCAAGAGTGGTAAAACAATGAACGGGAGGAGCGACTGTTGAAGACTGAAGCAGCGTTCCTATTGCAGAGGGGAAGAATAGTTTTGGAAATAAATAAATAAAAAGAGAATCCTTGCTTCTAGTGGCACCACGTCTCCGGGTTAAGGGTTTTCTTTTATATATATATATATATATATATATATATATGAATATTAAAAGAATAAATTGACAAGGTTTAAAATTTGAACGTCTTTTTATTATAGATATTTTTAAAAGAGCTCATATTTTATTGCATTAAGAAGAAAAAATTGATAAGGATCAAGTTTGATCCTTTTCTATAAGGTTCAAGCGAGGAAAGCCTTATAATGGATATTTAGGCACTTTTAGTATTTCAATAGGGCAAGTAGTTTGATAATAATTTCTTTTGTTTGGTAGGGCGACGAAATAATTAATTACTTTTTAAATTTATCTCTTATTACACATAAGCAATTTATGGTAAAAGTATAATAGTTAATAAATATGTTATTTTGGAAATAACTCAATATTAAAATTATTTTTTGAAATAATTCTTACTTAGAGACCTACAACGTAAAAGCTAAAACTAGAATAAATATTGATTTCACTTTTTAAAAATTAAATTTATTAAATAAAATTTAAAAATAATTATTTAATTTAAAGTTAATAAGCAAATCATAAAAGCTCTTTATAACTCTGTCAAAAAGTGAAAAGACTCCACAAAGTTTTTTTTTTTGTTTGTAAAGTCTTATCTGATTCTACTTTTCATTCTTTGTGTCTCGTTGTTATTATTGTCATCAATAGAGGTCGGTGAAGCTTGAAGAGTAAAAGTAATTTCATTTTAGTAAAAGTAATTTCATATTTCGATAATTTCAGATATGATTTTAATCTTCTTTCGCTTTTCTATTCACTTGGTATTAAATTAAACATGAATTCATTAAAATTAATTATTATGCAATTCGATTTTAAAATTTCAGTACATTTATTCATTAAAAATATATATAAACATTACATAGTTTGATTTTAAAATTTCTAGCTCCGCCACTGAATATAGGGCTTATTTGGGATATTGAAAAACTTGGTTTGTGCCGCAAGGCAAGGGAGAGGAATCGAGCTACTAAAAGAGAACTAGTCTGTCCTTCGGAATGGCTCAGGCAGTTTAGAGGGTGGTCATACTCATACCGCAATTGATCCCTTCAATGCTTTCTGAGTCGAGTCTGTTGCATAGGTCTTGCCTAATGCAGTTTACATCCTCACGTGATTTGCAGGAGTAACACACTCATATTAAACGCGTAATTTACTTTATACCAAGTTATTCAAGACACAAAAGGTTTATCATATCCACTTGAACATTACAACTGTGATACAAGAAAGAACGTTACAACGATGCAACATATCAAGATGCCTCCACCTGAGGGGATAGCATGGATCAAATAATCCACTAGATGAAGCCAACTTTAGATCAACAAAAGCAAGTAGTACAAATATTGTGCTGGTTACATGCTTATTATACTTCAAACAGATTTATGTATCCCATAGCTCCATAAAACAACTAGAGCTTAGTTTAGAAGTTAGTTGTCAGGCTCCATATGATTCAAGTGGAAGGCACCTTCATTATTGTGCTGCACTTGAACTTTGAACTTCTCTTCCTTCCCTCCCCTGCTGGTTTTGATGAGCAAATGAAGCTTTGTAGAGTCGTCAGCCATCTATTAAAAAGCAAATCCAATGGTTACTTCAAGAATATGGTATACAATTGTTCTGATCATATGCAAGTTACCCACATAACAGCCCAATGACTGGCAAGAAAGGCAAGTATGAATGATGAAACAAGGGCATACCTCAGCATTAGCATGAACAATCTCTTGGAGTTCATATGGAAGTAGTGAGTTAGATCTCTGCTGGATAGTCTTAATTGCATGCTCTGCAGCTTCTTCGACAACCGGGTCATGCACAGGCACTGATTTCAATCCACCGCTCGGCTCTTCTAAATAATTTAAAAGAGAAAGACCATCAATCACAATATTTATTCCTAAATGATAGGATAAATTATGATGAGATTATTTATGATGACATTATTTTTTATTGAGTGTTTGGTTTGTTGTATTCAAAATAATAGGCATTGCAAAAAATTTACAACAGTACCCTTCATGAATGTGAAAAGTGATATATAAAAAGGGTTTAAAAGGATATTTTTGTCATTTACTTATTTTATCCCGGGATAAGGTATCCTGGAATTATTATACCACCAAAAAGAAGGGATAACTTATCCCGGACATACCAACCAAACAACAAATTAAGTGGCACTACAATTTAATCCCATGACTATTTGATGTAATCCTTCACACCAAACGACCCCTAAGAGAATTAAGTATCACTTTCTAGGGATACGGGTATCGAGTTAATCTTATTCACTCTTTTTGAGAGAACATTCCCCACCAGAAGAACTAGGCGAAACTTCTTGCAATTCAGAAGAAGACGACAGAATACCAGAAAAAGGAGGTCATATTAACAGATTAATTAACCCAAGCTACACACACATAAAGCTGAGACCTGAAGCAGATAAATACCCCTACATAATTACAACCTCCACACAAACCTATATCATCTGACCAGTTCCTCAAAAGAACATTGTTCATTATTCAGTTGATTGATGCAAACTCCAAGCTGTTGATTAGATTGAATAGAACACCACTAATTAACATTAACATCAATAAGAGAGCTACCTTGCTTAACTCCTAGATCCGAAGAAGTAAAGGTAGGAACATCCTCAACATGCTTGAACTCTTGAAGTTCCTTAAAATTCAACCATGGTTTGACCCAGACCTTAGCCTCATACAGTTTCTTTTTTCCAGCATCTATGACCTCAAGAGTGAGGTGGTGCAGTTTACCAGCAACAGTTTGTTCTTGCGCCTTCACTACTCTGGCGAATTCAATCATTGCATTCTGAAAAAAGAAATAAAGACGGTTGAAATCTACATTACTCTCATGCTTTAAAAAGATACTTACGATAAGCCTACTATCAACATCAAAGATACAAACAGAATGATTGTACCAAAGTGAAGTCTATTATCAAAAAGTGTCGAAAGAAAAAAAGGAAACTAAGAAAACAGAAGAGAAAAGCGTTTGTCCATTATCACAAACACATATAACAAAGTAGGTAAATGGAAGGTGAACACTGGTATTGATTGTTCTTGATGGAGAGGACAAATAATATGGTTTTCTGTTGTTTTCTCCAGGATATTCATTATGTATTGTTGTTACTAGGAAATATTCTCCTCAAAAACATCTTTAATCATTTTCTATTATAACAAAATTAAACATTCATTAAAAAATTCATCACCAATTCTGTTTCACAAGTTATATTTAATGTACGTCATCGAAGAAAAAGCTCTAGAGAGACATTCTTAATGTATTTCATTAAAGAAAAAGCTCTAGAGAAAGAATATTAGTTTAACTTAACATATAAACAATGACCGAGTCTGTGCAGTTTTAGTTTTAATTAATGTTTTAGAAATCTCCAAGCCCATTCAAGTTAGAGAAATCATTAAGCAGGCCAGTTATATTCGTCTATGCCTGTGTATTTATTATTTGTACTTACTTTGCAGGTGGACAGCTGCATCATTAACTAATTTCTTGAACAGATCGACTAGATTGGATTGATTGATCAAATGTTTGTTACTCATTTCATGACTGGAAGTGGTCATTTGAAGTAGCGCGTGAGTTGGAAATGCAGATAATAAGCCATCTATCCCGACTAATTGAATTCACTACCACTCAAAATTTTAACTAAAATATGTAGAAGAAAACCCATCAAGAATCTAAGGGGTTCAACATCTACTATAACCTCGTATACACCTTGGTACTTTTGCGCCCAAGGGGTGGGGGGTTGGACGCCCTTTTAAAGATGGATCTACCACACTACCATCTTTCTACTGTTGAAACATCTATAAATTGTTTTGCAATCAAAGGCTTCTTCCAGTGTAAGCGAAAGAAGGGAAACAACAAGACGGTGGAAAACACAACTTCAAGTCTTCTGTCATCTATTTTAAAAAGCATGTTCCTTAAAATGTTGTTGGCGAAAGGATCAAGAAGGTTGCTACTGAGCATTTCTTTAGTGTAATCGCTGCATACTTCTCCCTTTGTCCTTTCATCAGTTTGAGTACTGTACGCCCGCGGATTTTAATGTTTTAAACTAAACCATCGCCATCTACACCGACTTGAATATCCAGGGGCGGTGCGATGGCATACATATCATCTATAGCCCTTGTGCATCTGCTGATACAGTGGTCTAACTGCAGGTGCAAGGCGATCTGACGGATAGTCTGGTCAAGACATTTTTCATCAGTTCTTGCAACTGGAGGATAACAGCTATAGAATACAGAACGTCAAAGATCGTGGTATTGCTGCAACAGAATGGTTGCATGTGCAAGAAATTGACTATGCTACACTGCTGCTTGGTACGTATAGATTTTTGTTACCAGGATAGACCATATGATGGGTTGCCTCTCCTTAAACAAGAAGCCAATACTAATAGTCCAGGCAAAGTACAATTTTGGTGTAGGCCTGATAAGAATAGAGGAGTACACAGAGGAACCACACTTCCGCCAGCATATAGGACAGAACAGATGCAGACTAAATATATGATCAAGCTGCACGGCATTTCAAAGGGATGCTGGGTCCATACTATTTCACTAAAATTTCACCACCCTTTGCAGACGTAATGAACTTAACACAAACTACGTGTACGCCATTGTTTCCAACAATGAACTAGATCTAACCCGTGAAAACTGTGATAGATGTCGAAACTAGGAAACTGGTTGTTCCGGAAGGTTTTCCTTTAGTTGATCTATAACTAATAATATTCTTGATGTCGTTTGTTCACTCATCCACGTAACGGTAACATTTCAAAAACTGTCCGTGGGTTCCTTTTTGTTTATTAAAGGTTCCGCGTTGCAGCTCTATTAACAAGAGCAAACAGTACATAGGGGAGGAAACTCCTTGGATAGTTCACTTTTGATGATATTAGACCATCACCAATTGATTGTGCGTCCAATGTGTGGGCTGATTGTCTTGACCCCTACCATGTCATTTATAAGCTTAAGCAACGACAAATTGGAAATGAACTCTACCTGGCCTCTGATAAAATTAGCAAATGAAAATTGAAAATACAGTCTTTACAAGAAAAGGAGTTATGTACAGATTTTATCCCAAAATAGGTTAGAACCTAGTTTAAACCACAATTCTAGTTCTCTGGGTAACAAACCCCACCGAGGAAATGAAAACTACAATATTTAGAACAAAAGTCATTATACCACAATATTATCATTTAGTTAATAATTTTTTACTAAAACAAATAATAAAAACAAAAGACCACCCCGGCCTAACATCTGGAACAAATGAAGATCCTAATCAACACCAGCATAACGGCAGGGGAAGCAACATTTAAAGGAGAGTCCCTCTTATTATGGGGGAAAATCCATTAAGCAAGTGATTTTCCTCATAAAAATTGTATTTTAAATTTTCTTTTGCTAATTTGACTGAAGGCTAGGTAGATTTCCACCTTCAATTCATTGTTACTGCTTGTAAATGACATAGTAGGGATCAAAAAATCAGCCTGGAAGCCGATGACAAAATTCGTCGCCCTAATACAAAGGCTTATGCTAGCACAGGTAAATGAATATGGTGTTATGGTGTAGGGTAAATATCATTAACACAACTCGGTATAAACCTTAGTTTCGAATGATCCGCAGAAAACGAGTAAGAAAACATACCTCCTTCTTATTGTGCTCATCGACTGCAAATTTAGCAAGGCTTTGGATCTCGTCACTATTCTGCGACGAACCATGCGAATCATGAACTCCACCAAGAGTAGCCATCTCTTCACTGCAGAATCCTCCGGATTTTCCCTGTTCGCTTAACCCAAACGCAGAAAGCAAAAAAAGTATTAGTATTGCGATATTTCGAATCACTCTCATCTGTTGTGAAACGCAAAACTATTTCGTCACTTTCAATTCCTTCTTGTTTAGCAGCAAAATCAACAAAGCAAGTTTTTGTCCTTTATATTACTCTATTGCTTTCATCGAAAGACTCTTCCTTATCTTAGTTGCTAAGATTTGTGCAAATGACTTTTTTGACTTGGAAAGTGACCGACACGAAGATGGATCCTTGGTGACACGTAGCGAACGCGTGTTAACTTATTGAGATTCGTTTGCAAGTCTCGCTTAGGTTCATAATACAAACGCATATTAGTACATCGGTTCATCAGATCATCTCGCCAAATTGAGACAAATAATGTGTATTATACGGCAAAATCGAAGTTTTCGACCATATTAAAGTCCTATTAAATTTAAACTTGTGCCATCAAGAAATTTCAATAAAGCATTCTCTAACAAATATGTAAAATACTCCTAATTATTACGTATTCTTTGTGTCTCAATGAGTTTTTTTTCCAGATTTTTATATTTGGCTTAGATTGTGAGTTGAAGTTTTATATATTCATGCTTTTTTCAATTCAATATTTAAGTTTGATTAAAATAATATTTTAAAACTCATTTAATCATTGATCAAATTTATGTGGCATTAATATAGTTGAATCGGATAAAATATATAATCACACACATTTAAAAGCAATTTTATAGAATATTTTGCATTAAAAGGAAATTAAATAAGAGAAATAATACTCTCGGCATGACAATTTATTTGTCCTACTTTTCTTTTAAATTTGACTAACAAAGGACTATCTTTTTCCTTTTTTATAATTGTTTAATCCAACTTTCCACGTGACATGTTTAAGATCATAAAATTAAAGAATATTTTAGTACATTCGATATATCTTTAATTTAAAAATCAGAAAATTTAAAAGTTTTTTTTATTTTCTTAAATTTTATATCAAATCAAATAGAACAAACAACTTAAAACAGATAAACAATTATTAATCCATCCATAAACATGAATAATTTATTTCAATATTAATTATTAATATTGAAATAAATTATCCCAAAATTTGTAATCAAATAAATTTCATTTTATTTTTTCACTGAAAAACAATGAAGTTGGTTGGCAGATGGCAAGCAGGGGGGAGGGAAATTTGGGCCTTATGGGCTGTGAGTTGGGTAGATGTAACATTGGGCTAGGCTTAGGAATGCTAACATTTAGGGGGAGTTTTCATAAATAGCATTATTTATTTTTATTTATTTTCTTTTTTTTTCCAGTAAATAAATAGCATTATTTATGCCCGAATAACAAATTGTGGCAATATAATTGGGTTTTCAAAATACAGAATAATATTGAGTAATTTTAGGAATAGCAAAGATAAAAATCATATTAGCGCTCTATAGCTACAGTTTTGTTATTTGCACTCCATAGCCAAATTATGTTTGCTATGGAGCTAGAGTGGCGAGCGAGATTGGGAGAGAGAGGAGAGAGGCGAGAGGCGAGCGAGAGAGGGCAGAGAGTGGAGAGAGGTGAATTGTATATGTATATCGGTTAGATAATTATATATATGTAACTACTATGTATACGTATCAATGATTGTGTTTGTATATCTGCATAAAATTTGAATTCGTATACAATATAATCGAGTTAAAACATTTGCATTTGTATATCAAATCTCTCTCGCTCTTTATACAAACACAAATTATACATTGTATTTTGTATAATTTGTGTCTATATAAAAGCGAGAGAGAGAGAGAGAGAGAGAGAGAGAGAAAGGCAAAAGAGAACTGGGCAGGGGACGATTTGTATTTGTATAATTATAAGTGTATATGATAGATAGATATGTATTTGTATATACAGTCTCTCTTGCTTTATAGAAACAAAAACACAATTTATACATTTGTGTTTGTATAAAGTGAGGGTGGTGATCAAGATTCAGGGGAGAGAGGCAAATGGCAATGTATTTGCTACGAATTGGAATTAAATGAAACTGTAGCGATAACATTTATTTTGAATTAATAGTTTGCTATAATGCACAATTTTCACAATAATATTTTCAAAATATATATGGGCATGATTCATAGTACATGTATTATGTCATGCAGGACACGCGTGTTATGCCACCCAGGATATGTGTGTCTGTTTGTTCAATTTTATATAAGTTTAAGTGTCTACTTGTGCATATCCAAAATTGAAGGGCATAAATATTAGCTTCAAGCCAAGTTAAAGAGTATATTTATGTATTATGCCTACATATACACTAGTCGTTATATATAGACATACATACACATATTTTCGTGTTGACAAAACTACTTCATGACTTTATCTTTAGGATTAAATGCATAACTAATTTTTTAATCTGGTTAAGATTTTTTATTTGAGGTTAATATGTATAATTAAATTAAAGAAAATGACACATTTTATATGGTTATCTTAACTACCTGATAGACAAATGAAAAACACATTTAATATTTTTTCTTCAAATTTTGAATTGAAGTGTCTAATTGAACACTTTATTATCCTATTAATTTAGAAGTTCTCCTCGTATACAAGAAAATGATTCAATTTCAAAGCTAAAAATCATAGTTCTTGAAATTCAATTAAAACAAGGCTTAATTCGAATTATAAATCTTGATAAATTTAATAGCTGACTATATATTAAGTCTTTTATCTTTACTTGCTAAAGAGAATTCACATTTATCTGCCTCTTGGTCCCTCTCTTGTTATCTAGATTAATCTTGAGTAAATTAAAATGTATGAACCAAGTATATATTTGTGGCCTCTTTTTTTTCTTCTTCTTTTTTCCTTCGGTGTTTGATGTTCATTTTGAAATCTAATTAAATTTGAATTCGCTCATTGTAAGATTCATTTTTAGGAATGACGCTTTTAATTACAAGATTTTTTTCATTCTTATAAATTAAATTCGAAACTTTTGATTAAGAGTGAAGACATTTAGAACCATCTTACCACAACTCATATCGATACTACATATCGATTAAGTGATCGCAATTACTTATTATGGAATAATAACTAATTAATATGCATATACTTTTTGCAAAATTATTTATATTGCAAACTAATTAAAGCAGGTGAGAATAAAATATTTATGATATAGCCTAAATTTAAAGTTTCATATAAAAAAATATTTCCATTTTTTTTTTCTAATTGACACAATTGCTCTGTGTGTGTTTGTCGAATAAAAATCCTAATATTTTTCAACATTAAACAATTGAAATATTTTATTTCTTTATTATTATTATTATTATTTTTAACAAGAGACGGGCATTCAAAAGTCAAATCTAACACTTACAAGTTTCAACCATGACTCGTATCTTTGAAATGGTAACACAATTTACAGAGTGGTAAAATATTTACATAAAATTTCACGTTTTATCTTATAAATAGATTGATTTTTATTTTGTATTTTTCAGTAATTGAACTTATACCTGAGATATAAGTTTAAATTTTAAAAAAAACTGAAGTCATAATTTGATATCATTGGTAGATACTATAATATGAAAACATATTTATATCTGAGATATAAGTTTAATTTTTTTTAAAACTGAAGTCATAATTTGATATCACTGATAGATGTTATAATATGAAAACATACATTTATATATCGTGTAAAATTACTATATTTGTCAAACTATCAAAACAAAAAAAGGAGCAAAAATGCAAATGACACCAATCAATAAACTTTAAGTATTTTATATCCACATATTTATTATTTAATCATAGTTAAATAATATGTATTTTAATTGTCAAAATTTTAAAAAATATTTTGATTTAAATACTAACTACGAGTAAATTTTTTATCTTCATTATTGTGCCTCTAAACCCATCAATAGCTGTTGAAAATCCTAAAGTTCTCCACTTAAGTAATTTATTTTTTCCTTTTTTATTTTTATCTTGTTTTTCCTGACTCTTTTTTTAATTAAAAAAATTGATGTTTGGTCTTAGTATTTTTCAATGTTCATTTTTACTTGTTATTTTGTTCACTTTAGATTTTATACGTTTTTTAAAAATGAATGATTTATATAAGTAATTTACTACGATATTTATATTAACTGATGTATAGTCTAAGGTCTTGTAAAATAATTTGAAGAATAAATAATTAATGTTAAGAGTAAAATACGACAAAATTTATTTCTTTTCTTCATATATGAAAAGTGATAAATAAAAGTAAAAAAATATTTTTTAAAATGATAGACAAGAAAAAATGAATAGAGCACAAAGAGAATAATTGATAAGTCAAAACTATACTAAAATGTTGAAATAAACGCACCTTAGTAATAATATAGCTATGGTCATTTAATTTCCAATTATTTTCATTCATAGCCATAAAAGAGATTAGAATTATTATGCAATAATGCGGAAAACAACCAAAAACTAATATTGCAATGACTTTGCCATTTCCGCTGCAAAATTTTAAAGATCATTTAATTAGCTGCCAAATTTGTATCCTACCTAAGATGGGACAGAGAAAGGCTGAGTTATAGGGTAAGATAAGGTGAAAATATAAATATCGAGTGTGAAATGTGAATAAAGTTTTATGTTGAGTTATGTAAATATCGAATGTGAAGAAATTTTTGTGTTGAAAAACAATAAAAAGGGTCATTTGTGTTTGAAAATAGGTTTAAAATAGTCATTTAAGTATGTATTCAACAATTTTAGGCATTTAAATTTGTTAAAAGTTAACACTTTTACTTTTCAATAAATATTTATTGAATTTTTTTTTGTTAGATTTGATAAAAACTAAAGAAAAAAGAATTAAGGAAAACCCAAATTTAGATGTACAACTTTGAAAGTTTTTGCTATATTTTATTTTATTTCTAAAGTTTGGTACAATATTTTGAGGTGTTATTTATTCTTCTTTTTTTTCCTTTATAACTATTTAGTGGTTAATCCATAATTTTATGTGGCATAGTTTAGAATTTGATGAAACTTTATGATATTTATGATTAATTTTTTTCTTTTATTGTTTGGTTAAATCTAACAAACATTAATTATTAAATATTTGACAAAGTTAAAATTGTTACCCAACTTTAATGAGTCTTAAAAGACAAACTATTCTATGCATCTATATCTATACTACCTTAAAAGCATAAACTCTCAAACTTGAATGTTAAATTACTATAATAACCCCAATTAAAAATACTTAATTTAGTTTATTTATTTACTTATTTAATTGTATTATATTAAAAGTAGATAACTTCTCACGTTGAAGGGTTGTGACTTTTCCGAAGGATTGTGACTTTTCCTGTGAGTTGTGACTTTTCTGAAAGGTTATGATTCCGAAGAGTTGTGACTTCTCCGATTAGTTGTGACTTTTTTGAAGGATTGTGACTTTTCCAAAGGGTTATGTCTTTTCCGAAGAGTTGTGATTTTTTCAAAGGGTTGTGACTTTTCCAAAAGGTTGTGACTTTTCCGATCAGTTGTGACTCTTTCAAAGGGTTGCAACTTTTCTAAAAAGGCACGATTAGCACATATTCATACTACCATTTGTTTGATATAAATAGAGGGGTTTCCTCATATTTTTACACTATAATTTTTAAAAAATTTCTACTCTTCTTCTTCTTGTTCAAAAATCTCAAGTGTGATTTGTAATAGTTGAATAAGAATTGAGGTACCACACCAGGAAGAGTTGGTGAACAAATTATAGCAAATTATTCATCAATTCGCACTCGTATTTTTCTCCTACGAGTTTCATCACATACATACTTCAATATATCTTATATCATTTTAGAAAATTATTGCTAATTAGCATGAGATACACATGAAATGTGCAATTAAGTGGAACTTTTCTTCACACATAAAAGTTTTATATATAGTGCGCAAGGATTTTCATTTCTTTTTCTTATTTTGTTTCTTTAACTAATTTCTTTGTGTTTTTATTCGAGAGAGAATTAATTAATTAATGTTTCTGTAACGAGTGAACAGTGAGGAATATACACATTGCGAATTTTTTTCTAATAAAATTAATAGATCAGGGTGTGGGAAAGACAATAATAATAAAAAAATACGAAAGATTGGGGTTTTTAATAGATATGTCAAGTCGAGTTATAACAAGTAAAAATGAATGGAGAAGTAAAGTGTTGGTGGCAAGGGATTTCAATCAAATGGAACACTAGAGTGAACATAACATTAACATATATTTTCGCCTTCCTTCTTCATTCACTATGAATTGTTCCATATACTTGGTCTTTTTAAAAAATTATATTGAGTATGAAAATTTTAAAGTATGAATTTCCTGTTATTTTGTGTTCATTTTAATCTGATAAGATGTTATGTCACGAGATACACTCCTTGCTAACTATATAAAAATAGATTAAAGAAAATAGTGATTGATCATAAAATAATCGTAAATCAAATTAAAGACTCTATAAATAATACTTTAAATATTATTCATCTATAAAAAAATTTATTGAAAAAGTTTAATGTTTTATATCACGATACAACTTCTGTAAGGTACTAGATACTTTCATTAGACAACAACTATATAATATGTATGCGGTAGGAAAAAGGAGAAGAGTACGATTTCACAAAGATAAGATAGAAACTTTAAGAAATGAAATATTTTCACCATAGGTGATGTTGTTCATATATTAACACTAATTTATGCTACTGATAAAATAATGAATTGGTCAAGCTAAATATTTGACATACAATCAAACCTCTATTTAATTAGCATTTCTTATCACAACATTTCACTGTAACGGCCTAATTTTCTTTAGAACTATTTTCCATGTTATATTTTTTTGTCTATATAACATTCTACTTATAACAGTGTCAGCATTCACTGTAGAAGTACACTTTTTGTATTATTACCTCATTAGAAAAATTGTACTTAAATGGTGTCCATCATTTATGGTCATAACCTCAAGAGGAAATGCTATTGATGACCTTTTTTATATTGATATTTTTCCCTATTTTATTGGTTAAATTTGTTTACAAATACATTTTTTGTTTTTATTACACAAAATAAATAAACGATCATGTTGTGTATTATTAGTAGCTAAATGAGACCAAAATGTAAAATATCAATATAAATATATAACAATACCTCACTATAGCAGTCATGAAATTTTTCAATAGACATTAACAAGGTTTTACTATATTAAAAGAACAATTATCTTTTGATAATTACTCGGTTATATTGAGTTTTATCTTCAACACCATATTAAAAAAATATATACAACCACACTTGACAATAAACTAAAAAGGAATTCTAACTACGTGAAAAAATATAATCAATTAATTAGCCAATTGTGTATACTGATAAACTATAACATTATAACAACAATTAAAAATAACCACATATCCACAATAATTCCACATTATGGAATCTAGAAACTATAACATGAGTGAAGTAAGAAATAATGCTACTAAAGAAATGTCGCTTTCTCCCCATATTTAAACTTTGAATTTATTTTGAAATGTTTCAATGATATCTCGTAATTTTGATCTAAAAAAACAAGTAACTTTATGAAAATCTGTATTAATCATTTAAAACCACTTGTCCTATGTTCTTTTAGTTATAATCATTTACTAAAATGTTTTAATTTAGTAGTATTAATTCTATTTTACAACACTGTATACTATATGATACGATACACACGTGCAACGCATGTGCAGTGAAACTAGTATTTTTAAAAATATGTACTATTTTTAAAAGTAAAAAAAATACTTAATAAAAGTTTGATTCTTCGATGCATCTAAATATCGGAATAGTTACACTGAATATCAAGTTGAAGAATTTAACTTTAAAAAAAAAAAATACTCAATCGAAGAACCAAAATCGAAAAATCAAATTAGTTTAGTTTCAATTTTTCAATTTTTTGATATATATGTCTATTCCTGGTCTGGAGAAAACTATCTCACAATCGCCTCCATTAATACGTACTGATTAATGATTTCACAATATTTGTAGACTCTTTTGAGGATGATTGAAAGAAAAAAAATGTATTGAATATGTTTCTTCTTTTTTCACAATGTAATAACATCAAAACAAATATTGAATGTATTACATAAATCTCAAAACAAGAAAAAGTAACATTATCGAATTCTAAGTTAATATACAATTTTTAGATTGTAATACACATTTTCATAGTATATACTCATCGTTTTCAAATAAAATAACTAATACATAACAATTACAAATAAAAGTAAAAAATATATAACACTTAACATTGTTAAAGTGGTAAAATATTCAAAAGATACATATATAGTGCATATATAATTTATTTATTTCTTGTATATATTGAGCGTGCATAAATTTTTTCTCCGATCAATATAAAAAATCAAACTTACGTGTCAATTAATTATTTTCTCATGATTCATGTGATGAACCAATCTTCGTTTTTTAATTATTATTTTTTCAATTTCAATTGATGTAATATTTTATATAAGACAACATCATATATGATATTATAAGCTAGTTTTACATGCTTTTCCTTTTTTCTCACATGATAATCTTGAAATAATCTTGAGTAGTATTACATAAATCTCATGACAAACAATGATACCACCTCAGTCCACATCAATTGTCTATTTTGAGACTAACATATATATATATTTGTAATATATATTCAATATTTTCAAATAAAATAACTAAGACACAAGAATTACAAACTAAAGTAAAAATACATATCACGCAACATTATTAGAGTGATAAATTTTAATAAAATTTTTAAAAACCACATATGTCATGTATATATTTATTTATTTTGTGCAAATTAAGCGCACGTGAATTTTGTTTCAAGGTTCGTGTGATAGACCTACCTCCATTCTCTTATTTTTCATTTTTTCAGTTTCAATTGATGTGATATTTTAATTCTCTATATTCAAAGTATGTATATGATATTTTCTGATTCTTCACATTTAAATTATATAAACTTTATTCAATATTTTAAGAGAAAATGGTCTAAAACCCCCCTAATCTATTACCCAATTTTCAATTACACACTTATTCTTTACGAGAGTCCTATTACCCCCTGAACATTTTAAAAGTATAATATATACCCCCTTAAAAATGCACACCCAGATTTATATAAAAAAGTGAATTGCACTGGCCCTGCCACGTAATATTAACTTTTTTTTTAAAAAAAAATTCTTTATTCTGTAATTATTTTATATAAAAATATTATTTTTCCTTTTCTTTATTTTATTTCCCTTTTATATTTTTTCTATTCTTTTTCAGCCCATTTCTTCTTCTTTTTATTTCCTTTTCTTTGGCTAAAATTTTTCTGCCATTGAAATGGAAATTTCAAGTTCCATTTGTAATCAAAAATTTTACTTTCGTATTCTTTGTTTGAATTATTTCCAGAGAAGTTCCCAATTTTCTTATAGAACTATTTCAATATGCAATATTTGAACCTTTTTCTGAATTAATTTGTGAATCTTTTGGGTATTGAATATAGGATCAAGAATTTTCCTTGTATTGAAAGTTTATTGAAGAAAATTAGTTGAGTGTCACTGTATTGAGCTTAAATTTGTTTGGATTTGAAAGATTTTGGGTCCAAAATTTGGTGGCTTCCATTGATGCTCTACTAAGTTGCTTTGGAGAAGAAAGCAAATTAGAAGTAGAAATAAATAAGAAAAAAATAATTAAAATGCCTGTATTTACGAAAAAATATTAAAAGTAAAATTTTAATTTTTATTCATTGAACTTTTGAGGATATTTTCATGTCTGTCAAAATTTCTTTCATTTTGATAAATTCCTTTTTGTCTACAACAGCTTCTGATATCGCATAATTCAAATGTGCTCTTCTCCGGCGATTCCCAATTGTTTGATCGTTCTGGTAAAGCTTCACTTAACTTGTGTTTCCTCGTGCATTTGTGTATACAAGTTGGTTTACTATTTAGTTTCCTTGTGATTTATTTCTAATTTTATGATTTTGATTTCGTCATAACATTTGAGTATGCGATTTTTTCCTTCATTCATAATGACTTAGGGTGTGTTTGGTAGGAAGGAAAATGTTTTCCTCGAAAACAAGTGGATTTTGACTTATTTTCTCATGTTTGGTTGGTGAGTAGAAATATTTTTTGAAAAATATTTTTTAGTGTTTGATTTATTAATGAAAAACATTTTAAAGAAAATATCTTTTATTTTTATACTAGAGAGTAGAAAATAAAAATTTGAAATTGAAAAAATTTTGTAAAAACAAACTTTAAATTTTTGTTTTTTTTTTGGGGGGTGGGGGTGGGTGGGGATGTTGGTGCAGGGGTGGGTCAGGGGTAGGGGTAGAGATGATGAATGGTGGAGGAATTTGGTCTTTGTTGCTATGGAGAAGAAAGACAATAAATAAGAAAAAAAATAAAAATACATATATTTATAAAAGAGATTAAAAATAAAGTTCTAATATTTATTTTTTCTGCTCACTCTCTCAAAGAGAGTGAAATGCACTCTCTTTGCCAGCTAAGCATTCAGGGAGGTAATAATTTCAGTTTTAAACACTTCGGGGGGGTAATGGGACTCTCGTGAAGTTAAAGTGTGTAGTTGGAAATTCGAATATAGATTGGAGGGGCTTTTGGCCATTTTCTCATATTTTAATTAACAAGTTTGTAGTAAAACATATATATTAGGAATAACGTACTTTAAATTTTTTGAAACACTTTTAATCACAAACCTAAATTAAATCACATCAACACGTTTCAAATCTTCATATAAGACATCATCATATGATCTTATAGATAAGATTCACATGTTTTTTATTTACAATATGATAATCTCAAAACAATCTTGAATAGTACCACATAAATCTCACGATGAAAAAATAAATAACATCACCTCATTTCACATTAATTATCAATTTTAAGACTATTATTTATGCTTTTGTAATAAATACTCACCATTTTTAAATAAAATAATTAAGACATAACAATTACAAATTAAAGTAAAAATACAAACCACGTAACATTATTAAGAGGAGGGAAAAACTTTTAAAAAGACATATGTATCATGCATATACTCTCTCCGTTCTTATTTATATGTCGTTCTTACTAAAAATAGATGTTTCTTAATACTTGTCATTTCGCCAAATCAATACATAAATTCCTACTAAAAATAGATGTTTCTTAATACTACTTGTCATTTCACAAAATCAATACATAAATAACACCATTTTTTCTATTTTACCCTTGAGAGTTATCAGTCTTGAAAATATGAATTTAACTAACACAGGAAAACTAAATGGTTAATTCATGTTTATTGGTAAATTTAATTAATCAAAATAAATTAATTTATGTTCATTTATTGAAAACTTAACTTCAAGAGATCACTAAATAAGGGTACAATGCTAAACTTACCTAATTTTTAAAGGGGCGTAAAATCTAAAATGATGAAATATCAATAGGAACAGAGGGAGTATTTATTTATTATGTGCAAATCGAGCGGAGACGAATTTTGTTCTCGAGGTTTATGTGATGAATCTACCTGTATTCTCTTGTTTTCTATTTTAATCCCCAATTGTTGTGGTATTTTTTATTCTTCAAATACAAATCAATATATATATATATATATATATAAAGCTGAATAATAAAAAAGTGAGGTGGCATGTCTTATTGAGCAGCATCACTATTTATTTTTTTTCTTTAATTTTTTGAACTAAAAAACTAATAAAAAATATATTTCTTTAATGACTATATCTTTCCTCATTATTGTCATTTATTTCCTTCCTTATTTTCTTACAGCTCATTAATTATAGAGATGATGAACGTTTAAATTTTTCCCTTAAAATTCCTACGGTTACATATTTTCATAAAAACACATCCATTTTCTTGCACTTCTTAATTATAGAGATGAAATATTTAAAAATAAAACTGATTCTTTCCATAAAAAAACATCCATTTTCTTGCAACTCCTTAATTATAGAGATAATGAAATATTTAAAAATAAAACTGATTCTACTAGAAACTCAAAAGCCTTTTATCACAATTTGTAACATATAAAAAGAGGTTTAGAGAAAATTGCATCAGCATTTGTTGGAGACAAAAAAAAAAGAAAAAGAAGAGATAAGAACACACTGAAGGTGAATCATGTATCAATTTGTTATACAATAATAGAAAATACGATGTTGTTTTATTTTATTTTTTCATTTTGATTTTTATTACTCTAGCTGCTACATCCATATTATGTTATTAACTTTTCATTTCTTTTAATTACTTTCATCATAATTTCACCACAAAATTAGGAAAAAATAGAAGTGGTGAACTTATAATCAAGAATAAAATAGTATAATTTAACATTTCGATATTTTTTTAAAATTTTTTTCATCCGGTGTCTGGTATCCACATTGGAGTCCGACTACATTCAAATTCGCATCGGAAAGTCCAACATTGAAGGGTAAAACGCTTTCTAACAAAGGCAACTCCATACCCAACATTTTGATAATTGATCGGTAGACATTGTACTCTTCTCTTAGTTAGAGTTTATATATTTTTAGTTCAAAATTTGAATCAAGAAATACCATTTCCATGTCCCTTTTTAGGTACAAAATGTACACAAAATAAGCATGAACAATTGCTTTCTCTTTTATTAGGTATAATATGCATTTCGCAAGTGCTCTTTTTTGTTGTTTGGTTTTAGCTTTAGTAGTATGTTCTTAAAAGAAGTCTATTAAAATTATTAGTTCATATTCTATTATTTTTGTGTATTCATCATTTTATTTTATTTTTTGTGTGTGGTGACATATGATGTAAGAATTTGTAGTGGTAGGATCACTATAGCCTAAATTAATTACTTTAAATTCTTCATCCACTCTCTCCTTCTCCTTAATACAAATCCTTTAAGCAATTTGCAAATCTATTAACTTCAAAAGAAATATTTTAAAATTTTAATGAATTTTATCAAGTACGATTAATAATAAGATGCACAAATGATAATCTTTTTTAATTATTGATATTCCGATAATTAATTTTTGAATAACATATATTTATTTATAAGAAATAAAAAATTAATTGATCAATAAAAATATAATTAACTTTTAACAGGTTAATTAGCTCATTCATAGAAGTTTGAAACTTATAACATGTGCGGTGTTTGAAGTATAAAAATTGTAAAATGAAAATTGAAATTCATTTGAAATTTTCATATTAATTTTGTAAGTAGAATAATGAAGTATTTTTATCTAAATTAATTTTATATGGTTATCATTTCTTAAATTTAGTGAAGTTAAAATTATTTACCGAAGTAATTAATAAGTACTATTTTTATGCTTGCATTGAATTCATTTTTTTCTCATGAATTTATTTAATTTGTATTGAAAAAATGAGATAAAAAGATAACAAAAAAAGACAAAAAAGATAAATATTAATGTCGGAGACCTCACCTCTTCTATTTCTAGCTATACTATTATATAAAGATTTCTAGAAACCAAGTTTTAGGTGATGAAATTTTAGAAGAAATTATAAAATAATTAAAGTGTTAAATAAAATGAATAAATAGTTAAAATTAAATATATTTTCAATTTTCACATATAGAAATTATTTTGTAAATCTAATGAGATCTCTCATAACCGCGCGAAGCGCGACCTTTTTCACTAGTTATAAATATGATTCTTTTCGGTTCTCCTCATTCAAATTACGTTAAATTTGTTCAAATTTATTCCGTTAACAAGTTTATAGTAAAACATATATCTTTAAAAATAGCACATTTGAATTTTATAAAAACCATTTAATCACAAATCAAAATTAAATCACATTAATAATGTTTCAAATCTCCATATAAGATAACATTATATGATCTTATAAGCGAGATTCACATGTTTTTTTTTTTTCTTCATTACATGATAACCTCAAAACAATCTCGAATAGTATTACATAAATTATACGATCGAAAAAATGATATCACCTCATTTCACATTAATTGTCAATTTAAAGGATGTTATTTATGTTTATGTAATAAATGCTCATCGTTTTCAAATATAACAATTATAAATTAAAGTAAAAATATGTATCACATAACATTGTAAAAAACACATGTGTCATGCATATATTTATTTATTTTGTGCAAATCGAGCAAATCTATCTCTATACTCTTATTTTCTATTTTTTCAATCTCAATTAATATGATATTTTTTTATTCTTCAAATTCAAGGTATGTATATGGTACTTTTAGGTTCTCCATATTCAAATTACGTTAGCTTTATCCAAAATCTTTTAATTAACAAGTTAGTAGTAGAACATATTTATATCTATAAAATAACACACTTTGAATTTTATGAAGAATATTTAATTACATACCTAAATTAAATCATATCAATAACACTTCAAATTTTCATATAAGACAACATTGTATATATGATCTTATAAGCAAGGTTCATTCTTTCTTTTCACAACATGATAGCCTCGAAACAATCATGACCTGCATTACATTAATCTCACGACAAAAAAAGGCGATATCACCTTATATTACATATTGCCAATTTTATGATCGACAAATATATTTCTGTAATATATACTTATTATTTTAAAATAATAATAATTAAGATGTAACATTTATTAATTAAAGTAAAAATACTTATTGTGTACATTGTTAGGGTGATAAAACTTTAAAAGAACACATGTGTCGTGCATATATTTATTTGTTTTGTGCAAATCAAGCACATGTGAATTTTGTTCTCAAGGTTCATGTGATGAGCCTACCTCCATTATCTTATTTTATATTTTTTTCAGTTTCAATTGATGTGATTTTTTGATTCTCTATATTCAAATTATGTTTGTGGTAGTTTTCGATTCTTCACATTCAAATTACGTAAATTTTATCCAATATTTTAGTTAACAAGTTAGCCGTAAAACATATATATATATTAGAAAATAACGCACTTTAAATTTTACGTAGAACATCTAATTTTATACTAAAATTAAATCACATCAACAACGCTTCAAATCTTCATATACAGTAAAATCTCACTAAATTAATATACGGTAAATTAATAATCTCTCTAAGATAATATTTTGCTCTGGTTCCAATTTGGGCCAATGAAAAAAACCACCCATTTCAATAAGATAATAATATAATATATTTTCAGAAGACCCCTATATAAATAAATGGTTCCATTAATATTATAAATTAATAATTCTATAAAAGTACAAATATATCTAAGATAATTTAGTGAAATATGATTCTATTGTGTTCTATTTTTTGTTTAAATTTAAATCTAGTTGAATGTCATCTCTAATTTTTCTTATTGCATCCAAAAGTTTCGGGTTTGCCACGACTACAAATCTTTTTGAGTGCATGTGAAATGATCTCTTTTGTACTCACATAATGCTTTACGTATTTGTTTTGTCATTGTTGATTTTGTGACACTTTGAAATGAGAAACCATTTTTGGATATGATTTAAAGAGATTTCCTATATTTCTTATACAGTTTATTCTTTCACCGTCATACTACATTGAATGTTTCTTATAAAGATATAATAATAATGAACATTTATTTTTACAATGAATCATTGAATTCTTGAATTTATTTTGCAATGAATCATTTAACAAAAATATATATATTACAATGAATCATACACGCACATTATACTTTATGTATAATGAATTTATTTTTATATGAATTCAATTAAAATGATATATAATTTAGTAAGATACAATGATTTTGATGTATTATTGTACTTTATGTATAATAATTTTATTTTTATGTGAATTTAATAAATATGATACATAGATTAGTAAGATACAATGATTTTGGTGTAATCAAAATTAAATGCCATTGAATCTCAAAATAATCTTTAAATTAATAAATATTAATTTATCGATTAAATAATACCTTTATGAAATAATAATTTTACATAATCCCATATATATTAATTTGGTGAAGTTTTACGGTAAACAATATCATATGATCTGTAAGCAAGATTCACGTGCTTCTCCTTCTTTCACAACATAAACTCAAAATAATATTGAGTTAAATTATACAAATTTCACGATAAGAAAAAAATTGATATCACCTCATCCCCAATTATTTGTCATTTTAAAGATTTTAATTTTAATACGAGTTATGATTTTTATTATTTATTTATAAATGTCAAAACCATTGCACTTTCCAGTCAAAATTCTATTTTTTTCTTCTAATTATTATATTTAGTATTAAAAAATAAACAATGAAGTAACATTACATTTTAAAGTTGTTTATATTATCCGAATTTATTCGATTTTTTTTTAAAATTTTTTAACATTACATTTGTTATTAGATAATTGACTCAAATACCAAAAGTTTTTACTTTTTACTCATGCTTACACATAGAAACATGATTATTTAATTTTCACCGCACATAGAAAAAATAGTCTAAGTATATGTATATAGAAAAGGAATAATGATGGAAAATTTCTAATAATATACTTCCTTCCTTTCAATTTTTTTGGTTGGTCCGTTTTAAAAAATTACTGTTTTTCTTTTTGACGATTCTTTAAGTTCTAACTTTCCAATGACATGTAACAGCTACAAAATTCAAAAGTTCGTTTTATTTTTTTAAACTTCGCGCTAATAAATTGAAACACAAAATTCAAAAATTCGTTATATTTTTTTAAACTTCTCGCTGAATCAAATCAGACAAATAAATTGAAACGAAAAGCGTTCGAAAAAAGGAAAAAACAAGAGAAGCAAAAGGGAACATGTGGTACCAATAATATTTTATCACATGCTCCATGGCAATAAAAATGTAATCTAATCTACCAAACTTCAAATAAAAGAAAATGTACTAAAATCTACACACAAAACACAATATTTTTTCTAATATATATATATATATTAGCGTGGTCCATGGTGTGCTCCGTGCTGTTAAAGGAGAAAAATAAGCGAGACTCAACAAATTCACTGTGTGTTTTTTCCTGTACGGCGCAAACAAGGGAGATGCCGGTGCGTGTTGTAACTGTTCACTGAACAAATACCACGTCAAATTTGTTTTCAGTCCCCAAATCTCCGCCATTGATTTACCGTAAATTTCTATTACTCGGTAAATCTCGTTTGATTGATTATGGGAATTTTGTTACGTGTTACGTTTTAATTGCAGAATCGCCCTTTAGAATTATCAAAATTAACATTTGATACCACATATAGAGAGATAGAGGGGGGAGAGAGAGGGTATACAGATAATAAGCATTTTGGAAATTTGGGGTTTTTTTTCATTCTGGTTTTGTTGAATTGCATGAGATAATTAAGCGAATGGTATGCCTAATCGATTGTGGTTTCCTTGTCGGCGATGTCTAAGAACAAGGAAAGAACTCTGAATGAATTATACAATGTGACTTTCACTCTTTCTAAACCGAAGGCACGTTCATTTTCTGTTGTTTAATCTCTGAAATTCAATTAGGGTTTTTTTTGTTCTTTCTGTTTTTCTGGCTTCTGGGATTGATGCGGTATTTTTCAGTTTTTTTTTATAACTGCCTCTTGAATCGTGGGTCAATCAAAAGTTTGGATTTTTTTTGTTTTTTTCATTTCAATCGGAATCAGTATCGAAGGGCATCGTTTGTGGATAAATTTCAATGTTGATTTGTTCCTGATACTTGTTTGAAGACGATTGTTTACTTCTGTGAAGGTTAGGGTTTCTGATTAATCAAAATTAGATTTTTTTTAAATTTATTATTTCTGTGTGCGTACTTTTGCTTAAGGATGTTGTGGGATTTATTCAGTTTAGGTTATGGTACTGAGGTTTGTTATGCTTTGGCATGCTGTACGATCTATTTGCTGTAATGTTGTTTTCCTAGATTTTTGGATGATGCTGTTTGGCTGCAATTGATAGTGTCTTTAATTCATTTTTAGATTACCCCTCTGTTGAGAGGAAGCCATCGGATGCAAGGGCCGTTTGTTGAACCTATATGTAACTTCCAGACGAATACGGTGAGACTACAGGGTAATTACGTTCTGCGTGCTCATTCTTCTGACTCATTATTCTCTTCCATTAATGTGATGTATATTCACTTTCTTATTAATGTTTCGGAAGTATATGTAAACTGCGGGTTTTAGTTCCTTTTTATCCTGGAGTGGTAATCTGTTTTGATGGTGTATTCTTCCCCTGCTGAAGATTTTAAATTTCTATACATAGGATAAGGGTGGACAATATTTCTTTTGTTGTTGGATACTACTGACAAGTGGATAATTCCTCTCTACTCGCCTGAATCGTCAAAACATTGTTTTGGTGTACTTTGTTGGCTTTCCGGAAATTTTCTTGTTTACAGCAATAGAGCATTGCCATTTCTTGAGTTATCATGGCATCATTGATATTTTCTAGCTGTTAGCAACTTAGAAGAAAAGAATAATGTGGTACAAGTAGATTGTGTCTGGTTTTTTCTAGCTTTTGGCATTATTTTATAATGGAAGGATGTGAGAGCCTTTTTCCTGTCCTTTAACAGAGTATCTACAAGATTTTAGAATAGGCAATATCTGAACAGAATGATAATCATAGTGCTTAGTCCTTCTTAAGGAAAGAAATGTATTGGTGGTGGCCAGTATACCCTTAATGCTGAAGAATACATGTTACCAGTTTCAAAAAGATAAATAAATGAGGCTAGCATTTTTTTGATAAAGAAATATGAAGGACTATCCAACTGATAAAAAAAGAACAAGAAAATGTGAAGGACTATCTTATTCGTTAATCTGTTATATTTGGAGAAAAAATGTGTTTTTTTTAAATACTACTTAGAGTTTGAGATGTTAGGATTTGTTAACAGGTACTTTCATTATATGATCGACTCAGCTTTTTGCCATCGTCATAGTTGCCTTATTTTTATTTTATTTTTGAGAATGTAAGTAGAGTGTCTACTAAGAAAAAGGAACAGCCTAGCGCCAAGTTGGTGCTGAGGCGTGACAGGAGTCCTTCTGTACAATAACAAAAAGAAGGAATCCTGCTGTGGAAGTCCTAAACTTGCAAAGAATCAATAAAGTCTATCAATACTATCTACATTCTTTATATCCTGTAGGTTTCCCTATTATTGATTCCTCTCCTTAACCAAAACTCTTTTTTTCCGAATGTTTTATTGTGTTCAGGTGTCAACTGAAGTCAATAAGGAATCCATTCCGTGTCCTCAGAATCAGAGTGTCGGTGGAAGACTAGTCTCTGGAACGTGTAGCGTGTGCTCCACTCCTTGCTCTTCTTGTTTTCCTACTAGTCAAAGTCTCATGGAGTCAAAAGTTGATGAATTATTTGGGGAAACCGGTATAAATAGCTTCAGTTTCTCTGTCAATGATGTTTCGTCTTCTGATAAGACTAGAAAATGTGAAATTAGACAGAGTAGTGAAATAAACAGTGCAATCCGCACTAGTTCAAGTAGCTTATCTTTCTCTGCAAACGCTGGAGTTAAAGCAAATGCAAAAACTTCTGATGTTTCATCAGCTACTTCAGATGGTGCAGTGCTTGCGAAGTTAAAGGATCCCAAATCTTTTGAAGGCCTTGATGACAACATGTCATGTATCGTTAGAGGCGATGAAGCTAATAAATTATCAAGCTTCAGTAAGACGAGGGAAGACAAATCAAGTCTTCAGTGTTCTTCTACTTCCAGTGGGAAGACTATAAATAATCAAACTTCTGCTGGATGTGTACACGTGAAAGTTGAGGCTGATGATGGTAGTCCAATTGACCATAGTAGGCAGAATGAAAGCAGTGGGGAAGAAAATAATAAGGCACCTACTGAGGCGACCTCTTCTAGAAATGCACATAGTACAGGAGACTATTTGGAAAATAACCATTCATCATTAAAGAATGACGTGGCATCTGAAGCTTCTGATGATCTACCTGCTGATACTTGTCCTGAGAAGGGTGACCAAAAGAATGTTGGATCACCTGTTTCCTCTGATTCAAAGGATGCCTTACAATCACATCAAATGGATGAGAGTGAGGATTCTGACATTGAGGTGCTAGATGTAAGTAAGAGTGCTTTTGCTGTTTGCTCTTGGAACACTGATTTTCTTTCTTTTTGTTTGTTTTGTCCTCTAAGCTTGTCATTTGTCTCATTCTATAGATCAATTCCCAGGAAAGACCATCATGATATGAAACTGATAGTCAGGTTACTACAACCTGACTTTGAAGACTATGAATGATTATTATCTGGAAAAGGAAAATCTGAGAAATCTTATGTTTTCATGTCTTCAGACACTGAAGAAGCCAACTAAACTTGTGAACACATTTGCATATATTCTTCCTATTATTAGTCACATCCAGGAATGATTAAGCCCATAACTTATATTTAGCTGACTGGACATGTTTTACCTGTCAAGTCTGCGGACTATTGAATGTCTAAAGCATGACTTATAAGGGGCATCATTCCTACTATGGGGATTAGGCAGTTCTAACTTGTTTACAGAAAATCGTATTTTTGCGCGGCAGAGCGAAATGCCAATATCAAATTCTATGGTTCTTTGTTGGAGATGTTGGTACCTCACTCACTGGATATCTGTAAGGGGTTATAAGAGCATTACAAAGAAAAAACTGTTGTGCAGAAAGCTAATGAATAGATTCACTTCAAATGTATGGTCAAATTGACCAGCTTCCATATGAACACTAAAAAACAAGTGGCTCCTAATCTGTAAGAATTGCTGCTTTGTCTCTTAGTTTATTTAGATTTGTCGTACAGAATCTTTTTGGTCTAAAAAGGCGTGATAAATAAAGGTGTCATTGGAAATTCTTTTAGCAGGAAATGTTTTGTCGATAATAATGCAGATTGTGTATGAATTAGTGCTATGCATGTGAGTTTGTTTTCATCTTTAATTGAGGCACACATTCTCTTTTATTTGTGCATACAAGTGATGCATTTGACATATCTTGTGTTTCTTGGAGAACTGTGTGTAACTTAGATTAGGAAATCAAGCCGCCTTATTATGTGGATTTTGTAGTTGTTCCCTCTAAACTAGTTTGCAAGTTTGAACCGGACCACACATCTTTTTTCCCCTTTGAAATTGACTGTGTAGTGTCCTTTCCAATTACAGGTGAAAGTTTGTGATATATGTGGAGATGCTGGTCGGGAGGATTTACTTGCCATATGTAGTAAATGTACAGATGGTGCAGAACATACGTAAGCGTCTAATTCATTTTATCTCCACATGGTCATTTTGTTCCTCGTCTTGTGGTTGATGTGAATATTCTGTTGTTTGTCCTAGTTATTGCATGCGAGAAATGTTACAAAAAGTTCCAGAGGGGGATTGGATGTGCGAGGAATGCAAATTTGATGAGGAAATGAAAAATCGGAAAGAAGATAAATCTGTGAAGTTTGATGGAAATGGAAAAAGTTATCCTACTGGTCAAAAAATTGCTGTTGGCAATACAGGCCTTACCATAAAAACGGAATCAAAGCCTCCTGATTTTGACGGTGACATAGCTTCTGACTCTAAAACTTCTGGCAAGAGGCGCATGGATGATACTGAAGTTTCTTCTGCAGCAAAGAAGCAGGCTCTTGAACCAGTTCCGGCATCACCAAAAACACTGAGTCCCAATAAACTTCCTGCACTCTCTCGTGAAAGTTCATTTAAAAACTCAGATAAGGGGAAGTTGAAATCTGCAAATCAGATTTCTTCTGGAGGTCTTCCTGTTCATGATACTCCAGCTTGGGGGTTACGGCTACAAACTTCTAGAGGTAATTTTATCGAAATTGGCTTGGATCTTAGCTTCTCGACCTTCTAAGAAATTCTCTTATCTTTTCTGCTGCTTGGTATGTCACATAGTATGCCATAACCAATTAAGCTGGATTCTTTTTGTATCTGCAGGTACCTTTTCCAAGTCTAATTCTTTCAGTTCCCTGGCTGCAAAACGAAAAGTGCTACTTGTAGATGAAGGTTTCATGCCGAAGCAGAAATTGGTCAGAGAGTCCACTGGTCTTGATGCGAAAGAGAGTTCTACTCGATCAATGAGCAAATCTATGTCATTTAGATCGATAAGCTCAAGCCGCAACAATGTCTCTGAATCAAAAGTTAAGATGTTATCCCCTAGGATTTCCCCTGCTCAGGACAAAGGACAAATGCAGACAAAAGAACGAAATCAATTTGAAAGGAAGAATTCTTTTAGATCAGAGCGTTCTCCCGGTACTTCTGTTCCTTCTAGAACCGATCAAAAATCAGCACTTCGAGGTGACCCTTCACCACTTTCTTCCTCAAGTACTATCCGTGATTCAAGAACAGGTCAGCTTGACAGCAAACCTATGTCACTATTGAAATCTTCTGGTGCTGTTGCTCGTAGGACACAGGATATATCTGTTCATTCAGGTAGAGTGGCTTTAAGTTGATATGCCTTCTGTCTCTCAAACTTTTTACTCTTCTTCTTTGTTGGGAGGGGGTGGGCGTTAAAGCCTTTTACATATTCATTTTTATGATGCATTTTCTACCTATGTGAATCAGATGAAGCTAAGAAGCAGACATCTCACACATCCATCTCCACAGGAGCTCCTGCTGCCAATAAAATTAGTAGCTCTGATCAGCGACCTGACCAGAGTAGTGCAAGAGATGATTCTTCGCCAAACTCTTATATTGCTGAGAGACCAACATCTAACACTGGTGAAGGTCCGTCGGATGGGCTGTCCCAGCCGAGTGAATCAAAAAATGTTGGTGAGAGAATAAAGGAGAGTTCTGGGAGACGCTTAAAACACACTGGAACTGGTACTAAGTCACTCTTCTGCCAGAAGTGTAAAGGAAGCGGTCACTTGACAGATAGTTGCACTGTTGATGGGTCTGAATTATCCGCTTCTGATGTTTCTGCTGTAAGAAATTCTAGAGAGGCCCCAAATGGCACCAGCAATCTTAAAGCTGCAATTGAGGCTGCTATGCTAAAGAAGCCTGGAGTATGCTGGAAGAATAGGGTTGTTGATCAATCTGATGATTTAGCTGTGTCAAACACAAATGCTGAAACAACGGCTCAGGATCTATTATCTGGTTCAAGTAGCAGAAGAATGTTGTCTTCCAACGAGGATGGCCATGGGGTGTCTTCGAACTCTATGACTGGCTCTCATAAACTGGAAATCGGTAGCTTGAGGCAACTGTCAGTGCTTCCTGCTGAAGCCCTTATCGGAGCAGGGAATCTGGTGCCTATTCTTCTGTCTGATGGAAAATCTTCATTTGTTGATTTACATAGATATTCACAAGCAGCAATGTCAATTCTTTCGAAGACAGCATTTCCAGAGCATGAATATATATGGCAGTATGATATCCAACTTTATCTTATTTTTTTAAAAGATTTTTCCCCCTAACGATTTTTGATAGGTTGTAGTTGTCAGATTTTATTGCATTTCAGAAGCAATTATTTATGCTTACTTTTTGTTCAGGGGTGCTTTTGAGGTTCAGAAGAGTGGAAGAACTCTTGACCTATGTGATGGAATTCAGGCTCATTTATCAAGTTGTGCATCACCCAACGTTCTTGACGCAGTAAACAAATTTCCTCAAAAGGTCCTCTTTAATGAGGTATCGCGATTGAGCACTTGGCCAATACAATTTCAGGAGAATGGTGTTAAAGAAGATAATATTGCACTGTTCTTTTTTGCTCAAGATATTGGGAGGTAACTGTTCCATTTAAATTTTCTTGCTTTCAGTAAATTGGGTTTCCCGCCAGTACTATTTGTTTTTTCATCTGACATTGATGGTATTATATAATGTCTCAGCTATGAGAGGTGCTACAAAATTTTGCTGGAGAATATGATTAGAAATGACACGGCTCTCAAAGCGAATCTTCAAGGTGTTGAACTTCTGATATTCCCATCTAACCGACTTCCTGAAAAATCTCAACGTAAGGATGACACATATAATGAGATACTTCCTTGAACTTGATATATGTTGCGTTGACATTTTAAGCATTATCTAAGTTATATTATGCAAGCATTAATTATCTCACAATTATATGTCAAGCATGAGGTTCTACAGACTGCGACAAACTTGGTTCACATTTTATTACCTTTCTTTGGCATAGGATGGTACTCGATATGGATGAATCAGGGTTTTGTGAAGTTTCTAATCCTGAACTCTGACGCCAAAAATGAAGTAACCCATTGTTTACTTTTATTACGTATTTCCTGCTTAATTCCCTTCCCTCTATTCTTTAAGCAGATACTGCATGTCTGCTTGGTACATTAGCTACTCTCTACTTGTTTCTTTGCAATGGGGAGTATATTCGTCGGTGCCTTTTGGTTCTCATTCGCATGTAGTGGTGATTGTTATGTAGGGTGTTGAAATGAAAACATGTACTAATGCAAACTTATGCTCTGGAAGATACTTTATGCAAAATGAGATGGAGAAACTGCCTTGTTTTTTGCTTGTTCTGATCATGCTGTTTATGCAGGGTGGAATATGATGTTCTTCCTATGGGGTGTCTTTAGAGTAAAGAAGGTGCAGGCAACAACTGGAAAGCCATCTCTTGTACCCCAAGATACTCCAAAATTAATCATGCCTTTTCCAGAGAATATACGTTGCCTTGGACCTGTAGACAATGCTCCAAGTGGTAACGTTTCCATGGATGGTGAGGTAACTGCTTCAAAGGAGTCTAGCTGTCCCTTAGTTAACGGAAATGCTGATTCTAAAGCGTCCCAAGTATGCAAAGGTGACTCTGCCGACACAATTGTGGAGCATCTGGAGCCTAGGTCCATGTCTTTTGTACCGGCCAGCCACATGAGTTTTGTCCCAGAGAGGAGACAGTTTGGCATTTTCCAGGTGCTGTTTAACTTCATCATATTTGCATAGAGAGCTTCAAATTTGCTACTTCAATCAAGTTTTGAATAGAGTCTCTTTTGAATCCAAAGTTTATATATTCATACACGCATTGCACTAGCCACTAGGGTGCCTCTTTCACGCAAAAGAAGGAAAAAGTAGAAAACACACATTGACAGGGCAAGTCCGATTCTGCTTGAGATCCTTTTGTGACTTTAATATGTTGTCTGCTCTGTTGCTTACTGACTATTGCTATTTCAGTACTTATAATGATATTAGTTGTTTACATCTTGCAAATCCGGGTTCTTTGTGTTGAACTGGTGACCTATAAACAAATCCTAGTCAAGTTTGAGTCCTTTAGTCTGTATTGAACATGTCATTGTTTACATCTTGCAAATCCGGGTTCTTTGTGTTGAACTGGTGACCTATAAACAAATCCTAGTCAAGTTTGAGTCCTTTAGTCTGTATTGAACATGTCAGATATCAACTTAAAGTTCAAATGCGGCTAGTTCTGGCATTGTTGCTTTAAGTGATGAATGGTGTCATATGACATGATTTCAGAGTTTTTATCTTCTTTATTTTAGGTTTGCCATTTCTGGCGTATCATTCCTCTCTTTTGGGTGGTGCAAGGATCATCCAAAGTACTTGGGTGATTTGACTTGCTATCAAGACTAATCATGCTGATCCTTAGATGGATCACAACATTTTCTAATGAGACATTCTCATTACGTCCCAAGACAGTGTAATTACCTTTGGGCAATCTGGTGGTCCTCAATCTTTTATTTCGTTCATGTCTTGCATCATGGGGAGAAAATCTCAGACTTCTATTTGTTTACACTTAGGATATATTGTAATTGTGATATGCGATATTTAGTCCATGCCACTCATTTGTTGCTCACATCAAATGGCAGGAGTTGGAAAGGTAATTGGCTATTATTTCTCTCTGCAGTTGTCCTGATTCTCTTAGATCTTGTCATAGCATATTTATCTATTGCAAATGGTCAACCTGCTGCTTTGTAGTGGATATGGTAGTAGGTTTAACTTGTTATTCACAAATGTTTCTTCTATTTCTTCTTTGTAGTGAGTGTGTCAGCTCAGATTTCTTGTTATCTAAATAATGTCTAATATATCCTTCATGCTGCAGTTGTATGGGTGTACCTAATGCATGATTGTCTTCAGGAGATTTTCCCTTGCTCTCTTTTGCTTATACACTAGTTCATTTACATTGCTGCAGCATTTACTTAATGTACATCATTAATACTCTTTTAGGCTGGAGATGCTGGACGTGAATGCAAAGTGGAAGTGCAAAGTAGTTCTGCACCAGCTGCCAATTCTCTGTCATATCTTAGTACAAAGGAACCAGTACCAGTGGAATGCGGTTCTTTACTTGATAGACAGAAGCCATCCTGCTCTGTTGATGAAGCTGCAGGTCATATGCAGGAGAAAACTTCCGTGGGCAGCATGGAGAAAGGATTCTGTAGCACAAATGGTAGGAAATTTGATATAAATCTGGAAGATGAGTATAAAGATGAAGAAGCATCTGAAACGAGCGGAAGTGCAGCTACGGAACCAACATGGAAGGCGCTCAATAGTGATGTGTCGAACCACCTGAAACGTCCACGTTCAGTGGAGACTGTGATGCAATCTGCTGACTCTGGAATTAATCGGGCAACTCAAATTTTTAAAGATAATGACCTTCTAGTTGAAGAGGCACACTATGACAAAAAATTGAAGAGTAGTATTGGTGGATCTTATGGTAATAGCGAGCAAACTAGTTGTTCCAGCGATGATTTTTTGTCACGGATGCATGGTTCCTCTTATGGACCCTATCTTCCGGATACTGGGTATGATGAAGCTCTGAGTAAAGCACCTGTCCTGGAGTGCTCAGAGAGTGCTGAAAGATATTTCTTCCCTGTTGATCCAAATCCTGGTAAGGCTAACTCGATGCCTTGGCAAATGCATCATCCAGGCAATGTTCGACTTAGTGATAGAGTCCCGAATCTTGAGCTAGCATTAGGTGGTGAGTCAAATTCACAGACTCAGCGAATCCCACCCTATTTAGTTGGGAAAGTAGACAAGAAAATCATTAAGGACCAGGGTGGTGAGACACATCCACCAACTCCGGGAATCCCACCCTTTTTAATTGGGAAAGTTGACAAGAAAGTCAGTCAGGACCATTCTTCAGGTAAGGAAGCAGTTGAAGCGGAGGAGGTAGAGGATGTCTCTGCTTCTCTCTCCCTTTCTCTCTCATTTCCTTTCCCGGAAAAGGAACAACAGAAAGGTTCTGTTTCACAAACTGAGCAGGCAATACCTGGAACAAGACGCGGTAATACACCTCTCCTCTTCTTTGGTGGACTCGGCAACAAGTAGGGCGATCTTGCGAATAACGGTGTGCATTATAATTTATTCACATGGATGCGGTAGGTTTACATCATGTTCATAAGGATACAGGGTTATAATTTTGTTAGGTGTTTGCAGTCAATTTCTCTTTTAGCTTGCAAGTGCAGAGTGACGGCCCTTCTGTATATATAAAGAGAATATTAGCCGTTATGGGCTCTGGTACCATAGAAAAATTAACATTTATGCGTCAGTTTTCTCTTTTAAATATTAGTGATCCCTCAGTGATCTCTTTTTTTCTTTTTATGAAATAAACGCATTTCTGGATGTTGGAAAACCACTACTGTTACCAATAAGGGTTGTGGTGGAGTGGTAAGTACTCCTTCAATTTTGACCAAGAGGTCTCGGGTTTGAGTCTCCTTAGGTTACGGAGTCACCTTTGGCAGGAAGCATTTTACCTCCCGATGTATGTGGGTATGATCATAGTGCATAAAAATGAGGGATAAACATCCGTTGAAAATTTATCTGCATTTGCATCGGGTATTTACATTGGGCAATTTACACAGTTCATAAAAAATAATTTTGTGACTAAAGTTACAGTGGAAAAAAACTCCCTTATTTTAATGAGATGAAAATTATCATAGTGAAAAAGTTGTACAACTACACGTATGACAAAACTAGCCAGCTCTGTTCTAGCTTTGGTTTTATCACCATACTGAGAAGATTTATATGATATGGAGTATGATCAATTGTTCACTTTTTGCTTTTTCTTGAGAAAAACAATTTCTCATATTTGGTGTACTAATAAAAATAAGGATATTAGTAGTTTTATAAGAAACCAACCAAATTGAAAAAAAAGAAGTTCCTTTATTTTTGTTCTCCCTTCCTATTAATTATTTTATTTCTAATGGACACAATTCCTTAAATTTTTATCTGCTCCGTTGCAAATGTCTTATAATTAAAAATTGAAAAAATAGCATTTGTTTTTAATTATTTTTTAAAAATATTTGTTATTGAATTCCTATCCCTCTAAATAGAAAAAACAAAATCCTCAATTTCTTCACTCTTTGTATCTACTGCTCAGCCTCGTCTCCTCCTCTTTCTTCCTCTCATGGCGACCGGCGCTGCCCACTTTTCTTTGTCAGGTACCATCGCCGGCAACTATTTTTCTACTTTCATTTTCCATTGATAAGATAATTCCGGTAAACGATAACACCTTTTTTTTTCTGGTTATTTTCGGATAAAATCTCGGAAATGGGTTATAGCTGCTCGAAACAAACATCCAAGTAGTGAATCTCGAAATTATGAACGTTTCATTTCTTTATGTTATCTACTTTTGTTGTGTGGATCTTCGCTGTGATTATGAACTGCCGATAGTTCGGTAGGATTTATAGGAACATTGATATTGGCTTTTGGTGAAATTAGATTTTTTGTTTTTGATAACCGTGGTGTCTGGGCCTGCACCTGCAATAGGTGTCAAGTAACTCTGTCCACTAAGGCTAGAACAAATCGAAGAAATCACCTAGTGTTTTGCCTTTGCTGGGATTTGAACCTGGGATCTCATGGTGCTCAACACACTTCATTGACCATTAGGCCACACCTTTTAAAATTTTTCTCATCTATATATGTTTTTTTTTTAATGTTATTTCTGATTCTTGCAGTTCGATTAGCTCTAGAGCCTTTATGTAACTTGCCTGGCGGTGTTTAATGCGACCCTTAAATTTATTCATAGTACTGAAAAACTTGACGTGTTTGTTGTGCAATGCATTAGAAAATACTGCATCTGACCAGTGACTTCCTCTATTTGATTATTTCTAACTTCCTCTGTCTCTTGGTCTCATTTTCGGAGTTTTAAAACTTTAATTAGAGCTAATCTGACTGAAAGTAAAACTCTCAAGGTTCAGAATGATAGATATGGGGTCTATGTTTATGACATATAGAGATGCCTGCTTTTGTTTGTCATGAGAATATGATGATTCTCATCCTTCCAAGCTATGTCTCTCTCGGTGTCGTGTCCTCGCCTCGTAGTTTTAAATTTCATCTTTGGAGTTTCCTGAAGTGGTTCATCATGTACTTACTTTACTGGGAAAAGAGTTTTAAAAAATGTCATTTTCTGGTAGTATTGTATGATTGAAGAGAATGCCAAGCTTCTCTGGCCGTATTGGTGAAGTGACAATGTATTAATGTGGCAACGAATCTCTGTGAACTAGGGCTTTTGCTTACTTTTGTCTTGATATTGGGAGTTCCCATTTGAGATGCTTCCCTTTTCTCCCCTTCTAAATTAGGTGCAACTCATGTCAAAGCATGCGAACCTTGGTCTGCAAAGTCCTCCTCGTTTGTCAAGACACCTATGGTGGCTATTCAGAGGAAATCAAACTCTCAAGGAACAAAAACCTCCAAGTTGTCTATTCGTGCAAACTACAGGTATTCCATTTTTGTATGCTTATATCCTACTCACTACTTATTAAGAAACAAATCTGTTGATGATTATTTTAATGAATTGAGACCAGTTGCCGTTAATCTGGTTTGTGCTTAGTTTTTGGCTTGATCATGATGGATAAGCCCAAATATAACTAATGGCCATTACTAGCGTAATAAAGAAGAGTGACTGACTAGCAAGGTTCTTCAATTCTTCCTCTAATTTTGTCTTAAGAGTATGGTGGAGTCCCTAGAGCTGGATGAACTTTTACTAATAAGTGTAATGGATGTCTTGTTCCTTCCCTTTATGATGTTTATATAACTTTGCATATTCTTTGGTGCCCTGAGTTACAACCATGCATATTTAAATTTAAATTTTTTAAGTTGAGTCTCTTCTCCCATGTCCTCCTTATTTCATTTCCGTAAATATGTTGGGCAGCATCTGGTGCCTTTGGTTTGATTTGTAGTTAACAGTCCGGCAATTTAGGGAGTAAGAGGAAAGTAAGCAACAGATTTATATTCGCAAAGTGACAAAAGTATGATGTAACTCTTTTTGTTCGATATAATACAAACTTCTTTTTCTGTTCCCATCTGGCATAGTTGGTAGAGCTTTGTGTGTCTTAAAATTTCTGGTGTCGACTCTACCTTGCTCATCTTTTCCTCAGCTATCTATTTTGTTGCTACTATATTCAACTTTCGTTTAATGTTCTCACCAGTCCTTCTGATTCCTCTTTACAGAAAAGTCATGATACTTACGCGTTTAATTTCTGCCACTCTGTAATTCTTCCTCATTATTTGCTATTAATTGTTCGTGTCAGCAGACGTGATAAGATCTTTGGAGATTTGCAAGTGCCAAATGGCTTACATTCTAGACAAGATCAGTCCTTTCTTTTTTATCCTCACAGGTTCTAGTTCCTAAAGGAATAATCTATATTATCAGCATTTGATGCATCCATGGACTGCTCTCCCTAGTCAGGAATCAGAACAGATTCCTAACTGGAAAGATGCAGCTCTCTTTTTCTCCCAACACTTCATTGCATTCTGCAGAGGTCACTTTCCATCGCTCTGTGTTTGGGAATATCTGATTAAATGTTTCCCTCTTATATCTGCTTTGATGAACCAACTTGATAGAAAGCAGTAGGTGCCCTTTCTGAGAATGTATAGGTGGTCGGTGGTCTACGTTAAAAGATTGCCAATTTAGAATTGTCTCAGATTCATGAATCATTGGTTGCTTTCTGTGCTTCAAATGGTTAATGGAGAACTTTTTCTTTCAAGCACTTAATGTGGATAAGCCTCTCTGCATTGGGCCTCTCTGGCACCTTAAGAAGTCGTATGGAGTTAGGGTCTTTTTTGTCTGTTTTCTTATATTAAAGTAACCAACTGATGAATTAATTGCAGAGGTCCAATGGACAAACCAAATCCTTTTCAGCTGGAGAGTGAAATGATGATGTTCCTTTAATGTTTACTGCACTACAACTTGAAATCTTCCCTCAGAAAACTAAAATTTGTAATCTGTTCCTCTCAGTTTTTTGGAAAATCGGATGGTCCTTACAGAAACCACTTTTTCTGGCACCATAGTTTGATGCATGCATTGTTCCAAGCATCTGAAGTAAATGCTATGGCTACCCCATCTTTCTAGATCAGGAAACTCATCTCTGTGGAACCAAAAGAAACTTTCAGCTTATGAATCACTTAATCAACCACAAATATCATTGAGAAGTACTTTTAGTGCAGATTAGCACATCTGCACAAGTGTCTTATTTGCACTTTTTAATTTTTTTTCTTAACAGGATTAAATATCGTCATCATGGTTGTTGTTGTTGTTGTTTTTTGCATTAGAAAGCAAATGAAACACTTTTTCAACTTTGGTATAACTCCAATAACTTCATGGAGCTTGTTTAAGCTAGCATTCTGGTTCGTGATGAAAGGATGCTAAGCTTGTTACTTTTTAAATGCACAAGTTTCCAACAATAATTGGTTGTCATATTTAATATATGTGTCCATCAAAGTGATTTCCTCCAAATCGTTGGGCCACTGCAAGTGTCGGTCATTTTCTTCAATGGAGGCTTTTCCCGGGCGCTCTCATTTTTATATTAACTAGCAAAGAGGGAACACTAGATTCATTTGCATTATATATAATATCATAGAGGATGATGACCGATGCATTGGGAGAAATAAGAGCTCTTGAAAGTGCAATGTGAGATAGAGTGCAGTAGGAAGAAGCTGATGATTGTGAAACTTCTGTTGGTGGCTGAACTTCAACTCGTTTTTTGAGTAGGATTCTCCAAATTTATGCCCCGTGACTTTTGTTAAGTGAGGAAACCTTGAAGGTAATTTCGGCTTTAGAAATTAGGAGACACCAAGGATGTCACTCTTGTTGCTGGGCTCTATTAAATTTAGAAGCTTTCTCACTTTCTTTTTGTTGATAAATATCAAGTTTCTACTTATTCTCAGTTGATGTAGAGGAAGTTGTTTCATCCCTATCCTTAGTTTCATTTGTAGTTCTACTGAATTATCTGTAGCCTATTAACTTGTGAAGGTTTTATGATCCCAGATATGAAATTAATATGATGTTTCCTGTCTAACTTGGTAAGTGAGGGTACACTTGCTGAATGTGGCTCCTTTCAGCATATGATATTGCTGAGTCATTTTCCTCCATGCCTTTTAATTAGTGATCCAATCGTATGAAAGGATTACAATTTCTGAAGTTGTTTTCACTGATCTGTCCATGTGTGCTCGACTGGTATGTTCAATTTTGCCTGTTGAATGCAGTGATCAAAGAGGTGGAGGTGGCAATGGTGGTGATTTTGTTGCCGGTTTCCTTTTGGGAGGTGCAATATTTGGAACACTTGGCTATATTTTTGCTCCACAGGTAATTATAGTATTGTCTCTTGGTATCAACTTGATTTCTGATTCCACAAAACTGATGTGCTTGTTAGGTATGGTAAACATTGTTGCCTACTTTTTTCTTACTCTCCGGGTCAAAGAATTCCTGCTGATATGTGTGTGCCCATACTGCGATGATTCCTGTGTTTTTTTTTCCATAATGAAGCAGCTTTCTGTAATGGGTACCAATATTCTCAAGACCAACTTATTTCTTATTCAGTAAAGAAATTATTGCTAATTCAAAGAGTTCTCGAGTTAAAGCTACTATTTTGTTGATACAATATTGAGTTTTGGAACTTAGTTTACCCTATTTGCAAAGCTAATTTTCAACTTTACTAAACAACTTATTTGGAAATGAGTTTTCTGAATGGATTATGGCTAACATATTTAGTATTATATATGTGTTTAATGCTTGTTTATCTCTCATCACCCTTTCTTTATCACCTTAAAGATGCAACTGTATGAAATGAATATTGGTGAACCTCCCTCAAGTGTTTCAGGATTTTGTTTGCTAACATAGTTTTCTGTTATCTTTTCACTGCCTTCTGTTATTAGATACGGAGGTCATTGCTCAATGAAGATGAATATGGTTTCCGGAAAGCCAAGCGACCAATGTACTATTATGATGAAGGTTTAGAGGTATAATGATTTCCTTTTTGCTTTACAGTTCTGTATCCGTGTAACACTTTTCTACTACCTGGCTGTGGTAGGCTTATAAATTTTGTTCTATCACTTATTGTATGCAGAAAACTAGGCAGACTTTGAACAATAAGCTAGATCAACTGAACAATGCCATTGACAAAGTATCTTCAGGGTTGAGAGGTGGCAACAAAATGCCTGCAGTGCCTGTTGAGAGTGATGCAGAAGAAGCTACTATGTGAGAACTGTCTTGTTCCTCTTTATGATCGATCATAGGACTACACAAAAGGAGGAAATTTGGGGATATTGAAACAGTATAAGGATCGTGAATTTTCTAGTCTTACCAGATTTTTATTGTCTTTTGAATCTTTTGGAGAGGTTTCATTATGGAACTTGAAAGGAAAAAGAACAAAATATGATTTCCAGGAAGTCGAAGACTTGTGAGTGAAAACTATTTATTCACTTGAATAGTCCTTGAATTCGAATTTCAATTCTTCAAGCAGCAGCATTTGCAGATATTGAAGTTCAGTATTTAAAATGTTGAAATAGCATTTTGGTGTCCAGAAGTAAATATTTCAGTACTTGAAATGTTGAATTGATATTTGATGTCCAGGATGTTATGTGGCGCTTTACCTTCTAATGTGGACTTCCCGGCACAACTTTGGATTTAGATGGGCTTCAATGTGTGTATTGGATACCGGATGGAAAATCAAAAAACGATATTTGATGTCCAAAAGTATTCGGGGAGGTTACAGCCTCTGGGTGTTGCCCTTCAAAGCCAATGATGAGGCATTTGGTTGTATTCGACACTAACACATAAATAGCCAAAATATTCATGTGATCTGGGACCATAATGATCCCCTGCATTGTGGTCCATTACATATCACGAGTCAAAATTTTAATAGTCCAATTTTCAAGAACTGGAAAAAAATGTTCGACTAGTAATGTTATTATGATAAATATCACATTGATTAAAATTTTGAAGTTATTTGAGAAAGGAATTTTAAAAATATCAGAAAGGATAAATTGAGGTAAAAAAACTTCTAATTTATCTGAATGACCATACTTCCACCTCACCCGTGTTGAAGCTCGACTTATCAGAGCTGTAAAACACTCTCACAATTAAGCTAAGGATAAAACGTTTTCTATCAAAAACAACTATCGAAAGCTGACTCCCCCTTCCTATCCATAAAGGGCAGTTCTTTGCTGGACTACTTTGTTACTATCCAAACTGAAGGTTATTTCCTTGTAGAGTAGAAATAGAAAAATTAGGGATTGTAAATTGGGAAAAAAAATTTGAAATTGAATTTCTTTCTCTCTCTAAGAGCAGACATTCACTCTCTTTCTCTCTCTATTATTCTTTCTTTAGGAATTAGGATACTCTGTTCAGAGGTAATTCTTGATCTTTCAACTCTTAGGAGCCCTAATTTGCCCTAATCTTCCTATCAATTTGATTGAATTCTATTAACAAATTTAAGAGAGAATTATCATAAAGTAAATAACTTTATTGAGTGAATTCTTCTCTTAATTGAGTGTCTCTATCATCAGTTTGTCTGTTTCTCATTTTTTTTTTTCTCATAGGCCTTCAAATTTCAACCATGTTTTTCATGGGATGAAAATCTCAGATACTCAAAAAGATAATTGAGCCATTTTCATTTTGTCCTTTTTTTGTGTGAAATGTTTTGCAATATCTCCTGTTAGATGTCTATTTGCTGGGCAATCATTACTTGTATAAAAGAATAAGCATTATACTGAAGTAGCAGTAAAGAACCAATTTTGGCAGCCATATGGAGGATGATAAGAAGACCACCTACAAATACAAGGTAATCTTCTTTTTCAATTTCTATTTCTTCATCTGTGTGTAATTCATCTTTTTCTTTCTTGGGTTTTTCCTATGTATTGAGGAAAAATGTTTCTAGGTTCATAGGAGTTTGCACCATTTCATTTTTTCTATGTCCACAATCAAGAAATTGCTTCTGAATTATTTGTTGTTAATAAAGTTGCAATCCTTTTATGTTGGAAGACTAATTCAAAGTTGGAGTAGGAAACCCAAGTTGTTTTGGACTTGGAACTTGCTAATTTATTCAATTTAGGTCTATAGAGGATTTGTAGCCTAATTGATATAAGAATATGTTTTCCAGTTTCTAGTCAAAGTAGGTCTGATACTATTTGAAATAGAGGGTGTCGCTAGCTATTTTCATGTGTAGAGAATTGTGAAGTTCATTCAGGGATGTATTGAGATTCATGAATAAGTAAGTTATTTTCCATCATTTTAGAACTGATCCATTTCCTTCAGACCAGTGCAGAAAAAGAAGCAACAAAATGCTTTAAACAATAAACCCTTGAAACCAGTGTCCTCATTGGAGAAGGCTCTATATTTTTCAGTTTTTAAGTTTTCTCTTTGTCGAATATTTTCGGGTTTCCCCACTTGTGAGACTACACTAGCCACTAGGTATGTTGTTGTTGAATATTTCGGGTTTGCTCTAGATTAAAATCAACCATCGGTGTTATGTACAATGATCTTCGCAAGGGACTTGGAGAAAGGTTAATAACAATCCCAAATCCAGGGGTGGAGCTAATAAGAGGAAAAGGGGTTCAATTGAATCCTGTTTGATGAAAAATTACACTGTGCAATAGGGTAAAACTGATTAAATTTTTTTTTGTTATATATAGATTGTTGAACCCCCTGTCATATAAGAAAATTCTAATTTAGGTAAAGGGGGTTCAAAAGTTGTTTAAGTAGCAAGTTCAAATCTCAGCTATGACATTCTAGTATTTTCTGAATCCTGTTATATAAATTTCTGGCTTTGCGCCTGCATTCTTACTCTTAACCAAAAAGGAAATGTATAGTAGTATTAATATGATAAGGTTTCCTCTAAAGAATCATTGCCAGTTTTATTTGTGGCTAAGATTTGAGTAGCGTCAGGGTTTTCTTGTTCATCCTTAATATAACTGGCATATAGGAACTAGCATATGTATTCTATCGTAAGGAAATTCTGTTCTTTTAGCTGTAACAGATTATAGATTGTCATATGTTTTCCTAATTTTACTTGATGATCTCATGACGATGTGCTTTTTGCTTGTTTTAAGGATTATTACAAGGTTCTTGAAGTAGAATATGATGCATCCGATGAGAAGATCAGATTAAACTATAGGAAACTTGCACTGGTTAGTCATCCATATTTCATCGAGCAGCACCTGCTACATCCCCTCTATTTTTGAGTTCTCTCTATGTCTCGTCCTCTCTCTTTGTGCAAGCTCACATTTATTTAAGGGAGCGTGTTCCTGACTGCAGTCATATCATTCACGTTGATTGACATGCGCAGAAGTGGCATCCTGACAAACACAAGTGTAATGATGCAGCAACCACTAAATTTCAAGAGATTAATGAAGCTTATTCGGGTAGTTATTTTAATTTTGGGCATAATAACTTCATATATCCCCTGCCACGTGATGCTGATTATTGCTACTTGTCCTGTATGATTTAGCTAGAACTTAATTTGATCTCTCGATATTTTTACCATTGACACCATGTGATGTCTTATTTCACTTAAATGTTGAGAGAAAAAATGGTTTGTATTCTGTTTGTTTGAAGTAGCTATATATTGAATGTATTGCCAACATCAAATTCTCCCTACAAATTTCATTGTCCATCAATCTTTATATTGAGTTCTGATCCTGAAATCTACCTGTGTATCCATTTTAAAATTAGAAACTCTCTAGTTTTGGATGCCTACATCCTTTTCTTTGTACTTGTTGCACAATGTTTTTTGAAATTTTAGACAGAAAGTATCCTGGACCCCTATGTGGAGCATCACAATGTATAGTTAATGGGAGATTATTCACCGCTTACATTATGCAGTCACTAATAGCTACCAATTTACATCCATTGCAGTGTTAAGTGATCCTGATAAGAGACTTGACTATGATCTAAATGGAAACTATGAGATAAATAATTATACCTTGCCAGTAAGGACTTTCACACTTCCATCATGTTAATTTTCCTTTGTTTGAATTCTGATGCTTTGACACTGTATTCTTACTACTTGGTGTTCGAATACAGGAATATCTAGCCAGATTCAAAGGGATGATACTCACCTGTAATGGGCTTGGTATGAGTCAGGATTCAGTCTGGTGAGTGTTTAGTTCAGATTACTTAATTGAATTGATCAATTGGCTCTAAACAATCTGCTGACCCTGAAGAAAAAGAACCTTGGCGAGATTTTTGAAGGACAGCACTTATTTATACTGATTAATTTTTCTCTCCTTATAAAGAAGCAATATTACCATTTTCCTTAGGGGACTGGAGGAGGGGTATTAGATGAATTTTCTCTAGTGTGGAATTTAGCAGTTCTCTTCATTTATTATCTTGTTATGTTGCTTTCCAATTTTCATTATGTGTTAAGGTGGTCTGGCATATCCTAAACTTCTCTGACAAATTTGGTGAAACTTCCGAGGGTGTAACAACTCACACACATTTTCAGACAAATTCTTCCTCATCCTTCCTATGTGTATTTTTTTTTTAGTGAATGGGAAGTGTTTTACATAGTAATAGTGTTACCAAAATAGGAACTTAGAAAGAGTTAGCCATGACTGCAACAAAAACCTGAGCATTTGACTGACTTTTGATGTTCTTTGTTTGGATAAAAGTGCTTACTTCTTGGATATCTGAAAAGATTTACTTATTGTATGTTTACTGTACTACATTTAGTGTTGATTCACGATGTAGCATATCAAGTGGCAACTTTGTTGTAGATTTGCTAATCCATTAAAATGAAATTAGAATCAATTCTAATCCTTTAGTACTTTCATGTCAACACTCTTAATAGTGAATTACCCATGCAGGTCAGAGCAATTGACAGAATTTAACAAGTTGACGGACAAATGAAAGTTGGTGGTCATCTTTTTTCTCGTCTTCACATTCATCGTCTTTCCTATGGTACCTTGCTTACCCCTCCCAGATGTTTATGGTTGTAACCTTCTGTTATCGATGAGATTTATGTCCTAAACTTGAACATTCATCATCTCGCTCGAAGGTTTTCCAGAGCAACCATGTTGTATGTTAACTGACAGGATATCTGTATCAAATATGTCTATGCAACTCGGACAATTTTTACAGTGATGATTCTGTAACAAGTATACTGGAAGATGTGATTGCTAACTTCTTGCTTTCTTCAAGGTTGTATCAATTCACATGTAATATTAAAGATTGAATCTCACTGAACTTGAAATATTAACAAAATTTGATGCCAGAAGCTACTTTTTAGTATATAGAAAGTCTCATCTTTATTCTTCCTTTCTCAAGAGTTTGCGTCCCCATTTGTGGGATTTCATTGGGTATGTTGTTGTTGTTCGAAAGGAGTTGTGTTAGCTACAGTCAGTTGAATTTTCTATATCCCTTTTTTGTTTCTCATTAAATAAACTACCTTTTCTTCTGGAAATCCTAGCTATTCTTGGCAAGATATCGAGAAATTTCATTGCTATTATTCAAACAAGCCTGGAACGTATGTGTGCATTATTCGTCTATAGGTCAATCCTGGATCCGCCACTATGTGCATATTCGTCCATAGGTCAAATGGGTCCGCCACTGTCAAGTCGAATATGTAATTATTGAAATAAGACTCGAATGATGGATATGCAAATGCAAGCATGATAACATGACTTTATATGCTGTTCAGTTTGTATTTTTATGCTTGCATCCTATTTGGTTTCTATTCAATCAAAACAAAATGCCTACCAAACACGACCTTAGCTAATTTCAAACTTGATTTTACATCTTACCAACTACTTTATTTTTAAAATAAAATTTTCATTCAATTATGCTAGAAACTTTTACTCTGTCAAACTCAATATAATATTTTATTCAAACATTTGCTCTTAAGTAGAAACAGCTGCCAAAGCCAAATTGGTTCTACTTTATTAGGAAGTACTCCCTCCGTCTTATTTTATATAATATAGTTTGATTTGGCACAATGTTTAAGAAAGAAATATTTTTTAAATTTATGGTCTAAAATAAGTGATAGATGTTTGTGTGGCTATAAATTATTTCATTAAGGGTAAAGTAAAGCATTTAAAAATTAAATTGTTACTAATTATAAAAAAATGTCGTTAGGACATAGGGAATACTATTTTGGGATATACAGTATTGTTGTTTCTGGAAGAGAGCAGTGAGATTCAGATTTCTTATTATGACTTCCATATCAAATTATCAGATTTCTTATTATGACTTCCATATCAAATTATCAGATTTCTTATTATGACTTCCATATCAAATTATCAGCGTATATTAAATAGCAAGACGAAGTACCAACAAAGTGAAGGGGGAGGACATCCATGAATTATCAAGTTCAAATTTCAGCGGAGCCAAAAAATATTAGTTGATTTTTCCTATTGACCTAAGCTTTAAAGATTAGAATTATCGGTAGAAGGTAGTAGATCAATAAAATAGTCGAGGTCTGCGCAAGAATGGATGTAGGAGTCTAGTGGGCCGGCTATGAGTTCAATCCAATTCAGTAGCTTTTGTTCAAATGATGTAGGGAAAATTATGCATTATAGCAAACTATTAATTCAAAATAAATGCTATAGCTATAATTTCATTTAATTCTAATCTGTAGCAAACACTTTGTCATTCAGAGAATCTCGCTCACCTCTCTCACTTTATACAAACACAAATGTATAAATTGTGTTTGTGTTTGTATAAAGCGAGAGAGAACTGTATTTACAAATACATATCTTTTCGTCTTATACACTTATAATTACACAAATACAGATCTTCCTCTGCCCAGTTCTCTTTTGCCTTTCTCTCTTTCTCGCTTTATACAAACACAAATTATACAAATTACAATGTATAATTTGTGTTGTATAAAGCGAGCGAGAGAGATAGATTTGATATACAAATGTTTTAATTCGATTCAATTGTAAACAAATTCAAATTTTATGCAGATATACAAACACAATCATTGATACATATACATAGTAGTTACATATATACAATTATCTAACCGATATACATATACAATCACTGCGCTTTTATACAAACGAGATGCCTGCCTACGATTTATACAACTGAGATGCTCCATAGCAAACATAGTTTGTTATGGAGCGCAAATAGCAAAACTGTAGCATAACAAACTATAGTTATAGAATGCTAATATGATTTTTATGTTTGCTACACCTAAAATTTTCTCAATAATTTATCTGTATTGAAAATTTCTATTAAATTTGTACACATATTGAAGTTAGTATGAACACAAAGCTGACTCTATTAATACTTGAAGTGATCTTCTAAAATTTGGAATTGATAAAATTGAAATTTTGGCTCTCAACGTGCAAGCTAGCATGAACACAAAACTGACTCTAGTGTACACATCATTGGCAAATATTCCAAAAATAGAGATAACGTACCGTACATATCCTCTGCTCTTTTAAGTTGCCATTTTACAGACATTGCTGACCAAATTTTTGAGTGTTTTATACAATTCTGTTACTTCTAAGTTAGGATGGCTTTAATGTCTAATTTATTAGCTTAAGTAACAAGTATATTAACTTGGGCTACCATTTTTTATTACAAATTCAATAGTTGGTAAAAAAAAAAAAAAAAGGTTGAAAAATTTGACCCAAGATTTTCCTATTAGTTTCTTTCATGAAAAAATTACGCAAAGTGCAATCATTTAGACTGTATTTACAATACATAATTATAGTTTTAATAAAATATGAAATGTGGCTATATTTTGAATTTTATAGCAAATACATAATGTACACACACTAATACAATATGCATTGGTACAACTGATTTGTGTGTTTTCAATTAATACAACTGATATTCTTCTTGAATACAACTCTTTCATTTAGACAATTGATACCCGTCTAATACAACGCTTCCGCTTGATATAATAATTATAACTGCGTTTCATAAATATACAAATTGAAACTACGTTTCGTAACTACGCTTTAAGCTATAGCTATTTATCAAATTTTCTCTTAATTACTTTATCCCTTAAATTTAACCTTTTTAAGGCATCAACCTCTTAAGGATAGATTGGGTATTTAACAAATAAAAATAGTTCCTATTTAGTTCAAAACATCGCTAGCGATATTATCGATGATAATTCATATAATTGATTTCAATTTACTTAATAGTAAGGCAAAATTATTATTGTTCTTGTTCTTGTTCTTGTTACAACGATGCAAATTGCATGGATTGCACCAAGGCATGACATCATTGTATTGTTTTTTCTATGTTTATTTTTATTTAAACCAAATATAGTATTCTTTATTTTTTATATTACTAATAATATATATATATACAAAAAAATGTCATGATCAGTTAAAGGGTCAAGCCTAAACTGAAAAGCATCTTACAAATATATTAATTTGACCCTTTGTTACAATTTGATTCTTCTTGAATCTGCTACACTGTGTGTGATGCAACACCATATAAAATTTGGTGCCTGTTAAATCCCTCTACTTCATTTTCCTCTTCTTTTTTTTAAATTTGTCCTCTCTTCTTCACGCTATTATGTCATTGGTTTGGTATTAATCAAATACGGATTTACCGTGTAATCTACTTTCAGGTATATCTGAGTATATATTAAGAAATTAATTAAATAGTTACTTATGATGATGCAAAAATACATAAATATCAAATTTTGTATTTGTCTATGATATTAATCATTCTCAAACCAACTATGTCATAGGTTTGCTTCTCTTGCAATATTTGCTACTTTTATTTGATAGTATGGCTCTCGGATAGAGTATCAATCTAATCACTCAACTAATTTCATCGTGAAGTGCATTTGGTATAGTTGTAGTTTTGTAGCTATGACTTTGTCCCTTCTCCTTCAATAAAATTGAAATCAACTAAGTATTATATTGATTATGTCAAACATAGATTTAAAGGTTTTTACTAGACAGGAGATAGAATAAAAGCCTCACTGTTAATTTTTAATTTTAAGTAGGTAGCCATGATCAAGATTGAATGTTATATTATAGGTTTGCATCATCTCATAATGAGAATTAATTACACACTAATTAATTTACTTAAAGAATAGTGATTGACTAACCAAAAAAATCAGTCATAAACAACAAAAATATATAAGGTTAAAGTAATGAAGGTTTAGCATTTTTGTATGTTTGATTATTAATTGCCTCTTGAGAGGGTTTAAGAGTTACTCGAGTGTTAATTTCCCACATCAAATTAAGATACATCATCAATAATATATTTAGGTAATTCGATAAATGGAATCTAAACATTGATAAAGATACAAACATTAAAAATCATAGAATAACTCAATATACGTACTCACAAAGTATAGCAGGTTTCAAATCTCAATAAAGAAAGTTAAAACTAGATTTACAAAGCCAAATATAATGTAATGATTTTTCTTAATCATTCAACATTCGAAACTTACTTGAGTTACTAATTTGGATTCAATACTAATTGACTAGACTAATTCGAATTCAGTACCAATAAACTTGACTAATTTGAATTCAATACCAACGTCTGACTTGACTAATTAGAATTGAAACTTACTTTAACTCTGATAAATTTGATAAATTTGATAAATTTAAAGCACGATAAAAGTTTGACACTTTCTAGGGCACCCTTTGATTATTTAACTTTATAAATTATAAAAATTTGAACAGAGCAACATGTATAGAGGATAGATTGAATTCCAACATTTTGTCCCATAAATAATGTATTACATCCAATATTATTGGAACCTATTTTACCTTCTCATTCAAAGGGAGATTAAGCTAATGCTCGATCATAAATCTTGAATCAAATATTTGATCATAAAATTTTTGATCGGATTATAAAAATATGTTCTTTAAATATTTTTAAGTTTCAAAAAATGAATGTGAATTTTCGAAAAAAATTCCATTTTCACTCACATTAAAAATTATTTCAGCTTCTTATTCGTAGAGATACTTACTAAACTAACAATTAGTCATAAATTTTGAAGATCTATCTATAAATAAATGTTTGACCATTATATTTGACCAGATTTGATCTCCAAATATTTTCAAGTTTCCAAAAATTAATCTGAGAAAACTCATTTCATCACTTTAAATTTTTTCCAAATAAAATACAGAGCACAACTCCAAATCCTTATGCATAAAAATTGTAGTTTCATTACGCAGCAAATGAACTCAATAGTTACAAATCAGATCAAATCATTTGCTTTTGCAATTTTGCAGAAAGACAGAAAACAAATCTGTCAAACATTCAGCATCAACACCTATGATCTAATAACAAACTTATTTTCAGCAGCAGCATAAACATATCATTAAGACAACATATTAACCCTTAATTAATCATAACTTCTTTCTAATTAATCATAAAGTTCAAAAAATAAACACAAATTTTCAATGGTTAACAACATTGACTGGAAGAGGAGGAGAAGGAATAGGAAGATTTTTGTTGCAACAACAAGAATTAGGGTTGGAAGAAATGAAAATCCCAATTTGCTCCAAAAATGTTAAATGTTGTGGCCTATCTTTACGCTTCACATACCCTTTCGCCTCTTTTTCTGTATAACATCTGAAACCCTTCTCTCCGTTCCTCTTCCACAGCGCCTCCGCGTAGTTTCTGTGAGCATAATACGCCTCCACCTCCATTGTCTTTGTCTTTCCCGAATCTTCATCGGTCCGGGATTCGGATTCGGGACGGATTTTGATTGGCAGTCTCTCGTAATGGGCCCGGGTAATTCCTTCTAATTCATCCATACGGATCAATCCACGAGCGGAAACGGCGTAAAGTTCGCCGCGGACGTGTTCGCCGGAGCCGGGGAAATTGAGGAGGAAGGGAACACGGTAAGGACCGCAGACGAGAGGGAGACGATCGACGGTTTGGTAAACGCCGAGGAAAGAAGCATCGCCGGCGGCTATCATTTCTTGTAAGAGAACGTGATTTGAAAATCCTCTTTTTAGTGTTCCATAGGTGAAAATAATGGTGGTTTTCTCTGTACCTTCAGTCACCATTGTTACTAAAAGTTCAGAGAAATATCAAAAAAATGAAATTGAAAGCCAAAAAAAAAAAACAGAGGAAGAAGAAAGATGAAGAGGAAATTGAGGAGAAGAGTTGTTTGGTTTTGGAGAATAAAAAGACCAGAGGAAAGGGGCCCACTAAAAGTAAAAAAAAAAAGAAGAAAGAAAAGTTAATTAATTAATATGTGAAGAATAATAAAATAAAAATTAAAAAAAGGGGAACTATGAAATTTTGACCATCTATAATGACCACCACCATCCAATATTCATAAAAAAAAAGGAATAAAATTGGATGGTTGTGAAAGAGATTATGGTGAGTGGTGAGAAAAACAATGGGGAATTGAAACTTTTGAGGGTGGAGGAGAGTCCTAACATTATCAAATTCTACACCAATCATTTATTTATTATTTTGGTACAATCAATGATTTTATATACGACTCTCTCTATTCCTATTTACATGTCATTCTTAAAAAAAAAAAATTCTTTAATATTTATCATTTCACGAAATCAATATATAAATGACATTATTCTTCTTATTTTATCCTTTGAAAGCTATTACTCCCTCCATTTCAAATTAATTGAATTGTTGAAATATTTCACACCCTTTAAGAAAAGAAGATTCAGACATAAATTAGGCATAACTTTCCATTTTTCTCCTTATTAATTATTGTCAAATTTATGATTAAAATAACTAAACATTAATTATATAACTAATTCCAATACTAATTAATGAAGGGTAAATTGGAAGAATATTCTAAAAGTAGTCTTGAAGATTGAACAATTAAGTTAATTGGAAAAATGAAAAATGTCTCAACAATTCAATTAATTTGAAATGGAGAGAGTAGTTTTAAAAGTATACATTTCACCGACATAGAAAAACTAAGTAATTTATGTTCATTGGTCAAATTAGTTAATCAAAGTAAATTAATTCATATTCATTAATTGAAAACTTGACTTCAAGATAAAGTTACCTAGTTTCTTATGGAAAGTGAAACCTAAAATGGTGACAACTAAATAAGAATGAAGGAAGTATTTAATTGTATACATCTAAAATTAGAGGTCATAAATGTCAAATGAAATTAAGTTAAAGGGCATATTTATATATTATATCGCTTAAATATATGTAGCAAGTTTAGGCTTAAGCTTGTCATGATATTTTATTTATATACTTGAATTAAATTTTGTTTTAATTAAATACACCTTAATTACTAATAAAGTATTTTAAGTAGATACTTTTAATTTAAATTTTAAAGAAAATATCAACAGTAATTTCATCGTCTATTCAATAGTTAACTTAATCACATAAAATATATCATCTTCTTAATTATACGTATCAACCTTATTGACCACTAGATCACACTTTGGAATACATAAATAAACCTTGCAACACGTGAATTCAAATTTAATCAATCTCAATGAGTATCAAATACCAAGGACTATAAAAACTTTTTAAAATTTATTTATTTATTTACTAATCATCTCACAATGTGATATAGGAGTAAACGAATATGAAAATATGATATGGACCTAGTCTTCTTCTCTCTTTTTTTTTTTTAAAGAAAAAAAAATGATTTTCCCTATGTGTTTTTGATGGACAAAATTCAGGTAAAATAGGCAATTATTATTCACGTTCACATCTTTAAATCTTAATATTATTCATCTGATATTACAGATTTTCAGGATCTTAATAAACAATTCGATTTAGGAAAAATCCAAGTAATTTACAAAATTAACTTTTATTAAAATAATGTTTTTGTAAGGCAAAACTATCGCGCTTTTAATTCAGCACATTTTTGGGAAGACCGGTTAATTTTGAATGCGAGTAATGATTCTTTAACATTAGTCGGTCGGATCTCCATTTACTATTGCCTGAGTTTCATTTCCGATAAATTTTTATTTTAATTCTTGTGATATTTCGTTAAGTATATTAAATTTTCAATTACTCAAAATATGTTTTTTTTTAGTTTCTTTAATATAAAGTATATTATTTTTAGAATTATATTAATCCATGGTAAGATTGCGTTTAATAAATCTTTGTAATCCAAACCTTTTTCGTAACACGTGCATAGCAAGAATTTAGCGTATCGAGCTGTCTTTTTCTTTTCTTCTCTAGAATTATATTTAAATAAAATATTATGTAATAATATAAATTTAACATTTAAATCCTAAAATGTTTTAAAATATGATTTAATTTGCACATATTAAATACTCCTTCTGTTCATTTTTACTTGCCACGTTTCGCTTTGCGTGAATTAATTTGACAAATCTTTAGAGCTTAATTGAATTATATTAAATTCAATACTTCAATGTTAGATGTTCGAATACACAAATAATTATAAGTTGCAGTATTTTCAGATATATTTTAAAATATTATTCAAAGTTCATGTAATTTGATTCTCAAATAACAAAACAAAACATGACAAATAAAAGTGAACGAAAAAAAAGTAATTAATTAGCTAAATAAAATTTATGTCCCTTTGAAAATATCCCGTAAAAACAACATATTTATTGATGTTTGAAATATCAATCACTAAAAATAGACGTTCGATATTTTAAAATATTATATGTAGATATCAAATTTAAAAGTATAAGTTACATAAATCACATAAAGATGAAGTTATTATCTTTCCTTACTTTTTTTCTAATTACAATAATCCTTTAAAATTAACCAAATCAGGATACATTAATACAAATACATTATTAAAATAAGAAATTTTCCAATCCGGATACATTAGTGAAAGCACGAATACATTAATACGAATACATTATTAAAATAAGGGATTTTAGAAATTTTTAAAAGATATAGGGAAATATGATAAATACTTTACTTAAAGCTATTTAATTTAATAATTTTTTCAATTTAAAATTTGATCTAAATTTTTGTTCGATTCATCCGCGAACTTCTTTTTTCTCTGGACAGTGGAGAGAAACTTATTTTCTTGAATTGCTCAGTGAGCTTTTCAAGATAAGCATGGTATGTCAAATTTCATATTTGGTTTTTCATTTCTTTTGAATTTGGCAGATGATAAGCGTCGAATCCCTAAATACTTCGATTTCTTATATTCGATTCAATTTTTGGTAATTTATAATCGGTCCACCTAACATATGTAAAAGTTAGAAGATTTGCTTTTTGAAACATGTGCTCACATGATTTTTTAAAGAAAAGAATCTTGTGAGGGGACAGCTGTCTCTGCGCCCAAAAATGGGCTGTTGGGGTACGGCAAAAAAAAAATCATTGTGTCACCCATCTTTGGTTATTCACACTCGCACGGCTTTTGTACTTAGTAGTACCTCTTTCTTTTCTCCTTTTTACTAACTTTTTCTCCAAATTAAATTTATAAATATCATATTTATTTGTAGGTATAAATTTATATCTTTAATTAAATATAATATAATTTTTATCTTAAGTATGATTATGAGTTGTTTCATTTTATTTCATCAAATTTAAAATCATTTTATCTTAGCTTTTAGGTAAAATAAATTAATTTAAAAATTATAATTTTAAATAATTTAACTGCATATCAAATATTCCCTTAGTAGAATAAGATTAGTAATCTCTAAATTATTTTATTTTAATATTTTTTAATATAAACGATAGAACAAATTATCTCATAAAATATCCATCTCCCCTTACTACTTTTCTCTATTGCCCACCATTAGTGCTTTTCAAATCTCAAACTAGTGAGTGAAAAGATAGTTAGCTTATCAAATTGGACAACTCAATATTCCATTGTTCATTTTTATTTATTTATTTATTTATTTTAGACTTGGCATGTTTTAAAAAATATAATAATTAATATAAATATTTTATTATAATATTTATACTAATTAATATATAAATTAAAATTTTAAAAATAAGTAATTAATATTAAGAATAAATTTTATTTTCTTTAATATACTAAAAATGATAAATAAAATAAAATTTTATTTTTAAAGTGAACGGAGGGAATATTTTTTTTCTTTTACTTTTGATTGTGAAGTGATATCCCTAATGGCTTATTAGTGGGAAATACATTTACACGAAGAATGGTGTCATTCCATGTTTTCTATTCTCTTGATGCAGAATAAGGATGTGTTTGGTAAGGAGAAAATATTTTCACGGAAAATATTTTTGTAACAAAGATTTTAAAGGAAAATAAATGAATTTCTTATTTATTTTTGTGTATTTAATATGTATATAAAAATAATTATTTTTAAATATGTATATAAAAATAATTATTTTTAAATATTTATATATAATCTAAATAAATACGGGGCATGAGGTTTGGGGGTGGTGGGGATGGTGGCTAAGAGGGTGGGAAAAAAAGTGTGTTGGAGAGTGGAGAGGACCTTAACCAATGTGAAACTTATTTTCTCTACTCCCAATAAGAAAATCATTTTTTTCATTTCTAAAGAATTTATTTTCTAACAACTGAACATGAAAAATGAAAAATATATTCCTCCATATCGGTCCCTAAATAGCTAAACTCATTATATTACGATTCTTTTTCGTGTCAATTTATGTGATAAAAATTAAGGGGGAAAAACTTGTAGTGTAAATTAAGTCAGACATTTGTGTAATAGTAAACTTATAAATTGTCTCATTAAAATAACGGAAAAGGGGCCTAAAATACTTCTGAGATAGGGTAACCAATAGGATAGTGACACATCATTAATGAATTTGTTTTTTGAGGTTATGATTTAGTCCGTTAAAGATAAGGGCAAAATAGAGCCAAAATGTTGATGTCAAGAGCATTTTAGGCCCGAACGGTAGAAGAAGGGTAATTTTCTACCAATTCGCATAGTTCAGGAGTATTTTAGGCCCTTTTCCGTTAAAATAAAAATAAAAATTTTAATTTTTTTTAATAAAGGAAAGTATCTTTTTCTTTTTTATACAAATAAAAAAGTGTGTCACGTAAATAAGAAGAGACAAATATGAATTAAGTTCAATAGCAACATAAAAAAATCGTGTTCCACCATGAATTAATCAAACCGGATTAGTTTATGAGTGCAATTTGTTAAAAGACCATTTCATCTTTAATTAAGCCATACATTCAACATGAAAAGTGGCATTTAAATGGAGAATTTTTTTCTAAAAAAGAATGGGAAAGTTGGTAAAGATGAGTAAATAAATGGCAATTGGAAATTTGTCAAAATTCAACTCATTTACCCGTTTAACTTTTTCATGTATGTATGCATTCAATCATACATAATTTAAACACATGTTAAAATTAATTAAAATTTCAATCTCATACATTTGAATGTGGAAAAAAAGTTTGTTTTTTTCTTAAAGTTATTTAATACTGAATATCCATAAAAAAAAAGTAGTATAAAACAATTTTTTACTTAAATAAAGCAACCAAGATATATAGGACACACCACATAAAATTTAACAAACAGTAGAAGCAAAGTCCCACATAGTTACGTCAAGTAGCCCAACTTGCCATGTCAACTAATTGAAGCATCAATCCTACACATTTACTTACACTTTGTTTGAAGGGTCGTTATACATTGTTTCATAATTTAACGTATTGTATAGTGTTGTATTACATTGAATTGTATTGTTTTAACGAATATAACGTTTGGATAGATTGTATCGTTCTCTATCATTACATAATGTCACATATTCATAATTTGAATGATAAACCTATAAGAAATTGTAGTGTATGGGGCAAAACTACTATGAAAAATAAGGTAGATGATAAAATAAAATAATTAAATAATAGAATATTTAAATAACAATCAAAATAAACATTGTATTTAGACTAACAATACAATACAATATAACGGGTAACAACCATCCAAACAAGGTGTTAAAGCACCATTTGATTACAGATGAAAGCGAAACATGGTAATTAATTTGAGATGGAGAGTATTTATTTTATCACAGTTTATGATATTCTTTGTTTTTTTAGTTTGTTAAGTTATTAAATTAAATTTACAACATTAAATATAATCTCTTTTGTTCAAATCTTGGTAGATAGATTTATCATGCACTCGTTGTAATAGATAATTCCATTGAATTACGCAAAATGGATGTAAGATGATCCAAATACTACTGCAATCTAAAAGGCAGTCCGATGCACTAAAACTCTCTGTGTACATGGAATCCGAGGAAGGACCGGACCATACTGGACCGTACTAATGCAATCTGAAAAGGGGAAAAAATATACAGGTACAGATTATCATGGGGCATTGGACAAGATTTGCCTCATCTCTTCTACACTTTGCATTATACAGATTCTTTCACTAGGCAATGCGTATCACATAATTAAATTCAAGAGGCTGGACTAGAACAGAGATTTTTGCATTTTCGCTCCTTTTCGTCCAAACAAGGATGGTAGCATACATAAGAGGCTAGAGCAACACATGCTAACAAGCAGCTATTTTATTTGTAGCTCGAAAACAACATTAGGTGTGCCTGCATTGCAGTTCAAAGCAATACGAAAGAACTCAAATTCCATTGGATGCCTATACCTGACTCGATAACAAGATTATCTTCATAAACGGATAAGTAGTTAGCAAACACGACTTCTTCACTTGATGTCATCAATCCAGTCACCATATATCTTACTAATCTTTTCTGGCCCTTTCCATTTCTGAATGACCCTATGGCCAGTCCTCTGGACTATGCCAGAGGGGCTTTGCACTTGAACGCCCGGTCCCAAATGGTAAACATCTGTATGAGGTGCTGAAATGGTCGAGGGTACCGTACTTTCTGCTGTTTTAAAAGGACCCCCACCTTGCTTTAAGTCTGAAGGAGTAGATAGAGAATCTGTGCCTTCTATCTCCACAAGTCCTCCTCCATAGTTGTGCAATTCTGCCAGATAGATAGCTGATATTAGCACCATATCAAAAATATACAAATAGAATTAGGGAAAAACAAATCGATAGGGTGGGTGGAATATCGAGGACATGTTTAGAAATGAATATCAAGTTCAAAATCCAAATAATTTTGAGGTACATCCCAAAATTGGCAAAGCCTCAAGTCATCTACAAGTAATATGCTCTGGTGATGTAAGGTTATATTGATGCGGAATTTCTGACTAAAAAAGTTGCTAGTTTATACAGATCTGCCTACACAAAAAGCAAAGACAGTTCCAAGTATACAAAGTCAAGTCAAAATTCGATTTCTTCCCCGTGCTTCATAACTCATATGATTCCTTCAGCACTGCTAGTCCAATGACAGATTATTTTATAATGACACACTCTCCCGGTTACACATAGCACAACTATACTAGCTTCAGTATATATGAAACTTTGACACCATATATATACATCTGATTACAGCACCTCTTTTGTATAAATTGGCATCTAGTTTAGTGGGTCCAGCCCTGCTTAACCATGCCCTTACATACAATCACTAAACAAACTAAAAATTAATGGGCATAATGTAATGTACCAGCATGACAAAGTCGGAATCCAAACTAGCTAGTAATGTATTCACCTCTATCACACACATCTAATTGTTAGCTATATCGATGATTTGTCTACTTACATTTGTGATTAAAACTCAGTTATTTGTTTTTCAGCTTTCCCCAGAAAGGCCAGTGATGTACGAAAAAAAGATCGTTCAGGTGGATCTTTTCCCGGGTTGCAGAGGGATTTTTAAGACAAATTAAGAATTATCTAAAAACTGAAGATTCTCTAATCTCACATTTGTTTGCTAGACTGACATACAAATCTCTAAACAAACCAAATAAATTCTCAGCAAAAACTGAACCTAATGTAAATATACCAGCATGACTTAAAAGTGTTAATCCATAATTTCAAATAGATGGTATCACCTGCCTGGATATTTCATATATCACTTCATGCTATGTCCTTCGTTACATCAGCATGGAAACAATTTAAGAAGTACTGTACTTCTCTCCATGCGAGTATAGATCTTTGTCCACCTTTTGTTTATGAATAAAGATAGACCTTTATCCTCTTTGAACACCTACAATCATCAGTGTAGTGTTACACCTGATCCATGCATTTGGAGGTCTATGTAGAACATGACTAAACCATGCCTACCAGTTTTCTCTCATATTTTTATTTTTCAATAAATCAAGAACAATCATCCCACGATTTATAATCTATATGTACTACATGTACCTTTTGTCGGATGTGACTATTTCTAGTAAAAAGCACATCCATCTTAACATTTTTATGTCTATGACACTCGTATAGTGTGCTGCACATTTTTACCCAAACCAAAATTTAACCAAGTAAAAATAGATATAAAAAGCACTATCTAGCAACACTCACTAAAAACAATAAAAATCACATCTCATATACCAAAAAAAATAAACAAAAATCACATAAATACCTGCCCCTCCATGAGCAAAATGGCACTTGTTGCCAAAAGGGCAATAACCAGTGGTTTCCCACTTATTACAAATTCTTGTTTTCCAGTTAGAAGGTTTCAGGTTTGCTCCAGCAGCATTATTACCGAATCCACCAACCGTGGGAGTCACACTTATTGCAACACTCTCTCTAGCTCGATATTGTTCATCGTGAAGGAAAGTGCAAGTATCTCCATAAGGGCATCCTTCTTCAGTATAAAACTTCTTGCAATGCCTCCCGTTGTAGGACCTTTGGGACTCTGCACGCAGCTCAGGAGAACTGGCAGTTGGTATCTGACGTTCTTCTCTTGGTTCCAGCATCACTCCTCCTCCACGCTCACTTTCATGTGCAGCCACTATATCTTGCCAATTAGGAGGCGGCTTGCGCAGCTCCTCTATGCCATGAGCAAAGTTACAATTAGTAATATAAGGACAAACCCCAGCGCGGAACTTGCAACACAATTTAGTTTTGAAGAACATTTTTCCAATTGCTTTAGCCCGATTATTAACTGAATCTACCCCCTGCACGCTCCGTGATCTCTTGTGGGGAGGATCACTCTCGGATCGGTTTTGGGAATGTCTACCATCCTGATTCGAATACGAAGGGGTCTCGGACGAGAGACCAGCATTCCAGGCTCTATAATCATCCTCAGTAGCCCAAACTGCCTGATCAGGAAAACCAGAACCCCAATTGTCAAAGCCACTAACATCATTCCCTCCAGCAAAACTGGCTTCTCCCATGAAATCCATGAAGAACCAAAGCCCCCAGCCAAATATGCTCAAAACCACCAAAACAAATATACTATGGAGTTATTCAACATACAAAAACAAGCAACCCCAGATCACGAGCAACAAGATTCAACTCTTCCAACTAAAAAAAACAGAACTAAAAGATCAAGACAAGAATAACAACTTAAAAGTAGGAACTTTTTTTCTTGAGAACAAGAAAGGATAACATTAAAAATTCAATCTTTAAACTGAATTAAACTCTAAACCCACCAAGGCACCAACATGAAAGAACATTTTTAGTGGAATTCGACTTTTCAATCTAATTCCAGTTACTCAAAAGGAAAAAGGGAAAAACCCAAAAATCAAACAAGAGAAACTCAACCATCAAATCAAGAAAGCAAATCCACAAAGGAAAGACTAGTAAAATCCTTTAAAAAATACCCATAAAGGGAAAGAAACAGTTGAAGCAACTTCAGATCAGGAAAAATGTCAAACTAAATAGGATCGAACTCGCCAGATATTTGGTAACTCCTTAATCTCCTCGAAGAGCAATGTTGTTATTATCAGTCTGAAAATATAGTTTTCTCCACTTCAGTTCTTTGTGTTTTCCGGTCCGAATAAGAATTTTTGAACAATTATTAATTATTGCAATAGCTCTTCGTCACATTTATTTTTCATATTTACATAAGTCTCCCCTGTGGTTGAAAGAATTACAATGTTCTCCCTATTTTTAAAAAAATTTGGTGTCTAGTATTCATTTTGAAACTCGACTAATTCAAATTCGCTTCATAAGTCTTACTTTGGAGATAAAGTGCTACCTGTCAGAGAGAGACAGAGAGGACTCATTTCCAAAACTCGAATTCGAAATCTCTCATAAAATGAAATCATTGCCTAGTGATCTTAAATGATCATTTTCTATTTATTTATTTATTTATGCACATTCATTTTAAAACTCAACTAATCCAAATTCACGTCAGGAATCTCACTTATAAGTTAAAACACTACCTATCAAAGATAATTTCATTTTCTAAACTTGAATTCGAAATTTCTGATTAACGATGAAAGCTTCCTTACCTCCTAATGATCTTAAATGATCACTCTTTTTTCTTTATATTTATTTATTTGTGCACATTGATTAATTGTCAAAAAAGAAAATATTTTGTGTTTTTTCTAGTTATAATCCTATCTTATCCTAACTTAGGAAAAACTACATAAATGTGCCATAAAATTCAAAATAATTACATGTTCATACTCAAATCCAAAGTAATTAAAAAAAATACTCATTCTCTCATAAATAATTACAGCCCATACCCCCTTCATTAAGGCTGATAATTTTCGCTTAACTTATACTAAATCAGTATCATATACTGTATTGGTATCATTAAGGCTGATAATTTTGCTTAACTAATAGTAAATCAGTATATATATATACTGTATTGGTATCATTAAGGTTTTTTGGTCAGAAATTACTCATTAGTCAATGATACTATAAGAGTATATGTATATTGTTGTGGTATATATATACTCTTATAGTATCATTGACTAATGAGTAATTTCTAACAAGAAACCTTAATGATACCACAAAAATATACATATACTCTTATAGTATCATTGACTTGAGTAATTTTTTAACAAGAAACCTTAATGATACCACAACAATATACATATACTCTTATAGTATCATTGACTAATGAGTAATTTCTGAATAAGAAACCTTAATGATACCAATACAGTATATATATACTGATTTAGTATCAATCAAGCAAATTTATCAGCCTTAATGATACAATACAGTATATGATATTTATTTAGTATCAATTAACCGAAATTAGTTGGGAGTATATAGTGTAACTTAATGATACAATACAGTATATGATACTTATTTAGTATCAATTAACCGAAATTAGTTGGGAGTATATAGTGTAATTATTTAGTGGGGTACGAATGTACAGGGCTATATGTTTATAATTATTTTGCTTTTATGGGATATCTGCTTAGTTTCCCCTAACTTATATGATGACCAAATTATAGAAAATAATCCACTAAAATAGGATCTAAATATAGATTTCGAGCTTTCCCCAATATACACCTAAACCTTTTGAAATCTATGTAAAAAGAAGCAAATTCAATGTCCTTAAATCTTTTGCTGAATCCATTAAACCAATTTTTACGTGAATAATTACAATGAATGTCAATGTACACAACTCAACATCTATGAATGTGAGAAAGAAACTAATGCTATTAACCACTAAACTGATGTTCAGGCCAGGTTGTGTGCACCTCGATTAATTCCACGAGGCATCTACTACCTCCCGCCAGCACACGTACCGGGTAACTTTGAACACCAAGACTTTGCTAACCTTCCGAGTATTACAAGCTGGAGATCTGATCGGAAGCTATGTCTGACCAAAAAGTTGAGTTCCTGCAGTGGACGGAAAATGACTCCGCCAATCCAATAGCGTCTTGTACCCTAAGCCTAGTACCTTGTTGTCCTACAACTACAGATGCAACCTTGGACGCTATGGAACCCATGTTTTTCAAATCAGACACACCCCTCAATATTCCATACAAAATACCTGACGCATAAGCATCCCCTGCGCCACAGGTATCCATGGGCGTGCATGGTGACGGAGGAATATAGATAGCTTCCCCTTTCACGCCAATGTAAGAACCTTTTGGGCCATCTGTGACGGAAACTAAAGGGACGAAATGGCTCAGGTACCTTGTAGCAGAAAGGGGACTTTCATTTGATGAAAAATGACAGAAAGCTCTTGCTTCTTCGCTGTTCGCGAATACTATATCTGCATAATTTGCCATGATTTCCCTGGACGAAAAATGTGGATAATAGTAAGGATAAATAACGCTGTAATAGTAAAAGAAACAAATTCATGCTCACTCTGTACATGTCTAAGCAACAAATTTTGTTTTTCTGACTCAAGTGTTTATGACAATTTCAGTGTACTGCTAGCCGCTAGTAGACTTTAGCCTGATCAAAATAGTTCTGTTCAAATCGAGGATCCGAACTCCGAAGACCAAGTTAAACTAGTTATCCAAGCTTTTCTCTTTCTTTCTACTTTTGCTTTTATTAGAGTGGGTTTTTTCCTTTTTTGGAAGAGGGGGTGGGGGGGCATTTTCAGCTTTATTATGCAGAAGCAAGATAGAAAATAAGGTTTTACCAGTAATCATCATAATGTCTCTCAATGCAGGACACATCTGAAGCTGTGATGGCAACTAATGCTCCATTCTTGCGGGCTTCCTTGCAGACTTTCGAAATTGTTCGCACTGTGTCAGGAAGTTCAAACAAGTATCCTTCCACAACCAATATATTTGTTTTAGTAATTGCCTCCGCCAAGCATGGGTCATAGTTTATCCTTGATGACGTACCCTGATGTCACAACAGGAGCAGAGAAAAGCAGTTAAAAAGACATGCTGCAGAAGGGACTCGCTGAAAGAAGATGAGGAAAGTAAAATAAAGCATTGATGCAATTTGAACCAGTGACCAAGGTTTTTTGTCCTTGTGGAAAGAGGTAGAGGTTGCGTTTCCTACTGTTCAAATAAATTTCTCAAGTACGATTAAAAAGAGATGTTCTATCCTATGTCGCTCGGACTCTCCAAAATTGTTGCCGCACCATGTCAGATTCCAAAATGCACTACTTTTGGACTATACAACACGCACCCGTCAACATTTTTGAAGAGTCCGAGATAAGGCCTACGACCTCTATCTTGTTCATATGAGGCTCATAACACTGTATCATGGCAAAAGAAAAAGCAGCTAAAACAGACGGTCTTCGCTGACTAGAAGTAAGAGAACAATGCATATTGCATACTAGTCTTTGCTGAGCCACAATAACCCATTATTTATCCCACCAAGGAGAAGACCGCGAGAAGAGGGAAATTCTCTATTCAGTTTATCTTTTCTTCTCCATTAAAAGAAAATATCACACCTTTTTCTGGCTCCTCTAGTTTGCTTCTTTTCATAAAATGAGTACACTAGCTCAGAGCCAGGCAAAAGGCTTGTTGAACCATTGCTTAAAGTGGTCTACTTACATAACATAGTATTAGCCAAAGTAGTAATGTTTAAGGTTCTTCCTGAGGTAAAGTCATTACAGGTCAAAACAAAAGGTTCAATGGGTGAATTGATCAAGAACTATTTCCCTTGAACCATGGATCATCATCTCAAGGAACCAATTGAGCATACTGCAAGTAGATATCCATAGATGGGGATAGGGTGACAGGTTTGGAACTCTGGCTCGTATGCTATAAGGTCTACAATTATGTCTGGGATAGGGTTACTCTAATCCACTCAGCACCCAGCTAGCTATCATTTCCATGCATAAAAGGAAATGTGTGAGTTACTATAGAACATTTACTGACCTGATATGCTAGCATTGTTCGCTGAGCATCCGAAGTTGTGAGGACTATCACAGTTCCTGTCGTCCCATCCTTCACTGGTGCTGATAAAAAATTCACATTTGCTCGTCGAAGTTTGGATCTATATACAAAGTGATACAGCTCCTGTCAGTGGTCAGTCTAATTGACGCACTAAGATTAAAACCAATCAATGGACAGTATACAACAAACTCTGTCAAGCTCCCCATTTAATTGTTGGAAGGTTTAAATATTTTTCATATATAAATCATTAGAGTGGACATTCATTCAAAAATCTAGGATGCATAATACCAAAAGACTATATGTCTCGTAGCTAGTGAAATCTCAAAGAGCCATGTACAGCTTGTAGTGAGAGTTTTTGCAGTGGTCCTGCCCCCCACCCGATGACTGCAGCACCATAATGACACAACATGGGGAAAAAAAGTGGGAGTGGGGAGATATTTGAATAGTGAGAAATAGCCTAGTGGTAAGGGCCCTCTGCTTCCAATCATACAATTGAGGGTTTGATACACCAATGGAGTAGAAGTAGGAAAAGCAGTTGTTGAGGTCCTAAGTAAGGGGTTCGAGGGGAGGACTTCACAATATCAACCCCCCACCCCCCGAAAAAAAAGAATGGGCTAAGACTAAAAGAGTTGAACTTTACCTGTAAAAGCCACCCAACGGATCACTTCCAATACTACCAGCCAAAGTTACATTCAGAGCAGGACCAGCTATTGACTGACCACCAAGCCTGGCCAAGGCGACCAGACTATTAGAAAGTGATCCACCCGCAGCAGCCTTGTAGCTGCATCCATCCATCGCACTCAGAACTTTACCCCTTTCCTCATGATTGACGACCTTTCTGGTACCCTTCTCTAATCCAAGCCTTTCCAGAAATTCATTGTCAACCATGCCAGAAAAATCAACCTATATAATCACCAACGCACATCACCACATGTAAGAAGCTGGTAATGTAACAAAGATATATCTGTCTATTGTCTCAACATTGTGAAACTTCGGTGGTAGCAATGACAAACCAAACTAAAGCAATACATGAAAGTTAATAATAATGCCAGTTAGGACAGTGTGGTGCATACTGCCATAGTGTCTGTCATTCATGAAAGATAAGTTAAGAAGACAAAGGATTAATCTCATTTATTCTGAATTAGAAATACATCTAGATATAGCTTTGGGGTATTTATCAACAACTAAGTGAATGCAAAACATTATCTGTACGGGAGTAGAAAGCATAGCATCCTTCAACCTTTCAATTTCATCCTAAGAAGAAGACCCATAGGAACTTATATACAAACTTGTTTTCCGGATTCTTTCCCTACAATGTAAGATCACCTTAATATGGGATTAATCAAAATTCCCATAATCCACTGTTTGTCATAAAGGGAATACAGAACTGCTCCACTTCATGTATAAATATAAAACAGCACACTCCCTCCGTTATTCGTCTTCCTTTTCTTTTTAGTCCTCTTCAAAAAGAATGGTTCTTTACTCTCTTTTTTAGGCAATTTTGGTATATTATCTTTTAATTTAAGATCACGAGCTGTGCCAAATCAAAACTAGACAATCAAAATTGAAAACGAAGGGAGCACATTCGAACAGTTAGGCATCCTCTAAACTGCAATAAGTATGAAATGAAAAGGGGTGCAAGGGAATTTACCATAGCTTGGCCAAGACCTACGACATCCCATCTTTGAGGAAGATCAGAATTCGAATAACCCACATCTTCCTCATCAACAATCAACACTTGGTCTTCATCGTCAGTCTCAGCCCCTTGTTCACCACTTTCACCCGACCCAATGTCCGAGCTTTCCCCATCAGAATTTCTACCAGAAACGGAAAATTCAAATTCAGAGGAAGACGAAAAAGCCCTCGGAACCACATAATCGGCAGCCGACATAGAACAACCCGAAGAAACGAAAGAAAACGAACCGGAACCGAAACTTCTATAGCTTGACGCAACATGACTGAAATTAGACTGATTCCTTAAAAGGGTTAGTAGAGAAGACGGCGGAGATGAAGTTTCAGAAGAGAAAGTTCTGGTAACTGTAGAAGATGCAGAAGAAGATAAGGAGAGAAGAGAAAAAGACATGTTTTTTTTTTGTTCAAGAATTACTATTTTGGGGTGAAATCAAGAATAGAGAAACAGGGTATTTATGGGTTATTAATGTGGTGATGATAGTGAAAAACGAAGCTCCGTTCGAATCTGGTGTCCGCCGTCTTCTTCGCAGGGAGCAAAGAGCTTACGTTTTCTTTTGCCTGCGCGCTGAGGGCCTCAGGCTCCGGTCACCGTGAACGTGGGCTGAAGTGTATCGCTACTTTATCATCAAAACTAGCTAGCCGACTATATTATAAGTATATATATATTTTTTTTGGATAATCTTTTTATTATTATTTTAGCCTACGTTATTTCTTTCCTTTCACCTTTTTTCTTCTACAAAATTCTTCTGTCGTCTATATTATTTTTTAAAATTTTATCATATGAAGAATATGAGAAAGAAAAACAAGGGAGAAAATTATAAACGGGAGAATTCAATATTTACCTACGAAATGAAAATATAGGTAGTCAATTAAAGATTTTTCATTTGATATGTGTAATTGAATTTAATTGGTTAGTTTTTCACTTGTCAAAATAAATCATTTGTTAGCTTTTATATTAATAAATAACACTGAATCGATAAAACACTATTTTAAAAGAAATAACACAATCATATGTTATTTTTTGATTTTCTAGCGGATTGCATTAATTATTTCTCGCTCTCTCCTCCTCCCCGCCCCGCCTCTCTCCCTTCTCCCCGCCCCGCCTCTCTCTCTTCTCTCCTCCCTCTCTCTTTCTCTTTATTTCGCTAGACTCTCTCTTCCTCTATTTGCACATCTTTTTGTTATTATTCTTCAACAATAGTTACATTGAGCCGTCAATATTGATTGTATTGCCAATCAATTGCAAGTCAATATTTGAAGGGATTAAGTTAAAAATCATATCTAAATACTTATCCTTGTAAAGTCAAGAAGGATGTCACTGTTATTGTTACCCCATTTTCGCTATGGATTTAATTGATATTGTTGAAGTGAATCTGGGTGATTTTTAGTGTATAGTATGTATCTATACATAGATACACTTGATATATTAGTACATATTTGATATTGACTTATTTTATGAATATATTCATGCATATTTGATACTACGTACATATTATATGCATTAGATACATCAAAATGATATTAGATATACTATATGAAAATGATATTGAATACAAATACGTTGGTAATTGTTAAACTGATACTGAATATACAGATATATTCAAATAAATTGATACAAACTTATGCATATATAAGTTAGATACATGTTTTCAAAATTGATATTTGATAGACATACACACTCATAGAAATTGATGCAAACTTACGCATACATAGTCAAATATATGCCATCATATTCTACTAGATACACTCATAGAAATTGATACAAACTTATGCATACATAGCCAAATATATGCTATCATATTCTACTAGATACACTCGTAGAAATTGATACTAAACACATAGATACATGAATTTGTGTAACACAAATACATAAAGGGAGAAAAACGAAAAAATAACGTATCACAGGTATACATGTGAATCACACTTAAAATATGATGTATCAAAATCAAAACTCAAAAAAAATATGTAATTTTCAAAATTACAATTTCGTTGATTAATTAACACCTATACTAACGTGCTTCATAAAATTTGCTCAAATATAGTTAGGCCCTCTGGAAGGCCCATAGAGATCCCATGTCTAGTTAAAATGGCAACTTATAGAAATTCCACTAGTTTAGAAACTAATTATTTAAATACATGTTAGTTTACAATATTATAAATCTTACTAGCTTTTTGTGTGTCCAGATTCGTTCAAATATATGTATTTTTCATATATGGAATCAAAATTAGGTGTATTTGTTCTAAATGCAATGTATCCAAATAGATAGATATGTATTTTTGATGCATAGACAAATCTCGCTCGCCACTCTCCTATATACATGGTATTCCAGATACATGCGAATCACACTAGATACATGTATCTAGTATGTATCTAGTGTGATTCATTTGTAGTCACCTCTCTCTATTTCAATGTATTTGGTAGCAAAAAATATGTCTCTAAGTGTATTTAACTAAAATATAATATGAAATTCTACTAATTAATGATACAAAATGTAATTATTTCAAACTATAGAGAGAATTAGTAAATTAGATAAGAATATTTGTGTAATTAGATAGTTTTTTTTTATCTTAATTAACATGGCAAGTCTAGATTTTGAGAGTAAAATTTTTAAACTTTGACCTTAACTACAACACAAAAAATTTAAATGTACTTCCTCAGTCCAACAATAGTTGTCCACTATTGATTTAGCACCCCTCTTAAGAAACAATAAATAATAGGGATAATAAAGTAATGCTTTAAGAAATGTGTTAGATGATAAATAATATTTAATAGCAAAGTTAAAATACATACAAAAGTAAATTATGTCTTGATTTTCTAAATTGAACAAGAATTGTTGACAAATATTTTCAGTATAATGAACAACTATTGTTGGATGGAGGTAGTAATAATTAACCACTTATAATTTAATCAAATAAAATCTTGGTTAAGACTCGAAATTCCACACATAAATTGGGTTAGATCAGAATTGTGCGCGGTAAATGGTCCAGTTGGGGCATGGCGGAAAAATCAGGAAAAACAGCGGGAGTAGATGCAGAAGGGAGTCGGAGCACAGAGAGAGTTTGCAAGAGATGCAAACAGACGTTCGATTCAGCTTCTAACAACTCAAATTCATGTCGATTTCATCCTTCTTTCTTTGTCTGTCGCCGTCACGACGATCAGAAAAGGTATCACTTGCCTCCTTTAATTTATGTATTTTTTTTCTTGTTTATTGGGAAAGTCGGCAGACATATCAATTGATTAATTTAGCTGGGGTCTGGTGAATTGTTTTGATATATTCAGATCCATTTCATTCAAATGCGGAATAATAGAGGTGTCAACGGCTTATTACTGCACACTGCTTCTGTGCTTTGTGATATCACAATTGAATTATTCCCTTTTTCATATTTTATTTCAGTTTTTTCGAGGAACGAGGTTTAAATTAGGCGATGGGGTTATATATGACTTATGTGTTGAGTTCGAAAGATTCAGAGCATCATGCGGAATTATCATTGCAAATCATATGGTGATAAATTAGACTACACTAAAAGAAACATATATTATTATACAATATGGCCAAGTGACCTACATATTTTTAAAAAACTAATTAAAAGCATAAAAACTGTAGAGAGAAATCTCCTTATAAACAAAAGTTACATTATAGATTCTATTGTGTTTCATATGAGAAAAGGGATCTTCAATTTATAGAGTTTCAAATTTTTCCTCTTAACCTAAATATGGAAGAAAATTATATTTTCCTTTTTGGAAAAGTTAAAAGGCAATTATGGTAATGCTTTGATTTTTCTTCCAGAAAAATAAAACTCAAATAAGGTAAGAAAATCAGAGCAAAACCCTAACATTATGAGAGTGAAGTGATGCTAATTGGACATAGTTGGACTATGCCTATAGCTTTTTTGTATCATTTTTTTTAAAGTATATTATCAACTGTGTATGTGCTTAACTTGTTAAAATTGTTTAAGATATGATAGGTGTAATTTTATGCTTGCATTTAGCTATGCTGCTCGGACTCTTAAAAAATGTCGATCGGTGCGTGTTGGATACTTCAAAAGTAATGCATTTTGGAGAATCTGACAAGGGTGCAACAACAATTTTGGAGAGATCTAGAGTGAACTCTAGCATTGTCCAGCTATTCTTTGAGCAGTCTCTACTCTCTAGTGCACTCAACAGAAAGAAAAACACGTTTTCCCCTTTTTTATTCACCCCCGTCTTGAAAATTGAAACTGGTAATGTTGTATTCCTCAGCATTAAGGATATGCTGGAGACCTTCAAAGGAGGAGCAAAAAAAAAAAGAAAGAGAATTAAGGGAGAAACTACTTACAGAGAGCCTAACAGATCTACAAGCTCTAATTCATCAATGTTTGTTTGTTTACACCAACAAAATAAAGATACAATACAATTCCATTTAACTCTATGAATGGAATTGGACTTATCTTCAAAACATCTGCTATTTCTCTCTTTCCACACAGTCCACCAGATGCAATGCGGAATGATTTTCCACCATTTCTTCTGGCTCTTGCTTCTACCTCTTCTAATCCAGCAGCTGAGCAGATCTGCAGTGTGCTCAGGCATGGTCCATTTTGTGTCTGTGAGAGTAAGAAATAAATTCCACGAGCAGTGAATTTACAATGCAAGAAAAGGTGACTATTTGTCTCATCTATTTCCCCACAAAGTTGACATCTGGATACTACAATTCTCCTCTTTTTCTTCAAAACCTCTCGTGTCAAACAAGTTTTTCTGACAACCAACCATGTGAAACATTTGACTTTTGTTGGTGCGATGTTTTTCCAGACATTTTCCCATAAACCTTGTTGTTTTCTGTTTTGTTCTGTATTAACTGTTTCATAGACCCTTCTAACAGAGAAGTTCCCATCCTTTTTGTGCTTCCATCTCATAGAATCTGGAGCTGAAGTAGTTCCTGTGAAACCCCCGTCTTGAAAAGATTTCAGTCTCATAGGTATGTTTGTAGTGCCCTTTATTATATGGTGAGGTACTAAAGTAGACATTCTGTATTGTTTTGTACCACTGAGCTAAATTTTGTGCCAAACAACATGAGCCAGGTAAATGGACCTCCTTAGTTCGGTTGCTCTAGGATTTATTGCCAAAGATATTGAATCTTGATACTGCCAATATTTAGCCATGGAATGTTTTAAATTTTCTATAGAAGAAGTGAAGATCTCTTAGGGGGTGTAGAAAAATAGTATTGACTATATATAATAAGATTTTTTTCATATACTTGTGTTTTGCAATGTTAAATGAATTAAGAGTTGACATCAAGTAATGCACAGAAGTAGCTTGTGTAAATCTTATTGTGATACATAAACATCTGCTATCCAATGACCTTACCTTTTATATTCCTTAGACTTCACCGTGTCATATAAAGATCAACAACAACAACATACCCAATGTAATCATATAAAGATCATTGCACTAATATTCTTGAATTTAATTGGTGCCCCTCCCACTATTGGGGAGAATACTGCTTGAAAGTCTTTGCTAGAACTTAAAAGACATAATCACTACCAATCTTTACGTACTTAAGTTTCATCTACCTGCTCATAATGAATGGGAATGAATTTCACTCATCTCTTCCCAAGAGAATACTTTGAGTTACTTCAAGTACAACTGTTCCTTTTAAGCGGAATTTCATGTTGCCTGCCACCTGGTATCACTATCATCCATCTAAATGTTCTTTTTTCCCTCTCCTGAAAGGGGTCAGAACATCTACTTAGCTAATCTCATTTATGATAACCATGGTATATATATCTGTCATGTGACCTTAAGCTTTTATTTTTGGGGGGACAACCATAACTTTTTCTGCACGTCGTACATAGTATACAGAAACAAGCTTTTCAATTATATTGAGTTAAAGAACGAAGGAAAAGTGATGTGAAATAGTAAGTGCAATGAGATTCAGTAAGTTTTTCCGTTAAGAGTCTGGTACTTAAGTGGAGAAGGATAGAGGGCACCAGGCAGTCCCATTATCCACTGAGTTCCTAACCATGCACCATTGATCCTCAAGGATTTCTCGGTAAAAAAGAAGTTTCTTCAGGATGGAGAGGCCCAAAATTTCTATCTTCCAAGGGGCTGCTATCCCTTACCAATCAGCTACTCCTAATTCCTAGGTCCCCCCCCGTTTTTATCTTTAGTGGCTGCTATACCCTACCAATCAACTCATGTTAAAGCAATCTCTTCATCTCATTAAGTATTGACTACTGCAAACACTCATATACATTGCTAGGGAAGGACTCATCTGGACACCGTAGAATGGCAGCTTCATACTGTTTGCTGCTTCTCATATGTCGGCTGGTTTATATGCTCGCAGTTAACAAAGTCTAGAACAAGAGTGCACATTATAAAATTCTTTCCTGAGAAGGTTATTGCAACTTAGATTTCAAGATTTTCACATTATAAGAGCCGGGGAAGTAGGGACGACTCTAATAACCTAAATATTTGATTTGTGTGCTCAGTTTTTAAATGAAATTGTAGACAGTTTTTTCCAAAATATGCTGGGTTATTAGTTCCCCATTGATGTGCATAAGACGTGTAACTATTGTCAGCTAGTTGGGTTGAGCACAATAGTTTACTTATGAATGCTTCAATGAAGGTGGTAGGTTCGCGTCTTCTGCTGCAGATTTTCCCTCTATGTTCAGGGAGTAAGATCCTTTTGTTTGTTTTAGAAACTTGAGAACCCATGATATCACTTGTAGAATTGGAAACTGCTGAAGTCCATAGACTCGACTCTTGTGACATGAGTTTCCCTGCCAACTACTTGACACTGCATCCCGCTAGGTACAAGAAGAACAAGCGACACAGCAACTTATCTTAAGCCCACATAGATTCACTCTGGATCATAATTAGTCTCGGTGTTACATCAGTAAAGAACAAAGACAAAATTAAAATGCTAGTGTGATATTTTTTAATTTAATTTCTTTTCACATCCTTGCTTGTTAATTTTTTGGCACTTTGCACCTTTCTTCTTACTCCCTCTTGAGAAGTTCCACTCGACTGACAAGAAAAAATAAATGTGCATATATGATTTTGTGTGTGAAAAGGTGCTTTTCTTCTAGAGGTGCAGCTCTAAGCTGTTGTTCTGTTTAAGCGGAGAACTTAGACAGAGTATCAGTGAGACACTGAGAGCCTACTGATATTTCCTTCTTATAAGAAATGAGAACATCTGTAAAGCTTTGGATCTACTGGATTGATGCACCACTATATAACTTGATAGAGGCTTATTGGCTCGCCATTACTCTTACAGTGTCAACATTGCTCATATGAATTTGTGTAGCCCGTCCAACCCTCCAAACTTGGGCAGGTGGGATTGGAAATAATGAATTGTGCCAATTTAGAGACAACTCAAATTAACTCATTTAAAAGTTTGGTAGTTCAAAATGACTCTCTGGAGACTTCGTCAAACATAGAAAAAGGTTTCTCCAATTTCATCCACTTTTTCTCTAACAATAAGTAACAAAAAAGTTGTTTTAATTTATGGTAATTAAACTATTTTTAATTTATGGTAATTAAACTAGTTATTATAAACCAAAACAGAGGCCAAACAAATGACAGAATGATTTAAGTTGGGTGTAATGGTTATGAGTTATGACCCATTATTTAGCCCAAAATTGACCCGAATCATCTTCACCCAAACAAACTAATTTAGCTGGTTTGTCATTACCATTCATTGACTTTATCCATTTTAACCCCTCCAAAATTTAACCAGTCCATTTGCACTCCTAACTCCTATTAATAAGAAAGAAAGTTTTACTTGATGAAGTGGCATTCCTTTGTCTAGAGAGGCACAAATGGAAATTTTGGTTAAGTCTGGCTTAAAACAACAAGGGAATTACGAGCAAATCCTAGACCCCTTTTAAGTTGTTCAAAGCAAGGTCCACCATCCAGATCAATCAATCAACTGCACTTCAATCCCAAACTAGTTCGGCACAGCTTCAAATGCTCAAATCTCATTAAAATTTTAAAATGGAAATGATGATAGGAAATGGGAAAAGGGAAAAAACTGGTGCAGGAACGTATGCAGAATTGCAGTTGGCTTACTTGTTCTGTCTACTCTAGTGAGATTGGTAATCTACCCCTGGGCTGCAGTATACTCTAGTAACAGTTTTACTTGGTTGTATTAATTGCAAAAATGACAAGAATATCATAGTTTTGAGGAAAACGAGAATATGAGGATGGCATTACTTTCATGCTAGAAAGATAACATTAGCTATTAACCTATAAATTCAACCACTTTACTTTCTTGTATTAGTATGTCCAAGGCTGGTTTTCCTCCATTTCTATTCACTCTGTGGGAGTGGTATTTCTAAATTTATATCATGCAAGATAGTTTTCAAGGATGGTTGGCTAGTTGAAAGTCTCTGTCTTCTTTTCTGTTTGTAGGTATTACGAACTGGGACCAGATGATCCTCCTTATGCTGCCAAGTTTTATGATTGCTGCGGAGCAGAAGATCCTGAAGCAAGTGGCTGTACCACCAATTTCCATGTTTCATATGATGATGAGTAGGAAGATTCTCATGGTTTGTTATGTAACCTTTCTGCAAATTAGAAACTGTCTGTACGTGAAAGAATTTTGCCCTTTGATCTAAAATGGACAGTCTCCACATGGTCTATGTAATTATATACAGAGAAATAATGTTCGACGTTTCTGGGGATTAGGTAATGCTCAGCCTTACTGATAATCGAAAAGATATAGTAATAGTTCTAACTTTTAACAACTAAATTACACATTGTTATCTTCTTGGCTTAACAAAGATGCCAAATGAAATCATTGTGATATGATAAAGTTGATTTTAGACAAAAGAAATGTAATATACTTGCTATGAGATAAAATGCAACCAGAATAGGTTGTTGACAACTATAATGAAGAAACATAAACTTGATAGATCTAGTTTTTTGCTACTTTTTATATTGTTAACTGAATCTGATTGGAAAGCAGGTGCATTAGCCAGCTCATTTGGAGATTCTACTGAACAAAATAGTTATAGTAATAGCAACTACTACTTGATATTGTCCCAACTTGCTTAGCTGGATAAGCAAGAAACAACTAGTATCACACAACATTTGGTTGCTCACCCGTGTCCGATACCCGCATTGGAGTTTGACTAATTCGGCTTCGTGCCGGGTAGGGCTCTGAATTGGGGGCTAGCGTTTCCTACCAAAGAACTTTCCATACTCAGGACTTGAACCTGAGACTTTTGATTAAGGGAGTAAGGCCTATCTACTGCACCCCCTTCTTTGGTGGTAACATTCTAAGCTTTACTAGACAAGCCATGAATTTTGCTTCAAACTTTTTAGTTAAAAAGGACAAACATATCTACTTATCATCTTCTTTCATTAAAATTTGAAGTTGACAATTCACTTGTAGCAATAAAAATAAAAATTGATCAAAATGATTTATTTATAAAATAAAAGATTTTTGAATGGTGACAGCAGAGATAACATGCGTCCCACCAATTGAGAGAGTGAAAGGCTATTTGTGGCGTGGTATACCTTGTCTTTGTCTGTCCCCACGTTTTAGCTTTACTACCTTTTCTTCTATAGTTTTATTTTATGCTCACTATACTCATTGTTGACTCTCTTATCTCTTTTAAGATTTTTATATTGACTATGGTATTGCCTTGATTACCTCGCCCACACTTTAACTATTTTTTTTATGTATTATTGACATAGATATCAGGTAGAGCCAAATTAGGTTTTTTTTAGAAAGATCTATAGTCGAAGATTAGGATTGAAGGTTAGGTAATTTAATACTGTCTGTTATCTTTTCAATATTGTTATTATTACTCTCTTTGTATCTTTATTCTTCGATTTTAGTATTATATGTTATTTTCTTTGTTTCAGTTATCGTATTATTTGTTGTTGCTATTGTTCTCATCTTCATTATTTTCAACATGACTTCTTCGCTACTATATTTGCCTTATATACTTATTTTTTAAAATATGTCTTACTTGAGCCAAAAAGAGTCTCTACCTTCTCCGAACTACACTTGTACATTACAAGAGGTATATGGTGGTTGTTGTTGTTTGGATTTCTGAAGTTTATTGAGTTCTGAATAAGTTATTTACATATATTAAGTGAATTTTAAAATACAAATACAAGATCTATGATAAAGTTACTAGGTTCGATAAATCCGTATACAAAAACTTGTAGCTCTGCCCCTACGGTCAAGGCTTAAAGAATGAAAAAAAATCATATTAACATTTTTCTCTATTTGGATTTGAACTTTGATCTTTTTAGTTGTGTTATAGTCGTCAATAAAGTAAGTCAAACTTTCTAAAAAAAATTTAGCATTATTTTCCCCCTTCCCTATAAAACATATCAAGGGAAGTAATCCTGATTTTAGTGTAAGTAGTTTCTATTTTCTCCGTTTTCAATTACTTGTCACATAATTAAAGCACATATATAAATTGGAGTAGAAGAGTAGCAAATCGATCGAAAGGTATTCCACAACCAACCTCCTTGTACGCTATTTTACTTTCACGTAACTTATAATTTTTAGACAAGAAAAAAGAAGAGAAAAATGTATGAACTTTTGTTCATAAATGGAGGGGGAAGTCAAAGATGCAGAAATTACAGACCTCTTATCAACACTTAAAAAGTGTGAATTGACTCTTCACTCTTGAAATGATTATCTAAGATATGAAAAAAGTAAAATTGAAATATGAGAGCATGTTCGTATAATTATGGATATATAATAATGTACGTATTCTTTGTTTGCCCAAAATCTTAAAAGTCGAAAGAAATCATATGTAGGACTAGGAGTGCATGTTACATGTGGGCATTCAATAATTGTCACATATAGGCACCATGGATCCATCGTTAAAATTACAGATTCGATAAAATTCAATAATTTAATTTTAATTTTATATTTTTATTAAAAAATTCACTTAGTATATAGGAATATAACTTATCTATCTCGAATCCAGTTATTGTTCATAATTTAAAATTCATAACTTATAAATTTAAAATTTTGAATATATCTCTAGCAACATGATATCACAACATAACAATAACAATAATAACATATTCAGTGTAACTTTAAAAGTGAGATATATGAAAGGTAAAATGTATATAAACCTTATTTCTATCTTTGTAGAGTAAAGATATTGTATCCGATAGACCCTCAACTCAAAAGAAAACGACGTCATATTGTAGTATACTTATTATATTTCATTTGCACTCAAAAGGAGGGGGTGGGTGGGTTGGGAGACTTAATTTAATAAGTCAAGTTTACATGCTATATTCTATTATAAAAATGGAATATTCTTATTTATTGAGTTACACATCAATAAGGCTGGAAACCAAAATAATGCGTCTCATGTTTAAAAAGTTAGCATATTTCTCGTACACACCATGTGTTTGGGAATATAAAATTTATTTATTTATTTGGTTAAGTAGGTTATTTATACATAATTTAAACTTGTAGTAATAGTAAAAAGTCGGGAACGCTTTATTACAATTAGATATTTTTCTAACAAAAGTAATTTCTAGAGTGTCTGTTTCAACGATAACTACTGCATGCATTGAAGGAACTTTAAAAAACATTGGATCGTTAAAAAAAATTCTTCGAACACCCTCATTAACCAAAGATTGACTACTCTATTTTGTTCTCTGAACATCTGCTTGAGAACTAAAGCCCCTAACTTCTGCATTAAGCACATGCATTTAAAAATGTTGTTATTATAAATAAGGTAGATTATCATACTTAAGCATAGAAGTAACATTTGTTGGGAGCATTAACAAGTTATTCTTAAGTTTTGTAGGTATTAATTAACTCCTTCATTTTATTAATTATTAACGGCTTTTTTTGTATAGGTAAATAGAGATTTGATTTATTTATTTTTAAAGAAAAATTACAAAAACAAGAAAACATATATAGTGAATTGTGTTACATAATCGGGGTTCGATAGACCTCTACTCGTATATTTTTAAAAAATATAAGATAACTTTTGGTTTTATTGGGACAACAAATTACTCAACTATTGTTATTTGATTAAAAACTTCTTTTTTTAAAAAAAAAAGAAGAAAAAACATCCATTTATCATATTGCCATTATATTTACATAACATACCCAGTGTAATCCTATAAAAAAAGTCTATCGAAGATAGTGTGTATGTAGATTTTACTCTTTATCTTAAAAGTAGAAAAGTTGTTTTCCATAGACTTTTGCTCTACTCAAGAAAAGGCATTTCAAAATAGTTTTAAAAAATAAATAAAAAATAATGAGAGTGAAAAAGCCACAATTTTGATAGGTTATTTTCATAAATTGGACCATTCCATGGAGAAACATTATTACATAATTTTTCACAAAATGGAAAAAAAATTATTTGTATAATTGCATCAGTAGATGAAGATACGAGGGTATAATAGGGCCAGAAATGTCATCCCTTAATTCAAAACATAGATTTTTTTGGATCAAATTAGTATTGATAACATGGATATTCTTAGATCAAATTATTGATGATAGGAATATTAGTTGTCAAAATATTTACGATAAAACTATATTTTGATCAAATTATTAACGAATGATATTTTTATTTAATTTTACCTAATTTAAACACATTTAAAATCTTTTTGCGTATATAATATGGGCTACTGTTCAAAGCCATATGCTTTCACTAAATCCATTTCTGCTTCATTTGTTTTCTTCTCCTTTTTATTATTTTTTTCATTTACTTATAGCAATATATAAATAGATAAATATAAGAAGAAGTCAAAAAAATTTAATACCAATTACATATATGATATTTATAAACAATTTAATATCAGTAACACAGTTTTCTTTATATATTTTGGAATTGTATGGGTTAGTGGACTTAAAATTGTTAAATTCCATAACATAAAAATCAACTTTGTACTCAGAGTTACTTGCATAGGCAACATAATTCCACCTTCTATAATTTCTTTGCAATTGAAAATTGTGATAAGATATAAGAATTTCTCTATTATGGCGAAATTGTTAGTTATATATTTAAATTATGCAAGGACTATATTATTTTTCTGAATGTAATTTTTTTGTATTTATACTTTTAATTATGCGAGAGTCATATCTATTTTCTGGACTTAGTTTTTTTTTTACTATTTCATTCCTATAATATTTTGTTCCAAATTTCATTATTGTCTAAACGCAATTATTGATCCAATTTTTATTGTTGTTTTAATGCAGTTTTTGATGGTGGATTTTTTATCTAGTTTTGAAAGTTATATTGGTACGGTTATTTCTGTAATTTTGGTTCAATTTTGATCCAATGACATGACCAAGAACAACAACTTGTAAGTTTTTTTATTAATAAAGATACATATGCAAAATACTAACTTTACAATTATGACACCTTCATAAATGAAGGAAACCAACATGTGCAAAATATCAAAGAATAAATTTATAGATATCAAAATGAGTGATGCAGCTTAGTAGATACAAATATCAATGCAAAGTGTACTTATTTGTACAATAACATCATATTAATAGATATAATAGGTTAAACACAAAAAAGTACAATCTTGAGAATTAAAGTTAATAGGATCCTCACATAATTTAAGGGTGAAAATAATACAGAAAAAGAAATAAGTTCAGGAGGTAATAGAATCTTCACATATTTTAAGTATGTAATTAACAATTTCACCATAGTTTATGAGGATTTCTTGTATCTTATCCCTTGAAAATTATGTATATTAATCCACAATCAGGAACGGAAGCCAGTAATTTTTATTTAGACCTTTTATTTGTTATTTATATTAGAAATCAATAATATATATTAAATTGCAAACTCAATAATTCGAATGATTATAAATTTAGTAATAAGTTCAGAACCGATAAATTTTAAAATTCTAACTTGGCCTTTATCCGCAACTTATGAAGGTCAAAACGGGAAATAATTGAAGTTGAGGGATTTTGGTTCCTTCTTCTTCCAAGTTGAGATTTGATTATTTGTGGAGATTGTTATTCTCCTTTAGCACATGATGAATAAGTTGGCCTCTATAATATCATTAAAATGATAAACTAATAAGACACAAATTTCAATGATAATTATTAAGCTTGTCTCCCTTTTCATTTCCTTGATTGATACTCCTCCTAAATTAATCATCACTAATTAATCCCCCCTTTTCATGATTTGTTCCTAACTATATATACATGTCTTTTTCTAGCTAGTTCTATATATAGAACCTCCTTATATAGATGAATAAGGTGAAATGTTAGTTCATACCTTCTAATGACATTCTCATCTTTATAATAAACTATAATTACATAAGCTATCTAATTCATGACTATGACATGTTATATTTCAAGTGAAAAGAACTAGATTGATGAAAATGGTATATACCAAAATTATAAGCCTATCAAAGAAATTAGTAAATTAATCAAACATATCAAAGGATAATTTATTGTCTAGGTCCCGTTTAGCCATAGATTTTGAAAGTAGATTTTCTAAAAAAAAAGTTTGAAATATTTAATGAAAATGGTAAAATTATGAATCTAAATCCATAAAGTTCAAATTTTAAATCCGCCTCTGATCATAAGAAGTACATGCTTAATTACTTTTTGCAATGGACTTAAAAGAACGTAAGATCATTGAGTTTAATTAACTTCAATGTAATAACAATACATCTTTTACACCATCCAACTATAAGATAACCAATAATAATAGGTGATTGTCTATAGTAAATTATTATGTTATCAAGTTATGTTGACTTATAACATATAATCTTGTATCAATTTTGATATGATTCTAGAAACAAAATAACAACTAGCTTGCTATAACCAATTAAATTATAATAACTTGTAAAAAGTATTCACACAATCAGTGTGTAACTTAAATATAAAAATGCAGTAAATAACATACATTATTATTAAGTACATAATATAAAAATTATTTAACGAGCAATGAATATAAGTTACTCCCTACACAAGGAATAATTGTAATAATTAATTAGATGTGTGGCTAAGGCAAGAGATCTAGAGGAGGCAGGAAATTTATGGATCTGTGTTGTAGGGACTCATTTTTCCTACCTAAATGTCATAGTCCATATATATTATATTATTATATATTATGTTACAACTATATAATATATCCCAGCTAGCATATATAGCAAAAGGTAACGTAATAATAATTGCTATTTCATCTTGAAGTGACTTCTGCCTGCTAGAATATACTACTTATTACTTAGTAGAAGTAACTAACTTATCTTATTTGCTTGTTTGTTTGCTTGTCAACTTCCTACCTAGCTACTTCATTCATCTGCTCCTATGAGTTACATATATTATCGTTTTATCTTTAATTAGAGATTTCGAATTTAAATCTTCAAAAAAAATATTATGACAAAGTTCATCTCACTTTCAGTGATGGAGTCATCTTTATTTGGTTAGTGTCAGTTCACATTTTTTAATTTAACGAAAAAATATATATATATATATAATCCCCTTAAATTTTTTGTATCTTTACCTTTTTATATTTTGACTATTCTTATAGCAAAAATCCCAACTCAACGATTATCCTCTTCAATAAACCTTACGTGATATGAATACGAATTAGTTGAGATACTAAAATAAATAATGAATATTGAATGGGAATTTTTTTTTTATAATAAGTGAGCTTTCACAGAATTTGAGTTATTAATACTAGTAAAAAGCTCAACCACTCTAAGTTACTAGTGCCTTTCACATTTGCCTTTAAAAGGCTTTGGGACTAAGATTAGACTCGAAATAATTAATTTCATGAATTATTTGACTATCAAAATTCATTCGTAGTTTTTAGAGTGCAGTGTTTTCTATTTTATTTAATTTAAAATTTTAGGTATATTGGAGGCCTTGAAATGGTTAAGATCTTTAATTGCCTATGATAAAGGTAATATATTCTCTTGAAAAACTCAAATTTAATTAGAGACATTATTCATATTGAATAAACAATGACATTATCGGTTTATTATAGCAAATGAATTAATCATATTCTTCACGAATCATGACTAATGGTCTAATTCCTCGGGGCGGAGCTAATCTTCGAGATATGAATTTGATTGACCCTAATATTTTGATTTAAATTTTATATTATTTTTTAAAAATTATATAATAGGTATAAATTATTAATTAAAAACTCAATAATTTAAAAATTAAAAGAGCTAAAATTTTAAATTCATAAATTTCAAATTTCTACTCTATATCGGCAAATTACATGTACACACATGTGAATAAATAACATCAACATTGTCCTTTTTCTCATTTCTTTTCCATTCTAGGAAATGAAAGACTTTTAAGTTCTTCTTTTATATAGAAGTGGATATTCCGTAGAATTTGAATGTTTTGGATGAGAAACTAAAAAAATTAAATTTGCTCATCGCTCTTCAACATTCTTAATAAACTAGAGGGAGTTATTTAAATGGTAATAATTTTCACCTCTAATTATGAAATAATAGACTGGATCGAAGTGAAATAAATGGATCAATTAACAAAAAAAAATCCCTAATCAATGGACCATTGGACCCCACCCTACTAAAAAAAATAAAAGAAAAGAAAATTTCAACAAAATAATGTACAGTACTATTTAGTTATTGCAGGACTAGGAATTAATAATTACTATATAGTATAAGAGGCTAGAAACACACAGCTAGTCGTGAACTTGTTTGCTTCAGCTGTCCTCATATACAGCTGCTTGGTTTGTTGGTTACAACAGCCCATTTTAGGGTCCAGGTAGTAGGTTCAAACCTAAGCCACTACACTTTTAATTCCTAATTTTTTAGTTCAGCTAATTTACTCATTTATAGCTTTTTGGTGGGCCCCAATTTAATTCTCTTCTTTTTAAATGTGTTCTCATTAATTAAAATGTATGTTTTATTATTTATCTAATTTAGTGTTAATTAAAAAGGAATATTTCGTATAAAGTAAATATATTTCGTATTCATATTTTAGTTTGTTAATTAAAAAAGAATATTTCGTATTACGTAAATATATTTCGTATTCATATTTTAGTTAATCCATCTTCTATCTTACATAAAAATATTTTTAATTTTTACCGCTTCTAGCCTCTTATACTATATAGTAATAGGTAAATTTTTACTATAAAAGAACATACCAAATAGGTACTACTTAATAAGTAATCCATTTAATTATTTTATTTCTCCATCTTTTTTATGTGTAAATCACTTTTTATTTCTAATGTTAATACTAGATCATTAATATTATTAGTAGAAAAGAACATATGTCATTGAATTTAAGAAATTAAAATTGGCACAAATAAGACTCTTCAAATTTTATCTGTGCCACATAAATTAAGACAAAAAGAATAACATATTATTTAAAAATTATGTTAATGTTATAAATCACAATAATTAACCACTTAATTTTTTTAGAAAATATATATTAAAAAAATTAAATAACTCTCCAAATTTCATATGTGCCACATAAATTACGACAAAATAAGTAATATATGTTGGGCCCGTGCTGGCACGGATTCACGTATCTAGTAATAAAATAAGTAGGGAAAAGGGTCTGATATGCCCCTCAACTTTGTCATTTAGAGCTAATATACCCCTCATTACAAAAGTGACACACATATACCCCTACTGTTACAAAATAGCTCATATATACCCGTACCGTTACAAAAGTGATTCACATTATACCTCTACCGTTACAAAAGTAACAAAAATAATTTTAAATTTATTTTTTTAAAAAATCATGTATTTAATCTTTTTCACTCAAATTATTTTTTTGACTTCTTAGATTATTTTTATTTGAGTTTTTTTTTTATTTTTTTCCATTCTTTAGTATAAAAATAAGAGAAATAAAAAGAAAGAAGAGTGAGTGGAAAAAAACTAAAAAGTTTTAAAAAAAATTAAATTATTTTTTTTACGGCTATATTGTAATTTAGTTTTTGTATCCGTAAAAAAATATATTTGGGGCATCTATAATAAATTTTACAAGAGAATCAGTAAAAAAAAAAAATATGACATAAAAAAGTAATAAATTTAAATTAGTTGATGAATAAAAATAGTCAAAAGAAATAAATGTATGAGAATGATCAAATATACCCCCGCATATATTAGCTTTTAAAAAAAAAAAAAAAGTTTAAAAATTAATTTAAAAATTATTTTTTCACTTCCGTTAGAGGAAAATGGCATATGTGAGCCATTTATATAACCGTAATGTTTCCGATAAAAATTGTTTGTTCTTGCATATCCCTACTGTTTTTCCAAATTAATCCCGCGGATACATATAATTCAGAAGAATATGTAAGTGATTCATACACATCATCTCTTTCCTTTATCAAGGGTTCGACCAATTGATATGTTTCCACAAATAATTGAAATTCAATTTCTTGATCTGTATCTTCAATTTTTGGAAACTTATAAAGTTCTTCCGTCAAACCTTGATCAATGAACCTACAAAATCCTTCAAATTGTATCTGATTAAATCCAGGTATTGTAGATATTCCCTCATTTCCATCTCCGAGCATTTTAAATTTCCCATTTAGCAAAAAATTCCACTATTGATTCATTGATCGGAAGGCCGAGAGCTAACTATCGAGACTTTGGCCTATCCGGACACGTACTTCGTGAAATGGTTCATGCATGTTTGTTGCTCGTATATCAGTTCTAAATGACAAAGTTGAAGGGTATATCAACCCTTTTCCCAAATAAGTATACTCTCCATCTGACCATTTTGATTATTGCACAACACTATTTTAAAAAGAGAAGTCAGATAATTTATTATGTGTCACACAAAACTTAAAGCTTCTTTAAATATTCCCTCCACCCTCCATTCAATTTTAACTATACACTGTACTAAAGTAACTTTTTTTATTTTTAAATTTAATATATTAAGAGAAAGATATTGTTCCGCTAAAAATGAACTATACATTCTCCAAATTATTTTTAAATCTTTTTGAAATACTAATCAATACTCATTGATATTATGATGAAATATATTTGGACTTTGCACGTCATTTAAAAAATAATAATAATTGACATAAATATTTTATCATGATAGTCATATTAATTGATATTGATTCTTAGGTCTTAAAAAATAATTTAGAGAATAAATAATTAATAATAAAATTTCTGAAAATATTTATTTTTTTGATAGGCTAAAATGGACAAATAAAATAAATGAAGAAAGTATTTCTTAAAAATAGTACAAAGTCATGAAATCAATAATTATTGATCATGTAATTTTCCTTAAAAAAGGTCAGTGTAAATATGTAATATAAGCTAATGTTGAAGAGAGATCAGTACTAGTTAAGAAATCAAATCTTTAATTTTGTCAAATTCCTTTTTTTGTACAAAAGAAAGTGCAGCTTTATACAATAGACACAAGAAAGAACAACAACCCCCTTGTTGGACCCTTGTCCCCATTTCCTTATCTTTATGCTGAAAAAGCAGTAAGAAGTTGATTTTTGGATTCACAGATCTTCCTCTGCCTCTGAAAAAAGTTACCCCTAGCTAGTACAACACCAAGCATACAACTTTTTCCGCTTTTTTTCATTTTTTGATTGGGCATCGTAACTGATAAAGTTATTGTCATATAAACAAAATGTCATAAATTTGAATCGCGAAAGAATCTTTTTCAAATTCCACGTGTAATAGAAGCTTAATGTACTGGGTTGCCTTTTTAGCGAAAGGGGGTTTCTTAAGTTATTATCATGTAATCAAGATGTCATAAATTTGAATTACGAAAGAATCTTTTTCAAATTTCACATGTAACCGAAGCTTAGTGTATTAGGCTATCTTTTAGCAGAAGAGGGTTTCTTTAGTTATTATCATATAATCAAGATGTCATAAATGCGAAAAAATCTTTTTCAAATTTCATGTGTAACGGAAGCTTAGTGCACTAGACTGGTTTTCTTTATAATACTTCCCTTGTGTTTGTGTGTTTGTGTGTTTGTGTGTGAGAGAGAAAGAGACATAGACAAAGTAGTGTTACTACTAATGTAATGGTGTGGCCACTCTGGAGACAGAAGAACACCAACCCCAAATGATTTTCTCTGTAAATTCTTCCCATCCCTCAGTTCTACTACTGATATACTACTCCTGCTACTTGTACTAGTATTACTACTACTGGAATTTTTACTCTTTGATTGATATAGAGACTAAAATTTTCTTTGTTTCTTCTATCTGTCTCTTTTTTCTCTCTCTCTAAGCCAAGACTATGTCAGCAGTATAGCAGCAAAACATCTTCATTTCTTGATAAAGCACCATTCTTGTTTACTTAAGTTGTGAAATTGGAACTTCTCTCTTGTTTGCTGCAAGAATCTGCTTCCCACCGACACCATGGCTACCAAATCAAAGTAAGTGACACTGGATCTGATTTGGGTATTTTCAAGATTTTCATTTGATCCTAGTTTGTGCGTTGTATTTGCATTTGTTACTCATATTGAGGTGCTTTGTGGTTACTGTTTTCTAGAAAAGCATTCTCTTTTTTTATGACCCTATTCTTGATTTTGTGCATTTTGTACTTGGATAGTGTCTAGATTTGCTTGCTTGTAATGTTGTGTTTTGGTGCATCATAATTCTTTTGAGGATTCTTATGTACTTTTGACTTGATCTTTGGATCTAAACTTGTACTCCTATTTGCCCTAATTTTTGGATGGAATCCATTTTTGTGCTTTTGATGCTGTCTCGTTTACTGCAACTGTATGATAAATGCTGATATAAAAACTAAAAAAGAATCAACTTTTTGATGTAATTTGGTATAAAGTTTCCAACTTATGCTTGGATCCATCACAATTTGTTTGCATTTCATGAAAAAGGATAGTGTGTTTCTGTTTCTAATCTTGCATTTTGAGAATTACCTAATTGTTGCTTATTTGAACTTGTATATCAGATCCACTCTGGGGGAAACTCCTAACAAGTCAACACCAGCAACTCCTCGGGACCGGGTGAGCAAATTGAGCCGGGGACTATCAAAATCTGATGCTGATTCAACTTCACCATTGCAGAATTCACGCATTCCGGTTGAGAAATCTCCAAGATCTGTTACTTCCAAGCCTTCTGTGGAACGGCGGTCCCCTAAGATCAGTACTCCACCTGATGTAAGTTTCACATAATTCATTCCTTGACTACTTATCCTTGGTTTAGCCTGCATTTTTTTCGGGGTTGGTGGATCTAGAGATGGAAAAAGGCATGGAGTTGAATGATAGGATGCAACTTATGTTGCTATGTCTTGCTGTGCTATGCGTCTAATTAGGTGAAAATCTCAGTTTTGAATCACCATTGGTTTGAATTAATGCACCAGCAGTCGTGGCGATGAGTGAATTATTTAGACTCTCTAACAGTAATGACTGAAATGATATCTAATTTATATAGTTTTGTCTCAAAGCTTACACATTCTGATCAGAAGCATTGCATGATTTAATTTTTGTCAGAAAAAGCCAACGCGGATCCTGAAGCCATCAGAGCTGCAAGCTGAATTGAATGTTGTTCATGAAGATCTTAAGAAGGCAAAGGAGAAATTAGCGTTGGCTGAGAAGGAGAAGGAGAAAGCACTTGAAGAAGTGAAGGAATCTCACAAAATGGCTGAAGAAGCCAATGAGAAGCTGAGAGAAGCTACAGTGGCCCAAAAGCGAGCTGAAGAGAATTCAGAAATTGAAAAGTTCCGTGCTGTTGAGATGGAACAAGCAGGCATTGAAGCATCTCAGAAGAAAGAAGAGGAATGGCAGAAGGAGCTCGAAGATGTGAAGAACCAACATGCTTTGGATGTTGCTGCTCTCCTAACCGCCACAGAGGAACTTCAACGGATAAAGCAAGAATTATCCATGACTTCTGATGCCAAAAATCAGGCACTCAGCCATGCTGATGATGCCACAAAGATTGCTGAAATTCAGGCAGAGAAGGTGGAAATTCTCTCCGCCGAGTTAGTGAGACTGAAATCTTTGCTTGAATCTAGGAATCAAAGTGATTCTAGTGAGAAGAATAAGTTGGTGGAAGATCTGAACCATGAGATAGCAGCACTGAGAGAAGTAGATAATGAGAAGAATAAGTTGATGGAAAACCTGAAACTTGAGATAGAGGCACTGAGAACTGAAGACAGTGAGAAGAATAAGTTGTTGGAAAATCTGAAACTTGAGACAGAGGCTCTGAGAAAAGAAGATAATGAGAAAAACAAGTTGTTGGAAAATCTGGATCATGAGAAAGAGGCACTGAGAAAAGGAGATATCGAGAAGAATATGTTGTTAGAAAATCTGAAACTTGCTAATGAGGTATTGAGAAAAGATGATGGTGAGAAGAATAAGTTGTTGGAAAGTCTGAAACTTCAGATTGAGGCATTGAAAAAAGAAGATAGTCAGAAGAATAAGTTGTTGGAAGACCTGAAACTTGAGGTAGAGGCACTGACAGAAGAACTCGAGGAGGCAAAAAGTTACGAAGAGAAATTGGTGGAGAAAGAAGCTCTCCTGGAGCAACTTAATGTCGATCTGGAGGCTTCTAGGATGGCTGAATCTTATGCACATAATCTAGTGGAGGAGTGTCAGAAGAAGGTTGAAGAATTGGAGGCACAGTCTAAGGAAGCCCGTCATTTGGAGAGGTCTGCATCTGAATCACTGGAATCAATCATGAAACAGCTGGAAGGAAGTAATGATTTGTTACATGATGCAGAAGCTGAGATTGCTTCTCTCAAGGAGAAGGTGGGCCTACTGGAGATGTCAATGGCAAGACAGAAAGGAGATCTTGAGGAATCAGAACGCCGTGCTCAGGTTGCCAAGGATGAAGCTTCTGAAATGTCAAAGAAGGCTGAGTCACTTATTGCTGAGCTTGAAACTGTGAAGGAGGAGAAAACTCAGGCTATCGAGCATGAGAAACTAGCGGCAGAAAGTGTTCAGTCCCTGTTGGAAGAAAAAAATAAACTTATAAATGAGTTGGAAAGTTCCAGGGAGGAGGAAGAGAAAAGTAAGAAGGCGATGGAAAGTTTGGCATCAGCATTGCATGAAGTTTCTTCAGAAGCAAGAGAAGCTAAAGAGAGGTTTTTGTCTAGCCAAGCTGAACAGAAACATTATGAAACACAAATAGAAGACTTGAAGTTAGTACTGAAAGCAACCAATGAAAAGTATGAAAGCCTGCTTGATGAAGCAAAAGAGAAAATTGATGATCTCACTACTTCAGTCGAACAATCTAAGAGTGATCACCAGATTTTGAAGGCTGATTGGGAGGACAAGGAGCTTCATCTGATGAGTTGTATAAAGAAAACTGAAGAAGAGAATTCTTCATTGGAAAAGGAAACAAACCGATTGGTGAATCTGCTAAAAGAGGCTGAGCAAGAAGCTGCTTTCAAAGAGGAAGCAGTTCAGTTGAAGAATTCTCTAAAGGAAGCTGAATCTGAGGTGACCTATCTAAAGGAGGTTCTTGGTGAAGCAAAGGGTGAGAGCATGAAGTTGAAGGAGTCTTTAATGGACAAGGAAAATGAAGTGCAGAATATTCTTCAGGAGAATGAGGAGCTTCGAAGTAAAGAGGCCGAATCTTTAAAGAAAGTTGAAGAGTTGTCCAAGTCCCTCGAAGAAGCTTTGGCCAAAAAGGAATCTGAAGAAAATGGAGAGCTTTCTGAAAGTGAAAAAGACTATGATATGCTTCCAAAGGTGGTGGAATTCTCTGAACAAAATGGAGGAGGACGAGTGGAGGAGAAGCCTAAGATTGAAGTTACACCTCATCAATCTGAGCAATATCCTGAAGAAAAATCTGAAGTAGTCAACATCACCTTGCATGATAAAGCTGTTGAGACCCTCGGTGAAGTTGAAAAGCCAAATGGAGAACTGACTGGAAACAACAACAAAGAAAAGGAAGACGATGATTCAGCAGAAGGTGAGTTTAAAATGTGGGAGAGCTGCAAGATTGGTGACAAAGACTTCTCTCCCGAAAGTGAGACAGTACAAGAGGAGGAATCAGATTCAAAGACAGAGGCTGGAGAGAGCTACGACCAGGTAAACGGATTACCTTCAGCGGAAAATCCTGAGAATGGTGGCACATCTCCTACAAAGCCACAAAGTCAGAAGAAGAAGAAACCTTTGCTGCATAAATTCGGAAGCCTACTGAAGAAGAAGGGCACCAGCAGCCAGAAGTAATACACCGGTTGTCACCTATCCCGTGCCTGACATGTAGAGAGGTATACTAAATTCAAGAGTAAATGTTGGACTTAAATGTGTTTGCTCAAAATCTTTGCTTTATTTTCTCTTCTTTGGTTATTTGTTTGTCCGAAATGGATGTTTACATAAGAAAATGATTATATCATCGGTAGTGTTCCATTCTTATTAGTTCCTGGGGTTCAGTTTTCAATGTGGTTTCATCATGTTGAGCTAATATCCTTTATTTTGTATTATTCTTTTTAGCTTTGTTCATTTTCTATACTTTTAGAGTTTTAGTATCTGATTTCCATCAGGAGATCGAAGAGATGCTTTTCCAAGTGTACTATGATATGGTCTAGAATTGGTCTTCCGTCCATCGTCTATATCCTAGTGAACTTTGTGATGTTGAATTCATTAGTGTTCTTGAACTATTGTTACTCAAGTAGTCAAGCTGCTTGTCTCAGGTAGATCGATTTTATGATCCATTACAAATGTTCATTTAGTTATATGGTCATTTTCACAATTGTTACTCAAGCTGCTTGCGTGGTATAACTGAAATTTCTCTTGCAGTTAGCCAAAATATGAGCAATTGTGCTTGGCACGAAGGAAAGTATTTTTCGGAAAATGTTTAGAAAATGTCCCTTTTATGGTGTTCTGTTGCTAGATCTTCCATCATGGAAACCATTTTTCTTCATAATTATCTCCATTTTTAACGTTATGTTACTGCTCCAATCAATATACACACAGTATATTTCATCAAAACATTATTGGTTTTGTTAAAACAAAGTATGAAACTAAGCCGCGCAAAAGATAAATATAAGGTATACATACGCGTATTCCTCTTACTATTATAAATTAGCAGCAAAAAGAATAGCCTATAAATTCACCCTTGAATTAAAAATGAGATATAGAGAGTATAAAAAACATGTTTTACTCTGGATTTTGATAAATTTTAATCTTAGCCTTCTTAAATGGCTGTGTGATTATACCGCAATTATGTCGTAAATAACCTCAGGATTACTTATATCAAAATCAAAATTTAAATAAACTAATCTCACATTTTATTTTACGGAATCATTACCCTCGTATTTCAAAACCAAACGATCCTGGTTAACAATCAATCTTATAATAAATGCAACAGCCCATGATTATATTGTTAGAAATTTATAATTTCAAAGTTATTATCTGTTTATACGGTATAAAAAAATAATCTTACAATTATGAATAAGAAATCCGATAATTGTATATTCCAAAATAATTTTATTAATCAATTACGAAAAAAAATTTACTTATCAGGAATTATTAAGGAGATGTTTGATCATGAATTTTTTTTTTTGAGTTGAACTCCGAAAAATAAGTTTGACCATAAAATTTCATAATTCAACTTAAAATTCCAAACTTTTTGAGAATTGAAAAACAACAAAAAGATGTTTTCACCCTTTTCACTCTAAAGTACTCACAAAAAGTCAAAAATAACTCCAATTTATATTCATGGCCAATTTTCAAACATCATATTTTACTTTGCAATATATTTTCTTTCAAATTTGAAGTTGAAACATGGCCGAACACCCGCTTATCTCGTAAGCCGTGGGCTGATCTTAAGAAAAAAAAAGAAAGAATAGTAGCGCGAAGTTTGTCGGAGCTCCGACCCAAATACTAAACCGGCAAACCAAGTAAACCAGTGACCCGCGTCGGAGGTAAAGGATCTTAACTATATACTCTATTTTCATTTTTCTTCTCCAACAAACTCTTCTCTTTACTTACTCGGATCATTATATGAGCCAAAGAGCGATCTGTTAACGGAGGCCGGAGTTATCATAATCGGAATCGGTGACGGTGACAGAGAGACGGCATGGTGGTGGAGCTGTTTTGTTTCCTCGCCGTTGTTGTAGTACTTAAGTACTTCTTTTACGATGACGACGTCATCGATGTTGGATCCTCCGATTTCAATGCTCTATTTACCGTTGCCGAAAGGTATTACAGTCTTTTTGAGCTTCTATTTTCAGTCTATTGATTGATGATTTTGAATTTTTTGATGATGATCGTTTTATGTCAATTTAGACTTGAGAAGCTTTATGGTGGTAAGGCTCATGTTGGGCTTCAAATTCCTGACCAGGACTCTGGTTCTCGACAGAGTATTGATTTAGTTCTCGTTACTAGAAGGTGCGTCTCTTGAACTCACACATCACAATCAATTGCATGTATGGTTAATTGAATATAACGTGTATATGTGCAAGTTATTTGCTCTAGAAAATTTACCTAATTCCTTGGTTGTTTCCATAATTTTGGACTTTACCTATGAGTAGAACTTTTAGCATTCTTAAGCAATAAAGGTTAAGTTGGGATTTTATTGAAATTCCCTCTGAAGCGAGGCAGCCTCAAGGTGATCATGGGGCTAAAGTATCATGGAACTAACACACAGGTTGTTTGCCCCATGTATGGCTTTACGATTGGGACAGTCAGCCTCATAAGCCCCAAGTACACCCAGTGATGCTTTAAGCTCTGATTGTTCATTCTGAGCTGTATGACTCTTAACTTATGTGGTATTTTCATCTTTAGGAGAGTGTTTGCTGTATTAAGATGTTATTATTCATATAGCCGACCCTAGCTTGTTTAGCACCGGGGTGTAGTTGTACATATATGTTGTGCCTAGACAGTTAAAATCAATTTTATGACATCTTTGCTTTTGAATTTATGAAATTTTAGTGCATTTCTATAAAGAAAAATTAAGTTAATTAACTTTTTTTGAATACTTTTATGTTTGAAAATATTCAAAATATGATAGACGGGATTTATGCCCCATGCATTGGGCTAACACCTTCCCTCCATGATAAAGGGTCTCGCTCTACGCCTCCTCCCTTTAAATGATTCTAAAGTACAAACTTCTGTGTTTGTTTGTTCAATCTCATTTCATTGTATAAGGTAGCACAAGGATATATTTTTCTATGTTCACTATATCTGTGATTTGAAGAATTTTGTTTCCTTCAATTAGATGGAAACAAAACCATTTCATGAATTAGTCCTTTTTTTTTTCCAGGGAAGCAGTGATAGTTTGTGTAAAGAATGTATCAGGGTTTATATCTGTTGATAAGGACGGGAGATGGGTTTGTACTGGAAGCCATAAGACGGAGCGTCTCCCAAATCCTGTTAGTTGCAATCTGTCCTTATTGCTTTTTTAGGTGTTACTGGATCTGATGTTGCTAAAACGACTTGATACTTGATTGATTACTTGACATGGAAAAACTCAATTCTCTATCTGTCTATCATGACTTTTTCTATGATTTGTCTGCTCAAACATTGCCTTAAATCTCATAGTTCTTGTGAAATTCTTGCTACTTGCACGACTGCTTAGAATACTAACTCTGCCATGTTCTTTTTGCAAGAATTTCCGAAGTGAATATGTCTAGGTGCCACTCAATTATAAAAACCTTTTTTGATTATGCCCATGCAATAATAATTCCCTTTAGGTTTCTCTCTCTCTCTCTCTTTTTTTTTTGGTTGACAAGGGAACCCGCACCCTGTATCCTTCGGGTGTGCAGGGTAAACCCCTGCCCCTGCAAACCAATGTGAAGAGGTAAATGGCACTAGGCAAGCCTTGTGCAATGAGCTCGACCGAGAAAGCATGTAGGGGTTTTGAACCGATGACCCCCATTTGGGAGATCATTCTCTTTAGGTCTTCTGTACACACCAGTATTGCCTTTTGTAGTTTTTACTAGTAGTATTGACATGAGCTATCTAGGATTCCTTCAGTGATGGTCTTCCCAAGAAGGGATGATGCTATGTCCGCCATTCACCTTGAGTTTATGCATAAGGACTTTAAGGTAAAGCACTAACTAGATCCAGTTTTTTCTTTTCTACTTGGAGAATTTTCATTACTGTAGATCCACTCTCCCTGGAAGGATTGATTTTCATTAAAAATGAAGATCTCTCGTAAAAATGACACAAAAATAAAAAAATATGTTAAGGGTTAGAAAACCATTTCTCCCGTTACAAACACATGTACCAACTGAGTTGGGCCGACTGACCCACCTGGGATTTGTCGGTTATATAAAAAATTTATACGACCAACTCTGGTCTGTTGGTCAATTGAGCAAAGATGCCTCCTGACAGGGTCAATATGTATGCTTCGAAGTATATGTCAACGCTGTCAGTGTAGTATAGTTTTCCTGGAGCATAAAATAGGAGCACTCAACCTTGTGCAATTGTGGGCTTTAAACAGTTCCCCTGTCGAAAGAATCTATTTCGAGATAGGGTTAGAGGTTGCTGTTGGAACCATGAATGTACCTTGAAGTTGTTTTTCAAGAAGATGAGTTGCAACAGGTATGTTAAACAGCATGACTTTTGCTCCTTGCTTGTTAGGACAGTAAGGTCATCTTTATTTGAAGATACATGCAAGATTGATTGGTCATTCTGCAGCGCCTACTGGGCACTAGCATTAAAAAAATTTACTTACCTTACAACAAAATAAGTTCTAAATCGAGATTTTCATATGTTCTACATCAAAATTCTCCTTTACGATTTTTAGTTGAGAATTGCACCCAAGGGCGTACTTATAAAATAAAATAAAATTGCACCCAAGGGTGTGGCCTAGTGGTCAATGAACTAGGATGAAAAGCATGAGGTATCCTAGTTCAAATCCAATGGAGGCAGTACATACTTCCCATTTGCCTAAAGCCTGGGGTTACCCGGTACCTTTGCTAGTGGAGGTAGCGGGTACAAGTGGAATAGTCGAGGTACATGCAAGCTAAGCCCGGAGATCACATTTACAAAATTGTTCAATTGAGAATAATCTCATTCAGATGCCACCTTATGCTCAACTATGCCTCAATACCAAACAAGTTGGGGTCGTTTTCATCTTATCAAACAACTTGTCATCTTCTATTATTTATCATTGATAAGTGGAATTTGCTTTTCTTCTTCTGATATCGAGATTTTAGTTTTGTGCATTGTTGTTATAAATTTCTATATTTCAGGTAGCAGAAGCAAAACAATTAGTTCCTATTCTTGAATCCTACCTTGAACAAAGGGGCATCACTCTTCCGGAAGGATATTTGTCTTGCAAAGTCATATGTTCAAACCCCAATTTCCGGTATGCATTTTCATCATCTGCTGGTTATATATCATAGTAATGTTGAGATTAAGCATGTATTGGATATTAATTCTTCAAGTTATTCAAAGCTTGAGGAGCACTTTTTTCCCCAAGGGAACTCTCTTGAGATGTGAGATTTTATAAGTTGAACTGAAAGCAATTAGTTGTTCCTAGTTGCTTAAAGCATTAAAGATCCATCCCAGCTCCATAGCTAAATATTATGGTTGGTTAACCAGGCGATAGCTTTGCGATCAATAGTTTAGTGAGGTATGTCACCTACCCTACTTCTAATGATAGATAGAGAAGCTGTTTGAGGGGTCGAGGCAAGACAGAGGTACATTACTAGCCTTCTTGGTACCGACCAGCTAAGACCAAAATTCCATTGAAAAGCATTACATGGTAGAACATGAGATAATTTGACTTTCCTTTTCAAGCAATCTTAGTGTTTGAACCTACAGAGAGAGAATCCAAAGGCTTGACTACTACTTCAATATCTGCTATCACTATTTTCACATTTGTGTCGGCTCCTTTGCCCGGCATTCTTATCCTCAACAATGTATTTATATTCGATATGAATTCCTTTTTTCTCCTACACCCGCTAAGGATTTGTTTGATGCTCTATTTGTGTCTAGATACTTCCTCTATATCCTATAAATTTTGATGATCTACTTAGCAAAATTAGAATTCACAGGAAAAATCCAAATTGGTTCTCAATCACCCTTGTAGCTATAGCTTTTTTCCTCAAAAGTTTAGTTGTATGGCTCATAAACTTTATGGCCCTCACAAATTTGAATATTATCCTTTGTTGTGTGCGGTAATCATGATACTGTTTGTCCACTCATTTTTTCACGCCTTAGTGTAACATTGAATAGCTTGGTGAGCTTCAGAACATCTTTAGGGATATCATGTTATAAAGTAAGTAGCTTGCTGAGAGAATGGACCCATCCGATGTGAGCGACGTGGCATCCCGATCTGATCCCTGCAGAGTGAAAACATACTTTGAGGCACTTGGGTGTAAGTCACTCAATTCAGGAAAAAAAATTAACTGTTAGAATAAACCTCAATAAAAGTATTGTTCACATGTTAAGTAAAGAGTACAAAATACTGTTATGTTCTCTAGAAATCCTTTCAGTATTTAAAAAGTGAAAAGAAAAATTAGTTCTCTGTAGTAGTTTAATAATGGTAACATATTAGTTTGCATGTTATAACTTTCCTTTAACTTGTTACTCGGAAATAAAAGTATCTTGTGATATCAAAATTTAAAAATTCCAACATGAAGCAAGAAAAGTGCCACAAGGAATATGTTTACTTTCAACAATAGAAGTTATCAACCGTGAGAGCTAGAGCATGGGAAGGAGTTCCATTGATATTTTATCACTATTTGGCGAGAAAGAAACCGACGAGCTTTTGAAGGGACAGAAAGCACTTCTATGCAATTAAAGGGATATTATTTTCTTTCTGGATTTCTGAGCAACTATGAGTTATCTGTTATCATAGACGATTGGTTGCTCTTACCTTTATAAAAAAAGAAAATATATGGGGTTCTTGTACTCTCTTCTATTTCTTAGGTTAAACAGGTGAAGTTATTTGAATAGGAGTATTGACCGTAGAATATAGTTATGTACTCTTAAGAAAAATTGAATTGCATAAATCTTGATAAGATAAAGCCTATGAGAGTTTATTAAAGATGCCACTCTTCAATCTGAACTGATAGAGCTCTAGAAAATTAAACAAAATAATAAGCAAACAATCAAAATAAACATATACACTTGATGGAGATTACTCCATGTAAACAAAATAAACAATAAATGTAAACTATTTAGATTAACTTTCGAATGAGATCTTTTATGTTATTCCAGTGTTATGTTTCTCTTGTGATCATTAAACTAGCATCTTGTGAATATTGCCTAATTACTTCTTTGTCGCAGTACCGTTGACTCAGACTCTTTTCCATCTGAGGTCATAACATATGACCAATGGAATCAACTAAAACCCGAATCAAACATGCTCTCTGGTTGGATTAAAGGTGCATTTCATGGTGGGAAGAAGGACATGCAGGAATCAATACGTGAGAAGCTTAATCTTGTACTCAGCACAGCTCCAATGTGGGACAGGTCTGTTGCATTGCATTCATCTTTATGTTGTGTTAAGACACTAAATTTTTCCTTAATTAAATAGAAACAGTGTGTTTGTTCGTTATGACCAAGAATGTTGACCCTTCTGCTAGAACGTCAAAAATTCATGTAGTTAGAGTTAGGGACCTACAAGAAAGTGTTTTGGTCCTTTACTAATTTATTTGCAGTGTAAGATCTTGAACAAACAGGGAAGAATAACATCAAGCAAGGGAATGTTGGCTAATAAAGCCCACCATTCCGGAGAGAAGTGTTTGTTTGAAGAGTGTGTGTGTATGTGTGTGTTTCTTCTTCTTTTTTGGGACCGGGGTGGGGTAGGGGGAGCAAGAGTATCAAGGAGATCAAAGCTATTTCTGGAAAAACAATAATGCAGATGTTCATGAGTTAGTAGACATTCCGTCTCTTCTCATGGAAGAAATTTGCACATATCCTTGCAGAGTTGCAGTTTATATTAAAGCATTACCAACTCGGAAATTTTACTCAAATTATTCTGATACATACAGGTTAGAGCTTAAAGGTAATAAATTTGTTCTTGGAGAGTTTCTCGAGTTCAAAGGGGACAATGAAGATATTCGGGCATTGGGAAACATCAGGAGATCCAAAGTTAGTACAGTGACAATCCAGAAAACGAGCATGTTTGGTGTAGGTAAGGAAAACCTCACAATAATAACTATGGTAGTTTACAAATGCATTTACCTGATTGTACTTGAAGATAACCTTGTGATTTGTGGTTATACATGTCTATCGGACACGACCTTCATATTTTCCTTGAATCTAAGAGATCTTTTGTTGCTTTGGGAGTTGCAGCTCATTCCAAGCTCCAAGTACTCTACTGTCTTCGAGATTATCGTGGTGAAGGGGCTTCAGCTTCTGACTGGAAAGAAGTCACTGTCCATTCCAGGACTGAGATCAAAATTCAACCAAAAGGTTCAACTAAAGTACGCAAATACAAGTTATCCTCAGTTATTTCGATGTCATTAAGTGCCTGACATGTCCGTGCAATGTCTCATATGGGCATTGATCGTTGCAATGGAGTGTTTTAATAAAAATGTTTTGATACTGAACCTCGTTTTCCTTCAGAAGTTCTAAGTTGATGTCTGTAACTATTTTGTTATGTATATCCTATCAGGTGTAGCAATTCTGGGTCAAAATGTAATGGAGAAAGGGCTCCCTTAGTAGTGAGTAGTAAACATAGGAGGAGGATGGTATCATGTAACAAAATTCTGGTATGATAGAGCAAATCGCCGGTAATGTTTTAAAGGGTCGTTTGGTTGAGGAACAAGTTATTCAGATTTATAATACGAATTAAAGAATGATGGGATTATTTTTTATTAGTAGATGTTTGATTCATTGGATTACATACGGGATGTATGGATATAATATATACAATATGTTTGGTTTAAACATGATAAATTGATATGAACTTCTATTTTCAATTTTAATCTTGTATTTCCTAAAATTGAGAAGCTTCGGAGAAGGGCGAAAATGGCATATTTAGCCTTTGAGTTTAGTTAATATACTGGGCAAGGTGTGGATCATATTGTAAATACCATGTATGCATTTATTTTTATATAATCAAACCTCTCTTAATAATGTTGTTTGATTCTATATTTTTTGGTTGCTATATTTGTTATCAAAAAAACATATAATATACATAGCAAGTGTGGCCAGATGATAAAAAAAATCCATTGTCAATTGATTTCATTCTGTAGTAATTTGCAAGTGGAAAAGGTACAATAAGCTATTGTTACATATATCAAAGCTTGGCTCTAGGCAAAATGCTTCTGTTTGGTCATTTGACATTTCTGCTATGCTCTCTTTTCATGTAACTTTCTTGTAAGTGAAATTTGTAACATATTTCTTCAGACAAAAGAAAAAAGAATTTGTAATAAACTTATGATGAGGTTTTCAATCTCCAAAATCTATCTAAAATTCGACGGGGCTCTTCTCTTTGAACAAAAGAATTTTCTTCGATTAGTTCTGTACGAGCCATGCTTTATACACAGTGATGGCATCAATCAATTGACTTGGACTTCCAATCCAGTATCAAATCCCAGCATCAGTTTGTTTAGTTTCTTGTTGCTAATCCTTTGTTCATATACAGTATCGTCCTCCAAACTGCATTTCACGCGTAAATGGTAAGTCCAAAGTTGAACGAGATCGAGGGTGGTTAGTATGAATGAAGAAGAAAATAGAATTTACCTTTGTGTATCAGATGATGCTGAAGGAGGCAGAAGCATATTGGCTAGTGTGGTAGCATCTTTAGTGGTGTTGATGACTCTGTTGAAGCATAAGTATCGTCCGTAAGAGGAAACATCCTCAAACACACACATATGGGCATCTACCAAGAACTTGAGGTCCACTGCAACAAACACACCATCTTCATACATTTCTGCAGCACCCTTCAAGTAAGGTTCTCTTATATTGAGGTCTGGATGAATTAACAACCCTCCATTTATGGACACCATGTTCACTTCTCTGTCCATTGCCAATGCCCATGCTGCTTTCTCCGCTTGTGTCTTTGATAGCCCGTGCCATAACTGCCATGCCAATTCGTGTTAGACTTTGACAGTATCTGGTAAGCAGTACTTTTTAACTTTATCTATGCGTTCGATAAACATCAAAAGTGCTGAAATTGCGGAGGATTGAGTAGGTAAATTACCTTGTATTTTTTGCAAAAGTTGATGTCGGTCCAGTCTCTTTCATCAACATAGGAATGAGAATGGGAATCAATAGGAGAGTCATGTTGGTTCCTCTTCCTTGTGCCCCATAACACAGCTGTTGCGGAGGATGTAAAAACTACCTTGTTTAAAGTGTCTGTTTGTGCACAGGCTTCCATCACATTGTGAGCTGCTCTGACTTCCAGTTCTCCCATCAATTCCTGCAACATAACCGAATGATCTAGTTAATTGGATGAGCTCTTTAACACATTAACCTCAATGTACAGAGCCTCATTTTGAAAGTTCCACACATGAAAATGAGAAGCCAGAATCAAGGTGCGGAAAACAAGCCACTGCCTATGAGGGCCGGCTCATTCTTCACAAGCACCTGATCAGAGCCCTGGCTCCTCTTACTGCTTACTGCTTACTGCTTAGGATATTACAGGTTCATGTTCTATTTAACTTTATTCCAATTATTACAATGATATATGACAATCGAGTAGTTTGTGGAATAACTCACGTCGTAGGTAGGATAGTCAGAGGGGGTCTCGAACGAGTAAAACAGACCACAGCAACCTTTGAGAGCATCTACTATGCTATGATAATCCAAGGGGTCAGCATGGAAACATATCAACTTCTTGCTTTTGCTGTCATCCACATTGCCACAACCATATTTCCTCTTAAAACATTGCATTTCATCTGTTCCATCAAGATTTCAGGGTCAGATTTTTAATTTCAAGATTCAGTTTATAAACTTTCAATAGGTCAGATGGTCTTAACAGGTTCATAAAAGAAAGATTAGAAATGTTACGGTTAGTAATATCATCTGTATACAATTATGAATCAATAACAATGATAATACAAAAATTGACCAAGAAAATAGTTTGCTCTCCAGCCTCAACTACTTTGACAGCCCTTTCTTTGTTTATGTTTCTCTCACCAATCACACAGCAAAAACAACGTACGAAGTGGAACCCATAAAGTAGGGTCTGCGGAGGGTAGAGTGTCTGCCTCTCCATCCACAGCTCATCCCATAAATAATAATAAAAAAAGTAAGGTATCAACTTAAATTGGAAAAAGGTTACACCCTTTTTGTTTGGTACCCTATTCTACTTTAATATTTAGTCTTTTCAAACTTTAAAATAATATGTGGTAGACCTCACCAAGTATGAGCAAAAAACACAGTTGTTTCAACTCCACTAAGAAAACAACTGATTCAATAAACATGACCTAAGTTGTTCGGACTTATGTCAGATCCTCCAAAAAAGGTATCTTTTTTAGGATCCGATACGAGTGTGTCAACAATTTTGAAGGGTCCAAGCAACATAGGTCATGAAATTGTTTTATGAGGGTGTTTTAAGTGAGCCCCATTGCCCAATTTCCCATGTCTATTGTAGGAGGTAATTCCTCATAGTAAATTTGATATAATAACACGAAAAGTCAGAGTCTTTGCTATAATTGATTAATTCATACATACAACAACAATAACATAACAGTGTAATTCCACAAATGGGGTCTTGGAGACGAACCATGGTTTTGAAAGGCAGCGTGTACTGTATAACCTCTGAGCAAGAGCCGATGGACGATTGCAGATCCCAGCTGACCAGCAGCATCCATTACACAAACTCTCTTTGAACAGAACACTGAATCCTGCTCATCATAGAAGTCTGCTGCAATAGTCATGACTACCCAACAAAAGAATTAATCAACTAAGAATAAGAATTTGAGCAACCCCTTTTGCTCCTTTGGGGAAAAAAAATGGGAGTAGTAGTTCAAGTTCAGCTGGGCAAAACAACAAACACAAGGTATGCAAGATAATAAGAAAATGTGATGATATTTAAAGAAGAAAAGTAGGAAGGACAACATTAAAAGAGTGTGTGGTTAAGTAGATGGTTGGCAAACAAATACTGTACAAGTTGTTAGTTAGATACAGCCTATACACCAAACAGTCTTTTGATAACCAACCAGGTTTTGATGAAGTGGTAAGTAATTATTTACATATACGGGGCGCTTTACCCAATGTGGACTTTTCGGCCATACGCCGGATGGAAAACCAAAGAAAAAAGTCTTTGATAAACCACTAATAAATTTGCAAAGTCTGTTACAAAGTCGCCTTTGTTAAGGAACGTTTTACCTAATGTGAGACTTTCTGATTCGAATTCAAATTTAGTTCAACTTCAATGTAAACACCGGACACTGAATGAGAAAAAAAAGTCTTTGATAAACCACTATTAAATTTGCATTAAATGGTTTCATTTTTGTGGGGCTATTGTTGAACAAGTTTTTATAGCTTAGCTAACTGTCAATGAGCAGAAAACAGAAAGATACACAGAGAAATGGGGAACAAAATGGGGTCCTTTTACTATTTTTGTGGATCAAAATTGCTTCACCCAATGCTGAATTTTGAAAAATGAAGTCCTTGCTGTTCACACGCAAAACTATAAATGTGATAGGCACAAATTATAGTCAAAACGAACATACCAGCTTTCTGTGGAAAGTTAGTTGAGTATTGTTGCCTGGCCTCTTTAATTTTGTGGCACTATTTATTGTTCTCAAAAGAGCTGGCATTACCTTTGGAGAAATTTAGGAAGCTCTGTTTTCAATACTCCCTCCGTTCAGCTTTACTTATCACTGTTTTGACTTGGCACATCCATTAAGCAAATAATTATTGATATATGTATTTTACTACACTATCCCTACTAATTAATGTTTAGTATTGGGTCTTGAAACATGATATGGCCAATAGTATTTAATGCTAAGAGTAAAACATGAAAAAAAATAATTGTCTTTTCTTGAAATGTAAAAGTGACAAATAAAAATGAAAATCTATTTCAGAAATAAGTGACAAGTAAAAGTGAACGAAAGGAGCAGTAAATACACTCTTCGTCCAATTTTACTTCTCCAATATATTCAGTTAGAAAACTTAAAGAGATGATATATATATAAGTACCATGTAATTCATTTCTTGATGAGTGAGATAATTTATAATAATTACATGGTGATACAATAAAATTACTATTTTATTTATTACATTTCTTTATAGACGTGTTAAGTCTAAGAACAAATAAATATGAACAAAAGTAGTACTTAGTTTTCAAAAACTTTAACTTGGATATGGTTGGAATAAATGTGAGTTATCCACTTATCCTTATTAATCACTCACACTTTATTTCATAATTAGTGGTATTTTTAGTTTAAATACACAACTTAAAGAAAATTCTCATTCCAATAAAAGGTGTTTTTATTAATTAAACTTATCCTTATTCAAATATCTTGAAAAATAAATAGCTCTTTAATGATCTTTTGGTGATGTAGATGAATTTGAAGGTTGACAAGAAAAAAATGAATGAAGATAATGGAAAATTACAATCATATCAGAGTTTTTCTAAACTAAGACATCACATTCATGGAATAAATGTACTATTTGATTTTTCGTCTTTTATTTTAATTATTATCCTGATAAAGAGTAGGCACGACTCTTCAAAGCAAGAAATGTGAGCAAAGAGACTTCATGAAATATGAAGATTTTTTTTTCCTCAAAGTGAAACTAATATTTAAAAATTGCAGTTATGTTTGGTCATGAATATAGTTATTTTTGAATTTTTGTGAGTAATTTAAAGTGAAAAAATTCAACTTCAAAAGTTAAATTCCAAAAAACATAAATAGTCATATTTTACGGAATTCAACTCTGAAAAAAAAAAGTAAAAAATATTCATGATCAAATGACAATTAATATAAGCACTATGAAATCTACATTTACTGGATTGTAGTCATCAATATCAACCATTCAAATCTTGAGAGGTCGCTTGCTTCAAACTACAGATAAAACTTAAAAAGAAGATTCTATTTGACTCAACATATAAAATAAAATTAAAAAAATGAGGCATTAAAATTATTGAAAATAAAAAATGAGACATTGAATTATTGCATATATAAATTATCACATGCAGTAAGATGCGGTATATGCTACCTTTATGATAAATTGCACCAAATTGATAATATGAATTACCTGTGTTTGATATACCATGGTCAATATTCCCATTTAACACAAGTTTCGTTTTCTTAATTTTTTTTTTGTGGGTAGAATCGTTTTCTTTATTACCTGTGTTCGATATTTGTATTGGGGTTGGCATTCCATAAAACACATTAAAAGAAAAAGTGCTCCTTACTAAAATATTTCTATAGCAGAACTCAGACTCAACATCTCTAGATTAAAATTGAAAATAAACAATAAATATGAGTGCCTTGAAATACAAAGGGATCAGTGTAAACTACCACTCTCCAAAAATTTTCCTTTGCGACACAAAATCTTTACAGACTGATGTATTCTACAGGCTATTATATAAAATACAAAAATGGCGGGAGAGGAAAAGAGATGACAGATTCCTCCCAGGCTTTGCATGTGCAACCCGTTTGAATGAAGATCATCAGGAACATCAAGCTCGACATAGGGAAGGAACTAGCTAAACTAATCGGAAAATGCAACAGCTTACGCCACTGAATCAAACGTGTTAGTCACCCGCCTTCACTTTCTTACTAGCAGAATGTCTTGATTTGTTTTTTCGCTTTTTTGAAGAATTCTTTTCTTTCACTTCTTTATGGTGCTGCTCTTCCTCCGCTGAGGTAATCTCACTTAACTCCTCGATATCTGCAGCGTTAGGAAGTTTGGCATCCTTGCCCTCCAATTTCCCCTCATTACCTTCTGGCTGAATGACTGACATTGCAGCTGAAGTGTACTGGAGTATGCATAGGCTTCTCACTAATCTATCGAATCTATTGAAATGCCTCTGAGTGTAAGGAATAAGACCATTAAGAAGTTCTTTAAATCCCGGTACCTATATAATGAGATGGAAAAGGGTAAGATCGCAAAGGAAAGCATTAGGCAAGTAAAACTAGTTTCAAGTAGAGCAAAATGGCTAACAACCAGTGCCTAGAGCACAGCATGGCCTTATAGAGTTAAGTCAAATGTACATCTAATCAAGCATGTCGATCAACCAGCCAGCCAATTAACTACATGGATGTTCTTGCTAAAAAGAAAAAACTAAAGCACTGAAAAGACCAATACACCAAGCTAATATATGAAATCACTTTTTGCTGATAGAGATTATAGCATATAACAACATTTTGAACGCCTGTCAAGGCAACAGAGAAATATTTATGGAGTTTTTTACTGGCCAGTTAGTGGACCTTGCTTGTATGGAAAATAGCAATGAACCTACGAAGCATTTTAACACTTTAATTTCTAATTTATGACCAAATTTTCAACGTAGTATTTAAGGGGAAAACACAATGGTACCTCAACAATGTCGGTAGCTGGGAGGATACTGTATGCCCGGTAAAGAACATATTGTGCAATCTGACAAAACTTTGGCTTCGTGTTCCATTCCCGGATATATTCCAAAAGCAACTGAAACTCTTCCTTACCAAGAGCCTTTAGTGCTTTTCCTATCTGATCATCCATATCGTTCTTCCTGGCAAGAGCTTAGATGTTAGATAAAATTCGTGCTACAATAGCATTTTCACCATGATAACCAAAAATGAAACAAACAAATAGAGACATCACTAAGAAAAACAGGGGGAAAACTGGATAAGTCAAGACTACCTGCAGAGTTTGCGAAATAACTCTAGAAGTTTATGTGGTCTGCGAAGCTCAAATGCAATCTGAATTGCTCTTGCATAGTCAGCATCTATTAAAGCATTTTCTAGCTCTTGACCCCTTAGAACGCCTTCCTCCTGCACAAGCAACATATTGATATCATCACATGAAGTTCTGTAATAAATTTTCAGACATAACCACATCAGAAACAAACCAGGTTTTGTTCTCACTTAATAAATGTATAATATAATTTGAAAAAACAGCTCATAGCACCCAGTTAACTATCTCTATTTTACTGATATGGCTGTAAAACCATAGGTATCCTGAATTGTTCACAGAAATAGTTCCAAGATTCTCCCAAAAGATTTAGAAAGACAGACCAAAAGCGACAAGGTTTGTATTGTTAATCTGACAGATTAACTGCAAGTACTCCTTGAAGCAATTACAAAGCTAGAGCAAAAGCAGAGTATTCTTCAAGAAACGCTCTAGACATTTGGGAGACAGTCCAGTGTGATCAAGCCATTAGGACCTCACCGGGGCATAAAAACGCCAATTAACAAAGAATTCATTTCTTCCGCAGAAATTATGCCTCGGCAGAACTATTTTTCATCATGTAACACCCACCAATGTTGTTCAATGAATATCATTTCAAGAGAAAAGGTGATATAATCACTCACTTCTTTACGAAAAGCTTCCTCTTTATCTAAAGCTGTTGAGTCATGCCACAAATTGATCACTGCATCACCACCGCCAGTTGCAAGCATTTCTGTTTTCTTACCAACAGCCAGGGCCCAAATCTGGAGAGCAAGTTAGAGAAGAAAACAAGATATTACCAATTCCATCTGTGTGGCAAAAATCTGAGAAGCAACTGACTAGAATTAACAAAATGAACTAGTGTCAACAACTATTCTGTGTGAACCACTGAACTAGCAGACTTAGCTCACCTATCATTGTAAAGATGATGCTTACTAGAAGTAAAGGATAAATTGTTCAGTCAAATAGACAACAAACTCTCAATAGAGAGAATTTACAATCACATTCAAAGACCTAACAATATGTGGTAACAGAAGGCAGCAGCTAATGAAGTAATTTCTTGCAGAGTGCACGTGAAATCCAAGAATATGGTAACTCCATAAACAGCTCTACTTGAGAAGTGAATACCCATGCTTTCTTAAGGTTTCCTCAGAGCTTCTCATCCCATTCTTCCACTTCTTTCAAATTTCAGTACCATTCTAGAACTGCGGGTAATTTTAACTGGAAAGCCACCTCGTCGATCAACAGGCAGACACAACCTTTGCTTCTCAGTTGTCAAGAAAGTGTCAAATTCAAATAACAGTTGAAGAAAAGCATTCATCGAATCTTTGGTCATGCACAACAATAGCAGAGCGCAACAGCCAAATTAACTGTGCTCATTAACTCAGAACAATCGGATCTTCGAGAGTGGAGATAACGTAATGCTCTTTTACAAGAAAATGATTTAAATTAACATAAAATTTGAGCACCTTTTCCTCATGTTGGTCATAAGTCGCAATACACTCATTGGTCTTAACTGTCCACAACTTCACCAAACAATCAGCACCTGGAGAAACGGTCATTATTTAGCAAAACCAGGCGACGAGGAACAGACAAATCAACACTAAAATAAAGCTACAGTGGCTTCTAGAATGTCATTTTACCGCAAGTAACAATCTGGGTGCCATGGGTGAGAAATGACGCTCTTAATACACTAGACTGATGCCCTTCAAATGTTTTCAAACATGTTCCATCAGATGTTGCCCAAATCTTAATCGTCTTATCTCCAGAAGCTGTCATCACACATTGATCAACTGGAGAAAACTCCACAGACCATATCCCCCTTTTATGCCCTTTCAGTGCAACCACTGATACTAGGTCTGGAAGTCTCCATATGCAAGCAGTACGATCCTAGTAATATGACAAGAACGGAAGAAAGATTTAGAAAATATACAAGCATAAGATGCAAATATCCTGCAGCTCCTCTATGCCAAGCTTTAATCAGATGTCTCAATGTTACAAACCTGAGACCCACTGCAAACAAGACTGTCATTTGGTGCTACCGCCAAACAGTTTATATCCTTGTCATGCGCTGCTACAACTGCTTTTGTTTTCAAAGTAAGAACTTCTTCATTGTTGTCAGAGACAGAATCCAAATTCCATACCTTTAGAGTACGGTCACTGAAAGAATGCAGAGAGAAGAAGATATAATTATTAGAAGAGATGATAAGGGAACACTTTAAACAATTTTGCTTCAACAATCAATATCTCATAGCAGATTTTGAGGCCTCAAAAGATGACGTACACAGTTTAAAGGTAAAAATAGATAGCGTACAGATACAGGTTTATTTGCACAGAACCGGTAAAAAAGAATATCAACTCAAGTCAACAAAGCCGTAAGCAAACTCGATTCGGTGCTAAATCCTCATCATAGTACATACTTCAAATATCAAGAAAGCAGAAGCATCATAGTGGCATTACTAGATAAAAAAAAAGTTGAGCACTGTAATTCAGAAAGAATTATTGCAAAAGCCTCAAGGAGTTAGATGGGTTCATTCAAGAGCCAAATTACACAAGGATCTGATCAATCCACTTCATAACATGGAGGCTCGCATCACCAAGATGATTCGGTCACATTCACCTGTAGTTTTTGGGGCTTTGTTCTTTGTATAACATAAGAGTTTTAATTCTTATAAAGAATCAACTAGAGGACAGTCATGTCAAAGTTCCTACTTGTGAGCTAAAATTCAACAATGAAGCTGAAAATAGATTTCTAGGACACATAATTTTGATTCTTTAAAAGGTCATTTATATGCTAAGTTATATTGGACAAGGTCGTTAAGATGCTGTTCTCAATACAAATTTATATGCAAAATGCAGAAGGAGGATATGCCCACTACAGTGATCAGGGATAATCATTACCTACTACCACTCACAAAGAAATTTCTCTGTTTCTTTGAAAAAACAACAGCGCCAACAGCTCCCATGTGACCTATGCCAACTCCAACACAAGCTTTGCTCTGGCAATCCCATAACCTAACCTATTGAAACACTAGAATCAGAATAGCAGAAAAAATTGATACTTATCTTGCATAGCAAAATACGTATTTTGGAAACCTGGCAGATAAAGATTAATAGCAAAAGCATGCATCAAATGCTGCATGTGTCTAAAGAGCAGAAACAGTGACAGACTTACGGTGTTGTCCTTGCTCCCTGTCACAATAAGGGTTCTTCCAGAACTTGATACACAGGTATCAAGGCACAAAATAACATCAGTATGCCCAGCCAAGACATAAGAGCACGACATTGATGTAAGATCATACACTCGCACCTGTATATATGCAGCGCTTTAGTAACTCAGAAAACAGTGTAGATTAAAGAATGGTGCAAGGACTGCTTTATCAAAAGTAAATTCCAACTCTTACTTTGATACAGGCACCAATATTACAGCATTAAGGCAAATCTCTTAATCTTGTGTCACTGTCACATAAAAATAAATAGAAAGGAGTACTAGACTTGCATGCTTTCTCTTCAGACAGGAGGCTTTTAAAATAAACGGAGAGATAAAGAAAACAGTTCGGACTATTAGATTTAGGACACTAATTGTAACATGAAAGAATCTACTCAGTTCTTATTCTTTGATATTCTTCAAAAATGTATAAAATTATAAGAACAAATTATAACGTAAATCATTTTTGAAGCGTCCTTTCTCACTCATTCATTTAGATAAACGATAAATGGTCATGGGTTCAGTAAATATGTAAGAATAGAGGCCAAAGCAACTTTTGAATAAAAATCATTTTTTACCAAAAATGTCAGGCAAAACAGTAGCGTCTTTTTAGGACCATTTTTCTATCTAGCATATCAAAGTTCACATCAGTTGTGAAACAACAAATGAGAATGGAGCAGAGAGCAACGTTCTCAATATGGCTCAATGAAGGTTCAAGGCCACTTAACCAACCAAAAACTGCTGCAAAACAATTGATGAATAAATCTCATGAACATAATCCCGGTAATCCACAAATATGATATCGTAACATGGTTTTGATAGCCATATTCAAATAAACAATGTTCTCTATAAGCCCCCACACTTCATTAAATTCTAACTTTCAACAAAAATATTCAAGGATGTCAAATGCCGAAGAGCAACTTCAAGATGGGCGGCCCACACAAACCTTGCCATTATCTGCCGTATTCTATACATCATTCAGTAATTTACACCTAGGAAAGTGTTGCAGAACTGACCTGCTCTACGCTTGTCGAAACAGCAAGGAACTGTTCCTCGTCACCCAAAAATTTCATATCTACAATCTCTTCATTGTATCCAACAAACCTCTTCCTAAGAACTAGATTCAGACTACCTTCAGATTCCTCCGGATAATAAAGAAAAAACTGCTGGTCAGCTGTAACACAAAGTAACTCCTGACTTGCAGGCATAAGCAAAGCAGAAATAAAGCCTCTCTTTGAATCTTCATCACCAGAGCTTACGGCAATATCGGAGGATTTCTGCTCAAAAAGGCACAGTGCCCTGTTGCACAAGCAAATTAAATGATTTAGTAATCCAAACAGGGGCATATCTAAGGGGGGGTCACCGGGTTCACGTGAACCCATGCTCCCCTCCCGAGATCATATATAATAGTGTTATATTTTTTTTAAAATATTGAAATATAGATGTGTGAACCCATACTCGGAGTATCATATTATGTGATGATGATTGGGTGCACCTCTCCAAGTGAGGTTAGAAATCTGAATCTTATATATGTATAGATATACCCGATCAAATTTACATCTTAGATCCACTTTTTATAATAGTGCACCCCTCATCTCGAAATCCTGAATACGCCTCTGATTATCCAAAGGATTGAAGCCAAAATATTGAACAGCGAATGCTGGGGAAGTTCTTCACACCACTAATAAAATTATCTATCCGGTGATATTTACAAGTTATGTTCAACCCTCACCATACACTTGATAATTCGGACAATTCTCGATTGAACACACTAGCTACATATCCACTCTTGCTTAATTTTTGTACTTTAACTTAGTTACTTTTTTGTATTTCATTTTTAGTTCATCACCCTTCCATCCTTGATCCTTCTCACAGTTAGATCAATCATAAACATTTTCGTAGAGTTAATCATACATTTACCATATTCTTGTATACTTCCTCTTCAAAAAGTTCAGACAATGAGTATAATGCATATAGGGGTTTGCTTTTCATTACCATAAATTCTTTGGGTCACCAACACAACATGTGTAACTAGCCTCGTTTCATGGGTGAATTCTGTAGCCAAGGGTGGTTCAATCACCTTAAGGACATATACTCTCGGGAGTGAAATAGGGGGGGAGGGGGGGAAAGGACAATAAATTTCTTATAAATCTATTCTCGCTAAACTATTTGATATATTAAATAACTTATATTCCACATTATCCAAGTCCTTTTTTTCCGATAACCATGTTGTCCGGGCCAGCTAGTGTGCACTTTAACTAATTTCACGGAATACATGCCACATCCCACCAGCAACAGATACAGACATATGGGAAACATATTCCAAGTCCTTCTCCAAGGAAGTCATTTCAAACCCTCTCTCACCAAATTTTAATTAGAACAATTAAAGTAAAGAGCCCAAAAGTTAATTATCAAGATTTTCACAAACCATGCCTCTTGTTTTCACCTACTTTTTGTTTTAGATTGTCATGGACTCGTACAGAAATGCAGGAATCACATGACTGAAATGTCTACAAATAAGGTTTGGGCATATACTGATTTATAAACAATAAGCATTATCATTGAAAGTGTATCTCAAATTCATCATCTTCAAGAAAGTATATAACATGAGTGGAATGTGACGAGTTGTGTTACTTTCGGCAAGAAAAATCAACCAAAAAAAGTAACATTTTTGGAAAAAATAGATTAGAGAAAGTGCTATCCGAGAAGGCAACTAAAGAGCAAAATTATTGCATCTTTCAAGCTTCGACTGGCTTAAATTTTAGATCATATTTAGAACTTTAAAGTGATTGGCTGATTGCCAAGTACCTATCAGCACTCCATATCCGAACCAATCCTCGCTCGCCAACAGTGATGAAATTAATTGATGGTACATCACTTCTCTTCTTTGCCTGTGGATATGTCAACGAAGACAGGGATGCAGCAAAAGGAGATTCTGGACCAATTATACACAACGCTTCAAGTGACTCGAACATTGGTATGGTGGTCATGCAGCCATAATCATGTAAGTTCCACAAATTTACAACCTGTCATTAGTTAGTATCAGAAAGTGCTTTAATTGACACTCAAGGTGTCATCATGAAGAATAATCAATAAAGAAGAAAAAAGCACTTCCAAGCTGATGACTTTCAACAAAAACATTTGATTGGTAATATGCATGATAGAAGTCTCTGCTAGCATGTAATATAGGCCATCTAACAACTAAGATGGCATTGTTTTGGCAAACAGATAAGATTTCTGTGCCAGCATGAAAAAATCTAAGAAATTACCTGGTCTTCAACAAGGACAAGATATAAAAATGATTAAATTACAGCCATGCCAGAATTGGGGGGATTGAGTACACAACTCCTTATGGATCCAATTTTTAAAAGCATACCTTCACAAGTAACTTCCCTCCCAAACGAAAAAGGAAAAAGGAGTTTAATTCATTGTTAGGTGTATGTTCATGCCTTCTCTTCTGAAAGATGACATTTCCTTTGTTGATAACTTAATATCAATCTGGAAACCCAAGATTTTTCTTTTTTGGGGAAAGAATTCTGTTAGGATAGTCAGAAGCTCTAAGTCAGCTTATACATTGCGTGATGCAAGCTACTACTCTCTGCTTAGATTCTTGGATTCAAATGTAAAGGCCATGAGATGAGTAAAGCTAAGCTCCATGTAGTCCACATTAGTTTATTTATGACCTCAGAAACAATTAGTCTTTCTCAACTTGCCCCGCTAAAATATAAAGTGGGAAAAACAGATAAGTAAAAGGAGAACATACCTTGTCTCTCCCAGCGCTAAGCAAAGTCCATCCGTCTTCAGATATTGCCATGGAAGTGATAGCTGATTGATGTTTCTCTAGTGTTGACAGACATTTCTTCCCTGTCAGATCCCAGACCCTTACAGAACCATCATCACCACCAGAGAACAGCTATAGACATACACATAAACAATGAGCCGATTAGCTCAACAAGAAGAGAAGAAAACAGAGAGAAACCAGAGACAAAAAGGGTAGAATTTAGCATGTCCACCACAACATAATTAGAAGAAACTTATTTTAGCAATTATGGGGAGCAAGTACCACAAATGACTCAATTAACAACTACATAACAAAAGCTTCTTAATAGATAGCTACAGTAAAAAGGCTCAACAATAAGCAGTGATTTGTTAGAAACAAAAACTTTACCAGCTAAAAAAAGGGAGGTTTTCACAACTCCTGTATTTTCATCCTCGAATTCTACTACCTATTTAGTCTAGAAAGCTCTAACATCATTAGAAAAAGAAAGAGTTTACAAGACAAAAGCCCTGGCTGACATGGACTTGTTAACGAGTCACCATTTCCAGCTGAAACAGTGACAAGAGAGACCATTTGAGCATCATGAGAAAATTGGATATACATATAACAACTACTACAACACCTCAATCTCAGTTGAAGTGGACTACATGAATCTTGTATATCCATTCTTATTGTTAGGATTTATCATCATTTGACTAGTTTTTCGCTGGTGGTTGACTAGTTTTTCGCTGGTGGTTGACCCTCTACAGTTTGCAACCCTCATTCTTCATCTGGGCTTAGAACCGGAAAGGTGAATTCACAGAGGTTAATGACGTGCAATGGATATCCGTATCAAAAAAAATTTTAAAAAAAAATCTAGGAGGATGAATCAACTTTCCTGGTGTGCAATTTGTAATTTAAGAATGAATGTTCCAGTGACAATGGATGATATTATTTCACAATGGTGTAGATATTTCATTTGCCTTGACGTACCCATGTTGAGTAGTTGTAACACAGGCATGATACTCTTGAGTATCACTAAAGTTAGCTAAATGATGCCCTCAGTCATACGGGATAGTTATACACACCCGTATTGGCAATGTAGCAGTAGCCGGGTCCATGTAGTACAGTAAATGCTTCCAATCCTCAAATATGTTCAAAGGAAGCACGAAAAATATCATGGCAAAGTAATTGGAATACGGAAAGCCCAATGAACCAGGAAATAGATAATCTGCCCTGGTATAACTATGTAAGCAGAAGGCTGAAAAAATGTGATTCTTTTACACGTTCAATATGACAAGGAAGCAAGCCAGTAACTATAACAATCCAAATCTCACCAGCAGCCTATTCGGGTCAGGATGAAACATAATGCTGGTGACAATCCCCTTGTGACCTTTGAAATAATGAGTGCAGAAGCCTCCATCGACGTCCCACACAAGAACTTTCCTGTCAGCCCCAGCTGTCGCCAGCAATCCACCTGATGCATCGGTAGCCATGCCCATTACAGGTCCTTCATGCCCCTGTAAAAGACACATGTCAACATTCAAGTTGGAAAGAACACCAAATACTCTGCTAGCCATCCCACCTACTAACAACTTGTTTAGATGGTTGCTACTCATTGTATTTTGTTGTTAGTTTAAATACAATGTTTGTTTTGATTGTTACTTAAATTTTATCGTATCGTATCGTTAAATCCATCATTACGTAATGATGAAAAGTCTCATTTTGTGTAATAATCAATTTGGTGTGATCGCATCGTTATCTTATTATATTTTTCTCATTTTATCTCTACTTAAAATTCAATACTTATCATAGTAGCTCTCCACTGTATACCCTACTTTACTTTTCTTTTAGGCGTATTATTCAAATTATTGATGTATGACATTATGTAACACGGATGTAACACGGAAAACGATATAATCTATCTAAAGGTTGTATTCACTAAACAATACAGTATGATACAATACATTCCCTCAATCCAGACAACAATTAGGCCAGTTCAATTCCCCTACTCAATACCTTGTATCATAAACAAGTAAAGCTAAAAACTTCAAGATTATTACCTTCCAGGAGCGTATGCATTCCAGCGTGGAAAGGTCCCAAACTCTAATCTGTCGGCTATGACTAGCAGAAAAGAGGAAATTATTATTAGGGCTAAGAGCAAGAGCTGTCACTGCTTCAGAATCACCCTCTATTGTAGATTTTATCGCAGCGTTAAATAAATCAACAATCATTATCTTTTCATCACACGCACATATAAGAAACGATTCATCTGAAGCAACCGCATAAGGCCCACCAGTATAAAACTGTTGCAAAGACTGCACACACTTGTAACTCTTCTTCAATGAAACTGCCGCCATTTTAGTGTCCTTCTTCCTCTTGTTTTGGGCAGCAAAATTCACGAACACCACTATGTATAAATTGTAAAGAAATGTGCGCCAGTTTTCTGAAGGAACGTTAAAGGGCGGAGCAGGAACAGGGTTTAGGGTTTTAGAGGTATATAGAATTTTGTCCTTCTGTCTTCTTTTTTTTTCAGAAAAAATTATAAATGTCACGTTATCCTTTTTGAAATATTTCTTATAGACTAACTATAGTCAAATTAAAAATAAAATAAATTATTAATTCATTTTTATTTTCTCTTCAATAAATATTTACTCTATTTAAGATCAAGGCTAAGGAAATCTTGTTGGTATTTGAATAATTTTATATCAGCCAACAAACACTTATTTGAACTCTTTAAATTTATAATTTTATGTTATGTAATGAAGAATGGTTACTTTCAAGATCAATTAATATTAAGAGTAAAATGAGATAAAATTAATTAATTTCATCATAATTTTATAAAAAATTGAATATTTTGAGATGAATATTTTTAGTTTTCATGGCTAAGATGAAAGGATTTTTTTTCATCATTTTTGAGTATATATTAGGATGTGATCTTAAATTTTTTGTGTTACAATTGATTATTAGATATGAGTAATCACGTGATTTGTGTATACAACATGAGTGGTTGATGTCTCCCTCCTCAACTATGATGTGTTTTTGAGTCCCACATCAACTCTTTAGCGATAGTATGATTTTTTTTATATGATTTAGATAATTCTCACCTTATGGATTAATTTTTGAAGTTGAGTGTGATCAAAATCCATTCTCTTATCGTGTGTTAGCACAATCTGAATAGATGGCTCTCTGGGGTGCATCTTTTAAGATCTAATTATGTAGCCTGCCACTCTCACCCTAAAGATCTAAATATGTAGCTTGCCACTCTCACTCATTTGTTAGACAGTGAAGAGTGGTCAGTCGAACATCGTTTATCGAAAAATTATGCTATGTATATTGAAAATTAAATAAAGTGCATAAGCTAAAAGTTATTTTGAAACCTTTTAACTTGTAAGAATATATTTCGCGTAAAGATTCGTAACATGCAAACACATTACCTGGCAGCCAAATGTAATTTTTTTTTCTTTTAAGCAAAGATATGAGAATGTAGTCTGCTTTTCAATATTCCCATCTACACTTACCCTCTGAAAACAAAGCTAAGTCCCAATTTTATATTGCCATGTTCTCTTCTTCTGCTTATTCTAAATTATACACTTTGTAATCAAAGCTATTAAATTTCTATTGCCATGTTTCTTTGTTGCAACTTGACATTTTAATTTGATTTCAATTTTCGGTCAAACACTTTAATTCTGAGTATGCATATTTAGACAGTTCAACTCGTTTTTATTATATCAGATGAACACGGTAACATATACAATGATCATATAGATATTCTCAAATTAAGTTGGAGTGCTTATTTATCGACAACTTGCAACTTCATATTTTATATTCAAATACCATTAGCATGCTGTGCATTGACTCATAATTCCTCTCTTTTAACTTCTTTTGTTTGCACCATTTCTAGACTTTTCATCTCTCATTCTCAACAACTATTCATTTGTGGTGCAGTTAGCCATGTCCGAATCACTAGCAGGAAAGAGATTTCTTACCGGTTACGCTCTGTCACCTCAAAAGATCAACACATTTATGAAAGATTCTCTGGTCATTCATGCTCGAGATCGAGGCATTGATCTAATCCCCATCGATCTCGACAAGCCATTGACCGAACAAGGTCCCTTCGACTGCGTCATTCACAAGCTATATGACACAGAGTGGAGGAAACAGCTCGAAGAATTCTCCCTCCAGAGCCCTACTACACTCATAATTGACCCCGTAAATGCCATCGAGAAGCTCCAGAATCGAGTCTCTATGCTCGAATTCGTCAACAAATTGAAAATTGAGAATCTCGAAACTCCTTTGCAGGTTTACTTTAATTCTATTACGTTGAAGAATTTGTGTATAGGCAAATCCACTCAAGATTTAAATTTATAGATTCTGAATTTTAGAACATGACAGTTTACAGAATTCGAAATAGGTCATTTATACATTCTTAGTGGATTTCTTAATACAAATACAAAGTTTGGGTCAAAATTACAAAATTTTATTGAGCTCCTAACTTGTATGATAGATTCGCCCCTAACAGTGTTAATTGAATTTATAATTTATAGATCAGAGATTCATATCGATACCTCTAGATTGTAACTTTCAATGGTTGCTTTGCAGGTTTTCGTTTCCAACGATTCATCAGAATCTCTGCAGGACGCTATGATTCGTGAAGGCTTGAATTTTCCCCTAATTACCAAGCCGTTGATAGCAGATGGCGCTGCAAATTCACACCAAATGTCTTTAATCCTAAACCAAAACGGATTAACAAAATTAAATCCGCCAATTGTGCTACAGGAGTTCGTGAACCACGGCGGAGTCATTTTCAAAGTCTATGTAGCAGGGAGTCACGTGAAGTGCGTGAAAAGGAAGTCATTGACTGATATCTCCAAAGAAAAACTGAACAACAGCAGCTCAGAGAATTACCAGGTATCTAATTTTTCTGCTCAAAATCAGAGCGATCACGAGAGTTTTGCAGAGCTCATCAAGGCGGCAGAATTGCCGCCTTTGAGCTTTGTAAACGAAGTGGCTAATCGAATGAGGGATGCTCTGAAGCTGCATCTATTTAACTTTGATATGCTAAGGGACAGTAGAATTGGAACTCGATATCTTATAATTGATGTCAATTACTTCCCTGGTTATGCTAAGATGCCCGAATTCGAGACTGTGTTAACTGATTTCTTCATTGATATTGCACACCAGAAGCGAAGTAGGGAGAGTGGTAAGTCGGACCAGATGGAGAATAAGAGTAAGGAGGCAGATTCGAATGGAAACAATTTATAACTAGGCTGATTATGATTTATTTCTAATCGAATCGGAGTGACAAATAACTGAATCGATTCTAATCAACTTTTACTGTTTTAACTCTCATGCATGTAATGGTGTAGGTTGATTTTGGACTGGTATGGGGCTTGTAATTTGCAAAGTTGAGTGACATTTTCGTTTAGGTTATAAAAATAGATTGCTCACTTTTTTTGTAATAAGGCAAAAAGTTGAGTAAAATGCACTTTATATATTCATTTATCCTAACTTAAAATTCAAGATAAAAAATAGCAGCACAATACCAATATGTGTACTTGTCGGTAGTAAAACGAAATTTTCCACCACAACATAACTAGAAGAACTTATTTTAGCAAATATGGGGATAATAACATAGTTAAGAAAAAAAAACTCCAATTTATTCGCTACAAATGAGTATTATTTGGGTTGAGAGATGTCATGTATAAAGTTTAAATTAAAGAATTATCAAAAAAGAAAAAGAGACATTCTTTTTCAAATGGACTAAAAAGGAAAAAAAAGGACAAACAAATTGAAACATAGGAAGTATTAAATACATATAATTATTTAATTGTTAATTTGATAATTAAAACGAGCTACGATCTAATTGTTAATTGTAGTAAGGAGACATTTAAAAAAAAAAAAAAACCATAAAGAAAAGCATGACAAACAAATTGAAAAAGAACATGTATTTAAATATATATAATTATCTAATTGTTATTTTGATAACTAAAACTACCTATAAATTCGACTAATATATTTACATGAACATTTATCGGGAACATTTTTAAAGAAAATTACACGTATAACTTTTTACTTCTTTTGTATTAAAGTTATATTTTAACTAACATGGGTTGTAGTGCAGTGATGGGACTATTTCACCCTTAATAAGAGGTCTCGGGTTCGAGTCCTGAATATGGAAAAAATCATATTGGAGCGACACCTCTAAATGGGCCTGCAATATGTGAGTTCAAAATGGATTCCGAGAAGTTATATTTTATAGAGGAACTTTCACATATAGCCACTCAAAATATTTTAATTATGCTCCATGGCTATAATTTGCTAATTACGATTTGTAGCTACATATTATAAGAAGGAGAGTGGCGAGCGAGACTGGGAGAGAGAGGAGAGAGGCGAGCGAGAGAGGGCAGAGAGTGGAGAGAGGCGAATTGTATATGTATATCTGCTAAAATAATTATATATATGTAACAGTTATACATATGTATTTGTATATTTGGCGAGCGAGATTGGGAGAGGGATGAGAGAGGCGAACGAGATTGGGAGAGGGAGGAGAGAGGCGAGTGAGAGAGGGCAATAATTTGTATATTTCGCATCTCGTTTGTATAATTCCCAGGTACGTTTGAATAATTCGCTTGTTTTTGTATAATTGAGCAATACAAAGTCTGAAATTATACAAATATGATAAAACTTGAAATAACGAATCGATACAAACATGAGCTTTAAACAGTTATACAAATTACATTATATAAATTATATTATACAAAATCCGAAAACTACACGTTTATACAAACTTTAAAAAGTTATACAAAAAAATATTGAATGTATATGGTGATAAAACTGAAAAACCAAAGGAAATCATCATCATATACAAATAAAAACCATCATATATAAATACAAATCAAACTACGAATTGTTATTTGCGAATTATACAAATGTGGCTAATTATACAAACATGAAGTCAGCCCACGTAAGTAATGGTTAATGTTAGTCGCGAGTGGTAATTATGGCAAACTATAGCTATGATAACTAATTAAGTAGTATAAATTTGCTTAACCGCGTAATTTTCCCTATTTTGAATATGAAAACAAAGAATGAATTGACTACTTTTTGTCAACTATGTCACGTACCGACTAAAATTACTCAAAACTGCTTTAAAAGTGGAGCATTAGCTTTAATGATTGGAAGACATATTGATAAGTTTTCAATTCTATTTTTGAACAACTATCACCCTATTGCAATAACCAAGCTGAATTTTAATTCGAATAAAGTTTTAGTAGTAAAATTGTATCTACCATGAATGAATAATGAAGCTTTTGGATTTTAAATCTTTACTGGGGCATACAAGCGGATTAGAAGAAATTAAATTGGTTAGTAGATTTAATTGGAAAAGCAAAATATGCTACGTAAGCATTACAGAAAGTTTAACCTAGACTTTTTTAGAAATGAAAATTTTAAGACGGAGTGCTCTCGAAATCAATTTGCTTGAATGAGATAGAGGAGAGTGGAATTTCGCATGTAGAAATAAAATTCGGAGATCTATGAAGGAACATCAAAAGTGAAGACAGTTCTCAAGGTTTCTATTGACTATAGTATAAGTCTCGAAATATTTTTTATACACTATAGTATAAGTCGGATTCTTTTTTTACACGCTTGTTAAATTTTTTAAAAAAAACCTACTAATTCATTTTAATTTCTCTTCGGTAAATATTTACTCTATTTAAGATTAAGGGTAAGGAAGTCTTGTTGGTATTTGAATAATTTTATATTAACCAACAAATACTGGTTTGAACTCTTTAAATTTATAAATCTATGCTATGTAATCAACAATGGTTACTTTTAGGATCACATAATATTAAAAGCGAATTAATTTTATTTTAATTTTATAAAATAACAAATATTTCGAGATAAATATTTTTAGTTTTCATAACTAAGATGAAAGGATTTTTTTGAGTATAGATGAGGATGTGATCTTAAACCTTTTGTGTTACGATCGATTATTATATAATAAGTAATCACGTGACTTGTGTATGCAACACGAGTGGTTGGCGTCTCCCTCCTCAAGAGGATGTGTTTTTGAGTCCCACGTCGACTTTTTAGGAATAGTTTGATTTTTTTATATAATTTGGATAATTCTCACCTTATGAATTGATTTTTGAAGTTGGGTATGACCAAAGTTTGTTCTCTTAACATGTGTTAGCACAATCTGAATAAATGGCCCTCTTAGCACAGCTTTTAAGATCCAAGTATGTACCTTGACATTCTCGCCCATTTATTAAGTAGTGAAGAGTGGTTAGTCGAATATCTTTTATCAGAAGATTATATTATGTATATAAAAAATTAAATAAAGCGTATAGGCTAAAAGATATTTGAAACCTTTAACTTGTGAGAATATATTTCGTGTAAAGATTCGTAGCATGCAAACACATTACCTGGCCAACCAAATGTAATTTATTTTTTATCTTTTAAACAAAGATATGAACATGTAGTCTGCTTTTCAGTATTCGCATTTACACTTTCACTTTGAAAATAAAGCTAAGTACCAATTTTATATTGCCATGTTCGCTTCTTTTGCTTATTCTAAATTATACCTTTGTAATCAAAACGCTCCGCCTCATCTTCTCGCCTTTTAAAAGACTGATTGCAATTTGTAATATAGATAGACACTTCAATTTGATCTCAATTATCGATCAAACACTTTAGTTTTGAGTATATATATTTAGACATTTCAACTCATTTTTATTATGTTAGATGAACACTCTAACTTATACAATGATCATATAGATATCTCCAAAAATGTTGAGATGTCCACAGGTGCTCTCTCAAATTAAAGTGGAGTGCTTATTTATCACCAACTTGCAACTTCATATTTTATATTCAAATACCAGTAGCATGTTGTACATTGACTCATACTTTTTCCATTCACTTTTATTTGTCATATTGAAATTGACACAGATCGATTAAGGATCCATTTGGCCATTTGAAATAAAATCATATGAATGTAGTTAAAGTTTTTTTTAACATGCAATTAAAAATTTTAAAATTGTAATTTTTGCTCGTAAACATAAAAATTTTATTACTTGTGAAAAACCCAAAATTGCCCCAATTTTTTTTTTACAATCTTACCATATAAATAAAATTTTAGAAGTATATTAATAATTTTTTGGGGCAAATTGTAATTTTAAAACATTAAAATTAAGCCCTATATTTTCATAGAGTTAATAGCTTAGATGGTCACTCAACTAATAGCTTCTTTCACAGAAAGTCACTCAACTTTCTTTTTTAACCTCAAAGTCACTCAACTAATATTTTCTTTTACAGAAAGTCACCCAACTAATAGTTTCTTTCACTGAAAGTCACTCAACTTTCTTTTCTAATTTTAAAAAATATTTAAATTAGTTTGGTAACTTTCTAAATGAAATATCAATAGTTAAGTGACTATGTTGGTAACATATTCATAGTTAAGTGACTTTGAGATAATAAAAGATAGTTAAGTGACTTTCGATGAAAAATAACTATTAATCGAGTGTCTTTCTGTGAGAAAAATCCTAACTTGAATGATTTTGAGGTTATAAAAGAAAATTGAGTGACTTTGTGTGTAAAAAGTATTAGTTGAGTGACCATAAAAAAATATTAACTCTATTTTCATAAGTATCTCTTATGTAATAAACAACCATCACTTCTTGTTTGAGACGATTTAACGTGAAGTTCTTTGAAGGGTCACATGATTCATCTTCTTTGCTCTTTGAGAAATTTTGCATTCGATCAGGTAAGAATTCTAGAATCGGTAAAGATTATTTTCATATATCTATATTAGCTTAATTGTAGGTCAATATTATTTAAATGGAAGAAACGAAGAAAGTCTAGACTATTTTAGGTGACTACAAACCTAGGTTATACCACTATGTAGTAAATTCGGAGCTGCCTCAAGATGTAGAGATCAAGTATAACACAAATCTAAGTAGAGGGGTGTTTCTAAGACTGTCAATAGTTGGGAGACTAAAGTAATAATTCACGCCAAATTTAGGGGTGTTTTCAATACTTATCTCTTTATTTTACTTCATAAAGTTTCAAAATGGAAGAAATAAAAACTTATTGTTCGATTTGGCTCCCTGCAATTAGAATATATTAAAACTTTATTAATGAGTTGGGCAAAGTAAGGATATATTATAACTTTATTAATGAGTTTCAAAATGGAAGAAATGAAAAGTAAGAATTAATTTTGATTAATAAGAGATTAGACATTTGCTTGCAATACATCATGGATGTTGATGCAAAAACTTTATTTATAAATATGAAGATTTGAGTTGTTTAATTTAAAGTTTTAAAATATTTCTGATAAAAAGTAGATAGTTCCCGGTACATCACTTAACTTTCGGATACATCAGCAGACATCCAGATACATAGGGGAGGGATATATCAGAGAGGGGAGGGATGTATCAGAGAGGGGATAGGACATCCGGATACATAGGGGAGGGATGTATCCGAGATGGAAGGGATGTATCAGCGAGAGGGGAGTGATGTATCTGAGAAAGGACTTGATTTTTTTAAAAAAAAGTTAGAGAATTTTAGAAATTATGATAAAATAAGATGTGTATTTAGGTAATTTTTCCTAACTTTTTTACTTCTTTTGTATTGAAGTTATATGTTAATCAACATGGGTTGTGGTGCATTGGTGGAACAACTTCACCTTTAATTAGAGGTTTTGGGTTTGAGTCCTGGATATGGAGAAAATCACGTTAGAAGCACCACCTCCGAACGAGCAATGCAATATGCTATCTGAATTTAGTCGGGGCTTCAAAGCCGGTTCCAGACACTAAATTGAAAAACAAAAAAAAAAAGAAGCTATGTTTTAAATATGAAAATAAAGAATGAATTGACTACTTTTTGTAAAATTATTCAAATTGCTTTAAAAGTGGAGCATTAGATTTTTAACCACTGGAAGACATATCGATAAGTTTTCAATTTCTTTGGGAACAACTATCACCCTATCGCAATAACCAATTTGAATTTTAATTTGAATGAAGTTTTAATAGTGAAATTGTATCTACGTATGAAGATTTAAGATTTTAAATCTTTATTGGGGCGTACAAGCGGATTAGAAGAATTTAAATTGGTTAGTAGATTTAATTGGAAAAACAAAATAGGTTAAGTAAGTACTACAGAAAATTTATCATACTAGGGTAAGTATGACTTTTTTTAGAAATGAAAATTTTATGGCGATGCTTTCGAAATTAATTTACTTGAATGAGACAGAGAAGATTGGAATTTCATGTGTAGGGATGAAATTCGAAATCTATGAAGAAACGCCAAAAAGTGAAGGCAATTCTCAAGGTTTCTATTGAGAGGTGCGAAAAATATGGAAAACGAACAAGATTAAATATCCTGGTAGTCCATACCATAATAGTTTCTAGCTTTTGCGTTCTTCATTTTTGTTGTTACTCTGTCGCTACTATAGTGGGTATATTGTGTAAATCGCTGGGACCCACTACTATTGTCTATAATACAAATCAAAAAAGGGAAATTAGGATTTTATACAAATCACTTCCCCTTTTTCTCTCTACACTTTCTCTCTTTTCTCTCCACTCTTTCGTATATTTCTCCCAAAATCTCTACCTAAATTATTTTGAATTTCAAATCCCTCCAGATTGTGGCATCAAAATTTTACAGGTAACCATCTAAATGTGTGTAAATCAATTTTTTTTCTTTTTTTTTCAATTTTACAAGTTATTTCATGAAATTTCATCTCAAATCTTCATTCCTACAGTTATTTCACAAATACAATGGATGATCAAAGTCCATCGACCATAATAACTAGAGGTATACACTTGCATGGTGAAAATCTTGATGATCCACCATCATTTTCTTTGGGATTAACTCAGAATTTTGGAGAGGTTGCAGGTTCTATAGCAAAATCCAAAGCAACCAAAGAGGTCAAATCCAAATTTATGAATGACCCAATTAGAATGGAGAAAATTGTTGCATAGTCAAAGCAAACTAGCATCAGAATTGTAGAGGAAGCTAGCAAAGATCAGGGCGAGTCCAGTTCCACAAAGAAGAGGAAAGGAAAAGAAGTTGATTCTACCAGCGGTCCGACAAAGACAAGCGAAGACATTGTTTCAGGCTCATTGGAACTGAATGAATCTGAAGAAATACAGGTATATGTATAATAATTAATTTGTATTTATTAAAATTGTATAATAAGCTTTATATGTTAATAATTTTTTGATGATTATGCTATTTTATTTTTTTGTTTGTATAGATTTGTATAATTTTCTGATTATTGTTTTCTATATTATATCACCACAATACATATTAACATATAAAATTTACTCATACAATTAACTTGAAAATATAAAGTTATTTTATAAATAAAGAGTACAAACAATTATACAATTAAGTTATCCATAGTTATATAATTAGGTTGAATAGACAAAGTTAATCTATAAATATATTTGTATATGTGTCATATTTATACACATTATAATAAGCCCTTCATGTATAATAATTCTTGTCCCTTTACAGATTTGTATAATTTCAACTATTTATTTCTATTTTCTTTTATCATTAATATTAACATTGTAGATTTATTTATACAGTTAAATTGAATCTGTAAAGTAATTGTATATTAAAGTAAAATTGTATATGAATTATTTTTTTCAGGGTGTTATATACTTAGTCAAACAAGCACCAATCTGCACACCTCACATGCAGTGTCATACAAATATCAATGCAATAAATCTGTTAACTACAAATCTCTCTCCAACTCAACTGAACCGTTTTTGTGGAAACACTTGTTTTGCTCAATTGACTACTATGCGCAGATGTCATGTGCAAGCATAACTTATTAGGTGTATTATGTTGAAGGAGTTGGAGGGTAGCTCAAAAGATGTCATTCTGATACATATAAACGGCAGCACTTTTCGTTTCACCATCCGGGAGTTTGCCATTATTTCTGGTCTTAACTATTCACACATTGAATCGAAATTTGTTTTTAATACTGAAGAACAAAACAGGATACTTTTTCAGTACTTTGATGGCCAAAATGCCATCACTAAGCAACAGTTAGTTGATAGTTTTACGAAAAAAGTTTGAGGTAAAAATTACGATGACACACTCAAGTTTGCAATTTTGTTTTATATTCATTCATTTATCCTAGCTATTCGAAGAACCAACAGATACAATAATTGATAGGAAAGATTTCGATTTAGTGGAGTCTGGTAGATACATGGACTATCCATGGGGCAAAAAGGCATATGATGAACTGGTCAAATATTTGCATAAGAAGATTAAGCACGATGGACAGTATTATATGATACATGGTTTACCACTTGCTTTGCAAGTTTGGTTGTATGAATGCTGTTCTAAATTTGATGAAAAAATTGCTATCAAAGTTTCTGATCACATCCCCAGAATCATTAACTGGAAGACAAAAAAGGATTTCCCTCGGCTAGACTACTTCATGAAAGGAATGTTCCGAGAGGATAGTAATGAGGTATGCAATTTTGTTTATACATTTATTTCAAGTTAAAATTATTTTATATGTATACATACATATGTATACATATATATATATATATATATATATATATATATATATATATATATATATAGGCATCATTACACCTATACATATACATATGATTTAACTTTCAATTATACATATACAATTTAACAAGTTTATACATATACATAACATCCTTTTTTCACTTATACATATCCAATTTCAATGGGGTATAATTGTATATTTTAATATGAACATGTGTATATTTGAGATGCATATTACTTTCCAGAATATAAGTCCAACTCAAATGGAACTTATGTTTCTTGACTTGCCTCCCGAGTATGTCGAACCAGAAGCATCTCCAACAGATACATCAGTTCCAATTGATTTGGATGATGATTTTCAGAATCCTACATGTCCAAAGAACAACAAAGGAAAAGAAAAAGTAAAATCAAAGTATTTTTCGACATGAAATACATTTTACCTTCTGTTGTTAGCTCTAAAATCAATTTGATCTCGATTGTTTGTAGAGTATTGCCAAAGCTTAATTGATGCGATGAACTCGATTAAAATGGAGTCCCTACTGATGAAGAAGTCATAGAAGGAAAGAAATCCTATTAAAACATAATGTGCGTGATTTTAGCGATTTTCATCCTTTTTTGTAACAGAAACTACCGCCTTTTAAAAAAAATCAAATTGTATATAAATTGGAATGAATACTGAAATATACATATTAATAGCTCCATTACAAACATAAAATTTTCTATGGAGTGCAATTATGCAAACTATAGCTATAACATACTTGTGTCATATGGCTCTTCGATTAGGAAGGGTAAAGACTGCCCAATGGGCTGATAAGAAAATGGAGTTAGATTCGGCCAAGAGTAACCTACTTTGCTATACCTAAAATTTGCTCTTTAAACTATTTGCAAGCGACTATTCCCTTACTTTCATACCTTCCTATTTTTAACTATTAACACGCGTTTACTGTTTGATACCATCACAATATATATATACTTTGATGGTATCAAAGAGGAAGAAGCAGTGCTCAGTTATTCCTTGATACCATTAGAGTATATATATATACTTTGATGGCATCAAAGAAGAACATGCAATGTTTCAGTGAAAAAAATTGTTTAAGTATTGTTTGATACCATCAAAGTATATAGATACCATCATTGTATATATATAATATGATGGTATCAAGGATGAAGAAGCAGTGGCTCGGTGAATAGAACAAGGGGCCAGTCGCGTAAAATATTTGGACCGTGGATCCAATGAAGGTAAATATATGGGAAAATTTCATATATGGCAAACGGATTTAATGAAATAACGCTCTATGGGTATAGTTTATATAATTACATTTCATGGGTATAGTTTAGTTTGCTATGAAGCATTAATTTTGTATATAATGTTTTTTTGTTTATAATTTATACAATATTTTAGTTTTTAAATAAAAGGATACATGAACGCTAAATACGGTAACAGAAAATTTAAATAATCTCATGATTCAAGCTAATTGTCCAAAATCAAATATTTTTCCAAAAAAAGAGTTCTATAGCAATAGAAACACCATAACAACTGGTTTCTTCCTCAAACGACTGAAGTATACGATTAATCAATGTTCTTGTATATTCAACACTAGGTAAGCATTTCTTTCAAGGAAATTTCATGTTTTGAACGGCAAGAAAGTACACCATCGATTTGTATAGTATATAATTGAAATTTTGAAAAACGAATTATTTTTTTGTTTTGTTTATTCTCATGGTTCGCAAAAAAATATTTTTATTTATACAAGATTGGAGAAATTGTATACTAACAATTCTACTCTAATATACAAATACCTCAAGCAATTTTGTATTTACTAACTTAATATACAAATCGCTATATACATATACTTCAAGCAATTTGTACATAACTAATAAAATATACAATTGTGATTTAAGCAGAAAATATACATAGACTTCAAGCAATTTTGTATATAACTAACAAAATATACAAATGTGATTTAAGCAGAAAATATACATATACTTTAAGCAAACTTGTATATAACTAACAAAATATACAAATATCTACATACAATTGTGTTTTAAGCAGAAAATATACATATACTTCATGCAATTTTGTATATAGCTAATCGATTTGTATAGTCTTTGGCTTTCCTCTTACTTCCTCCTTCAACAATTTTAATGTCGTTTGCCTTGGCATTGTTGATGACTTCCTGAAGTGCAATTGGGTCTTTTTTTTTCTTGGATCTCAATTCTTCAATAGATTTTTCCTCTATAACTTGTTTAGATTTTGTCAGACCCTGCATTGACTCCAAAATCTTGAGTTAAACCGATTGAAAACGATGGTCGATTATCAATAACTTTGACATGCAATGGCGTACCTCTCGTAATCCTCTTAGATGGAGTTTCATCTTCCATTTTGTTTTTGAAAAGATTGATAATCTAATGACTGGTGATAGACTTTAGAGAAAAAATTAGCCAAAAAATAAGAAACATAATACATATACAAACGAAAAAACGAAAAAACAAAGAGGTTTAGAAAAGATTTAGGCGATTACCTGCAGATTTGGGAAATCAATTAGGAGGGAGATGGAGAATTTCGGATTTCAACTTGGGAGTGTAGGAGTGATTTTAGGAGAGAAAAGGGGAATGTGACAAGCAGAGATGAAAATTAGATTGTATAAAATCATTAAAAAAATCAATAAAAAAAAATTAATTCGGTAAACAAAGAAACGTGGCTCCCATAATTAATGGCAAGAAAATTGAAACTGTAACCACTGATAGTAATTAAATTAAACTATACCCTCTTTGACTAATAACTTAGTAATGTTTGCCATCTCACGTGATTTTTCCTAAATATATTGAGTTGAGTCCAATTGGGTATATATACTTTCCCTAGTGGATCCAATTTGAGTAGTTCTCCCTAAATTTAAGGAGATTATTTTTGAATTACATTACAGTGGATAAATATACAAGCGGTCCAAAAACAAAAGAAGAATTGGGACTATGTTTTACTAGTTTGTCTTAGTTTGTGCATCCCTTGGAAAGTTGAAGCTTTCTAAAAATGGAGAACCATAACTACGAAATTGTACCGTAAAAGAAGAGTGAAAAGAATTCCCATCCACAAATGAAATAGATCATGTCTGTAATTATTCTAAAAAATGAAAAGTAATAAAGTAAACTTGGAAAATAGCAAGATCAGAAAATTAACAATGAATGGCTAAACCTGGTTAACTTCATCTTTCATTTACAACAAACACATACATTATCTACGTGGGCATGTACTTAAAATAAGACCTGATCTATTAAATAACATTCTACAAAGACAGGGAAGGAAGATAATTTTTGCTCTTTTTTTTTCCCTTGACCTAACTTGGAAATATTGTACATTTGGGCAGAGTGATGTTTTCATTTCTTAACTATGTAAGAAACAATGAAAATGGTACACCCAGCACTTGCCCAAAAACCAAATAAAAAGGCAAACCATTGCGGCAAAACGATGCTCTAAGCATTCATTCTATGACATTTGCCTTCCACACATTTATCAAATCTGTCCGTGAATCTCCAGGACTTGGTTCTTCGATTATCACTGGTTCAAAATTTCCCCTTCCATCTTAGGCATCATCCATGCAAATATCATACATATATACAACTTTCAAGGGGATTGAGAAACAAGCTCATGAAGTGCTGATCATATCATTGATGTGCAGAATGTCGAGCCTTTGGTGGAACATACAAAGTATCACCGCACTCAATGGGTGTATGGCTAAGTGGATTCCATCTGTCAAACACGATACAACCACCTCGCCCCATCCTTCCACGAAAGCTAAATGTGTGAGCAGGTAGGCCATTTGGTGTTGAAGTACCTGGAGGTATATTGCCTGCAGCTGACAATTTGGCTGGATCCAGAGGTTTCGTGAACAGCAGAGTTGGCTCATTTGGATCCCTATATAACCCGATTTATGCAGTCTCGTCTTCAGTTTATTATTAACAAATGGATTAAGTTCAAGTAGCTTTCAACTCACATGCAAAGTAATTTGAACACAACATTTGAAAACATGTGTGATAAAGTAAGACAGTATAGGGAAGCAACTTTAGGGAGTAGGTAAGCACCAATTTATAGAGCCATCCATGGGGCACATGTCTTCGCTTGAACTCTCGCCTCGTGATTCTAGGAGAAGCAGTCACCAGCTTCGTGTAGGGAAGGTTATGTTTTGTGTTATATGCCGACAGCTAGTAGAAGGATCATCAGAGTCGACAAATTCGTCCGCACTTTAACCAACCTTACTTGGGAAGGAAGGAAATTCAGGCAGAGTAAAGGTATCCTCAAAAAGCTCAGTTTCATTCTGGAATCCAAGAAATGTAGATTTATTAATTCATGTAACATTCAAAATGAATAACCCTAAAACACAGCCCTGAGGAGAATAACCAGTTACATTTGGTACTTAGAAAAGGCCAAATGATATCGTAATATGACTAAGCAGGACATTGATAAGGAAAATCTGCACCTACATTTAAGTTATCTATTGAAATAAAGAGATAGTCCCTCTCCAACCTACTAGTTTTTCCATTTATTTTTTTAAGAAAAAAACTACTATCACTCTATTCCGTAAACCAACTTTTAGTTGGCAGCTGAATTTCTTTCCAGCACAGCAGTTAGAAATTGCTCCAGAGCTGCATGTTAGATTCTAGTAAACCTCAATTTGTCAAATCTTAAATGCAATCACAATAAAACAGAAAGCAGATAATCTATTCCAGTCGAGACAGAATAAGAGAGAAAATAGAACATTATCAAATGATACTCCCATTACAGCTGGTAAGTATCATAAGGTAAAAATGGTGAAAAACGAAGAAGATAGACTAGATAGTAACCCTCCTCACATACCTTGTGTTTCATTTGAAGCCTCTGGAGGCTAATCTCACTATCAATAACCTCTCGCTTCTTCTCCTCTCTCTGCACACAATAAGATCAGGGGAAATGACTGTCGACTGTGCAGATCATAAGGAATCAATTGGCATGGGTCTGAACCTTGTTTGTGAAGTCCAGTATCCCATTCATACCCACAATTTACCCAATGCACCAAAATATATATATATATATATTAGTAACTGATAAGAAATACAAACCTTGATGAGAGCCTCAAGAATGATCTTTGCTTGGTCAAGGTTGCGCCTAACCTGGATAATGTGAAATGATATAAGTAAATTTCTTATGAGAAAAAGACCAAATCAGATGTAGCATCAACTCATCTATAGCCAGAGATGCTTTACTAATGCAGTCTATCACGCTCGCCAAGTATAGAGGCTATGTGCCACAGAAAAATCATGTAGGGAACAGCTGTTAGTTTCTGATATCATTATTGTTAGGTATAAAACTACCACCACATCATTGCCACATCACCATATTTCTACATACAAGAAGTTCATTAAGCGAACAAGAGAGACTGATATAATACAATCTTCAAATAAGAAATGATGTGACAACTCACAGTTGGCAAGAAGGCAATACGTCATTGAATAGTCACCATCATCTTAAAAAGGATGTCTAGATCCATTAATGGGAAAAGAGAAATTGAAGTGCAACTTTTGCAATAATCTGGCATTGTTTCAGCAATTCATGCCGAACCTAATGCAAAGCTGTTAGATCCAAATGAAAGGAAATGAGGGATAGTATATACATCTGGTGGCAAAGAAGCTTTTATGATTCTGGGTGCAGCTGAACTGGGATGATGATAAGCAAGATATGACATGAAAGAATCACCTTGGCCAATACACAGGGAACTGTCAATTTAGACAATCATAGGTAGATGGGTATCTCATTTTAGAGGATAGATCAAGAAATTAGAGCTAAAGTCCTTGGGTTCACCTGGCGAAGCTTTTCAAATGACTGTGCATTGTTTTCCCTCCTTTGCATCTGCCAAAGAAAAAAGGAAGCCACAAATTCTCCATTAACACAAACAAAATTCCATAAGAATTAAATTGTCCACCAGAAATTTTACACAACAAGATTGGTACAGTCATAGAATGGAATACCCTTCTTGTATGAAGTCTGTGGGCCTTCTCCCTTGGCCTAAATACATTATACGGATTCGTGTCGTTAACTGGTGGAGGCGGCTTCAAAATGACAGCAATGACCAGTAGTCAGTAGATAATCAACAGCAAAAAATACAGTCATATAAAACTAAAAGAACATCAAATCTTCATTATGCTATAATAATGACACGATTAGCACAATTTTTCATTAGTTATGGAGAAAACATAGTAATCATTGATCACCCAAGGGCCAAGGCATAATTTAAGAATTATTGCTGAAAGAACCAGTCAAACAGGGCTGCAGATCCAAAAGTGTTTCAGAAAACAGAATAAAGAAGCAGACAAGACTCAGTTCACTCTACAATCTTCCACACATAACCAATTGATGAGGTTAACTAAGGAAATAAGATTAAATCAACAACTATATAGTAGTAACTGATAAAAAATGGAAATGGGGCCTAACTCAACCTAAAAAGCTAGCTCAAGAGATAAGGATTGCCCAAAGACTATAGAAGTAAACAAATTGCCTCCTACCCACAAATGTAGGACAATTCAAAACCACCCGTACACCCAGTTCTGCCAATTGGAGAGTGAACAAGATAATATGGGGGCCCTACATCGGTGAAACAAGAATTGGGCGGGCCTGGCTCGATACAATGTTGAGGTGTCTGACTATCTCATCTAAAGCTTTTAGATGAGATAGTTACGCATTTCAACATAATAGCAGAGCCCGGATTCGAGTCTCACCACCACCCAATATCAAAAAGAATTTCCATGTGCTTGGCCCATGAAAAAGAATAAGGATCGAATGTGAGAGGGCATGTTGAAGAAATCAAATAACTAATAGTGTTTGTGCAATACTAATTCAAATCACTCAACTGAGTTTACAAATTAGGAAAGTTGAACTGACCTGCAAACGCCGAAGAGAAGGCTTCTGCAACCGCTCCCGCTAATTAAAAAGAAACAGAAGGTTGCATGAGGATTCATCTTTAAGGACCACATATAAATCGACTCTATTAATTCTAATAAGAAGCAAACACCAAAGGCTCTAGTAATCAAGCATTTGGAGCTTTCATGTTGAATATTATACCTAAAGAACAATTAATGTGATCCCGAATTTCCAATTAAAATCTATAACATACAAGTTGGAGGATAAGTTTTCATTGTTTACTCCGCATAAACATTTGCTGACATGCAATGGGATGCTTTTAACACATTCTCAAATTGATTTACAATTAATCTCATCATCTCTGGAAAAAAACACATCTATACAAACCTATGGAACACACATGATGGGTTGCTCATAACCCATCCTCAAACTATTATCCAATTAAAAAAAATACATACTTATTCAGAATACAGGGCAAAAGAACGAGGTCTCAAGATGTAAATGAAGAGGTCAGATTCTTAATGACTACAAATCCAGCAACGTAGTCTTCTATCAAAATCAGTAATTCCACGACCTTCAACAAGTTCCATGTCAAAAATCACATCTGTTAACAAATGTCAAATTAAATAATTGCAGACATCCCACCCACTCTCCGAACTTTGCCTCATAAAAGGTTACAAAAAAAGAAGAAAATACATTTAGGCTTTAGCACCTATAGATGGAAGCCGCTAATATTAAGAGATGACCTCAAACCTTACAAGAAAGGTAATGAGTAAGAGAATAACAGGCAAACAGGCTTATTAAGTAGAATATAAGCTTTGTGAATATATCAGTAGTGTGAAAGCAAATTTACAGATTTTGGTGGACGCAAACAAACAAGAATCTTCTAACATAACTTGTTGAATGTCTCGACATGGAACCCCATTAACGGTGTGTTTATCATATTTTTTCTTTTGATGAACATGTGTTAACCAAATTATACAACCGAAAATGGTGAGAAATACATACCTTATCCTTCCAGTAATTATAAATAGACTGGAATACTCCATATTTAATGGATAAAGATTGCAAGGACTGAATTTAAAACCTTAAAAAGGAAACAATTGATGAATTGAGTAGGAAAACTAAACTTCACTACATTCAGAGAAGCAAAACAACTCAGAAAGTAAAAAAAATCAAAACAGCTAAGAATAGGAATATCCAAAAAGAAGAAAGATGTACAAAGATCATGTACAAGTTATGTTGTTCAAACTAAAGAAATGAGCACAATTTCCAATGTCAGCAACAAACATAAAGAATCCATATATCTTATAATAGCAGAACTTGAGCATTTCCAGTGAATAGAGGCTAATTTTTCGTGAATAGAGGCTAGATAATGCAAAAGCGAAAAGGATTGCAAAGAGCAGGAAATGGCTCTAGTTTTCGTATAATGATAGAAGATTTTTTAGTTTTTAAGTAGCTTGCAACAGTCTTGCAATAATGAACATGAATTCTCCAGTAGGTCCACATATAAGTTACAACTACAGCATATGGAGTTCTTATTAGAGTAAACAATATCAAAAATTGCAAAGTGGACTCTTTAAATAACAATGCAGCACAAAAGACAAAGTCAAATTTGCAAAATCAACAGACTAACAAGAAGAGCTAGCTTTTACCTCAACAGCAGCATCAAAACTTAGAAGCACAGGGACTGGTGAGCCAAGCGTATTTGTTATAACTCCTGCTCTTTCTCGGGCCTTGTGATCTAAAACTTCTAGTTTGTACAAAATTGTCACCAACCTGTATCAGGAAACAAAAGTGATTTTGTTGCCTATGATCAATAAACAAAATTCAAGTCTTGAATTAAGCATATTGTATTCCTCATAGAAAAAAGGGCACATCATATTGAGAGGAAAAGAACAGGATGAAATACATAGAGCATAGACAAACTACTCTCAGCATCAGAAACCTGAAGCCAAATACAGATTAAAGATGAAATAATTAAAGGGACTAAAAGTAGCTTGAGAAAAATGGAGAAAGGAGTGCAAGCAAGTAGGATAGAAACAAACATGGCAGCTCTAAGAAGCAAACTCAGGTCCAGTACTTAGCTAACGGTGTGGGAAGGATATACTAGAATAAAACTAAGGGGTTGTCTGGTTTATGAATAAGGATAACAGTCCAGGGAAAACAAGGGATCATCTTATCTCGCGTTTGGTTGAACTTTTGATTCTGGGATTATCAATCCCGGGATTACACCACAATTCTGGCATTATTTTTCTACCACACTCAATGTGGGATAACAATACCAGGGTAAAACACCAAAATGATTTAGATGCCCTTCTCCAAAACTCTTCTCCCAAAGTCCTTCAGAAAAGTCAAAGTTAAAATCGAAAATAAAAGAAATTAGACGAGAGAACTCAAGGACCTATTAGTTTAAGGAAGAACCATAGCATGTAAAAGTGTATTGTTAGACATGAATAAAGGAAAAGATAAATAAAATGGATTTTTGTTGTATGGGTTGGGATTTGGGTGGGTATGAAAAAAATAGAAGGGATGTTTGAAATTGAGCTCAAGCAAAGACAATTTTTTTTAAAAAAAAGACAAGAATTAACCTTTTTTCTTAAAGTTTGCAAAAATAACATATATCATAGTCTATTATATTAGTCTAAATTATAAAGAATGAAGTAGATCACATTCGCTCATAAATATGAGAGAATACCGTGCAATATTTCAACTTTAATTGTACGAAGAATTTTTACACTAAAAAGATAAGCTAATGTATTAGAACAAATTTTCTTTACATTGTTCAGTACATATTACCAAACACTTACCTTTTGCTACATTCCTTTGAAATGATTCTCTCAAGTACCATATTATTGGCCCGAGTTCCAAAAGGAATAAACAAAAGATATATAAGATCCTTGTGGCAGGAGAATATAGATAAACTGAAACTAACATTCACACTTCACTTGTATACTGACTCCATTTCATGAAATCATCCTCTTCATCATACTCCTTAACTGGATTCTCCATTTCCGGAACATCTTGCTCCACTGTTTCAACTTCTTTTTCCTCAACATGTTCAGACTTTGCTTCTTCCTCCTGTGCAAAATCATTATGCAGAATCAGGAAATTGGATAGAAAAAAGAAGATAATTTCTCGAGGACAACCCTGATAATGGTCTACTCAAACCACGTAGGCCACATTCTTCCTTAATTTCTCCAGCCAGGTAATAACACAAAAAACATCACAATGACATGTGCGTTAGTATTAATGCATTATGCAGATATAACATTATAGAAAAGAAACACTATAGATAAGAGCCTGCACCCCCACCCTCCACGCAGAGGAAGATATACAAGAAAGATGATGAGAAGCAAGAGAAGATCCATACATAGATCTCCTGAGTCCCCTCCATTTCCTCCTTCCCAGTCAAGTCAATTGACTCGTCTTTATCAGCGTACTGCAATTCCTCAGCTTCAATTTGCTTTAAACGCTCAATTACTCGTTCAAAGTGGGAATGATCTGCAACAAGTATATATATTATCATGTAAAACCTCTATAGAAAACTACAAAAAAAATGTGACACATTTTTACTAGAAAAGGCTTTTTCTCTTCTTCAGGTCAATGATCCTTTTTCCCTCTGTGATGGTCTGATGACATAGAGGGAAAATTTAAGTGGTGCATGCTTATCATGCTGATGAAACATTACTCTTTATTGGATGAAAAAGAAATTATTCATTCATACAATGCATCTCCAAACTCTATTTTGTGCCCATTTAAAACGAAATGTTATCATAACAATAAGTCTTGGGAAAATAAATAGATGTGAGTGCAGCAGAGAAAGTTGAACAACATTTACCTTTCGAACGATTTGTTAGAGCATCATGAAGCCTAAATGGATTTTGCCGCTCTTCTTTCTTGTATTTTAGCTTTAGCTGTCTACGTGTCCGGCCAGTAAAAAGTTGTTGTATAAGGGATAAATCTGTCCCAAACTGCTGCACAGCCTGAAGACATGTTTGTTTAAATGTTTAAGAGAATACCAAGGAAAAAGAACAAAAGAGTATGGAGTGCATCACAGTACCATTTATGCCAATCACATAAAGCATCTTTATCCATTAGCTCTATTTGGTGTCATGACACCTTCAAGTCAAAAGTTATATAATCTTTTTCAAATACCTGAATACTCGTAGCATCTGGGGTTCTGCTCCCCTGCTCTTCACATAAAAGTCAACAATTACCATATAAAAGGGAATTTATCCCATATGTTTCTGTATGGATACCTAAGGTAGTGGGGTAAGGTCAGGGACTCTGGGTACACTCTACCCTCCCCAGACCTCACTTGTGGGACCTCACTGAGTATGTCGTTGTTGTTATGGGTGCCTCTGAATCCCACAATTCACTTGTATAAGTATATTCATGTAATATTTGAAAAGGACCCTTGTCTCAAATAGAGAAAACAAAGCAACAGTTATAAATAAATAAATACCAACAAGCATGTCCTACAGGAGTCTTTCACTGCTATCTCATAGGAAGGTCTCAACAATTGAAGCAAATTTTATTTAAACAGAATTGACAGATCTAGGAAAGGAGTCCACAAACTTTTAGGTGGAATGCGTAGGTGAATCTGCTAATTAACTTGAGCAATTTATAAGTTGCACTTGTAGGATCCCCTATCTAAAACTAATATTTCTTGATCAAATTTCAATTATCTCCCGATTTACTTGTGCATCTTTTAGTAGGCTACAAATGAAAGGGGTGTACCTCATAGAAAAGTTATGTGTCCTGTTTTGACCACCTTGTGCTGGGGTTTTGTCCATGTAAGTCTGATAATTGAAGTAGGCAGAAGTATCTTCAGCCATAGTATTTTTATTATGATCATCAGCTTCCCCATCCTCATCTGAAGCATAGGTCTCATCCTCATCATAATTAGAAACAGATGCACCAGCACTGCACAAGCACAAGTCATGAAGAAACTGTGACTTGAAAAAGGAAGGTTCTCGTCCCAAAGGCAAAAATGCATGCAACACCATCCAGCACAAGTAAAAATGTGCACTTTGACACAAAAAAAAGCAACTGATAATAAAACTATTCCAGCATGCATCGAACTTCTAAGATCTCTTGTCCTCATAATTTTACCTTCCGGAAATACAATTTAGGTGCCCAAAAATTGAATTAGAGTACTTTACATTATAATTATTTCTCATATTAAATATGACAAAATTATACATCTCAAACCATGTCAAAGATCACCTAGTATGACTTCCTAATATCTATATTGGCTTGAAGGAGCACAAATTATATAACATATTTAAGCATGAAGTGTTTACTAATGGCATCTCTCTTATCATTTACCTATGACTAACGAAAATAGCTTCTCATAACAGACCCCGTAGGAACCATTATAAATTGGTCAAGAGAAACATTAAAGGGGATGAGATATGAGAGTGGTTGGACTGGTAATTAGAACAGTTCTAAAAGTAAAGAAAATAATGAAGCTGCAGACAATATAAGAGAGACCAGTGATGCTCTTAAATAGTTTGAAGCAGACGTTATGAATGGAAAATAGAATGTGTCGAGCCAATAATAACCTATATGCATCATCTACATTTTCACTATCAACAAGAACAGATTTATTAAACTATGGAGTAAATGAAGAAACACTAAGCAAATGATTAAACACGGATTAGTTTTTTTTTTCACAAATAAAGCAAAAGGTAAATGTAGATGAATATATTTTATTAAATTGTATATAAGCTTCTGATACCTCTGATCTGTAGTAGTAGGTATTTGTGACACTGCTGCATCTTTTTTCTGCAAGCAATGAAACAAGAGAATCAAGGATGACTGTCAAATAACAAAATTTATCATTTTAATTTTTCCTCGTTTTAAAAGGTTGATGGAAAACAAGAGAAAAATAAAGAAGAAACATACCGCCAACCGCTCTTTGTGCTCAGCTAATAAAATTAGATCCTTAATAGGCACCTTTGAATAGTCAATCTCATCCATGGGAGCCTCAAGCAAAGCCTTGTCCACTGTAAACAAGGAAGTTCCTGGTCAACAAACAATCATAACCATAACTACGCCAAACATCAGCAATACCCACTAGGCTTACCCGTTCTCCTCTTTTGACGAGTGGAATGAGAAAACTTTTTAGGCTTCTTGTTGGCTGCCTGATCAGAAGCTTCAGCGGTCTTTTTACTCTTCCTAACTCGTTTTCCTTCCTTAGTAACTGTTTTCTTGGACTTCTTCTGTACCTTTTTCCCTTGTGAGTCATTTTCCACCAAAAAATCCTCATCGTTCCCAATTGTCACAGAATCATTAGGATGTTCAGGCACATATTCCCCATCACCAATTACGTCTTCATCAGACTCATCTACTAGTCTAGATGCATTCACGGACTTTCTTCTACTCCTTAATGATCTACTCTCTCCGTTCGCTTCACTAATTGCAGAAAGTTCAGATGCAGGGAATTTTTGTTTTTTAGTCTTTGGCCTCTGAGGTACCTAAAAAGACAGTTGCAAGTGGGTTAACAAGAGGAACAAAGGACTCCAACGAGGCAAACTATTGCAAAAATTAGAGAAATGACTTAAAGAATTCGAAAAACAAGTAAGGATTACAGGTTCCTCAGGCATCTGAGAAGTAGCCTCAGAGTGTTTTGCTGGGACGCCAGCATCTGGAAGAGAAGCATCCACAACATATTCTTCATGAACTGGAAATTCATGTGCAGATTCTGTAATAATATTATTATCAAATCCTCTGACTAAGAAATCAAGGACATCAGCAGCAGGTAATCCATGTTCCTTCCCATTATCCACAAAATCCATTTCAGAATGAACGGAGTGTGAATCTGGCAGACATGACACAGACTCTCCTACATCTGAATCAGGAATGATTGTATCATATCTCTCCGTATACTTGTAACTTGGGCTTGGGTTGGAATCTTCTGCTCTGCCCTGAATAAAGATGAGAAATTTAGAAGGAGCACAGGATATAACCAGGTACTAGTGCAGGAACCTAAAAATTCAGCCATACCAGATATGGTAGTTACCCCAAGGATATCAGCTTCCAAGGAAAAGTAGGTGTCCATTTCCTGCAACCAACAAAGTTGGAGTTTTCATAAGTGTGCCAAGGAATTTAAGTGACAATGTTTCTCTACTCAGAGTAAAAAGGAGGGAAGGACATGAATTTGACCATCTGACAACTTCCACTAACAGAAAGAACACTCGCTTGGAATGTTAATGGATCTTGGCCTGCTGCAACTTCATCAGATTGAAGATTGGAAGTCCTATGAGCTGAACCATCTACTGAAGAAACTGGAATTAAAAGTTGTTCTTGTCGCTTCTCTGCACCAGCAACATGAGCAGCAGATGGATCTGTAGCAGGACTAGAACTCTCAGAATTATATGCAGCACAGAATTTTAATAATTTAATCTTTGATTGGCCAATTATTCAAAAGAAGGGAACCCATTTGCAGCATCCAAAATCAAGTTCCAATTAATAGCAATTATGAAGGAAAATTCAGCAATAAGAGAACAGAAGAAGATTAGTTGTTACCTATGCCACTTGAGTGAGGAAGTAAATCATCAAATGAATCCAAACCTATATATATGTCTGCATTCTGAAAACTGAAGAACTTTAATAAGGATACAAAAGGTTTGTTAACGTGATCAAGATATGAATAAGAAAATATCACCTCTCCCTCAGATTTCTCAAAGCAAGATTTCCAATCTTCATTGTTATCAGTTATTACCATACTTGCATCTAGACTTGAACCAACTGATGGAACCAAAGTTTCTGCAGCAAGAGGACGTACCAAGGAAGGTTCTGCCAACAGAGAGCTTTGTTCATTGCCTGCTTACATTTAACAACAGAAAATCATTCTTGAAGAAGTCTTACAGCATCAATGAAGAAGAATATTAGACTATCTGTGGCATATTTTATATGACATTTCAAAAGCTAAAAAATATAGAATCAACACTGTCTTTTGGCAAATTCTTATTGCACACAAGAAACAAAAGGTGTTTTAAAGGACAAAGGAACTCAATTCTGAAGATTAAATCTGATTTGTTTTCGCTGATTTGATCTAGGTGCAGATTGGAATGGACAGATGAGAGTGAAAATCTGTTACAATTCCTAGAATATTTCGTATAAATAGGCGGGTATTTTTTATTGCTAATTTAGCTCCTTTTTTTTTTATTTTATGAAACAACACTCTCTTAGTGCTAGATTTTGACATCAATAATACTTGCCTCTTCATAAATTATGCACAAAAGCATTCAACAGTTTTGATGACCCTCATGCCTCAACAGTTAATATGCGATCAAATTTTACAGCAATAAAACATTCTGGAAAAGAAAGCTAACAATTTTGAGAATCCTTTGCACTCTTAAGAGCTTCATAAGAATCAGTTGCTACAGTATCACCAGTGGGCTTTGACGTCAAAGAAGAGGATGCAACTGCTGGGCCTTTCTTCACTGGGCGGGGCTTGGCCTTGGGTTGAAACTTGCCACCAGCCTTGACTGCATTAAATAACAATATTAAGCTTAACCTTGAAAGAATGAGAATAACTTTCATCACAAATTTAAAAGAAAAAAACATTTTCTCTAGCACACGCCTTTAAGTATATATTATTTTTTATTTGTCCCTATATTTTTTTAAAATAATTAAAATTTCTTATTTTAATAATGTATATGTATTAATGTATTCGTGCTTGTATTAATGTATTCGCGCTTTTATTAATGTATCCGAATTGGGTTAATTTTTATTTTAATAATGTATCCGTATTAATGTATATGTGCTTGTATTAATGTATCCGCGCTTTCATTAATGTATCCAGATTGAGTTAATTTTTATTTTAATAATGTATCCGTGCTTGTATTAATGTATCCGCGCTTTCATTAATGTATCCTGATTGAGTTAATTTTAAGGGATTATTGTAATTAGAAAAAAAGTAAGGATAGATAGTAATTTAATTTATGTAAATTACCCAAAATTTTATGGTGATTGAGGGATATGTATGAAGTGGCATACAAAAGTGGTGTGAGGCTCATTTCAATGACAAATTGATTATTGGGTCTCATTTTTTTAAAAAAATGGGCCAAAGTTCCTTCTCTTATTTTTAAACTTTTTCTCATTACTTCAACTTTTCAACTTCTTGTTTTTTTACCATTATTTCAAATTTGGCTCATTTCCTTATCTTTAAATAATTTTAGAAGTATGAAATTTAGCCTAATTCATCCTACTCCTAACAAGGTATTATTTTTGTATCCTATATTAATTATCTAAATTACTAAAAATAATTATTAAAATTATTTTTCAATTAACAAAATTAAACTATAATTTTTTTTATTTTCATTATCCTAGCAATTAATTCTTTTTGAAAGTATAAACAAAATTTGTAAAATTGTAAAAATAAAATAAAATCTTATAGAGTAAATTAATAAATTATCATTTTTATTAATAATTTCTTAAAGAACGTGTAAAAAAGTAAAATAACTAATACGAAAAACAAAAGGAGTATAAAATTAATTTTTTCTCTTCTCAATAATTTTATAATTTTATAATTTCGTAAACACTTAAATGTATCAAATATTCTCCAACAAGAAAATAAATGTATCAAATATTCTCCAATAAGAAAATATAACAGAAAGACCATGAGTAATCTTGACAAATAATTACATAAGTTTTGTTACTATTTTCATAAACTCCTACATACATATTCTCTCAATTTATATGATATATTTTTATTGTTGAAATTCAAGCAATGTGAAATTTAATTAATATTTTTAAAATTTTCTTTTATTATATTAACATGGTAAGAATTGCAACTTATAGTGTTTGTTAAAAAATATAACCTTTTCACTAAGTTGCAATTCAACCAAAAAATATATTAGTTGCAATTCTTATCATATTAATATAGTAAAAAATATATGTTATAGCTTGAATTTCGAGAACAAAAAATAATAAATTAATAGAGAGAGTAAAACGAAAAAAATTAATTATATTTTGATTTTGTTGATTTATAAGTAATTTTAAATAACTATTTATTTTTTTCCTAAAAATAATATAATTGATTTTGTATGAGGTTAAGAACACAAATCTTAATTTAACTTTTATAAAATACGTAATTATTTGAATTTAAATCTAAATTAGTATTAATATATTTATCTCTATTTGATTTTTAACAAATGAACATTATGAATTATCAAAACAATAAAGAAAATAAATTATTAATTTTAGGACATTACTATTGTTTATTGAAGAATTGGAGAAATAATGTGCAAAAGAGATAATGAAATACTAATTTTAGGATATTATTATTTTTATTGTGTAAAGAAAACTATATTTAAATTTTAAAAAAATTACAAAGTACTCTACATAGAGGAGGGGGGAGGGGGGGTTAAATAGAAGGTGAGGTGGAGGAGTGAGAAGAGAAATGGAAAAGTTATAAAGACATGGGACCCATAAATTTTTATCTATTAAAATAATCCCTCACACAACTATGACATGGTGTGCCTCAACCATTTTTAGTCTTAATAAATATTTTTTTATTCTATTTTCTTAAGATGTTGATATATTTAATAAAAATATTAATAATTTTTTTTAATCGAAATAACTAAAAGAGCTTTTAGGATTGAGTATTAAAAGTACTCTTTATCATTCAACATTTTTAATAATATCAAATTAACTCAAAAATATTTACTCTTTTCTCAATTACTAGCATTTAAAACAAAAACAAATTAATTCAAATTTAGTTTTCCATAGTTTTTTTAATTCAGTTTTAGTTCATATATTTATAGTCATTTTCTAATAGAGATTATCAGTTATTTTTCTTAATTTTAGTTATAATTTTTTTTAAATAGTTAATAGAAAAACGTTGGGAAATATATACTATAAGTAACTATACAAAAAGATACGAAAAACAAATTTTAATAATATTAAGACTGAATGATATTATTATATTTATAATAATAATTATATTTATAATTATAATAATAATATAATGAATAGTTAATTTAAAATTATATGAAATCGATTGATTCTTGAAAAATAAACTAAGCATTGTAAGTTTTAATTCAGAAGACTTAAATTTCGCTCTGCGACCCACTTCACCTGTATAAATTTTTTAAAAACGTTTATGAACCCGTCGCTCTCTGTCCTATTCATCTCCATTGTCATTCTTATTTTAATATATGGTTATGGTGAAAAAAAAAAGTATGTATAATTTCAAAATAATATCAGAAATCAAAACAAAAATAATCCTATCTAATCAATTTATATGCTAAAGTAAATTAGTTTGTATTTTGAGTTAATTTGATTCTATTGAATATATTGAAAAATAGGTTTATTTTTAATGTTAACAATTTTATAAGTGTTTAAGTTATTTTAACAGAAAATGTATTTATCTGTATTTTTTTTAGTCAAATGTATTAATTATTTAATTATGTTTTGAGAATTAGATATTTATTAGGAGTAAAAAAAAATAAGAAAATGAAAGAAAAGAGAGGTGAGAAGGAGAGAGATGGTAAAAAGCTAAAAAAAATGGACGTCAATATGGGCTAGACCCGTTGGGATGGTCTGGCCTAACCCGTGATTTGATAGGGCTGGACTAAGATTTTTGGAGTCTATTCAAGAAAAAAGACTTTTTAGCCAGGCCTGAATAAGCCTGTTGATTTGGGGGGCTTGAGAAATACGAGTAGGGCCCGCCCATGGGCTAAATAAAATTTAATTAAAAAATAAAAATAAAATAGAGTATTAAAAATAACAAGAGTCCAAACTCAAAATCAATTTAAAGTTTTAAATATTAAAATTTAAATACAAAATATGTACTACATAAAATAAAAATTTCTTAACATTTCTAGGGAATCACTAGGCCGTAGCCTATGAAATATTGTCATATTTTTTTGTCTTTTATTATGATCATTGGAAAATAATTAGATTAATATTTCTATTTAGCTATTTATATTTTTACTTGAAATCAAACTTAATAAATATCATAAAGATAAATTTATTTGTGGATTTGAATAACAAGGAGTAACACTAACCCCATGTAATATTGTCTTCTTGATATTTATGATAATATTTTTAAATTATAATTTGATTTAAAAATTTATAAAAAATATACTTTTAAAAAAAGTGGGATGGCCCGGCAAAGCCCGTATGGGGTGGGTCAGCCCATACGGTTGGGCTGACGGTTTTCTAGCCCACAAAAAATGGGCTAGCCCGTCAAATTTCAAAGCATGTATGGATTAGCCCGGATGGGGTGGGTCCGCCCATATTGACAGCTCTATTTGGTTGTGCCTCTACCATTTTAAATTTTTTCAAAAATTAGGGTTAACTAGTGAATTTTGGGCAGTTGTAAAGACTTGTCACAAAATACGAAAAAATAAATTAAAAAGGGCTCTCAAGTTCACCTTGAATGTGAGTTTATTAGGAATCATTTGTTTTTTAAGAGATTATGACAATTAACGGATATCTGAGATTTGGAGAACTTGTGGCTTTAGGAGAAGCCCTATTTTTTTCTATTAAGGAGATGAGAAGAAACCCGAAGCCAAATTGTTTACAGGTACGAAATAAGCCCCATTAGAATGATACAGATATTGTTAGGCCCTGGCATAGTTAATTGAATGATTGAATATGTTTATAACTCAAGGTTGTGTATAGGAGTCAATGAAAATGGAATGGACCACGAGAGGCTAGAAAGTTTAATGATTTCGTACCCTTTGTAGTAAAGAATCTTTGCGCATTCAATTTTTTAACTGAAATCTCATGCTTGTAGCAAAAACAAACAAGATCTGAAAATTCATTAAAAATTTGAAAACTAACAAAAATTGGATCTTGATTATAAAATCCAGGAGGGATTAGTTCAGCTATAAAAACAAACGGTGATTCAAGATTGAAATTACAACAATGTAACAAGGATTCAAGATTGGATTTCTTTCTAGGGTTAAAGGTGTGTTCGGTATGAAGGTACCTATTGTTTTCCAATTTTTCCATATTCAATTAATCAAATAATTTCTCGCTTCTTAAAAATGAAGAAAATAAGCTCACTGATGGAAGTAGGGTAAATAGGCTCTACTAGTGACCATTCCATTAAACCCACCATCCAATACACCAACCTTCTGATTTGAACATTCCAACAATAGGGGTCTATAAATATGTCTAAAAAACTTTAATTTGATCATAATTGACCATTCCATAAACACTAAGAAACTATACATCCAAGGTTTGAGAAGGAAAGTTATCTCACAGACCTACTACCTCTAGAGATTTGTGCATGATAGTTAAGATTTAAGAACTTAACAGTATAGGCAATATAGATTAGTTGAGATTATTACTTGGATAATATTGTATTATGAATCATTTATTTTTTTGAGAGACTATGAATATGTGAGGTTTGGAGAAATCCGAAACCAGATTGTATACTGAAACAAAATAACCCCCAATAGGATGATACAAATATTGTCAAACTCTAGCATAGTCAATTGATAGATTAAATATGTCTAATCTGTAAGGCTTGAATATTTGTATGACTTAAGGTTGATGAAATTGGAATGGACCAGATAGTTTTATTGCCAGAAGGTATCACGTACCTCTGGTTATACCAAAAACAAATAAGATGTTATAAAAAGGAAAAAATATACTTTTGAAAAGCAATAAAAACTGAATCAATAATCAAATAAGAGGAACAAATGTTGATTACTCAAGATTGAAATTGTCAAACGCCAATTTATGACCTTAATCATTTAAATTAAATTACTAACCGATCACGTTTGTAGATTAGACAAGAAAGGATACCATTAGGATCTATGTAAAAAATGATAATTGCAAACTAGTACTAGCAGTTATCAAGACACCTCATCCATACCATGTTTCAAAAAGCTTAAAGTATTTAGAGAAAAGACATTAAGTCACCATTGAAGTTGTTCCGTATTTTTAAAAAGACACTTTAACTTTGCAAGTGTCCTATCACCCCACAAAGTTTTTAATATCTTTGTAAAAGGGCCATTTTGACCCATTCCCTCACCTGGGACAAGCGCGTGATGCTCACTCTGATGATGTCTTTTTCTTTTCAATTCGATCCGATTCTTTTCAAAATAGTGACGTCTTTTTTTTTTGGTCAAAAATAGAAAAGTTTTCCCAAGTCTATGCGTTTTCTCTTGGTCGAAATAGTGTTGATCATCTTCCTTGTTGATGTTTCTTAGTCAATATACTTGGAGGAACAAGGAATTGAAGGTCTAACAGGTTAGGGTTTTCTTACATTATATGATAAAGATCTTTTTTTTCCTATTGTTATGATTTTAGGAATTATTATAGTATAAAGAGTGTTGGAATCGATCTATCATAGTTACTATTGTTAGGATTTTATAGTGTTTCGTTGTGTTATTGACTAATTACTACTGTTAGGATTTTGTGTTATTGATTTTGTGCGACTATTAGTGATTGTGTTTAAGGTTAGGGTTTTATGTTATCGACTTAGTGCAAATTCCTATCTTATTGCGCTTGGGGAAAATGATGAATTCGTAAGAGAGAGAGTACCAAAGTTGATGAAGAAATCATCCATCAAGAGAGGTACCAATAGCTCTTTTTTGAGCTTTGTTTTGGGGGAATATGTAGAAAAGGAAGAAAATAATTAATTGATAAAGAAAACAAGCTACACGTGTCACTTTTAAATTGGTTATTCGCAGTGAAAACACTGCTTCACGCGCCTGTTGTGCGTGGTCACAACAGGTGAAGGAATGGGTCAAAATGGTCCTTTTACAAAGATATTAATAACTTTTGTGGGGTGATAGGACACTTGCAAAGTTAATGTGTCTTTTTGAAAATACGGGATAACTTCAGTGGTGACTTTATGTCTTTTCTAATCATGTTCAATTAATTATGTATAATGAAAGATGAAAAAAATTTCAAAACTGTTTATATTTATTTGATTTATAAAATAAAAATATTTGAGCATTTCTAACCAACAACAATGCATTCTTTCAATTTGGTTCATCCTTCTCTCTTCATATAATAATGATAATGATGATGAATATACAATATCAAATTATTCATGTCTATCGAATTTCTAGGACTTGTAATTTTTTTTTAAAATAGAAAGTGTGAGTATCTCATGATCCTTCTGCAAACATTAGTGTAAAGAGAAAAATCACGCTTCACTTCAAAATGAAAGAATTTTTGAAAGAATGTTTATTCTTCCTACAAAAACAAAAAAAATATTTTGGTTAAGAAATTTATAGAAAGAGTGATTAATGTTTCAAAGTATAAAAAGAATTATTTGAAAAAAAACATCTATTTATAAAATTCATATCAAATTAGGAGAAAAATAAGCATAAATTTATTTTGTATTTGAAAGGAGACAAAATTAGAATTTTATTTCTTTCAACTTTGTTATTCTACTGATTTCTTTCTTTTTTTATTTTGTCGTATTTTTTTTTATGTATCTTGAATTAAAATTTCTTTTATTTTTTCTTTAATTACGGAGCAAAAAAAAAACAACCGAATTTTAGGGAAAGTGTAGAGGAAGCGTGAAAACAGACGGTCATGAGAGTGTTAGGCTGGTGGCATTTATCATAACATTTTAAAAAAAAATGATGTGCAGAAAATAATTACTCCATATGTTATTAATGACGAAAATACTATATAAAAGTAGTTTTTATTGTAAAGAGAAAAATAATATTTGAAAATTAGAGAGTTGTATTTGGCCATAAATATAAATTGAAGTTGTTTTTTAATTTTTTGTAAGTAGTTTGGAGTGAAAAAATATATTTTTACTTAAATAATATAATTTATTTGATTAATTACCCTTTTTAATGTTACTTTGGTAATCAATATAAAGTAACATTAAAGGAAGAAAAAGTCACTTTAGCGAAAACACGAGTAAGAGTGATTCAGTGAAAATACTACTCAAATATTCAAATATTATTCAAATTAGTTTATGTGTAATACAATTTGAATTCAATATTATACATTATTATAAATTTGATTGTTGTTTTTCCAACAAATATAATACATTTTAACAACTTAAAATTAATTATACCTAAATTTCAAATATTCAAAAATTATTCAAATTAGTTTATTGTTATTATATAAACTATAATTGTAATACAATTTGAATTCATTATTATATATTGTTATAAATTCGATAGTTGTTATTCCAATAAATATTAGGGGTGTGCAAAAATCGAACCGAAAAAAGTGCTATTGGTTTATTACTATTGGGTTAATGGTTTTTTAATGGTTTTATAAAAAATAATTATTGGGTTATCGGTTTGTTATTGGTTTTTAATATTGGGTTATTTGGTAAACCAATAACCCATTAAAACTAGGAATTTACTATTTTTACCTATACATAAAAAATAAATATTAATCTTAATACCTTACTAGTTACTGTCTTTGTCATTAGCCTTCAATTCACACTTCATTGTAACTTTAAGTTCATAACTTCACATTATACAAAATGTCAAAACCTAAAGTAATACCCTATTTCTCTCAATTTCTCTGTGCTACACTTGTATAAATCTTTTAATGTTTGTTATTATTGTTTCTATTTTATGAACATTTATAAAATTACATTATTGTCTTATTGAGTCAAATTTATTAGAGAAATCATATATTTATTTTATAAGCATTTTCTTATTGGTCAAACCGAAAAGCGAACCGTTAAGGACCAAAACCGATAAAAAATATCTTATTGGTTTGGTTATTGGTTTAGCTTATTTAAAAGCCGAAAACCAATAAACCGAACCGATAATATGTAAAACCGAACCGAACCGACCGATGCACACCCCTAATAAATATAATACATTTTAACAACGTAAAATTAATTATACCCGAATTTCAAATATTCAAATTAGTTTATGTGCTATTATATAAACTATAGTTGTAATACAATTCGAATTCAATATTATATATTGTTAGAAATTTGATTGTTGTTATTCCAACAAATATAATACATTTTTAACAACGTAAAATTAATTTAAATTGTACCAAAATATTTGAAATTCACACAAAATACTTATACTACATTTGTATTAAAAATGTTTTAGTTATATATTTACCACGTGCATTGAAACATGCCATTAATGTGTACAATATATTGAATTCAAAATGTATTATAATTGTTGTTTATTTTTTTCTCTTGTTAAACAATGTTAAAAAGATATTATACTTGAATTTCAAATATTCAAATTAGTTTATGTGTTATTATATAAACTATAGTTGTAATACATTTCAAATTTAATATTATACATTATTATAAATTCGATTGTTGTTATTCCAACAAATATAATACATTTTTAACAATGTAAAATTAGTATTTTTTTTCTCGTATTAACAATATTAAAATATACTAGTACTATATTAAAAATATATTAATTATATATTCATCATGTGCATTGAAAAATGCTTGTATAATATATTGAATTCAAAATGTATTATAATTGTAGTTTATATTTATTTATTTTATTGATGATGTCAAAAAAATCTTTATATTTTAATATCTTCAAAATAAATAAATTTTAGTCTTCACCAAATATCCTTACATATCTTATATATATAAGTTCAAATTATTTTTTTAAAATTATTTGTAATAATACTAATTCAAAATCAAGTTTTAAATTAAAATAATTGATTTTTTTAAGAAGAAGAGAACGAGAAATAGAAAGAGAGAGAGAAAGAGAAAGAGACAGAAGAAAAAGAAAAAAATAAAAAAGAAGAAGGAGTGAGAGGGAATTAAAGACAGAAAAAGAAAAAAAAGAAAAAGAAAAGAGAGAGTGAGTGAGACTATTATATGTGTATTTAGCTATTCTTTTTAAGAAAAATAAGATTAATTTGTGTAAAAATAAAAGATATACTATAACTCATAAATAAGGATATATAATATATTATCTATGTAATTTGACTGTGAAAAAAAAATAAAAAAATACTTTTTTGTTATTTTAACATTCTTTCAAAAATTTATGATTACACATGTCTTTTGAAGTTTAATTTTAGTAAAAAGTGAAAAATTCACATAGTTATATATATATTGAATTCATATCAAATTAAAAGAAGAATAAGTAGAAATTTATTTTATGATTTGAAAGGAGACGAAATTGGATATCATTTCTTTCAACTTCTTTATTCTACTAATTACTTTATTCTTTTATTTTATCTTAATTTTTTGTGTGTCTTTAATTAAATTTTATTTTATTTTTTATTATTTGTCTTTCATTAAAGTTTATATATATTTATATGGTTTCTAATTTTAGAAAAAGAAAAGATGACTATATTTAATTTCTTTCATTACCAACTATATTAATATCTTATACCTCCTTCCCTTAATTTCATAATTAATGTTATTTATATCATTTCCTTAAATCACCTCTTTTCCTTTCTTTTATTTATTTATTTCAAGAAATTAGTCATTATAATTTTATAAGAATTGCATATATATTTTTACAGAGTTTGATTGGTTTTTTTTTTTTTTTAATTTAGATCATTTCTTCTTCGATCTAAAGGTTTATATCTATATGTAATAATAAAGCCAAATAGAAAATGTGATGTAACATTCTTTTTAATATTGATACTGATTTATTTTTATCAATCTTTTTCGATATTTTTTTCTTATATTTTTCTTTAAATAATTGTTCAAAAATGAAGTTACATTTTAAAAAAAATATTATGCCTTGATTGTACTTACTTATTTTTTTTGCATTTTTTTCTAATTTTAAAGGATTGAATTTTAAAACATATCATCAAAGATAACCATATTTAACTCGTATCATCATCAATACTATTAATTTCTTTTACTTCTTTCCTTAATTTTATCACTAAAGTTATTTACATCATTTTCTTAAATAACTTTTTTTTCTTTATTCTTTATATTTCTTTTATTTATTTGTTCCTCGAAATTAGTTATTATAATTTTTTAAGAATTGTAATTTTTTTTTTGAATTTGTTAGATTAGTTTCTTATATAACACTTTGAAAATGATGATATGACACCTCTTAGAAGCCATGATTATTATTTATCTAATTTCTCAAATTTTTGAATTTTTTTGTCATACTAAATACAATATACTTTATTATTATTACATTCAATATATTAAACATTAATTACATTGCGGAAGAAATCACCATTTTTCCAAAATATAAAGGTTTAATTACAATTTCATTATAATTAAGGAAAGAGAAAGATATTATTTCAATATCCTATAATCACATTCAATACATTTAGCATTAATTTTATCGTTGAAAATGGAAAAGAAATCATCGTTTAAGAAAAATAAAGATTTGCAATGCTATAATAATTAAGGAGAAAAAGTTATTATTTTACTACGATATTAAAATCTGTGCTAGCACGGGCCCAATATATATGTTATTTTGTCTTATTTATTTAGGTGATATTGATGAAATTTGAAGATTCATATAGTTTTAAAATATTTTAAGTTGTTAATTAGTGTGATTTATAATATTTTACGTAATTTTCACATTATTTTAAGTTCTTAAAATACTATCAACGCCACATAAATTAAATACTCAACAAATTAATTTTTTCAAATTGTTCATTATTGTGATTTACAATACTTTTTACGTGATTTCCAAAAATACAATAGATAAAAAAAATATAAAATAAATAAATTGAAATGAAAAAATAATGAATTACTCTTACATTCTGTCATAAAAAGGAACCAAATTATATATAAAGTAATATAAAAGGTTGAAAAAAAGAATTAGATAGACAACATATATTGAAAATACATAAATAAATGCACATCAACAAAGACATGAAATGAGGAAAAATAAATGAGCTCAGATGAGATATAACTTTGGTAATTTTATATAAATAATATAATATAATACATTAATTACGAATTATGGTATAATATGTACTCTTACTGAAAATAGCATTAGTTTTGTTACCACAAATAGCAAAACACCTTTTCTCTTTATATTCTCTCTTCCATTAATATATTTTCTTCCTCTTGCTCATTTTTTTCATCATTTTCTCTCTCTTTCATTCTTATCTTTTCTTCAGTCATTTTTTCTCTCTCTCTTTTCTTTTTAAAATTTCAATTATTTGAATGTTTAAGGATTCTTTAAAGATTAGCATTTTATTTTTAAAAAAATATGGACATCATTAATAAAGTAAATAAATAAAAATTATACTTATAATACATTTTGAATTCAATACATTATATATATTATATGCATTTTTCAATGCACATTGTGAATATATAACTAAAATATTTTTAATACAATAATATATTTTAACACCGTTAATAAGAGAAAAAAATAACAATTGTAATACATTTGAATTCAATATATAATACATCTTATAGGCATGTTTCAATGCACGTGTTGAATATATAACTAAAACATTTTTAATACAATAACATATTTTAGTACCGTTAATTAGAGAAAAAATAAACAACATTTATAATACATTTTGAATTCAATATATTATACATATTACAGGCATGTTTCAATGCATGTGGTAAATATATAACTAAAACATTTTTAATACAAATATATTATAAGTATTATATGTGAATTTCAAACATTTCGGTACTATTTAAATTAGTTTACATTGCTAGTAATGTATTATATTTGTTTTGGAATAATAACTATCGAATTTATAGTAATGTATAATATCGAATTCAAATTGTATTATAACCATCGTTTATATATACACAATTTTAATACAACTTTAATACAGATTTTCAGAGTTTCACCTCTTTTTTTTCGTAATCACCACCCTCAGATCACCGATTGTTTATAATTAATACAGTTTTGATACAACTTTTCAGAACTTCACCTAATATTCAATTTTAATATAACTTTAATACTGATTTATATCAAATGGTTATTAAAGCAAAAATTATGTCATGTATGGTAATAAAAATAAAGTAACACTTAAAAGCGTAATTAATCAAATAAAATATATTATTTATGCAAAAATTCCTATAACTTTTCGACTGATAGGTAATTAATGGTTGAGTTAAATTGTCCAATAATTTAAAGGTACAACCATAAAACAAGCAAATAAAACACTGTTTAAGCATAGACATTAGACAAAAATAAAAAATATCCTTGGCTAGGAAGCACACATGTCGTCCAACACCTGTGTGCTTCCTAGCCTCTTATATATAGTATAAGTAAAGTAAAGTAATTTTAATTAAATTTTTTTGACCTTCTGCTTAATTAAAAAGAAAATGTATTTAAAAATATTAAAGGGTAATTACTTATTAGTTTAAAAACCTTTTCTCATTCTACTAATTCTATTCAATTAAACTTAATTTTAAAAATTAAAAAAATTGGTTCCTTTTATTAGCAACATGAAATTTTTTAGATTTTTATATAATAATTAAAATCCTTATTTGAAAATTCAAAGGTCACACTAAAAAAGAAAGCACTTGATATTAATTAAATTAATAATAGATGATAAAAGAAATAAGAACAATGACACTTGACAACTATTTTATCGTGAAAATGTTTTTTTTGCTGATTTTGAATTTCGTTTTACTATTATATTTTCTGTCATTTTTCAATATTTTTTTTTTATTTCGAATTGAAATTTAGTGTTTATTCTTAAACTCTAGTGGTATAAATTGCGGAAAATGGAATATAATAAATGACGGTTTTTTTACTAAATAAGAAGTTATAAAGAAATTAAAAAAGTGAAGTTCCTTTATTAGAGTGATAGGAAGTTCTATCAAGATATTATTATGTCATTATTAGATAAAAAAATTTAATGTAAGTTTCACTTGCTAATGTATTTGTTTACTATTTTACTATTATTTCACATTATGAAATATTTCTTAGACATTTAAGGAGAAAGGAGACCGAAATATAAAATACAATTAAAAATTCAACTTCATTGGATGCACAATGAAAATGAAGCATAATTTTTATTAAAAAATATATTTTAACTTATTTGATAAAAAATATATTCTTCCTCATTTAATAGAAGTTAAATTTATTAAGCTTTATTTTTTTCACCATTTAAAAACAATCTTCATATATTATCAAAGCAAGCCATAATATTACGATTAAACAATACAGTAAATATAAAATTAATCAAAAAGAAATTAATTTTAAACGATCGCGTGAAGCTCAACCATGTTCTCTAGTTTCACATAAACCTTCTTCTTCCATGCCTCTCCTATCATCTACTGGTAATTACTATCCATTTAGGTTTTGTTTAATAACTTTGTCTTACAATCTAAAAAACTACTTTTTCCGTCTTATATTAGCTGATCATCTTACTAAAAATAGTTGGCTCATATTAGTTGTCCGTCTTACTAAATCAAAAAAAATATTAATTAATTTTTTCCTATTTACCTTGCAATTAATTATTTTTTAAAGTGTTCAGATTTGTTTGGAAAATTCTCAGAAGTTTTTTAAGAGGTGAATTAGAAAAATTATCTTCTTATTTATGATTTTTTAATATGCGTGTAAAAAAAAATGATAAACTAATATGGAACGGAGGGAGTATTATAACTTGAACTTTCTCACTTTTGAGTTTTTGACTTTCTTTTTTTTCTTCGCCGTTTTAGCTTAATAACACTAATTTGTTGGTGTATATGCATTTTATTATTAAAATAAAATACTAAGTGTATATGTTAGCGTGTATAACTTGTGGTAGAAGATAACTATTAGTTCTTGTAACTTATATGACCATTAATTCTTATAACTCTCATGATCATTAGTTTCTTATAACTCATATGACCATTAGTTTCTTATAACTCAGGTAACCTCTATCACATTTATATACCCACATTACTACCCCTCATTCTACTAATTGATTACATGAAAGACTTCTTCATCAATAAATAACGGTGCATCTTCCTTTGTGTTGGGTAAGCGATGAAATATGTCAAGTGTGAAAAATATTGTAGTGTGTAGTAGTGAAAGAGAGAGTTGAGACAAAGAAAATATTCCAAGTCTTCAACTAATTCACTATACAAAAGAGAGTAATTATACGTTGAAGGAATGTGTTCTTTTTGTGGAGTTTTGAACTCTTCAACTAATTCGAAGTTGCTTGAACGTCAGGGCTGTTGTATCTTGAAGGAGACAAGTCAAGAGTTATACTGCTGGATCGGTGTAGATTATACCGCAGTGGGCTTGAATCTCCTTAAAGAGATCGAGATATCCGTGCCTTAGCATGAATACTTTTTTGTTCACTTTTGTCATTTTATTTTCAACTGTAATTTTTTGTATTTGTGGTATATTATATCAACACACTCTTTGAGGTATAAGATGTAATAATTTCGAGATTAAATACATGTGTTTGATCAAAGGTTCTTTGAATTTTTTTTTAAAAAGTGTTTGGTTGGAGATTTGGATAAAGGTATTAGGAAATCTTTGGATTATTTATCCCACCATTTATATCATAATAAAGAGAAAAGTTATTCTATATACATGAATAACTTATCCTAAAATAATTTATTCAAAAATAATTAACCCCACAATAACTTGTTCTCAACCAAACGATCCTTATTATTTTTTTTGCAAACCATCTCGTTCTAATGTCAAAGAGCAAATCAACAATATTGAACCATTAACTTTAGATGAAAAAAAAAATTTGAAATTATCAGTAGTATACTTAAACAAAGAAATTTGGACCTTCAGAAATTGGAATTGTCCTATGAAATTCTCGCAATATTAGCAAATAAAATTGCTATGATCCTACTAAGGGCTTTTTTTTCTTAGGTGTCGTTTGACCACAAATATATTTGAGATTAGAAAAAAAATTTGGTAACTAGTGTTTGGTCATATAACTTATCATTATTTGGCAAACATCCCAAAATTGTAAGTTCTGGAAAAAATTAGAATTTAGGCCAAATTCTAGTATTTATAAAAATTTAAAAATTACCCTAAACTTTTATATTTTATAAAATATCCATTATCTATTATCCCAATTAATATAATGAGAAAAGAATTGTTTTTGTCCCTATGTTATTCTCTTTTTTTGATTTTGGTCCTTGTGATATCTGACTATACATACTTAACCTTTAATTAATTACTTCCATATATTTTCTCTCAAAATATTTTCATAATCACATAATTTTAATTGTACATTATCTCTTTCAAAAATTACTTTCTTACCTTCAAGTAAATTTTTGCGTTGCATCATTTTTTTTTCTTTTTGATATTTGTATCATTCCTCACTGTGTTTACCTTTAAAATCTCACGGGATCTGCTCTTATTTGCATTCAAAAATAGAAAACATAGAAATAAATTCCAACTTAAGATAATAATAATAATAAAAATCAAAGAACTTTGCAAAATAATATTGGCCAAAAACAAAAAATATTAAAAAGTGTAGCTCGACATATTTTTTAATTTAGGACAAAATAATTTATAGTTTATACACTCAACTTCAAAATCTATTTCATTCGGTGGACCAACAGAAGTACTATTTTTAATACACTCAACTTCAAAATCTTTGCCTATATATATAGCTATTTTTTAACATAGTTATAGTTAGAAAATATTTTTTGTTGCACGTACATATTGTTAAATAACCCTTTTTATGGGCCAAACATATGCTTTTTTTGTTTTTATTTTTATACCGAGTAACAATAAGATTAATTCATCTTAGTACCTTTACCTGCTTTGATATCATAATGAATATATGAACATTTCATCTAAAAATTTAAACAACTAACTATAACATACTTTTGTTATTTAATTATATTTATAAAAAAAAAAAAACTACCTTCCTTACCTCATGGTTCTCATCTATGATCTATAGGTAGATATATTTGCTTACACGCGAGAATCGTATCGATTAATACGAAAGTGCTAAAATCTCAAAAAAAAAAAAAAAAAAAAAACTTAAAAAGAATAATTTCTATTTGAGGGTTGAATCCAAATGCTGGATATTGGTTGGACCAAGTTGAAACAATTGGTGCTTGAGTAATCAAAAGAGTAATATCTGTGTTTCGCCAAACAATAGAAAACCCCTTTATTGTTGTCATGAAACATTGGAAAATATACCTTATTTGCTAAGCCCAGTGCAACACATGATTTCAAAAAATGTTTTATCCTCCAAAGTTTTTACTTTTTCTTTCTCTAATTCCTCTCCATTCATCTTATACCTCCCAATATCTACTTTCTCTTCTTCATTAGTTAAAAATATGACTAATATTCCCCGTTATCAATATCTTCTGCTGTAAAAATCTGTCAAATTGAATTTTGTTTTCGATGTGACAAGTGCTTCCCATGAAATTTCCAAGTAGGAGTCTCCTCAGTTGAGTTTTCGTTGATCCTTAGTATTCCTAAAGTCCCTTTATGTCCCACAATATAAACAATATTGTTAGTTTTGAAATATGCGGTACAAAAAATAATTCTTTGTTATTTCCATATTCATCATGATAAAAGGTATGAATCTTCCATATACTCTCTACTTTGATCATGTATACCATTGGAGGAAAACCAGAAAAGAAAAATCAACCACAAAACAATTCGATGATGATGAGTTCAGGGGACACGAAAATGTCCATGAAGGAAATGAATTTTCAAACTCCTATAGTAAATCGGGTAGTTTAATTATAACCTAGGTAAAAGGATTGAAAAAGAAGATGCCATAGTCGCCTTTGCTCATGAGCAACCAATCTTCTATTGCACATCGAATTCGTGAACCCCTTAACTCTGGAGATTGTTACATTTGGATAATGATATGTTGTTATGCGTTCACAAGTTGTATTATGGATAGCTCCTGAGCCAAGTATATGGTTTTCTAGTGTATCGATTTGATTTTGAAGAAAAAGTGTGGGTAAAGATGAAAAGCATTGGTGAAACTGCAATTTCCCTATGTGGTTCCATGGGGACATAGGAATTGATCAATTTGTAGTAAGATTTTAAGGTTCTTTTATCTTTGATTGTTGAACCTTTTTTTTAAATGATCATTTTATAAGTTGGAGTATATTTGTCAGCTGAGGCAAAATTTAAATGTTCCTTTATTTATGCATTATGCATTTAATTGCTTAGCAAAAATATACTATTTTTTTGCTCCTAAACCTAATAGAGCTCCAATTTGAGAATACCCTTTTTCTTGAATAAGTTTGGCACGCAGAGTTAAACCAATTTCACATTGCAACTCTGTTAATGACAAGAATAAATACAAGATAATTTTTTTTTTTGCTAACACTAAGTGAAAGAATAAACGAAAAGTGCAATGAAGAACAAAATTGAGTAATTTTTTATGGTACTCAAACAGACAACCTTAAGATTGAATGATTGAGGATGCTTACCACTTGGGCAACTTTTCTTGTCCTATCAATTCATCTCAATTCTCGACACATATTATTAAATTTCTTGGGTGACTTTTCACAAGAATTTACATATCAACAAGTAAATCACAAGCACAGAAGATGAAGAACATCAGAAATGGTTTATTCTTCTAGGTACAGGTAAAACACAATGTTAAAAAAGACACAAGATTAAATAACATTTCTTTCCAACGTTTGCGTCCATTTCCAATATCGACTAAAATGCAAACGCTAGTAGAGGATTAAACGAATTGAGACAGAGCACCCTCGGTCGGCATCCTCTTGTTATGTTTTGTTGGAAGAAGGGAGCCAGACTCCTTGAATTTGGACCACTTGGAAGGCTTTCTGTCTTCTTTCCTCCAAAGCTTGGCAGCTACCATCCTGAACCCACTCTTTGCTCCAGTAACTAAAAGCTTCATGAGCTCTCTGAAATTCAAAAGGACAATTGTCAAATTGTCGTTGTGTTTGAAAAGAAAATCCTAGACTGCAACCTTCAAACTTTCATTTGTTTCAATTGAAAGACAGATTCAAGCTTACTTAATAGTTAAAGGAAAACGTACAAAAGTAAATTAGCGCTTATCAACTGCGTTTACCCCACACGGGAATCTAACTGCCACCGACTATTAGGTGAAAGTGATTCACCAATGCAGACATGACTACTAATATCATGTTATGTAACTTGGAACAAATAATCATTATGTCATCACCAGCTCAGAAATGCAGGAGGCAACAATGCTTTCATAGAGCATTTCTTATGATGATTTCACCTTCTAAGTGGGAAAAAGAACGGATTTTTCTTCGCAACACTTCAGCGGATTCCAATTCTCATTTTTTTTCACCCTTCCCAAAAAACTTGGCAATTAAATATTGTGCCTTCTCCTCACAAGGATATAAGCTATTTGGATAGGAGCCTCCTAAAGGATCATTTCAAATAGATTATGTGATATTGGATCTACTCTCCGGTTAAAATGAACCTGAATTAGATTCTATTCCTCTCTTTATCCTCAAAATAATTCCCCACCCGAACTATTCTTAATACCACCAAGCTTTTTCGAATCAATTTTATTCTTTCTACTTTGGAGTTCAAGTATGGCAGAATCCCGCGCTACAATGTGATAGCAATCTCAAGCTACCACTTTGAGAAGAGGGCAGGAGGCCATCTTCATCCCTACAATCCCAAAACTCACACTTCTCCGTGTTTCACATGTTTGATGCTCTTTTAGGTCTAGGAGTAGACACTAAAGGGTCGTTTGGTAGAGTGCATTAGAAAATTAATGCATGCACTACTTTTGTGTATTTAGTACCTTGTTTGGTACATTTTTTCAACCTATGTATAACTCTCTATTTGGTATTATGCAATGTATAACTAATACCTAGCTAACCATGGTATTAGTAATGCAAGGATTTAATGCATACATCAGCTTGGTTAAAGACGAATTGCCTCTCAAATCCCTTTCCACCATATTTGTGAAGGGTATTTTTGTAATTATTTTTAAAAGTAACTATGCAATGCATTTTATTTCTAATACACCAAATCAAACAAATGCATAAGAAATAATCTCCGCATAACTAATATAAGCATTACTAATGCCATTACTAATACACTCTATTCAACACAATTCTTATACACCCTACCAAACGACCCCTAAATGCGTGAAGCCCACTGCCCATCACAAATAAGTGTATTTCTGTTCTTTCTTACTGAAACTGAATCAAACAAGACAAAGCAGTGCCACAGAAGAGGACAGGTAAGATAATTAAGTTCTACCAGGGTTTCCCAATTTTTCCAAGTTTAAAATCAGAAAGCATCCATAAAGCATATTGAACTCTCAATATAGAATTGGACAACCTAGGAAATATAGTGGTCCAACAGTTTGCAACAGCAGATTTGCTCAATGGTCTCTCTAACAAATCCTCAAGCTGAAAACTGTGAATAACAGATCATCTTCTCAAGGGTGATTTATGTATTGTACTCCAAAAGAATGACAGTGTACTTTTACTAATAACACTCTTTTGAACCGTGAGGGACATGAAATTGATAAATGACGGCTCTACCAGGAAAATATTCACAAATGACAAATTAATCGATCATATTGGTCAATAATGAAAGAGGAAACTCTCATCATGTGAGTTCAGAGAAAAAGGAAGTTAGCACTTACAAGGGTGAGCAAGGAGAGCGACCACCATTCACATAGTAGATGAACAAGTACGCATCGTAATGCTGAGCATTAATAAAATAAAAGGCAGACAGCCTCCTCACACATTGAAAGGACATTTTCTTGTACAAGTATATCGCAGGGTTATTATATGAGATCACATGTAGGTAAACTGCTCGACAAGTCGGGATGTTCGAGGCATATTTAATGACCTCGCGAATTAGAGAACTGGCTGAAAATCCAAAAGTGCAGAACATTTAGTAAGTCATAAAATGAAAAAGATAGAAGTACAACTAAGAGTGTTAATTAGAAAAGAAAGCCTCACCTATACCAAGATTTCTATAAGAGTCTGCAACCCCCAGAGTTAAGATGTAAATCAGTGTTTGCTCTGATCTAGATGAGTCATACCTCAGAAATTCTTCTATCTGTAGGTGTATGTTATTCAAAATTAATAAAATTTTGCAAGGATAAATTCTAAGAGTAAAAAGGCAGAAAAGCTCACATCACTGTCTTTTGCTAGAACAGTCCGGGCAGTCACAAATCCAATAAGTTCGTCACTTTGCTCATTGGGTCGATTACGATCAACAGCTCCCCATGACACAATGTCCCGTCCATTAACAACATTTTGGAAGAACTCAGACTCATATCTAAATACCCAAAAAGAAAAAAAGTTATTAACAAGATTAGATGTGTTCTTTAAAAATCAAAGGTTTTGATTAAGGAGCACACTCCGTTTTGAAAGTTCAAACAATATCTAACAGCATGGTACTTGAATGATCCAAACGTGAAATAAATAATCTGACCTGATAGGGAACAGATCCCCATGGATTTTCTCAAGTACTTCTAAATCAGAGGTTCGTATTGGCCTATATTGTATGAGCGGATTGTGAGAGAATTTGAGGTTCAGCATCGCACAACCTAGTATCAATCCCCAGCAAACAATTGGTGTATCTGTAAAGCTCGTTTGAGAAGTGTTCTCTCCATCTATACATCATCAACCACAATGGCCATTTAATCTCTGCAAGTAGGAGTTGATTTCTTTCTCTGAGGTAGAATAAAACCTAGCCTCACAAGAAAGTCACCTAAAGCTGTCCAATAACAATCCCGCTGGTAATAAGAGCTCCAGCAGCTTTCACCACGCCAAATATGTACTACAGAAAATAAAAAGGACGCGAGGTTGAATAAGTTCACTAGTATACACATTAGCTTTTTTCTTGAGTAGAATAGCTCTTATTCAAACCTCTAGTATCTAAAAATTCAGAACTTGGTTTTAGGCTATCAAATACAAGACTCTTCTGTACACTAAAAACTTGGCGTCTCAAATGATGAAAGATCCCATCAGACTTCATGGTTAGTTTTCAAAGTTGGAGGTTAACATATAATAGATGGCAATAAAAAACTAGGAACTTCCACTCAATACTTGGCAACAACCTTCAGAATATACATTCTGGGATAAACCAAATTCTAACTTCTAACGAGTCTCTACTTCAAGTTCGAAAAAGGAAAAGGAAACACACTAGTGTGAATCAAGAGCTTTCTCATGGAATTAGTAGAGGTGCGTGCAAGCTGGACTACACACAAAACCAAAGTATCAAACATTAAAAAAGACAAGACCTTTCTAAATCCTGCACGATTACCAAGTAAATTTCAGTGCCCAATCCCTAATGTATCAGAAATTAATGGGGTAAGCTTATAGCAGCCATCCACAACTGCTACGAAGTTCCAACCACTAGCAAACTTAGCTAAAATTTTCAACCAGAAACAAAAATCAAAAGAATACCCAATTGAACTTGAGGAAAAACAATCACCCCAAAAACAACAGTGTCACTGATCGAAACCAACAAAAGGGGCATGAAAAATCAAAATCGAACTTCATGATCTCTATACCAAAAATTGTTAGATCAGCAGCAAATAATTAATTACCTGAGATGTTTCAGTTGAATTTGAATTTTGGATGAAGCAATAGAGAGGTATACGTATAAATAATGATAAAGAAATTGGAAAAAAATCAGCGATTCCTTTCTGTTTCGTCGGAGATAAAAATCCTTTGACTGAAAATGAAGAAGGAATCCAATTCTCTTTCAATTTTCTTCCGGTCGACGACTCTTAACTCCAGCGATACAACTTTGCCGGTGCATCCAAATTAACTGAGATTTTGCAGATCCATTATCTTTTTTATTCAAATTATATGGGATAATGTTTTTTTAAAAAATAAATTAAAATGGTGATTGTAATTTGTTTTTATGACAAGGGTACAAAATATAAGAGAAAAAAAAAGAAGGAAATTTGGCAAAGCCATACTTGACTAACTGAAATTAAATACAACCTCGATCTTTTAACATTAAATTTTCATCAAGTTTAAAAGTATTTTCAACACTTTTTTAGGCTTTTTATTAAGAGTCTCATGATCCTATAAGAGTTTGAGATCATTTGTTATGTCATGTGACATATTAGGTTTAAAATATACTCCCTCCGTTCACTTTACTTGTCATATTTTGACTTGGCATACCCATTAAGACAACAATTATTGATATAGGTATTTTACCAAACTATCCCTATTAAATGATATTTAGTATTAAGTCTTGAAAAATGATTTGGAGAAAGAGTATTTAATGCGAAGGGTAAAACATGAAAAAATATAATTGTCTTTTATGTCAAGAGTGACAAGTAAAAATGAAAATATATTCTAAGAAAAAGTGACAAGTAAAAGTGAACGGAGGGAGTGATTTATTCCTTCTTCAATTAGGGGTGTTCGCAATATGGGTAAAAATTGATCCAAATTGAAACATCATATCAAATCAAATTTGATTTGGTTTGGTTTTATATTTTTAAAAATCAATAATGATTGGTTTAATTCTAGTTTTATTCAAAGAAATCACCAAACGGACAAATTATATACATATTTTTTTATGAATAATTATATCTTTTGTAAATATAGTGAGAGCCAATATCCACTCCTTGTCAGAACTATTCAATAGAACTTGTTTTTCACTTTCTTCTTGTACTTGATAAATTGGAGTAAAATCTCAAAAGGTCGATCAACTATGAAGAATTATTTAGTAAAGTCATTCAACTTTGTTTTGTATCAATAAAATCATTCAATTTAGAGATTTTCTTTTATAAAATCACTCAATCAAATTTATCATTAAAAACAAATATGACATAACAAAATAAATTAGATTTTATGCTATGTAGATATGAATTTCACAAATAAAACAAAATTAGAGAAGACTCATGTCTTAAAACCAACCCACCAACAATTTCATACAAAATTAAAATAAATCTGAAACTTTATGGATTTTTGCAAATACTCTTCAAATTTATTTTTTTTTGCGGAAAAAAAAACAAATTAACCTCCAAAGATCAGTTTGCACGGCACAAAAAAAAAATAATAAGCGGTCAGTGATTTTTCTACTCCACAACAACTTCCTTAATCATCCAATACATTTGCAGTGAGGGAGTGATTTTACTTTAAATCCCAGACGTCCTCCAGCAAGATTTTAATTTTAATATAATTAAATCCATAAAACCTCCTTAGTTGACAGTGATTTTAATTTTATTTGTGGATTCATATTTATATGATATAAAAATTAATATTTTATGATGTTAATATATTTTGTTTAATAAAAAAATTGATTGAGTGATTTTATAAGAAAAAAAGCTAAGTTGACTGATTCTATAAGAGAAAATCCTTAAGTTGAGTGACTTTATTCATACAAAACAAAGTTGAATGACTTTACAAGATAATTACTCATAGTTGAATGACCTTTTGAGATATTTACTCGATAAATTGATAGTATACTCCTATGGTGCTCTTTTGAATGATCCTATTTGATAAGTTCTTTATGCTCAACTTTTATCAAGAAGCAAGAAGCAGAGTTGTTTGTATTATGGAAGAATGCAAGAAGCAGAGAACGAACTAAATCAGAAAAGGCATTAAACAAATTGAGAGTCTTTTGAATTGATTTATTTTACGTATTTTTAAGTTAAAATAGGTTTAAATCACTTTTATGACTATTTTTATGAGTCACAAGGTAATTTACCTATGCTTCACATGATGAAGGATGATGACTCTTTAAATTTACCAATGATCTTTTTTAATACGCGAATATAAAAAATAATGAAATTAAAAATTCTTGTTAAAAAATCTTTCTTCACTACATGTTCCTTTAATTTTTTTTTAGGTAATATGAAATATCCTTTTTCTTTCTTCATCTCTAACTTACGCAAGTAAAGTGACATAAAAAAGACAGGTAAATAAAGAGATTCAAAGCATTTTTGCATAGATATAAGAATACAATGCTCAACAATTCATGCCCTCCCCACCTCCCATCCCCCATAAAAGTTCAACAATCAAAGATAAGAACCTTAAAATCATACTAGAAATTGATCAATTGCATTTGTGTGGAAGTGTTAATTAACCAGCTAAACTCCGTCTTTTCCTTGCTTACATGTGGGCATGGGAGAGATACTATTGATATTTTCCGCGTTTCCAAATCAAAGAGATAAACACAACGACCCTCAGTGAAATAGATGGATTCTTTCTTAATAAGATTGTTGCCTCTTGTCCCCATGGAACCACATAGGAAAATTGCAGTTTCGCCAATGCTATTCATCTTTACCCAAACTTTTTCTTCAAAATCAAACCGATACACTAAAAAATCGTATACTTGGTTCAGGAGCCATCCATAATACAACTGGTGAACTCATAACAACATATCATTATCGTCCCATGAGGATTGGACGAGGTATTCACCCCGCCTTGGCATTTCTAAGAATTCTCTACCTCCATATGGGCGTTGGTTAACCAATGGTGTAACTGCTACATTTCCCAAGTCGTGATCTAGATCCAAATGTACCAGAATTGATCCTGGAAATGTCAATCCGTAAAATTTTTCCTTGAAAACTGTACAAATCATCCAATGACTTTTTTCACCCTCAATAATTATTTCTAACTTGGCTTGTAGAAGTAGAGTAAAGAAGGCGGGTAAAAGAAGAGAAGACTACATTGATCATGATCATGTGGTGGTGCGGACAAGAGGCACTGTAGCTCATCATACCTAATATCTGAGAGTGGTGGCATCTGAATTTTGTCGTTTGAAATAGAATTCCAAATGTAACAATCTCCAGAGTTAAGGGGTTCACGAATTCGATGTGCAATAGAAGATTGGTTGCTCATGAGCAAAGGCGACTATGGCATCTTCTTTTTCAATCCTATTATGAAGGTTATAATTAAACTACCCGATTTACTAGAGGAGTTTGAAAATTCATTCCACATTTTCGTGTTCCCCAGACTCATTTATCATCGGATAGTTTTGTGGTTGTTTTTTTCTTTTCTGGTTATCCCCCAATGGTAAAGGAGTTTGAAAATTCATTCCACATTTTCGTGTCCCCGGACTCATTATCATCGGATTGTTTTGTGGTTGGTTTTTTTTTTATTTTCTGGTTATCCCCAAATGGTATACATGATCAAAGTTGGAGAGGATAGATGGAAGATTCATACCTTTTATCATGATGAATGATGATTATGAAAATAACAAACAATTATTTTTTGTGCCCTATAATCCAGTATATTTCAAAAACAACAATATTGTTTACCTGGTGGGACATAAAGGCACTTTGAGAATACTAAGGTTCAACGAAAACTCAATTGAAGAGACTCCTATTTGGGAATTTCATAGAAAGCATTTGTCACATCGAAAACAAACTTCAATTCGACAGATTTTCACAGCAAAAGCTACTGATAATGGAAGAATATTAGTCGTACAAAATGAATGGGGAGGATTTGAACAAAGAAAAAGTAACAACTTTGGAGGATAAAACATTGTTTGTGATGCACAGGGTTTAGCAAACAAGATATATTTTTCAATGTTTTATGACAACAACAAAGAAGTTTTCCATTGTTTGGCAAAACACAAAAATTACTCTTTTGATTACTCAAGCACCATTTGTTTCAACTTGGTCCAACCAATATCCAGCATTTGAATTCAACCCTCTTCCTTATTATTCAAGTAAAAATCATTCTTGGTCTCAATTTATGCGACATCATTAGGATTTCTCAATAGTTAAATAAGATTACAATTTTGTGATGTCTTTTACCGGTTGTTTGGATGATTGTTACCTATTGCATTGTGTTGTTAGCTTAAATATAATACTTGTTTTGATTGTTATTTAGATTTTATTCTACCATCTTGTTAAATCTACCGTTATGAAACAAACGAAAAGTCCTATTTTATTATAATGATTGATGTGATCGCTTACATATTATCCTATTTTATCAATTTATGCTCCCTATTCACTTTTGGTTGTTCTTTTTCGATAATCTAAATATTGTTTACCGGTAAATGAGAGAGGGTTTAAAAGCACGCAAATTATTTTATCGATCAAACTCCTTTTCTTTTGGCTGAATCGCTGTAGTAAAATATGTGTTGAGCAAGTAAAAATCCTGAGAATGTTGGATGCCTACTATCAGATTGTGAAAACATTTTTTTTTCATTATGGTAGTAACATTAGTTTAACTTGAATTTATAATGCAAAATCTTGTCTAACATTTTACAGAGTTGATCAAAATAAGGATTTGAACTACAAAATTGGAGACAATATTGAAACATACATGGCTGGTAATTGTAGTTTGGTGCTGTGGGTTCTCATCTCCATATGGATCAGCACACAATATATGTACAATTCAAATTCTGTGTGATCTCACAGGAAAGTACCACTCAGGAATCGATGGTTTACTACAGCTTCCGCAATTGGCCTACCACGGTAGTCACGATTTAGCATTGCCTGCATAGTTTGAAGTAATAGTATGAAGGAACTTGACGGGAAAAAACGAGTTGATTTGAAACTAAGACAAACTTCAACACACTCTTCCTCATAGTCACGGTGCTTCATGTCATTTGCAGAATCAAAAAAGTAATATGGAAAAAGAAAATATTGGTTGCAATATTTGAGATATTCAACCTGTAGTAACTCCCAGCCAGCACCATCGCCTAGATCAAGAAACTTGACTGCTTCTAGAAGGCGATCATCAGCAGAACAATACCTGTCAAATATAAGAATGAATGGTCTTGATAAGAACTGATGATGTATGTGTGTTTAGTCGACTCGAGAAGGTGAGAAATGTACAAGGACAAAACAGAGTCGAATAAAAAATCTCTCAACTGGAATCAAACCCTTGCTAAAGACGGGTTATACTTGAGGGGCTACTAGCAAAATTCACTAGACCACAGTGACAGCTTTTGCACTTCATTGTCATTTCTCTCTATCTCTCTCGCGAACGGGTGGGTTTGGGGTGGAGGGGTGCCTTCCAGACCCTACATCTCTACAACTCCTAGCTAGGGATTTAACTTTGTCGGCCAATAAAACGTGGTAAGCCACATAAACATTATATGACCTTAAGCCTGTCCAAACTTTGGTCATTTTAGTTTTATTTCAAACCATACAATTCAAAGTGAGGTCTCTTACTCCCTTGCAGCTTGAAGATCAAGTTGAAAAGTATTTTCCAGGAGCCTCTGCAGCGGGATGACAGAAGAATAACAGAGGATAATAATCAGCTCCAACCCAAATAAGATCAGAAGATAAAACATTTACATAATTGTACAGGTCACAAACCCGCAATGACACACTGTCCATGACTCCTGCTTCACAAAATGGAACAAAGGCTAAATAAGCAAAAAGCAGTCCAGCTTCATATCTGCAAATAACAAAAGAATTGATATGAGCAACCTAAATTTTTTAATCCAATGAAAAGCTATTTTACTCGTTGAATGTACATGTCATCTGCTATTCCAAAAGCTCTTTTCTCCAAAGGACTAGACACTCCAGCAACAGATGCCCGTCTCCAAAGTCCTTCTGACAAGATATTAGGACGATCTTCAAGTTGAGAATACCTATAAAGGCAAATGGTTATAAAATGCCAATTTTGATGGTCATATAGCTATCTTCTTTTTTTTTTTTTTACTTCAACACCTTCATTGCCCATTTATTTGAGAAGAAAAGTCGCCATATGGTAGTCATAAGGGAAACAAGTAATAAAATCAATTAAACTATAGTTGTGTTTATGTGAATTGCTCGTCTCTAGTGACCTTGGAAGATACTCTCCTTAAAGAAGTAGCCAGAAACACCTCAAAAGGTACGAATAACGAAAATTTAAACAGAATACAGAAGAGAAGTAGTCATCAACTACTTTGCATATACTTCACATATCTACCAATCATTGTCAAGCTAAATAGCATTACAGTCAACTAAAAGGAAACAAAATGAATATTCAGCTTTTCCAATATTTTAAAAGTAATCTTTAGGTCATCCAAAATCAATAGGGAGGAAAGTGGGATCACATACAGCTTTCAAGATATACATTAATTATTGTTTGTTGCCTCATGACGCTGATGTTGTCGGCATGCAAGCTATGTAATGAGGATACCTTATGTCAACAGAGAAGGCGAGATCCCGGAGCCGAGGAACTAGATATGGAGCATCTTTCTCATCAACAGTACTGGTATTTTGCAACAAAATCATGATTCAGATAGAGGTATTAATGTTTAAGAAACAACCCTCCACCGTAGCCCCAAAAAACAGAAGAATCAAATGAAAGGAAAAATGCAAAGTGGTGGAGAAACCTACTTTAGGACAACAGAAGCAGGACCAAGACTTTGGTGTAATCTGTCATTGTCATGCATATAGGACAGACCTCTCATAGCTCCGTGAAGTAGCCTAACAACGAAATACCTTCTGCGTTTTATGGTCAGATCCAGCTCAAATGGGTTCCACAATCTTTGTTCTCCCCCACCAATCATTTTTGACATATTTTCACTAGTAATTTTAGCATAATCTGCAGCACTATATTTTCCAATATCCCTAAAAGCAAGCCACTAAAAGAGCCGAAAAGAATCCAGGATGTCATCAGAAACATATGTCAAAAGCAAGAAATTCACATCGGATCTGTTTACAACTGACAGAAAACAGAAACATACCTGCTCCCCCGTTTTTGTCTCAAATCCTCCTAGAAGTGCTTGAATATGTGGGCAGACATCTTTGGGGTTGCTCTGTGAAAATTCAAAAAGAAAAGATTCCTATTTGAGGTATTTAACCAACGATGATCCAAGAAAGATAACTCCATAAATGCTACAGATTCAACCAAAGAATTATTATATTACTTGAAGGGAAGCATGAGCATTCAGCTCATTCGCAGCCATCATATCAGCCTCAATTCCACCAACTTGTTGTCCAGGATATACCTGCATCATATAACACTTCTGATCATATAAAAGTTCTATGGGAGGAAGGGAAAGATGATAAAGTGGCTACTGAAGAAGCTTAGAGAGGAAGCTAACATCAAAGATAAAGGCTTTGAATTAAACTCTTTTGTGTATACTCATATTTGCCTCAAGATCCTACATGTTAAATTCTTAGATACCAAAAGCATTGCAATGACTGATGAGCATACTTAGAAAGGTAGAACTCAGATTCCCATTCTTTTCTTTGAGAAAAGACAGTAAGGAGTAAGATATGTAGAAGAGTATGAATGCGGGAGAAGATGAATCTCACCAATAGGGAAGTCGAACAAGGTTAAGCAAGGATCAACAAGAGTTCCCAAAACATTCGACAGTGGGATAGATTCCCAAGTTTGTTACATCCACTTGTATATATCTGTTATCCTACTAGGTATAGTAGCATGAGTACTATTACAAGAAGTAGAAGCAAAGCAGTAATGACAAAATAACCTGAAAATTTATGTCACTGAATCATCACTTGGAAGCAAGTAAAATCTCAGCTATGCAATGGTTATTAAGCTCAAGAAAGAGTTCCAATTCAAGTCAGACTATAAAAATAACGACATGGAAAAGAATGACATTGGAAATCACCTTAAAAATAACCCGAGTTCCTCTAAGTGGACCTTGGGCTACTCTTCCTTCATAAAGCCTGCAAAAGAACTGCGGATGATAATATCAGCAGAAAGAATAATGGTAACAACAAACCACTATTAACTACATTATCCAAATTCAACAATTTAGTTAGCATATCATCCCAAAAAGGAATTTGCACCTGATCTTGACACTTCCTTCTCCAATATCTTGTACTTTGAAGTTCCCTATATCTTCTGATACTGCATAATCCATCCCCATTCCGGATTGAAGCCCCGAGTAACTATAAAAAAACAAAGCCAAATTAAGAAAATTAAATGGTATGAATCCTAAAAAGAAAAGGTATCATGAATAGACACGAAGAATTTGGAAGGAAGTGAATGTTACATCTACTATCAACTATAAGGTGTCAAGTTTAAATTGTATTTTTGTAACCGAAAAATCCTGAGGCTGTGTTCTATACAGTATACACTGTTTGGATTATTGTTACATATTTGCTTCATCATGTATCATGTTGTATTGTATCGTACTGTGTTGTTTTAATGAATACAACATTTTGAATAGATTGTAACGTTTCACGTTACATAATGTCACACATCAATAATTTGAAGATAAACCTACAATAAAACTAAGTTATGAGGTAGAGCTCTGTTCAAAGGTAGGATAACAAATAAAATAGGATTATTTTATTACAAGTAAAAACAAAAATGAGAAAGAAAATAAAGTAACACGCTATCACACCAAATGGATCGATACATAAAATAGGACTTTTTGCTGTTATCTAAAGATGAACAATTATGAATTTAAGGATGGGACAATCAAAATAATTTAAACTAACAATACAATAAAATAGGTAACAACTAACAATCCAAACAAGTAGATCAAAGTTGAGCTAATTTTTTTTCCTCTTTCAATTATTTATACACAAAAATATGGTTCGAGTTGGAGTGCCTCTCCCCCACTGACCTTGTGACGTTCATGAAGCCATAGCTACCGATAAGCCTCCCAACTTCGAACGAATCGGAATTCGTTATCAAACTAGCAACACACAATCCAACAACAGCTCGACGAGTTGTAATTGCCCTTGATAAATTCGAATTCAGATTCAACCTCAAACCAATTCCACAAAATGATGATGACGATGATGAAGAAGACCTACTAGCGAAAAAACTCCCACATTTAGAGAGGCAATCTGCTACAGCTCCTCCGACCACCATCGTTTCTCTGTAGGTCTAATTGTGCTTCGTCACTGCTACTACAATGGCGCCAATCAATGGATAATGAACTACTGGTACTATGGTAACACGAATGTGAAAAAATGAAAAAGAAAAAGGACTTTACTGTATTTTAATTTAGTTGTGTCGCGTCATAATATATAAATATGTCATTTAATTTAACTTTAATTTATATTTATGTTTTTGAATGTTGAATGTGAATAAATAGACATTTAAATTAATATAAACTTGAACAAGTAGAAACACGTGTTTGACGTGTCATAATACAGATAGAATTTTATGCAAGACACAAAATTGTCACGTAGAACACCATGGAGCAAATATATTTATTTATTTAATTTTATATAAATTTATGTATCTATTTATACACATTTAAAATTAGAGGACATAGATATCAATTAAAACTAAATTAAATAGTATATTTATATATTAGATTATATATTGTTTATGAGATAAATATTAAAAACACCCATAAACTTGGCGTGAATTATTACTTTAGTCCTCCAATTATTGACAGCCTTAAAAATATCTCTCTACTTGATTAAGTGAATTTAAAAACATCCCTCTTATGCCACATGTGCATATATGTGGAAGTTTCTGCTGACGTGGCGTACACATATATATATGTAATAGAAAAAATATTTTTAAAAACATTTAAATAATTAAATGTTAAGAATTTAGCAATTTAAGAAGATAAAAGAACTTTTTTTTCTTTTTAAGAATTTAATTTTTCTCATCACCCCACCCAATCCTTTACCCAGTACCCCAACCTCATACCTCATTACCCATTCACTCCTAAAAAAAATTCTTTTTAACTTTTTTTTTGGCGGGGAGTGGGGGAGGTAGGGGTGGGATAGTAATTTTTTTTTTGGGGGGGGAGGGGGAGTCGGAGTACTCGGTGGTGTAAAAGCATTTTAAAAAATTTGGAGCGTGAGGGAGTAGGGTGGATGGTGGAGTTGGGGTACCCGGGTAGGGGATGGGGTGAGGTAAGAAAAAAAAATTAATTACTAAATTTTAGAATTTAGTTATTTGAATGTTTTTTCTTCTTTTTTTATTATATATATCTATGTGTACGTCACATTAGCAGAAAATTCCACATATACGCATAGGTGGACGTCATGTGGCATAAGAGGGGTGTTTTTAAATTCACTTAATCAAGTAGATGTGTGTTTTTAAGGCTGTCAATAGTTGAGAGACTAAAGTAATAATTCACGCCAAGTTTAGAGGTGTTTTCAATATTTATCTATATTATTTATTTATATTTATATTTATTTATATTACTATATAAGAAAGGAGAATAAGCACACAGCTGGCCGTTAACATGTCAGCTTCAGCCGTGTGCTTACTTCCACATTATCCTGATTGGCTGACTGGTTTAAGCTTGACTTTTTAAGGACAAGGTCTAGGGTTCGAACCCAAGCAACCTCATTTTTTATTTCTGTTTTTGTTTCAACTCATTTGAAGCTTTTGACATTTTATATTAGATATTCCATCTTTTATTTTACATAAAAATATTTTCAATTTTTAAATTTCATCAAAATATTTTGTTTTATATAATTAAAAAGATATTATTATTATTATAAGAAAACCTTATCTACATAAATGAATTTTTACTATAAAAAACAAATTAAATAAGTACTACTTAATTAAGTGTAGCAGATATCTACGATGTTATAAATTAAAATTTTTGATTTATTTGTCCATTTTTTAATCTATAAATTACCTTTTATTTTGAAAATTAATGTCATCTTATATTTGATTCTTGCTTTAATAAAGAAGCTATAACATTTATCTTTAACAGGACTGCAACAGTATTTGTTTTAATCCTTCAGCTAATTATAGAAAGACGTGAACTCCAATAAGACAATTATTTTATTTAATTTTATTGCATTTCATTTAATAAAAAAATTATACTAAAAATCAAGTAATTTTTTGTAAGTATTATAGAAAATGTCTCATTTATTTTTCTCAAATGAATTACCGTGTTATATTTAGACAAAGTTGAGTGTTGGTAATTTTAATATAGTGAATAAAATTTGAATGATCATTCATGAAATTAACTCACGTTTAACTAAAAGGTGATCACTACTACTATTTGATTTTTTTAAAAGTATTATTAGTCCAAGTTTCACTCGTGGCTAAATATGGATGTGATTAACAAATTAAAGAATCAAATAAGCAACAATTAGGTACGACTTAATTAGGTGTAGCAGATATCTACGATGTTATAAATTTAAAATTTTGATTTATTTGTTCATTTTTTAATCTATAAATTACCTTTTATTTTGAAAATTAATGTTAGATTGTTAGTATTATATCTATAAAAAAACAAATATCATTGAATTTAAATAAAAAATTCAAAATACCACAAATAAATATTAAGAATTTCAAATAATGATGATTAGGCCCATGCACGGGCTTTCCCTTTCTAGTCTAATAGAAAGAGAAATTAGAAACTGCACGGTGGTTGATAAGAGTAGTAATAAAGAAGTCTATCCACGAAAGTTATGATATTTAATAAATTTGACCCCTAAAGTTAAGAATATATGAAACTACCTTCAACACTTGGTGAAATTGATGCAATACTTCCATTCTAAATTTACCACAAGAATTTTTTTTTAGGAAAAATGAAGTTTCAAATTTTATGTTTAGTTTAAATGTGAGAATTAAGCGAGTATTGATCTTGCACTTTTTATACTTTTATTATTATTGGTATGTTGCATATTTTACATATTTTCATTTTAGGTATAATTTTGTATTTCATGTCAAATTCATGATGATACAAATAGAATTTGATTGACTTTTATTTTCTATTTTTTTCTTTAAAATATAAATAAATTTCTAGTGTATATAATGTTATGTTAGAAAATAGACTAAGAAAATAGATACTGCAGTTGAAATAACTATAATAACCTTTCGCAAATTTGTAAGTCACTTAATTAGCTTGTGCTTGTTTTCATTAAAATTAAAACGTATAAGTTTAAATGCACATCTGAATGATTAAGATGTTATTCTAAATTTAAACACAAAAATTATTAAGACTATTTAGCATTATATGTGAATGTACATAATTTATTTATATGTAAGCATAATAAAAATACAGTTTAAATAAGAAAAAGTAATTGAATATTAGAGAAAATAAATTTTTAACAAGATGAATTATAATTTGATTAAAAAGATGAAATATTCACTAGTGATGACGAAAATTATTTATAGTGATGATAGTAATGTTGGTGTTAGTGGCTTGTGATAATGCTTGTGGTGGAAATAATTGTAATGCTAGAGGTGATTGGTGTTGTAATGACTAATGTGACTGTTGGTAGTGGTGATGGTGTTTGTGACATGAATTGATTGATGTTAGTAGTTGATGGTGATGTATGATGTGTTGGTGTCAGCGAAAACTATGATGGTGGAGGTGAGTGGTAGCAAAGATTGGTTATGATGATGATAGTGTCTTAGTGGTGATGATGAAGTGAATATAATTACAATAATGAAGGTGGTAGATTTGTAAAATGTCATCTAACACTAATTGTTAGTAGCGGTGGTGATTGCATTGGTGGTTGTGATGACAAAGGTGATTGATAATAATAGTGATTATGATTGTGATGATAAAGATGATTAGTGATGGTCATTGATAATTGTGAATCGAATGGTAATGAAAAATTATCCATATAAAAATATTTCTTAATAATATTAAAATTTTCGGATGGCTACACAAATTGTGAATCGAATGTCTTTTCTCAACTCTGTGAGTGGAACAATTAAAATTATACAATTTTGAATTTTCGGATGACTACACAAATACTCACAACTAATAGTCTCTTTGAAACAATTTCGATAAACTTAGAGGACAAAGAATAAAAGAAGTAAAGAATATGCCTCGTTGGCGCAAATCTACCGCTTCAAGATCCTTCTACCGTGCTCTCGTTTGCCTATTTCCACCGCTTGGTGCCAGTCAATCAGTCAGTTCCTACTTCTTTCTTCTTTCTCCTACTAGTTGCTCGACAACAACTTTTTTCCTCTCTCTGCTTCTATCCCCGGATCTCGATACTTCCATTTTCCGCATAATTTTTCTCCTTCTGTTTGTTTGTGGAGCTTGTGAATCGCTGGATTGAGTTGAGAAAGCGGTGCGATCGTGAAGTGGAAAATGGACGGAGTTCATGAGGCTCCGGTGGCGGGGAATTCGTCGTCGCCGCCTTTCCTGAACAAGACGTATGATATGGTCGATGATCCATCGACGGATTCTGTGGTGTCATGGAGTAAGAGTAACAATAGCTTTGTTGTTTTGAATGTGCCGGAGTTTGCTAGAGATATTTTGCCCAAGTATTTCAAGCACAATAACTTCTCCAGCTTCGTCAGGCAGTTGAATACTTACGTTAGTACAATTTCTGCTTATTTTAAACTCCTGATTCACAGTTTTTTTAACTAATCAAATTTGTGTTTCTGCAAAATCATTGTTTGGTTTAGAGTAGTAATGTAATTTGTTTCTTCTTTTTTATACGGAATTTAATGCTTCTGCTTCTTCTGCCTCTAGCGTTTCTAGCTGTTTTTTTTTTTCTGAAATATAATAGGCTAAGTTTCTTAGATAATTGAAAATTACAGTTAAGATGAAAATGTTACAGTTCCACCGTGCAGCGGTCATTCAAGCAATTTGGAATCATTATCTGCAAATTTTATGTCTGCATGAACTGATAATAAGTTGGTTTAACATATATGTATACAGAAATTTATGGGGTTATTAACAGTTGTTCAGTTGGTTGTCAATTTTCTGGAGGAATAGTAGATTAGTTCCATTGTCTGGAAGTGATTTATCAAGGATAAAGGAAATTAGTGCTTCTAATTTGAGAAATAATCGCAAAGATGGTACATTTGATATTCTGATGTAATCTCAGTGATTTTAAGTTGTGATGGGTCTTTTAGGGGGAAACTTAGGATTGATTGAATTGGTCAAGGGGACTATAGACCTCACTGGATGAAATATTTCTTCAGAGAGGTGAGGTAAAAGTTACCCCATGATTTTGTAACTCCCCACCCCCACATCCATCACCTGCTAATCTCTCTTGCCTCGCCACACATTGTCCCCTTATTTGTCTTCTTTATTTTGTACCCTGTGAAGTGGCTTCGTAAATGTACCAAAGGTAGTTTTATGTAATAGATAGGTAGAATAGTTTTAGATCAAATCACAGATTATTCTATGCTTTTGAGCCAAGGCATTTTGTCACAAAATTTAGTACTGCTTTATTTATGTACATACCGAATCACCAACATAGTTGATTGAGTGTGATCCTGCAGCTGATGCTCAGGAGTTCCTTAGACCGTTGCTAGGAGATATTGCATAACATGGGTCTTTAGAGTCCAATTGAGTGAACTTCACTACTTTTCAGCTAGAGGTCAGGCTAGACAGTGGTGGAGAGCTTATGCAGAAGCAGGCCAGCAGGTTCACTTCCTCTCAATTGGGCACAATTTGGCATCTCTTCCTCCGTTTATATTTATCCACCTAACAACCAGGCAAAGTTATTTATTTTCATATGTCTATTAACCATCCAGTATAAATTTCTCTAAGTAATAGTGCTTGTCAAATTCTTTTTGAGTAATAGATGGATTTCAGGGATTTGTTTGTGACCAGGGAGTTATGTTTTTTCAGAGTGTAGTTCTGCCATTGTGGTGTATTCTGCCTTTTTTTAATATGATATGGAGTCTCCTTATACCCCGCAGGGAAACTGTAATTCTTTTTATAGTTTGCTTTTCCCCCTTAATAAATCAGGGTTTCAAGAAGGTTGATCCGGACCGCTGGGAATTTGCGAATGAGGGATTCCTTAGAGGCTACAAACACCTACTGAAGAGTATAAGCAGGCGAAAACCCTCTCAGGTGCAGGGCAATCAACAAAGCACCTCCAAAGTGCCAAATGTATCTGTTGCATCCTGTGTTGAAGTTGGGAAGTTCGGAATAGAGGAAGAGGTGGAAAGGCTTAAAAGAGATAAGGATGTTCTTATGCAGGAGCTGGTTAAGTTGAGACAGCAGCAGCAGGAGACGGATCACCAATTGGTGACTGTTGGGCAGCGCGTTCAATTAATGGAGAACAGGCAACAACAAATGATGTCATTCCTTGCCAAGGCCATGCAGAGCCCTGGCTTTGTAGCCCAACTGGTACATCAACAGAATGGCAGCAACAGGCGTATTACTGGGATTAATAAGAAAAGGAGACTTCCTGAACAGGCTGAAGAAAATGTTGCATGCAAGCCTGTCAATGCTTTGCAAGATGGACAGGTAGTCAGGTATCAACCTTCAATGACCGAGGCTGCAAAAGCCTTGCTGCGGCAGATTCTGAAAATAAATGCATCTGGGAGGCTGGACAACCGATTAAACACAGATGGCTGTTTGACTAATAATCCCCTTCCGCCTAAAAATTCTCTTGACAGTAGTGGTACATCCAGTGTTACCCTCTCAGAAGTACTGTCAACTTCTTCACAGCCTAATCTAATGTCAGATTCAGGATTTCCATTCAACTCTTGTTCATCCATCATATCTGAGACCCAATCTTCCACTACTGTGGTTCCTGGGGAGGCCAACATTCCTGTATTACCTGAAGCTGATGCACTGAACTCTCAGGCAGTTCATGATTTGCGTGAATTTTCTCATACTCTTGGAGTAACTGACCTTAATATGTCCGAGACTGGATATGTGCCAGATATTGACACAACACAAGGTATTTTGGATGGTTTAACAACAATTGTCCCTGATGAATTTTCGGCAAACACAGATGGTGATGTTTTGCTGGATGATATGCCTAAGCTTCCAGCGATTAATGATATTTTCTGGGATCAGATTCTCTCTGCAAGCCCTCTCACTGGGGATTCGGATGAGATTGGTTCCCTAGTCGTGGAAGAGGATTTCCTAGGAGTTCAGGAGAGTGATTGGGATAAACTAAAGCATATGCATCATCTTACTGAACAGATGGGGCTACTTTCATCAGTTGCCCAGATTTGATAATTTCATGTATTTTTTTGAACTCTTGCAATGACGCAGGTAAAATATGTCCTCCATTATGAGTTTACTGCTAGCCTATCAGATTACAAATCTTGCATAACTCCTGCTATTTGGGTTATTTTTCCTCATCATTTCAATTGCCATACAAATAGTGTTGTTTAGGACCAAAGGTTTCACCATCTATCATGTCGGACCTATTGGGTGTATGTGTGACTTGGCTAAAGGAATTTCACTTTCAATGTATCGATCTGCGTGGTAGTTCAGTTTACTCTCTGCATCATTTTATTTTTTTGGATAAGGTAGGGTATTCTGCATTGTTGTGATACCGCCTTGAGCACAACTGCTGAAGTGTGGTGAACTTCTAGAGGGTGTAGAGCAATGAACTTCCCCTCACGTGGCAACATTTTTTTGTCAGGTGGATGCTCTGAACTGGTGCACATTAACAAGCTCGTCTTGAAAGACTGCTCTTCACTATTAATGATGATGTTCTGAGTAGTGAAAGGGAGATCCCCGAAAGCTAGTTTTATGTATTTTTATTCTGTGACTTTTTGTATGTCCTATTTATCTGTCACAATTGGTTAGTTAAAAAAGAACACTAAAATGTTCTTTACTTATTAAGATATCTAAAAAGGGATGCAAAGAAGTTGTTGCAGAGGATCTGTATGTAACTTTTGCTGTTTACATACTGCAATGATTTCGATGAAGATACAAGCAAGATGAATGGACGGCTTGTTTTTTGTTCAAAGGTATCGGATGTTTTTATGCTATTCTGAGGCTTGTATTCAATGCAGCAGTTATTTGGGTTAATGTTGATTGCTCTCTGAACCTCTTGAGTAGGGATGGCAATGGGGCGGGGTGGGTGCGGGGCGGGGTGAGCTTAACCTGCAAAATTTTTTACGCGCCCCATCCTGCATAACAACTTTTTTCATTTTCAACCTGTTCCGCCCCGCCCCGCATTAACTCGCATAAATTTTTGAATATTTGTCCTTTTTAATTAAGTTTGATGCTAAAAATAAAATTCATAAAAATAAATTTATTTTCTCATTAAGTTGTATTAATTTAATAGATAATAGCTTAAAATTTTATTTTTTAAAAGTCAATTGGGAAGAATGTGAGAAACCGTATTAATTTTTATTGAATCGGTTTCATTTACTATCTTGAATATTTTAATAACTCTAAAGAAATTATCTTAATAAATAATGCTTTGTCACTCTTATAACATGTAAAAAGTTAAAATTAGGTTTGAGTCCGCATAAAATCACATATATCTGTCCCGTCCCGCATTAGTTTTTAAAATTCACTTCAACCCACCCCGCATCCTATTCGCCCTGCATAACATTAAAACCGCCCTGCCCAATATAGCCTTAAAACTGTGCTGCTCCACAACCGCTCCGCCCCATTGCCATCCCTACTCTTGAGTGGATGAAAATGGGTGTAATCCGTTATCCGTGCTCTGGTACCCTTCTGCATATATGTAACTAAATTGATTTTAAGACTTAAATGTTGATTGGAGATCTTTTAAATTTATTTGTCTGAAGAGTGAACTTGAATGAAGTAACAACAACAAAAAAAAAAAAACAATTTCAATAGAAGGCTTGGAGCAAAAGAGGGAGATTGAGAGGGAGAGAAGAGAAGCTCGGAAAAGCTTGATTGATAGAATTGAGAAAGAAAATTTTAAAATAGTGATAGAATTGTTGGGATCAAAATAATAAGGCTTCATGCAGAAAACTTTAGCATTGATAAATCAGACGACAAAGAAAATTATATAAAAATAGCACAATTTGATCAATTGATTTAGGAAAGGGATACATGTAGAAGAGTTTTTTTCCATTGTGAAAATCTTTTGTACTAAGAAATTTTTTTAAAATCAAAACACAATTGTGTATAATGCAAATAAGATAGAAAATTCATAACAAATTCTAGCAACAATAATTAATTCTTATTAGGCATGTCCTCCAGGCCCTCAATGTTCATACTTTTGCTGCCACTCACCCTCCTAAGGGTTTTATAGATTCGATTGAAACTTTCATTGCCAGATTCTTTTGGTCTGGAAATGAGAATGGTGGGAAGCATCATTGGGTCTCTTGGTACAACCTTTGTTTCCCCTATGAAGAAGGGGGATCTAACTTCAAAAATTTATCCGATACTTGCAAAGCTTTCACTGCGAAGCAATGGTGGAAATTGAGGACTTCTAACTCTATATGGGCTCAATTTATGAAATCTAAATACTACAATAACGAGCACCCCATCAATGTTACTTGGAAACCTGGTCAATCACATAGCTTAAAAGCAATATGCGAGATTAAGGATTCCATAGAGGAATTCATCAAATGGAAAATAAAAGGAGGAAATTGCAATTTTTGGTATGATAACTGGTCAATCCATAGACCTTTATATCATACAGTTGAGGAGGAGTTTATTCACCAAAATATTATGATTAATGAGATCTATAAAGATGAACAATAGGATTGCACTTGTCTAAAGAACCAACTCCCAATGTCTATCAAGAGCTCCATCAATAGCCTTTCTCTTGAGCTTATTCATAATGGTGAAGACACCCCTATCTGGACACTCTCTGAGACTGGAAAGTTTTCTGTTTCCTCTGCCTGGAAGCTCTTGAGACAGAAGAGAATAAAATCCCATTTTGAATCTATTATTTGGCAAAAAGAAGTGCCATATAAGATGACATTCATCACATGGAGAGCCATTCACAATAGACTTTCTACAGATGATAAGGTTTCTAAATTTGGCATTAACATTGATACTAATTGTAGTTGTTGTACGATTGCAGGTATGACACCAACCAGGGAGAATGTTGAACATCTGTTTTATAGTGGAGAATTTGCACAAACAATATGGCAAAGGTTTGTAGGATGGTTAGGCATCAGATATAGAAGCAGAACTCTTAGAAGCTTATTAATCGAACGCTGGAATTTCAAGGCCAAAAATTATGTGGCTGCATATATCCTCAAAATTATGCCACCCATAGTGATATGGGAGCTTTGGAGGTCTAGGTGCTGCTCCAAATATGACTCAAAAAAGCCCTCTATCAATAGGTCCAACATTCTAATCACATTCAACATCTGTCAACTTATCAAAGCTAGATTCAAAAGCATCCCAAGTGAAAGTTGGGAAGATGTTTGTTTGATTTTTGATAAAAATATGGTTGAGAAGGTCGTCAGAATGGCCAAGTGGATCAAACCCTCTCCCCTGTTCTTAAATTAAACACCGATGGATCCTGCATTAATAGAGCTTGTGGTGGGGGAGGTGTACTTAGGGATTATCAAGGAAGAGTCATCATGGCCTTCAGTTTGCCCCTAAGCCATGGAACCAACAATCAAGTTGAAGCCGTCGCCCTCCCTTTTGGTTTGAAATGGTGCATACTTAATGGTTTCAGTTCGATCATTGCTGAGGTAGACTCTTTGTTGCTGCAGAATTGCGTCATCGATGTCTGGGCAATCTCCTGGAAAACGAAGACACGATCAAAGAGATAAAGAATCTTATAGGCATACATGATATTTCTATTCAGCATTGCTTCAGGGAAGTTAATAAAGTTGCTGATAAATTAGCTTCCCTAAGTCACTCTCTTACTCATGTACAAGTCTACTCTCACTTCAACACCATTTCTAGAATAGTGAAAGGGATTCTCAACATTGATAGGTGGGAATGCCCTTCCTTTAGAGTTAAAAAGCGTAAAGCAAATACTTTGAGCTGTGATCCCCCTTGAACCTCTCTGGTTGCAATAGTGCTTTGTTTTTAGCTTTAGATCTTTTGTGCATTCATGTGTTTGGTTTGACTGTGTAACCAAACTCTCAAGAAGGTATGGCCTGGCCCTGCTTCTTCATATGTAATTTCTTTCTCAATGGCAATATATATGGTTTATAAAAAAAAAAAAAACAACAATAAGTAGATAAATAATGGGAAAATGGGCTTATCTCATGTGGGAAACCAAAAAAAAAAGCTCGACTTCTATCACATGAAAGAATCCAAATATCTATATCAAAATCTTAAGGTAGTATTGTAAAATATTTTTTTAATAATAAGTATAAAAAATGTATCTGAACAAGTAAAAGGGAATACTTATTCGTTAAGATAGGTACAACATTTACATTACCCTCCTATTGATGTACTCAATAGATTAACACTTAGGGTGTGTTTCGTACGAAGGAAAATGTTGATTAACACTTAGGGTGTGTTTGGTATGAAGGAAAATGTTTTCTTGAAAAATAAGTGAATTTTTGACTTATTTTCTCATGTTTGGTTGGTAAGTAGAAAATGTTTTCCCGAAAATTTTTTTAGTGTTTGATTTATGAATGAAAAACATATTAAAGAAAATATACTTTATTTTTTTTTACTAGAGAGTAGAAAATAAAAAATTGAAAATTGAAAATATTTTTTAAAAACAAACTTTAAATTTTTATTTTTTTAGAGTGGGGTGGGGGGTTCGGGGGTAGGGGTGGGATAAGGTAAAAAAATAAAAATTTGAAATTGAAAATATTTTTTAAAACAAACTTTAAAAAATAAAAATTGAGGTGGGGCTAGTGGGGGGGTCAGGGGTGGGGTGAGGTAAAAAAATAAAAATTTGAAATTGAAAATATTTTTTAAAAAACAAACTTTTTTTAAAAAAAATTGGGGGGGGGGGGCTGATGGGGAGTCGGGGTAGGGGGTGGGGTGAGGTAAAAAAATGAAATTTTGAAATTGAAAATATATTTTAAAAACAAACTTTAAAAAAAAAAATGGGGAGGAGGGGGAGGGTGGGCTGGTGGGTGGGGTCGGGGGTAAGGGTGGGTGAGGTAAAAAAATAAATTTTTGAAAATTGTGGGGTAAGGAAAAAATTTATAATTTGAAGGTGACAGAAAGTTTTGGAAAATGTTTTCCTTAATTTTTGAAGAGAAGTCATTTTCCTTAAATTTGAGGAAAATAAGTTATTTTGGAAAACATTTTCCAAAACATTTAAGCCAAACCAAACATGAGAAAATTGAAAAATGTTTTCCTTTCATACCAAACACTCTGAAGCTTTCTATTTGAACAAACACAAAAGGATATACTAAAATATGCATAATTATATAGAAATGTTATTTGACTCCAATTCATTTCTTTATTAACTATTTGTTCTCACCGATTCCTTTATTCTAGTTGGATCAAGATGATCATATTCTCAAGTTTCTAAACATGGTTAATATTATATTTATTTAACTAATTTAATATAGTGGTGTAAATTATGATTATATTGAGTTGATTATGTAATTAAACATATAATTCTTTGAGAATTTATTTTTAAGATCCTTCTATTTTTGATTGGTTGCGTGTAAAGATGGATTTGAATCTGCAGTTTCTATTGGATTTGTTTTCCCAAGTACTTTTAAAAAATTAATCTTTCATCTCCTTGGATATCTAGGGTTAAATAAATAGATGTGAAACTATATTAAGCTTTTATAATAGAATTATTAAAAATAGGATTTGATGATGGAAATTTCTTATAGTTAAACAGTGAAAATGGTTGGTAATTTTATTTAGTGATAAATTTATATTAAATATCACCGACGATGAAATTTATTGCTAATTTCAATATTAATTTTTACTGAATGTGTTTCAAGGTATAAAATGAGATAGAAAGAATAACACTTATAGAAGCTACAACAGTTATAACCTAAAAGAATTTACTCTCTCTGTTTTTTTATTGTAGTAAATAAGAGAAAATTTCCATTTTTTTTAGAAAAAGAACTAAATAATAAATGAGGGGAGAGAAAACTTCTTATTCACTGTAATCAAACCTCATAATAGTGACAATGTTTATCTGAAAATTTTATGACTGTTATGGTGAGGTGTTGTTGTATATTAATATTTGACACTTAAACCTCGTTTAGTTGTTATAAACAAAATATATGAAAAAATAGTTCGTATAAAAAAAAAGAATGGATTTGTAACCGATTTAACCAAAAAAATAAATTTGGAAAGAATATGAATATAAACAAGATAAACACTAGTAACCTCATGATTTATGAATAATACTAGACACAAGTGCCCGTGTTAGCACGGGCCCAATATCTGTTATTTTTTTGTCTCATGATATAGATAAATTTTAGAGAGTCAATTAAATTTTAATATTATTTTTAAATATTTTAAGTTATTAATTATTGTAATTTATAGTACTTTTTACGTAATTTTTGAATAATATATGTTACTTCCCTTGTCCTAATATATATATGTAGCACAGATAGAATTTCAAGAATCAATCAAATGTTGTTAATTATTGAGATTTACAATACTTTTTATGTAGTTTCCAAATTAAATAATACATGTTACTTACTTTTTTTGTCCCATTTTATGTGACACAGATAGATTAATTTGATGAATCAATCAAATTTTTTTATTAGCAATCGAATTTTTTATATGATTTTTTACAAATATTTTGAGTTGTCAATTATTATGATTTATAATATTTTTTATGTAATTTTTAAATATATAAAATTTTTAAAAATAAGACAAACGAAATAAAACGGAAGAAAAAAATAGGTAAAGTAGTAGAAGTGTGTAACCAAGTGATACAGGCATGTTGACCATCACCGATGTGGTTATCCACACTTATATATTATGTTAAGTTATCAATTATTATGATTTATAATATTTTTTATGTAATTTTTAAATATATAAAAAATTAAAAAATAAGACAAACGAAATAAACGGAAGAAAAAAATAGGCAAAGTAGTAGAAGAGTGGAACCACACAGGTGATACAGGCATGTTGACCATCACCTGTGTGGTTATCCACACTTATATATAAGTAGTAGATTTAAATAAAATTGATTATTTTTAGATATTAGTACTTGAAGTTTACTATATGTGACATTAATGATGATTATCATGGATATTTTTAATATTATATATTTATACATAATATATTTCTTACAAAATCTGCTTGGAGTAAAACATTTTTTTTTTTAAAAAGTAACTTTTGGTTTCGAAGTAGAATTTGTAAAAAGTAAAGGGGCAGAAGTTAAAAAAATCTCTTTACCTCGAAAAGGAGAAGGAAAACAGCGTGTCCATTTTCCCCATTTCTCTTCTCCCTCTCGCACGTCACTCGTTGACGTTTTGAAGTTCACCACTTTCTCCGTAAAACCCACAACCCCTCTCTCTATATACCCTTTTTCTCCCTTCTTCTACATAACTCATCCGCTCAATTTCTACAAATATATTTGCTTCTAAATAACTGTATACTGTTATTGATCTTCTTCTGATTCGATGTCGGTGAGTAGTTCATCATCTGTTTTTGTTTTTGTTTTAGTTTTATAGTTGTGAATTAGTTTGATCTGTTTAGAATCTATGAATTACTGGTCTATTGGATTCGATTTGCTTTGGTTGAGTTTGTTTTTTATCGAGTTTATCAGTATGACTATTTGTTTGTAATTGTTCTCGATTGAAATGCCCTAGAATTTGATTGTTCTAGTGAGTTAGGTGTCGGTAGTTGTTATTGCACAGTGATACCCTAGTACTTGGATTTGGCAGATAAAATATGTTACAGTGTTTTCTCTTTATTGTTTTCGAGCATAGTAATAGCTGAAGTGCCTAATTCATATGTGAGTGCCTTTTGTTGTTACAAAAATGTATTACATTAGAAATGTTGATTAAAATGCTTTTGGAAGATTGTTAGATTCCAGATCATTAGTATCATTTGCAACCAGAGATGGGACAGGGCGTTTTGATGAATGAGGGAGAAATAATAAGGTCCTTTATTGGACGCGACCAAGTGTATTTTTGGAATAATTTTGAGTTTTGAATGTATGTTTTTCTTCATCAAGTTTTGTGCTTTTAGTCAGTTATGATGTTCTGTGGCGTCCTCAGTTCTCATATGAGACATTACTTCCATAGAATGATAAATGCTCAAAAGAAGATCATTTCTAAAAGATAGACAGTATCTGCGACTGAAAGATTAAACTGATTTTTTTATGAGAGGAATAAAATTCAATATCATATTCTGTAGTGTGCCGATTATTGATTGAGTTTCAAATCGTGTGCTACTGGCCTTGGGGATTTCTTGGTTATAAAAAGAAATCGTATTCAATAGTGGATTTTGATAATATGTGGTAACGCCCATTTTACAGTTATGACTCTAAGAAGCTTTTGTGTAAATTCCTCGATGCCTCAGATTTTGCTCCTCCATAACAGTAAATCCACAAGTGAGAAAAGTCTTGCTAAATGATGGCAAGGTTACAGGATTCTCCACTAACCTTCTCGAAAGAAAAAGAAAAACCAACATATAAAATGCATAGCCTTTTCCCCTATGTTGTCAAGTCTCTAACTATTCATTTCTTGTTGTTCATCATAATAGGCTAGAACAGTGAAAGTGAGCAATGTCTCTCTGGGTGCATCGGAGCAAGATATCAAGGAGTTCTTTTCATTCTCCGGGGATATTGAATATGTTGAGATGATGAGGTTAGTGTTTGTAATAGAAAGTATTTTCTTTCTTCTCTCCTCTATCTGTTTTCCATCTAGGCATATTTTGAAATCGGAGGAAACCTGCCTTTTGAGAATTTAAAAGCAGTTCTTATATAAAAAAAAATTAAATCAGTTGATACAATATTAGCTCCTTGTTGGTTTTTTTTTTTGGATTCATGCAAGTTATTTTTCTGTCTGTTCTAGTGAGAATGAGCGATCTCAAACTGCATATGTCACATTCAAGGATCCCCAGGGTGCAGAAACTGCAGTTCTTCTTTCTGTAAGTTTACTTTTCTTGTCCTTTGGAGTCCTATATTAAATCTTTATTGTACAAGTATAATAATTTCCGCTACTTTAAGTCTTACAGATTTGATGTTGAAAATACTTAAGTTTCTTATTGAATGGTTGATTTTAGGGCAGTAAGATATATATATATATAGTCATTTGAATTTCATTGTGTCATTGAGTGCATTTCAGCAAAAGATACCGAGTTCCTGATTAAATTCGGTAAGCGTATCAGAAGTGATAAAAGCCCCTTACTGGTCTTCTTATTAAACCATTTTATTATTTATCCTCTTATTGTCTATGACATTTGTTGTTTCATCAAATGAGACAATGGCAAACAAATTGAGGTTCTTGTTAGAAAATTGTTGTTAACAGTTGCTTCAATAGGTTGGTGTGTTAGTTCCTTTTGAGGCTTTATGTAGTATCTAGAACTTTTGGCTTTTGTAGTTTGTGCTTTTGGTCCATCCTTGGTGTTCTATTTCAATTTTGTTTCACTGCTGGACCATAATTGTTATTTACACCAAGGATAGGGTTGCATGTTGATTAATATTAGAGGGGTTCCATGCACACTGCGTTGCTGGTAATAAATTTGCTCTGCTCTCTAAGACATGTTGTGATCTTTCTTTCAGTAGCTAAAGCAAATATTTTGAGAGGTAGCCACATTAAACTTGTAACCTTTAAAAATCTAGATACCATTAGAGCTAATCATCCGTATAGTACTGAACTCTACACTGCCAGTGGTCCTCTGTAATTCAGCTTTATATGCTGGAGCCTTGGTATCAGTAAAGGAAGTCATTAGAAGATGTAAAGGAAATGTTATGTTCCATGATACAGACAATTATTTCACAGTTAGAAGTTTGTCACTTTTAAAATGCATGAGCACGAGGAAACTTACAATTCCTTTGAGGGGGTAGTGGGAGGGAGAGGGAGGCGGAGTTTTCTTCCTAAAATTCATATTTGGATTTTAGGTGTCAGTGTTTCATTATTTTATATGCCTTCTCTTCTTTCGTTCCTCTATGTGATCTTGAACGGAAAGGGTAGCAGATATGAATAACCCTCTCCCGCTCTCTTTCCTTGCATCAACCTAAACAGCATAATTGGTAACAGTCTAACAGCTAGCCCACAAAATTTTGAGTTGGAAGTCTTGAAGCCCAGTTCTGCGAGAGAATTTTCTGCAACCAAAAAGGAATAATTGTTTTGAGAAACCCTATGCCTATCTGATGCATATGTGGCCTTTTCCCTCAGACATTTGATGGCTTTTATTTGTACTGTCACTGTAGCCGTATATCTTTAAAAGGCTTCTAGGAGTAAAATGCTTCAGAAGAAAGTCTAGGGAGGAAACTGTAGTTAAGAAGATATGAACGATCCCCTCCTGTTCTCTTTCCTTTGCATTAGCCTAAACGACATAATTGATAACAGCTAGCCCAAAAAACTTTTGAGCTGTTGAAAGTCTTGCAATTGGTTGATCAGTTTGCTTGCATTTATGCTTGATTTGAAGGTGAAGAATTAGCTTTCCATATTTTTGCATTCCTCTCAGCTTTTCTTACTTTTGGTGTTTAAACTGATAAGCTCATCTGTGGTTTCCAGGGAGCAACAATTATTGATCAGTCGGTCATGATAGTACCCGAACCTGACTATGAGCTGCCTCCTACAGCTCCAGTGCCAATCAAGGTCTGTATAATTTATGTAGACATTCTGGTTTTTATCTACTGTTTAGTAGTCACTAACACGGTGTATACTCCAATATAAACACACAGGCAACTGAGAGTGCTAATGCAGCTGGTGGTGGATCTGCTATTCAGAAGGCAGAAGATGTTGTGAGCAGCATGTTGGCAAAGGGATTCATCTTGGGCAAGGATGCAGTTAACAAAGCCAAGACATTTGATGAGAAACACCAGTTCACATCCACTGCCTCAGCAAAAGTTGCTTCTTTAGACCAAAAGATTGGCCTTAGTGAGAAAATTAATTTGGGAGCAACGATTGTGAATGACAAAGTGAAAGAAATGGACCAGAAGTTCCATGTTACTGAAAAGACAAAATCAGCTCTTGCAGCTGCTGAGCAGACGGTTAGCACTGCTGGATCTGCCATCATGAAGAACAGATATATTTTGACAGGGGCATCTTGGGTTACTGGTGCTTTCAATAAGGTAACCAAGGCTGCAGGGGAAGTGGGCCAGAAGACGAAGGAAAAGATGGCAGAAGAAGAACAGGCAAAAAATTCGGCTGAAGGTTATGTACCTATACAAGCTCTTTCCGAGTCCCCAAAAGCCTCCAAGACCGAGGAACCTACCAAGCCATCTTCACCTAAGGGATTAATCCTCTAGCTTATGCAAACAAACTTCATTAAACTATTTTGCTATTTCGCTTGTCTCATCTTTTAGCGGGTCATTGTGTTATGGTTAGATACTTAGATATGCTAGTTATACGTAAAACGTCCTGTAAGTTTGATGCATAGAACGATAGTTGCTGGATCGTTGAATTCCTGTCAAATTCTCATCTTTATCGAACATTTTCATTTGGATTGCTTGTTTTTTATTTTGGAAATAGGCAGCTACCTGAGGTTCTACTGCGACAATTTTACAATGGGCATGAACTTTGGCCTGATTAGTCTTGCTGTTTGTCCATGTTATGAGAACTGCTGAACACAAATACTGTAGCAGATCAAGGAAAAGTGTTACAGTAACATGAAAGCATCGGAGATGTCGTATCATCGTCATTGTGAACTTGTGCATTTGGATCTGATTTTAGTTTATTTTGGAAAATATTTTGAGGTGATGTTTATGAAAACATGTTTGGGGTGGCCATACCTGAAGGTTTTTGGATGTTAGGAAAGTTTACAGAACCTTTTATTGAAGGACTGCAGAAAACAGGTTAGTTTCTGAGTCAGAATTTTAATAAAACAAGCATCATATGATTGAAGGTCTGTTTTGTCCTTCCAAATGCATTTCATTTCTGTAATGACGGATTATGCTACAAAAATTTAGCTACCAAAAGGAAAAACAGTAAGCAAAAACAAAACAATGAGATTGGCAAAATTGGAAAAACAAAGTTTAACTGTGAACTCATTTAGGAACATTCCCATCTATTTCCGCCCGATAGCTTCCTCGATTGAAATTAGTCCTTGTTCGAGCCCAAGTCTGTTTTTTCTTTCGCCTGCATGGTTATTTATCAACCATCAGGTATGAACTAAAATATTTTGGGCAATAAAAAAAACAAGTGGAATTAAGTGGACATATAAAGTGTGGATAATAATATGGATATTCAATATAGGACTAAATTAAGAATTGATATAAATATGACTTTGATACAACGTGGACATCTAGAGTGTGGAAAATATAATATGAATATTCAGTATTGGATAAAATTAAGAATTGATATGACTATGACTCTATACCATATTAGAAAACGGATACGATAAAGTGACATTTAACCACGACTATACAAGGAGAAGAACGACTCATCTGACAAATTGATATGAGACTCTTTAACTTTTTCGTGTTCACTAATTATCCCAAAGGACAATACTAGTATATTTTAGACTTCTGACCATCCATAAATCAACAAGGGCTATCCATTTTCCAAACGTCATTTTAATTTTCGAAGATGAACTTTATTCGCTGCTATATGCACGAAATAATTAAACAAAGCACTAGAACTACAGGCTAACATAATTAATCAAAAAAAGTGGAGTGTGATGAAGGTCCTTACTTCTACCTTATGAAGTTAGAGAGAGTGTTTTGAAAAACTTGACTCACATAAAACATATCAATCAAGTATGAAAAGCAAGTGCACTCGGATGCATATGAAACCATAAAAAATAGCACAAACCAGAAAGAAAAGGCGTTTCATGTCCAGGAATTATCAAACGCAGCGGAAGTCATCGCCTGAGCAAACTCCTCAAAGCTAATGCAACCATCACCATCCCTATCAGCTTCCTTGATCATCCCTGTTAACTCCTCTTGTGTAAGTGCATGCCCTAATTTAGCCATAGAATGCGCTAACTCCGCCGCCGTGATCACACCATTCCCGTCCCTATCAAACATCTGAAAAATCTTCTTCAGCTGTTCCTCAGAGTACGGACACTTCGCCGGTATAAGCTCCGGTGCAACCAAAGCCACAAATTCCGAAAACTCAATCAATCCATTGCTGTTCCTGTCCGCCTTCTGGATTAAATCCTCCAATTGATCATTACTCGGCTTTAATCCTAATGATCGAAGCAACGATCCAAGTTCAAGCTGCGTTAAGCTTCCGTCATTGTTCCGATCAAATGACCGGAAAATCTCACGAAGCTCCGCAATTTGATCATCGTCAAGCTTCGGCTCTGCATCTCCGCTCATGATATCTAATCTCTATTCCAAATCTAAGAACTCCTCTCCTATTTTCAACAACAGAATCGCGTATCGATTTTCAATCCTTACACCAAATTATGAATGAATCACAATTCGCAATAATATTCCAATTGCCTTAAGACCATAAAATCTCTGCTAAAATTATTCAGAAATTTCGGATCTGTGAATTGATCAAATCAAATCATTCATACAAATGATGAAGAACGTAACAGAAGGTAAAGCCAGAAACCATAGATGTTACGCGTGTACATATTTTATTTATTTTCGTTTTTAATTTTGTTTTTAAATTTTGTGATAGAAATCAGCATCGGTTTGCGTGCCGTCACTCTCTGATTTTGATGATTGGGAGTTTTGAGATAAGGTAAGAGAAACCGTCTTGGCCTCTGTTTTTCAAACAAGTTAGTTGAGCTAATCACGCGGATCCTCACTCCCTTACCCGCCACTGATCCTTTTTCTTTTTAAAAATATCAATATTTTATTGGACATGAACTTTTTTTAGTTTTTTCTTCTTAACTTTATAGTTCAAAATTATATATTTATGCACTTTTGTTTGTATTAAGATTAAATTAAAAATATTGTTCTAAATATGAACAATGAATGATTATAATTATTTTGTTTTTCAATATTTAAGGTGTATAATTTAGTTATTTATAAACATAATAAATATACGATTTAGATTAAAATAATAATTAAATTTAAATTAATAAAATTATCATTTGGTAAAAAAAAAATGAAATATTTATGCTCGTTAGTAATGATGGAGATGGTTTGTTGTGGTGATTAGTACTATTAGATAGTAATGGTGGAGGTGGTTGATGTTGTAGTGACCGGCATGATGGTGGCGATTGATATAGTTGTGGTGGTCGTTATGATTGTGTATTTGGCAGTGTTGTGGTGATGGCTAAGGAATGTGTTGGTGGTAGTTGACGGGTGTTAATTGTAATGGTGGAGATGGTTGATGGTAGGGATTAATCGCAATATGATAGCAGGTGATGGTGGTGACGACGATGGTTGTGGCAGTAAATGTAACTATAACAATGGAGGTGATAGGTGTGATAGCAATTAATAATAATGGTTGACAGCACTAGTCGTAGGAGTGATAGTTATGATGACAAAGGTGGTTGGTCGGTGACGACGGTAATGATAGTTGACAATAGTGGTGGTGGTGGAAATTATCCACTCAAAATATTTTTTAATGATATTAAAACTTTATTTAAAATCTTAATGATAAGGCCTATTCTAACAAAATAAGTACTTAAGTTTTAATATATAATCTGAATCATTCAAATTTAAACCTCTATAAAATTCAAATAAGTAATGGTTTAATATCTTAAGGATAAGATTAAAAGTTTAACGTTAATTCTTTTATAAAAATATTAATATGTGATTTTTTTTTTTTGAAGAGTTTAAGAAAAAGATATAGGGTAAAATGAGTATTCCTTTCAATTTTAATTGTGAATCTTTGTTGCACTTTGGAGGAGGTCATTTGGATACCCTGGTAAAATGAAAGCTTACTCCAAGCGTTATTTACAGAATTATGGAGACATTAAGCAAGGACTAAAAGTTGAAAACCAAATGAATTTTATGAATCACTAATAAAAGTGGAAACAAATTACTTTAATGGTTGTCAAGCTTATTAGTTATTAAAAGCTTAGTAGTTATTAAATAATAGGACGTACATCATCTGTTTAGACCTATTATTGAAGATTGTTAATATTTATTGAAGGTTAACAAGGCTAGAATCGATATGTTTGAAGCAAATTGGTGTGCCGATTTTCTAACAAATAAAAGACACCATCATAATAAAAAAACCTTGATACTTTAGAGTAAAACACTTAAAAGGATATGAAGATTCTTCTCCTAACCGACCAAGCAATATTATTTACGAATGTTTTTAAATTATTTTAATTTGTTTTTACTAATAAACACGTAAAAAATAAATAATTCGAACATGTTACAGTTGAAAATCAATTACTACTATGGAAGAGTTATCACTTGCAGTATTATTTGTGGAATAATTAGTCTAGTTTTCTTTCAATCCATCAATTGCATCGTTGAAATATTAATGATCTAAAATCTTACCTAATGCCAAAAGGGTTTTTTTTTTCAAAAAAAAATATTTATTTTAGAAAGTTACTTTTGAGTAAAACAAAAATTATCTTTTTTAGAAGTTTTAAAAAAAGAGAATATTTTTTCCTCAAAACACTTTGTATTGACCAAATTTACAAAGTATCTTAATTTACAAATTTAACAGTTTAATCATTTTCCCGTAAATTAACCGCCTGAAAATGCAATAGTTTTTCGTTAAAGAGTGGGTCGGGTTATCCGGGACCCGGCCGTTCTCGGTTATGCCCAAATGCAAAGGTATAAATAGCCAAGGAACTGTAACGTTCTATCCATTTTCAAATCTTCAAAGGGCGGGCTGTGAGATTTCTCTCGTTAACTTCTTCAGCGTCTTTTTCTCTCTCTACAAATTCTACATATTTATGCGAAGGACGCTCGATATGGTAAAATTTCTTCAGATTTCTTTACTTCATGTAAGCAATTCGTTCAAAATTGTTTCATTTTACTGTAGTTTTTGAGTTTCTTTTTATCCATTTTTCAAACATAACTTGTTTTTTCTCACTTTTGGTCAAGAATGATATAGATTATAAGTAATGAAATCGAGTCCGTTGTACTTCCTGTAATAAGAGTCAAAATTTTCGCATAAATGTTCGTATTTTTACTGTTATGAGACTTTTCTGCAGGCTGAAGCAGGGGATCGTTTATCTTGTGAAAAAAGGGTGAAAGAAAAATATAAGCGTAAAAAAGATGTTTTGAATGCTGTTCAGAAAGTAACAAAATCAAGATCTGAGAGAAGAGTGAAGAAACCTTGTCTTCATGGCCCTTCTCATGGAAAAGTTTCTCAAAAAAGGAAAGCCGCCGGCCAGATTAGTACTGATGAATTTGATTGGACTGATACGATCAAAGAATGCCCAGTATATCGTCCATCTAAGGAAGAGTTTGAGGATCCCTTGGTTTATGTGCAGAAAATTGCTCCTGAAGCATCAAAATATGGTACCACTGATAATTGAAAACTTCCTCTTGATGTTAATATATTTGTATGGCAACGCATTTCTTGGAGGTCGAACTAATTGAACTTTGACAAGAAAGATTAAAATGTGTAATAGTACTTTATTTCTATTTTTTTTTTCTGAAAAATTTAAAATTTTGTTCAAATTAGCTATCAGTAAGCAAAAGGCTGCTTGAGATGAAAGGAGTACTTATAAGGTAAGGCTTCTAAGGCTATGTGTTGCTTATGTTTCCTACTTCTGATATAGGCACTATCAGATCACAGCATTCCTGTTTCCTCTTTTTACCGCTTTTTGGGATGTGTCGTTATAGGATTTTCTCATAAACCTGATAATGGCTCTAGGAACCAGAACAGTTGCCTAAGTCTCTTTTGATGCATGCACTATACTGTTCTTTTCTGACCATACAATGGTTAAGTTGAACTCTTATTGCTTCTTGCATTAGGCTGTGGTAATTGACCAAAATTTTATTGAATTTCAGGCATTTGTAAGATTGTCTCCCCTTTAGGATCTTCTGCTCCAGCTGGAGTAGTGTTGATGAAAGAGCAAAACCGTTTTAAGTTTACCACCAAGCTGCAACCTCTGCGGCTTGCTAAATGGAATAACAATGATAAGATCACCTTCTTCATGAGAGGAAGGTATTATATAATGAGTGATGTTCGGTATTAGCTTTAGATATGCAAATTCTATCACAAAATGATGGCCACATTTACTGTAGCACAAACCGCTGCTATCATAGCATATCTCTTTATTGACATTGTCTTGCTACTTATTTGTTGGATCTTATATGATCATTTGCTTCATGTGCCTTGTTTGTGTTTCAGAAATTATACTATCCGTGATTTTGAGATAATGGCAAACAAGGCAACTGCTCGAAGATACTTTATATCTGGATGCCTTCCTACTGCATATGTGGAAAAGGAATTCTGGAAAGAGATGACAGTTGCAAAGACAGGAATGGTTGAGTATGGAATTAATATAGATGGTAGTGCCTTCTCAAGCACTTTCGCTGATCCACTTGGAAGTAGCAAATGGAATTTCAAGGTTCTACTTATACTTTTGCTGCTAGATTTTTGTACGTCATTTTGTCTTCTTATGTAATCATCTTTCTTCATTGTCTACGATGGACTACATCCTTGTCGCTGCTTGTGGATGATTTGAAGTGAATGGAAGTTCATAATTTTAGCAGTATTGCATAAAGATTTTCTAATTCCATTGAGCTACTTTTTTGTGTCGAGTTATAAGATTTGCAAATACCATGATTAGTACCCTTTTATATATTTCATCCAATATCCAATTGTTGTTCCCTGTGCAGATACTTCCTCGGCTGCAAAGATCTGCATTACGCCTTGTTAATGAAATACCGGTAGTGTATGATTGTAAATTCTGGTAACAATGCAGGATATCAGTAAATGCTTCTATGGTTTGATATATTTATTTGTTTCAGGGAGTAACAGACCCCATGCTGTACATTGGAATGCTCTTTAGTATGTTCGCTTGGCACGTAGAGGATCATTATCTCTATAGGCAAGTCATACTATAAACATTCTCTTAGATGTTTCAGCCATTCAGTTTCTTTACATTTTCCTTACTCTTTTGCCTCTCAGCATTAACTATCATCACTGTGGGGCGGCCAAAACTTGGTATGGAGTTCCTGGTGATGAAGCTCTTCAGTTTGAGAATTTTATTCGGCATCGTGTTTATAATGAGGAAATCCTATCAGAAAATGGGGTCAATGGAGTCTTCAATATTCTTCAAGAGAGAACAACAATGGTTTCCCCAAAGATGCTGCTGCAATATGGTATCCCAGTTTACAAGGCTGTGCAAATGCCAGGAGAGTTTGTTATTACCTTCCCTAGAGCATACCATTCAGGATTTAGTCATGGTTAGATCTTGATAAGTCACTTGCAATGATCGTATACAATATTGAGGATATTACTTTGCCCCATACAACTTATTTTCCTGGTTCCTGCAGGCTTTAACTGTGGTGAGGCCGTAAATTTTGCAATTGGTGAATGGTTTCCATTCGGGGCTGCAGCTAGTGAACGTTACGCTCTTCTTGGCAAGGTGCCAATTATTCCTTATGAAGAGCTCCTCTGTGCAGAAGCAATGCTTCTCTCAAAGTCTCTAGCTCAAAAACCTTATCGCACAGCAGATTTAATCGATGTTCGTTGTGTAATGACTTCATTTTCATGCCTATTGAGATCATACCACCGTGCCCGCTGGTGCTTGGAGAATTTGAAAACTTCTCTTAGAATGTGTTCAAAACCTCGAGGGTCATTTACCTGCATCCTCTGCAAACGACTTTGTTATGTGGCCTACCTTGAGTGCAAATGTTACTCTGGTCCCATATGCCTTTTTCATGGTACTGGTGCACTAAAAGCCTCAATTTTACTTTATAAAATTGCAATTTGATTTACAAGCAACAGTTTGTGCTGCTTGATAGGCCATAGGACGTAAACCTGTTGCACTTATTGAGCAACATTTGATCGTTTCATTTTCCGCTCCTCCAATTTCCATATCCTCATTCTTTAACAAAAACAAACTTAATCATGCAGATTTTGAAACTTTTAACTGTCTGTGTGGAAGTAACTGCAGCCTCTTTGTTACCGAGGACATTTCAAAAATGGAAACTGTTGCACAGATGTTTGAGGCTGAGGAAGGAATGCGCTGTGAGGTTGAGCAGAAAATGAAGTCTCTGCCTTACTTGTGGATACAAACCTTATTTCCGCGCATACAAGGAAAATATCGTCCATATTGTGAGGTACCATTCTTGCTGAGCCCTTGCTGACTAAATAAATTGTAGCATTGAGTTGTCTTCTAGGTTTTACATAATTTCATGTTTCCTTTCGGATTTAAATGTTTAAGTTTGTCCTTCTTCCTAGTTCAAACTCTATAAAGCATCAATTTGAATTACGAGAATCAGAACAGAATATAGTCAATATCGCGAGTAAAGAAATTATTGGGTAAAATGACCTCCAGCAAATTAGATGATAATAGGATTTTGATGCATTTGAACTTTCATGACTTAACAGATAATGTCAAGTAGTACTCAAAATGTAGACACTGGTATAAAGATGTCCATGATCAGAAGAGCATCTGCTGAAGGCAAGCAAATAAGAAGAAAAAAGGTATACTTTTTCCTCCTGGTACTTAACTAGTTTGGAATTGAGGTGTAGTAGTTATCATTGTTTCTAAGCTAGAACTCACTTCATGCTCTTGCAATTTCTTTGTTCAGCAAATTCAATAGACTGAAGGGCCTCTATATATAAACGAAATGATTAGGTGTCTATGCAGTGATTATACATCATTTAGACAAGAAAAATTCACAGTTAGAATACAACTGCTAGAATTCTCATTCTCACCTTGTATTTGCTACAGAGAATCAATGGAGCTTGACAACAAAGGAACGTAAGTCCAGAACGCGCTATGCTTGTCAACCGCTAGAAAAATGACACCATGGAAAAGAAAGTTTCAAAGACATAGGTGACCTCAAATGAGGGTCATCAAGTTCCACTAACCTCAATGTAAAGATATCAACTAATTATGTGCCTTTTCAGTTTGGTCCAAACATGAAAGGCAAAATAGTAGTAGTATATTGTAACTCTTAACTGTTGATTTGTTGTATAGGAATAATGCAGTCCAAATTCACTAGTTTATAGTATAATTTTCCAGTCTCATGCCGTATATTTCTAGCTTCTCTTCTGTCCATTTTTAAGTGAACTCGATTACTTCATATTTCTTGCTTCTCGATTACTTCTTGATTCGAACCCCTCTTCCCTGACCTGCAAAACTACATTGTATATACAAAGTCAAAACTATTTGTACATATTATAAATGTATATATTGTAGGTGTTGTTTGGCTACTTCGCATGTTTGTTTCTTAAGCTTAATTTATATAACTGGTGATGCATTAAATTGATTGTTATATAGATCACCTTTGGTTCCTCACTATATGCAAATAAGTCATCACACAATGTCCTTAAATACTTCCAAATGCTATTATGGTATAACCTCCTTCCCGATTCAAGTGACAGTGTTTGATTGGACATGAATTTGAATTATTATTTTAAAAACTAAATAAGAAGCTAAAAATTATATTATTGTAAATTAGGAAATATGACAAATTATAAATTGGGATGAAGGGAGTAAAACCTTGTGAGTTCTGACCAATATTATACACCAAGTATTACTCAATGGACAACACAGGAAAGAATGCTAATTATATTAAGTCTTATAGAAATTAAAGAAAATTTATTATAAATCCGACCTTAGCTCAGTTGGTAGAGCGGAGGACTGTAGTCGTTTCAAACAGCAGTTTAATCCTTAGGTCGCTGGTTCGAATCCGGCAGGTCGGAAATTATTTTTTTCATTTTATGTCTCTTCCTTTACTCTTTTTTACACAATAAATTTCTTTCCATACATCAAAAACATATTATGATCACTTATACGACAACGTTTGATAGGTAAATAGGATATAAGTTATTGGGCAAACTACATAAATCCTACTAGTTTAGGTCCTAATTACTAAGATTCCCGATAGTTTCAAATATTATTTCATCTACCATATTTCATGCTTAGGATACATGAGTTTGAATCCGCGAGATACATGTATTTATCGAATTTGTAAACGAAGATACATATTTTATTTATTTAAAGTAATTGGTTGTAACTGATTTCCTTAATTAGAGGAGTGGTTGAGGATTTTTAGAATATATTGACAATTAATTCTGAAAATTTAAATTAATCGAATGCCTTAATATAAGGCGGAAATCAAGGAGTGAATCTATGTTTAATTAAATTCATTTTATTATTCTTTTAAATAATAAATTCATTAATTTTATTAATAAAAGACAAAAACATATATATTTTGGTCATGTAATTTGATTAATTTCATTTTATTAATCTTAAAATAATAAATTCATTAATTTGATGCATCTATTATCAATATATGGTGTATCCAACAAACTAAACACAATGATACATGAGTATCATACAAGTACATTCATATATATCATAGAAGTATCTAGTATTAATTTCATGTATCTATTTATATGATCTAATATTATTTCATGTATCTTTTACATGTATAATTTGATGTATCAAGTATCAATTTCATACGTTATATCCAAAAACAAGTATCTCAGATACATAGTAAGCATATACATCTAATTATGTGTATCTAAATATGAAATGTAACTAAAACACATGAATTTATGAACATGAACTCAGATACATGAACTCCTAACTAGATACATGTACATCTAATACCCTTCTTAACTTGATTGGGTCATTCGTATACCTAGATCTATTTTTCGACTTGAAAGTTGGTGGATGAAAACTCTGTAATGACAAAACCCATGACAAAATATGTATCTCATAGATACATATAACCTTAACTCAGATATATGAACTCTTAACTAGATACATATATATATATATATATATATTGTTAGATACATGTACACCTAATACCCTTCGTATCTTTTTTCCTCTTCAGATGAGATCAGCGCCACCTCTGTTGCTTGTTTCCTCGCCAATACCCTTCGTATCTTTCTCCTCTTCAGCAGAGATTAGCGCCACCTCTGTTGCTTGTTTCCTCGCCATCATGAAATTGTGGTCTCCGATAAAAACTCCATCAAACTAGCAAGAAACCTTCAATTTTTCATTGTGCTCTTCTCCTCGCCATGATAAATGATGAAACAAGACAAATAATAAAACAAATAGTAACAAACCTCTATATATAATGCTAAGAAGAATTCACTTTACTTCGCGACAAGGTAAAAATAATCTAACTATGATGATTGATGAATAAGTTGAATACAAATTTGTTGAATAAGTGGAATGTATGTCAAGTTAGGTAGTTTTGCCTAAGTTATTCATGTATACACATCAAAAACATATTATAATCACTTATATAACATTTGGTAGGTAAATAATTTTTTTTTTATATATTTAATTTAGTTATCAAACAAAACTTTTTTCTTTAGTGAACACATCAAAAACATATTATGATCACTCATCACTTGGTAGGTTGATATGAAATAAGTTATTCATATAGACACATCAAAAACATATTATGATCACTTATACGATGTTTGGTAGCTAGATAGAAAATAAGTTATTCATGTATAAAATCAGTATGACATTTGGTTGATAGTTTAGAATCTTGCATAACTAATATATGTATAAGTTATGAGGAATTTTATGTTTTATTTTATACAGGATAAAAGGTGGAATAACTAATCTTCGCATTACTAATACCTGCATAAAATAATACATAGATTCAGTGATTCACCCATAACTAATCTCTACATTACTAATACCCGAATAACTCTAACAAGCTACCAAACGACGCCTAAAATAAAGCTACTACTCAGATAGTACTCATCTCTGAAAATGCTTTCATTGAAGTGAATCTTTTGTCACTCTTCATGGAAAAAAATTTCTTGGCATATATAACTTGGAAGAAAACTTGGTGCATGCATTAATATGTTAACACAAAAAATGGCCTATTGAAGAGTGATTTAGGTGGAAAAGTTAAATCAGTTTATCCATTTGAGTAGCATGAACCATATTTTCCAGGCGCTAGCTGTGAAAAGAAAATAAAACTTGTGGAGCATTAAATTTTAGCACCAAAATGGTACAATATTAGGGATAAGTATGGAAGACACTCCTGAATTTAGCGTAAATTATTTGTTTCATCTCCAAACTATTGACAGCCTTAAAAACACCCCTTTACTTGACTAACTAAACTTAGATACACCCTCAATCTGCCACATGACATAGCAAGTGGTTTCAAACTCTTGTAGGAACATGAGACTTTTAATAAAAAGCCAAGAGAAGTGTTAAAAACACCCCTAAACTTGGCGAGAATTTAGGAGTGTATTTCACTTATGTTACAAGATCGGGGTTGTATTTAAGTTCAATTAGTCAAGTAAATGGGTGTTTTTAAGGCTGTCAATATATCAGGCATGAAAGTAATAATCTACGTCAAGTTTAGTAGTGTTTTCAATACTTTTCTCTACAATATTATACTATTGTATTGTATTCCTTTTTTTTTTCTTTTTTTTACGGCTATGGGGTCCGGACCAGCTTTCGCACACTTAATTCCACAAATACATGTTACCTTCCACCAACAACAGGTACTATGTTACCTATATATTATGTTATCTTTCTTCTAGGTTAGCTAGCTGAATAGTAAAGGAGATTGTAGCTGGCCTAAGAAGATCAGTAGTAGCCATTGTCAAGACAACAAGGTTTGATTATTTCTCCTATTTGTCTTCTACAATATTCCCTTTCTTTATTACGTTTTGCTTGTTTAGTTTAGTGAAATGCTTCATTCATGAAGAAATTAAAACAAAGTACTTCTAAGTATTAATAACCATTAGAGTTACAAGGCAGGCTCATGTAACATATATTCATACAGAAAGTAGATTCAACAATGAGATTCTTGCGCTATTACAACGAAGAAAATGACTTCTCGAGATATCTTATGGGTAAAAAAGACGTAAAAATTATAAAAGGCTAAAAATCATTTCTCCTCGGTGTGTATTCTTAACACAATATTCAACAATGAGATTCTTCCTATTTCTTTCTAACCAGACCATCCACATTATGCATAAAGGGATAGTTCTCCAGATTTCCTTTGCTCTAATGTCAACCCTCTGATGCTGCCGCCATTCCAACAAGTTCCTCATATTGAGTGGCATTGTCCATTCCACCCCACGTAGATTTGTGTACACTGTCCACACTGAATAAGCAGATGACTAGCAGATTCTGGGGGTTCTTCACATAGGAAGCATCTATTGCATAAAACAAAAGCCTCTCTTTGCAACACGTCTTGAGTGAGGCATGCATTCTTGGCTGCTATCCATCCAAAACAAACTGCTTTAGGAGAACCTCTAGTCTCCCAAAACATCTCACATAGTAAGTTCTTCTCCACCAAATCAATCTGCATCTCCAATAGCTTGTAGCAACTCTTCACACTAAATTTCTTACTTTTACTAGCAGTCCGTACTTTAGAATCCATTCTTCGTGCGGCAATGTTGATGTTATCCAATAAACTCAACAGCTCCCCAATTTCTTCCACTTCCTCGTCATTGAAATTTCTTCTAAAGCTGAGATGCCATTCTTAGATCAACCCTTAATCTGAACTTCAGCTAAGCTGCCTTTCCCACCCTCAAAAAGAGTTCTTTTCTATTCCTGGAACTTATGAATGCTTCAATGTACTTATTGAACCTAAGATCTCTTTGAAATTCCACTCGAAGCATCTCATTTGGATTCATAATCTGACCAGTTGAATCAGCTTTCCCTAGGATTATCTATGCAACAACTAATATTATTCATCAATCACAAGCAAGCTGGGGTTGACTACATGAATCATCTTGATGATAATGCTCCACTTAAGCTCAACTTACCATTATCTACTATCATGTTCAATATTTAAACAGACCAGCTGCAAATCAAGCCTGGTTTCAGGCGTTTTGGTTAAATGAATGGAATAAACAGGTTGAGGCTGCTGGAAACTAGCCTAGATTCATATACAGGTTGTTACGCAAACTACATACTCCTAACCTTGTTTGGATGGTTGTTATTCATTGTATTGTTAGTTTAAATACAATGTTTGTTTTGATAATTACTTAAATTCTATTGAATCATATTGTTTAAAATCCATAGTTAGGTAACAACGAAAAGATCATTTTATGTAACGACCAATTTGGTGTGATCGCGTCTTTTATCCTACTACTTCACAGAAGCTCTACACGTACCCCAGGATTGTGTAACACTAGGTAAGAATGGAGAACGATACAATCTATCCAAACATTGTATTCATTAAAATAATACAATACAATACAATACATTATGAAACAATACGTAAATCACCTTAAAATATTGCTAATTTTGACTCAAAATTTTCATATACAGGTCGTTAGGCAAACTACAGACTCCTAGATCACCTTAAAATAGACTCAAAATTTTCATAAACGACTCAAATTAGAAAGGAATAATGATGTTACCTCGCTCTCCTTAACCTGCTGGTAGTACTTCTCCCAAACAGCTTTATCCATTTTCTGGGGATAATATGGGCAAAAGTCTTCGTCTGAATCATACTGGCTATAAGTCGGTCTTATGGGACTGGAGGTATCATTCACTTCATCGCTGAAAACCATGCTATCTTCACTGGAAGTGTCGCTAACAACGGAATCCCCATCTTCTTCGTCGATCTTAAGTTTCTTCTGCGCCGGGGACTCCGATTCCTCTGCTATTGACGAGGACACCGGCAGTGGACGCGACGGAGGCGGTATACGATTCATGTCTACGTCGTTGAATGGAACCACCGGACCCGGATTACCTTCATGGGCTTTTTTTGTACTCATAAATTTATTACGGGTTATTCCGATATTAACTTGCCGGAAAAGGTTTATAAATAGTAAAATACTCCTTTTACCGACTCATAAATATTTTCTTTCCATTTTTGGTCTAATATTATCTTTAATCTTTATTTTTGTTATAAAAATATTTTTACCTGAATTTAATTAAATTCTTTTATTAGTTAGTTGATTTTCTCATTTATTCTAAAAAATATAATTATTTATTCAAATTTTTATACAATATTTGATTTGATGTATTAAAAATAATTTGCATTGTACACATTTATTTGCAAAAATACCCTCCACGCTCTTTAGCTTAGAAAAATGAAAAATGTCTTCAAAGAAATTTGAGGGATAGTTATGTCATTAATCAATAGATGCATTATAATTATCCCTCAATACAAGATTACAAGGGGATTTAATGCATGCATTAACATAGTTAAAGACCAAATAACCCTTCAAAATTTCTTTTACATATTTACCATCATGAGGATATATTTGTAAATAAATTTTTTTATCCAATGCATGCTATTTTTAATACACCAAACCAAATAATGCATAAGAAATAATTGAAAAAAACCTTTGGCTTTGGACTTTCTGCTTTGATAGATCTTTCCTCTCAAAATAGGTTTTACCTAACCCACTAAATAATGCTAAATAGAATGTATTAATAATGCTTGTATTAGTTATGTTTGCATTAATTGTGCATAGATTATTTTTAGAGAAAATTTCATAAATAACTAATTAATGAAACATAATAAGCTCATTACCTACAGTTTGTCTAATTACGTTTCATATATATAGTTTCAATCGCTATGCCAATTTTCGTTTGTATATCTCACTGCATTTTAATAATTTATGCAAACTGAGCTTTCAAAAAGATTGTTTATACAAATACAAACTTGCTTTAGAGATTTGTATATGAGCCCCTAAATTCCCTCTATAAACAAATACAAACCTTTAGAGATTTGTATATGAGCCTCGAAATATACAAATACAAAAGAAATATATTTAGCTATTTAATCTAAACCTTAGCTGTAAGTGGTAATTATTATAAACATTAGCTACGCCAGGTAATTATGATTTGATGTTTTCTACTCCCCTTAATTTTTTCTTATTTTTATGAATTGTTTGGTTCGATATATTAAAAATAACATGCATTGTAAAAAGAAGAAGTTATCTACAAAAGTATCTTCCACGGTTATGATGTGAAAGATGTAAGAAGAGTTTTAAGGGGTAATTGGATCTTTAATCATGCTAATGCATGCATTAAATTTTCTTGCATTACTAATACCTAGAAATCCATGAGATTAGTGATACACACCTTAATACACAATAGAATGTAAAACTATTGCATGCATTATTTTTGTTAATACACTCTACTAAACAATCCCTCAATTTCTATGCATTAGTAATGCAATGAATTTCTAATGCATACATTAACATGCTTAAAGACCTAATTACTCCTCTCTCTTTTTTAATCTTATCCACCATGTTTGTGGAGAAAATCTTTGTAAATAATTTTTTTTAAAAATAAATTATGCAATGCATGCTATATTTTTAATACACTAATTCAAACCATGCATACAAACTAATTGCTAAGTAATTAATGCAAGCATAACTAAACAAACATTACTAATACAAGCATTATTAATACATTATATTTAACATTATTCTTATACACCCTACCAAACGATTCCATATTAACAATATAAAAGTTTTAAATACATGCATTAGCATAATTAAAAACAGTTGCCCTCAAAGCTTTTTCATATTTTTTTCACCATATATGAGGATTATTTTGTAAACATATATATATATATATATGTTTTAAAAAATTATGCAATACAATAATCTCAATATATTACTTTACTATTAATATAAACTATTTAACATTATTTTTATACACGATACTAAATAAAATAAATTTCTTAATACGGAATAAAATACGAAAATACAGAACAATAAAACAGGAGGTACAAAACGTAAAGTAGAATACTATTAAAGTCTCCATAACCGAGGAGCATCGGAGGACTCCTTCCTTCCATCTAGAGAGAGAAAGCGAGCGAGCGAGAGAAAAAAGTCGCTCGCGTTTACGCGTCGTCTTCTCATAAACACGCAATCGAAGAACAGTCTTCGATCCTAAGCTTTTCAAAGGTAACTCACTTACTGCGTTCACTCTTTTTCCTGATCGGAATATTCCCTTTTTCTGTTTTCCGTTTTATGAAATTGGTAGAATTTTATGCGATCTTGTTGCTGAATTTGTTCCTTCTATACGTATAATCTCAAACTGACATCGGAAAATTCATCTGTTTACCAGGAATGTTAGTTCACCTCGCCGGGACTTGTAAAACTGAATTATTTGTTTTTGCAACTCTATTGCTATTTGAATTGCTTATTTTTTCATTGGATATGTTTGTAGTAGTTTTCTGTCATGATGATAAATTTTCCAGCGATGTAGTCCGCATACCGGATATCTAGTTTGCTTGTTTGAGTTTGGTGAATATATTTTTTTGATTTCTCCATTTTTTCATCAGTAAACCCTAACAATTGACCATATCCGGTGGTTATGAAATTGCTTATGAAATCGAAGTAGGCCGGGGGTTTGAACATCAATCAATCTATTATCCAATCCGAAACTAGTTAAGATCATTTGTCAAGTTTACTCTACTCTACTGTCATCATGGAAAATTTTGAAGAAATACATGTACTGTTTTTTCTTATTCTTTTGATAAGAAGAAAACTTATATACTGTTGTTGAGTTGATCATTTCTGATTCTTCTTTTCTTTACCTTTTCAGGTAAACATCTGAGTCAGTTTAGCTGGAGATAGTGTAGAGGCAAGGATTTAAAGAACTTGAGTTAGGAAGTGTCGTAAAGGAGTGAGTTGCAGAAGATTTAATCCAAAATGAGCGACAATAACTTATTGGATAAAGTCAGTGCTTTTGGGGAGCGCTTGAAGATCGGAGGCACGGAGGTTGGGCAAAAGATCACTGCTGGAATGAGCTCGATGAGTTTCAAAATGAAGGAGCTTTTCCAAGGCCCGAATCAGGCTGATAAACTTGTCGAGGAAGCCACAGCTGAAACTCTGGATGAACCTGACTGGGCTATGAATCTTGAGCTTTGTGACATGATTAATCACGAGAGAATTAATAGTGTTGAACTTATACGGGGTGTGAAGAAAAGAATAGTGTTGAAGAGCCCTAGGATTCAGTACTTAGGGTTGGTGTTACTTGAAACTATTGCAAAGAATTGCGAGAAGGCATTCTCAGAGATTGCAGCTGAGAGGGTTCTGGATGAGATGGTGAAGTTGATTGATGACCCTCAGACTGTTGTTAACAATCGAAACAAAGCGCTGGTTTTAATTGAAGCTTGGGGAGAATCATCGAGTGAGCTTCGCTATTTACCTGTGTATGAAGAGACTTACAAGGTATCATTTACAGTTCTCAGTCTCACATTCAGTTCATAAAAAATTTAAGAAGTCAAATGTGTCAGTTGTTTCTGTTTGACAATGAGTAAACATGGGAATGCAAAATAATCTGGTCCCAATATAATACGGAATATTAATTTTTTTGATAATGTTTTTTTTGGTTGTCTTTATTTTTTCTGGTAGAAGGGGAAAGGGTTGGAGGACATCAGGGGAAGTAAGGAATGAGTCCAAAGCAACCATCTTTATCAGTCTATAACAATCGAGCTTTTCAGTTGAGCCTGTCCTTAAAAGAACATTTACCTGCATCATTTTCTCTTGTTTTTCCTGGCAACCCCGCACATCATTACAGTCTTTACTAATTGAGCTGGTCAGTTTAGCTAGTTTCCTAAAAGAATATTGATATGCCCCATTTTCTTTCTAAAAGAAAAACTTCAGTCATTTCACTTCTCAATTGGTGTCTTGATCATTCTCTCTTTCGAATTCTGGACAATGCTTGTTAGATCCTTAGGAATGGTCATCGATTACCTAGTTAAGATTTTGTTGTGGATGTTAGTGAGATTGTAGAACTATGTTTTCTTGAGTTGGAAAAATACGTTATGGCCTGGACTTACCTAAAATATACACATAGTATCTACAAACTTCTACAATTTAGACAAGGGCATTCTAGAAAATAGATGCATGATGTCAACATAAATGGTTCTTTCAGCCTATGTTGCTCGGCCTCTTCAAAAATATCGATGGGTGTGTGTCGGATCCACCAAAAATAGTGTATTTTTGAAGGATCTGACACGGGTGCGGCAACATTTTTGGAGAGTTTGAGCAACTTAGCTTTCAGCAATGGAAGATCAGAATACATACTTGCTGATATTCATTTCTTCACATTCATGTGTCATACATCTGTATTTTTGTTTTTGTTTTAGAGTTTGAGATCTAGAGGGGTACGTTTTCCTGGTCGTGACCATGAAAGCCTAGCTCCGATCTTCACTCCTCCAAGAACAGTGTCAGCTTCAGAACCAAGTGTTACTCTGGCGCAGCAAATCCAACATGAGATTCCACGGGAGAACTTTACAGCTGAAAATACGAAGGAGGTATTTGACGTGGCTAGAAACAGTATAGAGCTTCTGACAACTGTTCTGTCCTCTTCACCTCAGCAGGATGCTCTGCAGGTACTTCTGTTTTACTCTTATTATCACATCTAGATCTCAGGATCTGAAGTTATTGTCTTAATACATCCTCAGGGTATAAGTGTGGATTATCAGGTTCTAGGATTGATGATACTTCTGATTGAATATTGTTCCATTACGATATTCATATGCCAGTTTTCGTCTTGTGAAATTATAAGGATAGGGGCTATAAATGAGTCGAGCTTTGAGGCTTGAGCAAAATCTTATGCTTGTACCTTAGCTTGTTCGTGTATGTTTTTGAAAAATGTAAATTGGTTAGTATTCGTTGGGCAAAGTTTTGGGGTATTTCATTGACTTTTATGGTTCAGTGAAATTGAATGGAGGTGATATTTGTATTGAGAGCAGAAAATGTGGGCCTCTTAAAACTTTTGTGTCATTTTTTCATGCTTGTTTATATATGTTATTTATAAATGTAAATTGGTTAGTAATCATTGGGGAAAATTTTGAGGTCTTTTGTTGACTTCTATAGTATGGAGATAATATTTGTATTGAGTGGAGAAAATTTGGGTCTCCTAAAACTTTTATGTCATATTAGGATGTGGACACCATTTGAGGCTGATCACGAAGGGAAGTAGGACTGGTTTATTGGGATAGATAGGAGTGTTTTATTAGGACAGATGGAGAATCATACCGTTGATTAAATTTTTCGAGTTATATAGCATGAGTTATGTAAGGGTTTTAAGAGAGGTTTATAAAGGTTTTGTGCTACTCCACCCATTGCTTTAATGTTTGGATGCTCAGTTTTTTCTTTCCCATGGTATCAAAGTGGCAGAGCCAGACCTTCAACAAGTCATTCTCACACTCATAGCTCTGTATTGAAGTTCATATGTGAACCCTAAATTGAATTGTCCGACATGTCTAAGGGTTTTACGAATATTTTGGGTTACTCCACCTACTGATTTAAGCTCTGCTCTCTACCCTTTTCTACTTAAATATCAGGCTTTTGTCAGCGTCACGATTTGAACCTGTGATGTGCGCCTAATCCAAACATTATGCATTGCACTCTTACCACTAGACCAAAGCCCGCTTATATTCTTTCACAAATTCGTAATATATTTTTGAAGTTGTTAGTGCCAAAGTTATTTATAGTTTGAAATGTGGTCCTAAATAGTTGGAATAAACATATAGTGTGACTTGTTCCTAGCCAAGCTTGATCTCAAAGAAAAATTTATATTAGTCGAGCTCAAGTTCAACTTAAATTTCATTTAAATGTGCTCAGTTGATTTGGTTTTGATGCCAAGCTTTTACATCTAAAACCAAGGGTTTATTATTTCATCTTTTTGTTATGTATAAATATCTTTCCAGTTATTGTAATTTATGCATTTGTAAATCATGCACTAGGTCTTTGAAGCCCGTCTTCTGTTATGAAATATCAAATCTAGTTGTACTGAAGTCCAAATGAAATGATTGGATTTGCAAGATTGGTGGTAGGATTGTTGCCTAGTACAAACACTTGGTGATGTTGTTTTTATGCAAATAATTCACTTCTTAATCAATTGTCTGAGTTATGTCGTGAATGAAAGATTGAACTACTGAACAATAATGAAGAACAACTCTTCAAATTTTCTTGCTCTCATCTTCCTTTTTCTTTTGTCCAAAACTCAAAAAGACTTATCTCCTCAAAAACCTTAAAGAAGTGTCGTCGATTTAATAAGTGGGAAAGGATGTACAGACTGGTAAAATGGGCAACTTATTGCAGCCATGTTAGTTGATTCTTGACATTTCAGTTGCAGACTTTAAGTTTAGTTTTTCAATGCTACAGTTTCTGTTTTTACTATTAAGTTTTGATTTTTGGTGGTCTCTGACTAGTAGAGTCGTGTAGTTTAAGTTTCTTGTGGTTTATTTTTCATAGTTGATTTCTAGGATGCAGTTGAACACATTGTGCCCTCCACCCCAAGACTGAGTTTTGTTCTTTTCTGTTAAACCTTTCCTCTTCCTATATTTGGTATTGTTAGTTGGAATATTGTTGCTTGTGAGTTTTGATGAGGAGCACTTGTTGTTGATAAATGACACACAGGTGGTAGAGGATATAAATTTCAAAAATTTCATGCTGTCATGTAAGGGCAAGGATTCGATCTAGGATTGGAATATTATATGCCCACATTTTTCTGATTAATAGTGTAGGAGAATCTTATGGGTTAGAAATATCAGAATCTCAGAACCCATCAACTAATTCTTATATTGAAAGATTTATCAAATGCTTCTGCAAGCTGGAAAAGTTAATCTCCGCAATGGTTTTCTATATACTGGGAGTCTTAGTGTGTCTCTCACAATAAAATTTTGTGAGATGACTTTGGTGTAGCATTAAGTACTTCTGATTTATCTTAAACAAGAAAGGAATCATCAAATACTTTTAACTTTGTTTTTATTTTGTCTTCTTGCATATGCATATAAGATGCGTTATAGTTAAGTAATCAATGCTACTATGTATGTGTTCCACTGAATATTACTGTAAAGGTTTTGGCTGAAGAAGGCAGTGCAAGTCCTAGGTAAAGGGAAACTTCAGTATTGTGGTGCCCAAGGGCATGGTTTGTCGCCCACCTTGCGTGCTATAGATTGTTACATCAAGTGTTCTTATCATTTCATTTGTATTCCTTCTTTTCTTCCACATTTTGCTTTCTTTTAGATATGAAGCGAGCTGATTCTTAGTAATACTTCAAAGACATGACTGTAGGTGTGTCATAGTGATTTTGCTGGTAGGTGTGTGAACATTTTGGAGTGGTAGAGATATACGATCTCTCTGGTTTTCAGTTGCATAGGTCGGACTGAGATATGACAAGATGTAGCAAAAATATAGTAGTTATTCCCTCTTTCAGTTTATGTGACCCTATTTCCACTGAGTCCATTTAAAAAAGATGGACCTACTAAATGTGAAAATTCATTTACTTAAACTTCCCAATCTTATCCTGAATGAAAAGTTTTTATGAACACACAAATGTTATTGAATGTTTAAGACCCAAGTTTCAATTTTTTTCATAGCCACACCAATGTTATGGCACTCTTGGTCCAGTCAACTAGGTTCACACAAATTGGAATGGAGGAAGATATATGTTTTTTGTATCATTGAGGTGTTCGATTCCTTTCTTATAAACTCCACCTTGAGTTGATTGTCTGGTTTAATTTTACACTCTTGTGAGGGTAAGTGTTACATGTTGTTTAAGAATTTGTTTGTTAGGTGAATGTGTGGGGCACATACGTTTTTTTGGTGTTTAAGGAATAGAATATCAAAAAAGGCCTTATGGAGAAGAGTAAAAGTAGGCCGCTTGTAGCTATTGGTGCAAAACAATTAGTGAGCCCAATGCCTTATTTATAATAGACATTCATCAATTGTATGAATTGGACGAATGACAGTGTTGTCTGACAGTCCGAAGTTCATGGCACCTTCCTTCACTTTGTGGCAATGTTTATGTTAAGTGAATCATTGGCTAGGAGCTTTTCTTGAAAGTGCTGTAGACATATTAAAAATAAGTTCCCTAAAGTGCTAGAATCTTGTGTGGACATTTCGACAGCTGAATTCTAAGTTAGTAATAGGAGTAAATATTTAAGATTAAATATAGGAGATAGGGGTGTCAAAATGGGTAAAATTTATGGTTATCCACTTGAATCAACCCATTTGAAATTGATTGGTTATCCAATTATTTAAAAGTGGGTCAAATATGGATCAACTCATATTTGGATAATCCATGGTTATTTACCAATTGCACTCAAAGTATGTAAGGGTGTAGGAACCTCTAAAAAGTACACTTATTAAGGATGTGTTTGGTATGAAGAAATTTTCTCATGTTTGGTTGGATTAAATGTTTTGGAAAATATTTTTTCAAAGGACTTATTCCTCTAATCTAAGAAAAATGACTTCAATACATAAAGTGAGGGAATTTTTTCCAAAACTTTCCTTGAATCTCACTACCCGAAACGGGTCCAGAGTTGGTATCCAACTTTCAACCCCGACCCGATCTGAATTTTGACCTCCTGACCTCGGCTCATGACCACTCATTTTCTAGAAAAATATTCATACCAGACACATCCTAAAAGGAGAAAAAAGAAAAAGAAAAAAATTCTTGTAATATGGAAGTACTTATTTCTTTACATAATTAGAAGCAGTGGTAAATATGGATATCCATATTATCCATTGGGTTTACCCATTTTTATCCATATCAAATATGGGTCGAGTCGGATTTTTGTTCGTTTTCACCTGGCTCATTTTTAAGCAGCCCATATTCAACTTGACCTGCCTGTTTGCCACCCCTAATAGCAGCTATCCTGCAACATAGAGGACAATAGCCAAGTCTGTTTTCACAAAGAAAGGGGGGTGATCAACTTCAAATTGTTTTTTATTGTAGGATGACTTGACAGTGACGCTAGTACAACAGTGTCGCCAGTCCCTCAATATTGTTCAGCGAATCATCGAAACTGCTGGAGATAATGAGGCCCTCCTTTTTGAAGCCCTGAACGTAAATGATGAAGTCCAAAAGGCCCTTTTGAAGTACGATGAATTGAAGAAACCTACAGTTGTTTCGTCAGAGCCAGAACCTGCCATGATTCCAGTTGCAGTGGAGCCCGAGGAGTCACCCCGTGCCGGAAAAGAAGATGCTCTGATCAGAAAATCAGCAGGCTCCCGACCTGCAGTCCAGGGAGGCAGTAATGATGACATGATGGATGATCTTGATGAGATGATTTTTGGTAAAAAAGCAGGGGGCACATCTGAATCAGGACATGACTCAAAGAAGCAGCAATCACCAAAAGATGATCTTATCTCATTTTGATTTCCTTCCAGTGCGCTGGACAAATACTGGAAATTTGACTGGCTTTGTTGATGTTAATATCAGGCTTTTTCACATTCTCGCTACTCTAATGCTCATGATTGAACCTTCATAAATGAATGTAGAAACTTCGTTGATTTGTTCTCCACCATATACCTGAATAACTTGCAGTTTTTTAATGTTTAAACTTCTGGGATTTTGTTACTTGAGAAGAGATCCTGCATGTCTTTTCATTGGATATTGGATGATATTTGTTCTTGATCTTGTGTCAGCCCTTCAAGACATGTCAGTAGTGAAGGCTCCATGGATTGTCTACGTGCTGCTCTCTGTGATTTTGCCTCCTTAAATTGGTGAATGTTATTGTTAGTACTTATTTGGTTGCAAAATGGTTATCTGTAAATTTGATTCGAGGCGGCATATTTCCCAGGAGTAATGACTGAAATAAAATAAGCTTAATTGGTACAGTTGTATAGTTATATCATTTAACCATATAGTTTTACACCACTAATCAAATAAATCGAAATACAAAGAAAGAAAGAGGAGCATTCTCTACAGTTTGTTTGGATGATTGTTATATATCGTTTCTTTAAATGTTTTATATTAATTTGTTTTGTGTTATGGTGTATCATTTTTATGAATATAATGCGTATAAATTATATTATTTCTCATATATGAACTTCCATCCCATCAATTGCATAGAATGATGATCAAGCAAAGTAAAAGTTATATTTAAACTAATAATATCAAACAATATATTTCTTTTATTTGAATTTATACGACACTTTTTACTTGTGGGAGTCTATTAGACTAATCTTTAAAGCTAAATTAGATTATATCAATTCAATATTCAAAAATTAAAATTTCTATATATAAAAATTATACAAAAAGTAGAAGTTGCAATTTATCACATATTAATATAATTAAAAAACATAATATAAAATGTTTGGTCAAATTTTATATAGTTTGAACAAACTGTTAATACACCGGGCAGTTTGTACTAAGCAGCAGAAAGATAAATGGACTAACAAATTCTGCAATTTAATCTGCCATTTTCTATTTTTCCTGTTCCAAGTTCTCTGAAATATTCTCCAAGCTGTGGAGTCTGAAGATTAAACGATTGTCTCTCTGTGGTGTTGAGCACTGAATGAGTGATTCAATCATCTAAAGAATGGCCGGAAGACATTACACTGCTGCTGCTGGAACCTTCAAACCCAGATCTCCGGCATTATTTTTACTCCTTGCTCTTCTCGCACTCACTCTCCTCTTCTACATCTTCTCCATCTCCTCCTCTTCCTCTCCTCACTCCACCGGCAACTTCATCTCCTCCCGGAACCCTAACTCCGGTATCGATTACTCCTTCGTAGCTTCACTCGAGAAATTTCTCACCAAATCTCCGCGATCCGCAACGGCCGGTGAAGATACAGTTTCAGGAGCGGCGTCGGTGGCGGATGCTAGAAAACTGGATGTTTCCATTTGGAAGAATGAGAATCAAAGGCTTTATGATGAGCCGTTTTACCCTGCCTTTTCGCCGCTCAAGGTTTATGTATACGAAATGCCGGCGAAATTCACTTATGATTTGCTTTGGTTGTTTCATAACACGTATAAAGAGACTTCTAATCTTACCTCTAATGGTAGTCCTGTTCACCGCTTGATCGAACAGGTAATATGGATGATGTTTATTGTCAATTTAATTACATCTGTTTTGCTTAGTATGATGAGATGATATTTTTTTCTCTGTAGCATTCAATTGATTACTGGTTGTGGGCGGACTTGATAGCGGCAGAATCGGAGAGGTTACTGAAGGATGTAGTTAGAGTACATAAGCAGGAGGAAGCTGACCTGTTTTACATTCCGTTTTTCACCACCATTAGCTTCTTCTTGATGGAGAAACAGCAATGCAAGGCTCTTTATAGGGTGTGAGTGTGTTTCTTCTATAATGTGTTTCCTTCTATTCCTTCTGAACTTTTTACCAGCTTTATTTGAACTCAAAACATTCTCTTCCTTTTCCACTCGTGTTTTATTCATGATTTTCTCACTGAAATATGCTTGATGTGATGTTTATGAGTAATTCAAGCTACATAAAGCACAATCCTGGATATGTTTTGGGAGGCAACTCTGGTCTGAACTTCTAATAACGCAATTAAAGCTGTACTTCTTTCCGTGCTCTCATTTCTTAGGCATACTAGTTCTTCTACTGCATTGGTGCTCTCAATTCCATAACCTAGTTGTAGGCATTTTCACTGTGCTTGTTAATGGACTAGAATCCAATAATACTATGATAAGAGTGAAAGAAGTAGTTTCGTTGGTAACAAAACTGCACATTCATTGTTATCCTCAAGGTTCTAATTATTCCTTTAAAGTTATCTTTTTCTGTTTTATCTTAGGGTTCCTTATCTTGTATGAAACACATTAGCATTATTATCTCAATTATGTACAACTTAGTAATAGACATGCTGCTCTATTTTCAGACTTGGGGAATAAGAAAGAAAATTCCCTGTTGGAAGGAATAATTGTAAACTTTGTTCATCTATCGGTTAATTCTGAGTGGGGAAAATTAGTATCAAAATGTATTATAAAAGATTGATTGTTTCCCCTTTTCAATTTACCATGGTTGAAACTTATACCTTCACAATTTTTTTATGTAAGCCTATCATGATCAAATTCAAAAGAGTAATTGATAAGTTTTCTAGTTTGCATTTCCTTATGGTTGACCAACAGATAGATTAAACTTTGATACTGTTTGTTATATATTTTTAATAGAACTGTGGATTCTGCGACAGGATTAAAGACTTTGTTATGTTAGTGAAATATAATGCTAGACTTTGTGTAGCTTTGCTGTTGTCGTAAGTCAACGTTTTTTATTAGAGTTTTATAAAAATTTAAATGTAGGAAGCTTTGAAATGGGTTATGGATCAACCAGCTTGGAATAGATCTGAGGGAAGAGATCACATACTGCCAGTTCATCATCCCTGGTCTTTTAAGTCTGTCCGCAAGTTTATGAAGAAGGCTATTTGGTTGCTCCCTGATATGGACTCAACAGGGAACTGGTTAATATCTTCACTGCTAATTTTTGCAACCATTGAATGTTATTGCAGCTCCAACATCAACTATAGTTGCTACTTTGAACTTCAGGTACAAGCCTGGGCAAGTTTATCTCGAGAAAGACGTTATACTTCCTTATGTTGCCAATCTCGATCTATGTGATGCGGAATGTTTATCTGCATCAAGGAGAACTACGCTGCTATTTTTCCGGGGAAGACTTAAAAGAAATGCTGTAAGATTCACTCTGTATTAATCATCAAGTTTTATTCAGTTTGTGTACAACTACACACTAATTCTTGTTACTGCTGATGTATCGAGTTGGTTAAAAGATGATATTTGGAGAAATGTTTTGGAAATTTTGGGGCTCTTCTAATGACAGTTAAGTGGGTTCTGCACTATCATGTTGGCTTCATAATTGTCCCGACATCTGCAGATTTCAAAATATTTGAGGACAGGGCATGAAATGGTTGGAAAAGAACTTCCAACCTAGATGATGACACAGTAAAATATTAACTTCTATGCAATTGTGAAATCCAAAAACTTATTTCTTTCCATATTACGACAAAATCGTGGTAGGAGCTAGTTGCTAAATCATACTAGTAACTGGTTGCTTGATCTTGCTAGGGCAGAACATGGGTACTAAATCTTGCAACATTGTTTACTCTTCAATATTCCTTTATAAGTAAAGAACTGAAGTTTCTATGTAGTTGATGCTACCTTGTAACCTTGAAAAGTTATATATACACAGTCAAGAAATTCTAGATGGACAAATGAATGAGATGGTGAAAAGAAACTTCTTTTTCATGCTATTCAGGAGATGCTGAACTACCAATTACTTTGCAGTTGTGAACCAGATTAACAACTTCTCTATTTTCCCTTGCTTTGTATACTGTGGTTATTCTGTTATGGTGCAGAATGTGATGCCCAACTATTTCCATGCTGTATGGACTGTTTCTAACTTAATTTATTATGATTTGGTTTAATTTGTTCATTTTTTTTGGATCGGTATTAGGTTTAATTTGTAAGTAGTTGCTAAAGTTACGATTAGAAGCAATGGACTTCCTTTGAATCTGCTTTTCCAAGTATTCCATGCATTGTGTTTTTTGGTTTCTTCAGAATGAGAATATTTTTCCACAGAAGTGGTTATAATTTTGGCAGGTTATGACTATAAAAAAGAAATTATAGTACGTTGTGGCTATCTGATAAATCTTCCTTTCCAGGGTGGTAAGATACGTGCCAAACTTGTGGAAGAGCTCCGTGGTGCAGATGGAGTATCCATTGAGGAGGGGACTGCAGGAGAAGGAGGAAAAGCTGCAGCACAGAGTGGCATGCGCAAGTAAGATTTAGATTGATTGATCAGTTTCAAAAAAAAGATTTAGATTGATTGTCATCTTTAAATTCTTGAAGTGAAGGTTGTTCATCAGTTCAAACAGTAAATTGAGTGCTTTTATATTTATTTCCTTGGGTAATCAGGAGTATCTTCTGCCTAAATCCAGCTGGTGACACCCCATCATCAGCCAGATTATTTGATGCAATTGTCAGTGGCTGCATTCCTGTCATAGTCAGCGACGAACTAGAGCTTCCTTTTGAGGGGATTCTTGATTATCGGAAGGTATTAGTTACTTTGGCATTCTTATTCTCGATTTCAATCCGGGGTAATGGCTTTCTTTTTGGAATATATTCTTTGATCCAGGCTTTATGGAAACCCTTAATACAAAGTTAGATGATTAATCATCATAATTAGAAGTGTCGGTCAAGAAAGCCACAGTATCTGTTCAAGGCCAGTTGTAATGTTGATGGTCTTAGAGGCAGTTACATCTGTCAAGTTTTAGTAGTTTTTGGTTGTCCATGAGGAAGTTGCATCTATCAATTTATATTAGTTTACTGGGGAACATCATGTTTCAGTGGGAAGTTGATATGTCATAGTTACTCTCCCTCTGATCACCTTTCTAGCAACTACCTATTCCTCAAGTGCCGTATAACATGGATTTCTGTTTTTTTATTGTAATTGCATTGAAGCTGGAATTCATCTTTCTTTTCAATCATAATTACCACCCCCTTTACCCAACAAAGTTCATCCTTTCTTCTTAAAGGAGAGTGAATGTGGAGGGAAGGGATGAAGAGATGAAATTGCATATTGTGTATCTCATACTCTTGTTTTTCTTTGACAGATTGCTCTGTTTGTCTCTTCTAGTGATGCTTTGCAGCCAGGATGGCTTTTGTCATTTCTAAAAAGTGTTAGTGCAGCTCAAATTAAAGAGTTGCAAGCGAACTTAGCTAAGGTACATAGATTTATTTAGGTTAAGATTTTGAAGTAGCATTGTCATCATTAGATTGGCTGGCAACATAATTGCTTTTTTTTTTGTTCCTTTAGGGATGTTTTGGTCAAATTGTTGTTTCAGTGAGTTATACATTACCCTCAGTTGATCTAACTTTTGAATCTTTTGCTTATGAATGCAGTACGCTAGGCATTTTCTTTATTCTCATCCAGCTCAGCCGCTAGGTCCTGAAGACTTAGTCTGGAGAATGGTTTGACATTTACTTCTCTTTAGTTGGCTGCTATTATCTCTTTGCTATTGTGAACTGCTTTTTTTTTTCTGGGTGATGGCTGGATTTTTTTGGTTCTAACTAACCAAATTCTGTCAAGTATTTGTTTCCAGTCCTATTATTCCTTCTTTCATGCCATAACTGACTCCCTCCGTCCCAATTTATGTAGAGGTGTTTGACTGACCACGAAGTTAGGAATGGAAGAAGACTTTTGAAACTTGTGGTTTATATTAAGTCATAGATATTTGTGTGGCTATAAATCATCTCAATAAGGGTAAACTGGAAAGTTTAAAGTTAAATTATTACTAAACATAAAAGAGTGTCATTCTTTCTGGGATTAACTAAAAAGGAAAGAGTGTCACATAAATTTGGCCACTAGGAGGATTTTTTTTTATGCCTTTCGATGAAGGGGGAATATCTGGAAGGCAAGAGAATGTTTTATGTCTTCATAGTCATTCTTACCAATCTCTTGTTTCTCCTCCTTTTGGACGGGTTGATTCATCAACTTAAGGAGATTCTGTGAAGAGAATCCCTATACCTCTACTTCTATTGCTGCTTGTAATGAGATAACAATAATGATGCTGAGGTGATCTAGTAGAATTGTGTGTGACCACTAAACTGCTGTTTGGCCTTAAATCATGCCATATTAATGAAAAATACCCCCCAAATTGCAAACCAAATCTCATTGTTTCTTTGCTAGAAAACTGCTTTGTTCGGGTGAAATTGGAGAACCACTCTGCATGATGATATAATCAAATGAATTCGTCTAGGCTGAAAGTCCTGTATTCTTTTTTTTTTTTACGTTCTTCATATTCATTGCGGTAATTTGATTGTGTCAAAATTATTGGTAGTGTTGGTCAACTTTTACTTCTCATTTTATTTCTTATTTTATAATTTGATTCACTCTTGATGCTTTATTTCTAAATATTTATCTGTGCAATTGGTGTTAGTCAGCATCTTGTGATGATAATTTGCTTCACTAGTGCATGTTCTTTTTCTTTGTTTGGTGGGGAGGGAGTTTGACTATTCCATCTGTAAGTGCAGCATGATGTAATAGAGGCCTGAATTTTTTATTCCCTTCATTTTCTGGTGATTCGACAGATGGCAGGAAAGCTGGTCAACATCAAGCTTCACACTCGAAGGTCACAACGGGTGGTGAAAGGATCCAGAAGTGTGTGCACTTGTGAGTGCAGAAGTCCCAATGCTACAAGCCCAGGTCCATTGTCTTGATTGTAGATCGCAGATGTTTCCCTTTTTGTCACTCAACAAAAAATTGTCCTTTTTCCCCTTATATAAATTTGCACTTTTATGTTTGATATGGTTCTTTGAGACTTGGCAAAATGTGATTGTGTAATTAAGAACTAAGTAAATGTGATGTGTTCTTCAAACTCATCTAATTTTGTCTGGAGAATCTTTAAGTTAGCTTGATGACAGAAACTTAATAACACGCAATTTGTATACATTCCTTTAGCAGATTCTTAAGAATCTGCGGTTTATTGTGATGTTGCCTTGGATTTCTACTTATGGAAATGATCAGCCTTGAGATATTGAGGTTGTTTTGGATTTGTGTATGGCTGTGACTTTTTCATAGGAGTAGTGATAGCTGTCTCAATTTTTGTCCTGGTTCAAGCACAGATATTTATATGTTTACCATTATTATTATTATTATTGTATCTTGGTCTCCTATTGGGAAATATCAGGTAATGAATACAGCTAGTGAAAGCCTTATTACATTGAACTGCTTGGTAAGATGTAGTCACAGCAAGGGAAAAGGAAAATTAAAGAAGAAGATGAGTATATTTCTTAAACAGTATAGGCATGTGATGAGAAATGGATCGCACATGCTTTTTTTTTATTCCCTCAAGTGTATAGTGTGGGATGGGTAGTAGTAAAGGTGATGGGTGCAATTACTACTGAGCAAGGCTGGCTGTGTATGGGACGTGCAAAGCACACATATGATGATAATTAGTTTATTCATGAAATCATGATGATGATCGTGCTCATGTTTTTTGGATTGTTGCCTTAGCATGTTGCATGAGCTGTGTCACTAAGCAATTCTGTAGTTTCCTGGCAACCAGTCACCGTCCTCATATATTTGTAGATGACATCATATTATTATTATATGGTATAATTGGTCCCCGTATCTTGTTGCCCTCTTTTTCACACGATAAGAATAATTGTTTCCTCAGATGATTCTCGGCTTCGGATTGGACAACTTTTTAAGTCGTGTTGCCATTACCTTTCTATTACCAGTAATATTCAATCCATGCACTGTTTTGGTATCCCCCATTAGTTGAAGGAATGGGTTGTTGCCTTATCGTAAGGTTTTGACCATCCTTACTTCATGAGTTAATGTCTACGAATCGCTTGGTTCAAATAAGGATATCATAAGATTATAACTAAATTACAATCCCACTTTTTATATAGGATAAGTTGTACCAAGATTTTGATTAAGTATAAGTTTCTTTTTTTGACTTTTCAGTCCGCATTAGAGTCTCGACTAAATTTGGATCGCGCACCAGAGCCCATTTTGGGGTTGGTGCTTTCAATATAATTTTCTCCATACCAAAGGTTCGAACCCAAGATCTTTGATTGAGGATATTGTTTAAGTTAATAACTCTAATCAAATACAGAATAATTAATTTAATCTGAAAATATATATTGGGATAATCCACCTATCCTTGAACTAAACTGTCGGTTGAGTTAGATTCAATATCCATTTTACCGACATATGTGGGTCTTTTAAGTTGTATGAAAATGTGAATTGTTGCTGCTTAATCATGCCAAATATTAGTAGTTACTTGAACTAATACTAGTGTGAGCAGAGCTAAGGAATCTGGTGCTAGTTAGTTAATATCTCTTTGTCTTAATAACCTCCCTCCAGTCAATCCTATATTTTGAACCAAAAGTTAAGTCTAAAGAATAGCCACACCCACATGTTATTATTAGCTAACATACGTAAGTGAAGTCTAGTGGGTTAATTGTTTAAGTTAGAGAAAACGACATATATATATATATATATATATATATATATATATATATATATATAAAAAATATTATTACTGAAAGTAATGAAGCCACTTAATGGGAAGAATTAGCCAAAAATGTTTATGTATAAAACAGCTAGTAATAATAATAGAGTAAGAAGAGAAAAATAATAAAATAATCTAAATGGCGTTTAGAGTGGGTAAAGAGTTGTTGCCAGCCAATGTTTTCCCGCGTTGAAATACAATTAGAATAGCATAAAAATCGTGAAAGTATACATACGATGAACGTGAAGTCCTCATGCGTTCCGCTAATTGCGCGTTTATCATCATCTAAGCAATATTGTGGCACTTCTGTAATTACACTACAACTTTTGGTGCTTTCTTTTAGAGCCTTTGCTTCTTTCACCAACCACTACTCATTAGTGTCAGTCAGTGGCGGAGCTAGAAATTTTGAGATGGGTGTGCAAATTTTCTTCTCACCTTTGTTAAGGATGTGCAAAATCAAATATACACTCATAATAACTAACATTTAACATTTATACACTATATAATTTTCTGGCGAAGGGTGTTCCGTAAGGTGGCTCCGCCCCTGGTGTCAGTTAAGAATGGTTATGTTTAGAAAATGAAAGTGCTAGAAGATGAGGATGTTAGATAGATGTATAATATATTGGGAGAGATATGATTAAGAATGAAGTTATACGAGATAAGATGAGAGTGGTCTCTGTGATGGACAGGATGAGGGAAGTGAGACTAATAAGTTTTGTATGTGTGAAGAGGAGGTGTGAGAAGTTGGCTAAAGCATGAGTTAGGAGAGGTGATAGGTTGAAAAAAAATTGGAGAGATGATTAGACAAGTTATGACACAACTTAAATTGACTGAGGACATGACCTAAGATAAGAATGTATGGAGATTGAGTATTAAAATAGAATGTTAATAGGTAGTTGAATGTTGTCATATTTTTAGAAGTATGATTTATGTATCATTTAGTTTCTTTTCTCTAATGTGTATTAATATTTATTGCTATACTTGTTTTGTACATTGTCATTTTACTATCTCTTTTTCCTTCTTATTTTTTTGCGTCAATTACATTTCTTTTGAACCTAGAGTCTATTGAAAACAACCTCTCTACCTCGTCAAAATTCATTTGTGGGATTATACTGAGTATTTTCTTGGACAATTCTTTGATTGTTTTAGTTTAAAAAAGATTTTTCATTTATTTGAACTCATTGTCTTTCAATAAATTCTTTCTCGTACTGCTAAATAATAGTAATATTTTTATTTTATATTCTATCTAACATTACATCGTGCATAGATTCTCGCATAACTTGATACGAATATTATTTATTATTGGCAACCAAACGTTACAATAACTTTATGTCGATTGATTTTTTTTCTTAGTTGATCCACTGAACACTGATTATCTTACATATGATTTTATGCAAAGATTAATCTCTCCCACATCATAAACAAAATGGTAAGTCAATGAAAATAGTAAGGGAAATTTAACTATAGCCATAGTTAAGTGATTATTAAAGGGAGTCTTGAATCTTGACTACTCAAATGAGAGATTTTCCAAATTCAATTCCATTTGCTTTAAAAGTCAGTTTCATAATCATCAAACCAAATTTGTGAAATTTGGGAGGTAAATTAGTCTGACTTCTATATCATAGTAGAAACAGTAATACTTACTCCCTCCGTTCACTTTTACTTGTCATAATTTAACTTGACATACCCATTAAGAAAATAATTAATAATATAGGTATTTTACCAAACTATCCCTTATTAAATGATGTCTTAAAAATGATTTGGAAAATGAGTATTTAATGCTGAGGGTAAAATATGGAAAAAATTTATTGTCTTTTCTTGATATTTCAAAAGTGACAAATAAAAATGAAAATCTATTTTAGGAATAAGTGACAAGTAAAAGTGAACGGAGGAAGTACTCCCTCCGTTCCTTTTTATATGTGACCTTTTTAGATTGCACTTGCATTAAGAAATTAAGTAAATTTACCCTTCTACCCTTATTTAATGTTTTCTTAAGTCAAGTTTTCAATAAATGATGAATATGCTAGATTTCAAAGATTAAAATGCATTTGGATGACTATTAAATTTTTTAGTTTATTTTTGGAGTCAATTTTTTTCACCAATTGATCTAATATTTTAAAAAAATTGTTAAAGCTTCAACTTTCAAGATTATTTTTGATTTTTTCTCCATCTTTTATTTTTAATTTGTTTGTTGAGATTTCTTTTTCAAAATAAGATTTTATATAATAGTGAATGGAGAGAGTCAATGTATGAAATACTCTAATGAATATTAATTACTTATTAGTTTTATTAGGTTGGTCAAATTATATATTTTCAAGACTAATTAACTACTCCATCAAGGGTATAATTGGAAGAATATGATAACTTATGCATTGATTTTATGAAATGATAAGTATTACGGATCAACTATTTATAGAAAGGGATGACATATAAAAATGAACGGATGAAGTATCTATCAAGCTATGACATTCAATCTTAAACATTTATGATTTGAATTGAACCAATCAATGTGTAATAAATACTCCCTTGTCACTATTTACTTGTCAAATTTTGACTTAACACACCTATTAAGAAAATAATGATTGATATCGAGAGTTTATCATTTTACATCTATTAGTTGATAGGTTAGAAAAATATTTGACAAGTAAATAGAAACGGAAGGAGTATATTTTAATACTCTGGTCCCTAAATCATGATCCAATTTTCTTTTCAAAGGCACTTAATTATTTTACCCTTTTAGTGAAGATCCTTTTTCCCTTTTTTGAGAATCGTATATAGTCTTTGCATTAGATACCAAGAATAACCTCCAAGTTGCCAATAATATCCGATTTGCCCTTTCCCGACACCCCACCACCACCGTTGGCGAAAATAAACCAAAATAGACGAAAATTTTCCTCCTTCGTCCTTTCTTGCCTACAAAAATATATTAATAAAATAAAATTTTAAAAAGACAAAAAACACGCCATTACAGAACATCTTATAGTAGTTAGAAAAACAGTGAAACTTTTTCTTGTAAATTTTTTCTCTTATTTATTTAAAGCTATACACAGAGATTGAAGTGAAAAGATCCAAAAACAAAGTTCCTTTAATTTCTTCCCTTTTCTTTCAAAGGAACTTTTTTTTTTGGCTTTTCAAGAATCTCTTCACATACCCATTTACATTTTTATGCTTTATATTCATACATTTGTTTGAATTTTTTTTTTGGCTACTTTCTTATCCACTCATTTTAAGTTAAAGGGTGCAAAACCCCATTCTTGATTTCTGAAAAAGGTTGGAGCTTTGGGGCTAATGAATCCTCTAGCTCTACTGTATGCTGAAGAACGTTGAAATAGTTCATTACCCATTTTAAAATTTTTGTGGATTTAGCATTGGATTTGAAAGATCCACAAACTGACAAGTTGGTAGTAAGCAAATTGGTTTTGTTGCAGAGATCTAAGTCTGTTGGAATTTTGATTCTCAGAAAATGATGGCTTAGCATTTCTTATCTCATTGATAGGTACAGTCTGCTGTCTCTATGTACTGTTCAATTCTTGTAAAGGTCTTTTTACATGTTATTGCTTGTTTGAGAATGTTGCTTGTATTGCTTTTATGTTTTAGTAGTGACCAATGGCTGAATTTTTATTTTTATTTTTGTTATTTGTTTATGCATTTTAGTTGCTGATTGTTATTCATGATCTGGGACTTGGGTGGTCTATGGAAAGATCATTTGGATCTCTTCATCTTGATCTCATTAATCTGTTTATCAGGATGTGATTATTGCTAGTTTCATAGCTTCTTGTGTACAATTGACTTGAAGTTTGACTAAATTTGAATTTCATGTACAAATTGTGCATCTCTTTTAAGTTGCAAGCTTTTGTGGTTTTTATTCAAGCCAAGTTCATGAAAAAGAAAAAGAAGCTAAGTTGTTGGGTATAGTCAACATCCTGCGTATGGCAAGGTCCACGAGGGGGTTGGGTGGCTCGGGCCGGAGTCATGATTGAACATGGCGCTGGCTTGTTGAGCTTAGTTAAAAAATAACGTTGCGCGCTGGCTATCAACTATAGCCTTTGGAATGATGTTAAACGTTTGATCTTGACCGAAGTTTTTGGAATCTAATCTACCAATACTTTAAGACTTCAAAGTTTTTGACATTTGGTAGTTATTTGTCATCATTAGCATAGTATTTCTTTGCAAGTATGCTTTTTGAATTATGATCTCCAGATGTCCACATTTGAGTATTTGGTTGTTTTCCCCCATCGAGAAGGATAATGATAGAGCATGTTGATAATGAGATTTTTACACATGAATTTCAAACTTGAACCAGGTTAGTGTTTTCTTTCTTCAGGATCTCGGTTTAAAATCAGAATTAGTCTATGGAAATGGCTTCAAAATCATTCAAAGCTAGTAGATCATCTCTGTCAACATCCTCAGATTTGCCTGATTCACAGCATGGCAAACCTCCACTTCCTCCACATGTGACTTTCCAACGGCGGACTTCCTCAGGCCGATATGTGAACTACTCAAGGGATGATCTTGATAGTGAACTTAGCAGCAGTGACTATATGAACTATATGGTACATCTCCCTCCGACTCCTGACAATCAGCCCATGGATTCTATTTCTCAGAAGGTTGAAGAGCAGTACGTATCCAGCTCACTGTTCACGGGTGGTTTTAATTCTGTTACACGTGCTCATCTTATGGACAAGGTGATTGAATCAGAGGCGAATCATCCCCAAATGGCGGGTGCAAAAGGGTCATCGTGTGCTATCCCAGGATGTGATGCTAAAGTGATGAGTGATGAAAGGGGCAATGATATTGTTCCCTGTGAATGTGATTTCAAGATATGCAGAGACTGTTACCTGGATGCTGTCAAAACTGGTGATGGTATATGCCCAGGGTGTAAGGAGCAATATAAAGTCACTGACTGGGAGGAAGCTAATGGAAACGATCGTCCGCTTCCTCTCACTGGGCCAGGTGGGATGTCAAGGATGGAGAGAAGGTTGTCAATTATGAAATCAACTAAGTCGGTATTGATTAGGAGCCATACTTCAGAGTTTGATCACAACCGTTGGTTGTTTGAAACAAAGGGCACATATGGGTATGGAAATGCTATATGGCCGAAAGAAGGTGGATTTGTAAACGGAAAAGATGACGATATTATGGAGCCTACTGAACTGATGAGCAAACCATGGAGGCCACTTACGCGCAAATTGAAAATTCCTGCTGCTATCCTAAGTCCTTATAGGTAAGACATTTCCTCTTTTACTCTTCAGAGTCCTTCTATGTTGTGTTTTAATTTTGATACTAATAGCTGTAAGCTCTAGTTCTTTTTCCTTTTTTTTGATCAGGAGCTGTTAGCTCTACTTAATCACCCTTTTTCGGGGACTGAAGAATAACTAGTAGCTCGTTCGCTCTTCTGCTTTTGCTTCATCTGTCCCTAACATGTAGTTTTTCCATTGATCACAGCTACCTTTTAATTGATTATTTCCTTGTTTCTCCACCAAATTTTAACTGCATGCGTTTTTCTCCTAACATATACTATATGTGTTTCAGAACTAGGTCACTCTTGAATGAAAAAAAGCTAGTATACTGGGGAAAAAATTCCTTTATTCGGTTGCTATTACTTGAACCACACAAGGGTGCAATATATCAAATGTTATATCTTTCAATGAACTACTACTTTCCAAGGAAAAAATGATCACTGCTGTCTTTATATTCTTTTAGTTGTTATAAGATATAATAAGAAAAAAGGAAAATCTGAATATGTTTCTTCTTCTCCTCACCTGAATAGTGCTATCACTATTATTCTAGTTTACTGTGAAATCCCTTTTCTTTGATAATCCAAAGGACCCTTGTCAATAAACTGGAGAGAAAGAAGAAGTGGTTCATTGGTTTGTCTAGCTTTTATCTCATGCAATGACAATCTAAAGGTTCCAGATATTTTGAGCTAACATGTACTTTCTTTTTCTATTGTTTCTTCTATTCAGGCTTTTGATTGTGGTTCGGTTAGTCGTACTTGGACTTTTCTTGGCATGGAGAGTGAATCATCCCAACAATGATGCAGTTTGGTTGTGGGGGATGTCTGTTGTTTGTGAAATATGGTTTGCTTTCTCTTGGATTCTTGATCAATTGCCCAAGCTTTGCCCTATCAACCGTGCTACTGATCTTGGTGTCTTGAAAGACAAATTTGAAACACCTAGCCCAGGCAATCCTACTGGGAGATCTGATCTCCCTGGTGTTGATATGTTTGTCTCTACCGCTGATCCAGAGAAGGAACCCCCTCTTGTGACTGCTAATACTATATTGTCCATTCTAGCTGCAGATTATCCTGTAGAAAAGCTTGCTTGCTATGTTTCTGATGATGGAGGTTCTCTTTTGACCTTTGAGGCAATGGCAGAAGCTGCAAGTTTTGCTAATATATGGGTACCATTTTGTCGTAAACATAACATTGAACCTAGAAATCCAGAAAGTTACTTCAATTTAAAGAAGGATCCTTACAAAAACAAGGTAAAGCAAGACTTTGTTAAGGATCGTAGGCGGGCAAAGCGTGAGTATGATGAGTTCAAGGTTCGTATCAATAGCTTGCCGGACTCCATTCGCCGTAGGTCTGATGCTTATCATGCAAGGGAAGAAATTAAGGCCATGAAGCAACAGAGGCAGAAGACTGATGATGAACCTTTAGAGAATATAAAGATCCCAAAAGCTACGTGGATGGCAGATGGAACCCATTGGCCTGGGACATGGTTGAATTCTGGACCGGAGCATTCCAAGGGTGATCATGCTGGAATAATACAGGTAATATTCTTTTAGTGTCTACTCTAAATTCTTTGGAATTTCACCTACAATCAAGTCAACAAATTGAGGTTTTTGTAGCTATTAATGTGATCATGTTTTCAAATATGCAGGTGATGTTGAAACCTCCAAGTGATGATCCACTACATGGTAACAATGAAGATGGGATTATTGACCTGACTGATGTCGATATCCGTCTTCCCATGCTTGTTTATGTTTCCCGTGAGAAGCGTCCTGGCTATGATCACAACAAGAAAGCAGGTGCTATGAATGCCCTGGTTCGAGCGTCTGCGATCATGTCCAATGGTGCATTTATTCTGAACCTTGATTGTGACCATTACGTTTACAACTCCCAGGCTATCAGGGAAGGTATGTGTTTCATGATGGATAGGGGAGGGGATCGTCTTTGCTATGTTCAGTTCCCGCAGAGGTTTGAGGGCATTGACCCATCTGATAGGTATGCCAATCGCAATACTGTCTTTTTTGATGGCAACATGAGGGCCCTTGATGGGCTACAGGGTCCAATGTATGTTGGAACTGGATGTCTCTTTCGAAGGGTAGCCCTTTATGGTTTTGACCCTCCTCGCTCCAAGGATCACCAGTCCGGTTGCTGTAGCTGCTGCTATGGTCGCAAAAAGAAGCATGTTAATACATCAGAAGAGCATCGGGCCTTGCGACGAGGTGATTCAGACGATGAAGAAATGAACCTCTCACTGGCTCCCAAGGCTTTTGGGAACTCAGCAGTCCTTATTGATTCAATTCCGGTGGCAGAGTTCCAAGGTCGTCCTTTAGCAGATCACCCAGCTGTGAAGAATGGACGGCCTCCTGGTGCTTTGACCATTCCTCGGGAGCATCTCGATGCATCAACTGTTGCAGAGGCCATCAGTGTCATCTCCTGCTGGTATGAGGAAAAGACAGAGTGGGGACAACGTGTCGGATGGATTTATGGTTCAGTTACTGAAGATGTTGTGACAGGATATAGGATGCACAACAGAGGTTGGAAGTCAGTTTATTGTGTTACCAAACGTGATGCATTCCGTGGGACTGCCCCTATTAATCTCACTGATAGGCTCCATCAGGTCCTTCGGTGGGCTACTGGTTCAGTTGAAATCTTTTTCTCCCGGAACAATGCCCTTCTGTCCAGCTCAAAAATGAAGTTCTTACAGAAAATTGCTTACCTCAATTGTGGAATCTATCCTTTCACATCAATCTTCTTAATCGTCTACTGCTTCCTTCCAGCACTGTCCCTGTTCTCCGGTCAATTCATTGTCCAAACACTCAATGTCACCTTTCTTGTGTACCTCCTAATTATTACAGTCACCCTCTGCCTGCTTGCGGTGCTTGAGGTCAAGTGGTCAGGCATTGAGTTGGAAGAGTGGTGGAGGAATGAGCAGTTCTGGCTGATCGGAGGGACAAGTGCTCACTTGGCTGCTGTGCTTCAGGGGCTCCTAAAAGTTGTTGCTGGGATTGAAATTTCTTTCACCTTGACGTCAAAATCAGCTGGTGATGAAGATGACGATGACTTTGCTGATCTGTATCTCGTTAAGTGGACATCCCTCATGATTCCACCAATCACAATCATGATGGTGAACTTGATAGCAATAGCAGTTGGTTTTAGCAGGACAATATACAGTGTTATACCACAATGGAGCCGTTTACTAGGGGGTGTATTCTTCAGTTTTTGGGTTTTGGCACATCTCTATCCATTCGCGAAAGGTCTTATGGGCAGAAGAGGCAGGACACCAACCATTGTCTTTGTATGGTCAGGACTTATCGCGATCACCATATCCCTTCTTTGGGTGGCGATTAATCCTCCAGCAGGCACTACCCAAATAGGAGGATCATTCCAGTTCCCATGATCAGCTTCTCTTCCTCGGAAGCTTTCTACATGTAGCAAAAAGTGCTGGTATGTTTGATTCATCGCATATTAAATGCAATTATATTTTTTTCAGCTCACCGATGAAATTGGTGATTCACAAGCTGCTCAACTATTTTTAGCGTAGTGGGAAGCAGAACTAAGCAGGTTTAGTTGAGTTGGACTTGGATAGAGGAAATTCAGCATTTTTTGTATCATCTTGGACCAGAAATTATTCATTTAATTGTTTGAGTTACAGCACCATGATGTTATGGATTTGCAATATACATTTTTGTCATTGAAGTGTTTCTCTTCACTTCTTTCTTCTGTTAAACATGGAAATTGAATTTCTGCCATCTCTTTTTGTAGCTCATTGAGACTGGAGCAATATTGACTCTATATTAGAAACTTTCATTTTTCTCTAAAACATGAAATCTTTTTCATCTTTTTCTTACCTTTGAGAACTTAAATCATGTGATGTTGGTCATTCATCTTATTGTTGGTTATGGTAGAAAGAAACTTAAATTCTTCAATTTTATCAACTTCCGAAACCAAAAAGACTCACTCAACCAGGCGGAACGCGGTAAAGTTGTTGGAGCAGCAATATTTTCATGTTTTAGCCAACTTCCCATCTAAAAAGTACAATACTCAACATTTTTTTTAATCCAGGATAAACATTTAAAGAATCCAAAAGTCACATCCACTCACAACTAGTCCCACAAGTGAGGTCTGAGGAGGGCGGTGTACGCAACCTTACCCCTACCTTGTGAAGGTAAAAAGTCATATCTACTGACTGACACAATAAACCCAAACATGGCCAACAATCCTATGATCTTGTTCTTCATACTCCTAACAGTGGTAATTTTATCAGTCATCTGATCAATATTGATAAAGTCCTGAAACATATCAGTTATCACCTTAGTCATCTGATCATCGTAACTCTTACATTTTCCCCTGTTCCTTCTCATCAATGTTACAATGCCACTGTTTGTAGTGGCAGCTGAGTTCCACAATGGAACTAAGTATAACCTCATCATACTTTGGTATAATGGTTGTGGTATATATGATGGATAGGAGGATCCTCAAACCTTAATTGCAGGTTTCGGATTCGAGCATGTTATGAAATGGAATAAATCTTACTCTCTCCGTCCAACAATAGTTGTCCACTGTATTATTTTGGGATGTCCAAAAATACTTGTCCACTTTATGAAATCAATGGTTAATTTTACACTTAGTTCCTAATTTACCTTTTATCACTAATTATAGTCGTCTCCCTATTATATTTTTCAATACATTGTATTCATTATATTCAAAGGGTAATAGAGTAAAATCACTCATCTATTTATTATTTCTTAAGGGGTGTGCCAAGTAAATAGTGGACAAGTATTGTTGGATAAAGGAAGTAATAGAAAATGCATCTACCTTTAGTTATCTTATATGGTGCGAATCTAAATTAATGGAGGCTCTAAAGCCAGACGCCAAATAGATGAAGAAAAAAAGGAGGTTGATTGAAATTGAAATCAATAAAAAACCAACAAACGACTAACGTTGAGAAAATGGTCTAAAGCCCCTCCAACCTAAACTCGAAATCTCAACTACACACTCTAACTTCACGGGTGTCCTATCACCCCCCTGAACTATTTTAAAAGAAAATAAATAAACCCTTAATGCTGAGTTGGCTAAGAAAGTGCATTTCACTCTCTTTGAGAGAGTGAAAAGAGAGTAAAATCTGCTTTTATTTTTCTTTTTCTCTCTTTCTAATTAAATCAAAAATAATATCCTCCACCCCACCCCACCCCACTCCAACCACCCCCACACTTCTTCTTCTTCACCCCCCCCCCATACTTCTTCTTCTTCTTCACCCTTTGCTTAATTTTATTTCATCACAAATTTCTACGAATTTCTTCAGGAATTCTGCATATTAATCCTGTCTTACCCATAATCAAAACACCTTTAAATAAATTTAGTTATCACTCCCCAATCAAAGTAATAAAAAAAAATTTCCTTTCCCTGATCAAAGTAATAAAATAAAATTTTCCTTTGATGTTCTATGTAGGTTATTCCTTTCCTTGTTCTATATTCATTTATATTGGACTAAATTTCATTTATAAGTAAAATTCTAAATCAAAGATATCGGCCATAGAGACTTTTACTTGTCGGAAAAATTCATCGTCTTTTCTCTTGCCGGAATGTCAATGGAGGACAAGTGGGTTTGATAATGGTGATATTCTTGGTGATAATGGTGGGTTTGTAATTGACATATAATAAAAGAAAAGAAAAAGTGAGAAAAATAATTAATTTATTATGTGGCATTGACATGGCGCTGACATGGCATGTGTGTGTGTTACACCACAATATACTTGAGTGACTATGTCATTTTAGGTTGAAATTTATTTCCTTTTAAAATAGTTCAAGGGGGTAATAGGACTCCCGTGAAGTATGAGTGTGTAGTTGGAAATCTGACCATAGATTGGGGGGGCTTTTGGCCATTTTCTCTTCCTACTTGACATGACGAAAAAAGAGAATAATACAAAATTGTCTATTCTAGCTTTCGGCAAAAGGTTAAAACCATATTTATTATTTCGTAATCTATTGTATTATATTATACTCTCTCTGTTCAACAATAGTTGTCCACTATTGACTTGACACAATCTTTAAGAAACAATAAATAATAGCAATAATATTACTATTTTATCCTTTGACTTTATTAAATCTAATACTTTGAGAAATGTGTTAGATGACAAATAGTATTTAATAACAAGGGTAAAATAGACACAAAAGGTAAATTATCTCTTGAGTTTTTAAATTGGACAAGTATTGTTGGACATCTATTTTTAGTATAACGGACAACTATTGTTGGACAGAATGAGTATTATGTTGTATTGTATCGTACTTTATTGTTTTAATGAATATAGTGTTTGGATAGATTGTATCGTTCTCTAACGTCACACACCCATAATTTGAATGATAAACCTACAAGAAAAGTAGGAACGGGTAGAGCAACTATGAAAAGGTAGGATAAAAGATGAAATATAATTATTAAATAATAAATAAAGACAAAATGAGAAGAAATTATTAAGGTAACAACACGATCACACCAAATCAGTCGTTACAAAAATGGGTCTTTTTGTCGTTACCTAACAATGAATTTAAACGAAACGATATAATATAATTTAAGTAACAATCAAAACAAACATTATATTTAAGCTAATAATATAATACAATATAACGAGTAAAAACCATCCAAACAAAGTGTTAATCATGATTAATTTATGCATATTCTTATTTCATTAAATCACTTAATTATGATAAATTTAATTGATTTGATATAAATTACTTAACCATGATCAGAAGTTGAATTGTATTGATCATATTACTATATGAATATAGATTCTCTTTTTTTTTTAAATCACACCCATTGTTATAAACTTATATTTCCTCTGTCCAACAATAGTCGTCAACTATTGACTTTGCACACTTCTTAAGAAATTATAAATAGAAAGATAATTTTGTAATTTCACCCTTTGAATATAATAAATACAATGTCTTAAAAAATGTAATAGGGAAATGACTATAATTAATGATAAGGGTTAATTAGGAACTAAGTGTAAAATTATCCATTGATTTCATAAAGTGGACAATATTGTTGGACATCCAAAATAGTATAGTGGACAACTATTGTTAGACGGAGGGAATAGTACTTATCATGGTTAATTATACGACTATATGTCAACTTATTACTCAACCATGATTAAACCAATATAGTTTGGTATAAGCATAGAAATTGAATAAGTTTTTTCTTCTTTTTTGTCAATATAAAATAGGGAATGACATCAATAAAAATTAGCATAATTAGCATTAGTTAGGTAAAATTTTGACATTTTATACTCATCCAAAAGTAAGTGTGCAATAAATACATAAAATTAATTAAAACATATTTTTCTTTTTATTTTCCTCTTACCAATGCAACTTAATTAAGGTAGGTTCTTTAATAGGTTTTGTGGTCTTCGTTTTCAATTAAGTACAATTTCACCAATAAGATAAGAAACTCTAGCAATTCATTAATTTTCAGATAGACCCATTTACTATTTATTATTTGATTGCCAAAGCAATCTACCGAATTTATTATAAAAAATCGAGAATAATGATTTAGATTGTATATCTTCATTCAAAAGAGTTACGAAGCATAAAATTATAAAATACATTGATAGGGCATATTATGGGCGAATCTTCAAACTATTCAAGAAGTTGCAAAACTAACATACGCCAACAAAATAAAAATTCAGATAGTCAATCAACTGAACTACTAAAATTTCACTAAGAACCATTCATCATAGGGAAAAGGGCCAAAAATATCCCTAACCTATTGAAAAAAGGTTCAAAAATATCCTCCTTCCACTTTTGGTCTAAAATTACCCTCCACCGTTGTTTTTGGTTCAAAGATACCCTTTCTTCCACCTTTTGACTTAAAAGTACCCTCAACCCAAATTTAATTCTTTTAGTATTTGTTTTAAAAGAAATTTTTTTAAAATTTAAATTCTTAATATTAGTCCATTCCTAAATACTTAAAATATTTAAATCTAACCTAAAATAAAACAGAAAATTCTTATTATTAAAATAACACAATAAAATTCAAATTCTTATTCTTAAAATAGCACAATAAAATTCTTAATCTTCATTTTTATATAATAATTTTTTTATTGTACATTTTATACACTATTATTTTATATTTTAATTGATGTAATGATTTTTAATTTATTCAGATTGCTATTTTTTAATTATAGTCAAATCATCATATAAAAATTTAATTATATTAATATTTAAGATTTTATTTGATTTACTTTTTAATTAAAAAAAATTGCAGTCACTCTTGTGAAACTGATCTTTTGGTGGAAGCTAGCTTACTCTAAAGAAATTTTGAAATATGGGTCTTTAACCCTTAAAAAATTGTATTTCCTTTCTCAAAATTGACATTTTTGAACTTTTCCATTTTTTGAAATAGATAATAACCTGAGGAAAAAGGAAGTTAAAAGCAGCTAATTTGAACAAATATTTTCAATTTTACTTCCTATTGAAAGTCATTCGTACATCTTAAAAAGGTATGAAATGATAACTGAAAAATCAATTAGCAAATGTTATTTATTAAGAAGTAAATCCAAGAAAACGTTAAATATTGATATAATTAAATTTTAATATGATGATTTGAATATAATTAAAAAAACTAATCCAAATAAATTAGAAAATCATTCCACAAATTAAAACATAAAATAATAATGTGTAAACATAAAATAAAATAAAGAATATATTGTGTAAAAATGAAGAATGGGGATTTTATTGTGTTATTTTAAGATTTTCTTAAAAGAACTTTATTATGCTATTATAATAATTAGAATAATAGTTTTTGAGAATTTTATTCTTCACTTTTACACAATAAAATCTTTAATTTTTTTTACTTTAGACTTAAATATTTTAAGTATTTCGAAATGGGCTAATATTAAGAATTTAAATAAATAAAAAAATTTCTTTTAAAACAAATACTAAAAAAATTAACTAATTGGCAAAAGAATTAAATTTGGGTTGAGGGTACTTTTAGGCCAAAAGGTAAAAGGAGGAGTATCTTTGAACCAAAAACAAAGGTGGAGGGTATTTTTAGACCAAAAGGTGAAAGGAGAGTATTTTTAAAACTTTTCCAATAGATTAGGGGTATTTTTGTCCCTTTTCCCTTCATCATATATCAAGATGCATAATGTTCATAACCATACAAAAAAAAGGTGCAAAAAAAAATAAAAAGAACAGCTGTCATAGAAATATATTAATTTTTCATTAATAATAATATGAGTAACATTAAATTAAAATTTAAATAATTGTGAATTTTTTGTATATTAATTAAGTCTCACAGCAACAATAGAAAAATCCAGAGGAGTCTAGAACACAACGACCATTGTTGAAGGATCTCGAAATGCAAAATGCCAAGCACTCGTTGTTGTAAAATGCCTTTGTGCACTGAGCAAAGCAACTTTCTTTTTTTTCGTCTGTTTCAAAAAGAATTTAAAAGAATTATACACACTAAATTTTTGTAAATAATAAATATCAACATAAAATGCATTAAAATTAATAAGCAAGATAATTGGAAAAAATATTACCAAAATTCCTTGCAACAGCCAAACCAATAATAACTAGAAATACCAAGAGAAGACATGAGTAGGACTTGTACAAAGCCATTGGAGGGATTTTGATTTATAGTTGCTTGAATAATTGTAGATTTTGGGTAGTATTTATAGTGAAAAATATTATAGAGAATCCATTATTTTATGGAAAAATTATAAATTACATACTTAAATTTGTAAAGTATTTATTAAATTTCCAAATAATATTGACATTAAGTCCCTGGATAACTAGCCTTTTTACAAGATACCTTTTTGATAAACTAATTTAGTGTTTACGTTTTACACGTATGTCTATATCAATCAATAAAATTATATATAAGAAGAATAAAATTATTTTAAAATATAGCGATTGACGTTAAAGTAAATATTATATCTATTTAAATGATTTAAAAAATTCATATATGAATATTAAAATGTTATTTTAAAAATTATGAACCTCTTTTCTTTAATATTTTAAAGTTTTTTTATTTATTTACTATAATTTAAGTAAAATTTAAATTAAAAAAAATTAATTTTAAAGTCCTAAATGGTAGGACTTTTAATATAGTTCAAATTAGGAAAGATTTTAAAAGAAATTTTTTATTCAATTTTAAAGTATTAAAATTAGGATTTTTTATTTATTACAAATAAATAAAGATTTAATAACTATAAAACTTTAATTAAATTCAAGGTCCCTAAATATTATGATAGATTTAATAACTAGTTTTAGCCATCTATGTAGACTTAGAAGCTATAAATCGACAATTGTAAACTTATTGAAATAATGTAGACTTAGAAGCTATAAATCACAAACTTATTAAAACGCATTAATGAATAAAGCAAAATTTAAATAAAAATGATAATTTATAATTATAAGCATGAGGATATATAAACTTTAATACAAATTAATAAAAATTATTAGGCCATGAATGAAATGTTTACTTGTAACAATCATATAGAGGATCTCAATAAATTTTTTAGGGGTGAGGTTGGGATCTGGAGTTGTCTCGAATTTTTAAAAGACACCTTAACTATGCGGACGTCCTATTACCCCTTAAATAATTTCAAATTGATATTATTGTATCATTTTTCGATATGTCCCAGATTTTAAAAAGCAAGTATTATCACAAACCAATCATTACGTGACATGTGTTAATTTAATTTAAAATGTAATTTTTTAATTCATTTTAAGTTGTTTTATTCTTTTTTTCTTAATTTCTCTCTTTCTCTCTCTATCTCTCTCTCTCTTACTTTTTGACTTATTTTAATTTTATTACTTTAATTTTGATTTCATCTTGAATTCTAGTTCATCTTCAAGCTACCTCTCTCACCATTTTCTCTCTCTCTTTCTTTCTTTCTTTCTTTCTTTCTTTCTTTCTTCACCTCCCACCCTCACCCTCACCCCCACCCCCACGTCAAGTTGAGTCCCTCCTCCATTTTCTTTCTTTTCTTTTTTTTCTTCAGCCAAATTCCTTTTTTCAATTATTTTTTAAAAGTTATTGATAACAAAACTAATTATTTTTCTAAGAAAAATCAAAATTTTGAAGGTATCATCAATTAGTTTATCTCCTTTCGTATGACTTCAAAATTAGAAATGATAATTTTGAAATCAATGAATTCCCCAAAAATTGAAAGAGCTCGATTAAAATTCGGATAAAAAAAACTAAATGATACCCTACTAATCATCTTGAAATCTAATGGGTTTATCAAATTATTCAAAATGTAAAAAAAATAAAATAGATATAATTCAAATTGAAGAGAGTTAAACTAATAGTAGTAAAAAAGGAAGGTGTAGTTGTAGTAAAAATGGTGACATTGAAAGTGAGAAGCTTCAATGGAGATGACAATGAATTTTTGAAGAAGAAACAAGAAAGAAAAAGAAAAAATAATAAGGACAAAAAGTTAAAATAATAAGAAAATATATTTTATAACAAAATACTTGTAAAAATAAATTTATATTCGTTATTTTAGGTTATTCACGCTCTTTAAGAGAGTGCACACACTCTTTATGCCAAGTGAACAAAAAATGATGTAATAATGTGAGCTCTAGATTGTTTAGGGGGGTAATAGGACGCCCACATAGTTAAGATGTCTTTTTGAAAATCCGAAACAACTTCAGGTGTCACTTTATGTTTTTTCTCAAAAAAAAATGTGGGGCTATTTTATGCCAAATTTTAGTTTATGTTATATTGTCAGTACAAAATTCCTAAAAATTTGTATTTGAGCTATTAGATTAAAAAAAAAGTTATGATGACAAAATTCCCAACTTTTCCTAACATGATTTTATTTTACTTTCTATCTTTTGTGATGCATCTTGTTTAAAATATATTTTTCTTTCAACATATATTTTAGGACTTCTTATCATATATTTTTCTCTTAACATGTATTTTAGGACTCCTCCATTTTTAAAAGTATATGTTTTAGGACTTCTTTAATTTGAAATGTTATAAAGATAATTAAATATAATTTGAACAAAATAGTAAATAATTATTTGATCTATTAGAAAGTCTTATAACGAAGGACAAAAATACAAGTTTTTAAAGGACCTTCATATTTTTAATATAGTATAGATTAATCTCGGAAAAATAAATATCTTTATAGTAAATAAAAAAATACTCCATAAAATATCTCTTCTTTTTTAAAAAAATAAAATTTTGAGCTTGGGATGATATTTTTTTTAAAAAAAACATATAATTTTGCTTTATGAGAAAAATCTTTTACAGTTTATAGCCAAATTCTTAATCAGGGGAATTATGGACCAAAAGAAGTTGACATAAATTTTTTTTGATTGTTTTCAAATAATAGTTTATCAACGACATTTTACTTTTTTCTTATGATACAGATTATAGGGAGCAAATATTCATGTTAGAAAATTTTTGAAGGAGTGGACATGAAAATGTAAGATTTATTTAATTTATATGATATTTTTTTTTTTATAGTTTTTTTAGTATAACCAAGTTTTAGAGTTTCATTAATTTGAATTCGTGCTGAAAAATTTACTTTGAATTTAAATATTTTTGTCACAGATGACTTCCTTTTTTGTGCTTGAACTAATCAATCCAAAATTAAAAATTAAAAAAAAAAGGTATCAAACCAAATCTTATATAGTAAGAAAATGAGAAGGGGACATAATTAAGTACATAACCAAATGGTACTTATATAGTAAACTTCTCAATATTTTACAAAATCGCTTGTCGACAAAACTAATTGAGCCGGTTTGAATTGACTATTTAAACACTTTAAAAGTGCTTAAAAGTAATTTTAGCTTTAAAATACTTAAAATAAGTTAATTCAAATAGGCGAATACTTTTCTTGATGTCTCTTAATGTCAATTAACTTTATATTTGGGTTCATTATAGACTTTTAATGGTACTTTTTTTCAATTCCTTTTGAACTTTTAATAGTATTTAAATAAAGAATTCTTTTCAATTCTAAAATTGAACATCCACCACATAAGTCATTTTTGCGTTTCTATCGGAAATTTCTTTTTATTCCATATAGCCTTGTAGCTTTCTTTGTTCATTAATTAGTAATCTCTTTTCAATTTCCTGTAAACTTCCTTGAAAAGGATGTTAGGAAGACCAAGAAAAATAGAAAGAATATATTTTTCAGATCATTGGTTATTTGTAACTTATTAAATTGATACATGCAGATACCAAAAATATGTCTTTTTAAAAAAAAATTGGACATGTAATAATGAGAATCTCCCAGCTGTATATTTTTTATAAATTCACATCGAGTTATATTAATCACCATTGAGCGTACTTTGACCGGTATAGCATGAGTAGGATTGGACATTGCCCATTTATTCATTCAGCTTATTTTGATCCATCCCCATATATGTAGCTATCATCTTTTTTTTTTCTTTTTCTTATTCGCGTTCGAATTTGACTATTCTGGATTTGCATCACGTAGGGCCTCATTCAAGGGGAATGCGCTCTCCATCAAAGATTTTTTCAAGCAGCCTCATCCGCTAATTGAACCCGAAATCTCCAATTAAGAAAAAAACAATCTCATCCGCTACACTACATCTGTTTGTGGTCACCTTTGAGTTACTTATTAATGCTCACTGCTGATTATGTTGAATGTTAAACTTAATTGTTTTACACATACTTAGATAAAAATTAAGCTTATAGTACTCTCTTAGACAATTTCCTAATTGAGAAATATGGGTCTTATCATGATTCATGGAATAAATAAAGATAATCTCGAGATAGAATGTGAGATTATTTAATACTATGGTTGATTAGATTTTTGACAAATCATTGGATTTTTTATATTAAACAAAAGGGGGATAGGAGAAGAAATTACGAGAAGTTAATTATACAATGGAGAATCAAACCTTCACAAATAAGGTGAAAGTTTAGATAGTCAACTAGTTAAAGTATTCAAATTTCAGCAAAAACCACTGATCATATATCAAGATACACAATATTCGTGACCATAGAACAAAAATAAGTGAAAAAAAAGAAGAAGAACTGATATCATAGAAAGATACTATTAATTTTTCATTAATAGTATTCTGCGTGATATTAATTTAAATTGAAATAAGAAGTAAATTTTCTGTCTATTAATTAAGTCTTGCAGCAACAACTGAATATTCCAGACGATTGATCTAGAACGCAAGAGCCATCATTAAAGGATCTCCTTATGCAAAACGCTAAGCATTCGTTGTTGAAAAATGTCTTTGTGCACAAATCATAACAAGTTACACTTTGTTCATCTGTTTCAAAAAAATAAATTTAAAACTCCCTCTGTCCAACAATAGTTATCCACTATACTAAAAATAGTTGTCCAACAATTCTTGTCAAATTTAGAAAATCAAGAGATAATTTACCTTTTATGTCTATTTTACCCTTGCTATTAAATATTCCCTCTGTTTCACAAAGAATGACCTAGTTTGACTTGGCACGGACTTTAAGAAAATAAAGAAAACTTTTCAATCTTGTGATCCTAAATTAAAGTTATGTCAAATGTATCAAACTGACCTTTAATCTTGTGGCCTTAAACATGCCATGTGGAAAGTTGAAATTAAAATGTTGCCAAAAAAGGAAAGGGATCATTCTTTTTGAAATATACTAAAAAGGAAATGAGGACATTCTTTTTGAAACGAAGGGAGTACTATTTATCATCTAACACATTTTTCAAAACATTAAATTTAATAAAGTCAAAGGACATTATTTATTGTTTCTTAAGGTGTGTGCCAAGTCAATAGTAGACAACTATTGTTGAACAGAGAGAATAATAAATACAATGTCTTGAAAAATGTAATAGGAAAATGACTATAATTAATGATAAGGATAAATTAGGAACTAAGTGTAAAATTATCCATTGATTTCATAAAGTGGACAAGTATTGTTGGATATCCAAAAATAGTATAGTGAACAACTATTGTTGGACGGAAGGAGCATATTCAAAGAGTGATATAATAAAATTACCTTTCTATTTATAGTTTCTTAAGAAGTGTGCAAAGTAATAATGGACAACTATTGTTGGACATAGGGATACTTTTTGAAGATCTCAAAACCCATTGTAAAACATTTTCAAAAATTATGAAACATAGTTTCAAAAAGCTGCTAATATAAGATAAGATGATATCAATCAATTATGTAAAACACGAATTTAACTATTTGAATATATCTCAATAACAAATCTAAAATAGTTATTCAAAACAATATCTTATTAATTAATTAATGAAGAATAACAAGAGAGGAAACAAAAATTATGAAACTACTCAGATAAGATGATATAATCAGTTATAATAAATACAAGTTAAACTACTCCATTTAAATATATTCCAAAACATATCTAAAATATTCAAACCCAAGACAACACCTTATTAAATTCTATAAATTAGCAGTAGAATGGTAGGTGAGGTTGAAGGCTGATGAGAAGGAATAGCTTGACTTGAAACTTCCTTGAGGCAGAGGTAGCTGGAATGTGAGCTTACTATAGGGCCAACATATTGCTTAAATCAAACGCTAATTTTTTCTTTTATTCTTGCCTAGATGTTGACATTGCTTTAAATTGAATGAGGAATTGTCTTGGTTCACTAGTCAAGTCCACTTGCTCCTTCACTCTTGACCTTATGGTAGGGCTTTTTAAAATCGAATCGAAATTCATAATTTGAACAAAAAAAAGTCATTCATTTATTGTTAATGGATTATTGGTTTAGCACTTTCACTAATAATTTTGATTTTTTTCTTTTATATTGCACTATTGATTCTTAACGATTTGAGATTTTTTTTAACGGGATAATCGATTACTTGATAGTAAATCAATAACTTATATTTGTACCATTTGATATATAAAGTCCTTAACATATGATTTAGTTTAAGACTTTTATTCCGACTGTCTCAAACTCTTGGACCTTGATTACTATATAAGGAGTCAATGTTTGCTTTTAAACAAGATGCAATTTGACAACTCATATGCGTTGTTCATTTTATTTGTCACCTTGTTTTAAAGTGATTTTCAATGATTTTCTGTTGTATGAAATCTTAATGGTTAAGCTGATAACCGTTGGAAAACTATATGCACAGCAGAAGCATACTAGAATCATACTGATTACATGAATAATAGATAACCCATATGTTTATGCTAGAGCACATACAATCATGCTTGAACACATAAATTTTCTAAAATTTAATTCAAGAATTACCTCTTGAAGCGTGAGCAAATACCTTCAAGTGAATCCTCGAGTTAGACAGCAGTGAGCAGATACCTTCAAGCGAATCCTCGAGTTAGACAGCAGTTCCATGGTCTTCTACAGTGATTCCAAGTTCACATCTGAACTCTCTCAATACTTGGGTGGGCAAATATCGAATAGAATACTTTTCTTCCTTTCTAGGTTAGGAGAATCCCTATTTATAGAGTTTTCCTCCCAGTCAAAAAAGGCCAGTTTTCTTATTCTTCCTTTCCCTTGTAGAAATAGGATTCTAAGTCCTAGTTAAATATGGGCACTTCTAAGTTCTAGTTAAATATGGGCACTGTAGGGACCATAGAATTAATTACTGAGGATCCCTATTATGGAAATAATTTCATAAATTAATTTGAATTATTCTTACCATAATAAATTACAAATCATTCCACTAGAAATTCGTAATTGGACTCCTCTGATCTATTTATATTTCGAAATTCCTCATTTAACACTTATGTAATTTCCATGTTAAGATTACAGATACTAATCAATAAATTAAATTACTGACGAATTTAATTCAATGATTAATTTCCTTTAGAGCACTGCTTAATTTATTTCATGTGTCGGATTCATAAATCCACTTGCAAGATTTGACACGATGAAAACTTGTAAGCTTCCCAAAAAAAGCATATCATCAATCTCTATATCGAGACATAGATTCCATCAACTAACTTATTATTTCACCAATATATATTATTATTATCCAATCTATCAATCATATTGACCCATCTCATAATCTCACCTTTTAATAAATCAAAATGATAATTAATATACACAGATCATAATAGTTATATCAGGATTGAGAATATAAGTACATTTAACACTTTAGAGAATATGCTTTTGTTAATCAGTCTAAAACAACTATCTCTACTTGGTCCCGTTCAATACATACAAAATGCACTAGCACAAGAAGTTGGAACTATACCGTTGCCATAATCTAGATAAATTATATATAATCTTGTGCTACAATCCTACCGATGTCATGTCCAATTTCTCTCTTAGATTGTGAAAAAAATACTTTATACTTATAAGAACTGATGATTTAATCCTCTGTGTATAAGTTAAAACTCTATACACTAAATCATCTACTATATAAGTAAACATACACCATAAATGAATATATGATCTATTAAAATTGAATAAATAATTATTCTATAATAAATATTATATCTAAACACATGGTTAATAGTATATATCCCAACAATAACGATCATAATTGATAAACTGATAAGTCGATATCTTAATATTTCTATAAGGGTTTAATATGTCTACAAATCGATAAGTGATAAGTTGACAGGTAAATTTCAAAATTGAACCGACTGATACACACAAATCGATAAGTGATAAGTTGACAGGTAAATTTCAAAATTGAACCGACTGATACACTGACCTACCTTATAGGCAGATAAGATAACTTGACATGACTTTTTTATATATCTTAGGTGTGAGAAATCTCTAATAAAAATAACATAAAACGGATTACAAAACCATTTAATTTCTTCCCTAATTTCTGCACTTATAATTGCAATACTACAATGAATTTAATATTGAACCGATCAAATTTAAATTTTGTATTTGGTGTGGTAGACTCCCAAGTCTCTTTGTCATCCTCCTCACTTGTTAACGTAACTACTCAATTGACCTTTTGTTCTTCTTTCTCAACCAAGCCACACGTTTATGTACTCACCTAACTTTCTCCATCCTACTTTCAATTGTATTTATATCACCTTCCCTTCTTCCCTTTATACCAATCTCTCTTTGTTTTCTTCACTAACTCATAAATTTTCTTCTTTTCAACTTTTTTTCTCATAAAAAAAGCTACCAGAAATGGTGAGTGTAGCTACAGTTGATGCCCAAAAAGCAGAGGTATTATCTTCTGTAATTTCTTCGAATCAAAATCAATCTTCGGAAGAGTTACATGTTTTTAGATCAAAATTAGCAGATATATCAATTTCCAACAACATACCTCTCCATGTCTACTTGTTCGAAAGGCTATCGGAGTTTGAAGAAAGGACATGTCTTATAGCAGGCAACAGTGGAGAAACATTCACTTTTGGTGAAACGCATCTCCTCTGCCAGAAAATTGCTGCTGGTTTAACAAACGTAGGGATCAAAAAGGGAGATGTGATCATGACTTTTCTACAGAATTGTTCGGAATTTGTGTTTACTTTTCTCGCATCTTCGATGATTGGAGCTGTTATCACTACGGCAAATCCATTCTACACAAAATCAGAAGCGTTTAAGCAGTTGAAAGCTTCTAATGCGAAATTAATAGTTACTCAATCGCAGTATGTGGATAAATTCCGCGATCCCGCGGAAAACGACCCGAAGATCGGGGAGGATTTTTCGGTCGTTACAGTTGATGATCCGCCGGAGAATTGCTTACATTTCTCTGTGCTATCGGAAGCTAAAGTAGAGGATATGCCAAAAGGAGTTGCTATCCACCCTGACGACCCCGTGGCTCTGCCGTTTTCGTCAGGGACCACGGGGTTGCCAAAAGGAGTGATACTGACTCATAAAAGTTTGATCACAGGGGTGGCTCAATTAGTCGATGGAGACAACCCAAATCTTTACTTGAAGCACGACGACGTGGTTTTGTGTGTGCTTCCTCTGTTTCATATATTCGCGTTGAATTCGGTACTTTTAGTCTCGTTAAGAGCTGGGGCTAGTGTTCTGTTGATGCAGAAATTCGAGATAGGTGCGTTGTTGGAGCTGATACAAAAGCACCGTGTGTCTGTTGCTGCTGTAGTTCCGCCCCTGGTTCTTGCATTGGCGAAAAATCCTATGGTGGATTCGTTCGATTTGAGCTCGATACGGCTCGTGCTGTCTGGGGCTGCGCCACTGGGGAAAGAGCTGGAGGAAGCACTCCATAGAAGAGTCCCGCAAGCCATATTTGGACAGGTAAAAAAAAAAAAAAACACAGTGCTCCCTGTTTTTTTTTGTTTTGTTTAGTTTTTTTGGTTTAGCTAAGCACAAAATGACACTTCTTGATTTCCAACTTTTGGCCAACAAACCATAACCAATTTAATTTCATGTTATTTGAATGATTTATTTCTCAATTGGTAAAAAGAACTAAAATTGTATTCCCTCCGTTTACTTTTCTTGTCACAATTAAACTTAACACACCCATTAAAACACAATGATTGACATGATTATTTCAACAGGCTACCCTTATTAATTAATATTTAATATTAAATATTAAAAAATAATTTGAGAAATAACTAATTAAACAATAAGGGTAAAACATGAAAATTAAATATTGTCTTTCTTGATATGTGTACAAAAGATTTAATAAATCGGAAATGCAGTTAAAGCTCCAAATATGGTGTTGGAAAGTTGTGTTTCTTCAAAATTGTCATAATATAAAAGTGATTAAGACGTAATCAACATACCAAATTACATTAACAACTAAATTTCTCACATAACTAATTTAACTAATATTTCTTCCTATTATATTTCAATTTATTTCGTCCTAATTAGAAAATTCTCTGCACGGTTGCAGTTTCTGCACGTAATTTAGTGGACATAGAATACTTTATATGTTAGCGGTAGGTAGCGTCCATTTAATACCAATATGATACAAATATATCAATTGTTAATAACATTAAATTCATTACCAACTTTATCTAGAATTTTTAAATAGGTAGCTGCCATTTAATACAAGTATGGTATTTTACTCAAAAAGTGAACGAATTTATATTGCAAATGTGTTTTTGCAATTAAAAATAATAAACTAGAAGAGCTTTTTAATTGTAAAACATAAGGTTTTTGGCCTAACATTTTCTTTTGGGAATTGGGAGGGTTAGGACGCGCAGTTTGCAAATCTATTAGGTAGTCAGGTAGAGGGTATAAAAACAGTGTGATGATGGAATTAGATACGTAAGAATTAATTATATTGAAATTAGTTATAATGATATTATTTTTTATTTATAATTTAATTTGATATATTAAAAATAATATGTATTACATGATATTTTAAAATATTATTTGTATTAAAAAATATCCTTCACTTTTTTTAGTTTTGTACACTTTTAAAGGCAATTTAATATCATTAACCATGTTTATGCATGTATTAAAAACACTTGTATTGCTAATAGCCTAATGCCATGATTTTGCTATGTATCCGATTATTAGTTGTAATAGGTTCAAAATTTGTACCAACCAAGAAATTGATAATATTAAAACTAATATATGCATCATTTTCTCTAATATGTCCTAACAAGCGATCACTTACTATACATATTTAATTATTTTTTAAAAACAATAATAGATATATTATATAGGAGTGAATATCTTAAAATGTCATTGAACTATGAAAAATTATCTAGTAAAGTCACTGAATTTTATTTTGTATCACTAAAATCACTCAACTTTACACTTTTATCTTCTAAAATCACTAAACTACTTTTATCATTAAAACAAATTTGACATGACAAATTAAAATTTATTTATGCCATGTAATCACGGATCCCACAAATAAATAAAATTGTAAAATTTATTTATTTTAATGACATGTAATCATGGATCCTACAAATAAACAAAATTATAAAAATTATTCATTTTTATGCCTTCTCTTAAACTCTATTTTTGCTATAAAATCAGTAACGTTTTTTTTTGTTGGATTATTACAGACAATCAAAATTTCATTCTTATCAACAAAATTTTAAGAAATTCTAAATCAACTTTGGAAATAAAATTAAAGAGAAATGAGCGTTAAATTCAATGGCACTGACGATAGCTGCCTCTAATGTGCACCATGTGACATAACCATGCTTTTACATCAGCAAAACACAAGTAACATTGGACCATTTCTAAAATATATATTACATACTAGGTTGTTATGAGCACCATTGTTAGCCCACAAAAAAAAAAGACAAAAATATATTGTGCCATAATAGGTGTCTCATAACCACAAAAAATTACAAAGATAATTTCTATACTTTGCTATGATTTCTAGTCTTCTTCTTCTTCACTTCAACAATATACTCCTCCATAACTCTTCTCTTAAAGAGTCTGCCTCTCTTAGAAGTATGAGATGGTCCATCAGTTTCGATACCTTCAACCACAACATCAGTTTGAATAGCTATTACCGGTTCTTAAATTGGTGCCTTGTGAATAAAAAAAAAAAAAAGAAATAAAGATATTAGTAAGAGAAATCATTCTTTTACAGATTTCATCACATTATTCCTCGAAGAAATGAAGGAATCCATTGTTTAAGAAGAATTTCAGCATCAACAACCTTAAAAAAAAATCCGAACGCCTCTTTTTGGGTGAGAAATTTTGGGAGAAATAAAGAAAAAAGTAGAAGAAGCGGTAGATTTAGGAGTAGAAATAGGGTTTTAGTCTTGTAGAAGAAGACAATTTGTATGTGAGTGGGTGGGTGGGTATACTAATAAATATATTTTGTAATTTTATTTATTTGTGGGTCATATGATTACATGACATAAAAAATATTTTATTTTGCCATGTCAGATTTATTTTAGTGACAAATATAGTTTTAATGATTTTAGAAGATAAAAGTGTAAAGTTGAGTGATTTTAGTGGTACAAAATAAAGTTCAGTGACTTTATTAAATAATTTCCCATAGTTCAACGACATTTTAAGATATTCACTCTATTATATACCTATATTTGGCACTTTATTCCTAAAGTAAAATCAGGCCAAAAATACTGGAAAAAAATATGGGAATTAATATTTTTAATATTGTAATGAACATGAATTTGCAGGGATATGGTATGACAGAGGCAGGACCAGTAGTAACAATGTGTCCAGCATTTGCAAAGCAACCATTTTCAACCAAATCCGGTTCATGTGGCTCTGTGGTTCGAAATGCAGACCTCAAGGTGGTTGACCCGGAAACTGGTGGCTCCCTAGATCGCAACCAACCCGGTGAAATTTGCATCCGCGGTTCTCAAATCATGAAAGGTCGTCACTAATTCGTTATGAATTTAACTTTTTATTCATTGATAGCATAAAAGATATATTACAAACTCAAATGATACTCCTATTAGGTAATCGGCTATAAATATTATGGAATTTATATTAAAATGTTATGTGTATGGGTTAATTAGGTTATCTGAATGATGATGAGGCTACTGCACGGACCATTGATGTCGATGGATGGCTCCACACCGGTGATATAGGATATGTAGATGACGATGATGAAATATACATTGTTGATAGAGTCAAAGAGCTCATAAAGTTTAAAGGTTTCCAGGTATATATATATATTGACAAGTGACAACGTTAAATATTTTTCATATAGTCAGTGTATAGAACTTAAACTACTTTGCTGGTTCGTTTAGGTGCCACCAGCTGAGCTTGAGTCTCTTCTAATAAGCCATCCAGATATTGCAGATGCTGCTGTTGTGCCGTAAGTACAATTAATACAATTCCATATATACTGAATCATAGAAAAGTTTGTTTTGTGTTAATTAATTAATTTGGCTCTTATATATTATAGTTTTAAAAATGTTTTAACAATTTAATTTGTGCAGGCAAAAGGATGATGCTGCAGGGGAAGTCCCGGTTGCATTTGTAGTCCGTTCGGCCCAAGGTTTTGAACTTACTGAAGAAGCTATAAAGGAATTTATTGCTAAACAGGTAATACATCAATCTTTCTGGGGGCGGATCTAGAAGAGAACCTACGAGTTCATGGTAACTTGTAAAATTTTACTAAGCATAATTTAACTTAAATTGATATGGCAGGTGGTATTCTATAAAAAATTGCACAAGGTGTATTTTATTCACGCAATTCCAAAGTCTCCATCTGGAAAGATACTGAGGAAAGAATTGAGAGCCAAGCTAGCCGCGACACCACAGTGATAATGCACTATTCAAATGACCGTCTTCGCCAAGTCCGTAATTGTTTCGAAGATCACTTATGCTAAAAGTCGTAACAGTATTGTATCAAGTCTTATATATCCAAGGACTAATTCTGTGAATGTTGATCCACTTTTTTTTTTTTAATTATTATTTTCTTCACTTTTTGTGTGAAGTCTCTGGATTCTTTGAAGGGAAAACTTTCAATTTTATAAATTCATGCACAATTATTTGTTACTCTTCCATGTACGTCAATTTATGTGAACTATTTTTATTTATTGATTGAAATTTGTTGCAAAAAGAATGATTCATTATAAATTTAAATAGTAATTTAATTTAAATTTCTCACTTTATATATATATTATTAACTAGAAGTTTCTACTGACAAGTCAATATATATTTCTCTATAAATATATAGGGTAACGTTTTTTTCTCTAATTAGGAAAGAAATAAATTCTTGTTATCTTTACCTTTCGTGGAGGCCAATTTAAACAAGCAACGTATCAATTATGCAATATGCACTATTCAATATTGACCAAAATAGAGTTGTACTTCACTTGGTCCCATCAAATTATGTTGTGTGTTGCTATGTATCCTATCATTTATTCAATGAAAAATTACATGGTGTAACTAACTTATACACTATATTTATTATTTCTTTAACGTCAAATGTTGAAGGGTCCGAAAAGAAGGGAGGGCTATGAATGACATAAGGGAAAATTATGCGTAATGGCAAACATTTAGAGTATATTATGTAATATAGCTATAGTTTCGATTATTTTTAATCTGTGTCTACAGTTTTGTGAAATTTTGCTATTCGATTTCTAAATTATATAAATTCTGAATTTGTATAATTCGGTCCCCGATTGTATAAATCTAGAATTTATGTAATTCAGTTCCTGATGCTATAAATCCAGAATTTTTATATGCTTATCCTAGTTATTTGTATACGATTTATGAAAAAATCATAATAAATTACCCTGCTTGTATATTGGCAAACGAAATATACAAATTGAATTCTGAAAAATTCCTAAATGTATAAATACAAAATTTATATATACTTACCCTGTTTATATATTAGCAAGCAAATACAAACGGGGGCAAGCGAAATATACAAACCGCAACCTTCATTTGTATATACTTACCCTGTTTGTTATTTGCAAGCGAAATATACTAACCGCAGTCTCCATATCAAACAAAACTATAGCTATGAAGCACAATTATCGAAACTATAGCTATAGAACCTTATTATGTCTCCTTATCTTTACTATTTCTGAAATTTTCTCCAATCCCTTCAAGCCTTAAAGGTAATATGGGCCTCCATCATTTATGTAGGAGCCCATTTGTATATTTACTTTTTGACCACTGAATTGAACATTAACATGTTCTCTTACCTATTGAGGGAAGGAGCCAAAAATAAAATAAAATGGTGTATTAGGCCTACCAACTTAAATTGAATATGGACAATTTTAGTGAGGGATAATCGAATTGGGACGATCGGATGGGTTAAGGGCAATAGCATACCAATAAATATATATATTAGTACCATGTTTTATTGAGCCGTTGAGATTAAATATTTCTTCTTTATGGTAAAATGAAAAGGTAGAAATTTATCATGTTTTAATAGTGATATGTATGAACGTACTGATATAGTTAATAAGATTATATTTATTTACATGAATATGATAATACTTATAAATTTCATTAATTTTGACTTGTATACTTGATAGGAGTCGTGGTAGATTACTTAGATTACAAAATGAAATTATTGTTTTCATATATATGAGTTTACAAATGAAAAAGGAGAAGACAATCATTGAAAAACCGGCTATGAATAATTGTAACCAGTTGCTATATGTCTTAAGTACCCATATGTAATTTGTAGATAAAATAATAATTGTCGAAGTACTTAGAAAAGTATGGAAAGAGTGGTGCATAATGGTTGATCAAGATTCATACACTATTAAATGCAAAATATATGGTATAAAATACTATTCAAGAAGATGCTAATATCATGAGAAAGATATGCCATACATTAATGAACCATTTCGAAGATATTAAATTTGTATATTTTCCTCGAACATAAAATGTATTACTCATAATTTAACTAAATTTTTATTTTCCTCTTATCCTATAATTGCTTGTAATTCTCCCTTTATTGAATTATATAAATGGTGCAATAATATTTTACTAACATTTAGAACATATTTCTTCTGTCCAACAATACTTGTCCACTATTGACTTTACACACTTCTTAAAAAACTATAAATAAAAGGATAATTCACTATATCACCCTTTCAATATAATAAATACATTGTCTTGAAAAATAATAGGAAAATGACTATAATTAATGATTAAGAGTAAACTAGAAACTAAGTGTAAAATTATTGATTAATTTCATGACATGTATTGTTGGACATCTCAAAATAATATAGTGGATAACTATTGTTGGACGGGAGAAAGTATTATGAAGTCCTTGATTACGGAAAAAAAAAACTCACCCCTCCAAAACCCGAAAAGAAACCCCTAATCCCCGGTTCATTAATACTAGTCCGGTTCAGACTATTTACAAAGAAAGAAAGGCCCAAAACCGCCATTTCACCCAATAAATCTCAAACCCTACATAAACCCTGAACCTTACAGACATTTCATGGCTTCTTCCTTCTACATCTTTTCTTCTACATCAAGCCAAACTCACTGAAGAAAAATCCCTAGAGTTCATCTCATTGCCCACAATTTCAATACGGAAATGGGGAAAACCTATGCAGCAGGGCTATTTGCAGCCCTAGCTTCTGCCAAATTTGGTACAGAAACTGTTTATGCCGATGGTAGTTTCAATTTCTCTCCGTTTTCCACTTCTTCTTCTACTAATAAGGCACCAAGTGCTCCTGCTGATGTTCCTCAGCCACCTCAGACGGCAGCGGAAGCTCCTGAAAAGCCAAAGGTTCGAAATGATAATCCGAGGACTACTTCAGCTGGTTTTGATCCAGTGGCATTGGAGAGAGGGGCCAAGGCGTTGAGGGAGATTAATAGTTCCAAAAGTGCCAAACAGGTATGGATACCGAGTTAATTTTCTAGTTTTATTATTAGGAACATAATTGAAATGTCTCAATTTGTTTGGTTGCTACTATTTGGGGAATCAATTAGCTGGAAAATTTATTAACTATCAAAATTAAAGGATTTGTCTATTGTTATGTAGTTTAAGTTTTATTTCAGAAAAATTAAGGAACTGCTATATGGTGTTCACACTGAATATAAGACTCCATGATTCACAACCTTGCCATTTTTCTATATTGTATTTTGGCAATGGAGGTGTGTCAAAGTGAGAAAAGAGCTCTGGTTGAGATTGAATTTTGTAAATGACATTTTATGGTGTTAATTTTCTGTTTTTATGAGATATTTCATGGTTGGTTGAGAGGTATTTTGTGGTATTCTTGATTAACTTATCTTCTATGGAAGGCAAAGGTTTTATCTTTTGACTTTGTTTTCCAAATTTCTGGTGTTCTATGGTGTGGAAGATATTAAATCTGAGCCCTTTGTTGTAGGTTTTTGATGTGATTAAAAAGCAAGAAGAGACAAGGCAAGCAGAGTTAACTGCAAAAATGCAAGAGTTTAAAGCACTGCAAGCTCAAGCTGAGACGGTAAGATTGATTTTCTATGGTGAACTGATGCTTGTGTATTAACTCATTAAGAAAGAAAGTTCCTTTTATTTGTTTTTGTTGATAGATATAGAAAATTTCCCTTTTGATGAATCCGTAATCAGAAGTATGAGCTTGCAAATAGTTGTTGTAACTTACACTGTTATTTCATTTCATAATTTCACAATTTGTTTTTGATTTTAATCTCTGTTGTTTAATTAGGATATTCCATGTGTAATGTCCCTTGTTTTTTTAATTATGCTATAAATCCTAATCAAGCATTACTATTGGTATTAAAAGTGGACTAGAAATTTTCATTGGCCACAGGGGACATGATTATGTATTTCCATGTGCAAGCTAATCCAAATGCAAATAGCCCAATTATCTTACCTTAAAACTTCTATTAGGGAAGTTCTTGAAGATAATTAAGCCATGCATTCCAACTAATTTCCATTCAAACTGCCTCTGGAAATAGATCTGGAGTGTGGCCTGCTGAATACTTAGGTTTTTCCGTCTCTGAGTGCGTAATGAGAAAAAAGAAGCATTTGTTTGAATCATGTCAGGGGATTTGAAAAATGTTCGACATTTGTATTTGTTGATAATTATTTTTTGTTCTAAACGGGTGGCTCCATTATCCACCGAGTTTCGAACCTTATGCTACTGGCCCTCTGGATTTCTTGTTCATAAAAAATAATTATTTGTTCACTAAACAATCTGAAGGAAACCTTTTTTGTTGTTCACTAATCTTATCAGTGCACCACGTTTTACTTTTCTTGTTTGTAATATCAAAATATGAACTTTACTATTTATGTACCAATGAGGAAAAAATATGTGATTAACTTTCTTTCTTTTAACAGGAAAGACAAAGGGTTGTATACGATGAACAGAAGAAACTAGCTCAGCAACAGGCACAAATCAAGTCACAGATGGCTCGATATGAAGATGAATTAGCAAGGAAACGGATGCAGGCATGTAAAGTTCTTCTTAATGTCATGGTGAGAGGGATATTGCTATTAACTGATAAAGCTGATTTCTCCTTGCATTCTGCAGGCAGAAAATGAGCATCACAGAGCTAGAAATCAGGAGTTGGTAAAAATGCAAGAGGAATCATCTATGAGACAAGAGGCAGCTAGACGAGCAACAGAAGAACAAATCCAAGCGCAGCGCCGACAGACAGAGAGAGAAAAGGCAGAGATAGAACGTGAAACTATTAGAGTGAGAGCAATGGCAGAAGCCGAGGGGAGAGCACATGAAGCAAAGCTGGCTGAGGATGTTAACAGAAGAATACTAGTAGACCGTGCAAATGCTGAAAGGGAGAAGTGGATTGCCGCGATTAACACGACTTTTGAGCACATTGGAGGTTCTTCTCTAATGACCATCTTAAAGCTTTCATTATATGGGTATCCATGTGTAAAGTTATGGATCATACCCCTCTATTTCGTTCATGTTATTAATATTGTCTTGCGTAATACGTACTTATCTTGTTGCACAGTTAGCTTCATGTTATTTTCATATTTGAAGCAACTTTATTTTTAGTTGTAATCATTGCATCTCCTTGATGCCTCTCTAATACAATTTAATTACTTCACCAAAAAAAATACGTACTTATCTTGTTTTGATGTTGAATTTTTTTCGTCTGAACTTGCCTTTCATGCCAATGGTTTGTGCTTGTAATTTTTTGCTGAAGAGACTTGGGAAACAGAAACAGGAAAAGATTTGAATCTATATTTGTTTTTTAAGTATTGTGGAGTAATATTTGTTTGCTGGTGTCAGAAACAATTAATGAGTTATTAATTTAGATATTTTTTGTGCTCATTTTATTTTTAACCTTTTCAATGAGTGTAGCAGAAAAAAATTAAATACACCATACACATTTTCTGGACTCCTTACATATTTATAAATGCTCCATTCTTCTGATGCTTGGCACGCCCCTAGCGACTACAATTAGTGCTGATACTTGAGTGGTGGATTAGAACTTTGCAAAAGATAAATTGCATTATGTAACATTTTTCTCTATAAAAAGGGTAATAAAGCACACATATTTATGCCATATGTACACATTGTAGCTAGACTTGCATTTCTGGCTACTCCTAATGCAAAATAAATATGATCTTTCTGACGTGAAGATATCCATTTATGTAGGTGGTTTCCGTGCAATACTAACAGATCAAAATAAGCTTGTTGTGGCTGTTGGTGGTGTGACAGCTCTTGCGGCTGGAATATACACAACAAGGTATTAAATATATTTTCAAAATAGCAACCACGTCATGCTAAATGTTGTGATGTGAATTTTCTTATGAACATTAGTTGTGAGATTTAGGCATTTTTCTTTTCCTCTTTCATAAACCACATGCACAGACATCAGATACTTTGACCCTACTTTTTTTTAAAAATGACGTAAGAGAAATTCAATGATGGCATCAAGAAGATGCAATGATTACAAAAGCTAGTGAAAACACAAAATACTATCATCTTTAAATACGATATATAGCTAAGCTGATGCTCAAGAGCTGATAAAGTTCAAAAAATTAAGGGGGCAATTTGCAGGAGATGGTTCTGCCAACTTCTTTGACCATGCTCCTTTGTTTATTTTATAGTTTCTAAGTTGGTCAAATATTTTCAAGGAGCTTTTCTTTGGGGGTGGCTGGAGTAAGGAGTGGTGGTGTTTTAATTTTTAATCACATTGATCAGTCCTTTACTTCTCCATTATTTTAGTTGTGGCTTATGATGCCCCGGTGGGATTGATGCTTTCCGCTAGCTGTTTGAATCCGTTGTGGTTATTGGCCTATGTCTTTGTTCATTCTCTAGTTTGAGCATCATTATACTCAACCCACCTTGATGCCAACTTCTACATATTTCCATCATTTTAGCCATGCAGAATTCATATGATAATTAGCTACTGGTATAATTGTCTTGTTTGACTGCTGCCTCTATCGATAATCCACTTGTTTATTTAAAATGGCTAATACCAACAAAGAAGTTGATCGATTTGGAATAGGCGGTGGTAAACTATAAATTTTTGGTTATCCTCTTGGATCCTGTGGTTGTTCTTGAATGTACTTTTCCAGCACTACTTGTTTTCCCTGGTGTGTCTAGTATGGTTGATGCAAGCTTGCTATCTGGATTGCAGGGAAGGTGCAAGAGTTGTTTGGAGTTATGTGGACAGAATATTGGGACAGCCATCATTGATCAGAGAGTCATCTAGGGGTAAATATCCCTGGTCGGGCTTCTTCTCCCGAGCCATGAGCACTCTCAAAGGTGCTAATGGAGGTTCCACCAAATCTGAGAAAGGGTTTGGTGATGTCATTCTTCACCCATCTCTTGAAAAAAGGATTCAGCAGTTAGCCAGTGCAACTGCTAATACCAAATCTCATCAAGCTCCATTTCGCAACATGCTCTTTTATGGCCCTCCAGGAACAGGGAAGACAATGGTTGCTAGAGAGCTTGCTCGCAGATCTGTAAGACCTTTCTTCCCCTTTCAACTTATGAGTAGTGATCTTTACTTATTTATATTGATATGTGTTTCATGCAAAATTGTTAAGTATTGCATATGGGTTAGGAAGCCTGTTGAATGTTGATACAATTTATAAGAAAGCATTGAGTTGCCATGGAAGCAGGCATATGTCTACCATCTTATGAAGTCGACACAAAGTGCCTGAAAAAAACAAAAAAAAATGATGCAAAGTCTCACTGTTCTGAAATTAAAGACACTCATCAAGAAGTTCTATAAGGGAATACTCTCAAGAGAGAGATGATATATGACTCCATCAATGAAATATCTATAAATTGATAGTTCTGACTTTGTTTTGGTGGTCAATAATATGCTTGAATCTGTTGTCAGGGACTTGACTACGCATTGATGACGGGTGGTGATGTTGCGCCGTTGGGATCGCAGGCTGTCACCAAAATACATCAGTTATTTGACTGGTCCAAAAAGTCCAAAAAGGGTTTATTACTTTTTATTGACGAAGCAGATGCATTTTTGTGCGAGTAAGACTTTTCCTCAGCATTGCTACCTCTGGCTGATCTAGATCCTTAATAAAATATCTGCATGGTAGGTTTATACTATTTAATTGGGTTGCTGTACAAAGACGTCTACTTCGTTCAATGAAGTAATTAGTATAATCTTGTTCGGGAATTTTCTGGAGTCCTTTGTGGCTTCAAGATGTTCTGGAAGAATTTGTTTTTAAATACTGGGAGTTGCAAGGCACTGAAAAAAATCAGGAGAGATAGTCATGCCTCAATGGTGATTGCATTACTGAGTCCTTGTTCTCCTTTGAGGGAGAACTTGCTGAAGTTAAAGGGAAAATTCTGACCTCATATAAATGTCATCAAATTAATAATGCCACATTGCTACTAGATTAACCAGTTATATCATCTTCATTTTCTGATATTATATGGCTTGCTCGATTTTCACTTTATCATGTAAAGATGATTGGCGTGTAGAATTTGGTTGTACAGCTATTTGATCTATGAGTCGTACCATTTCATGTCAATTTCAGGCGAAATAAAACCTACATGAGTGAAGCTCAGAGGAGTGCGCTCAATGCACTCCTTTTCCGCACTGGTGATCAGTCAAAAGATATAGTCCTCGCCTTAGCTACAAATCGGCCTGGTGATCTTGATTCAGCTGTTGCAGACCGTATTGATGAAGTTATCGAATTCCCTTTGCCTGGTGAAGATGAGCGCTTCAAGCTGATCAAACTGTATCTGGAGAAATATATAGCTCAAGCCGGGGAAAGGAAACCTGGCTTGTTTTCAAACTTATTCAAGAAGCAGCAGCAGAAAATAGAGATAAAAGGTTTGACAGATGATATTCTGAGAGAAGCTGCAGCCAGGACGGAGGGATTTTCAGGCAGAGAGGTCGCTAAAATGATGGCTAGCGTTCAAGCTGCTGTATACGGGAGTGAGGACTGTGTATTAGACGCTAACTTGTTTCGTGAAGTGGTAGATTATAAAGTTGCAGAACATCAGCAGAGGAGGAAATTAGCTGCAGCTGAGGGCGACAAGTGAAGAAGTTTTTTCATTTTTGTCAAAGAAATTGATCAAGGGTGCCTTCTCAGAAAATTATTACTGACAAATTCTTTTCAACGGATGGTTTATTCTTTTTCCAATTATTTGGGAAATTTTGGCTTCTTACGAGTTAACAGTTTCATTATATGGTTACTCATAGCCTAGGCATGTTGTGTTATCTCATGTTTTTAATGGCCACTCGTGTATGCAGCGCATGGAATAAAAGTATTAAAAGGCTGAAAATTATCATCACTAAAGAGTATTCTTTGAATAGAATCATTTGCAGGCTTTACTTAAAGGTTTCATCATAGCTCATCCTCATTGTATTCTCAACCATAGAATGTGCAAATATTACGACACTTCTGATGGATTGCTATATTCTCAAGCTTCTGAATTGTGATTACTTATAGGAATTTTGAGTGTTTGCAAGACATGTTTGTACAAAAATATATAGGGCGACGCACGTGCATAGTGTTGAGCACATTTGGAGCATACAATCTGGATGCTTGAGGTGTAGGCCTCGCGAAACAAGCATTTCCTCCATCTGCCCCAAGATCTTTTTCGAGTGTCTTGCCTCAAGGCGAGTTTCAAATTTGCCTTTTAAGCATATAATCTATTTCATGTTGAAAATCTTTGGCAGCTAACATAAATTTAACCAGGCAACAGCTTGTGTTATGTATGTGCAAAAGAGAGAAATGAACTTGTCAAAAGCATCTGCATGCCAGTTCTAAGAAAATGGATCACACGGAACCTAATCCTTATTACGAGAGGCAAAACATGCCGCATCAGTAGTGCAGAAGGAACACAATAATCAGAGTTGCTTGCATATAAAATGAAGACTTCTTAATTCAGGAATTCTCATAGTGCAGTCCTAATGGTGATGATCTTGAACAAAGCGCAAACCACAATACTTGCATATAGCTGGCTCGGGCAGATCAAGGCATATATACTCAATTGGATGTCCAAGAGCAGGTGAGTCTGTTTCAGAAGAAAAAAAATAGTACTTTCAGGCAGATTGATTCTTAATGGAAGCAGTATAATTCGTAAGCAACTCACTAACTCGCAAAAGAAATGAGAGCACGATATGTTATTCAAATTACCTCCTTCGCAGGCAGCAATCCTTCCCTCAACCTTGATAGGTGGGACCTCACTGATCAATTCCATGGGAGATTTCTTGCTAGTATCCTACCATTAAGCACCACACAACAGTCAGGAAAAGAGACAGTACTTCATGGGGAGAAAATTCTTGCTGTAATTGTGGATTAAAAGTTCCATGGTAGAGACAACAGCAACAACAAGGACATCATATCTTGGTCTAATGTTGAGACCTTATTGTTCATCTAGCTATATCTGATCAAGCTTATTGTTTCACTGGCTTGACACTGATTAATATGGAGAAGTTTCTTTACGCAATTTTGGTTCAAAGGAGGTATGGTAGAAACAACAGCAAAAAACAAGGACTTCATATCTTGGAATATCCTAGATCCCTTATTGTTCCACTGCTTTTTTTTTCCTTATCAAAGCTTATTGTTCCCCTGGCTTGACATTTCTATAAAGTGGTCGCCTGTTTACATAATTTCTGACAAGCTCGCGGAAGTGTGTGCTTTACATATGAATTTTTTTTTTTTTTTAAACAGGTAACTTTGTGCTTTACATATGACTCACATCCAAAAATTGACGAAATAATGAATTTTCTACCACGCAAATGGTCAAAGAACTCGGTGGTGCAACCCATGGTAAGACTACTAGAGAAGAATCCTCGGAAAAAGAAAAATTAAAGTTTGGATTGGGAATGAAGGGGGAAAATGGATTACTACTGGGGCCACAAGCATGGGAGGACAGCTCACAAGCTACTCAAGCAATCTAGAGCTTGCTTAGTTTGACTAGCATTCAGTGTTATCAAAAGCAAAAAGCATAAAAAAGCTCTAAGGTTTGTAGGGGTTTTAAGCGCAAAGCGCAAATAAAGTGTGAGTGTTAATGAGAAAAGGCGCAAAGGGTGAAAAATACAAATGTATATGTTTAGTCCAACACCAATAATTATACACATGAATGACAAATATATGATTAAAGAAATTGAAAAAGAAAAAATTATGATGAAGTGAAATATCAATTATTTCGTATCGCTCATTGGCAAGGAAAAGTATGCGTTAGAACCTTGATGGCGGAACTCAAGCGCACATTAAGCAAGGCGAAGTGCTCAAGACGTTTTGAGTCTCGCTTCAGGGCTTAAGCGCGCCTTTGACAACACTGCTAGCATTTTGTTAAGCTCAATACCATACTCGTGAGCCCCTTTAATTTTTTTCCTCCCAGATAATTGAAGCTTAAATACATCTTTCTTGAAAACTTGAAGCTTAAATACATCTTGTCTAACTAGAACCATTAAATATCTTCCTACTACTTCTTTTTCATATATATGATAAATACACACACCAATAAATCCATTTTTTAAAAATAAGTACACGCTACTAAATCTACTTTCAGTTGACACATGTTTTACTTCTCCCCTCCATCTGTCTTTCTAGTCCTGTCAGTCCAATCTCCGATCAGTCCCTTCTTGCCATCTACAATCATGTGTTCTCTCTATCTTTTATTCAAAGTCTCCAATATTTCTTCTTTTGTCTCTCCCACTCCATTTCCTATCTCAATCTCATCTTTCCTTTCCCATAATTTTGATAAGGACTGCAATTTCAGCTTCCATTTTTCTACATGCAAGCAATACAAAATTCAGGAAGTGCACAAAACCAGATGAGAAATGTTGAAAGTTGAGTTGCAAAGGTTCTCATTCGAATGGTTAAAATTGGAAATGGCTAATGATATCTCAAATCAAACTGTTCAATCTCAAGCCTCTCAGTTGCTAGATTGGGTCAATCTTAAGCAACATGATCTTAGGCTAGCCTATCCCAAGCGTGGACCTGACAAAGTCAAGCTTGTCCACAGATTTGGCTTGCTCAGCTTGCCAGCATCCATGTATATCAAAGTGCACAGAAACCTGTGGTCTTTTGGGAAGCGTATGATCCAAACTTAACTCATTAGACTTTCATAATCTTATGTTTAGCAAACATAACGCATCAGATGTTAGTAACTGAAGGGCACAACAGACGCAGACGAACTAATTAGGGAGAGAAACCATTTTAAGTGTTCATCCAACAGCTACCTATATAGCATCTGTCCCAGTTTATATGTTCTATTTTTGTTTGGTAACTATACAGTGAGAGTCAAAGTAGTGCTGCATTAAAGAGAAAAATGACCTAATAGTGGAGAAAAAGATGTAAAGAATAAGAAATGGTCCAAATACCTTCATAAAAAAGTACCCTCATAAAAATAGAACAAAGAAATGTGCGAACAGGAAGAATAGGAGGACTGCCAACAGTTTACTGGGGACGCCATTGGGGGTCAAGAGCAGACCAAAAGCGATACAGAATGGTGTCTTAGAGAGATGTGAAAGCCGGCAAACTAAGAGCCAACATATATCTATGAGAGGTAGATTAATTCTGATTAACACTCTACTAAATGCAATGCCTACTTATATAATGTCTTTATTTTCAGTTCCTGTAAATGTAGTGAAGAGAATAGATGCACTAAGAAGGACCTTCTTTTGGCAAGGTAACAGTGACCAAAAAAAAAAGAGAACTCGTGTGGTCAAATGGAGTACTCTCATACCAATAAGAAGCAAGGGGGAATTGGAAATAAGAATTTGAGAGTTCAAAATAAAAGTTTGACGACTGAGTGGTTGTGGAGGTTTGTTGCAGAAGACGAATCACTATGGAAAGATGTAATCAGAGAAAAGTATGGGATAAAAGTGAAATGGACAACCAAGTCTGTGAATGGTCCTTATAGACTGTCTTTGGAAGTCTATCAGAAATCTACTCTAAATTCATGAACAAATCCAGCTTCAAAGTAGGAAATGGAATGAAGATATCTTTTTGGGAAGATCATTGGCTTGGTCAAGGATCACTGAAACAACTTTTTCCTGATTTTCACAATCTGAGTCAGCAACAAGAAGCAGCAGAGGGAGAGGTGGGGGAAACTCAAGGATGGAACGTAAGCTTCAGAAGACTACTAAATGATTGGGAGATTGGCAAATTAACTAACTTCTACAATACTTTGGAACAATTCAAAAGGACCTCTACTAGACGACTATATGATTTGGCAAGGGAATATGCAAGGCAAGTTCTCAGTCAAATCAGCTTATAGGAATTCAACCTCTCAAATAATCAAATTGGATGTTAGCCTTGGAAGATGATATGGGAAGTTAAACTTCCAAATAAAGTTTGCTAGCTTTACATGGCTTTTGACAAAAGAGCCGGTTTTGACACACAATAACATTACTAAGAGAGGATACCAGTTATGCTCTAGATGTTACTTACTTGGAGAGGAGACTGAGATAATCAATCATCTCTTTTAACATTGTAAGTTGACAGTTCAGTTAAGGAATATATTCATCAACTTAAGGGTATTATGTGGGATATGCTAACAAGAATACGTTTAGTTCTAGCATGCTGGAACAGTGATGGCAGGCATTCCAGTCAGAAAGAGATGAGGTTGTCCCAACTTGTATTTGGTGGACACTTTGGAAGAGAGAAATCAAAGATGCTTTGAAAATAAATCCAGTAACATCAAGAAGCTAAAATGAAGTGTCTAGACCTTTCCTATTTTTGTGGTGTAACCAAGATTACTTAGAAGACCTTTACTCTGTTTTTGATGTTCAAGAATCCTTGTGAGAAGAAAAAGGATTAGGAATTATTTTTGTACTCCACACTATAAATATGGGTGACTACATAGTTTTTGAGTAGTTCATTTTATTAACATACAAATATGTTACCTTCTAAAAAAATAGAACAAAGAAATACCAGAAAGTGTAGACAAAAAGTTTTCTTTTAAGAAAGTAAACATATTTGTAACAATCCAAAATAGTGAGTAGGAAATCTAATATGTGGACACACTTCCTTTCTGAATAGTTTCTAGGAAAATGTAGACAGTGTTCTCTCAATTTGCGTTTTCTCCTTTTGATTTTGCATTCTACCTTCCGACAGCTTCACTATTTCACTTACTCTTCATGCTTATGTTTAACGGCAACACAAATTTGGGGTCGGGTGATCTCTTAGTGCCATGATCTCTTCTACACTGGCTCTTTAATCTTGACAGCTTATTTTTGTTCAGTTCTTATTTGCAGCATCAACTCCCAGTGTGCATTTCTGCTTTTCACAATCTTGAAAGTACCAAAAAGCAATAACAATTAACAGACAATCTGATTTCAGCCCCACAGATATTCTGACTTAAACTCTACATACACTCATATGCTTGCACTAATGTTCGATTCTTGACAGCTTATTTTTGTTCAGTTCTTATTTGCAGCATCAACTCCCAGTGTGCATTTCTGCTTTTCACAATCTTGAAAGTACCAAAAAGCAATAACAATTAACAGACAATCTGATTTCAGCCCCACAGATATTCTGACTTAAACTCTACATACACTCATATGCTTGCACTAATGTTCGATTCATTTTTTAGTCCCACCAGTCCTTCTATATCAGCAAAGAAGAAAAGATATTCTCTCCCTATACGAGCATGGATTTGGCTTACATATTGCTCTTGGTAGATGAGATTGACTTTTTGATAATTTTATTCTTCTATTTTATTTTATTTTTTATGGTTAATTCTATTCTTCTATTTGCTTTTATGATGCTAAATTCACCGTGTATGTACAATTAATTTCATCAATGTCCCATGAAGTGCATTTTCAAAATAAACCATTTCATTCTCATATATGACTATCCATGGTGAAAAGTATACTCCTTTGTCAAGTTCAATCTCTAAAGAAAAGGAAAATGAAGTGCGAACCACACCTTGAACCAAGTTGTTAGTCCTACTTGTCCAACATTTGAAGACAGAAAATGATGGTTGCTTCTAAGTTTTAACAACTGATTGATATAAGACCTCCCCTGAAACTAGCCCAAAAGGTTTGAGGATATGCATGGCAATCTGTTTCCTTTTTCCAGATTTTGTATTGTTCAAAGTCCATGTTGCGGTACCTTCTCTTGAGCTATTTTTAAGCATGAATTCAAATGCAATTTCTCCAAGTGATATAAACAAATTGCATACTTTCAGTATAACACGCAATACTTAGCATTCACTCCCTTTGCACAAGATATAAAGTTGTCCTAAAAGGTGGGAAACTCCTAATCCCTCACTCTACAATCAATTCTCACCTTCACTTATATCTTCATCCTTGTTATTTGAGCCCAAAAGTTAACAGCTCTGCTTATCAAATTCTTCTACAACCAGACTTCCTAGGGTATTAAACTACATAAGTTTCCAAAAAGATTTCAGTCCTATCCTCCTTATGTCTCCAAATTCAGAAATTCCTTTTGAAGCACTCCACTGGAGAAGATGAATACATTATCAATAACGAAAACCGTGCAACAAAAACAGCGTAGGGAAGAATAGAGTAGCTAATACAAATTTCAATTTTTGATGATCCATAAGCTAGGGCATCACAGCACCGACGATGACGATGAAGATGAGTAGAACTCCGACAAGAAACATCAATAGCAAAATAAAGCACGAGGTGAGAAAAGGAGAATCTAACCTGCATCCATTTCTCTGTATGAGAGGTGATGACCTCGCTGCTAGCAACGCCGCTGAGACTTCTGGTGTTGGACCGGACAATGGAAGATGCTCCGGTTAGGGTTTTGAGGAGATTGGTAGCCATTGATATGCCCTGTTTCGATGCCATTGTTGTTTTTCCCCAACGCTGAAATTCCCACTGCTATTCAACAAATGCGATTTAGCCTCGACTCAGACCAGATCTTGGTTAGTGCTATTTCTTTTCTCTTTTTCTTTTTTCCTTTTTCCGCTTTTTATTTTATTCATGATATATACAATATCAATTTTTACATAAAATTATTCAGTAATTAATAAAGTAAACATATGTTAATTAATAGAAATTTAAGTGTATGACGTGCATTTATCGATAAATTTAAGTAAACTGGTGAACGTTTTTTCCCGTAGAAAAAGCAATGACAGTATCTGGAAATAAGCTTCCTCCGATTTATCATCGACAATTTGATCAGGGTTTCAAATGCTATCACCAGCAGTCTGTTCAGGGTTTCAAACGCAGCGATGATCCAGCCATTTCCAAACGTACAATTTTGAATGGTTTTATTTCTTGAGGAAACTGCCACCACGGAAAATACTTACATTTTTTATGTTCAAGGGAAAAAAGGAAACACCTAAAATGAGCAATAAGGTAGAAAAAATTAAAATCATTAGTATGAGATATTTTTTCTGTGTTAGGCGAAGAAAGAAATACAACAATGTGAAGTACCACTTAAGACACTAGGTTCAAACACATAAAACTAGAATCGAAGAATTTGCAAGACTTGTAAATAAAAACTAAATATACAAAGTTACTAACATTTATAGTGTCAAAATTTGTACATAAAGCAGTGAAAGTACAAACTAAATACTATTTACACTCCCTCATACTTTTCAGGCCTTCAAAATTGATTTAACAGAATCCATCAAATTCCTACTTGGGAAGTACCCCGCCCAGTAAGAAGATCATCAACACATCGATACTCAGATAATGCTCCGTGCAGTGTAACAAACATTGCCAAACTCAAGGTTGAACATTATTTCAACTGATCAACTCGACATAATATTAGCTTAGCTCCAGCCTTGCTGGTATGTCCTTGGCACTGCATATGCGCTTGTCTAAGCACAGTTGCCTACTTGATACAATTGTAATTTGGCATTCAGTCTCATCCCACAAGAAATTCATGAAAAGGTCCAGTTTTCTAAAGTCTATGCTGGCAAATCAGTCAGCTTTCAATTTTGATCCAACTTCAAGATTCTCCAAGAAGGGAATCCCGAAATTGTTCATAGACCTCAACACCCCTTCTGCTTTGAATTCTAAGCCTGCTGACCTGTACAAATGCACAGCTGCACTCATTATAAACCGGTCAGGTTTTACAGACTTAGAGATTCGTTCAAAGAAGGAAATGCCTTCCTCCACATGACCATAGTCCATGTAACATCTAAGCATAAGACTATGAGACTCTAGGTCAGGTTGTAGTCCAGCATTCATGAGATTATTATAAATCCTTTCTACTTCTCCAATTAATCCCCCTTTTGCAAAACCTGATAGCAACACATTAAAATGAGCACAAGAAGGGGGAATTCCTTCTTTCTGCATAGAATCAATGGCCTTTTCAGCCTCTGAGCACTCTCCCACCCTTGTATATGCTCTAATCAGTGCAAGATAGGTTAGGGAGTCAGGTTTACAACCACTGCTCCGCATGCTATGCATGAGGACTTCAGCTTCTTGATAAAGTCCAGCAGCCGCATATACATTGATCATAACATTGCAGCTCACCTGCAATGTGCTGAAAATCATTAAGTAAATGTAGCAATCTACTTCTAAGCATTCTTCCATACTATATATGGCATTGAACATTAACAGTGCATTATTGATACATATTTACTGCCGCAAAATAAAGTAAAATGACTTTTCTACTGGATCTGGCTCTGATTACGCATACATACCTGTCCAGGTTTTATCCCTGCTTCCTGCATTCTGACAAATAGATTAGATGCTTCATCATATTTCCCTGCATCGATCGAAAATAAGAAATCAGAAAATTGCTACAACTAAAATACTGTGACAGAAGCCAAGAGAATTTAAGTACAGACACACATTTCCCTCTCCACCCTCACCCAGGGAAAAAACATAGCTCTTCACCAACCAAAAACAATTGGCAACAATACAATCATTATGACAGGTGTTTGAAGTTTGAACAGAGCAGAAAAGGAGCATCTTGAATTTAAGAAAATAATGACACACATATGAAGTATGTCCATTCACATTAGCATTTGTTTGTTGGGGAATACAGAAACACACAGAAGATAAAGGGAAAACCAAGCAGATAACTAAGCCACAAGATAAAAATGACAATTTTCAATACTACCTATGTTTACAATATATTGTGAGACAAATAAAAAATTAGGAGAATTAGCATTTGAATGATCTTCACCAGAAAGACCCAGGTTTTCTTCACAAACTCCTGATGAGAAATTTAGGCAGCAGGTAATTACCAGCCTTGCCATAATAACATATCAAGTTGGTATAAGCCTTTTCATCCAAAGAAATGCCCATCTTCTGAGCAATATCAAAAGCCTTCACAGCTTTGTCCAGGTTTCTTCCTCGTCCATATACACTGCATCCACAACCAAATTCTTACACTTACGTGAAATGCAAAATATAATATCTTTCCCTCACTCATTTTAAAGAATGGCATGCTCTAACCTAATCATGGTGTTGTATGTTTGAATAGATGGAGGAACACCCGAGGAGAGCATGTGCTCATAAACTTTGGATGCAAGCCGCAATTTACCTGCACTCCATTAAATGTCGTTAGGTCTCAAAACTTTTAATTCCTGGTCAATATTGGATCTCAATATGCTCCAAATGAAAGGAAAAAAAAAGTTCAAATGCTTTAGGCAATTGTTCTCTTCGATAAAAGTTAACCTGCTTGTAGCATTGACTTGATAAATGTATTATAAGCCACAGTATCAAGCTCTAAATTAGCACGCAAAGAATTGTGAATAATGTCCTCTGCTTCAGTATATCTCCCTGCACATTGCATTTCAACAACATCAAGCAACATAATCAGATAATACAAGCAAATAAGATATCTATTTCTTCTTTCCAATTTCAGGTTCTTCTACAGCAGCTGTTTTAAATGTGAATCTCAAAAATCTATGAGATAATGGAACTCTTTATGCATTCCCAATATCTAATCCTAAAACAATCCACTTGTAATACTGGGGAAGAAAGTTGCAGTTCTTCAACAAATAAATAGAGAAATAACTTTGGTGTGGTGTTCAATCTACCTTTAAAATTTAGGAAGAACAAAAGATATTAAAGAGATCAATTGCATAACAGAAGGCATTGAGGACATCAATTGAAAATTTGTGGGACGCAAACACCAAACATCTGTTTAATTTATTCGATTGGCACAAAGCTAAACCAACTTGAAGTACCAGAGAATTTTAGGTGAATGAAAGGCAGGCATGTTCATATATGCTCCTTGAAAAAGAGCTTGATTTTCATGGAAATTTCTAAAACTCCTTAAGAAATGGAGAGAAAGGAGTCAGTCTTATCCCTCGCCATCCTTTACCCACACTAACTTAAGATATTGTACTAGAGTGTTAATAGTTTAGGATTATGCCAAAATAGATAATTGTATAGATAAAGTAGTTTAAACGCAATTGAACAGTGTAACACAATGTCTTAAATTGAGCAGAAAGCATTCAAGTTAAAGATTCCATACTCTTACCGCAATTACTTAAACCATTCACCAGCATGCTAATAGCAACTGGACCTAAAACATGCCCTTTCTGCATCTCTTCCTTGTAAAACATGTAAGCTTCCTCTTGTTTGTCACATCTATTATATGAATCAATTATAGAATTGTATAAAAGACTTCCAGTCCTGGAGGAGTTCGCAACTGATGCAAAGACATTTAGCACTTCCTTCAAATTCTTCTGCTTCCCATAAAAATTGATCAAGGATGCACTTGCAACATCCTCTGGCTTTCTACCCAGCTTCATTAACAGCTTATAAAGGTCTTCTGCCTTTGAAATGTCACCTACAGGAGAAATTGATGCAAATTACCAAAAAATCAGGCCTCATAACATTTCTGCTTAAAGGATGAACTAGAGCAGAAAGAAAAATTCAGATACAATAGTCCTAGATGGCCATCGTGGAATCACTTTAGTAACCATATTATACCACCATAGTGGGATGAAGCTAAGGAAATTATGAGTTCTGAGTTCTATGCTATTTTAATCAAAACATTTCATAGGGACAGGAAATCTGGCTAGGTCAATTTTTTGCCAGTCAAATTTGTATGCATATCAAGAATATTAAAGAGCAGAAATAGTCGGTGTTGCTTACACCTAACTTACTAAACGCAAGAGCAAATTTTTTTTACCTTCTTTGGTGAATTTCCTGATAAGCTGACTACCAACAGACAGGCCATTTGCCGTCTTAAGCAACAAATTTAGTGTTTCTTCTGCCTTCTTTGTATTTCCATCTGCTATAAAGAGGATAAGGGCCAGCTCAAAAGCCATAGCACCTGGTTGGTCCAAGGGCTTGGAAGCAATTTCGGTTGCAGTAAATCTATCATTTCCATGGATGGCCACAGAAAAAGTCTGTGTAAATACAGAATCTTCAAATGTCTTGCTTGCACTGAACTCTCGTGTCAACTGCACTGCATCTCTGACCATTCCTTCAATGCAAAAAACTTTCATGACTGTCTTGAGAAGCTCCTCATCAAATTCGACTTGAATTTTCCTTATCAGGAAAATGAAATCTTTTGCTTTCTCAGTTAAACCGAGTCTCATGTACAAATTGAGCATGTCTTTGCAAAAACCACACTCAGGAATTTGCATCTTAGTGAGAGCCTGAAACACAGCTTCGGCAGATGCCAAGTCTTCCTTCACAATATGGCATCTCAATAAGATACCATAACAGAAATTTGAAAATGATATGTTTTTTGACTTCATTTCATCCATTATATTCAGTGCGTCCTCTATGTTTCCAGCATTTAGATGGACTTGAGCCATTGTTGTATAGGTTTTCTCATTACTTATCACACCCAACTTCTTAACCTCTTCAAAAGTCTTTTGAGCATCTTCATAGAGACCAAGCTTGCCATATATTCTGATAAGCAAGCCATATATGACTTCATCTATTTTGATACCATACCTTTCCATCTCCTCAAAGAGAGCAAGTGCTTTGGGATAATCCTCCTTTCTGTAATACATTGTCAAAAGTGAAGCACATGTAAAGTTGCTCGGGATTATCCCTTGTGATCTCATATCTTCATAAAGCCTGAAAGCATCATCATAGTTACCACTTTTTGAAATCAGACTGATGAGAATGCTATAAGTTGCCTCCTCCGGGATGAACTTCATACTCTTCATCTGAATTAAAGTCTTAAAAGCTACTTCAGCATGACCTTCTTTGACAAGTGAGCAGATAACAACTGTAAAAGTAAAGTGATTCGGCTCAACCCCTTTCTCAGTCATCTGTTTCCATATACTTATAACATTTTCATGAAGTGATCTCTTCTGTAAAGATGACAGCATGAAATTAAAGACTGCAGTTGAAGGTGTAATTCCTCTTTCCTGAACAGCAGAAAAGAAGGACATCATAACTTTGTGACGTCCCCACCGAGCATAAGCGCATAACATGGTACCACAAGCAACTACATCAGGTTCACACCCCACTTCAAGCATTTCCAGAAAGGTCTGCTCAGCTAGCTTGATTTTCCCAACTTGGCCATATGCACGCAGAACAATCGTATAGACAATGACACTTGGCCGGTAGCTTAACTGTTCCAACCATAAATCTAAATTACACCAAATTAATAATTCAGATTCTCCAAAGAAAGTATTATTACAAAGAAAAACTTTTCATCTTATGCAAGATTCACAGAGTACACATGACAGAATCATAGCCAATGTCAATCTCGATTTTCAGAACCATCTAACAAAAGGTATGTTGAAAAACTTCTAAAAAACAAAAGTAAGCCAAAAAAATAACATTCTGCATAAACCTTAACAGGTGAAACTCCCTCCATCCAAATCCATATGACACTCTCTCCAATTTGGAACGTTCCGAAATGTTTGTCAACATTCCATACATATACAACTCGCACAACTTTCAGAAATATGAAGTTACTAAAATTTTGAACATGATGTGACATTTCTCTATCAAAGTACTAACTTCTCAATCATTACTCTAATATTTCTCTCCACCATCATTATTTTCTTATAAGGTTTTTCTCCACTATCTATAATGTTGTAGAAGTCAAATTAACACCTTAAACGTTCAAATTCCATCCTATAATATGGACCGAAGAGGATATACTGATCTATCTCCACTCTCATTTAGAAAAAATGCAATCATGTGAAGGGAGTCCCAAAAAGTCAAGGGAAATGGCACATGAAAGATGCACAAGCCCCTCAAAATTCAATCTAAAATCAGAAATACAAAAAAGATTCAGTCTGATATCCAATCCACACACCATTTTCAAGCAGAATTCACCTGGGTTTATCAAGCTTAATGTAAAAGTTGAAGCACCACTAACAAACTCACCTGTAATTTCATCCAAGTGAAAAAATCTCTAACTTGTCGCCAACCCCTTTGTTCTTTGAGCACAACACACATCTCTCTAAAAGTAAGCTTCGTAACAAAAGAACCCATCACTTCCCTCATATCGTATGACCCTTCAGCTTTGACCGAAAGACTTCTCACTCTCTTAATAGCCGCAACTACATGCTTCCCGTACAAATTCCCATTTCTATCGTCCTCCAAGTACTGCACCATCTGCTCAGGGGTTCGCTTAATCCATTTGGGTGTCATAGCTTGTGAGCCTTGGTTCCGCCTCAACGCGCTTAAATATTGGGCTTTAGCTTTGATAATGCGACGAGCGTTGTCGTCGGAAAGTGGGTTCTTGGGGTGTTTTGATCTGGGTTTTGGTTTGTTGAGGTTCTCGCTGTTGCCGTCGCTAAGTGTCCATGGGTCTGGTGTGACGGAGCAGCAGACTATGGTGGGTTTCGGTTTGGGTTTCTTGGTGGGTTTGTGAGATGGAGATTTTAATGGAGTTGAGCAGAGGAATGAAGATTGCAGAGCTTCCATTGATTGATTTGGAAATTTTGAGTGGGCAATAGAGCACACAGGCTACTCAGTGTAAAGAAGATAGCATTGATAACCGCGGCTCAAAATTAACTTCAGGAGCGAGCTCGGGCAGTTTAAAATATCGGTCACCAATAGTCAAAGTTATTGTGTTTGGACATGTGCAGTGCCGCTGACGCTCCAAGAGGTGGAGAGGGTGGCTGTAGAGGGCACGCGGAGGGGTAGAGGTGACATGGGGTAGCTTCATATTACAGAGAAGTGGGGAGAGATAATTAGACAGGATACGGGTCAGCTTCATATTACCAAGGAGTGGACGTGACTCTAAATAGACAGGAATGGAGGTCGCATATTAGGGTAGATGGATAGTAGTTATAGTATTAGTTGTATCCTTGTAATTCTTGCCAGTTATTATGTTTTCAATTATCACACTAGCCATGCTGATCATTGGGTGCAACGAATCTCGTGGCGCATCAAACTTAGCATTTGATACTCTCTTTAATGTCAATTAAATCAAATCCACGCCAAGAAGTTCCATTTTGGGGTAAAACTATTTATCAAAAGGTGATGATTCCCATTCTCATAACTTGAACACAATTTCGGAGGGTAGTATTTAAGCATAGAATTAAAAATCACAAATAAATGATACGTATACTTTTAACTCGATAAATTATTTGAGTTGTAACTCAATAATTTTAATAGAATTTTTCACGGATATGCAACTTGAACAAAGTTTCAATTGATATTAACTACCACCACACTTCCATCGGGCAATTAGTTCAAGTGCTAATTACCTGATATATATATATATATAGATTCAAAACATCTATCATCTGGCAATTCAAACATTCTCTGCAAGTCTTGATAATGTGTTGAAGAAAAGATTTTAGTGCAAACGGAAAAACATTGGGACATTACCATTCATAACAACACGAAAGCAATTTCACTTTGATCCATGGCAAAATTCATTTCCTGTTCTTCAGGAGCTATTGAGCTCTGTTTCAGATCATCTTTGATCCCAGATGATCCATCACATCCACAAAATTGCATGAGAGAAACATAAAAACAATAGCAAGTAGAACTATAAGAACGAGGTAGTTTCCCATAGACCCTCAGCTTAAGAATAGCATTTTCAAAAATAAGTATGACAAATACAAGAGCAAAAGTGTGCCCATGATTCTAATGCCCTCTTCCTGCTATGCTTACTCCACCATTACATCTGTGGAAGCTTCTACAGCTTATTGCTTATTGTATTTCCTTTTGCTGTTTCCTGTAATACATGGATTTGTAATCAACAAACAAAATCAACAAAGAATCCCTCCCTACTACGAAAGAGGGAAGGACAGAACAGAACATAAAGCAGGTATAACAACTACCAAAAACACCACGACTTTTAATATTTTCACATAGGAAGCAACACATTCATAATAGGTACAAGCAAGAAGTAAAGCAACAAAAAGACAAGTCTTTCCTTCTGAACTAGCCATCTCAGCTCAATCTTAAATTGTGACTACCATCAAAATTATTGTGCACTAGCCTAGAAGGGATCCAAGACAAAGTCACTAAGTTTTGAATTCTAACTAGCTTGAGGAGCAAATACCATCGCATCCATTTCTCTTTTGAAGCAGAGTGTGTGGTCAAAAGATATTGGTGCCTGATGGAGTGCCATTTATAGTTCACAAAAAGTAAAGTCAGACTCTAATTAGTAAGAATAAAGAAATGGTCGTACAGAAATAATGACCTACAATATACTTTGTTGAAGGTAGAGTTTTAAATTAGAATACTATAAATAAATAATTTTTACCATCATATTCTCAACATTGTAAGAAACAATTCAATCCAAAGAAGAACAAAAAGATGTTGCCATTCCATTGCAGGTTGTAAACAATTGAGTTTTGTACCTTATGAATACCACCAATATACATTAAGTGATTAGTCATAGTATTGTGCCTAAAAAATATTTGCGAGGGGATTTCCTGAAAGTACCCTGGAGGAGGATGACTTGCAATAACATTGGGGCACCTAAATGAATTTTCCTACTACAGTTGATCCTACAGGGCAGACTATACACAAGGGACAGGCTCATGCAGTGGGGGTAATTGAGAGTAAACTATGTCCCCTTTGTGGTATTGAGCATGAAAGCATAGATCAGCTTCTCTTCCAATGTTTTTTCTCTAGCTCCATATGGAGCAAACTACTTCTGTGGCAAGGTGATAGGAGGTCTACAATTAAATGGCAAGAGGAGATCCAGTGGGCTGTTTTGAATGCCAACGGGAAGAATGTAAAAGCTACAATGTACAGGGCAAGTATTGTTGCATGTGCCTATTTAATATGGCAGGATAGAAACACAAGAGTTACCCAACAGAAGCAGAGAAGTCATGAACAGATTACAAGGTTGATTATACAGGAAGTAGCATGTACAAGTAGTTTAAGTTTAAAGCTAGCCAGTAGAATGAGAGAGCTGAATTTATACCCTTGAAGCTTGATGTCAGACAGTTTTAAAGGAAAGAAATGACAGCACAAACCTAAGGGAAGCGCATAATGACAGCACAAACCTAAAGGAAAGAAATTCAGTGAAAAGTTTTACGCATCCTCCATCAGGGAAGTACAAAATCTAGCAGAGTAAAAATATATGATTGGAAGACAAAAAAACCCATAGTTTGACGCAGTTGTCAACAACACAGAAAGACGACCAAGACCTGCTTATTCCTCTTACTTGTCAAACAAGGTTAGCACAAAGGTGTCTCTACTTTGAATTGATCTTTTCCCTTTTATAAATTTTATGGTGTTATAGAGAAGTCGTGTGACTGCAGACAATCAACACAGCAATAGAAATCTGAAGGAGGGAAAAAAGAGGAAGAGCAAAAAAACTCACTTATCACAAGCAGGCATAGAGACGACAAGATGGATAGCAGAAGAACAAAACTCCAAAAGCACTAAGAAAAATGAAGCAAAAGAGAGGAAGTTCCAGATTTAAAGTAGAAGTTGGGAGGTCACGGCTAAGCTGTTAGGAAACTTTCTGATATAACCTCCCATGTTAAAGATCAAATAAGCAAAAACAAGGCAGCAAAGTAAAGTTAGTTGATCAGATAAACTTTACACTCATTACGAACGTACATGAAGAAACAAGGGTTACATTCCTGGAAAAACAGCTCACGACGACAAAAACAAGAACCTATCTACCTCCCAACGGCCAACACATAAGGTTAATTCAACAGATATTGTTAACATGATGTATTTGGTATAATTCACAAAGCTGAGGGGCCATACTTGAAATCCCCACCAAAGCATAGGTCTATCATAGCTAGAAGAATAGGTCACAATGCAAAAAACAAGACTATTTATCTCCCACAATAGCTATTTTCATGTGACCGTCGACAACCCAATGGGACGACGAAGAGGAGCGTTTTCCCTCGTATTAATAGTAGTAAAGTAATCATAATATGTGAACAATAAGTACTAGCATTCTTATTGAGAGGAGTTTAAGAATGTGAAAACTTCTAAGTCTAAGATTTTTACATTTGTGACTATAAATATAGAAATGTATTTTTTTTAATCAATTAATGAGGGAACAATGGCAAAACAGAGTGGAACAGAGGGAATAGTATAATTCTAGTGAACAAGGATCACTTCTTTTCGCAAGATTTTGGGAGTTACAAATTGAACCACTATCAGTCAAATGGACAAGATATAAGTAAAAAACAGTCAGTTTCGACTTTTGCCTTGCTGCGATATCAGCTTAGTATTTACTATGTTGTTTTTGCCAATACGAACTACTAAGCTGATATTGCAGCAAGTCATTAACCATCATTTTCCCACTAACTTCCAGCGGGAGGGAACTCCATCAACAGAGAAGGATGCAAATAAAAAGAACCAATTACCAAATTCAACCAGAGTTAACTCTGGGGCAGATACGAGCTCGTAGTGGGTTCTTCATCACAACGGTGAATTCTAGAATCTCCGTGAGATCAACATCATCTCCTTCCACAGGCTCCAATTGAAAATGCCAAACCAAATTAGCCACAAAGTATTCCAAGTGAAGCATAGCCAATGCATAGGCAGGACATATTCTCCTCCCTGCGCCGAATGGCATCATCTTGATCTCTGTACTTCCTGTTATATCAAACCCTTCTTTATCTGATCCATCCACTAAGAATCTCTCTGGCCTAAACTCCAAGGGATCCTCCCAGACCTTTGGGTCTAAACCCATCTCTGCAACCATGAAATTGATTGTGGCATTCTTTGGGATGACGTAGCCATTCAGTTCTACTTCCTCTGTCACCGTGTGTGGCAGCACAAAGTGACCAGGTGGGTGTCGCCTAAGACCTTCTAATATCACTGCTTTCAAGTAGCGCATTTTCTGCAAATCTTCCTCCTTCACCACCTCTTCATCTGTCAACTTACTCTGTTTTTCTCCCACTACACTGGCAATTTCTCGGTATAGTTTTTCCTGAATGGAAGGGTTTTTGACCAAGTTGGCCATAACCCACTGTAAGGCAGTGGACGTCGTATCAGTTCCAGCACTTAGGAACTCACTGCAGAGGGTTACGATTTCTCCAAGATTGAGGTTCCTTTTTTCCTCTGGAAACTCCAAATTCAACAGTGTATCAACATAAGCCACCACAAATTCATCACCGTGCTCGGTCTTTTGTTCTTTGGTCCTGCTTCGAGCTTCAATCAAAGGAATGATGATACTCTCTTGCTCTTGTCGTAGTTCAATGAGTTCCTTCCAGCGATTCCTAAAAATTATTTTCCCAATTCTAGGAAAGAAATTGAGAATATTGAATCTTCGGAAACCCAGGAGCATTTTGCGCTGTATATTTTCAATTTTTCTGATTTGAGATTCCTCAAGCTTATCCCCAAAACACATCAATACAAGAAGACAGAACATAGCATACTGAAAATGATCAATTAACTTCACAGAATCAACTTGGGCGTTACGGAGCTGTTGAATGAGGATACCCAACACCCAAGATCTGGCCTTGGAATAGGACTTGATTCGAGAAGGGTGGAGTATTTCTGAAGTCAAATTTCGTCGGAGTAGACGCCATATAGGTCCGTACGGGGCAGAGCTGATGCTCCGCTGGTTACTATTGACGACTGCACTGGTGGGCACAGCCCCTGGCCGGTTAGAGAAAACAGCACCTTGCTGGACTAAAGCTTGGTAGGCTAAGGAGTGGCTAGCTACGAATATGGCTGAACGAGACCCAATATTTAGTGTGATGAGTGGACCATACTTAGCCTTAAGGTCACGGAGGATGGGTTCCAAGTCGGCGAAGGTCCTTTTTGCCCATAATAAGTTACCGATCACCGGAAAACTGTAGGGTCCCGGCGGGAGTTTCTTCTTGGTATTGGAATTGGGGGAGACAATAATATCAAAAATGGATTTCAGCAAGTAAGCAATACAGAGAGTAACAACAATTATAAACCAGATTTCCATTACTAAATCACTCACTACTCGTAATTATGGATGAGCTTTTTTATCTTCTTTTTGTTTTACACTATCATGTATGGTGTGGACTATGGACATAAACATATACAGCAGTGCAGCCAACACAAAAGAATATAAGATATAATAGTTCCAGAAATAAAAATATAAAATTATTTTATTTGTGATTAATTGGAGATTGAGTTATTTTATTCCACCATTTATATTATTATTTATTATAATAGTGAAATAAGTTATTTTATATATATAATCAGATAATTTATTTCAAGGTAACTTATCTCGAAATAATTAATTTATGATATCTTGTTCCCAATCAAATGACCCATAGTTGTCAAATCCTCCTAAGTTGGTGTAACACTCTTCTTCTTTTTAACAAGGGATTTGGCTCCTCTCGCTTTCTATCTATTTGAACAACAGACACGTGTCATTGAAATTTAATAAAATAAAAATAAACCTTTAGGTGTGTTCGGAATGGATAGAAAATATTTCCTTCGAAAATAAGCGTATCTCTAACTTATTATTTTAGTGTTTAGTAAGAGAGCAAAGAAAAATATTTATCTAAATACCTCCACTTTTCCTTTTACTTGTCCAATTTTTCTTTTTTATTTGTCCTTTTTTAATTGTCTATTTTGACAATTCAAGAAAGCACAAAATTTTTTTACATGTTATACCTTCAATTAATTAATTTTGAAAAAAGTAGAAATATTTTCAAAATAATCTCGTTAAAATAAACTACCTTATTAGATATAAATTATATATACTAACTTTACCTCTACTTTCAAACAATTACATATATTACCATTTTTAATATATTATTAAAGATACAATCAAATACTCACATCCCTTAAAATTAGGATTGATTAATTATTTTTACATTTAAACTCCAAAATTAACGTTTTAATTAAAAACAAATATCTTTCTCTCAAGGAATATGAGTTAGGGTAAAACTGTAACTCATCCTCGTCCTCTTCCCTTGATCAGTCGAAATTCACTGAGAAGAAACACTCAATTAAAATGGATGTTCTACAACTTGTGTTAACGTCAAACTCTTACCCTTTGATTTTCTCACTCTCAAACCAATCCCCCACGAACCCACCATTTTTTTCGCAAGGGAAGACACCTCTTGAGCGCAGAGACCATGGATATCGTCGTAAGCAGAGATTTCATACCTAATAGATTTATCAAATTCGACATTGACTATGGTATACATTATTGAGATACGATTATATGTATCTAGTTTTTATCAGTGTATATGATTAAGTGTGTATTTATTATTTTAAGAGTAATAAAATGAAATTAATCAAATTACATGACCAAGATATACATGTTTTTTGTTTTTTATTAATAATATTAATGAATTATAATTTCAAAGAATAATAAAATGAAATTAATTAAACATAGATACACTCCTTGATGTCCGTCATATATTAAGAGATTTAATTAATTTAAATTTTCAGAATTAATTGTTAATGTATTTTGAAAATCCTCAATTACTCCTCTAATTAAGGAAATCAGTTACAACCAATTAATTTTAAAAAATAAAATATGTATCTCATTTTTAAATTCGGCAGATACATGTATCTCACAGATTCAGACTCATGTATACTAAGCACAAAATATGGTAGAGAAAATAATATTTCAGTAATTAGGACCTAAACTAATTTATGTAGTTTACTTTAAAAATGATAGAACTAATTAAATATTTTTAAATATAGACCATCAAATAATCACTAAACAACTTATTATACTTATTATTTATTTGTTTTCATAGCAAGCTTGCCTATGGAACAAAAACGCCTAACCAGTCAAGCTGCGCAAATCTTTGTCTTAAGAAGTGTTACTTTATAAAATATACCATGTGTTTTTAATTTCCTTTAATTTTCATATATATTTAGTAAATTTTTTCGATGAAGTAGTGTCACGGGACATCCTTTGGGCTTTACTAAATTAGCCCCTGATTGGAGTGAAGGTTGAAGATAATAGACTTGAAATGTCATTTATTGTAACTTGTTTTTGCTATTTTTATTAGGAAAGTCATCTTCCTTATTTTTAAGGAACTTGTTTTATTAGAGAAAATATTTCCAAACATAAGAAAAATTGGAAAGCATTAAAGATGTTTTCTTCCATACTAAACACACTAATCACGATTAAGAGTGTGTTTAGTATGGAGGAAAACATTCTTCAAAGATTGTTATTCCATATTAAACATACCCTTACCCCCAAAATATAGGACAATCCCACAATTATAACCACTAAATTTATCCTTTATTATATTACCATTTATTTTGTAAAATATTCAAATATATGATTGCTATATTATTTACCATATATGCCTGACTGAAAAAAAGTTATACGGTTCAATTTGTCAAATGCACTATTAATCTAATCACATCGGTCTACTTTCATAAATAAGGGTCTACATTTGTTTAACTAAAATAACCCCCTAACCATGGTCAAGGGTCATTAATTCTTTAATTATCATTTCCTTATTAGCTTTATATATTGGCAACAATCTTGCTACGGTAAGTTTTCCGTTTTCCTTTTTAGTTTGTTGTAAAATTAATTAGTCAGGTATGATGAAAGGAAAATCGGTAATTGAAATTAAAAAGAATTAGTTGAATTATGTTTTAAACTTTTAATTAAAAAATTTATATGGGACGTGGAAAAATTAAACATGGCAACTAAAAAGGATGAAAAAAGTACTCCCTGTTATAAAATAAAGACAGAATACTAAAATCATATGAAGAGAGCAAAGTAAAAGGGAAATAGAAAGTAGAGATAAGAGTAGTAACTATTTTTGGGTGGTATCTTTTCATTACCATTTTAATGCCCTTTATAGGCAACATGGCTTGGAACAGTCATATTGTTATAGTAGAAAGGTGATGTTATCACATAACATCCACAAATACATTTTGCTATAGTAGCAAGGTGATGTTATCACATGACATCCACAAATAAATTTACAACTCTCCCTCTATTCCATATTAATTGAATTTTTGAGGGTTTTTTTATTATTCAAATTAATTGAAGTTTTTTTTTTCATATTTGCCCTTTCTTTTATTGAAGTTGTATATTTTTTAGAAGATGAATTGCACTATTTACAAAGTTATATTTATGATTTCACAAAGGGTAATAATGGAAATTATGATTTAAAGTATGTCATTAAATGTTTTTCTTAATAGGTGTGCATTGCCTCACAAGTTCACTTAATATGAAAGAGATAAGTATTGAAAACACCTCTAAACTTGGCGTGAATTATTAATTTAGTCTCCCAACTATTGACAGCCTTAAAAACACTCATCTACTTGATTAAGTAAATTTAAAAACACCACTCTTATGCCACATGTGCATATATGTGGAAGTTTCTGCTGATGTGGCGTACACATAGATATATGTAATAGAAAAATATTTTAAAAAACATTTAAATAATTAAATGCTAAGAATTTGGCTATTTAAGAAGATAAAAGGAGTTTTTTTTTAAAAAAAATAATTTAATTTTCTCATCACCCCACCACATCCTCTACCCAGTACCCCAACCTCACTACCCATCCACTCCCAAAAAAAAGATTTTAAAATTTTTTTTTTTGCGGGGAGTGGGGGAGGTAGGGGGTGGGATAAGAAAAAAATATTTTATTTTAAAAGTAATTTTTTTTTTGGGGTGGGGGGGGGAGGTGGGGGAGGGAGTTGGTGTACTCGGTGGTTTTGGATAAAAAGTTTCTTTAAAAAAATTTTGGGGGTGAGGGGGTGGGGTGGGTGGTGGAGTTGGGGTACCCGGGTAGGGGATGGGATGAGGTAAGAAAACAAATTCTTCATTACTAAATTTTAACATTTAGTTATTTGAATGTTTTTTCTTTCTTTTTTACTATATATATCTATGTATATGCCATATCAGCAAAAAATTTCACATATACGCATAGGTGGACGCCATGTGACATAAGCTGGGTGTTTTTAAATTCACTTAATCAGGAGTGTTTTTAAGGATGTCAATAGTTGAGGGACTAAAGTAACAATTCACGCCAAGTTTAGGGGTATTTTCAATACTTATCTCAGTATGAAATAGAGAGAGTACTACGTAGGCATTTGACCATGTATTTCAAATATTTTTCACTTTATTTGAAATCATGGAGTTAAAGTTGTAGATAGAGTTGTGTTTGATTATACTGTTGGTAAAGAATATAAGAATATGTGAAATAATCTTTATGCTTGAATGTATGTAAATATAACTTTAAAAGTGAAAGTGAGTTTTAAAAAATTGATTATAAAAGTTATTTTTTAAATTTGAAATACAACTTCGAGTTAAAGTTGTAATTTTTATGATCAAACATTGATTTTTAAATAAACAAAAATGAATAATTTTCATGGCGAAATGGTCCTTACATAGACAAACCATACAATTTGCTTTTATAAAAGTATAATTTAATAGCAAAAAACACTAGAACTTATCTATATTACAAGATTTTCGCCTACAAGTATGCTGCCAATTATAAGAAATTTGTCACACTCATTCAAGATTTTTATTATTTGGAAAAACTTAAAAGGAAATAAGGGTGCTTGGAAAAGAGACAATTCTAATTTTTTCTTAAATCATTTCAAACAAAAGTATTATAAAAAGAGAGTAACAGCAGCTCAAATTCACCATAGTTCTACGTTACACATTTGATTTTGTATGCAATTTAATGTAATATTAATGTTAAAAATTAATCTCTGTATAATGTTAGAGGCATTAGAGACCAAACTCTATATAATAAGAGTTACTAGAAGAATGAACTGGATACATGAAAAATCAAAGTTCTAAAATCTTAAAATTTAATTTAATTTTTATAGAAGCAGCAATATGTAGAGATGACAAATAAAATCAAATAGGAGTGGCAAAATTCTCGCCCGATTTGATGTTGCTAATATTGAAAGGACTAAATCAGATAGGAATTGAAAGGTTTAACCATGGTTGAAGGGGCTGGTTTATTTAAAATTTAAATGATTGTTGACCATCAGATTTTGAAATGAACAGATGTCACAAAACTAAATGACATAATATAGATGTCATTGCACATTTAACTTGGTCTCATTTCACATTTATGTCTTTCAACTTTGAATATGCATTCAGAAAGCACTTAAACTTGTATAAAATTAAACAAGTAAACACATGAGTCCTACATGACATAATACACATAGGATGCCACATAGGACTCAAATTGTTATGTATGATGTCACGTAGGACGTGTGTGTCTATTTGTTTAACTTTATACAAGTTTAAGTATCTACTCGTGCACACCCAAACTTGGAGGACATTAATGTAAGCTGAGACCAAGTTAAAGGGTATATATATGTAGAGGTGTCAAATGAGCGAGTTGAGTTGAAATTGGAGATATTAAAATGGGTTGAAATAGAAATATGGTTGGTTTCTAACCCGTCCAAGTTTACTTTGGACTCAAATGGGCTAAAACGAGTTGGGTCTTGACCCGTCTAATTTGACCCACTTAATTTCAATAATTTTAATATATTGATATTTAACTTTTGTAACCACAATTTGAATTTCAACTCAAGATTTTTTTTAAAAAAAAAGTTACAAATTGATAGCTAAATTCTAAAAGATATTAAATAGATAATAATTCATACCTTCAATATATGAACACCACATTTTACATAAATGTAAATAAAAAGTCTTATAATGAGTTGAAATTGGAGATTGAATTGAGCTCAATTGAGGATTCTCTTAAAATGGATTAAAGCTTGAATGAGTTGAGATTGAATCCAATTCTAATTATCTTGAGCTCAATTCATAAAATTTGGATCGATTAGACGAATTACCTATATTTGGATTCATTTTTGACACATCTATATTTATGTATTATGCCAAACTAAATATGCACCGAACAAACTGAAGGGATCATGTACCTGGAGATGGAATTTTTTTATCATGGTAGAGGCACAATCAACAAAAGATATGTGAGGCTCCATTAACTTTTTGACACATGGATAAGTGGGCCATTTTTTACTTTAAAGCAAGAACTTGCTACAACTAACAAAAGAGAGAAAGTATATTTACTAGATAAATTGAGTTGAACAAATACAAAAAATGCAAGAAAAATTATGTGCTTGTTGTTTCTTCTTTTTTGATTATTAATACTATGTTAATTTGTGGGATTATACTGGATATATTATTATTGTTGTAGTTGTATGTTAGTTTTGCAAATTTATTTTGATATGATATTTTTTCTGTGTATTCATGTTGTGTTTTTTTAAAAAAATTTCTTCTATAATTATTGTGATTTTAAAATGTAGTCATCCTATTTTGATTGTTAGATTTGAAATATTGATTGTTACCATTAGGGGTGTTCGTGGTTCGGTTTGGATCGGTTATTGGTTAAAACCAAAACCAAACCAATCTAGTCGGTTTTTAAATTTCGAAAACCAAACCAAACCAAACAAAAAAAATAACCATCGGTTTGGTTATTGTCTGTTTGGTTCAGTTTTCTGGTTTTTTCAGTTTGAAAGTAATAATTTTTTTTAGGACATACGTATTTCGATAGACACAGACACCTAGTACATGAACAATCCATATGAAAGCTACTATGGGTTCAATTAAGCAATTAATCAATACTAGAGTTATTATTACACGAATGGAGTGATTCAATTAAGAGAAAGTGTGACTATCGTATGTGAGGTAGGGTAGGTAAAGACTAAAGTAATGAATTTTGATGGACTTGGACTTAGTTGTAATAGTTGGGCTAAAATTTAGTGTTGGGCTTGAGAAAATAATAAAGTTAAGGATTTAAGTTGATTAAAATTTAACAAAATATTTATATTTTATTTATGAATACTATATAAATAATTATAAAATTTATATATCTAATTCCTCGGTTCGGTTTGGTTATTTTTGCGGTTGTTTTTTGGTAAAACCAAAACCAAACCAAATAGTATCGGTTTTCAAAATTTAAAACCAAACCTAACCAAATCAAACCAAATATCGGTTTTTTTAATCGGTTTGGTTCGGATTACAGTTAGGTTTGGTTTATTAACCATAACCATGAAAAACCCTAGTTACCATATTTTAAAATTAGAACTTTCGAAGGAAAGTAAAAAATAGTTAATTATAAGGAAAATTATGCAACTAAGCTAACTTATACTACTTAATTATATATTATAGCTATAGTTTTAATTAATTATAGAAAAGGGTTAATGTTTAAGATAATGGTTAAGATGGATCCCACCACTTTTGCATTAGATCGTGTATATTTCTATTTCCTCTTTTATACAAATTTATCATTACCTCTCTCTAACTCACTCATCAATTTACTCCTTAATTCTCTCATTATCCCTTTAATCTCTAAACCGATTAAAATTTCAAATTTTGAAAATTTTGAATCATCCCTCCTAACCCTCCTAATTGTGCATAATAAGGTAATCTCAATTTCTTTTATTTTTTTTTAACTTTCATCAGTTCTTGATTTTCTTGTATTTGTATAATTTTTTCGATTTCCCCATTTTTTTCATAGTTCCACAGTTAAATCTCGAATCCGTTGGTACAAGCAATCTAACCATGGAGGAAGAATCTCCTTCAAAGAGAATCACTAGAGGTATACATTTGCATGCAACAAATTCGGTTGGGAATTCATCTTTTTCGTTGGGTTTAACTCAAGATTTTGAAGCAATGGCAGGTTCTATTGCGAAATCTAAAGCTTTTGATTCAAACACAACAAAGAAAGAGATTAGATCTAAGTTTATTAATGACCCAATCAATATGAGGTTAAATGACTCCGAGTTGATGATTCATGTAAAAAAAAGTACAAGAAGCATCTTCAAGCAAAAATGAGTCAAAAATCATTGTGCAAGATGATTATGTTGAAATGGACCAACAAGTAGCATACGATTTTAAAGTAGCCCTGTTTTCATTTTTTCCTTTTTGTATATGGATAATTTAAGTTGTATATGACACAATAAATGAATTGTAATTTCAGATAATTGTATATATTTCATAATTAACATTAATCATATGTATATATAACCAGTTGTGTCATTGTTTATAGTTATACAAGTCCAATTGATATATTTATACAACTACAACGATTTGTATAATGAAGTTATGTTATTTCTATACAAATATTTAAATAGGCCGAATTATACAAGTCGAATTGATATATTTATACAACGATTTGTTACTATATTATATTAACTTGTTGACTTAAAATACATAATGACTTGTATTAAATTCATCAAATACACAAATAAAATTGTTACATATACAAACTGATCGAATTAATCAGAAATAATTCAATTACATTCACTTGTTGACTTAAAATATATAACGACTTGTATAAAGTTTATCTAATATACAAAACAAACTGTAACATAAATAAACTGTTACAAGTAATGAAAAATTACTAAATTATTATAACTTTTTGATTCAAAATATATAACGACTTGTATAAAATCTATCTAATATACAAATCAAATAGTAACACATACAAACTGATACAAGTACTTAAAATTACTCAATTTTATACACTTGTTTAATTAAAATTTATATCAATTGTATAAAATCTATTCAATATACAAAACGAACAGTAACATATACAAAATGATACAACTAATCGAAAAACACTCAATTAAATCACTCACAAACAATCTTAGTGTGGAATTCAATACTAATTATATACATCTACAAATGAATTGTCTGTGTTTCCTCAAAAAGAAGAAGTCTTTTTTTGATAACGTATCCTAATTAAACTAAACGACCTTTAATTAAGACATTCCTTAATTAACGCTTAATTAGTTAGATATAATTAAACATATTTTTTGTATAATTAATTATAAATAGGCCGAATTATACAAATAAAAAACGTAATAGCTATTTAAACTATAATCATGATGCGTAAATAGACAAACTATAGTTAATGAGCCCTATTATGTTTCCTATGATAGCTATTTATGAAATTATGTTTGTTTAAAACAAAGTATCACTATTCAAAGAATTAGTTTTAAAAAAGCATTGTTATCTAATAACATTTTTTCCAGTCCAATTTGTATAAAATTTCAGTTGATGTAGAATGTACCATTTAATATAGTTTATATTTTTATTTTTATCATCATTACTTTTTGAGCATTAATTTTTAAAAATAAAATAGTATTTAAAACATTCTCGGGAGTACATTTAGTTTATTTTAATTTTTATAAATATTATATTATTTTTGTTAAATTTGTGAAATAATAAGTTATTTTAATTAAAGATAGTTAGATATAGAGAGAGAATCAGAATTATTTTTTTTAATTTCTTTTCAGTATCAATGGGAATGTCAACCTTTTTTAAACATCAGCAAAAACGTTAATTTTTTTATTAAAAGAAAACAAATTGAGTTTGAACATCAAAATATGTAATTTTGATTTTTAATAAAATTAACAAGATCATGATTTGATTTAAGAAACAACACTACGAAGAAAACTCAAAAATTATTTGATTAAATGAGCATTCAACAAGTATAAAATGTGGACCCCACAATTAGTGGCGGAGCCAGGATTTTCAATAAGGAGGTTCAAAATAGACACATGAAGTAGCCGAAGGGGTTCGACATCTACTATATATACTTAAAAAATTATTTTAACCATGTATAAATAATATAATTTTTCGTCGAAGGGGTTCGGATGAACCCCTAAGTATAAGGTGGCTCCGCCACTGCCCATAATCATTTTTAATTATTATTTAGTGAAATGTGTTATTTCTGATGGGATATATATCAGTCATAAATATTATTTTACTTTTTGTTATTTTATTTTAAGTTTAAAGTACATAAATGGCCACTGTCAAAAAGTTAATAGAGCTGTGCCTCTGCCATGATAAAAAATTTCCCCGAGGATGAGCCCCCCTCCAATACAATGTGATGCACGTTGAAACAATACCGTCCCGAATGAGAATGGTTTTCATATGTGACTTTCTGTTGTATCTTTTCAGCCACAGAATCTTTACAGATATTTCTCCAAAATAAAACACATGAAAATAAAAGCTCATGTGTGACTTTTTTCAGCCACAGAATCTTTACAGATATTTCTCCAATATAAAACACATGAAAATGAAAGCTTTTATTTTCATGTGCAATTGGAATACAGTAATGGAGAACTGGATCTTCATACTACTCATTACTCTCTGCATATCTCTCTTGCTCAAATCCCTCTTTAATCTTGTATTTTTCATCTCTGCTAACTCCAAATCCAAGAAGAAACTCCCGCCAGGACCCTACATTTTCCCGGTGATCGGAAGCTTATTATGGTCCACAGCTAAATTGGAACCCACCCTCCGTGACCTCAAAGCTAAGTATGGTCCTCTTATTACCCTCAATATTGGGTCTCGTCCCACCATATACATAGGTAGCCACTCTTTAGCCTACCAAGCTTTAGTCCAGCAAGGCTCTATTTTCTCCGACCGGCCAACGGCTGAAGCTAGTAACCAGCGCATCAGCTCCGCTCCTTACGGCCCAATATGGCGTCTTCTCCGTCGAAACTTGACTTCAGAAATACTCCATCCTTCTCGCTTCAAGTCCTATTCCAAGGCCAGGTCGTGGGTGCTGGGCATCCTCCTTCAACAGATCCGTCAAGACCAAGTCGATTCTGTGAGGTTAAATGATCATTTTCAGTATGCTATGTTCTGTCTTCTTGTATTGATGTGTTTTGGGGATAAACTTGAGGAACCTCAAATCAAGCAAATTGAAAATATGCAAAAAAACTTGGTCCGGGGTTTCCGACGATACAGTCATGTACTCAAATTCTTTCCTGGAGTTGGAAAAATAATATTTAGAAATCGCGGGAAGAAACTCATTGAACTACAACGAGAGCAAAGGAATATCATCATTCCTTTGATTGAAGCTCGACGCAGGACCAAAGAACGAAAGACCGAGCATGGTGATGAATCAGTAGTGGCTTATGTGGATACGCTGTTGAATTTGGAGTTGCCAGAGGGAAACAGGAACCTCAGTGTTGGAGAAATCGTAGTCCTCTGCAGTGAATTCCTAGGCGCCGGAACTGATACGACGTCCACTGCCTTACAGTGGATTATGGCCAACTTGGTCAAAAACCCTTCCATTCAGGAAAAACTATACCGAGAAATTGCGAGGATAGTGGGAGAAAAACAGAGCAAGTTGACAGATGAAGAGGTGGTGAAGCAGGAAGATTTGCAGAAAATGCCCTACTTGAAAGCAGTGATATTAGAAGGTCTTAGGCGTCACCCACCCGGTCACTTTGTGCTGCCACACGCAGCAACAGAGGAAGTTGAACTGAACGGCTACGTCATTCCAAAGGATACCACCATCAATTTCATGGTTGCAGAGATGGGTTTAGACCCAAATGTATGGGAGGATCCGATGGAGTTTAGGCCAGACAGGTTCTTAGTGGACGGATCAGATAAGGGAGCTGATTTCGATATAACAGGAAGTAAAGAGATCAAGATGATGCCATTCGGTGCAGGGAGGAGAATATGTCCTGGCTATATGTTGGCTATGCTTCACTTGGAATACTTTGTGGCTAATTTGATTTGGTATTTTCAATGGAATCCAGTAGAAGGAGATGATGTTGATCTCTCGGAGGTGAAAGAATTCACCATTGTGATGAAGAATCCACTACGAGCTCGTATCTATTCTAGAGTAAACTCTGTTTGAATTTCGTAATTGCTTCTTTTTATTTGCATTTTCCCTAACAGTGTTTCACGATTTGGGGAAAAATCAAATCAAACCAATTGATAGAATGATTGGTTGACTTTAAATAGTTGCTACTAATCAAAAGAAGCAACTCGTTAGCGCGTGGAATTTGGAGCCACAAAGGGTAAATTCATCAAAGACTCTCATTGCTCTTTGATATGCTGTGTAGCTCTAATGATCAGTAAGTTGCTTTAAGAATAAATTAGAAATTGGCACACTTTGCTGTGAACTCTCTATGGGTTACTAGTTGTTAATAGTTCATACTAGTTGTTCTAGAGTTGAATCTGTTTTCTGGTTCTTTTGCCATCAACTTTTATCAGCCTTTGATTTTAAAGATATACTTGTATTATGATGTATGAACTTGTGCAAGCGCATTGATCATGCTTCTGAAGATGAAGTTATATTCTTATTGAGAGTATAACTTCAACGTATTATTTAAACAAGTCATGACATTTGTATAGTTATGAAACCTTTGATAACTCGTAATTATTAACATGTCATAACATATTTGAGTATAAAAGTTTCTCATCCAAAAAAATATAAAAATATATTCTTTTTATCCATTAATGAGGGAAAAGTGATGAAACAGAGCAGAATGGAGGGAATAATATAATTCTAGTGAATAAAGATCACTTATTTACGGACAAGATTCAGGGAGTGACAAATTGAATCACTATCTTTGTAACCATATCTGTCAAAAACTACTTGTCGTTATATAACGATTGATTTAATGATATAAGTTAACAATTAAAATAAATATTTTATTTTAAGTAATAATACAATACAACAAGGAGTAACCATCATTTTCCCTAACTTTTGATGGGAGGGAAGTCCAGCAAGAGAGAAAAGCAATTAACGAATTCAAATGGAGTTAGTTCTAGGGCAGATACGAGCTCGTAGTGAATTCTTCATCACAACGGTAAATTCTTGCTCCTCCGACAGATCAACCTCATCTCCTTCCACAGGATTCCATCGAAAATGCCAAGCCAAATTAGCGACAAAGTATTCCAAGTGAAGCATAGGCAGGACATATTCTCCTCCCTGCACCGAATGGCGTCATCTTGATCTCTTTCTTTCCTGTTATATCAAAATCAGCTTCCTTATCTGATCCTTCCACTAAGAATCTCTCTGGCCTAAATTCCATTGGATCCTCCCACACATTTGGGTCTAAACCCATGTCCGCAACCATGAAACTGATTATGATATTCTTTGGGATGACGTAGCAGTTCAGTTCTACTTCCTTCGTCACTGCGTGTGGCAGCAAAAAGTGAGCAGGTGGGTGCCGCCTAAGACCTTCCAATATCACTGCTTTCAAGTAGGGTATTTTCTGCAAATCTTCCTCCTTCACCATCTCTTCAATTGTTAACTTGCTCTGTTTTTCTCCCACTACACTGGCAATTTCTCGAATTAGTTTTTCCTGAATGGAAGGGTTTTTGACCAAGTTGGCCATAATCCACTGTAAGGCAGCGGATGTCGTATCAGTTCCAGCGCTTAGGAATTCATCGCAGAGGGTAACGATTTCTCCATGATTGAGATTCCTTTTTCCCTCTGGTAACTCCAAATTTAACAGCGTATCCAGATAAGCCACCAAACATTCATCACCGTGCTCGGCCTTTTGTTCTTTGGCCCTGCGTCGTGCTTCAATCAAAGGAATGAAGATATTCTCTTGCTCTTGTCGTAGTGCAATGAGTTCCTTCCAGCGATTCCGAAAGTTTATTTTCCCAACTTTAGGAAAGAAATTGAGCATATTGAATCGTCGGAAACCCACGAGAAACTTGCGCTGTATATTCTCAATTTGTTTGATTTTAGATTCCTCAAGCTTATCCCCAAAACACATCAATACAAGAAGACAGAACATAGCATACTGAAAATGATCAATTAACCTCACAGAATCGACTTGGGCGTGACGGAGGATACCCAGTACCCACGATCTGGCCTTGGAATAGGACTTGATGCGTGAAGGGTGGAGTATTTCTGAAGTCAAGTTTCGACGGAAAAGACGCCATATAGGGCCGTAAGGGGCGGAGCTGATGCTGCGCTGGTTACTAGTGAGGATAGCGAGGATGGGCACAGCCCTTTGCCCGTCGGAGAAAACAGAGCCTTGAGGAGTGGCTAGCAACCATTATGACGGGACGAGACCCAAAATTAAGGGTGATGAGTGGACCATACTTAGCCTTGAAGTCACGGAGCATGGGTTCCAAGTCGGTGAAGGTCTTTCCGGCCCATAATAAGCTGCCGATCACCGGGAAAATGTAGGGTCCCGGCGGGAGTTTCTTCTACGAATTGGAATTTGGGGAGATTATAATAATATTAAATAGGGATTTCGGCAAGAAAGCGATACAGAGAGTAACGAGGATGATAAACCAGATTTCCATTACTGTACTTTTTTTTCTTCTTCCAAATTCCAATAAAACTGAAATTTCTATCAAGAAGCTATGAGCTTTTACACCTTTTTCATTTTCAATGTTCAGGTATGTGTGTTTATAGAGCAACAAAGGAGTAGACGCAACGAAATTGAATTATTACGATTATCAAATTATTCATAGGTAGAGTAGAGTTTCATCAAGTTAAGTTCAACTCATCACATGATTAATTTGAGTTCTTTGCACTTGACGTTTCTAATATGTATATTTATTTGTGATTTGCACCGCCATTTAAGTGAAAATGTGTAAGCAAATCAGTAGTCCACCGTATAAACTGGACTGTAAGGGTCAGGGGAACCGCGACGGAAGGAAAAAAGAACGTGAAAGGAAATACGATGAAGATTCTGTTAATCCCATTCTTCATGCTTACTCAGCTTCCATAAGGACGCCAGGGAAGATTTAACAACAAATTTCTATTCCTGAAAAAATAATAATCAAGATCTAGAAAAGAGAATGCATTAAAGAGGCTTCATTCACTTTCAAGAAGAAATTAAATGATGGTCAATGTGTTATATAGAAATTGTAATAACATGAGTTTGGAATTTCTTCTCTTTTATAACCATTCAATGATGAAAATTGAATAACTGCCAATTTTGTGTATATAACGGGTACAACAACTATGCAGAACTAAGAGGTTGATTGAACGGGAGGCCCTCCAATCCAAGAAGGTAAATACATCTCTAGTAGACACTTCCGGGTTGAATGAAAAGACTTAAAATGGTTAAAATCAAATAATTAATACATGTAAAAAAAGTACAACCAATTTTCTTTCTTTGGATTTATATAAATAAAATAAAATAATTAAATAATAAACAAAGGCCAAATTGGTTGAGGTGGGGTGGGGAGGAAAATAATACAATCACCTCAAATTAATCATTACACAAAATAAGATTTTTTGCATCATTACATGACATAGATTCTATAATATACCAATAGTAAATATAATATTTAAAATAACAATACAATTTAATACGTAACAACCATTCAAACAAAGCTTATACTGCAACAAGGCATTAACCATCATTTTTCCTCTTGACTTCCCGTGGGAGGGAAGTCCATCAACAGAGCAGTAGGCAAATAAAAAGAAGCAATCACCAAATTCAAACAGAGTGAATTCTGGGACGAATACGAGCTCGTAGTGGATTCTTCATCACAATGGTGAATTCTTGCATCTCCGAGAGATCAACATCATCTCCTTCCACAGGATCCCATTGAAAATGCCAAACCAAATTAGCCACAAAGTATTCCAAGTGAAGCATAGCCAATGCATAGGCAGGACATATTCTCCTCCCTGCCCCGAATGGCATCATCTTGATCTCTCTACTTCCTGTTATATCAAAACCAGCCTCCTTATCCAATCCTTTAACTACGAACCTCTCTGGTTTAAACACCATAGGATCCTCCCACACATTTGGGTCTAAACCCATCTCCCCAACCATGAAATTGATGGTGGCATCCTTTGGGATGACGTAGCCGTTCAGTTCTACTTCCTCCGTCACAGTGTGTGGAAGCACAAAGTGACCTGGTGGATGCCGCCTAAGACCTTCCAATATCACTGCTTTCAAGTAGGACATTTTTTGCAAATCTTGCTCTTTCACCACTTCTTCGTCTGTCAACTTGCTCTGTTTTTCTCCCACTACACTCGCAATTTCTTGGTATAGTTTTTCCTGAATGGAAGGGTTTTTGACCAAGTTGGCCATAATCCACTGTAAGGCAGTGGATGTTGTATCAGTTCCAGCGATAAAGAATTCATGGCAAAGGGTGACGATTTCTCCATGATTGAGGTTCCTGTTTTCATCTGGCAACTCCAAATTCAACAGTGTATCCACATAAGCCATCACAAATTCATCATTGTGCTCGGTCTTTTGTTCTTTGGCCCTGCGTCGTGCTTCAATCAATGGAATGAAGATATTCTCTTGCTCTTGTCGTAATTCAATGAGTTCCTTCCAGCGATTCCGAAAAATGATTTTCCCAACTCCAGGAAAGAAATTGAGTATATAGAATCGTCGGAAACCCAGGAGAACCTTGCGTTGTATATTTTCTATTTGTTTGATTTGAGATTCCTCAAGCTTATCCCCAAAGCACATCAATACAAGAAGACAGAACATAGCATACTGAAAATGATCAATTAACCTCACAGAATCGACTTGGGCTTGACGGAGCTGTTGAAGGAGGATACCCATTACCCACGATCTGGCCTTGGAATTGGACTTGATTCGAGAAGGATTAAGTATTTCTGAAGTCAAGTTTCGACGGAGGAGACGCCATAGAGGGCCGTAAGGGGCGGAGCTTATTCTGCGCTGGTTACTATTGTGGATAGCGAGGGTGGGCATAGCCCTTGGCCGATCGGAGAAAACAGAGCCTTGCTGGACTAAAGCTTGGTAGGCTATGGAGTGGCTAGCTACGTATATGGTGGGGTGAAACCCAATATTGATGGTGATGAGAGGGCCATACTTAGCCTTGAGGTCACGGAGTACGGCTTCCAAGTTGTTGAAGATCCTTCTCGCCCATAGTAAGCTGCCGATCACCGGAAAACTGTAGGGTCCCGGCGGGAGTTTCTTCTTGGAATTGGGGAATATGATAATAATATTAAAGATGGATTTCAGCCAGAAAACGATACACAGAGTAACGAGGATGATAAACCAGATTTCCATTACTGTATTTTTTTTTTCTTCCAAATTCCAATCAAGCTGAATTTTCTATCAAGAAGTGATGAGCTTTTATTCCATTTTCATTTTCAATGATCTTCTATGTGTGTTTATAGAGCAACAAAGGGGAAGACGCAACGAAAGTGAATTATTACGATTATCAAATTATTCATAGGTAGAGTAGAGTTTGATCAAAGGTGAGTTCAGCTCATCACATGATTAATTTGATTTCTTTGCATTTTACGTTTCTAATATGTATTTTTATTTGTGATTTGCACCGCCATTTAAGTGAAAATGTGTAAGCAAATCAGTAATCCACCGGATAGACTGGATAGTAAGGGTCAGGGGAACCACGACGGAAGGAAAAAAGAAGGTGAAAGGAAATACGATGATGATTCTGTTAATCCCATCCTTTACGCTTACTCTGCTTCCATAATGATGCCAGGAAGATTTAACAACAAATTTCTATATCAGAAATTGTAATAGCATGAGTTTGGAATTCAGTTGAATATTTTCCCTCTTTTATTAACTACGCAGAACTAAGTCCAACAAGCTGAATACCTCTTGTAGATGCGTAATAGTTGAATAAAAAGACATAAAATGGCTAAAATCAAATTAAATAGTTCATGTGTCATTGGAGATTATATTTTTAAATCTTGTTTTTTTAATTCTTTCCCCTTCTATGATATCACAAAATTGCCATACCCATTTCATGATTTCTTAAAGCTTTTCTCAAAGTCCTTCAATGGTAGTTCTCTATATTTCATAATCATTATTCAATTCGGGCACAGGTCCGATGAAATCCAGAAATGTGGCGATAAAAATGCTAAAATAGGCGTCAGAATATTGTATTTTGAATCAATTGAAGGAACCCACAGAGAAGCAAAATCGAAGAGTATAAAATGGGGATTTGAATCTTAGAATCCATCTTGAGCAAATTTTGAAGTACTTGGATAGCTCATGAGATACATCAACAGTGGCCTCTTTTAGATGTGGGGAATCGGAAATTTTAAGATAAGGGCAAGATTTAGAGAAAGTTTTGGGAGACGAACAATGTTTCGCTAAGATAGTTTGGAAAATACTGCAATATGCAATTTTTTTTCATTTATGTGCATAAAAGTAACTGACGGTACATTTATAGATTGATGAATTTCAAGAGATCAAATAAAGAAAAAGGAAAGAGAAATCAAATGAATATACTTTACATCAGTGTTGTCTCCAGCCTCCGGGCAACGAGGATGAAATCAAATGAAGAAGAAAAAAAGAAGAAAAAAGAATGAATAAGGATAAAAAAAATTGAATATGCAGTTGTTTGTCGCGTGTTTTGCACAGCTTTGATATAGAATTTGTTATTACTTTGTAGGAATGCGATTATGTCATTTTAAAGTAATTCAAGGAGGCAATAGAATCCTTGTCAAATATAGATGTGTAGTTGACTAGTTGATAATTGGATAATAGATTGAGGAACATTTAACTATTTCTCAATAAAATAATAAAAATAGACCAATACTGCAAAAAGAAGTAAAACAGAAAAAGAAAAAAAAAAGAATCAAAGAAAACTTAAATGGGCATAGCAGGTTAAGGCTTAGCGAGACAGAGCAAAATTTTAAAAAATGCTAAACAGTTTAGGAAAGAATAGGTAAAAAATTTAACAGGTCGAGACTTGCTATGTCTTACCCCCTCCAGCCCCATTGCCATTCCTAACTATAACCCAAATGGACAAGATATATAAGCAAGAAACATTCAGTTTTGGCTTTCTGCCTATTTGATACTACTTACTAACAACTTTATTTGAACGGTTGTTATATATTGTTTCATAATATATACTATATATATTATAATATACTCTATTGTTTATAATGTTTGAATAGGTGATATTATTTTTTTTCATCACACAACAATAAATTAACAATACAAATTTCTTACGTAAGAAGCATCCAAACAAGCTTATATTGCAACAAGGCATTAACCATCATTTTCCCTCTTAACTTCCCGTGGGAGGGAAGTCCCATCAACAGAGAAGTATGCAAATAAAAAGAAGCAATTACCAAATTCAAAGAGAGTTAACTCTGGGGCAAATGCGAGCTCGTAGTGGATTCTTCATCACACTGGTGAATTCTAGCTTCTCCGAGAGATCAACATCGTCTCCTTCCACACGATCCCATTGAAAATGCCAAACTAAATTAGCCACAAAGTATTCCAAGTGAAGCATAGCCAATGCATAGGCAGGACACATTCTCCTCCCTGCACCGAATGGCATCATCTTGATCTCTTTACTTCCTGTTATATCAAAATCAGCTGCCTTATCCGATCCTTCCACTAAGAACCTCTCTGGCCTAAACTCCATCGGATCCTCCCACACATTTGGGTCTAATCCCATGTCCGCAACCATGAAATTGATGGTGGCATTCTTTGGGACAATGTAGCCATTCAATTCTACTTCCTCCGTCACTGTGTGTGGGAACAGAACGTGACTGGGTGGGTGTCGCCTAAGACCTTCCAATATCACTGCTTTCAAGTAGGCCATTTTCTGCAAATCTTCCTCCTTCACCACCTCTTCATTTGTCAATTTGCTCTGTTTTTCTCCCACTACACTCGCAATTTCTCGATATAATTTCTCCTGAATGGAAGGGTTTTTCACCAAGTTGGCCATAACCCACTGTAAGGCAGTGGACGTAGTATCAGTTCCGGCGCTTAGGAATTCACGGCAGAGGGTTACGATTTCTCCAACATTGAGGTTCCTGTTTTCCTCTGGTAACTCCAAATTCAACAGAGTATCCACATAAGCCACCACAAATTCATCACTTTGCTCCGGCTTTTGTTCTTTGTTCCTGCTTCGTGCTTCAATCAAAGGAATGATGATACTCTCTTGCTCTTGTCATAGTTCAATGAGTTCTTCCAGCGATTCCTAAAGATTATTTTCCCAACTCTAGGAAAGAAATTGAGTATATAGAATCGTCGGTAATTCAGGAGATACTTGCGCTGTATATATTCAATTTGTTCGATTTGAGATTCATCAACCATATCCCCAAAACACATCAATACAAGAAGACAGAACATAGCATACTGAAAATGATCAATTAACTTCACAGAATCGACTTGGGCATGACGGAGCTGCTGAAGGAGGATACCCAGTACCCACGATCTGGCTTTGGAATAGGACTTGATTCGAGAAGGATTGAGTATTTCTGAAGTCAAGTTTCGACGGAGAAGACGCCATAGAGGGCCGTAAGGGGCGGAGCTGATGCTGCGCTGGTTACTATTGAGGATAGCATGGGTGGGTACAGCCCTTTGTCGGTCGGAGAAAACAGCCCCTTGCTGGACTAAAGCTTGGTAGGCTAAGGAGTGGCTAGCTACAAATATGTTGGGACGAGACCCGATGTTGATGGTGATGAAAGGGCCATACTTAGCCTTGAGGTCACAGAGTATGGCTTCCAAGTTGTTGAAGATCTTGCCCGCCCATAATAAGCCACCGATCACCGGAAAACTGTAGGGTCCTGGCGGGAGTTTCTTCTTGGAATTGGAATTAGGGGACATAATAGTAGTGTTAATTAGGAATTTCAGCAAAAAAGCGATAAACAGAGTAATAACAATGATAAACCAGCTCTCCATAATTGTATTTTTTTCTTTTTTAAGATATGATCTTCTGTACCTTTTTGATTGTATTTATAAAGCAACAATGGAGAAGATCTAACAAAGTGAATTTAATATAATTATCAAAATATTATCTATTTGAATTTTTTATCTGTGATTTGCACGTTGTAAGCAAATCGATAATCCACCGGACAAACTGGACACTAAGGATAAGAAGAACCGCGAAGGAAGGAAAAAGAACGTGAAAGAAAATACGATGAACACTCTGTTAATCTCAATAAGGAAGATTTAACACTAAATTTCTATTTCATAAAAAAAAAAAAAGAGCATGCAGACAAGTTGATATTTATAAGGATTAACGAATTAATAGCGTGGATAAATCAAAAGGTCAACATGTTATACTCCGTGCAACAATAGTTGTCCACTATAGTAATAAGGGTAATATAACTATATTATCCTTTGACTTCATTAAATTTAATGTTTTGAGAAATGTTTTAGATGATAAATAGTATTTAATAGCAAGGGTAAAATAGATATAAAAGGTAAAATTATCTCTTGATTTTCTAAACTGGACAAAGTATTGTTGGCCAACCATTTTTAGTATAGTGGGCAACTATTATTGGACGGAGGGGTGTAAAAATTGTAATTTATGTGCGAGATAAGAGTAACCGAATTTTGTATATATATAAACAACGAAGAGATAAATTTTTAATTTTTTTTTTCATTTTGCTTGTATGGATATGTGTGCAAATACAGCAATGCAACCAACAAAGAAGAACAGAATAATCAAACACAATTCACGATGGATCGAATGGGTAGTAGTTTACTCCTGATTGCATTTATGATATTAGTAAAATAAAATCACTACTAGATCTATTCTATGAGATGTGTAAGTGTCATAACTTTTATCATGTGGGTATGGTTGAATTAGTTTATAATAATTAGAAGTCTTAAATTGAATAGACTCATTTGTTCGTAAAAAAATATGATTAAAATGTCATCTTTCAAGTTCTATGAATATAAAGAAACATGAATGTTCTAATGAATTATTTCTACAAAAAATATTTATTCTAGAATGGATAAATGGTTATCTGTGGTCATGGTTATTCTAGAAAATATGATTAGTGTTACACTGAAATCATGAAGTTTCTGTATTTTTTGTGTTTAATTTGCAAGTTGGATCGGATTATATTAGAAGAATTTAAATGCTTAACTGATTAAAATTGGAAGAAAAAGAAATTCATGTAGGTTCTTATATGCATGAAATTAATGAAGATTATTATAAATATTTAATATTTTATTTATATATAATATATTTCTTACAAAATATAACTACACATTATTTGAGTATAGTTATTATAGAGGTAACTTTATAAAAAGTGTTAAATTATAATGAATTCAACTTTTGTCCTGCATAAAATTTATTTACAATTTTAAAGAAATCAACTAAAAAAAACTCAAATATAATAGGAGTATTTATTATGCTAGTTTTAATACATGAATAATTTTGTTCCAAACCAACAACCAAACGACCACTAAGGGGTCATTGGTTCGGAAATATTATACATGTTTTAGATCTTGCATAATGTACTCCTTCTGTCCAACAATAGATGTCCACTATTGACTTGACACACCCCTTAAGAAACAATAAATAATAGGGATAATATTACTATATTATCCTTTGACTTTATTAAATTTAATGCTTTGAGAAATGTGTTAGATGATAAATAATATTTAATAGCAAGAGTAAAATAGACATAAAAGATAAATTATCTCTTGATTTTTTAAATTGGACAAGTATTGTTGGACAACTATTTTTAGTATAGTGGACAACTATTGTTGGACGGCGGGAGTATTTGTTTTGCAATTTAGAAATTTGCAAAATTAATAAATGTATAAGTTATGAGGAAATTTATGTATAGGTGATTATTCCATTTTAAAATAGTTCAAGAAAACAATAGGACTCTTATGAAATATAGATGTGTAATTGATAATTAGGTAATAGATTGGAGGACATTTGACTATTTTTTCATTAAAAGAATAAAGATAGACCAATACTACAAAAAGGGGTAATACAAAAGAAAAAGAAATCAAAGATAACTTAGATGAGCAGAGCAAAATTTTGAAAAATGCTAAACAGAATACGATTAGGATACATCAAAATCTTAACCGGTCAAGACTTAATTTGTCTTGCCATGCCATGCCCCATTGCAATTCCTAACTATAACCCAAATAGACAAGATATATAGGCAAGAAAACTAGTTAATTAGTTTTGACTTTCAATCTATTCGATATTAATTACTAACAACTTTGTTTAGATGGTTAGTATATATTATTTTATAATGTATTGTACTGTTTAAGATGTTTGAATAGATGATATCATTTTTTATCGTTACACATTAGCAATCTAAAGTATAGACCTATAATATTACAAAGAAAATGAGATAAAGTTGATATAAAAAAAAAGGGATAAAAGATAAAATAAAACTATCTAATAATAAATAAAGATAAAATGAAAATAATAATAATAACGCGATCACATCAAATCAATCATTAATTAGCTAAGATGAGAATTTTTTTCTTCAGACAATAAATTTAATGCTATAATAATAAATAGGTCGTTTGGTGGAGTGTATTAGGAAAAATAATGCATGCATTAGCGTTGTGTATTACAAGTACCTTGTTTGGTACTCTTTTCCAACCTATATATAACTAAATAATGCTTGCAGTAGTTATACACACTATTATGTATTAAAACCTATGTATAACTAAATAATGCTTGCAGTAGTTATACACACTATTGTGTATTAAAATGTATATTACTAATATCATGGATTTCTAGGTATTAACAATGCAATGGTTTTAATGCATGCATTAGAATGATTAGAGACCACATTGTCCCTCAAAATCTTTTTTACATCTTTTCCACCATAATAGTAGAGGGTGTCTTTGTAAATAAATTTTCTTATGCAATGCATGCTAATTTTAATGCATCAAACCAAACAATGCATAAAAATAATTAATATATAATTTATGCAAGCATAATTAATACACGCATTGCTAATGCAAGCATTACTAATATACTCTATTTAGCATCATTATTATACACTCTACCAAACAAACTCTATAAAACAATACTTCCTTTGTCCCAATTTATGTGCCACTTTTTGGATTTCGATATTCAAACAATTCTATCTTTGACCATAAATTTGTCATACATCTTTTAAATATTTTGAATTATCAATTAGGGATAATTTCAAAGACCTCCCTCGAGGTTTCGCTTTATAACACTCACTTCCCCTGTGGTTTATGATATTACGCCTACCTCCTTTATTTTCATTTTTTTATAACCATTTCTCAAACCTATTTAAATTAAATAAAAATTAATTTGAATTTGACAAATTTACCCTTCTTTATATTAATTTTTCATATAAAAAGTATTATAAAAAAAAAACTAATAGACGAAATACTCATCTAACAAATACTTTAAAAACAAATCAACACACATTAATTTGCTTAAGAATCAAAAGTCCTCTACTCGCTAAACTTTTACGTTAGTCGTGTACTCTTGTTTAAGTTTCTTTCCCTTTTTTTTTCGCAAGTCATTAGTCATCTTCCCTGCAAAAGAAATCAAATTAGGTATTTTTCTGCAAATCTCATATTTTTGCAAGTTCAGATTAAGTATTCTTATTTTGTGGGTTTGGATGCTATATAACATACATTATTCAATTTCTTTTTTTACCCTAAGTAGTTAGTTTAGCTCTTATGGTTTAATACTCCTGTGATCTAAAATCGAGCTAATTCAGATTAAGTATTCTTATTTTGTGTGTTTGGAAGCTATATAGCAAAATTAGAGTTTGTTTCTATCAAACAAAGTTAGATATTTCTTTCATATTGAATTATTTTAAAAGTACTTATTAAATAATTCAATTTTTTAATAATACGGATTTATATGAATAAATTAATATAAAGAGGGACAAAATTGTCAAATCATAATTAATGTATATTTAATTTAAATAGGTTTTAAAAATGGTTACAAAAAAATCAAAATAAGGGAGGTAAAAGTAATGTCGTAAACCACAAGGGAAGTGAGTGTTATAGAGCGAAATCTAGAGGGAGATCTCTGAAATTATCCTTATCAATTATTGTGACTTATAATACTTTTTACGTATTTTATAAATATATAAATTTCATTTCAAATAATTTGAAGATTCCATGCGTAAATTGCTAGTCAAACTTAAACTGTTTAACTTTGGAAAAAACGAAAAGTGTTACATAAATTGAGACAAAGGAGTAATACAACCATTCAAACAAGCTTATATTGCAACAAGGCATTATCCATCATTTCTCCTCCAACTTCCGGTGAGAGGGAAGTACATCAACCGACGATGACGACAACAACGACGACAGATCCAGCAGACCCAGTGAAATTTTACTGAGTGAGGTGTGGAGAGGATAGAGTGTACGTCAGAGACGGAGAAGTACGCAAATAAAAAGAAGCCATTACCAAATTCAAAGAGAGTTAACGCTGGGGCAAATACGAGCTTGTAATGGATTCTTCATCACAACTGCGATATCTACCTTCTCCGTGAGATCAAACATCATCTCCTTCCACGGGATTCCATTGAAAATTCAAAACCAAATTAGCGACAAAGTATTCCAAGTGAAGCATAGCCAGCGCATAGGCAGGACACATTCTCCTCCCTGCACCGAATGGCATCATCTTGATCTCTCCAAATTCAACAACGTATCCACATAAGCCACAACTAATTCATCACCGTGTTCGGCCTTTTGTTCTTTCGCCCTGCTTCGTTCAGCTTCAATCAAAGGGATGATAATATTCCCTTGCTCTCGTTGTAGTTCATTGAGTTTCTTCCACCGATTTCTAAATATTATTTTTCCAATTCTCGGAAAGAATTTGAATATATAATTGAATCGTCGGAAACCGAGGATTAAGTTGCGCTGCATATTTTCAATTTCTCTGATTTGAGATTCCTCAAGCTTATCCCCAAAACACATCAATACAAGAAGACAGAACATAGCATACTGAAAATGATCAATTAACTTCACAGAATCGACTTGGGCATGACGGAGCTGCTGAAGGAGGATACCCAGCACCCATGATCTGGCCTTGGAATAGGACTTGATGCGAGAAGGATGGAGTATTTCTGAAGTCAAGTTTCGACGGAGAAGACGCCAATTAGGACCGTAAGAGGCGGAGGCGATGCGCTTGTTACTACTGACGGCATTGCCAGCTGTTTGCCGGTCGGAGAAAACAGAGCCTTGCTGGACTAAAGCTTGGTAGGCTAAAGAGTGGCTACCTATGTATATGGTGGGATGAGAACCAATATTGAGGGTGATGAGAGGACCATACTTATCCTTGAGGTCACGGAGTATGGGTTCCAATTTGGCAGTGGACCTAAATAAACTGCCGATCACCGGAAAAATGTAGGGTCCCGGCGGGAGTTTCTTCTTGGAATTTGAATTAGGAGAGATGATAATAATATTAAATAGGGATTTCAGCAAGGAAGCGAGACAGAGAGTAACTATGATGATAAACCAACTTTCCATTACTGTTACATGAATCCAACGGATAGTTAATAGTTTACTCCTGATTCCTATTTAGAGATCTTAGATTGAATAAATTTATTTGTATGTGACAAAGTATGAGCCATTATGCAAATTACTTGTAATCCGCTAAAGAATATATGACAAAATATCTCCTTTTAAGGACAACGATATCAGTCAAACTTTCTTTCAATTTCATCTTTCTATTTTTTTCCAACAGTTGCCTGTTCATCATTATTGGTGCGTTTTTTGCCATGTACTCTGTATATGAATGTTCTAATGGATTATTTCTACAAAAATCTTTATTCCCATTTACTGACCAAGATGGATAAATGCTTATCTGTGGTCATGGTTATTCAAGAATGATTAGTGTTACACTAAAGAGTCGTTTGGTGTGAGTTATAAGCTATAATAATCTCAAGATAAAATGTATGATTATTTTATCAGTATATGCAGGGATCTGTGATTCTTTCTTTTTATGGTGCTGAAATCATGAAGTTTCTGTAATGAATTCATCTTCTATCCAGCATAAAATCTACTTACACAATGCTAAATTTTATAGAAAGCAACTAAAAAACTCAAACATGATACTCCTTATATCCCAATTTATGTGACACATTTCGTTTTTCGAGAATCAAACAGTTTAAATTTAACCGGAAATTTGCGCATGAAATCTTCAATTTTTGAAATGAAATTCATATATTTGTAAACTACGTAAAAAGTACTATAAGTCACAATAATTGACAATCCAAAATATTTAAAAGATATATAAAAAAATTACAATCAAAGATACACTTGATTGAATCTCAATATCCAAATTGTGTCATATAAATTGGGACGGAGGGAGTATTAATTATGCTAGTTTTAATACATGAATAATTCTTTTCCGACCAACAACCAAACGACCACTAAGTTCTTTCTCATTGGGCTATACTCTTGGAAGGAAATAAAATACCTGTCCAATCTAAAATATAAAGCTGGAATTAGCAAAATGCACACTTGAAAAGAAGTCAAACATCATCTGGAATTCTGGATCATCATCCTCATCTAATTTTCCCATTGAGTCTTGGAACTATAGCAAGTGTTTTATAAAAGCTTCATTGTTTAAAACTTATATTCTCACAACATTCTAATGCAAATACCAAAAGATCCTCAAAACACAAAAGCATAAGAGAACATTGAAAAACCTAACTTCTATAACTAATTCAAACTTGTTCTTCACAAGTTATCGAGCTCTTGTTTCAGAACATCTATAATCGAGAAGATCGATCCTATCCACAAAATTGCATGATACATATCATATAACCACTAACAAAAAGAAACTACAAGAACCCGTCTCTCCTTTTGTTTTTCTAGTAGCAAGACAATACAAAAGTAGATTACAAGCCATTGTTAACTTTTAAGGAAATTTGGACAGAAGAAGAAAGATAGGCATTGTCCATCAAGCAGTCAGCCAAATGATTCTAATGCCCTTCTTCCTATGCCTACTCCATCATTGCATCTGTGGAAGATTCTGTAGCTTGCTTATCAGATTTCCTTTTGCTCTTTCCTGTAACACGTGCGTTTATAATCATCAATAAACAAAATCAACAAAGAATCCCTGATACATCAGGAATGAAGATAAAATATAGCAATTCTACTGTAAACTTGCCTTTCTTCTTCAGTTGCTTCATTTTAAGTTTCGAGCTCTTTTTCATTGGAAATTTAACAGGAGCTTTATTGGCGTCTCCCATTTTCCCTGAATCAATTAGGAAAATGTCAATCAGTTTGACATAGAACAGACATCCTTTCTACCAACGTGCACAAGGAAAAATAGAGGAGGAACAAACAGAAAGTATAGCAGATATAGAAACCACTTGAAACAAACAAAACTTCTAGCATATCACGTAGGAAGAAGCAACATATTCCTAATAGAAGCAACAACACAAGGAGCAAAGCAACAAAAAGATCAGTGATTCTCTACTGAACCAGCAATCTCGGGTCAATCTAAGAAATTGATTAAGATCAACATTATAGCACTCTAGCCTATAACGTATCCAAGACGTAGAGTCACTAGACTCTGAATTCTAACTAGCTCGAGCCAGGGACGGAGCTAATAAGAGAGATTAAATCTCCTTCTCTTTTTTTTTTTTGACAAAGGAGATTAAATCTCCTTCTCTTTTTTTTTTTGACAAAGGAGATTAAATCTCCTTCTCTAAATGATTATAATGTGCAAACAGGATAAAAATCATAACTTTTTGGTCATATACAAACTGATGAATCCCATCAACATAAGGAAAACTTCTAACGTAGTAATCAAGGCGTACAAAAGTTGCTTTAGGTCACAAGTTCAATCCCAACTATGTCATTCTAGTATGAATGAACTAATATAAATTCCCGGTTAACCCCACTAGTTCGAGTAGCAAATGCCATAGCACCTTGAAACAGAGATTTCAGTTCATTTAATTCTAATGAGTTTCTCTCTCTCTCACACACACACAAGATCATAAGCAAAATGCTGCGAGTTCAAACCCCTAACTTTAACACTAGGTCCGTAGCAACAGCTACAGCCATAACTAACATACCTTCAGCAGCATCAGCCACAGCCATCTCCACATCTTCCATTGTTATCACGCCCTTTTCTATAGCCTCTTTTTGGTCCTGTTTCACATCAATCAACACAATCAAATCACAAATTCATAATACACGTAAAAAATACAATGATAAAAAGATGGAAAGGAACTAATATTGATCAATGATTACAGACCCTGCGCCATTTCTTGAAGAGCTTCCGTTTACGCTTCCCGGAGATGGCAAGCGGTTGAGCCCTCTGCTTAAGTTTACGGGTATTAGGGTCTCCATGTTTTGCTCTCTTGCTCTCTGAGATTATTGCTCTCCTCTTCTTCTGCACCTCGTTAAATTTCGCCATTATCCCCAATTTGCCTTCACCTTCGATACCTTTACTTCTTAAACCCTAGTTTTGTTTGTCTCTGCCACTTTATACGTGTAGGCCGCCGCTTTAGGTTGAACCACCGGTTTAGTGTTAAATGTATCGAACCCGGTCCACACGCCCCGTTCTATTTATTTATTTATTTATTTTTGGCTTGTTAATATAATAATAACAATTAATGTGTATTCTTTTGATACAAATAATAAATAACTTTGAAAATTTCTCAATATTCAAATTTAAATAATTTAGCAGTAATCTGTGATGGAATTAAATATGTTTAAATAATGTGTATCAAATTAATATAGGTATAGAGGTATGTCAACGGATGATTAAATAGAAATAAAATCTCATGTTCGAAATCATTTTCTTGTGCGCATATATAGGACAAGGAAAATATAGATATGGACTTGTGTTATTCCCGCAGCTAAAAGCAAAGTAATCCATTTTGTTTTACCATTTTTGCTTTAGTTCATTAGAATTATGATCTTTTTCTAAACAAAAATTCACCAATCCAAGAAAAAAAAGCATAATAATACCACTTTATACATCTTTATTAGATCACAGAAAAAAAAAATAATGTAGCCCAACATTAGATAGATAACAAATTTATGAATGGTAATGATCACAAGGATAATAGAGAAAAGGATACGTAACAACACTATATACTGTCCCTGAAGAAGGGAATCAAGTTAAACAACAACTGGAACACTATTCTTTCCATGTTTTTCCTTTTGCACAAAGTAGTGATCCACTGTTGATTACATAATACACACGATTAAACAACTAGGCTAATCACCAGCCCTCCATTTCGCATACTGGTGTTATGAGAGAACAGTTGCAGACCAACTTGATTGCCTCAAGTATTCTGACAAGGAGACATTCAAATATGAAAAATGAACTTGTACAAGGGTGATAGGCGCCAAAGAGATGGAGGGGAAGTAAGATGTGAGTTCTAGAGATATTTGGCTTCAATCTCTTCCAAAGTGAGCCCTTTTGTCTCTGGTATGATGAAGAAGATGAATACAAGAGACAAAACAGCTATGCCACCAAAGATGAAAAATACAGCTCCGGCCCCCAGTAAGTCCTGCAATTAGGAGTAACCAAAAATATAATTTCTCTCTGACTTATTTATGAATTCTGGCTGGTAGTTGATTTTCGCAAATGGCACCCATTTTTGAAGCCAAATAATGCCACTTAAATAAACATAAGTTGGAAAAGGGTGGGGACCCAAGAGTGAATAGCTTCGAATGCACAATCCACCAGCTATGTTGCTTGGACTCCTCAAAAATACTGTCGGGTGCACATCAGATTATTCAGTAATGCATTTTTTAAAGATCCGACAGGTGGGGCGGTAGCATTTTCGGAGAGTTCAAGCAACATAGTCCACCAACACCTTGTCAACTAAGATGAGCGGCTTCTAGACATAAAGTTGTATGGAAAAATTACATCACCACTTTTAGATGATATAAACTCATACGAAGAAATTGCATCACCAATGGCCAATTTATCATGGAGCCACTTAAAAGAAGGTGTCTCTAAAGCAATCAATAATTTGGCACTAGACCTAACAATCTTGTGCAATTATACTTCACATAGGGGATACCCTATAATTTTATCCATTAGCAATTATAAACCATGCTTACATACAGTGCCAACTATGTCTTATCGGTCCCTCGTACAATCATTAATCTAACAAAGAAAATTATCCTCCGCTTTAATTTAATACTGATGGACAGATCCGGTACTGTAACTGAAATCTTAATTTAATCTAAGTATCATGATGGGTTCTCTATCCTCGATTACACTAGGTATATTGTTGTCGTATCATGATGGGTACTCGTACATTTAATTACTTCTGGTATTTGTCACGACTTGGGAGCCATTTTAGACTTGAATGTTAGTGCAGGGACAAGTGTAAGAGTAAGAGACCATCTAGCTTTAAGAACCCCATTTAGTATTGAGGTAAAATGTGTCCAGATAGAGCAAAATAGATAAAGTATGTAGCCTACCCCTATTAGTTCTAGATTAAGGTATTATGATTGATCAATAGATATTGTGACTGGCATTCACTTTTAGTGTTCTTTTGAGTGAGATTCCAAAATCAAAGAGACAAGTGAGTTCGAAAGCTCAACTACTAAAGCAGGCAGATTCCAATCAGCAGAAGATGTACTCTGACCATGAGACTTCGCCAGTATTAACACCTAATAAACCCACTATCCTCCTTTTATCTTCCATTAATTGCACGGAATACATTGTCAAATCTTAGAATTTACTATTAAGATATAATCTATTAGAACTTGAGATGTACAATATCTGCACATTCAAGTACATAACAAGCTTGAAGTCACTCCAGGTTGAAACAAGAAAATTTAAACTTGTGTGTGACAGGCAAAAGAGATGCAGCTTAATGGATACTATTTAGTTCAGTATGATAAAGGAATATAGCATATGACTTTTTAAGAATACCAAATTCAAGTATCTGGCCTCACCTTCTATCCTTTTCATGGCTTAAAATGAAAATTAAAAAGAACTCCTCAAATGAATCGACAACAGACTAACCTTCACAAATCAAAATAACATGCCTCAAAGTTGCTTTTAAGGGAATTCTTTGACAGAGTAAGTGCAAAAAATATTATTTAGAAAATTCCAGAGTATTAAAGAGTTTCCGCTACCTGAAGAGGAGAAAATGCAAATGCCACTAGTGCATTTGCACCGAAATTCACAAGAACTGTAATACTCAACCCTCGCCCTCTAACGCGCAGGGGAAAGATCTCTGAGATCATCAACCAACCAATAGGACCAAATGATAACTGCAAAAGATGACTTCAAGAAGTTAAGAGCATTACTTGGTCAAGCTTCAAAAATCAAAACAAGCTGGATAGAGATGCTGTGGATTCTTTCTTTCTTTTTTTGTGGCTCAAGGAATGTTATAGTTAAACAAAAGAAGTCATGATAGGCAAGAGGGTCGATTACAAAAACATAGGCCAAATATCATACAATTTTTTTCTAAAATCTAAAAATAGCGCACACAGAATTACAGAAAGAATTGCAGATGTTATCTTGGAACTATCAATACACCAAAGTAGAATATGTCCACAACCTCACTTCTTTGGAACAAACCAGGAAGTACTACTGTTTTGGGGTTCAACCTCTTGCAAACTACATACCTTAGAAAAGAATGGAACAAGACTTTCAAATCTTTTGTCCAAATGTTCTTAACTTTTTGGACATAGACATATACATAGTAGATCAATAATAGGAAAGACTCGTCATAATTTCAATGGATACACATAAGACTAGCAAGAGAGTTTTGTGGAGACTTTATGATTTTGACACATACTCAACAAAGCCCCAGGTTTCCTTTTAATTCTATAACATAATTCTTATGTAAGGCAATAGTGGATTAAAAAACACTTTCTAGTACCTCAGTAATTAACTTTCAGATACTTTTCTCTTCTACTGATCTATGATCTACTTTTCTCTTCTGCAAAACAATGGTGCCTAATGGTCTCCCACCTTTTTCCTTTTCATAACCTCTGCTAGTAACAGTGCAAGGGAGGGACTGCAGGAAGGAGAAGACACACTCAAATGGAAAAGGCATAGTAAAGGGGTTTACACAGTGAGCTTTGCATACAAGGGCCTGAATCAAGAGGGATCACAGCTCAGTTACTTGCGTTGGAAACTTATATGGGAAGTAAAGGCACCATACAAAGTGGCATGTTTCACTTGGTTGGTTTTGAGGGAAGTTATTCTTACTCAGGATTATCTAAGATGAAGGGGATTTCAACTTTGTTCAAGATGTTATTTATGAGGACAAAATGCAGAGACAATTAGCCATTTGTCTCTATACTGCAAAGTGACCGGCCAGTTATGGGATCTGCTTATCAACCTCAGAGGTATCAGGTGGGAAATGCCAAGAAGAACCTCTGAAGTCTTGACAAGCTGGAGCACAGAGGGTAAATGCAGCACAACAAAGACAGATGGAAAATTGTCTCAGTAACAATTTGGTGGAGAATATGGAAAGAGAGGAACTCAAGGTGTTTTGAAGATACAAGCAACCCCTTGCAAAGAATCAAAACGAATTGTATTCTTCTGTTTTGCTTTTGGTGTAAGTCAGAACATACAGATGATCCAGTTTTAATTACTGAAATTCTAGGTTCTTTGTAAGAAGAGCAAGGAGTTAGTCTTTAGTTTCTGCTTTTGTTTGGATCCTCAGATGTAACACACTCATTTTTTGTTTCCAGCACATTTTTTGTCGGATGATTTATATACAGATTTTGTTACCTTCTCAAAAAAAATACCTCTGCTAGTATAAGATCACCAAAAAGAAGAAAGAAACATCCTCTCTCAACAAACCATCTCAACCCAATTACCAATAAGATTAGATTACTTTCAAAGTCCACCGAAAGTTTTAAGGTGACGAACATTCACAATGTCCAGAGAAATAATTGCCAGTATACCAGTGGGGTAAAAGATGAGCAAAGGTTGTTCTTACTCTTCAAAAAAAGACAAAAATCTAGAGTTACTGCAGCTAATAAAATTTGTACAGAGTTGAACTTCAATTTTCTCTTCCTCAAAAAAATAAAATGAGTACATAATCATGATATCATTTGTACTGTATAGCCAAAAGTTAAACTCACTCAAAAAAATCTATTGTAGTACTTTCAAGCACAAATATTGAAAGAAATAAAACTTGAATTACCTGGTAACAGCCAACATACAGTAGCAGAGCAGTAACAGCCACAGCTGGAACATCACCAAGGTAAGTGTAATATGATCCCAGGAGGAAAAGTGACATTACCTGCAGAAAATGCATGATTAGTAGGAGCTTCAGAAAAATTAGCATTGATTGTTATGAAGTTTCTTCTTTGGAAGTAAGTTGTCTAAGGTTAAACCTGTCAAATCCACCTTAGTAGGCATTTGGAAACCATAAATTTATAAAATTAATCACTCCATTCCAACTTACATGATACTTTTCATTTTGGGATGCTACAGCATGTTTGACAACAGTCCATTGACAATATCATTTAATACAACTTTCATAACTTTCTAGAATTCAAATACAGTTCAACTATTTTTGAACTCTAAAGTAATGTTTTCTCAATCCAGTTACCATTAATTTAATGTACTTTACTACCACAATACACAAGTCAAATTAGCATATAAAACTTAGTTGTCCAGTCAAACATTGCCATATAAAATGAAAAAGAGGGTATAGTTACTTACAATCCCAGACACACCACCAAGAAGCAGAGGCCTCCTCCCAAGCTTATCAACAACTACAACTGCTACAGCAGTCATAATGAGCTGAAAAGGGTGAAAAAGAGGGAAATGTAGGATCATTCCAATGTTGTAGCAAAAGTTAACTGAAACTAGCAGCAATATCCCATAAAGCAAATGGAATAACTAGCACAGTGCCACAGAGGAAACAAGTTAAAAGGAAAAGCCAGACTAATAAGACTATTATCAACAGATCTGTATCAATGAATGTTACTGAATTAACTTTGCGAAGATCTTCTGAACAAACCTCGAATGCAAGCATCCTATCTACTTAACCCCACAGGAAGTTGCTACCTTATATTACCAAAAGAATTCAAAAGAAAAAGAAATATGTCCTTTACCACCTGAGTGGACATCGTTCATTCTTTTCCATGTAAGAACAAGGTTAAATAGAAAGAGAAAGAAAACAATCTTTCCCAAGAAACAACCTTCAACAGTGCAAGGAAAACCGAAGCTCTTGTAGCATCAGCTGCAGCCGAAAATCCCGCATCCTGCCATTGTACAATAAGTTAGTAGGGCACAAAGAAGAGAAAGTGATATAAGAACAGCATTAGCACCCTTCACTTATTTGGAAAGAGTACCTGAAAAATTTTTGCAGCATAATACAAGACACTTGGTTGCCCAGTTATCTGCCATGTGGAAAGCAAAAGAAGTGAGTGCACAGTTAGGTCATTGCAAGTGGAACGGAAATGAAACTATTAGATATATAGCTACCTGTTGAAACAAGATTAATCCAGCACCAATTGTTAGGGCTTTCAAGCATTTTCCTTGCAACATCTCACCTATTGTCGCCTCTTTTTCTTCGCTTAGTTGTGAAAGCTCAGACAGAATATCATCTACTTGACGAGTTGCTGAATCACCAATTGCAGCTCCCCTAAGCTTGCACAAGCAACATATGGCTGTTTCTCTTAAACCCTGCAACTCACCCTTCCCCTGTATAGCACATAGAAGAATCCACCTGGGCGACGAAGGAAGCCACCACATTCCAATTCCCATAATAACTGCTAAAGGGGCACTAACTCCATACATATATCGCCAACCAGCAACAGTTTCTATCAGAAGGCTTCCAACTGTATACCCAACCTACAAATGTCAGTTGTCCACAATTCAAAAGAGCACAGTACAACAAATAATAATACCATGAAATATCAATCTATAGTTCATTTTCCTCTACAATAACGGTCATATAGACCAACCAGAATTTCCAGGCAAGTATGTAGTACTTACTAGCATCCCAAAAACTATGAAAAACTCTTTAAGAGAAATCAATTGTCCTCGAATCTGGCTGGGAGCCGTCTCAGCAATGTACATGGGAGCAGCATGCATTGCCTGCCATGGTACAGAAGGAGAATATGGAGCAATCAGTTTGAACATTTCTTTAAAAAGAAGTAGATTTCCAAATACTTTTCAGGTTAATACTGTTTAATTCCTCACTTGACCTTGATGGCCGAATGTAATTGTTGCCTCGTCAAATCAAACAGAAAGAATAAAGGAAGATAAAAGAGGTCATTTCTGAGTTCAGGAGTGTAATCAGGAGACAACTCTTAAAGGAGAATGATAGAAGTGAGAGGTTCATGTATGTGAAAGCACCAGTTAAAGTTCAGGGGAAATAGAAAGACACCTCAGAGGAAAAAGAAAATGGTAAACAGTAGACAACTTTTAAAGGAGATATAATCAAGTGGAAGGAGTGGAAGGACTCATGTGCCTGAGAACTCACCATCACAATTCACTTGTGAAAATACAATATCCCCAGTACAGTAAGTAAAACGGAAGGAAATGATTAAAGACACTGCAGTATCTTACCAGTCCAATTCCTACACCATATAGCAAGCGCCCAATTACCAGAATAACATAGACAGGAGCGAATGCTGTTATCAGAGCTCCAAGAAAGTAGAACAAAGCAGAAACAATCAACTCCCTTCTTCTCCCTAAAAATAAATTAAGTTTCAGTCACAAGAGTCACAATTGAAATGTGACACCAATTGCGGTTGGATAGATAAACTAACCAAGACAGTCAGCAATTTGGAAAGCAACGGCAGATCCAATTAAAGCACCATACAGTGAGCCACTAGTCTGTGACAAGCAGCAAACATAAGATCTTTCGAAAGCTCAGACAGAAGAAAGCACATATGATTTCATAAGAAAATGGTATACTTACTATGAGACCCGTTTGCACAGAAGACAAACCATACCAAGAAATTCCGCTCAATGTAGCTGACTGCAGAATATAAACAACATTAACTTTTTTAAAATCAAGAATATAAGCGGCATTAACTTATTAAAGTTGTTGTTTTTATTTAATGAGCCAACTGCAGAATATAGCCAATGTGAAGCATTAGAACCATAACTCTATATGCTAGAATGAATAACAATACCATATGTGATAAAAAAAATATTATGAAATCAACAGTTCATTTAAAAGGAACACTATCAGCAACATTTGATGACTTTTCTACAGAAACTTGAAACAGTAGAAAATTTCTATGAGCTGTCATTGAAGAGAAACAAGCAATTCAACTGGACGCATCAACATCTTTGCAACAGCAAAGATCTTCTTGAGGCACACAATGTTCAAAGCCTGATCTCAATCAAAAAGTAACGTCAACATATTACAAACTACCATGAGCTAGACAATTGAATGGGGTAACTGGAAAGACAGATAAAAATGTCAAGTTTGGTATTTTTCCTACTTGCTAGGCCAAAGACTAAAACTTCCATGTTTCCTCCAATATCAGTTCTTTCTCCTTTTGTACTAAGTTGATCCAGAACCCATAAAGATTCTTGTTAACAGCCTTATGCCATCAGCTAGGAGGACATAAAATCAAGGTAGAGGAGCTAGAAACATGGTAATTAGACACAAGGATTCTTTTACTTTTCTTTTTTTTATAATATGATACAGGGACTCTTTATTAGGGGTCGAAGGAAGCAAGATACCTCTATGGAAATTGTAGCGGAGGATGTGGCTCCAATATCATAACCATAAAGCAGTCCTCCAAAGGCGGGGAACAGAAAACTGGAAAATCATTCATCAACTTATCATAATGTATTCAAACTAAAAGATCAAAAAAAAAAGAGTATCCGTACTAAGTGAATCAACATAGGACATAGAAAATCCATGGATATTGTAGTAGTAATATTTTTCTTTACCAATTTTCCTTTTTATTCTGGAACACTAAACCTTAAGCAACTAGCAATATACAGATTGCAGTACAATATAACCCAAAGTGAATTTGTAGTCTATCATGTCATACCTAAAAAGCCAAAAAGTTTAAGCTAGAAAATTTCTCCATTTCGTTTTCTTCTTAGCACATGGAAAAGAAAAATTCATGTGGATCATCTGAATAATTCATCTCTGGGAATAAAGATGGATATTATATTTACAAATTACAACAGTATACATAAAAATATGCCAAATCACATAAAGTATCACTTACAATTCAAAATTGTTAAGAGAAGATCCTCTTTTGTATAGATAATTATATACTATAACTTAATAGAGGAATCTATTGAGCCAAAATCTTTACTATAAACAACAACAACAACAACCTACCCAGTGTAATCCCACAAGTGGGGTCTAGGAAAAGAAATGCCACATCAAGGGGCGGAGCTACCTTATCGTCAGGGGTTCATCCAAACCCCCTTCGGCAAAAAATTATACTATATACATGATTAAAATAATTTTTTATGCATATATAGTAGATGTCGAACTGCCTTCGGCTATTTCATTTGTCTACTTCTTAAGATTTTGAACCCCTTAGTGAAAATCGTGGCTCCGCCAGTGGCCACATCATGACTATTATTTATTTATTTTTGGGGTGTTCTCACTCAGTATACAGTACTCATAGCCTGACTAATCTGGATTTGTACATTGCACGGCCCATTTCGTGCTGTAAACAAAGTGCATTCTATTTACCAAACAAATTGACTCACAATTCCAGAAACTACTGAAGCACATCTTACTGGTACATATGGAAACTAGTACTATGTTCAATTCAGCACCAAATGCTTAAATTCGATGACTCAGATTACAAAGTGGACTCAATTAGCAGATACTCACGGAAGTACTGCGGAGCGTATTGAGTAATTCTCAGCATGATGCTCGCCTATTAGAAGTGGCTCTCGCACGATGTTGATCTCACTGGACGAATTTTCACCCTGCTCCAATTCATAATCATCAAAATTGCACAAACACTTTTCCCCAAATAAATGGATAAAACAATTACAGGACAACACTAAATTACCTTGTCAATGGATGAAACAATTAGCTGCTCGGAATCGTAGGCTGTCGCCATTGGAGAAGGTCAAATTGAAGATTCAAGCTTACAGCTTAGAGTATTGTCGAAGCTAACTGTATTTACTCTTCTTTTTATTATTATTATTTAAGTTTTGGGAAAGTTAGGTGGAAAAAGTGGAAGAAATACACATAGACGAAAGCAGAAGTGTAATTTCATAGAAGAGGCCAATAGCATAGCAACGTTGCTTCTCCAACTGCGCTGAAAATTGAAATGGTAGATGAGACATGGCGGTTTATCTGGAAAACAAAACAAAAAGAATTAACACATTGTTTAGATGGTTGGTAGTTGTTTGGTTGAATTGTATGTTAGTTTAAATATCATATTTATATGTTTAAATTCCTCATAAGTTAATCGCGAAAAATTTTATTTCATAATAATGACTGATTTGGTATGATTACGTAATTATCTTAATATTTTCTTCTCATTTATCTATAAAATTAATCAAATTTTGAAAGCAAAAAAAATTCGAAATTCCTAATCTAGAAAAAACGTGATTATTGCACCAAGATATACTTGTCAAATTCTTTTAAAAAATTTAAAATTTACCTCTTTATATTTTATTAAAAAAATTTAAGTCCACAAAATGATTATATTTTAAGAATAGTTAATTGAAAGACATACAAACTAGCAAGTATAAATAACACGTTTATGTATTATGACATGTCTAGAATACTATTCTTATCTTATGTTAAATATGTTCACTTACTAACTTGTCGAATCTTGTGCAAGTGAAAATTCATCTTTAAGATTCATATTTCTACGATATTAATCTTGTGAAAGGGAAGAAAACTATACAAGGAACTTACATTCAATGCATTTGTTCTTCCCACCACGATCCACCATTTTCAATTTCAATGGGATATAACATATCTCTGAATAGCTTAGTTTCAAAAATAGCCATCAGACACTGTAAACCGGCAAAGGAATGAAGTATGCATGACTACATTTTGGAATTTGGATCCAATTCAAAACTTGACATCATAACAAAGATAAGAGAATTGTACAGCAAATGTATCGACCTGAAATCTGATAGTACACATGTGCTTAACAGGTTCAATACGAGGACTTTTTATTAACGAAGCATGGCAGAAAATTCATATAATTGTCCAGCTGCACTTCAGAAATTGGAACCTATTCCTTCTTGGTGGGTTGCCAAGTTTGGTACCTAGTCCAGTCTCTCTGTCCAGGATTTAAAGTGTGTCCCTTGGAGTGATATATGTATGCATCACCTTCACCAGAAAAGTTCTCCTTGTGCTCAAGCCCGTACCTCGTTGGTTTCAGCAGTAGCAGCTGCATGGTATATATAATATAAGAATTCTGAAATGGTGAGGTACGCATCAAAGAGAACTTGTCAAGACTTACTTCATCACCAGTGTGATCAGTGACGTGATGGAGCCAGCCATGCCATTCTGCTGGAACTTGTGAAGCATTGTAACGATTCTTCTGTGCATACTCCACCCACCGGTGTCTTCCTACATAATCATGTCAAAAACAGATGCTTTTACTTGAGCAATCATAAAGATAAAGTAAACAAATAAATCACTGAGGTCAAAGGTCTCCCAAATTTGGGTTACAGGCATCATTGCGTTCCACTATACTTGGGGATTCAGGGCAATGAGACTCCAAACTATCACTCTTAAGGTTATCTAGTTAGTGTCTTAAACAAGATTAACATATCTCTAGAATGTGAAAATGTAGTCAAGCTTCCCAATACGACCTAGAAAGCATGTTTAACCAGGCCAAAACTATTATTTCACACAGTGAAACAAATAAGCATCCAGTAAAGTTAACATCCTCTACCAAGAGGATTAGTAGAGTACACATACTGAAGCAGATCAATTGAACCGCACTAAGTTCTGTCACCATAAAGTATAAGTCTTGACAAAGTAGCAACAGCAACAACTACTCAGTGAATAAAGAGCAAGAGACCTTTACTCTTTTACCTAGAACAAGGGAAATATAACCTACTCAGTGAATAAAGAGAAAGTAACCTTTGCTCTTTTACCTAGAACAAGGGAAATATAACCATTCTTATACGTGGCTACATAAAGCCTTTCCTCTGATCACCTTAAGGTGAAATATCAGAGCATAAGACTATACAACCAAATGATAGAACCCTCAACTTTTAGGCAATACTCGGGGGAACCCACAACCTTGAAGATACATTTTGTGGCACTCATATTAAACAAGATAACGACAAGTGAGATGTACAAGGGAAACTGATTAAGACTCGCAAAAGCATGAAGCAGCTGTACCAACCATATTGTGTATCGCCTAGCTTCTCATAATATTTGTTACCAAATTTATCCACACCAACAAGTGTTGCACCAATGTTGTGGATCTTGGTTTGCCTGAAGCAACAAGAAACAAAGAGTATCTTAGATAGGCAAATTAAGAAATTGCTTTAACAAGAAAGAGATGTGGCAAGGTCTTTCAATAGTCTCACTAATACCTTACGAAGGAAAAATATTGTCTTACTTAGGCATGTATTATACTGCTGCTCTGTAAGCATGAAATCAATGAGTTGAAAAAAATCTTAAAATTCAAACCAAAGAGGGGAAACAAGAAGGAGATCGTAATAATTTTTCCCCTAATTTGATGTTTCTTTTAATGTGAGGAGAAGTCAGAAAGTTGCACTTTTTAGTTACAATAACTACCACGACTATGCCTCAATAACAAGTTGAGAGCTCGTGGATCGAATCAGTATATCATCCTCATACCAAATAAAAATAAAAATGAAAAATAAGTTAAATATATATAGAAGAAAAAGAATTATACTTGAGAATCACACCCCTTGTTCTACAATGTTAGCTCAATATGGTCATTATTCAGAAAGAAACTGGTTATTAATAACAAAAACTCAAGACAATCAAACCAGGAAAAGCAGACAATACATGGAATTTCATCCCCTCCCGATCTCCTACTAATATTTCATTGCTGGCCAATGTTGAATTTAGTGTCTCAAATTAGAGAGATTTGACACTGTAAAATCTAGGAACTATTTGGGAAGCCTGAACCAGCAGTAACGGATTGGTCTCCAGAACCTCCTTACCAGATTCCCTCCTACTTCCTTTCTCACTAAATGACAAAACAGCCATCAACAACTAAAAACATAGTCAAGATTTGGATCCTGGGAATACAAATAAAACAATCCCACACACAAATGTATGCATATGCATCTATCTTACCCATTCAACAAAACAAAAAAATCACGCCCATAGCACATAAGAGCATCACGTGGCTTTCAACAACTTCAGATGTGATCATTGTGAAGACTGTAGTTGTTGATGCAATTAGATTTCAAAATCCATGTCAAGTTTCAATAGTTTCTATCAATTGTCAGCTAATATAGGTTTTGATGTGTTTCAAGAGATGATGCTGAAGACTTGTCAAAAGAGAGAGGGCATGTGCTAAGGCCTAAGATGTACATTATGGGCTAGCTTCTAAAAAAGAAAGCTTCACCTGTCTCTTAAACATTTTTTATAGAAATCTTCTTCTGAAGATATAAATGTTTATGAATGTAGTCAAGTATTCTGAAAAATGGAACGTATCACTGGAGATAACTAGACTGTACAATAAAGGTCTACTAAAAGGCTTCTCCTAAAATTAATTTTAAAAGGGGATTGTCTATCCCTCCCAAGATAACCCACAGTCATGGATTATAAGATAATGCACCAAATAATAAAGAACAAAAATTTTTACCCAAAAAAAAATGCAATTTCTGCACCACTCTAACTGGTGTGGATTTTTCCAATGCCTTTGGCTCTGTTTGAAATAAATGTTCTGAATCTGAAACTGGGGTTTTAGTTCCAATCTATTTCCTGATATTGCAAGATTTCTTTAGCACATTGCCGCATAAGCTCATCTCCATTTGCAAGAATTTCAACTCAGACCTAGTCGGTAGTTGCCGTGGAGTGTTGGAGAGTAAAAACCTTGAGTAACCAGCCAAATTCAATTTTCTGACAATTGCAAGAAAATGAGTTTTCTTCTTCTAATGATGAAATTCTACAGTTACAGCATGTTTCTACCAATACAAATTTTCTCCAGGACTTGAAACCTTAGCAACTGATGAGAAGAATTAAGGTCGACAAAGAGAGGATCATAATTGTTGATTATGAAAACAAAAGAATATATACTTTCCAAGATTTAAATGTACAACACTTAAGGACTTCATAGGACTTCTTTCATAAAAGAGTGAGCTGTCCAGACTTTTAAAAGAAAATAATCAGCCTCAACAATGAAGCCAACCCCATGACAAGGAGCTGGGAGAAATCAAAAAAGAGGCCCACTTTACATGATCATGATATAAGCAAGCTAAAGATAGAAAAAGAGAAGAACTATAAAACTCGGATAATAACTACAATGAGTTCATTCTTGTTGTCTCTTGTCTAATAACATTTAACCAAGTAACAGCTCTAACTCCACCTCATTTCATCCAAGAAATGAACTATCGTCTAACTATTACATACTACAGGAGAATATCTAGTTCAGCCACTAAGGAACTACAGAAAATCTATTTATTTATTTTTTAACTGAGAAATCCCCAAGGGTCAGTGGTGCACTGTTCGGAACTAGGTGGATCTGCCCTCTACCCTTCTCCACTTATATACCAGGTTTTATCTACGGCAGGGTTAGAACTCGTGATGTGCGTCTAACCAACACATCACTTGTTTCACTCTTACTACTAAATCAAACTTGGAGCAGATATACGGAAAATCTTTCAACCAGTGATGAAATAAACAATCAAAGGAAGATATTTTCCCTTACTTGAAAGACACAATGACCAGTCGGAATGGAGAGATTATCATGAAGAAGCTGAAGAAGAAACGGAAAAATATCCCATTATGTATATATAGGACAGTGTTGATGGAGAGAAACCGCAGAATCTTTGAGGATAAGCTTTTATCTTTGCCTTTTGTAAAGTTTAATGTCTTCAGAATTTGTGCTTCTGGCATAAGAAGGATGTAAAAAGGAATATCTACAGGAATTCCTAGAATTATATAGTATGTGAAGTCTATGATTCCTTCAAAGACTTTTTAAACTATACAGTACCAACTTGGTACTAGCCAGATCAATAAATTTTACTTCCATTTCTCCAAAAAAAATTAAATTAAATTACTTGGTTCATCTTGAGGCATATGATCTTCGATTGTATGAGAGCCAAGTAAAAAAGAAGACTTTGCCACCAAAAGTCTAAATTTACTATCAAGACTTCATGTCATTGTGTCATTAGGTGCAAGCCACCTGCTCTACGTGCAACAATTACGGACACAGTATCAGCAAAAGCCTTGACATTGTAATCCTGTAATTATCCAATACAGAGGTAAAAACTTAAGGTATTGAAGTAGTGTTCAAATATTAGAAATATCACTTTCTTCCTCAGATCTACTACATCCAATCGCTGACTATACTTTGAGGGCCAAGGTTGAAAACTCAATGCACGGTGCCTATTAGATGCAACTCAGCTGGTCTAAGTGCAACAATTACAGATAGACCATCAGCAAAAGCCTAGACATTGTAATCTTACAATTATCCTATAGATAGGTAAACACTTATTGGTATTCAAGTAGCAAAAACATCACTTTCTTATTTTACTTTCTTCCTGAGTTCTACTACAGTCAATCACAGACTATACTGACATTTAGAGCCACAGACGAGAACTTAAAGAGGCTAGACAAGCAAAAGAGCCTGTAATGCTCTTTGCCCATCATGGTCTAAAGTCTTGTGCATGTAAAAGTATTTGGTCATGGACAGAGGTGAATCTAGAGGGTCATTACAGGTTCACGTGAATTTAGTAGCTTTTTGCCCAGATCTTGTATATATATTAAGAAACTAATATCTATAAATAATTGATTGTGAACCCAATAATAACTATAGTATTAACTTGAAGTTGTTGTAGGACCCCATAAGCTTCAAACCCGGGATCCACCTCTAGCCATTGTGCTCCTATTCTCCTTAATGTACCACATTGCTAGGGAAAATGAAAGAACAACTATAGCTCATACATACAAGTGCCAATCTATCTGAACAAAAAAATTGAACATATCAAACTTTAAACTGTTTACTAACCACCTCACCTCTCCCAGCGCCCCAAACATTTTCAAAAAATGTAAGCAAATGAGTGCGACAAACAACATTAAAGTGTTAGATAAAACCACACCAAGATTCAGGGGCGTATCCAGAGGGGGGTCACCGGGTTCACGTGAACCCATGCTCCCCTCTCAAGATCATATATAGTAGTGTTATATTTTCTTTAAAATATTTAAATATAGATGTGTGAACCCACACTCAAAGTATCATATAATGCGATGATGAATGGGTGCACCTCTCTGAGTGAGGTTAAAAATTTGAATCTTATATCTATCTTGTTTTATTTTTCTTTCTAAAATTGGGTAACACCTCTCTAAGTGGTTATTAATAGAACTTCTGGCGTTTTAATTAATAGATAAGAACTAATTTTGGACCTATAATTTTAAAATTTTAACGTTTTTAAGTGATAAGAACCTAAATGTCCAATCGATCAAATTTATATATTAGATCCACTTTTCCGTAATGATGCACCCATCATCTAGAAATCCTGAATACGCCTCTGCCAAGATTAACGTGGAAACACCCATTGAAGGTAACACCCCAGCCAAAGGAGGAGAACGTCTAGTTGTATGGCAACGTGTACTATGGAAAAGTTCAGCAACAATAGAGAGAGAATCTTAAAGTGCTAAACCACCCTACCAAAACAGCATATAGAAATAAGACAAACAAAGAGGTCATGACGGACCAATCCCTCAACAACCACAAATCTTAGAGAAAAAATACAGTCCATATTTCATAGTGCCATCTTCTTAGCTCAAGTAAAACCAGAATTTAGGCAACCAAAAACAAAAACAGAATGAACAGTTTTTTCAATTGTTCAACCAGTAATCACTAGAGTAGATGGTAACAAGTACAGCCAACAACACCATAGACCACTGAATAGTTTCGGTACCTCATTTTAATTAAGTTCATTGTGTGACCTCGTGCGGACCAGAACTCCGTGTACTGAACATGTTCATAAAGACGAACAAGTCAACCCCCTAATTACCCCCATTGACAAATGAACCATTCAGTTATGCATTCATCATTTCAAGGGTGGTGTTTCCACTAAAAGTGGCTCAATATTTTTACAGCACTTAATTAGAAAGAGAGCTAAAATGGTACTTACAGAAGATTTCCATCCGCGAGACACCTCCTAGTAAAATGCAAGAGGAAAGATGTAATCAGCTGAGAATTTGAGAGTTGAGACTAATTAAACAACATAAAAACAAGAAGTGTAAATGTTTTTAACTGATAATAACAGTGATGGAGCACCAAACAAACAAGTTTACTTTGGTCATAAAAAGATAATGCCCCAAAATGCTAGAATCGGTCATAATATCTAATTTAATTTGGTCACTTGAAGAGCAGAATTAAGTTAGCTTAAGCTGGTTATAGTAACAACTGCTCCTTAATCCGAAAACATATGATAACAACTTTTATCAGATGTCGCTATGCACAATAATAATGAATCAAAAACACCAAAACGTTTTATCAGAAACATTTCATGTTACGTAATCGTTCAGACATCAGACCATTTAATGTAATAATCGATTTCATTTCATTGTATATCTTATTGTTCTTGTTATAGAAAATCCAAACGAAATCATTTACAACAAATTACTAACGGTAAACCAAACAATATAGATTTCAAACCCTCTCATTCTCAAATTTGAGCTTACAACAAGAGATTAAATGGAAATAATCGGCACAAAAGATCAATTTCAGATAAAGATTACGGAATCAAATTGAAAAAAGATGCATATCAGATTTTCAACATTTACTGAGTGCGATTAGCAAACACCGATGAATAAAAGGTAAGAGAACCAACACGTATCCTTCTTGTTTGAGCTCCTTGAGGAAATTTCCGATCCCCTTTTCCTTAATCGACTGGAAAATGCTCCTCACCACCGACGCCATTCTCTTCTCTTCTGCTTCCTTCTCTGAATTCTGTAAACAGACGCCGAGATTCGCTTACTGCTATGAAAATAGTATGGGTCCGAGTGAGTTGGTCTGGTTTACAGATCCGAGATCCTGACCCGATTCGAACCCGTTTGGAGACGATTGGGCTGGCCAGTTTTTGGGCCGCTAGTATATGAGAGAAATCAATATAACAAGAGTTCTTTTTTTTAGAATATATACAAAAATTCACTCAATGTTTAGAGATTTCGCTTAAACTTTGGTGTATGAAACTATATAAAATGTGTATACCTATATAACTCATGTTGGTTTCTAAAAATTTAATATGACTACAATAACATTATATAAAAATTTTGTACAATTTTCATAAAAATTAAATATAATTATAATAACATATAAAACTTAAAATACAATACATTTCATCAAACAATTATTATACAATGTAAATACAATTTTAATACAATATGTCTGTAACTTTGAATTTAAATAAAGTAGGATCGAGACTCAATCCAAAATTAAAGATAAAAGAAAGTATTATTAGGTAACTTTATCTCAAGTTGCTAGATGTTGACCTTAAAGTGCCTTGGAGAGGACAAATGTTCCACAATTTAGCAACACCCAAGGCTACTTTTACTTTATGATTGCAAGTATAGAACGACTACTTTTAATGGATGGTTACTCAAATGAGGACGGGTGAAAGATATTACATGTACTTTGTGCAAGCAGAATTTTTTAAAAAGTCACCTATTTGTAGATTGTGTTTACTCAAGAGTAGTTTGGACTCTACTACAAAATATCTATAAATCACAATTTCACCGATTCAGTCTTATAATGAAATGCACGATTAAATTATATTGCAAATCAAATAGAAAATTTAGCAGGTCAAAGCTTACAAATGATATATACTGAATTCATCCATGCTATATAAAACGAGAAAATGCTTGAGTATTTGAAAAGAAAAAGCTATGGTAACAATATTGTGAAGTTATTTGCAATGGCAGAGTCTCGACAACAATTAGACAAATACTAAAAGGGTCAAAAAATAAGTAACATATTTGACCATTCAGTCAAGTTATATCCGTTAGTTAAATATATATTATTTTTTATATTAAAAAAATAATAACATACAAAAAATATATTTTAGTTGACAATTATTTTTGTTTTCCCAAATTAGCCTCGAGAACCTTTTCTATGTTGTCTAACCGATTTATTTACTGGGTCGGGTCAAATTTCGCGTTGTAAATGCCCACGTGGCGAATATCAATTGGCCAAGTTTCCCTCGATGACGATTCTTCCTCCTTATTGACCTTCTCCCATGGCTACCAAATTTATTTTCTTCAGGTACTCATGTATGAAATCGTGAATAGCTAAGGATTTCAGGATCTTCGCAACGATACAGAAACTTCACAGGTAAATTGATCTAAGCAGCATTTCAAAAGTAATAGGGTTTCGCAACACTTTGTTTGTTGTTTCCATCTTCAATCAGTCATATCCCTAATTAGTTGAGTTAGCTATACGAATCGTCTATATCCATTATCTTTGCTCTATTCGGGTACAATTCATTCAAACTTTACTGAAAGATGATGTCTTTGGGTCATAGAGGGTGTATAAATCTCTCAATTATCCTTAAACTTATTACCTCTGTTTCCTATTTTCTGTGATTAGGTTTGTATGATAATAATTGGTGAAATCGATCTAAAAATATGCATAGGTTTGATATTTGGTCTTGTTGGAATGCCCTAAAAGTGGAACCTTTAACACTTGTAGTAATGTATGGATAAACATATATTCCTTTTTTTGATCTGATTTGAAACTTTTGTTATTGACAGGAATTAGAGGAGATGATGAGGTTACAAACTTATGCGGGGCTTAGCTTAATAGCTACACTGGCCGTTATTTATCATGCTTTTAATAGCAGAGGCCAATTTTACCCAGCAATGGTTTATCTGTCGACGTCCAAGATCAGTCTTGTGCTTCTTCTCAATATGGGTCTTGTTGTAATGTGCATTTTGTGGCAGATGACAAAGAAAATTTTCCTTGGTCCCCTTCGAGAGGCTGAAGTGGAGAGGCTGAACGAGCAGTCTTGGCGGGAACTCATGGAAATACTTTTTGCCATCACAATTTTCCGGCAGGATTTCTCTGTTACATTTCTTGCGAAGGTGACTGCGCTCTTGCTTATCAAGGGTTTGCACTGGTTGGCTCAAAAGAGAGTTGAGTACATTGAAACAACTCCTACTGTTACTAGATTGTCCCACATTCGCATAGTATCCTTCCTGGGCTTTCTCCTCTTCATAGACAGTCTCTTTTTGTACGACTCCATGAGCTATTTGATACAGACAAGACAGGCATCTGTTTCTCTCTTCTTTGCATTTGAGTAAGTCAAACTCTTCCTACTCACTGTTGTTGCTCTCTTTTTGGTTAATATGTGCTCCTTGAGCTCCACTGCTAGTTCGTGGTGTTTTCCCTGCCGCTGTGAAACTAAAAGAAAAAGAACAAATAATCACTCGCATTTACTTTTTGTTTAGTCCTTTACTTTTATAAACTAGATTCCTGATTATCAGTGATATTTCAAGGGAAACTAGAGATGTTAGTGATCTTATTAGACCAAGGGCCTCCATAGTCTATGTTTTATGCCTTACAAAGTCACTTGGTTGGGGCATGGGGATGTATCATGTTGATGTGTGTGCTGACACGTTGGCAAAGGTGAAATTAGGTTTTTAATCTCCATGTGCTATTTTCTTTTACGCAGTTCTTACTCTGCTTATCTTCAAAGCTGATGCAAAGTGCTGTAGTTTATGTATACGTGTTAGTACTGCAATGTTATAGCTCATATGGGTTTAGAAACCTGATTTGTCTATCATTAGGGCCGGATGATGTCAAGTCTCGTGGAATTGCAGTCTTATCTCATTTCTCATGTAAAACTACGTTATAAATCTTAATAAGGTAAAGATGTTAGTACACCGTCACCCAATTTTCGATTCTCTTAGTTAGGGTTGATCTCTTATAATGTATAATTTAATAAATGACTCACTGTTTAGTTAGCTTTTTTCATGCACATACTTACATTGTTATATCAATGAATTTATTAACGCTTGCCTGATTCATGTATCCTATTTGTAATTGCTGGGAAATATGTTCGTGAACTTGATTACTTCTCGTATTGTTTTCCCTTACTGCAGTTTGATTATGTTAACTGTATCCTATATCCTTCTCCCTAATGAAGAGCAACTTCTTTTTGGTAATTATTCAGGTACATGATACTTGCAACAACAACTGTCTCAACTTTTGTAAAATATGTCTTCTACATAAGTGACATGCTTATGGAAGGACAATGGGAGAATAAGCCTGTCTATACTTTCTACTTAGAACTTATCCGAGACTTGCTCCACTTGTCTCTGTACTTGTGCTTCTTCATGGTGATTTTCATGTAAGTCTATTTTAAGTTTTGCAGTTTATTTTTCTCTACTCATAAGTGTATAGAGGTGTTTCTGCAGATTGGGAAAAAAGAGTGTATAGAAGTGTCTCTCTTCTGGATATAAAAGCTTTCATTCTTCCCTAACATAAAGTTGCTGATGTGATCAAAAGCTGCCATACTTGTAGAAATTTCCATCCATTCATCCATTTATTTGATGATTAATTCCTTACCTAACTATATCAGGAAAAAAACTCCTTCTAGAGATTAATTGTTGATATGTAGCAGCTAACTTTGTTGCAAAAAAAGCTGCCCTCGACCTTATTATACTTAGCATGACCAACACAAGATTTAGAATAGAGTTCAGAATATACAGAATCTGAGATTATTGTATCGATGAACTGATAGTTGTTAATTTGGCCTTGCATCGGCGGTCATATAATGGGCTGTCTTTGCTCTGACCCAAATGTGCCACATTTAACAATAAAGAAGCCAAATGTGCTATATATATAGGTATATAGTCCCTGTTAGATCTCTGTCAAGTATCTGGGCATATAGTCCCTGTTAGATCTCTGTCTGCACATTATGTGGCCACTAGTTGTGGTGTTGCCTATGTTTTTGGAATGAGCAGAGGATACCCAGTTATTTAGCTACCCTAATGGAAGTTATCATTTGTGATTATGAAATATCTGACAGTGAAGCATGTTCATTTCTTGTATTGTATGTGCTTAGTACTTTTCTGTTAGTAAACCGATTCTAAAATGAACCTGGGTACGTCATTTCTCTTTTTCCCCCTGGAGGTCTTTACATCTTATGATGAGGTTTTGGAACACATTTTGCTTCATGTATAGTTGGAGCCTTACTTTTTGGTAAAGTAACCCCCCTACAGCAGCTGGCAATTTATCATGTTCTTTTTATTTGGGTGGGGGGAGGGGGTGTAAAGAATTCACCTTTTTTTAATTCTGTCTCCTTATGAGGGGCATGTAGAAATAGGGAAGCACACTGTCCTAAAGCCTTACTAAGGTTCCTCAAGTATACATAGCTTAGTCAAGTTGGTGTGCGACATTTGTTGAGTATTCTGCAGACCTGTATTTGACTTTTGATAGAGGAACTCTTCCTGTTTGTCCTTGTTGATGACTTGATGTTACTTTTTATTTGCTGACCCAGGCTTGTCTATTAGGCCTGTTCTTTTCCTTTTTCTCTTGTTATTATTACATTGAGACGCCTCACTCTATTTGTTTAATTGTACTTTCTAGGAACTATGGTGTGCCCCTGCATTTGATTCGGGAGCTTTATGAGACATTCCGCAACTTCAAGATTCGAGTTGCCGATTATGTACGCTATCGGAAGATTACTTCAAATATGAATGACCGTTTTCCAGATGCTACACCAGAAGAGCTCAATGCGTAAGTTGCTCACTTCTAATGTTTGTACATTTTTTGTTCCTTCAGAACTTTCTTAATCAGTTACTTGTATGTTTATGCAGAAGTGATGCCACCTGCATCATTTGTCGTGAGGAGATGACCACTGCTAAGAAACTTATTTGCGGGCATCTGTTTCATGTGCATTGCCTCCGCTCATGGCTAGAGCGTCAACACACCTGTCCTACCTGCAGAGCCCTTGTTGTGCCAACTGAAAATGGGACAAATGTGGCAGGATCACGACCAGATGTGCAACAAGGTATAACTTATAGCTTGATCACATTCAGTCAATCATACTTTAGTGTCCAGTGGCATAGCCACATGGATTTGAGTAAGTGGATTCAGAAAAAGAAAAAAATAGATGTCACACCTCAAATATGAACCTGTGTCGAGGGGATTCAACAGTTTATATACACACAATAAATTATTTTTACCCTTTTGCATAGTGCAATCTTCTGGTTAAGGGATTCAATTCAACCCCCTTCACGAAAGGTAGTTATGCCCCTGTTTGTATGAACTAAAATAAGTCAATTCCTTTGAGTGAGAGACAATGAACTTTTATCTTCAAGAGTCTTAATCTACATGACTTTGTCAACTATATTTAGCACTAGGACTTGGAGGCTAAGTCATCCATTCTTTGCTAATAATCAGTGGCATGCGCAGAATTTTTTGCAACCAGTTTCACCTTTTAATATATATATATATATATAACTAACGCAATTCATGTATACTATTATATCTTTCCCATGAAGTAAAATAAAAACTTATATTTTAACTTTTTTTGGATAAATTTTCGTTTTGAAAGTAATCTCACTAGAAATAATAGTGCTAAATATATTCTTTTTATTTAAAATACCAAAAGAAGAAAAATAAAAGGCAAAAGAAGGAAAGAAAAAACAAAGGTAGAAAGAAAGAAAATATATCACTAAACAACTTAAAAGCTCCTAAAATGTACAAAAAAAGGTAAGCTTTCTGGACTCGAACTCGCGTCCCTAACGTGGACAGCTGAAAGACTTTAACCAACTGAGCTGCGTGCCTATGGTGTCAAAATTTATCACTGTAAAATATATATCGTTTTTGTTGTCTTTTAATTATATATGTATATTTAGCAATTTTTTTCGACGAAGCCGTGTCATGTGACACCCCTTGGGCCTTACTAGATCCGCCCCTGCTAATAATCTGTGTCAAGCATCAAATTGTAGCTTAAGTGCTAACGTGTGAATCAAGTTGATAACAGGTCATTTCAAAGGTGGATTTGCCTAAGACATTTGAGGATAGTTCTGATTTTTTAATTTTTTCTAATTTTGGGGTTTATATTTGGTAGTTGTCACCGATTGTGGAGTGTATTTCTAGCTTTTTCCCTTATCAAAAGGTGATTGTATGTCTAGCTTTTTACCCTAAAGGCTGAACTTCACATCGGGAGAGCTAAACCCGAGAAAGGACACTTTTATGTGTTTATGTTTTTTGTAATGGAGGAGTGTGGCACTTATATATATTTATTGAACCCTTGGTTAATTCTCTCTCAGGCCCTGGATCAAGTGCGTCAAGTGCATCTCAGGGTTCGCAAGCAAACACCACGCCAAGTAATAATGTTAGTCAGCACCAAGCTAGAATCCAAGCTGCAGCAGCAGCAGCAGCAGTTTATCAGAAGTCTTATGTTTATCCTTCTGTACCAACACTAGCGTGGTAGGGATTTTCTTATCTTTTATGTACATGCACTGTTGATTATTTGCTTTGCATATTTATTAGACCTTTCCTCATCCTACAGATGTGAAAAGCTGAATCATACCTCTCTATATTCCTTTTTCAGCCTACTTGTTAGTGACAAGTAATTTTGGAACTTTATACAGGCAGTGTAAAGATTAGATAGGATTTCATTTTGGAAACCAGCAAGAGGGACTTTCAGCTTTTTTATACATGCTTCGTCCACACTCTATTTCAATCTGTTACTGTACTACTCTTTTACGCAGTGTAGAGCTGTTTTGGTTTTTGTTCTTAAATTCTATGGATAAGTCAACTCCTGTTTTCTTTCTTCGTCCCTGTGTTGCTATTATTATTGGATGGCTACATTGAACCTTCATTTCTTGTGCTTACCAAATAAATATCTTTCTTAAAAAGGAAATTCTGTTAGCATATTATATGGTACAGAAGGTACATCTTTACCTCCGGGATTCTTTTTTCCTATTCCAATTTTTACGAAACTGCAATAAGTAACTGTGATTTTTGCATACTCCTCAATGAACATTTAAAACAGACCCATTTCAAGTGTCATCATATTAGTTTGGAAAGTCAAATGTAAATCTGTTTGAGATAAAGTGAGCATGAAACTGTATGCTAACAAGAGGCGTTGTTTGCAGATTCATAATTTCATTTTTAGATGTCTTTATGCATTGTGATGTAATCTCTAGATTGATTGTGGGCCATTTCCCATTCATTCATTTTGGGTCAGTTTCTTAGGAATTATTGGACCTCCTATTAACAGCTGCTCATTTAGCTGTCCATGAGTGACAAGGAGGTTTTCTTCGACTTGTAGTTCTTTGTTCTGTGATGTAAACTAGTGGTCGATGCAGAATGAGGTGGAAGGTGGCTGCTTCAAGTTCATCTTTTTGACTGTTCACCCCCTTCCTGTTCTTTTTTACTTCTTTTTTTTGGCAGTTGAAGAGGGAGTCTGGATTTCTTATTAGGTTTCTTAACTGTTGGAAGGAAATTGAATCAATGCGTCTTACTTGCAGGTCTCCTGGATATGCTCCAGTTCCTCCCTCCTATAGTCCAGTGGGTAGTTCTGCCAATGTGCTCTCAGATGGGGAGCGGGCATTGAATGAACAATCATCGCATCAATTAGCAAATATGCCCTTTGCTCAATATACACAATCTGGTTTTCTCCCTTTTCAATATCCAGGTGCTAACAACCTTGGTATTCCAAAGGCTCAACTTGAGGCCCATAAGATACTTTTACAGCAACAAATTGAGGTATTAAAGTTTCTCTGCTTGATTGATATCTTTATCTATTATGCCTCTATTATACATTTTGTATTATTCTGTTAAAGAGTTAGTAAATTCCAATGCACAAATCAATTCTACATGCATGAAACTCGAAGTGGTCTTTTGTTCAATTCTACTCACCTATGTTTGTGTAGTTTTTTCGAACTAATATTCTGGAAAAACTAAGTACTGTTTCTAGACAACTGCAACCTTGCTTTATTTGTTTATAAAGTTATCTTAGCTGCGTTATACTTGATTTTCATTTCGAAGGATTCTTTTTTCTTTACCTTTTCTCTCTAGTTTCTGTAACGCATTCATTTAATCTCTCACTTTGAGCTTAATTCTCATTCAATTATGCCGCTGGTATATACTGTATTCAGGCTCTGCAAACCCAGCTCAAGCTTTTAGAGCATCCAAACACACACACAAAAGCAGATGATTTAGGAATTTCTGATAGTAAGGGAAAAGCAATTTCGTCAGAGAGTTCTCGAGGACAAAACGAAGGTGCAGAAATATGAAACTAGCAGAATTGTATATTTATGGTAAGGGCAGGCTGAAGTTCGAACGTACAGTTAGAAATAGTAACAACTGAGCAATGGATTTGTAAGAGGTTGTTCTGAAAGTTGTACAATTCTCGAGCACTATGGGAAGTGTTGTATTTTAACTCAGCAACTGATTATTTCTCTCTCCGATAGGATTTCTCGAGAATCTCAAAATCTTGTATGCCTTGTGGGTTTTAACTTCACTTATGGTGTACTATACACAATTTTCTTTATCTACCTTGACTTCTTCTTTACTCCAGTCTCAGTAAGAATATATACCTCCTAAGCCAAGCATTCAGATTTCCCCCTTTTTTTCCTATTATTTTTCTGTGAGGCTAAATTGCACAGAGTAAGCTGTAAACTGAGCTTTACTTTGTGACAAAATCCACGCTGTTAGCTATGCTGACGGATGTGAACATTTCACAGAATTACAATGGGAAAACACTAGTTGAGACCCTGTTTGGATTAGCTGATTATACGTAGCTAATAAGTATCACGTGTTGATAAGACTTTTACATGCTGAAATTAATTTTATGTGTTCGAATCAAAGTGTTGAAACTAATAATAAACACTTTGACATGTTCGATAAAAAGTGTTGATGAGCTCTTCTTTCGAAAAAATGAATAAAACATCATTTTTGATATCTTTTTTATAAAAACTTTAATTCTAAAGTTTTTTTTTTTTTTTTTGTAAAGAAAAGGATGAATGGTGGGTGTAATGGAGAAAGTTAGAGATTATATTTCATAAAATGTATTTTGGGAATTAGCAAGAATATTACGGATAAAATAGTAAAAAAGATTGGTTAAATTTAAGTGTTTCATGAATTGAAAATCAATAAGCTGGGATAATTAACTTATGATTTTTACATATTTTTAACTTATAGCACTTAGAGTATTAACTAAGCATGACAAGAGGGAGTTGCTCGGATGCTAAGCACCCCTCACTTTTAAGTTTCAATCCTAAAATTGTGAGTTTGAGTCACCTATGGAGCAAAAAAATGAAAACTCCTAAGGAAAGGTGTAAAAATAGAAAATTAAACAAACATTTAAATAAGTTAGAAGATGCGTATATCAAACACTCTATTAATTTTCATATAAAGAGCATGTTTGGGTTAGCTAATAAACATGTTTAAGTGTTGAAATTAATTTTATAATTAAATATTTGCGTGTTTAGATGAAAGTGTTGAAATAAGTAATAAACAATTGATGTATCTGATTAAAAATATGATAATAAGTTATTCTCTTAGTATAATGACTAATATACCCCTATTGTTTTGTAAATTTAATAGCATCTATGTATGGAAAAGGATGAATTATTTGTTTTATAACTCTTTTTAAAATAGCATCTATGTAAAGTATATTAGCGGAGAAGTCAAAAAATTTGTTTCCATGTATTTATAACACTCCCTTTAGGATGTCCATAGATAATGTGCCTCGTTAAAACCTTACTAGGAAAAAATCCAATTAGAAAATCCTAGTGAAGGAAAAAGAGTACACACATCTCATAACACGGTTTAAATGTTGTCTCATTAAAAACCTTACCATGAAAACCCAACTTGAAACAAAACCATGGTTAAGGAAAAGAGTACAACACATATTTCACTCCCCCTAATGAAAGTTTCACTTGATATCTCAGAGACGACACATTCCAATCTTGTATCTCAACTTCTCAAACGTTGAGGTTGGCAATGCCTTAGTGAATAAACCAGCAAGATTATCACTTGAATGGATCTGTTGAACTTCTATCTCACCATTTTGTTAAAGATTGTGAAAAAAAACTTTGGTGAAATATGTTTTGTCTGGACTCCTTTAATGTATTCTCTTTTCAGTTGAGTTATACATGCAACATTATCTTCGTACATTGTGGTTGGTATATTCCTTTTCAAAGAAAAACCACACATTTCCTAAATATGGTGGGTCATTGATCTCAACCATACGCACTCTCAACTTGCTTCATGGATGGCTATTATTTCTGCATGATTTGAAAAAGTGGCTACCAACGTTTGCTTCATTGATCGCCAAGATATTGTTATACCTCCACATGTAAACAAATAACCTGTTTAAGATCGAGTTTTATGCGGATCAGATAAATATCTTTCATCTGCGTAACCAAACAGTTCTAACTTGGATTCATTGGAATAGAATAAACCCATGTTCATGGTCCCCCGAAGATATCTAAGTATGTGTTTGACATCATTCCAATATCTTTTTGTTGTGAAGGAACTGAATATTGCCAGTAAACTCACTGCGAAACAGATATCTGGTCGATTATTGTTAGCAAGATACACTAGTACCCCGATTGCACTAAGATATGGAGTTTCATCATCAAAAAACTTTTCATCCTTCTCTTGAGGTCGAAATGAATCTGTATTGATGTCAAGCGATCTTACCACCATTCGGGTATTCAATGGATGTGATTTATTCATGTAAAATCGCTTTAAAATCTTTTCTGTGTATGTTGATTGATGGACAAGTATTCCATTTGGCAAATTCTCAATCTGTAGGTCAAGACAAAATTTTGTCTTATCGAGGTCTTTCATTTTAAATTTCCTTTTCAAACACTCAACAGCTTCTAAAATTTCTTTACGAGTGTCAATGATGTTCAAGTCATCAACATACACGACTATTATAAGAAATTCAGATTCCGATCGTTTTATGAAAATGCAAGGAAAAATTGGTCATTTTTGTACCATTTCTTTAGCAAATATTCACTCAGACTATTGTACCACATCCTCCCGAACTGTTTCAATCCATATAGAGATTTTTGAAACTTTATTCAACAAGTTTCTCCTGAACCTTTGTATGCTTCAGGCACCTTGAATGCTTTAGGAATTTTCATAAAAATGTTGTGGTCCAATGAGCCATATAGATAGGCTATGACAACGTCCATCAGGCGCATTTCAAGCTTTTCATGAGCTGCCAGATTTATTAGATACCTGAAGGTGATTGCATCCACCACAAGAGAATATGTCTCCATGTAATCAATGTCAGGTCTTTGAGAAAAATCTTGAGCCAAAAGTTGGGCTTTATATCTCACGACTTCACCTTTTTCATTTCTTTTTCGCACAAAAACTCATTTGTATCCTACTGGTTTGATACCTTCAGGTGTTCGAATTATTGGTCCGAAAACTTCACGTTTTTCTAGTGAAGTCAATTCTGCTTGAATTGCGTCCTTCCATTTTGGTCAATCATTTCTCTATATACATTTGTTGACAGATTTTGGCCCAAAATCTTCATTTTGTTGCATTATTTCAACAACAACATTATAGGAAAAAATGTTGTCAATTACAACATTATTTCGGCCCACCTCTTTCTCGTCAAGATATAATTCATTAAAATTTCTTTGTTCTCATTATTTTCAGAAATTTGAACCTTCTCGGAGGTTTCATCATTTGTTATGACTTGGGTTTCTTTTTGAGAAATCTCCTTCACTTCGTAATCATTTATTCTTTTTTTCTTTCGAAGATTTTTATCCTTGGAACCAATTGGTCTACCACGCTTCAAATGTGGTCTAGGCTCATTTGCCTTAACAATTTATCCAGTCGAGACATCAACTCGAACTGGAGCATTAGCAGATGGAATATGCGATCTAGTAATTCTTGAAAGATTAGTAAAAGCATCTGGCAGTTGATTCGCAATATTCTGTAAATAAATTATTTTTTAAACTTCTTGCTCACATTGATTTGTTCGAGGATCCAGATGAGATAATGATTATAAATTTCAATCTATCTCTTTTCCCAATTGCTTATGTTCTCTCCCTAATGTTGGGTTTACTGATTCATCAAAATGATAATCAGCAAATCTTGCCTTAAATAAATCTCTAGTCATAGGCTCCAAATATTTTATAATTGAAGGAGATTCATACGCAACATATATCCCCAACCTTCTTTGGGGGCCATCTTTGTGCGTTGTGGTGGAGCAATCGGAACATATACTCCACATCCAAAAATTCTAAGACGGGAAATATTTGGCTCTTGACCAAAAACCAATTGTAATGGGAAGAATTCATGATAATTGGTCGGCCTTATGCGCACAAGTGTTGCTGCATGCAAAATAGCATGCCCCCACATAGACACAAACGACTTTGTTCTCATTAGCAATGGTTTAGCTATCAATTAAAGATGTTTAATCAATGATCTGCTAGACCGTTTTGAGTATAAACATGAGCAACTGGATGTTCAACTATTATTTAAGTAGACATGCAATAATCATTGAATGTCTGAGATGTAAACTCAGTAACATTATCTAAACCAATTGTTTTTATTGCATAGTCTGAAAATTGTGCTTTTAATCTTATTATTTGAGCCAACAATTGCGCAAAAATCATGCTACTAGTTGATAATAAGCACACATGTGACCATCTTGTAGAAGCATCTATCAAGACCATATAATATTTAAATGGTCCACATGCAGGGTGAATTGGCCCACATATATCACCTTGTATACGTTCTAGAAATGCAAGGGATTCAATTCCAATCTTGACTGTTGATGGTTTAAAGATCAACTTTCCTTGAGAACAAGCAACACAAGAGAATTCCTTTGACTGAAGGATATTTGGGCTCTTTAAAGTGTGCCCATGTGAATTCTCAATTATTTTGCGCATCATATTAAAATCGGGATGGCTCAATCGGTCATGCCAAATGACAAAATCATTAAAATTAGTAAATCTTTTGTTTACTACGGCATGTTATTCAACTATACCAATACTTGTATAATACAACCCAGAAGAAAGTGCAGGTAATTTTTCATGCAAAATTTTCTTCTCTGTATTAATTGTAGTAATGTAAAGGTACTCAACCTTTCCTTCATTAGCAGTCTTACATGATAGCCATTTTGGCGAATAGCCTTGAAGCTTAATAAGTTTCTTTGAGACTTACTACAATATAACGCATTATCAATGACCAATATTGTCCCTCCAGGTAGTAATAAGGTCGCTTTTCTTGAGCCCTCAATTAATTTTGTACTACATGATATTGTGTTAACATATGCTGTTTTCATAACCAAATTAGAAAAGTATTTATTTTCTCTTAATATAGTATGAGTTGTAGCACTATCAAGAAGGCACACATCTCCATTACTCATCTTAGATCCAATTGAAAACTGAGAATTTCTTTGCAAGTAGTAACTTCGTATTGATGACGTGCTGTAAAAGAAAGCTCAGAATAATATAATATAAAGAGAAGAAGACAAAAAGTATAGATGGAAGAGAGAACTTTTCTTATATTCAAGTGTGTCTTCCAAATGGTGAACGATATATCTATTTATAGTGTTGAAATATCACTCCTAAAGGTCACCTTATTAAAAGCCCAAACTTGCAGATACATAGTTATGCAAATGGGTTAATATCACCTTGGAATCATACATACATGAATTCAATTAATTCTTGAATAAATCAAGTGGACAATCCACTATACCATATATTTATAACATTTTATAATTCTTTTTTTTAGAATTATAAAATATATTAAGGATAAAATAATAAATTTAATCTAAATGTACTCATAATTTAAAAAATTACAAGTTGTGGGTGATTTTTTTTATTTACGACTTTTGCATAATTTTAACTAATAAGCACTTTAAGGATTTATCAAACGCATCAATAAATCAATATGATTAACTTATAAGCTTAGTTAAATACCTTCCAAATTCAATACCAATTTGCGTCAGGTGTTTGTTGGGTTTGATGAAATCCAATTCCCATACAAAAACCAACATAGAGTTGTATAATATTTGGTTGTTATTTTTTGCCATTCTCATAAATAATCTATGAAAATTTTATGTTTGAAATCTATATGTTATTTTGTGCATGAAATATGAAATTAAAATATGAGTATTGACAGTGTATGAATTGAAATTTTAAAATGACAAAAAAACCTTCATAATAGTAAAAATATTTTAATTATTAGTTTAAAAATCAACAAATATTTAAATTGTATATTTTATATATATCTATATTATATTAAAAATATGAAGGTCCTTAGATATGTTGATTGACTTTTTTTGTCCTTCATTAAAATATTCTACAATAGATAAAATTGTTATTTACTATTTTCCTCAAATTACTAATTAATTATCTCTATAATATTTAGAATTGAGGAGTCCTAAAATATATGATTGATATATTAAGAAAAATGATAATTAAGGAGTCCTAAATCATATGGTAGATATATTTAGGGGTGTCAAAAGAATATGAAAAACTGATCGAACCGACCAAACCTAACCGAACCGAACTGATTTATGTTATTTTTTCAATAAAACTGTGGACATTTATTTAAGTGTATAACCGTCCCGAACAATTGGGATGGTCTTTTTAATTTATGAAAAAAGCTGAAAAATTCCCGAATCGAATCGAATAACCTTACATGTATGTAAATATATTTTATAAATTAACAATATGATAAATTTAATATATAATTATATTTTATAACATTTTTCAACTATAAATATAACCTAGGTGCTAGGCCTCTAGTGACTACACGACTTTGGGTCTTTGCTCTTTAATTAGTCTTTACTTAATTACGTATAAAAATTAAAAGATATTGTAATAGATATTCTATTAAACAATACAACAAAACCTATGCAAACACTCCTATTAAATATTTAAGATCAAATAATACGGCTACAAGGTTTTAAATTCTTGTCTTTTTGGTGAAGAATTAAAGTGCTTCTTCAAGAACATATTTGCGAAAGAAATTTAATAATAGTAGTTTATTTTGAGTTGATATTTTAAAAGAAAAATTCGAAAATTAACCGAACCGTATACCGATACCGAAATGATTGGGATGGTTTAAAAAATCTAATTTTTGTTATATATTATAAAATATCCAAAAAATTGTGATGGTACAATTTAAAAAAAATAACCAACTGAACCGTACCATTGACACTCCTAGATATATTAGAAAAATTAATAATTGTGGAGTTCTAAAATATATGATAACCGGTATTAGGAAAATTTATAATTAAGATATATGGTATATTAGGAAAATTAATAATTAGGGACTTCTAAAATATATGATAAGAGGAAAATATATGATAAGAGGTATTAGGAAAATTTATGATTAAGATATATAGTATATTAGGAAAATTAATTGTCACGCCCCCAGCCTACACCCTGGACGTGGCCGGCACTTGAAAACCATTACTGATCCCCAAGCGAACCCTTGGCCTGGCTCACTACTCAGCGGAAGACTTAACTCGAGCCTAAAAGACTCCTATCATAGCTTGAATAAACTCATAAACTTAACTGAATAATTAAAGATATTTAAAAGTTGAAAAATCCTCAAATTTCAAGTTTTAGGAAAACATCTGTCCACCCTTAATGAATAAAATGTCAGTATAGGCATGGGAGACTCCATCAATTCTAGACCTGTCTATAAAGCCTCTAACTAACTCAGACGGGTGTCGGGACAGACCCCACAACACCTCAACAAAATAAAATACTGAAATGACTGAAATGGAATGAATGTGCGGATCCTCCGGAAGTACTAGGAGGCTCACCAAAGCTGCTATTTGGAGTGCAAACGGTATCAACAGAGCGCATGTTGATGACCCTGAACACCTGTATCTGCATCATGAAACGATGCAGGTCGAATGACATCAGTACATTGAATGCTCTGGTATGTAAAACAGCTGAGTAAAACAATAATAGAAAAGATAGGGCTCGAGGAATACTCACCTCAACTCAACTCAATGCAAAAGTAATACTCAAAAGTAACTCAATGTAAAGCCTTTAAAATACAAAAGAAATCTGAAGAATATGCGTAGAATATCATAAAGTAATTATTTACTCATATTTGGGAGATTCTCTAACCGACAATCATCACTCTGAGCTAAATGATGATACAACGTCTCGCCCACGTTTTCAGAACTGTCCTATACCTTGCCGGAGTATAAGACATCCTCAACTAAGTGGATCCACTAAGCTCTAGCCGAAGGCATAAGGAAATCATCTAAAAAGTATGACTCATTTACCCATGTTGGTATACGTGGTTTATGGGGAGTTGAGTTGTCTGAACTCATCCCCATATCGGTGCTCAATACTACTCCTAATAATTATTCTCATGCTCAAGTAAGTAAAAAATATAACTCTTCCTCTGTTTATGAGATAATTACTCAAAATATACTCTTTAATAAATAGTGCCTCAAATTCTCTTCTCAAAACCCTCTGAATTGTTTCTCAACTCAAAATCCTATTTCTCACTCAAAATGATAGTTTTTGGAAATCAAAGCTTCATTTAACAAGTCACTCAAACACCATCTTTAACTCTACTCACAACTCCCCTCTATCTCTCTCAAAAGCAAGATCATTTTAAATTAAAGTCTCAGTTCAAGAAATTCTCAAAATGTTCAGTAGATGCTCAATTTATAGAGTTCTTTGCAGAAAATAAAATATGGACAGCCAACTCAATAATTAGTGTTCATACCAGAATCTAAGCATTAACCATAGCAAGATAACTATTCAAGAACATGGATACAATACTCAAGAATTAACTGGAATTCGGTAACAATAGGCAGAAAACTCGAATATTTCTCAAGAACATGGGATGAAACCCTAGATTTCATAATTCTAAATTTTGAATGTAAATTTGGCGTGTGGACGCACTAGCCCAACACTGAGGAAAGCCTTACATACCTGGAAGATCAAGGATCTTGACGAATCTTGAAGAATTTGGATGAATTCTTGAAACCCTAGCCCCTTCTCCTCTTGACTCTCCTCTCAAGTTTCTCTAAGTGTAATGAATATGTTTAGACTGTTTTCTGTAGTTTTAGGCCGAAAATAATAGGGAAAAGTCGGGATTTGGATTTTGAAGGGAGGGGAAATGTCTAAAATACCCTTAATGAAAACTGTCGGCGCGGCATACGGTCCGTCATGTTCCTCCGTCGTCTGATTCAGAAAGTTTGCAACTTTGGCCTTCCAACTGACGATGCCCATGTACGACCCGTCATCCGTTCTACGGTCCGTACATGGTCACCGTAGATCAAGCCCTGAGAACTGGAATTCAACTAAGTCTGGAGGGCAACCTACGGGTCCTATCTACGATTCGTAGATCAGACTACGACCCATACCTTTGGTCCGTAGAATCAACTCCTGAAACTTGACATTCTCCAACCTCAACCTGGTTTCTACGGTTGTCTTCCTACGGTCTGTAGAACCACCTACGGTCCGTAGGTCGTTCCCGTTGAACCAGTACTGCAGCAGTTTCTGCATTTTCTCCAACTCCAAGTTATGGGGTGTTACATTAATAATTAAGGAGTCCTAAAATATATGATAAGAGGTATTAGAAAAATTAATAATTAAAATGTATGGTAGAATATTAGGAAAATTTATAATTAAAATATATGGTAGATATATTAGGAAAAGTTATAATTAAGGAGTCCTAAAATATATAATAAGAGGGATATATATGATAAGAGGTATTAGAAAATTTGATAATTAAGATATAGTAGATATATTAGAAAAATTAATAATTAAGGAGTCCTAAAATGTATGATAAGAGGAGAATATATGAGTAGAGGCATCAAGAAAACTAATACTTAAGGAGTCCTGAAATATATGATAAGAGGAAAGTATATTTTTAAAAATTAAGGAAACTTAAAATATATGGTAAGAAAAAAATATTTACAGCGAGTTCTAAGGTTTTCTCTCGTCAGCATAATTATAAGACTTTTTTTTTTGTAAACATAATTATAAGACAGGTCTATAATTATGAATTAATGTTTCAAATGTGAAGTTGCATATTAACAATTTAATTTAATGCAATAGAACGTGTAATTTTATTTTCTCTCAAATTTGTCCACTTTAAATTTTCTTTTTAAACCTGAATTTATTTTCATTAAAAGCACTTAAAATAAAGAAAGATAATGTGATTACATAAAACTTTTGAGTGTGACTTAGTGATTAGTGAATAGATTGAGAATCATGATATTTTCGTGTTTAAATTCAACAGAGGTAAAAGTATCAAATGATTTCTTCTCTTATAAATGATCTTTGCCGAATAGAATTATTCGATACTCGTGTTAATATATACCATGTGAAATTAATTGAGATACAAGTTGACATAGACATCATAATTATTAAAATAAAAATACTAATAAAATTAATTAAATTCACATGAACAAATATAACTGACAAATTAGAAGTTAACATAAAAATACTCACAATATCGATTAAAATAATTATTGATCTGAAATGACGATTGACAAGTGAGTTTTCATTTTGAGAAAATAAAGAAAGAGAACTATATTAGTTGCCACTTAATAATGTGATCTATTTGCCGATGAAGTGAGCAAAGGAGCATTATGTTTGATTTCAAATTCTTTCAAAAGTTAAAAAAAAATACTAAATGATTTATCTTTACCCGATCAAATCTTGAGAAACAAAGTTATCTAGTATATGTATTATCAAGAGATACTAATGTGGATTATGGTAAGATGATTGATATTCTTTTACCCTTAGTTAAAAGTTTCAATGCTTATCTAGTCAACGTTTAGCTCTGGCTCTATTCAAAAAAATTTGATACACCCTAATATTGTCCACTCGTCCAATAATTGCTTAGCAATTTTTAGATATCAAACGGACCTCCCGAGAAGACAATTTTAATATGATCGATTTTTATTTTTTTTTGCAATTCGTTTCGCTATAGTACTTGTTGCTCTAGCTATTTGTCTACCCTTTCAAAGTGTAATTTTATGTTATGTATGGTCGTGTGTCTTTATCAGTTGAAGTAGGTTCTTTTTTTAATCAACCAAAATCGCTTCCCAGACTATACAAATTTATTCCAACACATACGTCTTTCTAAATTAAATTTGAGTACGAATAAATTTATGTTAGTAGCGTCGCCTCCAGAAATGAATTGATAATACGAGAATTCAAATAAAGCATAAAAAAAAAGATGTGACATTGCAACACTTAAACAATAATAAATACCACATTCAACATCCAAATTTTGTTACATTTATACCATTTGAACAAATTTGATAAATACAAGCCATAATCAATGAAAAAAAAAACTCAAAATAAAAAGTAAAAAAAGAAAAAAATTAGTGAAATAAAACCTCCACTTTTCCCCGTTTCAAGTATCAAAAGTGGGAACATACTGATATAAGTTATGGTAAGATGATTAATATTTCTCCATTCTTAATTAGAAGTTTCAACATTTAAATCCGACGCTATACAAATTGTCCGACTGTTGCTGAGCAATTTTTGAATATCCTACGATTTTTTCAAGAAGGTAATTTTAATTTGACCGATTTCTCTTCTTCTACAATCAGTTTCGCCATAACTCCATTGTTCTAGCTAAAATTATCCACTCTTTCAAAGTATGATTTCTATGTTATGTACGACTGTGCCCAAGGGATAATAAGTTGAAGTAGATACGCCTTTTGATCAATCAAAATCCCTTTCCAAACAGTACAAGATTCTTCTAAAGCATACATCTTTCTAAATTAAACCTGAATATAAAATTTTTATGTTCGCAGGATCGCCACTAGAAATACTGCACCAATTCAAATTACTCAAATTTCAACATATATGTCAAACATCGAGCGAAAAAAAGAAGAAAATAATATTGCAACACTCAAACAGTCGCAACACTCATGTTTCACTAACCTTATATAAAAAAAAACAAGAATAACATATCCAGTATAATTCCACAAAATGAAATCAGAGGAGGATTAAATGTACGCAAACATAAGCTCCACCTCAAAAATAAAATGACAATTTCCGATAAACCTCGTCTCAAGATAAAATAAAAAAACAAAAAGAAAAAAATACAGTCTTCTTCCAAAACCTTGACTCAATCAAAGTATATTCTTCTTTTGATCAATCAAAATCCCTTCCCAAACTGTACAAGCTTCTTTCAAAGCATACGCCTTTCTAGATTAATTATGAATACGAAATAAGAATCTGTTGGTAGTATCACCTCCAGAAATAAACTCGACAATGCACAAGTTCAAATTACTCAAATTTTAACATAAATCAGGTGAAAAAAAGAAGAAGATAACATTCAATGCTCAAACCAGTCACAACACTCACGTTTCACTAACCTTCCAAATAACAACAACTACAATATTCACTATAATCCCACACAGTAAATATGAGAAGAATAGAATCTACGCAAACCTAAGCTCTACCAAAAAATAAAATGGCAATTTCCGACAAACCTCAGATCAAGATAAAACAAAACCAAAAATTAAATAAAAAATACAGACGAAAACGCTCCTTCCACACACACTAATTACAAAAAAACAAAAAAAAAAAATGAAAAGAGAGGAGGGAAAAGCGCTTGAATATTAACTTCTTGAAATCCCTCTTTAGTAAATAGTAGTATATATATTTACTCACCTATTTTTTCTCTATATACTCTTTCTGCGTCAAATTGAAGCTGTCTCTCTGTTTATGTTTTCTCTCTTTTTGGCCTCTTTCTAGAAACTCAAGTTATATACAAAATCCACATCTTTGAAAACACCTTTTTAACGATTGAGAGCTCTCACTTTTTCTTTTGCTTAGGGTTTTCCTTCTCGTTTCTAGGGTTTTACTTCTCTGCTTGTGATTTCTTCTAGGGTTTATCTATCACTCTGTTCGTTCGTTCCTTCTCACCATGGCGGCGGAGAAGCTGAGGGATTTGAGTCAGCCTATTGATGTTTCGTTGCTTGACGCTACTGTTTCTGCTTTCTATGGCACCGGATCTAAGGAAGAGGTGAGAGCATTTTTGCTGTCGCTCTTCGTTTGTTCAATTTCTCTGCTTTATCTGACAATTGCTGGTTAAATTTTATGTTTTTCGTTTTCGATGGCTTGGAATGGCTGTAACCTTTTTGATTGCTGGTGTTTAGTTGAGTAGAATGGAGTCGTTCTATATTGGTGATGTCTTTTTTTAAGAAAATTTCTTGTTGCGCTGTAAGAGCTCTGTTTGGATTGGCTTTTAGTTTTTTACTTAGTTATAGCGGCTTTTGTGTTGTTTTTATCATTTTAGATTAAAACCAAGTGCTTATAAGCACTTCTATAATTTTCCAAATGTGGTTAAAAGCTATTTTTGGCTTAAAAGCACTTAAAATAAGTGCGACAATAGGTTTGTTATTGGTTACAAGGAAGCGTCACTTCCTTTTGGGAATTTGAAGAATTTCTATTGCTTATGGCCAACCATTCCTGTATTTTTTGCTAAACTCATTTATGTCATTGACTTATGTTTGTTCAATTCCTAAGGATTCGTAGTTTCAGATGCTTGAAATGTACAATGTTACTGTTTTTCGGCCACTCACCCCAGGTTTAAAGAAAAGGAAAGAGTAACAGAAATCTACATGAGAAAGAGGGGAAGTTCCCACCTACATATGAAAAAAAATGAAGGCTTTGGATGTAGGTGGTTCTTTCTCCGTGGTATCCCACAGTTAAAGATAGGTAGATAGTGGCATATTAGAAGGATTCTCAAACCTGCTACGTGAATAAAGTAAAACACAAGGAATCTGTACACCCTTTTTTGGACTTATACAATTAACTCAGCAGTTCTCTAGTATGGCACTAGTTACCCTGTTGGTGTATAATGGCAGGTTGCTGCTAGAACACTTCAAAAAAAGATGTCTATTGCCTTTTGCTTTCTATAAGTCTCTCTTGAATGCTTTATATAGCTGTAGATCCACCAATTGAATAACAGGGTCTATATTCTGTGAATTAGTAAGCATCAGAATTTTTTAAAAAAAGGCAAATATCAATAATGGGTGTTTAGTGTGATTCTGTGAATAACAATTCAGTTTCATACACCAAGAGGATTTAGTTTGAGGAGTGGAACTCACAAAATCTTTGTTCTCATTGCTAGCTAAGTCACAATAATATTTCAAAAACTTGATTCCGATAGCAATAGGGATAGTGGTAAGCACTAGAAACTTCCATCTGGATGACAATGATAACAGTGATAAGCAATAGAAACCTCCATCTGGATTACAATAACAATAGTGATAACGATAAGCGACAGAAACTTCCATCTGGATTACAATAACAATAGTGATAGTGATAAGCGATAGAAACTTCCATCTGGATTACAATAATTAAAGTGATAGTGAAAGCGATGGAAACTTCCATCTGGATTACAATAATTATAATGATAGTGGTAGGCGAGAGAAGCTTCCACCTGGATTGCAATATCAATAGTGATAGTGATAAGCGATATAAACTTCCATCTGGATTACAATAAAAAATTAAAAATAATGATAGCTGAAAGCTAGAAACTTCCATCTGGATTACAATAACAGTAATGATAGCATAAAGCGATAGAACCTTCCATTTGGATTATAATAATAACAGTGATAGTGATAAGCGATAGAAACTTCCATCTGGATTACAATAACAATAATAGTAATAATAATGATAGTGGTAAGAGTTATAAACTTCCATCTGGCATTTAATATGACTTTTGCTGATTTGCATCTGTTTATTTTTGGCGACCAGATATTTATGAGGACACTCAATTTCCTGCTAGACTCGGAAGAAAAGAAATCTGAAGTGTTTGTTGTTCCAAATTAAATATGTAGATTACAGATTAATTTTTTTTTCGGATAAGAGGAACTATTGCGATGAACAACTATAGAGAATAAATAAAAGATGGCTTAGCCCCGGAAGGATCATATATATATCTTGTCAATTGGTTTGCTATGTTATCACTGCTGATGCTTCCTCTTTTGAACAATCATGCCTAGCTTTAGAAACATTTCCACTGTTCTTTTGTTAATTATACACTACATGTATTGCTTTGCAGAGAGCTGCAGCGGACCATATTTTGCGTGATTTGCAAAATAACCCAGATATGTGGCTTCAAGTGGTTCATATTCTATCGAGTACACAAAGCCTGAATACTAAGTTTTTCGCTTTGCAGGTCAGTTTTACAGTACTTTGTGATGTCGGACTTGCAGCGAAGACCCTTTTATTCAATTTAAGTATCAGTGTTCAAATGGGGTTGAGATTGTTTAACTGTTATACTTGATTAGTGTTTTTATTTTTAGTATCAGTGTTTAACTAGGTTTGAGATTGCTTAAAACATGACTGTTAAACTGTGATAAATGTTTTCTTTGGTAAGTGTGACTTTGACTAATACAAGCGAAAAAAGTAATTTACGTACTTCCTCCTTCCCCACTTATGTGATGTAGTTTGATTTGACACCCGAGTTTAAGAAATATGGAAAGACATTGCAATGTTTCAAAATTACCCTTAAAAAATACATCTTTATGGACTTTTTGCCAAATAAGAGGGACCCACTTTGGGTGAAATCTTGTTAGTGTCATTAAATATTTGTCAAATAAGGAAATGTGTCATTCTTTTTGGACTGACTAAAAAGGAAAGCGTGTCATATAAATTGTGTCAAAGGGAGTATGAACTTATCATGATTTAAGCTGAGCGTGAAGTTCAGGAATTATTCTTGGACAGTGGAGATAAGGGGGGAGGCTGACCATCCAAATAGTAACTTTTTTTGAAATTGGGAAGTTTAAATTGAGTAATTTGTTTTTTGGAAAATAATGTGGAACAGAATGGTAAAGTTGTGTCTTGTGTATTAACAACTACTGACTCCGTTTTAATTTGTTTGTCCTACTTTCCCTTTTGGTCCGTTGAAAAAGAATGCCTCTTTCCCTTTTTGGCAACCTTTTAATTTCAACTTTTCACCTGTCATGTTTAAGACGACAAGATTAAAGGACATTTTGATACATTCAATATATCTTTAGTTTAAGACCACTCAAAAATCTTCTTCACTTTCCTAAACTCCGTGCCAAAGCAAAACTTGTCAATCAATTTGAGACGGAGGGAGTAACATGATAGAGATGCTGTCAGGTGGCATTTATTGTGTAACTGTCCAGATAAAAAAGAACTGTTGTTTTGTTTCAGTTCTTTTTCTATGTTTGTTTGGAACTTCTAGTTTAGTTATATATGGCTGAAAGCTGAGTAAGATATTTAACTGTCTTCACTCTGCAGGTTCTAGAAGGTGTCATAAAGTATAGATGGAATGCATTGCCTGTCGAACAACGAGATGGAATGAAAAACTATATTTCTGAAGTTATTGTGAAGGTACAACTACACAATTCTTGTCATTTTCTCTTCAAAGTTTTTTTTGGACCTTGAATTGAATTTCTGTTTCCATGGATTTCGTTAACTGAGTCATTTATGCTTATCCCTATATTGAGCTCAGCTTTCCAGTGATGAAGCATCTCTTCGGCGGGAAAGGCTGTATATTAGCAAGCTAAACATAATATTGGTTCAGGTACTCTTAATACCCACATCACTTTCTTTATCAAAAAGGAACACACACATAGACTGAGTCACACACACAGCACCCTCATTATCACTGATTTTGACTCGCGTTAGTTACACATGAAGTTGAAAGGTCTTTCAGAATTCATTTTTTCTTGGCATTTATATTTTCAGATTTTGAAGCACGAGTGGCCTGCAAGATGGCGAAGCTTCATTCCTGACCTAGTTGCGGCTGCAAAGACAAGCGAAACAATATGTGAAAACTGCATGGCGATATTGAAGGTTTCTCTTCATCTTCATTTCCATCTTCCAATGAAAACATTAGAATCAAGTACACCTTGATAACTTGAAACTATTATCTTTCAGCTTCTCAGCGAGGAGGTTTTTGATTTCTCAAGGGGTGAAATGACTCAACAAAAGATCAAGGAGCTCAAGCAATCTTTAAACAGGTGCAATTCCATATTTGTATGAATTTCTTTTTGTCTTAATTTTAACTTAGGATTTTTTCCACATAGGATTGTTTGATTTATGGGATAACCTCAAATATTGGCTTTGACATACTGATGTTGAGTAGAGTCTAGAAATCATTTACCATTTTGAAATTGGGCAATAGATGAGAAGGAACTAAGTAGAAATAGGGAAATGGTAGAGAAATCCGAAATGCTGAAACTGGCCTTTAGTTGGTTGCCAGAGAAAATAGGTTGTGAAAAGTTCTCTAAAGGAAAAAAGAAAATAGGATGTAAAGAGTTATCACTGTTTTGGTCCGACTTTGTGGGCTCAGTAGAAAATATTTTTCCGTTCTGTGAAAGAAAGATTATTTGCATAAATCTTTTTGGTTCTCTTCCTTTCTGATAAATTTTTTTGAGAAAGTTAACTGTCTTCCTTTCTGATAAATGCATGAGCTTGTTTAGCATTTTCTTTTTCTGTTCGAGTATTTTATTCTTTTGGCTTTTACTGGCCTATTATTTAAGTCACTTAACACTTGTTCTTCCCTGCTGTTTTTTTTAATTCTATTTTTGAAACATTGAATGTGATTAAAACCTTGTTATTTCTACTGTGCTTGGGTGAAACAGGCAATTTTGACTTGAGAATTTAAAGATTCTATACACCTTATGGATTCTAGAGCTCCTTTTATAATTTCAAAGAAGAGGGTCTTCTAATATAATCTTTACACACATATTAATTATGGTCAGATATCTTCCTTTCCTTTTATAAATTAAGACTTATCTTTCTAAGACATTGGTTCCTTTGTTTACAGCGAGTTTCAACTCATCCATGAGCTATGCTTGTATGTGCTATCAGTATCCCACAGAACTGAGCTCATCAGGGCTACGCTTGCTACACTGCATGCTTTTCTTTCATGGATTCCGCTTGGCTATATTTTTGAATCAACACTGGTTTGTATTTCTCGGCTGCTTATCATTTATCTTTTTAATTGAAGCATGGCCTACCATTTGGTGTTTTAATACAGAAGTGTTTGAGGAGTGCCCCCTGACTTGTGTCTCTTCATATTACAGTTGGAAATACTGCTTAAATTTTTCCCTGTGCCATCTTATCGGAACCTCACACTTCAGTGTCTAACAGAGGTATATTATGACGAGATCTCTACTAGAGTTTCTTTTAACAGTAAAATTGATCTGCAGTGATTCAGTATACTTTTTGGTTTCTGTGTTTAATATGCAGGTTGCTGCCCTTAATTTTGGGGATTTTTATAATGAACAGTATGTTAAGATGTACACCATATTCATGAGGCAGTTGCAGGTGTGCTAAATAATCCTTGATGTTGCTTCGTTCTTATTTAATTGGTTCAAGAGTGTACCATAGATGAAATCAGTCTATGGTTAATCTTTGTATCGCTGTATTTAGTTTCTCTGTCAACTTTGTGTCAGTTAACAGTGGATTTATATTTTTGAGCAGGGTAAGGCTATTTGGTTTTACTCCGAATCTAGCCGACCCTTCTCTTTGTTTTTCAATTGAGCCTTAAGAGAGTTTTTCCCTAGAATTGGTTGCTTGGTCTTCACATTGGTATAAGTTATTAGAAGAATTACATAAGCTTCTCCGTGTATCAAATTTTGAATAGTTGTATGAATTGATGACAGGAAGTGTCTTTTTCTCCTTATTTGTGTATCAACCATACCCTTTGTGAATGCCTTCTATTTTCTTTAGCACTGTTGACAAATATATCCGTTGTTTAAGTTTTCCTATGGACTTTGAGGGTTGCTAGTTGACCTTGTGCTGAATGAATAGATAGTTTTTTTTTAATTTCTAAATTTGAATATTCTAAAGGTGAATGTTAGTCTTATGAAAACCTTTGTGGAGGACATTCGATCACTGACATATTGCAAAGAGGAAATTTGTTCTGATAATGGTGGACAATATTGATAGATTGCATGGGGAAGTTGAATAATTTGGTGTCGCCCGCGGTGAACCATATCATTGTCTAGGTTTGTTTACTAATTTGTATAACATTTGTATACCGGTCTGTCTTGGAACAGCTGTGAAACCCTCACTTATCAACAACGTTGTATAATCTAAGGAGGAGATATGTGAAACTTTCAGTTCTTTTCTAGGACAATGGTTAAAGCAAAGGTGGTACAACTTATTTGACTATGTTATTGTTCTATTGTTGACAGAATGAAGGCCCTCTTTAAATTGCTCATTCTAGTCTTGTCTAGATACTTCTGTCTGTGTCGGTTTTGTCCTTTAGCAGATGCTATGATGTGTTTGAGTTTGCTGTTCTATATGGATTTAGTAAAATATCACGTTCAATTTGCCGAAGGATACAGTTACTGTGATATCTGAGTTGGAAATTTGCTGTTGACTTGGTCGCTTAATCAAAATGTCCAAACTCTCATCCACCATCCTAGGTGTTAGTGTTGTTGATATAGGCTGTTTAGTGATACCTTGTTGTTTGGCTAGTTATGGTTGTGCTATTGTGCTCAATATCTGATGGTTTTTCTTCACATGTATAGAGTGTTCTTCCCCCTCACACAAACATTCCAGAGGCCTATGCAAATGGAAGCAACGAAGAACAGGTTTGTTTGAGACAGTGAATTGTTAGTTTACTGTTGTATTCACTTGTAAACTGATGTTTCTCTTTCCTTTATCCAGGCATTCATTCAAAATCTGGCTTTGTTTTTTACATCATTTTTTAAGGCAAGCCTCTTTACTTTGTGTTTACGACATGAGAACATTCACTGTGAAGTTGTGTATTGGCAATATGATTTTGGAATGTAGTAGTCAGCGTTGTCTCTTACAAGCTACTTTGTATGCAGTCTCATATACGTGTGCTAGAATCATCACAAGAGAATATAAGTGCCCTCTTGTTGGGACTTGAGTATCTTATTAATATCTCGTATGTGGATGATACAGAGGTTTTTAAGGTATTGTACCACTGTTTGTTCGTGATTCAAAAACTTTCTTGGAAGTGTGTGATTGCTAAGGTGTGGTTTGGCAGGTTTGCTTGGACTACTGGAATTCCTTAGTTCTTGAGCTGTTTGAAGCAGCACATCATAATCTTGATAATCCTGCAATGGCTGCAAATATGATGGGGCTTCAGGTATGACAAGGCACCTGGATCCTTTTTGCCTAGAACTCTCCAAAACCAAACTGCTCATGTGCATGTCTTTTGTGTTAATTAAGCAGATGCCACTGCTTTCTGGCATGAATGATGGTCTTGGAGCGCAACTTATGCAGAGGAGACAACTTTATTCTGGTCCAATGTCCAAGTTGAGGTTACTTATGATATCTCGCATGGCAAAACCTGAAGAAGTTCTCATTGTTGAAGATGAAAATGGGAACATTGTCCGTGAAACAATGAAGGACAATGACGTCCTTGTGCAATACAAGGTATCTATCTTGTTAATACTTATAGAATAACCTGTTGAATTTGATTGACATTCTTTGGTTCTTGTTGGGTTGGAGTAAATTCAAGAGATGCATGTTATATTTGGCGGAATGCATTTTGCTTGATTCTTGTTTTGCAATGTTGAGTCCTCTTTTTACGTGTTTGATGATAAATTTTGCAGATCATGAGGGAAACTCTGATCTACTTGTCACATCTTGATCATGACGATACTGAAAAGCAGGTGCACTTTCTTTAAAGCCATCAGCTGTGTTGTGATTAGAATAAATGTAGTTGAAGTAGCATGCTAAATGTTCTTTAAGCTCGTATCAGTTCTGAATTTTCATATCGTACTTCTCCGGATGGCTAATTGGCATCAAAGAGTTTACTCTAGAAATGGATGGTTTGGGTTTCTCAATTATGGTGAGTTTATGGCTAATTGCTGGAGAGATCTTAAATGCATAAATTCCCGATCTGCTGAAGAATTAGTCGAGATGATGATTCTATCCTTTTTTGCAAACTACATTATAGGAGGTCTTAGCAATTTCTATTGTCTTTTGGTTAATTGCAATTTGTTTTATATTCCAGGCTTCCAGCGACCTAGTTATAGTTAAGCTGTTCATTTATTTATCTTCAACCTACTTCCAAGTGCTGTTGCTAATTGCTTCTGGCTTGATTAACCTTTACTTGCGACTGAAGTTCGTTGATTTTGTTCCAAGTGCTGTTAGCTACTATTTCTTTTCTTTGACATGGTGTTTCGGGCAAAAATGTTTCATGGTGCACAATCGCTAATTTTCGAGGTTCATAAAGATTTCATATTCGTGTATCACTCCAGATGTTGAAGAAACTTAGCAACCAGCTCAATGGCGAGGACTGGTCGTGGAACAATCTAAATACATTATGTTGGGCAATTGGTTCCATATCTGGGTCGATGGTGGAGGAGCAGGTAATTTGCTTATACTAGTTTGGTCGTGCAGCTTTTTTGCTTTCAAGATTCAAGAGAACATCCTAACTGCTGTTTCATGCTGTCATTTTTACTGAAGTTTACTATGTGCATCTTTATTTTCTTGCTGTAAACTGAACGATACTACCAAATTTTTCTATCATTTGAATGCTAAGATCTTGATTTTTCACATTTTCCCTTGTGTTTACTTTGGCAGGAGAACAGATTCCTTGTAATGGTGATACGCGATTTGCTAAACCTATGTGAAATCACGAAAGGAAAAGACAACAAGGCCGTAATTGCAAGCAATATAATGTATGGATGTCATGTCATTTGGGTTTGCCAGTTATTATTTTCTTTGCCAGAAGTTTTCCAGTGCATAGTGATTACAAGTCTAATTCGACGTTATTCATTGTTTTACAATTACCTCTCTCAAAAAATCACAAATCTAATCTTCTCCAGAGTGCTGCTTTTACTAATTTTTATAGATGGTGTATGGCGTACAGCTACACTGTTTTCTTTCAATTAAGATATGTTGTCACAACTTGTTTTGATCTACTGCCAGGTATGTTGTTGGGCAATATCCTAGATTTTTGAGAGCTCATTGGAAGTTCTTGAAGACTGTTGTGAACAAGTTGTTTGAGTTCATGCATGAAACACATCCTGGAGTGCAGGTTACTACTTAATGATTTAATTTTCAGCTGCTGTTTTACTGTTTATCCTTATCGGAATTTGGTTTTCCCTCTAGTTGGTTGGTTCACTTATTGCCAATTGTTGTGGCGTGCACAACTGATGATCATTTGGTGATTTCATTGTGGAGTCCTATGGAATTATGCTATGTGGTATCAGTAATCAGGTCTTTCCTTGTTTATTGGCATTGGGTCTCCAAATAAGTGATGAAATGACTTGCATGCGAAGTGTTCAAGTACTTGTTTCACGTTATGGCCTAAAACACTGAATTGCAATCAACTATTTTCTTGTGCTTATATGCTATTGTTCATTGTGGTGCCGTCATTCCTGTTCCTGAGGACCTTCTGTCTCTTTTCTCTAGGATATGGCCTGTGATACGTTTTTGAAAATTGTTCAGAAATGCAAGCGCAAGTTCGTTGTAGTCCAGGTAATAGAATATTTTGTTTATAGCATCAGTTTCTTCTGAAGATACAATGGTGAAAAAATGACTGAACACTGATCTGGTACTGATCACTGTCTTGTTCTCAGGTTGGAGAAAATGAGCCATTTGTTTCAGAACTTTTAACCACTCTTCCCACAACTATTGCAGATTTAGAACCTCATCAGATTCATACCTTCTACGAGTCTGTAAGAGTTTTTGTTCTAGTGAATAAATTTCTTTTCTTTTTACTTGTTTCTTTAGATGTTTTAAATTGCCTCTGCCTTGTTCTATATGGCGGTATTTGACTGGGCACTAAGTTTAAAAATGATTTGGCACATACTTAAAAGTCATTAAAGGGTAAAATGGAATGGTTAAGTTAAAGACTTTCCAAAAATATAGAAATGTGTTTTTCTTTTCAAAACAAACCTTAAAAAGAATAGTGATTCAAAATGGAAAATGGGGGGTAGGACTTAATCTTTTATACTGAAAGGGTTTCTGTGTCATTTTACTAGGTTGGTCAAATGATTCAAGCAGAACCTGATCCCCAAAAAAGAGATGAGTATCTGCAGAGGTTGATGGAGCTTCCAAATCAGGTAAGCGGTACTAACAAATGGTCTAGATTAGATGTATTTGGATGCTATCCATTACTCATGGAGTTTACACTACATATTATTGTGGCCTTATGAACATTTAATTTTTACAGAGATGGAATGAAATTATAGGACAAGCACGACAAAGTGTGGACTACCTGAAAGATCAAGATGTTATTCGAGCTGTTCTAAATATATTGCAGGTGGTTACCTTTTATATCCAACACCGCTACTTCAGATTATTTCATTAAGTATTGGGTGATAAATGATATTTGAAGATAAACATAGTATAATATCGAATGTCAGCACCTGTCAGATATGCATTCTTGGTCCAGCGGTTAAGCTGTTCCTTTAATTTGAAGAGGTTACAAGTTCGAACCTCCTATTTACTTTCGTCAAGCACTGTTTTCTTCTTATTATTTCTTTTTAGGCCTTTGGTTTGAGTTAAATTTTTTATTTATTTCAAAGCCCCTTTAACAGTTTTAAACAACATTTCAGTCCTTTCTGCATATGGCGGGTTATTTGGAAGAAAAGAAATCAACAATTTTTTGAAAGAAAATGAGAAAATATACATATTTTGAAATATAAATGTATGTCTTTGGATTTTTGGTGTAGACTAGAAGATGTTAATACAGTAGATAGAATGTTAGATTTCCTCAGCTTCTTACTGTGATGTAAAGTGACTGATTTGCATGCAATTTGGCACAATCTTTGTGCTTCGTTTTGTAATATCTTATCATTTAATAAAACCAAAATGTCAAGGATGTTTTTTTCCTTTTAATATTTAGTTAAAAAACAATTTAAAAATAACAATATTTCGAGGCTAATTTGCTTTCAAATTTTTGAGTACTAACTTTGGTGATTTATTTTTCGTAAAAAAACTTTTGGTGATTTAGACTTGAAGCATGCCAGTTCAAGTTTAACCGCATGTTAAGAGTTTCTACCTTGAATACTATGTAGTCGCAAAATGTAGTATGTTTGTCATGTCTTTATGAATTATGACGGGATTCTAACTAGGATTTATTACACAAGCTAGCTACACTATATCTGGGGTTGTTGATACAGGTTTCTCATTTGTAGTCTCTATTCCTTTTATATTTCTTTTTAAACTAAACTTAGTAGGCGTTTGGACATGCATGTTATTTGTAAATCAGTATTTTACAACTTTGTTTATTACTTCAAACGTCAAGCAAATCATGTGGCTACCTTTGTGCTGGGATCACGGAGTTTTGGCAATCAGTCTTCGTATCCTGTTTTGTTTAGAATGTTATCCTACTCGGCAATATACCTTTTTTGCATTAAAATCCTCCTATTCTGAGCATGAGGTTTTGGTGCATTTTTTTGCCTTGCAGACAAATACTAGTGCTGCTAGCTCACTTGGAACTTATTTCTTACCTCAAATTTCTCTGATCTTCTTGGACATGCTCAATGTTTATAGGTATTGGTATCATACTTTCTTTTTCTTTATTTGATTTTTGTTTTCAAAATATTTAGATGTCTTGTTATTATAGCTTGATTGCATGCATTTGGTGTTTAGGTGGTCACCTGTGCCGTTATATTCCCACTTTTCGACAGTTATTGGGTTTTTGTGATTTTTTTGTGAACGTTTTCTGTTGCAGAATGTACAGTGAGCTTATATCTACAAGCATCGCACAAGGAGGGCCCTATGCCTCAAGGACATCCATTGTGAAACTCTTGCGGTAAGTTCCATTTTTTTTTTTCTTGCCAGCTTAAGATGCATCTTCTTACACATGTGATGTGTGGCAGCTCGGTAAAAAGGGAAACATTAAAGCTTATTGAAACATTTTTGGACAAGGCCGAAGATCAACCACACATCGGGAAACAATTTGTGCCGCCAATGATGGACCCAGTTTTAGGTGACTACGCAAGGAATGTGCCTGATGCTAGAGAATCTGAAGTTCTCTCTCTTTTCGCTACAATTATAAACAAGTAAGCTCCCCCCCACCCCCACCCCCCCCACACACACAAAAAAAAAAAAAAAACCTGGCACTCAGCATGACTGAGATCATTAATTGTCTGCTTCAAAGATTAAGATGTCCAGGAATTTTTGTTATGCACCATTTTTGTCCATATTCTCATGGTACACCTACTTCTGTGTCTTAACATTTTTCTTGTTAGGTACAAGGGTGCTATGATTGAGGATGTCCCTCGAATATTTGAAGCTGCTTTTCAGTGTACTCTGGAGGTTTGTTTTCCCCCTTTTTCTGAGTTCACTTCTATTCTTTAGGTTAGTAAAATTTGTAATAGCTTTATATGTAGCCTCTTCTTTTTAATATTAAGTCATCCCAACAGTACACCAACTATGCCTCTGTTCCAAACGCCATCCTCGGCAGTATTTGACTAAAATTCCTGCATAAGCTACTTGTTTGATAAAGGGTGTTCCTATTTCTGCAATGCTGCATTTCTCCATCTTCTCATGAAGCTTATAGATGTATTTGTTTTAGGTATTAATTTGGTGATACCATTCTTCTTCCTCATTTATTTAATTGAGAGTTCTTTATTCCGTTTCTTTATACATGCATTTGTATCTGTTTTTGGAGTCTTTACCTGTGTTTATCCCAAGCAGTTTTAACAGGCAATACGGTTGTTTGTATGCCCTATCCAGGGTGACATAATGGCGGACTGTAATATGCTTTAGAGATAATTTGGTTACTTCAATAAACAGTTGGCAAGTTAATCACCGTGATCTATTTGATGAATTCGTTTCATGTACAACAGATGATCACAAAAAACTTTGAAGATTATCCGGAGCATCGGCTCAAGTTCTTTTCATTACTTCGTGCAATTGCTACACATTGTTTTGCTGCTTTAATACGGCTGTCGAGTGAGGTATGTATTTTTTCCTGCTCTTGGTGTAATGTATGGACCACCAATTCTAGTTTATGAAGCTTGCATTCCTTCAGAGATAGATCTATTTGGCTGTCATCTTTATTTTGAATGTCTGGATGAACTTATGATAGATCTCATTTTCTCCTGATTTTTGATCAGCAATTAAAACTTGTCATGGATTCTATAATATGGGCTTTTCGGCACACTGAGAGGAACATTGCTGAAACCGGGCTTAATCTCTTGCTGGCAATGCTGAAAAATTTCCAGGTGCTTCTTTATTTTGTTAGCCATCAGATTGATTGTTCATATTCAACATATGTGGTGGAGGTCTAACAGTTTCTTCTCTCATGGCAGAATTCTGAGTTTGCTAACCAGTTTTATAGGACTTACTATTTGACGATCGAGCAAGAAATTTTTGCTGTTCTGACAGACACGTTTCACAAGCCTGGGTTTAAATTGCATGTATTGGTGCTACAACATTTATTTTGCATGGTATGTACACCTAACAGATTGGTTTTCCTAGTTTTACTTGTATTTTTTGTAACATAGTGCTATGATTTCAGGTAGTTATGTTGTCTGAGCCTCTATGGGATGCATCGACAGTGCCTTGTTCATATCCAAATAATGTTGAATTTGTTCGCGAATACACCATTAAGCTTCTTAGTACATCCTTCCCCAACATGACCTCTGCTGAAGTATGAGCATAAGTTTTGCATGATATTTTTTCATGTCAATTTGTATATATTTTTGATTTACATGTTAGTGATGGTTTGCTCTTTTTTCAGGTGACTCAATTTGTCAGCGGGCTATTTGATTCAACAAATGACCTTCCCACATTCAAGAATCACATAAGGGACTTCCTTGTGCAATCAAAAGAGTTTTCTGCTCAGGTTAGTGTTACAAGTGGACCATTTGTTCCAAGATTTCTTTGTTTGTTTGGATTGGGTGTGTGTGAAGGTCTTCTATTTCTCTACCCTCTTCCCATATGTACATGCTCCACGGCAGAACCTAATAGATTGTCAATACTTTGTTTTTGGGTTGTAATGGCAAGCAATATCTTAAAAAAGAAAAAACTTATAAGTTGTAGGACCCTACTTTTAATCCAATTCATTACCTGTTTTTTCTCAAATTCTCCCAAAAATGTAAAAATCAATGCCACTGGCTTCACATGTTTCCCTAACAAATAAAAAGTTCATGTTTTGAAATTTTGTTTAATCTGTATGCCAGGTTACTGAGGGACTATTTAAATGGAACACAGGGACTAATTGTCATGATTCTGATGAATTAAATTGTGTCTAGCTTTAGCTTGTCTTATTTTGTCATTGTTTGCAACTGTGGTCATATTGTGAGTTCCACATCAATTACGTGCTACTTTTTCTACCCTATGTACGCAAATTCATATACTTAAATAGACGAATATTTGTCATAAAAACTTCGAATTATTAGCATCTGTGTTGGGCTTTACCATGGCTTCTTTACAGATGTAGGTCATATTGTGAGTTCCTGACAACATGCTAGCTCAGATCTGAGCCCGTGGGATGACTTGGGAAAAAGTTTTTGTTAAAAAAAAAGGGAAAAGAAGTTTGTGAAAAGAAAATTTGCTTGAATAGTTGTGGTTATTTTTGAAGCTCTCTGAGGAATTTGAGTGGAAGAACTTCTCTAATAATTACCCTAAAACCACTTATTCTAAAACAATTTTTGGCAATAGCTCTTTTTTATCTGTAATTTTTTGGCCAACTTTTTTGTTTTTTGTTTTTTGTTTAATGCAGGCTCAGTCTTTTTTTCCTTCCAAAGGTCAAAAGTTGAACAAATGTCACTAGTTTTATCCCCTTTCCTTTCAGAAGTTTAGATATAGATGAATTGCTTCCTCATGAGTTCTGGGCTTTTTAGTCTATATTATTTTGGTCTTGTACTCTTATTAGTGTGATGTACTGATGTTATTAACTAGCTTTTTTCATTTTTTTCTGGTATTTAGCTGTTTTTTTATACGACTCAACTCACTTGGATTCTTCACTTTTCCTACAGGACAATAAGGACCTTTATGCCGAGGAAGCAGCTGCTCAGAGAGAGAGGGAACGTCAGCGCATGCGTTCTATTCCTGGTCTAATTGCACCCAATGAGATACAAGATGAAATGGTGGACTCATGAGATTCACAATGTTTCACGTATACCCGTTTATACCCCTGAAGGTGGTGTGGGTGCTTGGAGTGTGTAATCACAAACTTTAGTGGCCAGCACATCCAAATTTTTTTTTCAAGTTCTGTCGTGTTGCAAAATTTTCTCACAGTAGTACTGAAAGTGATCTCTCGGTCTTGTGGCAGTGATTCAAGGAAAGGGTTGGCTGGGTCTAGGTAGTTAGATCCTAATCTAGGAATACAACATGTGTATGGACATTCATGGTTTCATTTTCGATACTGTAGTTGGCTAGAGGAATTGATGGATTATTTAGTTGACCTCGACATTTGCCATCGAGAGTAGGTTTATTAATGTATACAGGCACTGGCCGGTTGTGCAGTAATCATTTTTGGTTTTTGGTGGAAACGGCAGTGTATTTTTACACAATATGCATCAGTATGATTTTTAGTTGTTGCCTTTATTACTGGTATTTGTGTCTTCTTACCACAACAGCTCAATGAATGCCATTTCTGAATTGTCATCAAACTTAGGGGTCCAGCTTCTCTGTTTCATTACGGAAACATTACCGCTGGATGTTGCTCATAAAGAATTTAAAAGTAAGACAGTTGACGTTCTATGCTTTGACAAGCGGCTTGATCACATGTCTGCGGTGGACGTTTGTATTTTTTAATCTCCCTTTTTTCGTCGTCTGGGAAGGACGTAGACTCATTCAAATTTATTGAATGCTTGATAAATTAGGACGGAAGAAAGAAATGTAGGACTAACGTAAAAAGTGTTTTTGAAATAGCCCATATGGTGTTTTTGATAATGTCATTTAAATTAGTAATGAAAAATGAGGGAAGTGGAGGAGATGTGCAAGTTAGAGGTATGTCAAAAAAGTATTGGCAAAAGGTGATTAAACAATATATGGCGTTGCTTCTGCTTATTAGGGTAATGTAGATAATTGAGTTTTGACTCGCTAATTGATGGGTTTAGGCACCGAGCTTGAGAGCACTGTTTAAATTATAGTATTAGTCTTATACATGTATCATGTATTTCCTTTTCAGGCACTGCATTATTTTATTGTTGTTGTTTCTTTTCTCTAAATACTTTATACTGATTTTCTTATTAAGTAATATTTTTTTTACTATAGTATTCTTTTGTTGTAAATACTTTAATTTGTTTCACTTGAGTCAAAGGTCTTTTGGAAATAATCTCTCTACCTCTACGAAGATAGTGCAAGATCTACCTACACTCTATCTCTATCCTCATCGGATCCCACTTATGAGATTATCATCGTAATAATTAATTAGCAGGGTCAAATGTAAGGCGACTAGAAATTTATAAAAAAAATTCACCATTATTCTAATTTCTAGTGATACAAAATTGTGAATGAGAATATGGAAACAAGAAAAATATTGTGATGCGACTCTTTTCTTCTGGAAACAAAGAAAGGGCAAAAAAACAAAAAAAACAAAGAAAAGTCAATTATGATGTGTTGGTTAGATACAACAGCGAAGGAATACAATTACGTTAATAAAGTACCCATAAGGTGGAAAAGAAGCAGCAAATAATAGAAACAGAGAGAGAAGTCGCCAGCAAAAACAAGGCTGCCTTCTGTTGAAGCACAAGTTGTAAGCATCTTCCATAGTTCAGTTTCGTCTCAAATCGATCATCAAAATATAGTATTTAGGTGAAATAGCCTCTGTGGTTGAAGGTTTACCCTCCAGTTTCTTCTGATTCACGGAGAGGCAAAATGGGACAAGCCTTTCGCAAGCTGTTCGATACTTTCTTCGGCAATTCTGAGATGAGGGTATAACAATCCCCTTTCTCTTCTATTTTGGAATTTGCGTTAAATTATTTTTAATTTATGCTTTCCGTTCTCCTTAGTCCTTTGTAGCTAGTTAGAAAGATGGGTTTTCGTATGCTTTCTAATTTCGCTTCCTTTGGATTAGATGAAACGAAGTATTAAGCTGAATTTTGCTCAAGTATTTTAATAGAATTGACATTTGATTGACGCTGGAACATATGATCCATTTTTCGTGTTAATAATTGCTAGTTAGAAAGATTGATTGACATTGTGTTTCTTCCATTAACAGACCAATGTTAGCAATATTTGGATGCACTGTTGTATCTAATGTTTGAACATGGTTTTAGTGATTCATATAGTTGAAGATAGTTTAATTGGAATAGAGAATTGCTCATGGGCAGTTCAGCAAAAACATGTGACTTGTGCGAGATGGCCAAAACCACCTATCCATGTATGTAGGTGGTGATTGATAATATGCTTTAGAGAGTAAGGAATAAAAACTAGACATCACTGCAAAAGCAGAGAGTTTGTTAGTCTAGTACTCTAGTTAGTGACTTGCATGTTGGAGTAGGAATGTGGGATTTAGAGAACCTTTAATTTTGAGAACTCTTAGTTTGCTTCAATGGTCAAATTACTTAGACTTGGAATGAAAGGAGTCGTAATGGAGTGGAACAGTTACAGAGGATTCATTTAGCTGCCCCGGACTAGTTAGAATTGAGGTGTAGTTGAAAAAAATTTGATGCAAGATGCTAGCTACCAAATAGAATTACTAACTCGGAATGCTGTGTGTTTCCACTTCAAGAAAGACCTTAAGTAGACAGGGTAACCAATTTAAATTCAGGGAGGCTGAAAGGGTCCTCCATAAATTTATAGGTACCTTAACCATGTCATTGATGATGTGATCCTAGTCAGCGTCATCCCCAGATATGAAATATCATCAAATAAATTTTTTCATCCTTAAGTTAGTAGTATGACGTCCAATGTGTATGGGATGAGAGTTTTTTTAGGGAAAAACCAATTTGCTTCCCTTAGTGACTGTTGTCCCTCTATTTTAACAAAGAACTGCTTCAAAGTGGTGTGGTTTTTGTAGACGAAATTCATTTCTTCAATAGAAGCGATAATTAATCTAAGCATGCAATTTTTACTATCACTCTTCGAGGAGTTACATTTTTGTCACCTATGTTCACTAACCTGATTTTCATCTTGTTTCCTGCAGGAGTTCTATTTATAGATATTAGATTTTTTTGCTTGAATGCATAATTATTTTTTAAGATTTTGTTATCTTGTTTCATATTGACGTCTCTACTGTTATTTGCTCGTCTCTGGTTTTAATTTCAACTGGAACAGGTTGTAATGCTTGGCCTTGATGCGGCTGGAAAAACAACTATATTATACAAACTGCACATAGGAGAAGTTCTATCAACAGTTCCTACCATCGGTATGCTGTCTTAGCTTCTGTTCACTGTTGTGTGGCACTTTGATTGTGAAGTTTGTATTTGTAAAACTTCAATGGATCTGCTCTTGATAAAAAAAGGAAGAAAAAATTCAATAGATCTGCTTGCTAATATCAGTATCAGCTTGGGCATGCTGCTTTCTTTTTTGTTTCTCGGTAATATCAGTGTCAGCTTGGGCATGTTACTTTCTTTTTTGTTTCTCGTTGCTTGACAGAGTTATCGGTACATGTGCGGGTGGGAGATACCAGGTATCTGGTGGATTAGCCAAAGTGCGCGAATGGTGTTCCAGGCACTACTGTTATAAAAATAAAATAAAATAAAATAAAGATGGGGAAAGAACTCGTAGGAGACCACAGTTTATTCTTTTTATTGGTCATCATTAGTTCATTACAAATTCCCGAAAGTGGCTGGTACTTCGTCATGAACATTCTTGAGAAATTGAACTTTAACAAAATAGTTAATAGAACCGTAGTGGATGCGGCTTCTCCCATCTAACTTACTTGCTCTTTACTTGCAAACTGCCTCCCAGTGATCAGTGCAACACTTGATTACATGGCATACTTCCTACATCTTTTTTTTGGGGGTTGGGTGGGTGGGTGGTGGGGGAGGGTGAGTCACATACATCCTACATCTCTTCTTCCGTATGGTAATCCTTTTCATTTTCTTAAGTACTTTGTTTTATCACATCTTGGAGCACAGATTTATCTTATGTGGCTTACCATAGGTTACGGTTTTCTAATTCTGTCATTGCTTATTATCTAAACATAATATTTGCTGAAGGGTAGTTTGAAATCTTGAGTCTTGACGTAAAAATTTCTCTGTGCTTGTAATTATGCCATAAAAGTTCTCGGAGAAAAATACCTAATGCACCTGTCACTATCTGAATACTGTCTGTGTGTGTTTGAAACCATTATAATAGATGATTGTATAAACACGTCTTGCAGGATTCAATGTGGAAAAAGTGCAGTACAAAAATGTAATTTTTACTGTGTGGGATGTTGGTGGACAAGAGAAATTAAGGCCACTCTGGAGGCATTACTTCAATAACACAGATGGACTGGTAACTGCACCCATTAGATAGTATTTGTTTTTAATTTATTTCTTTTGATGAGGTTGTTTCATTGATGGAATCAAGAAGATTCAAATAGTACAAAAGATAATAAGTACAAAAGTGAGTTTGTTAGCTTCATCACAGGGGGTCCTATACTAAAGATAGGGAGCTATAAAGCCCAAAAAAGTGTCGGGGGAGTTTCCAGGGACTAGCCTTAAGGGAGTGGCTGTATTTCATCGGAACATCTTTTCTTCCTTCCTGTCCAAACACAACAAAAGATACAGGCAGAAATCAGTTTCCAGATATTCTTGATGGACCTACCATCTCTCCAAGAACTCCAGCACATAGGATATGCATGACCCAACTTAGTCCAAAAACTGAAATGAACATGTTCCAAATATCTACTACAATTGTACAGTGTAATAGGAGGTGCCAGTTGGTTTCTATGCTTTGTTGACACGTATAACATCCAAATGTTTGAATTTGGTGTACAAAATAAACATATAATATTAAATGTATAGGCCCATTTCCCCATGTTGACAAAACTTACCATTTCCCTTGTTTATGATTTCAATTTCTTGTTTGGGCATACAGTCTCTCTAAACTGGGTACCGTATTGCTTCACTAAGTGTTTTATCTTATACAGATTTATGTCGTCGACTCTTTGGATCGAGAGAGGATTGGAAAGGCAAAACTAGAATTTCAGGTTTTTTCTGAACAGTAATTTTATGGCTTGGGCTTCTTTGATGGTGACGTAATCTAATGGCCTTTATCATGTGTTTTCAGGCCATCATCAGAGATCCATTTATGCTTAATGCAATCCTCTTGGTTTTTGCTAACAAACAAGACATGGTAAGTTTCTTTTGTTCCAGTATGTTTCCTAGTCCACATTATGTAATTTAATGCTTATTTTCTATTTTGCTCTTTTTACTTGGTCTTTAGACATAAAAAATGTTAGGCTAAAGCTATTAAATGAACCCAAGAAAATAGAGGTTCAAAGGTACTGTGTATGTTATTTAGCAATTTATCAGATCCATTGTCCTGGACTTTGAGATGTTCCCTGTGTAGTATGTCAACTAAAATTTCCTGTGCACGAGTTTGATTTACTTAAGGCCTCAACTCCTTGATTAGTGAAACCTACCTATTTGTCCTTATAAGATATGTTCGACCAATCTAAGCAGACTTAACACATGTACTAGTGAAACCAAACTGGTGTCTGTTTCAGTATTCTCCGGTAATCAATGTAGGTTAATATGGTCTCCAACAATCGCCCTTATTTCCTTTCTTGCTTTCCAGTGTCCACCAAAGAAACAGCTCATTCTTTTTTCCTTTTCTTCCTGTCTTTTCAACAATACCTTCAGAAAGTAGACCTCCATTATCATTGAATTACTTGACTCCGTCGACATGATTTGTAACGCTGGCTGCTGATTCTTGTGGCTGGGTGAGCGTCTTGATAAGTGTTGTTAAAAGCAAGACAAAATTTTGTCACTTAAAAGCAACAGGGTGTCGTGAAGCAAGAGATTGTGCATCTAAAAGGTGAAGAAGTAAAAAGCAATCGAAGTGAGGATCTCTCATTTCTTTGGACCTTTAGAAGTAAATAAAAAAACGGAAACGTTGAGTCACATCTAAGCTTCAGCCTTTTTTTCCCTTCCAGTTTCTAGTGTGTGATGACTCTTCTTTGACTTTGGTTTCCCCAAAGCTTCTTTAGCTCTCTTTTTTCTTTTTCTTCTCTGCTACTGCTTCTCATTTTCTAATTCGGTTTTCTTTGCAACTATATCTCTTCCTACAACTGTTTTGCTCTATTTTTTTTACCTGTTTACTCATTCATTTCTTTATCATCTACTTCCTCACATATGGGGTGATTGTTAGGAAAATTAAAAAGAGAGATTTAACAAAAGCAATCACATAAATATTTTTTCTTTTAATTTTTTATGAAGAAAGTAAAGCTATTGTTGATAAAGCAATAAAACTATGATGTATGCTAAATAATGCAAAATAATTATTTTAATTGCTGATTGGTTGTAAACCAAATATACTCTGCAATTGGAACTTTTTTGTGTGGATTTGTCGATATTAGCTTCTATTATGTTGAATAGTGGTATTGGTATTGATACTGTAATGTTATTATTACACACTGAAATCAGTACCATTTACTGCATTATGTATGCTATAATACTATATTTATGTGTTAGGTAACTTTTTGTATTTATTAAATTATGTGCTTTAAAGAAACTTGTGCGTTGCCTCTCACTGCTTCCTTAAAGTCACGGGACCTTTATCGGTTTGTTTGCGCTTTTTGCTTTTAGAAACACTGTTCTAGATATATATTTTACTAAAGTATCCCCCTTAATGGTTGGTCACTTTAACTCACTTTCTGGGGTATGAATCACATTTAAGCATCTCTATAAGAGCCCAAATGTGGAATTCTTCATCCCTCAATAAGCCAAAAGTGGCTTGAGACTGGAGCATACTGCTTGGTTAGCAAACTTCTTAGTATTCTTGTGCAAATCCTAAACTAGTAAAAAAACAAATGATATCTTTAAAATTTGCAATGCTTTCAACATTGATTAAAACTTTGGACACAACAAACATGCATTCAATTATGTTTTAGCCACCTGTTGTGCACCAAGGTTTGTCCTCTGGTGATTTTGGGATTTTAAGCTTAACAGTGTAACATGAACAGTCTATTCCTGTCTCAACTGTGATCTGAAAAATTACATACCATCTGAAATGCGAGGGTTGCACGAATAGTAGAGACCTTCACTCCTGACCATTTGGCTGGAAGTCCGTATTACGTGCAGGGGAAAACAGTGGGAAACTACTGCTGATTCCCAAGGCTTGGTGGGTTGGGGTGAGGATTTAGAGTTGAATTTAGTAAAAACTGTACCATTTTGTAATAGAAATCGATCACTCTATCCTTGTGATGTTTTGAATCATAAAGTCGGTTTTAGTTCCCTCTTGCACCATCACCTGCTTGATGGTTTCAAATATGCAACCCTGGTTGTTTGTTTTTATAATATCACTGTCTTGCACAGCTTCATCAACAAAAAATGTTTTGCAGAGTGAACATTAGGATGAAAAGTTGTACGTCGGTAGGAGAATTAGAGATGGATGTGATGGTTCCACCTAATCCTCTCATTTGGTTAGGAAATGAAGGTGGAAAGTGTCTAATCCTTCAATAGCAGTTCTTTCAGACCCTTCAACATTGTATGGGTAGTGGGGACGAGTCAGATCTCCTTTATGTCCCTCCTAATCATACCAAACAACATACAAATTATGATGAATGTTTCATGTATCACCTAGTAGCAAGAAATTAAAATTTTCATCGATCAACATGACATTTCCTCCCTTTTAGTGTTGGGTAGAACTTTTATCTTTAATATCTTTTTTGTCCAGAAAGGAGCAATGACACCAATGGAAGTGTGTGAAGGCCTTGGTCTCTATGAACTTAAAAACCGAAAATGGCATATACAAGGTACATGTGCACTTAAAGGGGATGGCCTATACGAGGGATTGGACTGGTTAGCCAGCACTTTAAAAGAACACAAAGCCGCCGGATTCTCTTCAATAGGCCCTTCATCCTTCTGAGTTATCAGGTTTAGACCTAACCTGGATGTCTTACACAGTTGTAGCTACTATCCATAAGCTGCTTATCTAACTACCAAAGACCTTTTGCAGGCTTACTAAAGAACTTGAAACTTTTTTTCGAGGGGCATCACTGAATATCCGGCTGTTTATAAATTGGAAGATCATGAACTTGCGAGGAGCCGATGACAGTGTTTACCCTTATCTTATTAGGTCTGTGTTTTTTAATGCTAGTGGAGCAGATAAGGCACTTGTTTCCTGACATAGTGTGATTCTCGGTGTTTGATTCTGTTGTATATTTGAAACATGGGCCTTACAGATTATGTTAACCAGACACTACGAATACTTCTGTTGATACCGACTGCAGTATACTTCCATGTGAATATGGTGACTAATGATCTAGTCTACAGATGCCCAACACAAGATCTTTTAGCTCCATCTTTCATTGTGCCAGTTTCGAGTTAAATTTCTTTTAAGGCAATTAGTTTCATATTTGTTTAAGTTGTGGTGGGTTCTCTAAGCATTGCGAACAGTAAGTTCTGGAGAAAGAAGAGCAATGCCAGTGTCATTCTAATTAAAATTATGTACGAGTGGAGATATAAACTTACCTTTTGCTACAACATTTGCTGTCATAATTTAGATTGACTAGTTTCACCTATAGAGAAATATGTAAATAACAAATTCTTTCTATTTCTTTTGTTTTGGATAAGACGAACACATTCACTGTGTCTGCTGGATCCAATTTGACCTTTTTAGGTTTCCTGGGATAAGAACCAACAAAGAAATGACGTGGACATTATCCTCATTAAAATAGGAAAAAGAGTTAAAATTTATATATGAAATTAAAACTTATGTTACAAGTGAAAGTGAAAGTGAAGTGAACCTCCGAAAAAGTAACTAATGAAATATCATGCTCATATAGAGAATGTGTGCGCAAATAAAAGTTAAAAGTAATGAAATTGGGACCATAATTTGCTTAAAGAAAAAAGGCATAACACATAAATTGGACCTTTAACTTGGCTTCAAATCATAACTTTGACCTTTAACTTTGATAGTGCACAAAAAGGCACTTTAACTATCCAATTCTTTAACAAAAAAACACTCGAATCCTACCTGGCAAAACGCTTGATATGCACTCAATCCACGCGCGTTACGAGTAAATTTCGAGGCCCACAACAGTAAAAAATATGCTGAAATGACAATTATATCCTTAATGAATCCCTTTTATATATACCTTTATATTTTCAAATTAAAATCCCATTTTTTCCTCTTCTTTCTTATTCTAGTACTGAAGCTTTCTTTTCTCTCTCTATCACCATTTCTGCTCGTTTTTAATACAAATGGCTCCTAATTTTTTTTTGTCATTGTGAAAAAAGAGTTATAATGAAAATTTCTTGGTCTGCAAACAATCCATATGATTAAAGCTGTAAAAAGGAACGAATTCATAGTCATGGTGACAAAGATTCTATGTTCTATCAAAAATAAACTTTCAAAAGGAAAAATTAAACATACTTGGACTAAATTGAGAAAGATGAACAGATAAACATCCAAGTATATGAATTTTTAGCACAAATCTTGAAGAATTTTTCTTTTGATTTGCAAAGAAATCTTGCTAGAGTTTTGTGATTTTGAGAGAGAAAGGAGTGAAATTAGGGGTCTTTTACCCTTACCCCTTGTATATTAGTGGCATATTAATTTAGTTTTTTTTTTTAATTCTAAAATCTACGCGTAAATTTTTTAATTAGTTGGCAGCCATTGAGTGGCTCATTAATCCCTGCTGGAGCGTCTGCATCTCACGCTTTTTGATTGCAATATTCAAGTGTTTTTTTGTTTAAGAGTTAGATAGTTAAAGTGCCTCTTTGTGCACTGTCAAAGTTAAAGGTCAAAGTTATAATTTGAAGCCAAGTTAAGGGTCCTATTTATGTATTATGCCAAGAAAAAACTATGGCATGAGCCATGATTAGTAGAAAAGATGTTTTGATCAATTACAATGCCACGACCTTTCTTCTATAGAAAAACTAACCCTACTCTCTTCGTTTCAAATTTTTGTCCTATTTTTCTTATTAGTATGTTTAAAAAAATAATATTTTTTTAATAATTTTTTAATTTCAACTTTTCACCTACAAGATTAAAAGATTATTTGGTACATTTAACCTACCTTAAAATTTACTTTTCAAATTCAGTGTCAAATTAAAACAATGAAGTATGATAGAAGGCCGAAAATTTATACTATGTATGAGGCACGCCAAGTCATACTTGTATGAGACATTGCTTGATTGACAAATGAGCATGGATGGGACCCATCTGCCAAGCTGACAGAGGGACATCTTTAAGTCCCTTCCACCATTATTTTTTGTTTTACACTTAGTTCAATATATTTTTTGTTTCCATTTTTTAAAATGTTTTTTTTGTTCTTAGCTAATCTAATTAGTTTATATTTTTTCTTTTTTATGTAGTGAATTTTGATTTAATTTTTATGATCGTTATATAAGTTTTTAGTTTATTATATTAATATTATTTTTTCTATTCTATTTTATTTATTTAAATTGGTTGTTTATATTTAATTTTCCGTTTATAAAATCAAGATATAAGTTTTTTTTTTTTAATCCCAACACTTTTTTTTGTCAAGATTATTGTTGCTCTTTCCGTTATATTTTTTTATTGAAGAGTATTTGATGGATTTAAGTGCTTTGGGAAACATGAAATTGTTGAGAGAAGAATAAAAGAACAAATTAATTTTATACCGTCTTTGTTTTTCATATTAATAGTTCACGTTTTCTTTTACAATTTTCTTAAGAAATCATAAATAAAATAATAGTTTTACTAATTTTCACTTTTTTTTGGTAACTTTATAAATTTTATTTACACTTTCAAAAAGAATTAATTGTTATAATAAAATAGAAAATTTGTAATTAGTTATATCTTAATTTGTAAATTAATAAATAATTTTATTTAACTTATTGTAGCAATATAAATAATTAATATCGAGATGAAAAAATAATATCAAAATGTTAGAAACAAAATGAATCAGGCAATAATTTTTGGATTTCATACTTTCCATGAATAAAATTATAAAGTATTGAAGTGTAAAATTTGGGACAATGGTTGGAAAAGAAATCAAAGAAAAAGAAAAGTAAAAAAGTAAGAGAGAGGGAAAAAAACGTTAAAAAGAAAGAGAGAGAAAGAGGAGTTTGGGCCATTTTCTGAAATGGGACGCAATTATCTATTTGGCAAACTATAAGTGGAACCTCATACAATTTTTGTCTACCACGTTATATTTATACCTCAAACATAATAAAATTTTTCATAGAAGGCCTCATAACTGCACAATCTTTTGAAAGTTGAGATATGATAAACATGCACAATTGAAGAAGTAATTATCTTAATTTTAACTTTTTTTATTTTATATATATATATATATATATATAACATCAATCTCTATTACTATTATTTTGCTCATATTTGTCCCCTATTTAACTGATCAACTGTCACTCTCTTTATCATAATCATCAATAGAATAAAAAAGGAAAAAAGAAATCACAACCACCAGTATAGAAAAGGCCTCTCACTTTGTACCACACATTACCTACTGTTAAATCACACAAATCTCAAGTTGAACTCCAATTTTCATGGAGTTTCGATTCTTTCACTTGCTTTGATTTGATTCCTTTTTTCGATCAAAGCAAGAGATGCGTTCATGTCAAAATTCCACTATGTTTTGCCACAGACGCGCTTTGATTCTGCGAAAGAATCCGCTGTTACTGTTTTTACCCTGTCGAGGTCTTCGTAGAAATGTGAAATTCCGATGTGTTCTCGATCAGATTGTGCCCAAATTCAACGTTTCATCTTCGCTAAGCTCCGTGTTGACTTCCGGCAACGCGATTGCTGCGGCAGCGGCGGTCAGTGGTGGTTCCGTTCACGGAGCGGTTACGTCGGCGATAACGCAGGTTGCTGTTACGGCGGTGGCGATTGCATCCGGAGCTTGCCTTTCTACTAAGGTCGATTTTTTGTGGCCCAAAGTGGATGAACAACCTGGTGAGCTCTTACTTCCTGCCCTCTCCCTATTTTTTTTAGTTTTTTTTTTTAAAATTATGTAAAGTTGCAGAAGAAGTATATGTTCTGTTAGAAGTAAGTGGCCCTGTGACTATGCGGGCAGTTTTGTTTTAGGGAAGCAACTTTGATTGCAGTTGGATTTTAGAAGAATTTCTTTGTTCTGTTAGACTTGAAAAAAGTATATCAATATGGATTACACCTTTTAAGTTCAGCGATCACAGGGTACAGTAACAGAAGTCAGTAAGTTGTAGTAGATACCTTTTCCGTTCCTGTGGAGTTTTTTCCTTTCAGAAGTTTTCAATGGGAGCTTGCTCCTAACTTTTGCATGTATTACTGTCTGTAAGCTGTGACTTCCTTTAGAACTATTGCTAGGGAAATCTTTAGATTTTATGCATTTTCTTACATGTTCAACTACTCTAGTAAATAAGCAGTTCTCACTTTTTCCTTTCCTTTGTTGCTTATAATATGTACGTTCTGGACTTTTCCCTCTATTGGATTCATTGAAGTGTATGATTTATAGCATATGAAGAAGTCTTATATTCTATTCGATATATGGAAGTGTACGGATTACATGTACCTGAGATGTCTAGAAAGGAGATGAAGAAGCTTCTTTAGTTAACGATCTGTTCAATGAATTCCCTCTATAGAATTCAATGAACTTGATAGTATACTAGCGTTTACTTAGTTAAACATCTACTTCTTCTTAACTGATAAAGATTATACACCATAAGGGCTAGTAAGTAAGTGTAATTCTGCTGCAGGATCACTCTTATTGGATGGAGTAGATGTCACTGGATACCCCATCTTCAACGATGAGAAGGTTTACCATCTCAACTTGCACTTGTTGATGTCAATATAAACATTTTCCAATAGTGCCCCTAAATTCTGAATCTGTGAAGGCAGGTGCAGAAGGCTATTACATTTGCACGAAAAGCTCACAATGGACAACTACGCAGAACTGGAGAGCCGTATTTAACACATTGTATTCACACCGGAAAAATTGTAGCTGTCTTGGTTCCATCAACTGGGAAAAGGGTACAATTCTGTCTTTTCAATGACAGTAGTTTGTTCAACATCTCACATAACCTGAAAGTCTATGTATCTCTCTACATATATTTAGTTAGGTTCCTTGTTCTCTTGTAATTTATGTTGAAAGTAATACACACACTGTATTATGTAGGTATCCTAAGTGAATTTGCACATTGTAACTACTAATTTTTTATAGGCCATTGATACGGTTGTTGCGGGAATTCTCCATGATGTGGTTGATGATACGGGTGAAAGTTTGGACACTATAGAGAGAGAGTTTGACGCTGATGTTGCAAATTTGGTTGCAGGTGTTTCTAGGTTAAGTTTCATCAATCAGGTACTGTATGCACTATGATCAGTTATGACGGATTTTAAGTTACAACTCTGGTTTCAGTCATAGCTTGAAATGGTGATGTGAGTTTAACTCAGTACATTGTAAATACGAAACTTGATGAGTTAATGCTATGCCTCAATCTAAATTCTGAAAATTGTGGTCCTTCGTAGCCGTATATCTATACTGAACAGGAATTGAATGTCACTGTATTTAAATGAAAGTAACCAAAAAGAAAGATAGAGATTACTCTTCTTAAAAAATGTAACTATGAGGTAATACTTATGATTTTTGAAATAGAGTACAGTATAAAGGAAAAAGTTTCTCTTACCTCTCCTATGTGGTTTGCGAGCTATTGCATAGGAGAGGGGGTTTTACCCTGTGCGCACCCAAAGGGTAGCGGCTGCGGGTTTCCCTTGTCATAAAAAAAAAAGATGAGTGGAATAATGGACACCCCAAAATGGCTAACAGGATTGTCGATTCATGTGCAGCAATTGGTTTCTTCTTCCTTGTCTTCTTCATAGTTCTTAGTTATGTCCCGACTTTTAAGTGAAATTTTCCATGCAGTTGTTAAGGAGGCATCGCAGGTTAAATGTGAATCAAGCTGCACTTAGCCATGATGAGGTACTTGAATGCAAATTAAGATCATTTAAAATATCTAATATGTAGACATCGTGCATGTTGTTAAGATAGTTGACCATTGCATAGAATCTGAAATAATGAGATGGCTTTTTGGAAAATATTGATAATGTTGAAGTGTGTGACCATCTCATCTAAAAGCTTAAGCTGTTAGAGGCCTTTTTATTATTTAATTATATTCTCAACAGATAATAAGGTTAAATGTGAATCAAGCTGCACTTAGCCATGATGAGGTATTTGAACGCACATTAAGATCATTTAAAATATCTAATATGTACACATCTAGCATGTTGTTGAGATGGTTGAGCTGTTGCATAGAATCTGAAATAATGTGATGGCTTTTTGGATCATGTTGATAATAAGAGCTCTTCATTCGTTCTTGTGTACTCTTTGATGTAGTCCTGCTACTTCCATCTTGCCAGCATACTCTTCTCCATGGTTTTAAACTAAAACTTGCTGTATGAATAGATGTGATGACATCCAAGTCTTTTGTAAGGCAGTAAGTGATGGCATGTCCCTCAATCTCATATTTTATATTTGTTCTCACATTGAGCTCTTTATTATATCTGAAGTTATCAAAAAAGTGTGACTTCTGAGTTCTGAGAGCAGCGAAAAAAGGTCTTTGCACGTTCGTTTTAGCATAGCTTTGTTTATTCCTTGAAGTTAGTAGGTATGCACTATGCTTTATTTTTTTATTTCATTGTATGTATATTCGTGTACAGGCAAATAATTTACGAGTGATGCTACTGGGCATGGTTGATGATCCACGTGTGGTGCTTATCAAACTAGCAGACCGTCTTCACAACATGAGAACCATGTATAGTCTTTGAACCACTAGTTTTAGTTTGTCTCAGTTAGATTGATTTATGCATGTGTGTCCAATTGGATTTCAATTGTTAGGAAAATGTTGACTTTTTCATTGTAGTTTTTATACCCTTTTACCCTTTCTTTGCAAATCCTTCATCCTAAACACTAAATCATGATTTTAATATTGATGTAGCTGATCTTTTGTTCATTGAAACTCTTATAGATATGCATTACCTCCAGCCAAGGCTCAAGCTGTTGCTCAGGAGACTCTGGCTATTTGGTGTTCACTTGCTTCGAGATTGGGGCTTTGGGCATTAAAGGCTGAACTTGAAGATCTATGTTTTGCAGTGCTTCAGGTGCATTCATGTTTTAGTCATTTATGTAGAAATGCTGTCATGTGAGAAGGTAAAGTTTTTTTAGTAACAGCATGAATATATAATGCAGCCTCAAATATTTCTTCGCATGAGAGCTGACCTAGCATCCATGTGGAGCCATCCAAACCGGACAGGCAATGCAAGAAAAATATATTGCAAATTCAGCTCCCTTTTGCACCAGAGAATGAAACGTGTGACCACTGAGCACGAAGAACCCTCAGAAACTGATGAAGAAAACATATGCATGAAGGTGAAGACAATTCAAGATTTTGTTTCATCTCTGTTGAGAATATAATTAAATAATAAAAATGTGCTCTCTCTAACAACTTAAGCTTTTAGATGAGATGGTCACAAATTTTAACATGGTATCAGAGCAGGCAGAGGTCCTGAGATGAGATCGAATTTCACTGCCACCCAAATCAAAAAAAAAATCCACGTGCTTGGCCCATGAAAAAGAATCAGGCCCGCACTTGAGGGGGCGTGTTGAGAATATAATTAAATAATAAAAGTGTGCTCTCTCTAAAAACTTAAGCTTTTAGATGAGATGGTCACACACTTTAACAATCTCTATTCGTGAAACTTGTTATGAATGCATTGCAGTGATAATTAATTGATAATTTGGGTTTGTTGTTTCTGTTACCTGTCACTCTTCAAATGATCTTTATTCTGTCAATCACCATATCATACAAGCTCATATGCTTCTGCTTTGGTAATATTGTGTTTGCCTTGTCCCTATCTTTTTTATGTATAACTTCTCAAAAGAAACTTCTTATTGGGATCTTCTAAAAGCATAGCTGGTGCAAAATATCATTTGTATTTCTAACTGATACCAAAGGTGGGCAATGAAGCATTACAGGAATTGTGTTATGCTAAAAGTACAAACTGATGATCTTTTCTGAACTTGTAACTTTTGATAGCAAATTTAGAATTTACCTGTTCCTGCTCAGTCTATGATTCATAATTTTTTTTTGAAGAAGTTGATAGTTTTACCCAGAACCTTTTCTTTTGCCCTCTATATGGGAAGTGGATCCAGTATTATTCATTCATCTAACAGTTTATTGTCACCCTGTTTTCTTGGGTGGGTGGGGCAGGTAGTCCTTCATCTGTGTATATTATGTCTCCTCTTGTAGTATTAAACAACTAATAAGTTTGAGTCTAACTTTCCTCAATCTTCAGGTTCTTTTGCAAGCTGTACTTCCTTTTGATCTTTTACAAGATAGAAAGAAGCGTACTGACTTTTTCAACAAGCTTGTGGCAAATTCAAATTTGGAGACAACACCAAAGGTCGTGAGAGATGCTGCCTTTGCCCTAGGAACTCTGGTAGTTTGCGAGGAGGCTTTGGAGCGTGAATTATTCATTTCTACCTCGTATGTTTTGCTCATAAATCAATGTAATACTTCTGGAATAAAAGAAAAGGCCACATGACCTATCATAATGCTCTTTAACTTTGTGCATCTGTTTCTGTTGCAGATATGTGCCTGGGATGGAAGTCACATTATCTGGACGCTTAAAAAGCTTGTTTAGTATTTATAGTAAGGTAGAAGGATAAATTCATAAAACACAATTATGCATAGTTATTTCTTGTTATAATTTATCAGAAAAGTGGAAAATCAATTGTGGACTTGTGGTGCTAATGATGTTTACTTACCAAGACTTTGAGGTCTTTGTTGATTAGTTTTTTTCATTTTGCTGCTTCATAATCGGATATCTTCTCATGTATTGCTTCTTTGTCATATAGATTTAAAGAAAAAACTGACAATTTACATTTTAATTTTACTTGGCACAGATGAAAAGGAAAGAAATTGGCATAAACAAAGTGTATGATGCCCGTGCATTGAGGGTTATTGTTGGGGATAAGAATGGGGCATTACACAGCCAGGCAGTTCAGAGTTGCTATAATCTTCTCAACATTGTGCACAGGTGTATAGATTGGATATTCTTTTGTTGAATGTCACCTTTGTTACATGTTGTTGAATTACATATGTGAGCAGCAATGACACTAATAGTGAAGAAATGATTTGTGCTCTTCGAAGAATCTGCACATTTATTAACAGTATACATATCTGCTTGTTTTAATTTATCTTTTAGATATCCTATAAACTTTCTCAAGTTCAACTGAACATGCATGTCAATATATGTGCTTATAGAGGTTCAAACTTGACCTATTCTGCTTTTCAAAATGTTTAGGCTATGGTCCCCTATTGATGGAGAGTTTGATGACTACATTGTTAACCCAAAACCAAGTGGCTACCAGGTTTGAACTTCTTATTTACTTCAATGGGTTACTGTTTTCATTAAGTTAGATTTGCTATCTTTGTGGCATAATCACTGTTCTGACTGCTATCCAACCTTATATTCTCCTCCTGATCTCAGTCCCTACACACTGCAGTACAAGGTCCCGACAACTCACCTCTGGAAATTCAAATAAGAACCCAGGTATTACATCCTCAAATCTTTCAGTCGATCATGGATATTGATGTGCTCTACTTTTTGGTCTTTCCTTTTCATTTACTTCTGTTAGTCGGTAGAGTGGTGATTATCGTTATTTTTATCTAGCTCTAAAATGCTGATCTTGAATATTCAGAGGATGCATGAGTGTGCTGAACATGGACTTGCAGCGCATTGGCTTTATAAAGAAACTGAAGATAAGCTGCCCTTGGTGACTAGTGTAACTGGTTCTGGAACAACTACACCCTCATTCTTCTCAACAGATATTGAAGATCAAGGTTCTATTGAAGATGATGGGTCACATAAGTATAGCTCGTTAAAAGTGGGAGATCCTGTCCTCAGAGTGGAAGCAGGTCAACTGCTTGCTGCAGTTATTGTGAGGTAGATCATCACCGAATTCATAATATGTATCTCGAATGCTTTTAATTTACTTGTATGTGAATAATTTTCTTTTTCATCAGAGTGGACAAGGGTGCAAGAGAATTGCTTGTTGCTGTAAGTTTTGGGCTAGCAGCTTCTGAGGCAGTAGCTGACAGAAGATCCTCTTCTCAGACTAAAAGATGGGAAGCTTTTGCAAGATTATATAAGAAGGTAATTTTTGGAAGTTTTATAACTTGTCATTTCAGAATAATATGGTTATTACTAGCAAGTCCTGTGCTGAATAGTTGGCTGATCACTTTATGTTTGTTGGCCTGATTCATGTTTGGTGCAAGTTTCTATGAAGGAAATACTAAGTCACATATCTTAGTAAAATCTCAAGCAGTTCTCATTTTCCAATTCATTGACCTTGTAGAAAAGATATAGTTAGCTGACCTTGACTGCTTGATGAAGAAAAAAGCCTTATATTCCATTTCTTGATATAACTGATAAGCTAGCTATCACCCATACTAATCATGAAAATGCCTTAAGTTTGTTACCTGGAACTTTTCCTCTTTCATAGCTTCTTTCACCTTAGAAACAGACTGTGCTTGATAAATAATAAAATTGTGAAACCAATCTTGCCTCTTTAAATTACCTAATAGCTAGCTTGCTCTGACATGTGTGGTGATAGCATTAGATACGTCCATGGTGTCCATAGATTGAGATATTTTGGAGGAAGCCATACACATCCATATGCAAATGTAGATAGAGCAGTAGATCAAAATCACGAGTAGGAGGAAGAAGCTAATCAATTAAAATTGAGACAAGGAGAGACAAAATTGACAGAAAAGAGAAATTTACCTTGGGAGTATTGGCAAAAATATGTCCAGTTAATCTGCAGCTGATATAGCAACATTTAGGGTGTGTTTTGCATGGAAATTTACCTTGAAAATATTTTCCAATCCTCCTATGTTTGGTTGGTCAGAATGTTTTGGAAAACATTTCCTCTAGGAAATAAGTTCCTTAGAAATCAGGAAAATGACTTTCCTAGTAGGTTTAGGGAAAACAAGTTCCAGAATTGATATTTCAAGCTCATTGTCTCCTTTCCTCCCCCAATGCCCGCAATCTCCACCTCTGCCACGCCACCCCGACCCCCATTCCCCACCCCATAATAATTTCCTAGATTATATATAAATGCTCTTGGGACAATGTTTTTTTAGCTCAGTTACCAAACACTAGAAAATAAGCAAGAAAACAACACACCCGTAGTGTTCCTAATCAGCCCTTTGATTAAGAATCAATAAATTAGACTGTATTTAGGGATATGGGAAAAAATAAGTTCTTTTATTGTTTATCATCATCAGCAACAATAACAATAATAACGATAATGATGATGATGATGATGATGGTGATGTAAGTTCATGTCTCTTCAAATTTCTGTTTAAAACATACATTTGTTTGACATATCAGCAAATCTGCAGGCAAAGCAGTCATCTCTTAGTGCCTAAGATCGTCATATTTTAACTTAAGGGATTACAACATGGTTTTCAGGTATCTGATGAATGGTGGTGTGAACCAGGACACGGGGATTGGTGCACTTGCCTGGAAAAGTATACACTTTGTCAAGATGGTATGTACCACAAGGTATGGGAAGCCTCAAACCATGACATGGAAGTGAAATTCTAAGAATTCAAAGATAAACCGTGATGTGATGTTTTTTCCTTCGATACTTTCTAAAGTACTGCTTGAATATGTTCTGATACTAGGATCAGCACAAGTTACTAGTCAATTTAGTAATCCCATGTGTCGTCAATTTGTGCCACATAAAATCAGATGTATGGAGTGGTTGAGGTTAAAACAGTTAACATGTCTCTTGTTCTGCTGAGATCCTGTAACAACTATTACATTGTTGATGCAGCAAGACCAGTTCGAGCGCCTGTTGCCTACTTTCATACAAATCATTGAATTGACAGAGGAGGAAGAAAATGTTTACTGGGCTATCATGTCTGCCATCTTTGAGGGGAAACCTGTTGCTTCTGTTACATCTAACCCAAGTTTTGAGAACAAGCTGGGCTATAACTCTTCCAATCCGACATTAAGAGACTCGGGCATCAACAATAAGGTATTTTGACTGCTAGTATATGCCTAAAGTTCAATAGCAATATGATGATATTGTTATGCTCTTTTCTTATACTCGGGAGATGTAATAATGTCATCGGTGATGATGAATTAAGTTAGCCACTGAACCATGAAATGGACAATACGCGTGTTCTTTTGGTCAATGTCCATCAAATGTATGGGAAGAGGCTAACGAAAGGGCATCAGTAGTTATCCAGAAGTATTTATTCCTGGCACTGATCAGTGGCCACGACACCGAAAGTGTGACATGTGTGTGATATTCATTTGCTTACCCTTAATTATCCTTTTTTCCTATTTTACCATTGTCTGACATAAGCTATCACTTTGATAGTAAATGTTTTCACAAGATAGCGTTTGCTTCACGGTCAGCGGACGGTGTGGTGGGTTAGGTATTTGAAAAAAAAAGAGGGAAAAGATAGGGGGCGGATTGATTTATCAAAGTAGTAAACATGAACCTTTTTTTTGAAGCAAGGAAAAGACAAAGGTTGTAGAACTTGAAACAACAACTTGATAAAAAAGCATTTGTGGGTCCTTTCTTTGTATTTCTTTTCAGCCTTGGTGACCTATCAATTCCTATATCCTTCAATCTTAAACATGTCCCTCTTATGACTCTTTATGGTTCATTTAGCTGATGAATTCAGTTTGCAATTTTGAAAACCTACAGGTATATTTGCTGAGGACAATGCTTCAATGGGAGAAGCAACTGTGCTCTGAAGCAAGTCAGCGAGTGGAGCTTGCTACAAAACCATACGAAGCTAGCTCTGGTTTGCTAGGTGAGGTGGTCATCGTATGCTGGCCCCATGGTGAGATAATGCGCCTGAGCACTGGTAGCACTGCAGCGGATGCTGCTAGGAGAGCAGGGTTGGAGGGGAAGTTGGTTTCAGTAAATGGCCAGCTGGTAGTTCCCAATACAAAGTTAAAAGATGGTGACGTGGTTGAGATCAGAACGTAGATATGTTCCTCTATGTTCAATCACGCACAGTCTGTACAGCAAGCATGTATATTCATTGCAATTCTGGGAAGGCGCTCACAACAGAATGAAGTTCTATGTCCTGGGTCAAGAGTAATTCAGTTACTAGCTGCTGAGCAAAGTTCATTTATTGTTCATAATTAGGCCTTGGAGTGGCTCTTCAAATTGTACATATTGTTAAAATAAGGCTCAAATGTAAAAAAACTCTTGTGGCAGGGCGACCGTTGCACCGTTTTGAAAAAAAAAGAAAAAAAAGTTTATTCTAAACGCTCTTTTGATTCATTCCGTCCGATTAGGCGATTACACAAATCTTCCCTTTGTTTCTATTGCTTATAGAAATAGATGGAGGAATATTTTTTTGAACAAAAAGTTGATATATAAAACATGCTTCGTAAAATTAGTTTTTGAAGTTTTTTAAATAAGTTGGAAAAAGAGTTTGAGATGGTCCATTATGTTTGGAGGGTTGGTTTAAAGTGGTTGTTTAAATGTACTTTGAATAGTTTTAATCCTTTAAATTTATCTAAAATTGAATACTTATGGTTTGTGTCAAATATTTAATGAATGTTGCTTGTTAGATTTGACGGAAACTATATAGGGAAAAGGGTCTGTTATACCCTTTAATTTTGACATTTTAGAGTTGATATATCCTTTATCATAAAAGTGACCTTGTACTAGATGAAATAGCAAAAATCACACCTAAATAATGTAAAAAGTTTTAAAATAGATCAAAAATAGCAGAAACTTTAACCTTCAAATATGATTTCACGCTAATCTCCTCCCCAACCACACAACACATGAAATTTTCATCAAACCTAAATGATATGAAGTCGTTAAATATTTGACAAAGACAATTATATTCACTTTTGACAAATTTAATGCATCAAAAAACTACTCAAAAACATATTTAAAGGATTATTTTGAATCTACCCCAAACATAAAGGGTCATTTTTGTCATTTACATTTCTTTCTTTAAAAAATGAGTCTTAAAAGTAAACACAAAAATCTGCCGAGCGGGAAAAGGTTTTGAGGGACCCTATTGTATTTCAAATGCAAATCCACCTCTCTCTATCTAAATCCTAACGTTTCCTTTTCTTCCCCAAAATCTACTATTCCCTTTTCAAATTTGACAAGCCAAGTTCTGCAGGATTTCATCAATAAAGGGTAAATTCTCCACTTCTTCTCACTTATTTCGGATTTTGCAGCAATCATCAGTTGTTAGTAGAGATTAGAAATTGTCACATTTGAACTTGTAGATTAGAAATTGACTTGTGTACTATGCTCTATGTTTTGACTCATCCCGTCAGTGCCGATGCATTTCGATCTGAAATTGTATCCGTTTTAATCCAATCCAAACAACAGGTAGCTGCTTGTCTGCAGTAATTGTGCGTTTTTTTGGTTTTTGAAATTACTGCTAAGATTATACATGTTTGTATATTTGTGTCAAAATTAAGAAAATATTGTTTTGACCCTCAGAAAATTCCATCTAATTTTGAAGATGGGTGTGGAGAACTACCATGTGATAGAGCTTGTAGGCGAGGGCTCTTTTGGGAAGGTGTACAAAGGGAGGCGAAAGTATACTGGCCAGGTATATTCTATCTTAAGCAAGGCTGTTGTTATTCTTTTCAGTATAAGGATGGTTAGTGTTTTTGGTGGTGATTATATTTTTTTTTCTCTTACAATTTTGATTACTTTCAGACGGTTGCAATGAAATTTATTCCAAAACACGGGAAAAGCGAGAAGGACATTCACAACTTAAGGCAGGAAATCGAGGTATTCTTGTGCTACTTGCCTTTTTGGTGTTTTTGCTTGTGAATATTCCTGTTCAAGAAGCTAGGCTTACATAATGTGGTTCAAAAAATATTTCCTTGGATTTTTCACGGACAGAATGATGATGAAGCTCTGGGATCTTATCTAATCTCTCTCAATTGAGTCTGTGCCATATATATTTCTGTTTCATCTAGATTTTACTGTTTGTTGAAGCTCTGCTTGTGCTGTCTCTATTTTCTCATAGAGGTTATTCAAATGATGCAGATACTAAGAAAGTTGAAGCATGAAAATATTATAGAGATGCTCGATTCTTTTGAAAGCCCACAGGAGTTTTGTGTCGTTACAGAATTTGCTCAAGTAATTGGTCTCCTCTCTCTATTTCTCTCTCCTTCAACTGTTAGAGCAAAATGCCATTTGCAGTTCCTCCATGTCTACATGCATAGAGACATATTGAATTTCTATCGCTGACTAATGAAAACTATTATATCCAGGGTGAGCTGTTTGAAATTCTTGAAGATGACAAATGCCTCCCTGAGGAACAAGTTCAAGCAATTGCAAAGCAATTGGTAATCTACACGAAATTTCAATTTCTTTTAATATGTATATTACTTTCTTCCATCAACTACTAATCTGGAGAGGAATTCCATCACGATCCCACATTTATATCTTTTTATTTATTTAACTGTATTTTTCTGTTCATTTTAAGGTAAGAGCACTGCATTATTTACACTCAAATCGTATAATACACCGTGACATGAAACCACAAAATATTCTCATTGGTGCTGGATCTATTGTCAAGGTTAGTAATTGAATTTTATGACTAATTTGTAGTATGGATCAATAGTTTCATGGAATTGTGTTATTGGATATTACATAAAACACAACTCACACTTTTTTTTCTCATGGATGTTATTCTAGTTATGATCTCTTTGTTAACCAGTTCGTGTAATATGGTTTTGCCCATTCAAAGTGTTGTGATTTCATGTTAAACTGCAATCAGTGGTTCCTTCTTTTTGGTTTATGATTGTGTATGAGGTGATGTCTCTCCTAACATGCTTAGAAATTGAGTTATAGTGGGATAAGCACAAAACTCAAACAAAAGAAACCCGTACAGTTTTCTATTTGTTCTTTGTTCACCATCAGTTCCTTTGTGAGTATATTTTGACATCATTCAGTTCAACTGGTTGCAGTAGCAGATTGTTGACTGGAGGTTTGCACTTTGCACTATAGAATGATGTAAGACTGTTAATGCAATTTGGGCCAACATATCCACAAAATGAGTGAGGCGAAACTGCATATTTAAGATGGATATGCAATCATTTAAGGTTAGAAATAATCAGGGTAGGCAAAAAGGTGAAACTAGTATAGATAGAAGATAACATAAGAGAAAGTCACTTGAAGTTTTGGTCATGTCCTACATAGACCTTTAGATGCATCAGTCTATAGATGTGAAAGTATGATAATTGAGCTAAAAGGGGATAGACGTAGACCTAAAATCACATGGGAAAGGGGTTGTCTTGAAAGACATACAATTCCTGGAATCAACACAGCCTTACGAAAAAAAAAGAGCAACATGGAAGAAAAAGATCCGTAGAGGCGATACCATCAAGTTGGGATTAAGGTTTATTCATGTTGATTTCCTTACTTTAGGTCCAGTCCTTTTGAGTCTTCTAGAGATCTGTATGCTGGTGAAAAATGTTGAGATTTCCTTACCTTAGGTCCAATTATTGAGCATTGCACATCTAGATGCATCAAAATGGAGTGACATGGATGGTTTGGCCTTAGGGTTTATACAGATTATTATAGCCGATCCCAACTTATTCAAGTGTAGTTTTATTGTTGCATTGTCTTCATGCATTCAACTACTTTTTTTTTCCAGGGATCTACTCCTATTTTAGTTCCGTGGGGGAACGTAATTTAGCTTATTCATTGGTATGTTCTGTGGCTATATGACAACTAGCCTGCTAAATTTGTTAAAGCATTATGCAGAACGAGAACTTCCGATGATACTGTAAAATGTGTTAGAGCTAGTTTATCTTCGTTTTTTTTTTGTGAATGATATGCCAGTGTATAACGTGGTGTTTGTTGTACTCTTCGTCAAGTAGCAAAGATGTAACCTATCTTCTCATGTCTCTTCTATTTTTCTTTTTTGTTTAACAGCTTTGTGACTTTGGTTTTGCACGAGCCATGTCCACAAACACAGTAGTTCTGCGATCCATTAAAGGTGAATTTCACTTTAGTCATCGTAGGATTGCTTTGTTTTCCTCAGTCAATAAATGGACATCAAGTGGTTGATACAAACTACTGTTGGTCCACTCTGCTCCTGATCCTCAGTTCTCTGTCCATTTTCGTAGGTACACCATTGTATATGGCTCCAGAATTGGTACGAGAACAACCATACAACCACACTGCTGATTTGTGGTCTCTTGGTGTTATCTTGTATGTGGCATCTACTTTAGGAATGTTTTCAGTGTTTTGAATTAACTTATAAAAGATTATTTGTGATTATTGGAAACAAATTGCCTTCTAGCTGGAGGGAAGCTTGACGTCTTCCTTAGACGAAATGAGCTCCTTTGATTTTAAGAAAAAAAAAGATACACAATTTACAGCTAGGAGGCATTAATAATTACAACCTTTACAGCTACAGCACAAATCTCCTGTTATTAATAATTGACCTTCTTCTGCTAAGCTATTTCTCCTAGTGAATTTAATCTATTGATTTTATGCAGATATGAGCTGTTTGTTGGTCAGCCTCCATTTTACACTAATTCAGTTTATGCTCTTGTTCGTCACATCATCAAGGTAACCAAGATAACTCTTGAATAGATTTTTGATCTAGAGCTATGGTTGATTAGACCTCTAACTTGTAAACACACTTATGCTCAGGACCCAGTTAAGTATCCAGACAATATGAGCTCAACCTTCAAGAGTTTTCTGAAGGGCCTGCTTAACAAGGTTTCCTTCAATAAAATTAAAGCCCTTACATTTCTATATTTTTAGCTTCCTACTTTTGATCTAGTGATCAATTCTGTGAATCAGGTACCGCAGAATAGACTGACTTGGCCTGCACTTCTTGATCATCCATTTGTTCAAGAAACATTGGAGGATGTGGAGGCTAGGGTAATTACAGATATTGAAAAGCAAGCTACTTATTTTGAATCTTCCATTTTGGTCTTTTTCATTAATGGAACAATTTATCAAAATAACAGGAGATTCGTGCTGCAGCAGCTACTACAAAGGGATCTGATGCAACTTGGAGGGGGAAAGGAGATATTCAATCAACTCAGCTGAATGTTGCAACCCCCGAAAGTAAGACTTCCATTCACATATCAGCATGCATGTCTAATTTTGCCTAATTCATCTATCTCAAGGGATATCGTTGCAGGTAAAAATCATATTCAAGCTGTAAGTGGAAATGGAAACACAGGGAACCTTCAGACTGAGGTTCATTTGAAGAGTCCGGACGTCACAGTCAATGCTTCACCAGAGGAGTTCCCTGGTTTCTCACAGCCTGATGATATTGTACAGTCAGGTTAGTTGTGTTCGGATCTATAGAATAGGCTAAATTTTCTACTTATGTGATCATTCTGCAAAATCTTGGGGTTTCTGTGTGCTCATATACAATGCAACTGATATAACTGTTTTCAACATAGGCAACAAAGGGCAAAGCGAAGCCCGGTATTTAAGTGGAGAGGGGTAGAGGGGCGGGCCTATTATTCACCGAGTTTAGAAGGCTGTGATTGGTCCAAAGGGCGGGTCACAGACGGATTTCTCGGTTATCAAAAAAATAAAAACATAGGCAACAAAGGAAGAACTTTATTCTTTTATTACCTCTTTACCAATTGTAATTTGAGGAAAACGTAGGACCTGTATATAGTTAATCTTTTTTAAAATAATTAGTATTAAATCCTGAACTTCGAAATAATTAGGTCAATATCTCATACAAGAGTCAAACCATGATACGTAAGGGATGGTGTAAATGTAACTCTTGTCATGATGTTCATTTAATTTTCTTTTTTAAATTGATTCAAAGTGGCTCTATAGTTACTCTCTTTGTTTCGGATCATGCAAGTAACTGAATATTTTCTTCTTTCGCACCACTATGAGACAACTGACCACCAACTGTAGGTTTTGCTTGAGGTACAGTAGCTCCTATCAGTTACGCTGTTATCACTGACACTAGGCATTGAGTTTTCGTCTGTATGAAGGACAAACACAATATTCAGCTTTTTGAAGAATTGTCTGTCGATGTTATATGCATGTAATACTATATTTGTAATACTATTACTTTCCTGAATTTTAGATGCACAAGTAATAACTCTTTCTTTCTCTGTCTGTTTCTTTAGCTCATCTTTCTTAGCTTCTTATGACATTTGAATTTCATCACAAGTTAGTTCTCGCTCATGCTTCTGACTGTGTAGTAACTAATGATATCCCATTCATATGTTTCTGTTCATTTTTGTGTTTGTTTCAGAGAGGAGAGGATCAAATAATCTTTACCAATATTCCTAAATCACATCCAGTATTTTATTATATATATCCCCGTGTGAGATATCCATGATATATGTTGTCTTTTCAGGTTGTCAGGTTTTGGACCGACTGGAAAGCAACTCCCGAACAGTTAAGGGTGCAAAAGTTATTGGTCAAGATAATGATGCATTATCAGCTATTTTAGTTCCGCTAAGAAACTTGTGTGATGATGAATCAAAAGTTCCTAGCAGGTAAATAGAGTTATGTATAAGAGGTGTGTAGCATCTTATTTGATTAGACATGATATTATATATTTATCCAACGAGTAGGTATCATATTAATTACTCCCTCTGTTTCAATTTGTTTGTGTTACTTTCTTGTTTAGTCTGTTTCAAAAAGAATGCCTCTTCCCCTTATTTGGGAACTCTATAATTTCAACATTCCGCATGACATGTTTAAGACCACAAGATTAAAGGGCATTTTGGTTCATTATACATATCTTTAATTAAACTCCGTGCCAAGTCAAACTAAGACAAACAAATTGAAACGGAGAGAGTACTTGGTAGTTTCTAGATTAATTGTTCACCTTGTTTTGTGACGTTCTTATTGTCCAATTTGCTTCCAATTGATAGAGTTTATGATATTGAGGATTGCTTCACCCTGCTACAATAATGCTACAAGAATGAATTCCATCTGCATGTCTGAAAATAATTAAAGGAGAAAGATTAATTTTCATTTTCCAGAGGTTTTGCTATTAGAGTTTGACTTTTTGTACCATTTATCACACCACAGTTGGTAATATTTTTTGGTTACAAGAATTTAAATCTGGTTGAAGTAAGTAGGCACAAAATTGTTACTTTTGATATTACTAACCTGCTTGCTTCTTGCACAGGGATCACGATTTTGTCATATTAAACCAATCACTTAGAATCCTTTCAAACTTAGTTGCAGCCGGTGCGATACACTCAAGTGGGACTCTTGATCAAATTATCTGTGTACTTCTTGGTTTGACTTCTACTGTACTTAAAGTGAGGTCTTCTAATGCAGCTGAATTGCTGATGAAGGTAATTTTGTGGGTACCATCCTCATTCACCAGACCAAATTTGAAAAGGAAGAGGTTTTGCCCTGATATGGGTTTCTGTCCTTGTAAACTCTAATTACACATCTTTTCCATGAACTTGAGGATATAGCTAAAATCTCAAACTTTGCAGCTTCATTCTTGTCCAAACTTTAGTGTTAAAATAAGAAGAAAAAAAGAGCCATGTTTCACTAGGACCAATATGCATTTTGAATAACATATATCCTTCAATACAATTTTCACTTATATTTCTGATCTTGTTTTGCTTCCTTAAAAATTTATGATCTTGTGGTCTTGACTGTTTTGCAGAGTTTTTCAATCACCAAAAAAATGTTAGATAGCTGTGGAGGTGCTATTGGTAGCTCATGTTTAGGGCATTGGAGGACTCTTCTTGAGTTGTACTCACAGGTTAGGTTTTTGAACATGGAAAACTATGCACTTATGTCAACTTGTATATTTGCTTTAAACTATTATATACAAATGTACAGGTCATAAATAATCTGGATGATGCTTCTGGTCGAGTTTTGTCTGAGTCAACTGGTTGCATTGCAGCTATATTGTTTCGAGTGGCTCAGGCTCTTAAAGTATCATCTTCTCCACCAACCCTAATAGGAACTCTGAAAGAGCTTCTAGACCATGCTATCAGTTCTGGCATAGCAGACCTTTTGATTTTGTGCTTAGCTACATCAGGTTCAGGTTCCTCAAATTTACTACGAGCTGCTGCTGAAGCCTGCAGGGCTCTTTGGTTGCTGGTGGATGCATTTGAACTTCTTTCTCTAAGAGAAAATAGATTCCATTTCCCAATTAGCTCTTTGCGAAGTCCTTCTTTACATCGCCTTGACATCAAGGACCATGAGCGAGGTCCATTACTTGGAGGAGATTCAACAAAAATTATTGATGCCATGACAAAAGCATTTCTAAGATCCAAAGCCGTACAACTTGCTGTTTATTATTGTCTGCATCAACGTCTTGAGGCTTCTATCTGCGGTGGAGTACAGGTGTCTATCTCTTTGCAGCCATTTACTATGTTTTACTGGTACTTGCTTAATAAGTTTTCAGTTGTTGGACTTTTTTGGATGTATGGAGCTCAGTAGCTTGGATCTTTTATTTTCTGTTTCTCTCCATCAGTTTTATTTACAGATCACCAATGTCCATTTCTCAGCTAACATTTACCATCTCTAGGCTAATAATTTCACCGCAAAATGTTCTGGAACAATTATTAACTGACATTTGATGAAAGGTTCTGTGCTATTATTATTATTATATCTTTGAGCCATTGGCCAATAGTTAGTTGGTGGTCCTGGTCTTGCATAGTTAGTTGCTCAAGTACTTTCGTTCCCACTTATAGCTAGCGGATTCAGTAAAGCAAGACTGCTCTCTAATAATGTAACATGAAAAGAAAGAATAATGCATGGCAAAGTAGCAGGACAAGGCCCGTTGAGCTTGAAGCGAAAATCGAGAAGTGAAGTGGGTGCTTCTTTGAAGTGAAGTACACAATTCATGACACTAAAGAACCAAACATATATGAATTTAGTACTATGGCGGTCAAATTACAATAGAAATAACTGATATCAGTATCCAATATATAATAATGCTGGTGTTGATCCAATTCTTCAAAGTTGATATTCAAAGAACCAATCAGTTCTTATTAGGTTCACTTTGTGCATACTTCTATAAAGCGACACCTCCTTGCTTCACTTTGCTGCTTTGATTTAAGCGACAAAGCAATGACTTTTGATGACACTGATGCATACTCTTTAAAGAAACATCTAATTGGGCTATTATATCTCATTGCAAAAATTTATTCTGTTCTGTTTTTTCACATAAAAGTGCACCGTGAAAGTAGGTTTGGTTTTATGGACAATGAGTAAAGTAGCTTATATTGTGCATCTCTAGTCTAGTCACATGTCAAAATTATTAACTAATGCTTCTTTTTTCCAGCTTGTTCTGAGGTGTTGCTTGCATAGTGGAATTGTTGCCACTATCCTGTGTGGTCTGCCTAGTTCTCTTCCTGTTACTACAGTCGTGAGTGGAGGAGGGGACGGCACTATTGTTTCAGAGCTTTTCTCTGTACTATCATCAGCTAAGAAATCACGTGGAGGAGAAGCAAACACCTTGGTTCTGCACTTAAGTCTTCTACTTGCCACCATTGCCCAATGTCTAAAGTCATCAGGAAGGAATTCTGCGTTGTTCATTTTAACTACATCTTCAAGAAAGCAGCTCACTCGGCTCTCTGATCTTGCACATTATTTCTCTGCTGATGTGCAGTCATTATGCCAACCTCATTCTGCATCTGCAATGCTAGCTCTAGCATCCATTCTGTCTCTTGAAACTGGCTGCACAGTTGAAACTACCATTCTTGACATAGCTGTGCCAATGATCCCTAGGACTGCCAAGCTATGTGAATACCTTAGGAATCCTATTAATGAACAAGATGGAATAAGTATGTTTAGTGGGATGCTTTCACATTGGCATGGCCTAAGAGATGGATCTATTGGGTTATTGGACATACGATTGAAGAAGGAAGGACCATTGGCTGTGCAACACTCCTGTGCAAGTGGTATTCCACAGCTTCTTATTGATTTGTTGTCAGGCAACATTACAGAGGCCTCTTCTGAAGAATCCAATTTATCGAAAGATCATATTGGGCTATCACCAATCGGAGTTCCATGGAGCATTTCATTGCTTTGTCAATGTCTTACTGGGGGGGTGTCCACTTTTCGTCATATATTGCTCAAGGCGGAGCATGTCAAGGTCATATCAGATTTGATATTGGACATGCATCTTAAACTAGTCAAATCTTGGACTGGACCTGGTGGCGGGGTGGATGGGGTTAGGGATACAATAAATACAGGTATAGATCTTTTGGCATTTCCTTTTGTGGCTGTACAGAATGGTCTAGGTTTGCCATCTGCTACTGCTTCAGTGAATAGTGGATTTCTCCTTAATGTTGGTTCACCTGGTGGAAGAGTTTGTCCTGAAGACAAGGACATGGTGAAAGCAATTGAATCACATTTGGGAAAGTATACTCAAATCCTAATGGAGGTTTGACTTTGCATCTTCCCTTCTAATAATTTTATTTGAAATATTGCGCACTTCAAGGATTAGGTTCTGAGTGTGGTTTACAATTTGTTGGCCAAGTTTCTTAAAGGAGAATCATGGAAATGTAAGCATGAATGATCACAAGTACAAGCCATTGAGCCAAGCAAATTGCAAGTTGGGCATAATGCTTACTAGGAGTCATTATATGCGTCATCACTATATGATTCTCCATATAGTTTTTAAGCTTTGAATAATCAAGTCTGTATAACGAGACACATTTCCTAGCATCGTTCAACTGCATGGATGGCACACATCGTCCTCTATACTTCACCTTTTGTCCTCTCTATAGGAAAATTATTGAGATAACACATCCTTGTATAACACTGATGGCAAGTGACTTTGGATTGGATAACCCATGATAGATATGCTTTGTGCTTGCAGGTAGGAGTTCCAGGTATTATTCTTCGGTGTTTGGAACACATGGAATCCAGAGATAAAGCGAGACCTGTTGCATTTCTTGCCAAAATGACAGCTCACCGGCCTCTTGCTGTTCAACTATTGGGTAAAGGATTGTTGGATCCTAGAAGAATGAAGTCTCTACTGGATGGTTCATGCCCCGGAGAAGTTGTTCTGGATGTTCTTATGATTGTTTCAGATTTAGCTCGCATGGATAAGGTCAATTCTTAACTGCACGTACTCTCTTAGTTGATCGATGGTGAACTTTAGTGACTTTCAATTCTTTATTGATAATGTCATTGGCTGTTTAATCACTTAAAAGGTTCTTGATACCTCTTCTACTATTCACGATTTTTTAAATTGCAATATGTGGAAATTAAGAATGATTGATCTTTAAAGTTGGGTTTGTATAGTCATAGTTAACTAAATTTGTCAAACGTAAGTTTGAAGTTGGGTATTCATTTTAAGTGATTTAAACTGTTAAGGATTGTTTATTTTTTGCGTTTAAAAAATGTTATCTATATCAAACATGATATCATAGTCCAGTCAAGAAATTTAGTCTCAAACTTTGCTCATGGGAAGCAGGTCATATGTTTGTTTAGGTATTAAGGGAGTACCGTGTAAATAGTGTGACATATTAGAACATAATTCTATGTTGTGAACTCATTTATTGATACTTATTCGACACAGATGTGTGTAATCATTGAAGAGCTTGATTGTATCACATAAGTTTTCCTAACTATGCTGACGTTGGTTATAACTGTCATATGCATCCAGGCCTTCTATGAATACGTTGATGGGGCAGCTATCTTGGAGTTTCTGAAGGGCTTCCTAACTGATAAAGATCCTAATGTGCGTGCCAAAACATGCAGTGCTATAGGAAATATGTGTCGTCACAGCTCTTATTTCTATGCATCGCTGGTAATCTTCCTGAATAGCCTCTGGTTTCATCTAAATCTAGTTTAAACCAAAATGATCTTTCTTTTGTAGTTTTGACATTACTTTCTATTGAGGTTTTGCAGTTCTAGAATTTGTCCCTCTTCAATATAATTCTCTCTCTTCATACTCATTGTTTTTTTCCCTGATTTTGTAGGCAAAACGTGGTGTCATTAGTCTTCTCATTGATCGATGTGCTGATTCTGACAAAAGAACGCGGAAGTTTGCTTGCTTTGCTGTAAACCTTTTGCTTCCTTTCAAACAGTTTGATAGAATCAAATTACTTTTTAATCTCAATCAAACTATAGTTATAAATGGTTGGCTGAGGAGGATTTTTCTCCATTTGTAGATCGGCAATGCTGCCTATCATAATGACCTGTTGTATGATGAGCTCAGGAGATCCATTCCTCAGCTCTCATATCTGCTGCTTTCAGCAGAGGAAGACAAAACTAAGGCCAATGCTGCTGGGGCACTGAGTAACCTAGTCCGCAACTCCAACAAGCTTTGTGAAGATATTGTCTCTAAAGGAGCCATGCAGGTTTTTCATTACCTTCACGATTCCTTATTTGCTTAGCAAACCATTTTATTGATTCTTTTTATTTGCGAAGATACTGCTCTAAACCAGAATGTTTTAAGAGTCCTATCACTGTTTACTAGTTTCGAGTGCCTGGACGGAAATGCCCTAATGTGTGTTGTATCTTAATAGAGAATGTTGAATGTGTTCAGCAAACTCCCATTACTGAAGTTGATGGTGCTTTTTTTCCAGGCGTTACTGAAGCTGGTGACAGATTGTTCCGTGGTAGCTCTTAGCCCCAGTAGAAAAGATACAATAAATGAGTCACCTTTAAAGATAGCATTATTTTCCCTAGCAAAGATGTGTGCTCATCCACCTTGCAGACAGTTCCTCCGCACATCCGAGTTATTTCCAGTGATTAGGCAGCTTCAGCAGTCACCAGAATCTACAATAGCTAATTATGCCTCTGTAATAGTCAAGAAAGTTGCAGAAGTTAATTAATTATTGATTCGCTCGAAATATACCAGCCGCTGAATTAAAGCTCATTTCTCATGTGCCGTTTTGAAAAGGTTGATCCACTCCCAGTCACCTTATCATGCATTGCTTCTGTTCAGTTGAATCAACATAAGGTCATAAATGGCTTGAGGTTGCAAAAAGTATATATGTACTAGCTTTCATAACTTGTCCTATGTCTCAAAATATGTATAACACTCTTACAAGCTAGTAATTTTTTGGCAGCTGCTCCATTCTTACCTGTCACGATTATATCTTCTTATTCAGTATAATATAATGCTATTATCCACTTTTAAACATGAGGCAAAACTTCTGTGTATCCTTTCTTTTTGTTTACACTGGCACTAAAGTTATAGCATAGCAAATTGATTGAACAACAATGATATTACCTAAGATATAAATATTTTTTCTTAATTATCATTCCATCTCGTTGTCTTTTAAGATTAATTTGGGACTTACTACATCTTTTATTTTTTATATTATAGAAGCATAAACATTTAGACCAAGAATTGTAGGGTTTTACCCCGTGAGGGGAGCCCTTGCAAAAATTCTCAACGACCAAGGCAGAACCAAGGCCGAAGAGGGGGTTTGGAAATAGTTTTCAACCAGCAATAGACGCGCCTCGGTTAGAACCTCACTAGCTGCGTCATTGCCCCAAGCGCAAAGATGCTTTGTTACATATATTGCCTTTTCATTTTATAGCCTCGCTAAGGTCCACTTTCTCACCTATTTCCCGATATGGGACGCTAACAAAGCACTTGCCATAAATATATGAGTTAATTTTATTTTCAAAGGTTATAGTAAACTGATAAGTATTTCTATTATTTTTAATTAAGGTATTGAGTTTGAATCCTGAGTGTGAAACTGTCTTAGACAAAAAATGTTTTATCCCCAAAATAGGACTTTTAGTGCGAATTCAAATTAGTTGAACCTTCAAAACGGGTAGACACGCCGGGTGAAAAAGAAAGAAGAAAAAAAAAACTACTGACATTGCTTGACTAGTTGACTTGACATAAGATTTAAGAAAGAAATGAAAACTTTTGAAATTTGTGGTCTAATACAAACTTTAGATATTTATATAGCTATAAATCATTTCATTAAGGATAAAAATAGAATTTTAGAGTTAAGTTATTTCTAATTATAAAAATGTGTCATTCTTTTTGGAACAGATTAAAGAAAAAGGTGTCCAATAAATTGAAACGGAGCAACTGTTCGTGTTTTTCAAACGCATAATAAACAAGTTTTAAAAAGACGAAATTGCCACTCTTTATTGCCACTAGTTTCTAATTACTATGTCATTAGCTCAAAGTGCAAATATTTATAAACTTATAAGCTTATTATCCAAGCACCTTTGTAACTTAAGCTTTCGTTTGACCATATATTTTAAAAATGAGAATTGAAACATGAAAAATTGAGTTTGTGAAGTTATGATTTTGGAATTTAAAGTTGTGTTTGAACATGCATTTTACTTGATATAAGTAGAAGTCATAAAAACCCAAAGACTGACTAGTTTAGGGAAACTTGAAAATATGTTAAGATTAGATTCGCAAAATCTGATCAAATTTCTTGGTCAATAAGATACAACAACAACATATCCATTGTAATTGGGGTCTAGGGAGAATAGAATGTACGCAAGCCGTATTTTTACCTCGATAGATAGATTGGACCTTCGCCTTAAAACCAAGCATATCCAAGCAGTTTGAAAAAAGGAAATTAAAAATAAAAGCAGTTCAACATACAATGTATCTTAACAATGTGACAACAAAATAATGTTATATTCGAAGCACAAAAAACACAAGTGATACCCGAAGAACAAGAAATTACGAGAATAATACTAATACTACTGATAAAAAAGGATTTCTGAGTACGACCACCAAGCTTATCCCGCAAGAAAGCGAGAGAATGCTCAACTACCAACTAAGCTTTTTCCCTAATTTGTGAGTTCCAAATAGGAGTAGGCACACGTTTCTTCAGTTTGGTTCTTTGATTTCATTTTTTCAATAATGCACACCTAGTATCGAACCAAACCACTTCGGTTTGGTTCGATTCGATTCCCTGCATCACCTAGGAAATACCACGTCAAATCATTCATAACCTGTACGAAATAAAACGGTCTAAGAGCTGATTATTGGTCCAACCCTATCAAGGCCAAACAAACATAGATAAATTTTTTAGGGAAAGGACTCAAATATGCCATCGAACTTTGACAAAAGTTTGACTCATCCGTTAAAAGTTTAACTCAAACGACAATGACATAGATGAACCAAAGTTTTAACGGATAATGTAAATGAGCCTTTTTTCAAAGTTTGATGTCATATTTGAGCATTTTTCCATTTTTCTAAAACTATTCCCGAAATCTATGACGAAACGCTAGATAAATTTTGACAAAAATGCCCCGTGTTTCACTTTCCCCAGGCCTCTTTATGTTTCACAATGTGAAAAATGGACTGGGCCCAGTTGACAAAGTGAAGGTTAAAGTGGGCCTAACATACGCGCTCCACGCGTTGCCGTATTTGCAGAAACAATTCGTTCGGTTTACTTCTCAGACTGTTAATCAGTGAGTCAAATACTGTATCTACTGATTTAGACTTGACTCAATCTCCTCTTTCATCAATTCACAAAGCCAAAATTCAGATTCCGGCGATTAATGCCGTTCTTCAATTCCTCCGGTGATCAATTTTTACAGAAGCGAATAGATATGAAATTCCCCAATTTTGATTGGAAACCCTAACCCTAGATTTCATTTTTTCTATTGGATCTTCATCTTCTGTGCTTCTTCAATTCCAGTTATGTCTTTTCTTTTCCGGTGGGTGAGCGATCAAAGCCCCTTATAATCTACGTCTGATCGTTGAGTTTTGTTGATTTGAAGACGGGTAGGTGAGTTGGTGGCCCTAGCTATTTATGGTTTGCATGAATTTGAAACGTAATTGATGTTGTATTGGTTTAGAATTATAGTACAGAATTGGGTTTTGCGAGAAAAATATGAAAGAAGGAACCGTTGATCTTTTTAGCAGTTTATAGATTGTATAGATACTTGTTTAAGGAATGGGAAGCTCAGAAACAGAAGGAGGAATGTTGGAATGTGATACAGGAAGTATTGTTTGGGTCCGAAGACGAAATGGGTCGTGGTGGCCTGGGAAAATATTGGGGACTAATGAGCTTTCAGCTACTCATCTGATGTCTCCACGATCTGGAACTCCAGTCAAGCTTCTTGGCAGGGAAGATGCTAGTGTGTAAGTCCCCTTTTTGATGTTTTTTTTTCTTATTCTGAAAGACTTTCAATTTTGTTGAAAAATATGACACCAGTATTTGCTCAACCTAATTACTGCATGTTGGTTGCTGAAGACTTGTAACTGAAACAACTTTTGTATTACTATGGTTTTTTATGACAAACATGGGAGTCTTTATTGTGGAGAAATATAAGTTCACTGTAAAAGTTGGACTTAATGCAGTTATAACTATGTCAGATAATTGACGATTAGAGGTGTTTGCTTCATCAAGATAGGTGAAGTAAATTCTGCCCCCAGGGAGCTTGTCCAATGGCAGAGGTAGTACAATATGGCATGTGAGGTGGGCTCACTGTCGTGAATATTTAAGTGAGGGAGGGTGTCGTATGGTACATTAGATGAAAATGAGTGTTCTCACTAGTTCTTTGGCATTGGTAGTGTAGATTATTAAGCTGGAGAATTTTCAAGGCTATCAGTAACAGCTACACTACACACTGGATGGATTTGGATGCCAAATTTATTTATAGTGGTAGAAGAAATTCCTTTTGCTTTGTGCAGGAAGGAAATGTTGTGCGTAGATTTTTGGTAGGGCAATGTCCTATGTTCATCTTCTGCTTAGATAGCAAATGGATCACATTTTTTTTTTTTTGATGACAAAGGGAAACCCGCAACCGCTACCCTTTGGGTGTGCACAGGGGCAAATGGATCGCATTTTCCACAGTTTATATTCATGATAGGCCTTTTTCTCATAATCTATTGGTTGAGACCAAAGCATGCGAAGTTTATTGATTGATTCTAGCTTGACTGAAACTGTGGAAGCTCTAAAACTCCCACTCCCACGCAATTGACAGGAAAAGAAGATAGAGCGTAAGAGGAAGAAAGGGCAAAGTTGCTACCTTGCTTGGAATTTGGAAAATAGGAGCGGGCTTTACTACTGATTTAGAAAAAAAAAGGGGGTCGGGGATGGGCTTTTCCTAAAACTCTCAGCCAGGCTAGGGTGATGCTAAGGGAAAACTTACTTTTAGGGGGGGACCCTAAATATTCGTAGTTGTTACAGAGTTTTAACTTTGGGATTAAATTTAATTTATTCAATACATAACTCTTTTTGATACTGGAATATCTCTTAATTCATTTTTATGTATAAGGATTTCTTACCCATGTAATAGGCCAGGCATTTGGGCTTAATCTCCTTTTTTTGCTTGTTCTCTCTAAGAGAAGAGTCTGCCTTTTGCATGAATTACTGGTAAAGTTTGTTAACCATTTGGCCTGGTGATGGTGTTTTCTTTTGTTGGACAAATTGCTGTTTGCTTATCCTGGAAAGTGGGTTCATTGTGGTCCGTTACAGCCTTTTTAATGGTTGAGACCTTTGGAAGTGTCACTTGTGATGATAAGAGGTAAAAGAACTGTAAAATTTCACATGTTCAAGATTATTGAAAAAGCAAGAACAAAGAAGCCAAAGATAACTAATAATGTCATATTTTAATTGCTCTGTTCACTCTTAATTTCTAGAAATGCTGTTGGTAGTTGGTCGAATACTGCATTTTCATTCCCAAATCCCTCTTATCTTTGTTACTTTTGGCTAATATGTACAAACAGCTTATACTCGTAGTATGGTCTGTCATGTTATTTCTCTTTCTTACCAGGGATTGGTATAACTTGGAGAAGTCAAAACGTGTCAAAGCATTTCGTTGTGGTGAATTTGATGATTGTATTAAACGGGCTGAAGCTTCCCAAGGTATGCCTCCAAAGAAAAGGGAGAAATATGCACGTCGAGAAGATGCTATACTTCATGCTCTTGAACTTGAGAGGCTATTGTTAGACAAAAAATATGGAGCAGGTTATTCATCCACTGAAAAGAACAATAAATCTACTGCTGATTTTGTTGGAAGAGAGTCTGTGACTTCATCAGAATACCCGGAAAATGGGAATGGGAGACACATAGGACCTAAGTGCCATCAAGTTTCTACTAGATCTGCTGCCTCCCTTGAGGACAAGAGCGCATTAAATATTTCGTCCACAGAGGTACCCAAAGATCGAAATCAACTTAGTGGGGATGTTGATAATTCTGGTGTACTTCCGAGAATGAGAGGTTTACAAGATTTTGGTCTTAGTACTGCTCCTTCGGAACATAACCATTCTCTATCACTTGCTTTAAATGGTACAGACCAACCTGTGCTTGATAGCAGTGCTCGTGCTGTTCCTGATGAGAGTAATAGTGCAGAAGGCCTGGTTAATGTTGAGAAAAGAAGCACATTGGAGAAAAGGAAACCATCAGATGATGTGTTGGTAGAAGACGTCCTTGTCAAGAGGCGCGATAGGAGCCGCCCTCTTGCTCATGTTTTGCAGAGTTCTGAAAATTTGCCAGTTTCTCACCCTCAGCCGGAGTCAGCTTCCATTTCCACCTCTGGTACAGGAAAGGAGCTGCCTCGAGTTGAATCACTTACAAAGAATAGCAGGTTTAGGTATCTGGCAGTTGAACCTAGCAACAGTTTATGTGTTGACGAGAGTCATCAATCCCAGACTGAATTTCCAACATTGAAGACTGAAGATAACAATTGTTCTCATCCTGCTGTCTTGTGTGAACAGAATGGTTCTGGTTCAACAGAGTTCACTGAAACTGATTCAACCGAGTCAGATTCTCTGGAATCAGATACAGATGATGAGTTGGCTACACTCTCAGGTTCTCCATTTTTTCTCTTCACCCTTGACCCTTATATGTGCATCATTTACTTATTTATTTTTCTCCAGTTGAAGATAAAAGAAATTACAAGTTAAGAAATGAAGCAGAATTATACTATTGAAATCTTTGATCCTAATCGCTCCAAAAGTTGAATATTTGGAGACCTTGAAGATTACAGGATTAGCTGAACTATTTTTTTTTTTTTTTTATTAGGTAAATAATATTATTAACAATGGGAATGAAAGAAGATGTTATTAGCTGAACTATGTCATTTTTTTTAATGCCTGAGTCACTTTTTGCATGATCTACTCTTTGTTTAGTAGAAAGTGCTGATTTTTTCTCAAGGAACATTTCGTCTTTGGTGTTCATCCCTTTCTTGCATCAAGTTATAACTTATACTCCGGAACCCCAAAACAAATTATAACTAGTACTCCATTTTCTGGTTCTTTCTATTAGTACACATGTTTTCCCATGAGCATTGTCATTCTTGTTGGAAGATGAGTCAAAAGGTTTGTACTGGGAATTCTTGGGGTAGAAACTTCTTCATAACCAGTGAGCAAGCCCGATGGAGTTGTCTCAGCATGTGCAAGTTCAATTAAGGACTTCCATGTGCAGTGATAGAATCTAAGACGCAATGCCATCCGAAAGATTTGACCTACCTGTTGAAGCGGATGATTTTTTTGTCTTAACTAATGTTATGTGGTTGGAGTTGTAGTGTTTTATATTCTGTTCTGTGGTACATTCTTCGGTGGAGTTTATGGAAAAGAGAATCAGAAGCATCCATTAAAATTTATCAAAAAACTTGGAAGCATCCAATAGAATAATTTAGGTCCCTTTCTTGAAGACTTCTCTGGAAGGGATTGCCAGAATGGACCCGTATTACTCTGGTTTACATTATCAGCTTGATTTTGGTAACTTCCTTGAATTTTACACCCATATAGTCGGATGTTTCTTTGAAAAGTAACTGATCAAGCTTTGTATTAAGAATTAGTATGAAGAGGGTGCTTAGTACAAAATATCTGAAAGACGAAAAGGACTTGGAAAAAAAAGGTTTTACACAAAGAACAACCTTTCTTTTCTTTTTTTGAGAAAGGGAAGAACCTATTTGAAAGTTCACAGATGACAGAATGCAGTATGATCTCTCAACATACAAGGACTTAGCCTTTTAGGTGAGCACAAGTACTATTTGTGATTTGTGCAATTCTAGTTGACTCTTGTTGCTAGGTGGATCAGCGGGTTGTGAACTTTTTGTATTCATGTTTTAAACTTGCAGTGGTTTATCCTTCTCAATAACACTTATCAGGGAAAAAATGCTTTACCCTTCTCAATAACACTTATCCAGGAAAAAATACTTTACCCTTCTCAAAAAGAAAAGATGGGTGTAAGAGTACATGACAGATGATTGAAGTTAATTTGTTGAGTTCCCTTCCATCCATATCTGTGGACTTATTATACAAAAAATGTAGCAGCGTCTGTTGTGTGTAACTATTACAGTTTGTTGCTTGCTCAATTTTCCTGTTCTTCTACCATAGAATAGTTTAATTGGTAGTTTGCTTCATATTCATACTTGGGATTGACGTCTTGGTTAACTCAGATCGTTACTAGTGCTTGATATACAATGCTAGAAGTTAGGTATGGTGCAGATCATTTTTGGTCATCATTTTGGTGTAAAATGGGTGGTATAATGCATTAATGTGGCCGTGAACTGCAAAAATACCTTTTCTGACGCCCCTGGCTCCATGTTCCATTTTACGACCCATTACCCTTATATACATTGCACATTAGCTTATGAAGAAAAATACATTATACATCAATTCTTCCGCGCATATTGCTGCTTGAAATTCCTATGGCACTTCAATAAATGAGATCACCCATCTTCAGGTGGCCTTTTTTCTCCCATTAAATAGAGAGGGTAAGTGAAGAATAATTTGCTTAGGTAGGCTAATGTAGTTTGTTTGATGTGCAGATGGTGCAGTATCTATAGAATTAGAACCCAAATATGTTGGAAGATCTGAAGCACTACCTGAACATGGAAGCATGAGCAGCGAGGAGGTTGATGATTTTACTCTCGCAGATGGCACTTCTCATCCTTGTCATCACGAATCTGTCTCTGCTGGTTTTGGGGTGTCTAAATGGAAACTAAAAGGGAAAAGGAATAACCGTAGTCTTAACAAGAGGCCTATTGATTCTTTTGATGGAGATCTTGCAAGGAGACCCAGTCATATGTCCGCTTTCAAAGAAAAGGGAGGTTATGCTTCTCTTCAGGATGATGTGGTTACAAACTCCAGTGTGCAAATGGCTGTATATGGATCTAAAGCTCAAGGTAGAGCTAGCCGAAACATGTTGAGTTGGGGGGATTTGTCTTGGGATGATCAACCTTCAATTAGAGGATACTGGGAGGAGGCTGATGAATATTTTGATCCTATGAATAGCTACTGTAATGTTGGTGGCAGGACCATGCTGGTAGATGTAGATCTGAAAGTCCAGTCAAGTTATCAGAGAGAACACGTGCCTATGATATCATTGATGAGTAAGCTAAATGGGCAGGCAATAATAGGGCATCCTATCCAAGTTGAAACCCTTGCAAATGGTTTTACTGACAGCTTCCTTGGGGATATTGATAATTATCCAGAAACATTGGATTATGATCCATCTCTCCAACCTACATGGAGAACTGCTCGCCGGACTGCCAATGTTCGTGTTCCAAGGCCACATGCATCATCAGCAAAAGATAATCCTGAAGGAATCAAGCATGTCCAGGGTTCTGATCATCACAGAAATGTTCGAAAAGCTACTGTACAGAAGGCAAGCACGACGAGGAAGGCCACTTCCCGGCCTCCCATAGAAAGAACATTTTCAAGAAAGCCAGGGAAAAAGGTTAGTTTATCTTCTAACCAAAAGATAAGAACGCTTTCTTCGATAGCCTCACAGCAGAAACAAAGTAGTAATTCCAACAGTTATCAAGTGGATGGGGCACTCAAACAAGAAACACTACCAACTGTTGTAGCTTGTATTCCGGTAAAGTTAGTCTTCAGTAGGTTGAATGAGGAGTTAGTGGACCGTCATCCATAATAATTTTGTAGCATGGGCTAAACGAAGGCAATACAGACAATAATATACAAGCAACATGTAAAATTTTACAAGAAATAATCTTATACTTGCTAGTACATCCATCTCTTGCTAATCTTTTTGTCCAGGCAAATGCAGTCTCATGTCCCCAGCTTGAATGTTAAAAGGCAAAGCAGGCAGGCTCTGCTATGGGACTCTGTTTAGGATGTTAACTTAGTTGTATATTGGGCTTCCTTATGTAACTTTTCTCTGTAGTTTTCAAGGTGTGGGATCGTGTGGTGCTCTGAGGTTGGGTAACAGGCTTTAGGTGTTTTCGTATATATGAGATTATGAATGTAAATGTAAAACAGAAATTATACTATGACTTGGTGCCACAAACTTGGTGGCTTTAACTCTGCAACTTACTTGCTGAAAAAATACACCTTTTCTCTGCAATATCCACCAGCGTGCCTTGGCATAGTATGGGGTTGCTCAAATTCAGCTATGTTGTGATGAATTTTAGCTGAATTTGACTCAGTTGAAGGAACTTTATTCATTACTTCTTTTGTGATGAGTTTATTTGTTACTACTTTGGAGTGCTTATGTACAGTGTGTTGCCCAAACTGGCATGCATTATGTTTGTATAATTCACACTTCTTTGTTTAACAAAACAAATAAGGGCAAAATCGTGCTTGGATCCATTTGATTCGTCCATTACATGTTTTTTGACGTGACATTTCATTCAAATTTGCTCTTCAACTATCCTAAAAGGTCTGGATATATACGTGAAATTGTGTAGATTTCAATTTTTTTAGCTACCATCATCATTATTCTAAATCAATCATCACCTTAACAATAAATTCTCTTCACTCTTAAGATATCACTTGAAGAACCGTTACCCAACCAACGATACTCACGTAAGAAATACACAAAAATCACCCAATCGACCAATCTCTCACACCACCATTTTTGCCATTGTTTTCTGTCATGATAGTTGTATTGATGAAGTTTCAATAGAGGTGGAAATTTAGTGGCTCGATTTGAGAGTGGTTAATTTGAAGTTAGGGTATAGATTCATAGGTTATGAGGAAGAAGACGATGTTGCTATCACCGAAGAGTCTAAATTCCACATGTTACAAAGTTTTATCGTTAATAAATAAGGACATATTTGAATCAATCTTGTAAAATAGGAGTATATATGACCCAACTATTAACATAGGGAAAATTTAAACCATCTCACAAAGTTCAAGGGCAATTATGGACTTTTTTCTTATAAGGTGCATGATGGTAGAAAGTTATTTGTACCAGTTGTTTACATCAAACCAATGAATGCAATACATATATTTTCAAAAACACACATTTTATACTTGTCACAATTTTTTGATGATATGTGGTCTAGCTTCAATTATTAATCACTAATGACGTTAAATTACTCAATTTGATGTAAATATTATGTGTTTGTGCAAGTACTTAGCAGTGTTTAACATAAATAAATATAGAAGTTACCCTAAATACTACTAGATATATGCAGAGTCCTCTCTCCGTGGTATAGGCAATTTAGTCCCAAAAAAATTAAATTACAACGGCTAATCTAATGAAATATAGCCGTTGGAGACAAAACCCTAGAATCCTCATGCTGCATACAAAACCTTCTGAGGAAATTTATATAAATCCATCAATGAACTGAGAAGAACTTCATCAATCTCTCTCTATCTTTCTTTCTCTCTCTAAGTTTCTCAAGAAAACAAGCAAGCGATTTCATCTCGTGATTAATATTTTTCTGTGCAATTATAACTGTTTCATTTAAATTTGTTTGTCTATAACCTGATTTTGATTTTGCAGGGTTTTGTTAATCAAGATTTTTGATTCTCTTGTTTGTTATCTTTGTTCTTGTTGATATTTGTGTTTTTTTTTTGTGCTAACGTAATGGATGCAGCATCTTACTCTGCCTCATCAAATAAGAAGAAGTCTCGTTGCCCTCTTCAGGAACAACTTCTTCAACGAAAAAATTCTCGTGATAATGTATGCATTCTAAACTCTGAATCGTTTGCTCTATTAGTCATCAATTGTGTTTGATTAGATGGGAATTGAGGGCGGGAGAGGGGAAATGGGGAGGGGATTGTGCGAGGTGGGGAATCGAATCCTCACTAATAAAGTGTGGAATCGAATCCTCAGTAATAAAGTGTGAAAGTTCAGGTAGCTAACCACAACTGAGCTACTATGAACCCTGTATCTCAAGAATTCATCTTGTCAATAAAGGGGATTTTGATAAAATGAGGAGATGGGTTTTCGATAATTTGCCAATTTGGCTTTTGATCTGATTGAACATCTCTGATATGCTAAGCCTGATTTGTTTTATTTAGATTGATTGGTTGGACCCTTGATCTATTATTGCCTTGTGTCAAAATATGTGGGTGGGTGGAATGGGGGATGAAACATGAACACGATGGGGGCTGGGGGTTTTGATTGTCAAAAGCTGTATTCCCCTTTCTGGAGGGATGAAAACATGAATATCTCACCAAGTGTTGATTTGTTGTCTTTAACAGTTGGATAGGTTTATTCCAAATCGATCGGCGATGGATTTCGACTATGCACATTACATGCTGACAGAGGGAAGGAAAGGTAAGGAAAACCCAGCTGTCGGCTCTCCCTCCAGAGAAGCATACAGGAAGCAGCTTGCAGAAACTTTCAACATGAACAGGACTCGCATTCTGGCGTTCAAGAACAAACCACCCACTCCTGTTGAGGCCATTCCTAATGAGATAGCGTCCGTTCAACAGGCCAAAACTGCAAAGCCCCGTCGATACATTCCTCAGGTAGTTGCATTCTCCTAGACCAAATTCCAATTGTTTCAAAGAAGCACAATCTGCACCAAAGATAACATTTTTGGATGAAAAGTTTTTAAAGGTTTAATTTGTTTTATATGCAGACCTCTGAGAGGACATTAGATGCTCCAGATATCATGGATGATTACTATTTGAATTTGTTAGACTGGGGCAGCAGCAATGTTCTTTCTATTGCTCTTGGCGGCACTGTGTATCTGTGGGATGCATCTGATGGTGCTACTTCAGAGTTAGTCACTGTTGATGAAGAAAATGGCCCTGTTACAAGTGTTAAATGGGCTCCTGATGGTCGACATATTGCTGTTGGTCTTAACAACTCTGAAGTTCAGCTTTGGGATACTACCGCAAATCGACTAGTATGTTTCTTTAAGTCTTGTATTTCAATTGTTTAAACCAGATGTTCAAATGCTAATAATATGTTTTCCTTCTGTGGTGCAGTTGAGAACTTTGAAAGGCGGTCACCGATCTCGAGTTGGTGCTCTAGATTGGAACAATCACATGTTGACAACTGGGGGAATGGATGGTCAAATCATAAACAATGATGTGAGAATAAGAAATCCCATTGTTGACACTTACCAAGGACATCATCAAGAAGTCTGTGGTCTAAAATGGTCAGCCTCTGGTCAGCAATTAGCTAGTGGTGGAAATGACAACCTCCTCCACATATGGGACAGATCAGCGGCTTCTTCCAACTCTACAACACAGTGGCTTCACAGGCTGGAAGATCACACAGCTGCTGTTAAAGCCCTTGCTTGGTGTCCTTTCCAGGGTAACTTATTAGCCTCTGGTGGTGGTGGAAGTGACAGGTGCATAAAATTCTGGAATACCCACACTGGTGCTTGCTTGAACTCAATTGATACCGGATCTCAGGTTTGTTCCCTGCTGTGGAACAAGAACGAACGTGAGCTGCTAAGTTCTCATGGTTTCACTCAGAATCAGCTCACCCTTTGGAAATACCCTTGTATGGTAAAGGTAGCTGAGCTAACTGGCCACACATCCAGAGTACTTTTCATGGCTCAGGTAAATTTTCATGCTTGTTGTATCTTTTGCATTCAATGCCTGACCCTTGAAAGAAAAATCCTAAAAGAAGGTTTGTAAAATTATACAAAGGTTTTCATTTTCTTGTTTATCGGTTTTGCAGAGTCCAGATGGTTGCACAGTTGCATCTGCAGCTGGAGATGAAACTCTCAGATTCTGGAATGTATTTGGGACTCCTGAAGTAGCAAAACCTGCACCAAAGGCAAATCCTGAACCATTCGCTCACCTGAACCGTGGTATTCGCTGAATGACAATGGAAAAATTGCATGCTGAACATTTCTGTAATATATATACTGGAACAAAAGACTGCTGACTGAAGAACATATATACTGGAACAAAAAACTGCTGACTGAAGAAGACAATTGTAAATTCAGTTCTAATTTCACTAACTATATTGTGGTATCCTGGACCAGACCCAACTGCTGTATGTAAAAAGAGCTCCTTTTTTTTCTCTTTGTTTGATTTCTTTATTCTATTACAGTGGCTGCACACCAATAGTGACAAAGGCCTATCCAGGAATTATCCCCTTGTACAGTTTTCTGATGATGATCCAGGAATTATCCCCTTGTACAGTTTTCTGATGATGATGTATTTCTCAATACAATACAACATGATTTATTTTGAAACCATCTCCTTTTATAATATTTTTCCCTCCCATCAATCAAGTTACCAATTTTTTACCCAACTTCTAACCAAACTAGTAAAACACCTATTTACAGGTCATCATCATCACTGAGCAAAATAACCAACCTTTTTTTTTTTTTTAGGTTGTTGGTATGTCTTTTTCATGAAAGCATATTTTTTTAACTTGACCTATCTAAAGTTAAAAAGTTTTCATCCTCTACCAGCCATTCAAAAAGTAGGAATTATACCGTCACTTCAAAAGGCAAAACTTGTTGACCCTAGAAGTTGTGTTAGCCCATAGGACAAGCAAGGCCAAAAGTTTGACCCCACACACTTCCAAGGTCATTCTTGTCAAATCTCACCCTCTAGAAAGATAATTGTGAAATCCACTCCACCTCCAAGGAAACGAAATTGAAAAGTAAAAAACCATTTTTGCTGAAGTATGTGCAAAACTGGCTTAGATATGTCACTATTATGAAGGGAAAGAAAGGTCACTTTCTGCATATAAGTGCTTGCCACAGCATTTTCATAGTTAAAAGTCAAACAATCTACATGAATGATTTGATCAAACCAGTTCTAAGGTAATCAAAATGCATGTTGCATAAAAATGCATATAAAAAATGGGGCTTTCACATACAGCATTTTGTATTTCTAAGAGTACTCAAATTCCTCCTAAACATAATAAATTCAGTTGTCCAGGAAAATAATTCTGAAGTTCAAGTAGGTGAAGCCAAATAGTGACAGCTTTCCCTCTGCTCTTCCTCACAATCCAACCCTGTGAAACTAGATCAAGAACCATTACTAATGATAGCTATCCGAAACTACAGAGTTCATACACGAGTATATTGCATTGTAGGATTACATACACACATCACCTCCAGATACATGCTACAGGCTACAAATTTCCGACAAAATTAAGCTATCACTGCCATAGCAAATGAAAAAACAAAAAAATAGTATGATATAGCTCACAAAGGTGAGTGTTTCACATACAGAAGACGATTCTTACACCCTTCACACCTCCATTCCTTATGTTTATACGGGTCTAGGGACAATCATGTAGATATGCGTCTCATATAAGTATCTTCATGCACAAAAACTGGCTCCTGACTGGTCTGTGAAGGAAATTGTGGGTGTCCCATTGCAATTCCACCTTGACTTGGAGCTGGTGGACGCCACGGATCGTTGATGTTCTTTGCAGATGTCAAAGAAAGATAATAGGTGATTCCAAGAGCAACACTGGCAAGGGACAAGACAGCAGCTCCAGCAAATACTCCAGGCTTTACAACATAGCAATAGTAGTTGCCGAAATACAGGCTCTCTTCACCATGCTGATTATTCAGTGCTGCGCCTGTTAGCAACAATAGAAATGCTATAACAAATGTAAACCTGCATAAGTGGCAAGTAGACCTGTATTAGGGCCTCTTCGGATGGTATGCAAGATCAAATTGGTCCACCACAGAAATAACTTCTGATAGTATATTCCAATGCATATGACCCAAAACAAATGCAAAATTAGAAGACAAAAGAACTCTGATTTGAGGGGCAATGATATCTTAAGGTCAATACAAAAATTTGAGGTCCAACATCATCAGCTAGACTACATTTTTGGAATCACATAATGCAGAGGTATTACTACAAGGACTACATTACATGAAGTTTGAAGAGGCTGAGGATCAAAAAAGGGAGACAAAAGGAAGTAGGCTTCTGTCCACCCCCCTTGCACATCACCACCTCAACACAGTACACTGGAAATTGCATCTGTAGGACCAGCAACGTACCATTGGTTGGTGAGGTCATAGGAACCTTAAGGTATATTTGGATTAATTAATGTCCTTTAAAAGAGGAGTAAAAGTCCAACATTATTACATACTCATATCCACAAGTCACAACACATTCTAAAATTATTATACTTCCAAAAACTGCTAGAAAAGTTTGCACATGCATTTGTTACTTGTATGTGAGCCAGCATTACAGCTGTAAGGCAACTTATTGATTTCAAGAACGTTGATAGATATCTTATCATCCTTCTATACAAAACAAAATAGGTCCAGCATTCATTCTTTGGTCAAGATTTGACATTGTAAAGGACAGATCAGAAAAAATAAAATAGTGATTTGTTTAAATTAATCTGATGTCAAAGGGTGCCTTTTTTCTTTCTCAAAAAAAGAAAAGAAAAAGTGTTGTGATGTCGAAGGGGGCAAGAACACAGAATAAGCTTGTCAACTTCTGAATGTAGGAATAATGAACGTCTACTTTGCCTTGACTGTATATATATATGGTTTCTGATACGTCCCAACACCTACAAGGCAAAATCCTCACAGAAACCATATAACAGCAATTACTATCTGTTATTAGGGTCAACCTCCATTTGATCCACTACAATAATAATGAACAGCTGAACTTGAATCTAATTAACAGTAAGCCAAGTTACAAGGATACAGAAAAACAAATGAATATTCCTTTTTATCTAAATGTATTGCAATAGTGACTACTGAACTTGAAAGTAATTATCAGTCCGTAACCAACTTACCAAGATACAACAAAACATATTAGTGCTAGCGTCCAATTGGATGCTGATTGATGTTGGCCTTCCCGGCAACAGACACATCCACTCGCTACATTGATAATTATTTGAGCAACCATAAGAGCCACAGAAGCAGTCAATCCAAGACCCAGTGCAGGACTCCTTGGATATACACATTCTGTAGGAGACGGAACCTGGACCTGAGAACCCTGAAGAATAATTAGATAGTACTATATATTAGTCGCTACATTGACAATTAGTCACTACGACCCTCTGAGCAAACAAGGAAACATAAACTCTCTTTACCCCTATATTCTACCGTACCAAAATTCCTAACAGCAAACATGAAATGAAAGTAACTTAAATCCTGTTACTATCCTTGGTATATGAAATTTTAGCATGCAACCAAATTATCACCAAAGGACTCTTTTTCTTAATTCATTTGCACTCTCTCCATCTACCAAACCCCACCCGTAAAACTCCTCCCATGCAGTTATATATGGTAGCAGGGCAATGAGTGATATGATCTGAAAGCCAATATACTTGTACATTTCCTGCACTCACCCCCTAGAAACTATTCATTCCCTACCCACTGAGATACTTCACCCGCAGGCCGCAGGCGTGTTGTAGGGGACAGGGGAGAAAGTCAGCAGGTTGTGACAAAATGCTTGCATTGTCCAATATAAGTTGAAATCCTTTCTCCATTCAAGTGAAACATACTATTTCCTGATTCAAGGAACAATCATATGGAACTGCAACCAAGATCAGCAGGGACGAAACCAACTCATGGAGTGAGAGTAACAACAAGGTGAACATATATCTATATATATATATGTAGAGTCTGGGGAGGGTAATGTGTATGCAGCCTTACCCTACCTTGTGAAGGTAGAGAGAGACTGTTTCCAATGGAAACTCAGCTGAATACGCCCAGACTCAGCCTAGAAAGTTTTTCTCCAAAGACGAGTAAATTTGACGATAAGAATCCAGTCTCTAACAATTGAATTAGAGATGATGGGCTCCTTTACATTGGCCATCACATGACCACTAAGTTCTACTAGGAGCAAGCATCACAAGGGCAGATTGTAGTTTCAGCTCAAATTTGACCTCACCTAATAGTCCAAGAACAAAAACTCTCTTTTTCTGTAGGAGTAGCTTGGATTGATAATGAAACTAAAAGGAATAGAATTTGTGTTGTTCATTATTCATAACCACAAAAGCAAAGCAGCACTTTATCAAACTTCTTTTTTTCTTTTGGTGGAGACCCAAACTCACAAAGAACAGAAGAAATCTTCATTTAACCCTCCATCTATTAGCATCCTTTGTCTTAGATTATAACAGTAAATTAATCTTTCAGTTCATTTGAACCAAAGATTTGACAAAATTAAAGAACACAGTATAACCACTCAACAGTTTTCCAGATTAAACAGATGAACTAAACCTCCCCAGACCATAAACAAACCAAGAAATAAAAAAAATTAGAAACCCCACAATAAAAAAAATGGAATCTTGGGTTTTACCTTAATCCTTGTGGCCTCGGCAGCAAAACCAGTAATAGCAGATAATAGCCCTAAAAATCCCACAACCCCACAAATTATTTTCACTTTTCTCTCCATATCCACTCTTTCTTTCTTGTTTTAAACTGTTGGTGTCACTCAAAAACTGATCTTTTTTGCTGTAAAAAAAGAGCAGCAAACAGAAAAAGAAGAAGAAGGTAAAAAGGGAAAGTGTAGAGAGGAAGCAATGTAAAGCTTGTGAATTTTAAAAGTTGCAGTGGCACAGAAACAAGATGAGTTCGTCACACAGAGACTGTATATTGTCGTTTAGTGAGAATATACATACAAGAAGGTTTATTGCAGTATGCTTTTTCAAGACAAAAGTAATGACAACGGGTTGGAAAATTAAACGGCATTTTTCCAAAATAGGATAGAGTGAAAACAACATCTGAAGTCTACTCTACTGTTTTGAGATGTCCAATAATATTTGTTCACTTTATAAAATGATCATAAAATTAATGGATAATTTTATACTAAATTTATAATTTACCCTTATCATTAATTATAGTCATTTTCCTATTATATTTTTTAAAATATTGTATTTATTATATTCAAAAGGTGATATAGTAAAATTACCCTTCTATTTATAGTTTCTTAAAAAGTGTACAAAGTCAATAGTAGACAAGTATTGTTGGACAAAAAGATTATTTTTTATTTATTTATTTTAGTTTTATATCTATACTATTATGTGTGTGAATTTTTTATTTGAACTATTACTAATTATTTATCAAAATATATTTTGATTTGAGTTTCGTATTTGAAATTTCTGTTAGAAAAAGTGAAAATTTTAATTGTTAAGGTATGTTTTAATAAATAGTTGATAATAATACACACCTAATAGTGCATATATAAAACTCAAAAATGTTTACACACCGTTTGAAAACATTTATCAAGTGTAATAATTTACATAATCTAAAATGTTTTACCACTATTTTGAATCTAGTACAAGTAGCCAGTAGTCTGCTATTATTTTATGAGTCAAAAAACACATTTAAAATAGGCGTAATATATAAATATGCCTTTTAATTTAATTTTTTTTCATATTTATGTCTTTTAATTTTGATTACGCACAAGTAGATATTTAAACTTGTATAAAATTGAATAAATAGACACACACGTCGTACGTGTTGGATATTTTATAATATATAGAGGTCTTAAATTGAACAGATACATTTATTCGTGAAAGAACATGACTGTTATGAAAAGTCATATGTTCATAAAAGAACATGACTCTTATGAAAAGACACATCTATTCATGAAAAAACATGACTCTACAGAAATGACACATTTGTTCATGAAAGAACATGACTCTTATGAAGAGTCATATCTCTTAAGTTCTATAAATATAAAGATTCTCTAGAAGTAGCCTAAGAAATCCTGTATGTATAAACCAAGGGCTTTGTTGTATCTTTGAAGAAAATTGTCTGTATTTACCCCAATCTGTATATGTGCAATATCTCTTTAAAGAAAGTATTTACATGCCTCAAAGCCATTTTCTTCTTCAATCATATTTCCTACTATTATTTTTCTAACAATTTTAAAGAGATATATTGGGTTTGAAGAAGATAAACGAGACAAGATCCTTGAATTCTTGAGGAAGTGGGCAGCAAGAAAAAAATATTCGAGTGATTTAAAGTATGATCCTAAGGCAGCAAGTCATATTGCAAAAGTGAGACAACAATGGATCACGAAAGAAATGACATATATCGGGTTCTGCTTTCTTAACTTCTCTTATTATTTATTTATGAAATTTTATCCTTTGAAATTTTTGAGAAATGATTTTCCATAAATGTTAAGATAAATAATTCACTTGTGATGATCTTGAAATTGAAATGTTTTTAAATAAGTTTAGGAATAACATATTTGGTATGCTTATTATAAATTTGTTATTTGGGACAAAGAAAATTATTATGACATAATTGTGTTGCATAAAGGTCATGTGAATTTTGTTTTCAAGTTATGAGATGATATATATGAATTCCTTTTTTTTGATGGATAGTATATATACTTGAAAGTGATTAGAATAATTTGAAATTAAGAGAAATGATAACTTTTGTTAGATCATTTTGTGTTCATTAAAGGTTGAAAACTTTGTCTTCTTATTAAATGCTCATGTGCTATAGTATTCAAATGCAATAAACATGACAACAATATGATCTACTGATGTTAATTATAGATGTCCACACTAATTACAAAAGGGACATTTGAAACACTCAAAGTGTGGGGGTGCTTGAATTATGATTAATAGTCAGTAAAATTTGAAGAAGTTTAAGATATAAATTATTTCTACAATACCCACTAGATATATCTTTTGATGTATTTGACATGGTACTTACATTTACAACTTGACAATTTTAGCAATGATTAGTTGTTTAAACTGTCAATGTGATGATTAGGCTATAAGCCTTAAGTGTTGTGACTTTTCATGATTAGAAGTATCTGTTGTATAATAACTTTTGTATAGACATGACCATCTATACATAGATAAATTAGTGTGTTGGTCTATAAATAGTGAATCTTCTAATGATAATGATAAAATCCATATAAGTTGGATTTGTAACATGTATGAAGGTGCCATAAGTTTTGCATCAAAATAGACTTGAATTCCATAAATGAAATAAGAATATATTTAGCATATAAATGCTTGAAAAGAAATGGAATGGTTGGAAAAAATATGTTTTTTAAAATGTTTTGGCCACAACTGACACAACCATTCTACGCTATTGAGATAATGATGATATATGTGACATGCCTATGTGAAAGATTTATTTATGGTTTATATAATCTTGTAAAATTTAGTTTAAAAAATGCAGTATAATAAATGTGTGAATGAATAAGGCAAAAATCCTTAAACTAGACACAAGTGATGGGAACCCAACTTTGAGTTAGTATACACTCTAACAATACAAGTTCAACGGGTAATAACAAGTTACTTTGTGTTGCTAAAGCAGGAGTCTTCTTTTTAGAGTATTGATTCAAGTGTACTGCATACTGTTATGTGAGAAGTTGAGGAGTTGTTAAATGCTTGAAATAACAGGGGCATAGTGACAAACTCCATAGTGTAGACTGTTACAGTGAGGTTGAATTAATTCTTAACGAAATTAGTAAATGTCTACAGTAACAGGGACAGAGTAGCTAATTTCACTTATATGTATATTGAAGTGGTGCCGCTTCAAGCAAGATCTAAAGAGTTGGACTTGTAAATATTCATGAATCAGCATGAGCACATGGCTATAAAAGTGCTAAAGCAAATACTGAGGTTTCTAAGCTACAAATAATATTATGTGTGTGATATTTTCAGTTTTGACACATGGAGTTGTGGTTCAAATCTTTTAAGATACCAATTACTTTGTCAGAGCTTTAAATTACTTGCATTAATAGAAAGTTCAAATCTATTATAAGATACTATCTGGTATGCATGATATTACGAGAAATATTACAAACTAGTGGGAGATTGTTGGATATTTTGTAATATATAGAGGTCTTAAATTGAACAGATACATTTGTTCGTGAAAGAACATGACTGTTATGAAAAGACACATCTATTCATGAAAGAACATGACTCTTATGAAAGGACACATCTGTTTATGAAAGAACATTACTCTTGTGGAGAGTCATCTCTTAAGTTCTATAAATATAAAAACTCTCTAGAAATAGCAGAAAAAAATCTGCATGTATAAACCAAGGGCTTTGTTGTATCCTTGAAGAAAATTGTTTGTATTTACCCCAATCTGTATATGGGCAATATCTCTTTAAAGAAAGTGTTTACACGCCTCAAAACCATCTTCTTCTTCAATCATATTCTACTATTATTTTTTTAACAGTAGCATCCTACATGGCAATTTGTGTTCTGCGTGTGTTATGTCACGTAGGACACATGCGTCCACTTGTTCAACTTTATACAAATAAGTTTCTATTTATGCACATTCAAAATTGGAAGGCATAAATTATAAATGTGAAATGAGATTAAGTTAAAAGACACATTTACATATTATACTTATTTTAAATGTACTTTTGACTCAAAATAATAATTCACTACTGCCTACTCGTACTAGATTCAAAATAGTGGTAAACTATTTTAGATTATGTAAATTACACTTGATAAATGTTTTCAAATGGTAAAGTTTCTACCAACCGCTCCGTTTCATTATCCTTTTTATGTATTTAGTTGGGTGGTAGTATATAGCATCGTGTCGGTTATTATATCAGTCTATTTATGTAGTTTTTAATTTTTGATACTCGATATCACTTGATATTACTGTAGTTCTTATTTTTTATAGTTCGTATCATCAGTTATTTACTGTGTTTCAATTATTACACTATTTTGTTGGTCCACTATATTAGTTGCTATATTTTTTACAATTCTTTATACTTGAGTTTGCTATACTTGAGTTAAGAATCTTTCGAAAATAGATTTTCTACCTCCACGAATTAGTGGTAAGATCTACGTATATTCTACCCTCCTCAAACTCACTTGTGAAATTTCACAGGATATGTTGTTGTGTTGTATTTAAGGATAATAATAGTATTAAAATTTTTTTAAAATGATCTTGATTTGCTAAAATAGATAAGTACTTCATCCGTATCATTTAACTTTGCCCATGTTAATTTGATATTCCCCTAAAGAAAATAATTATTAAAAAAAGGATTTATTTTACTAAAAAATATATATGAATTTTAATATATGAATAATTCACTTTCTAAGCAACAATAGCGGATGAGATGAAGAAAGTTATTTTTAAATTAAAATATCTCACCATTTGTATGTGATAATTAATCACATCATTTTAACGTCAATGATAAAATAAATAATCTCAAAACTAATTAATATCTTTAACCAAATGTAAAATAAAATTCAGAATTATTATTTCTTATCCTCATACTAAACGATCCTTAAAGGGTCGTTTGGTAGCCGGATACGCAATAAATTATCCATATATTAATTTTTATATAACTTATGCGATGTTTGGTAGGTATTCATATATAAAATTAATACGACATTTAACTGACAATTTAAAATCCTGCATAACTAATACAATACGTATAACTTAAGGGGATTTTGTATATTATTTTATATAAAATAGAAGGTGAAATAACTAATATATGTATAACTAATACATGAATAACTATTTTTTTTCATCATTATTAATATCCGTATAACTCGGGGAAAAGAAAGGAAAAGCCAAAACAGGGGCAAAAAGTAGTTAATGAAATCTTCAGTCTTCATGATGGAATTCACTACAGTAAAATGATTAGTCCACTTATACGTGATAATAATCGTGTGACTATTCAAAAAAAGTCCCTTTTTGTTGTACATTATCTTTTTTCGTATAATCATTCAATATTCTATATTTACTAAAATGATTAATTTATATTCATACAGCATGAGGTTAAGTCAAATTTTTGAGTGTTGTTAATACGTTTACGTGAACAATATTTTTTGCTACAGTAATAAAATAAGACATTAAGTGTGATAAAGAGAGATTATGATTGTTGTCATTATCATAATCCTCGCGTATTATTATGAATTTTATCAATGCTTTTCCGTCGTGTTGATTAAATCATTGTACTTAAAAGGTATATATATATATATATAAAATCTAGCCCCAAGTTTAGTTGAATTAGTTCATAATTAAGCATACAAAGCTACTATGCTTAAAATGATTATTATTTCCTCTTTTTCTAATTTCTAAACAAATCCCTTTGTTGAGAATTATAACAATATTGATGCATTGATTATCAAATAGAAAGAGAATGGCCCTCTTCCTGGGATTTGGTGTAGAAATATCAAATATGAATATATAGGATGTGATAATTTTACCTTCTGAACTCTGTATTTACCTCTGATCATAGTATGACGAAGACTACAAAGCATATAAATGCTTCGATTATATATATTTTGGAAATTAATAAGTTTTCTCTACACATCAATTGATTTGGATACAACTCTACAAGTATTATCAACTCGCGGCCAGTTCTATTTTCCCTTGTAAAAAATACACACTTGAGCTTCATTTCAAGAACGTGTAATTATAAGAAGAAGCATTAGTAGTTTTTAAGTAACACTTTTAAAGGTATAATAAATCATCAGGAAAATTTTGAACTCAAAAAAGATGTTACTGAAGACCATAAACTAGTAATGCTCCAACACCACCAATACCAGCAATGAGACCAATAATGACACCAATTGGTGGCAATCCTCCTCCAATTGCTCTCCCAGTGTTAACATCATATCTTGCAAACCTCTTCTTTGGTGCTATGCATTGTGGACATGAATAGTCGTCCGGCTGCATCCAACAAATCACAAATTATATAGTTATTTGTCGATGCATGTAAATATATAACCGCTCAGTACAACAAGGAGGTTAGCCTAGAAGTAGCCACCCTTGTACCTGCATACCCAAAAGAGGGCGTTATGTGCTTGGTGGATCTAGTAAGGTGGTGAGTGTAGGCTAAACGTCGAGTCCATTAATTTTTTTTATTTGCAATTAGGTCCCCTCTCTACTCTTTATATCAAAAAACTATTTGTGTTGAAACAAAAGAGAGTGTGGTAGTTGTCTCATTGACGTTGTCATCTTGAGGAAGAGTTGTAGAGTGGAAATAACCTAATCCTACGTCAATCCGACATGACTCAATTTGGTATGCTGATCTTCTTACTACTATAAACTTATTTCGTATCAAATTATCATCTCCGATATAGTGTTTACAATTACAAGGACAAGTAGAGACTTCAAAAGCTCCAAAATTGTCTAACAAGTTTCTGATGCCCCAAAAAAGAGATGATAAGCTTGTATTGAAATACAGTTTAAATAGAGTGCAGAAACTTGCCTGTTCATCGAAAGACTTAGGCAAGGTGTATATGTAACCACAATCAAGGCAAATGTGTGTTGCTCTGGCCTGAGGGCAAAGAAACAAATATAAAGGATGAACATGAAGCAAATATAAATGAGATGTGAATATCACAAATAATGCACAGATCAATACTAGCCTTTTGAGCATCGGTTAATTTCCTTCCAAATTGAGGAGGAGCGGGACGCTTGGGCAATCTTTTAACATCTACATCTGCACCTCTGCATCAAAATATCAACCAATTGAAGTATGTTAGACTCACATCTTTTGTTAATAAAGACGTCGTTACTCACATGTACCAATGTCTTATTTCATAAGAAAGTCCAGGAGTACATTTTCAGATTATGATAAACTCTGTCATTTTTCGAATGGACAAGTTTCACAAGAACAAAATCATTAAAATGTTTCACTTGCTAACCTGCTAATGACGAAGTAGACAGAGTCAGGCTTCGCCTGTATGGCTGTTTTAGTAAATCCAAGCTTATCAGCTGGCCATAGTTCGTCACCGAAGAAGCTACTAGTGTAAACTACCTGGTCACCAACCTTAAGCCCTGCCCTTGAAGCATTACCGCCATTCTCTATACCCTAATTCACTCAAAATGTAAAAACAAAAAAGCTCTTAACATCAATAACTCATTTTGTAGTAGGCAACTTTTGCACCAGTCGTGTAAAACAGTTTTATATTGTCAGTGTATAAAATGTCGGTATAGTCGATCTAAAATGGATAGTGGAGCCAAGAATTCCAACAAGGGGACTAAAAATGCCACACTGAGATTAAGCAATTTCTATATAACCAAAAAAAGGTCATTTGTGTCGCGGAGTTACCCTTTTTTTTACCCAAGGGGATTCAATTGAACCCCTCGCGTTCACCTAGCTCCACAACTAATTGTCTACAATATTGTTCAACCAAAAAACAGGCAGATCAAAACTAGTTACTAGTCCTTAAAACAGAACGAAATAAATCGACATAATGGAGAGCAACAAATTACAGACCGTAATGACAACTCCACCACCTTGCTTTGGACCTAAAATGAGTCCCAATGGTTTATCAACTTCAACTTCAATATTCTTTGCAGCTGCAGCTTTTCTTGCAATAATCTCAAGGCCTCTACTTCCACCATTGCTAGCAACATTCCTCTTACTCTCCGCGCCTAAGAACGAATTTGAAACACCCCTTTTTGCCTCTTGTAGTGATAGCCCTTGAAAACTAGTTTTCTGAAGAGGTAAAATAATTTGCATAAGATGAAAAAGAAAACAAACAAAAAATCCATAATTCAGAACACACCATTGAAAATCAAAAAATCATTTGACATGTTTATCCCATGAAAAGAAATCAAGCCTCCAGGCAGGTTCGAACCATTTTCAATAGAAAATTACACTATTTATACATGGTTAAATTATTATTATTTTTATGTATATATAGTAGATGTTTAAACTTACTTTGGCTTGTTTATGTGTTTACTTATTCATATTTTGAAGCCCTTAGTGAAAATTATGGTTCCGCCATTGCCTCCAGGTGAGGAGACCTATTGAGACATAACATAACACAACACATTTTGGTAATTATCTTTGATTACGCAGATTTAACCTTCAACTAATTGAAATACGCACTTCTGATCCCTTTTCTAGTGTATATTCACAATGTTAACCGTTTCACTGCTTAATTACTCATGTGTTAGTTAATACTTCATCTATGAGGGTAATAAAGTTCTAAAATAGTGCAAATTATATACTAAAATACTAAAAACACACATTCCAAATAATCAAAAAACTCAAATGTGTTTAGTCAAATAGACCAGAAATCAGAATGTAAAAATAATTGAAGGACTAAAACTGTAATTATCCCTACATAAATAATTTAAAATATGTTTTTAAAATGAGATCAACACACACTTTAACGATAACGAATTAAATTATACCTGAGATGGAGTGGTGGATGACTTGAGGGATGGGATGGAGCAATTAGATTTGGTAATGCTAAGGTTTCTTGAGTAAGAAATAGAGCAAGAAGAAGAGGCAGCACCAGCAACAACAGCAGATGCCATGATTTTTTATTTTTAGTTTTGGATGTGGTGTAGTCAGTAGTGTGTGCCTTTAATTTGTGGAGATGATAACAATCCAGTGGCAGATAGCTTGGCCTTACATGTGAGCCACACGCCCCACTGCACTATTCTACCTTTTATCTGTTTTATATATAGTCACGTCAGTCAAACATTTAGAATCACTTATTTTGAAGAAAAAATAATTTTTGTTTGATTAATAAATTAAAAACACACGTAATTAGTGTTTACACAAACTTTTAAAAGTATTTTTTTAAAAAAATTATTCCTTTTAACTTCTGAAAAATAACTTTTGTTATTCTCTATAAATATTTATTTTCTCTTAAAAGCTTGACGAAATAACTTATACCTTACTCTCTTTTTTTAAATAAGTATTTTTAACCTTTCTATAACTTAATCAAATAGACTATTAGACGTAAAAACAAACAGTGTTTGAGATAGACAAGACCTTTTCTTTTTTGCTGCCAAAGTGGTATTTTCTCTATCCATTTTATGGGCCACATTTTCCATTTTAGTTGGTCATAAAAAATGGAGATGATTTATATATTTTAAAACAATATTAAATATTTATAATTTTAAATTAAATATTTTTCGAAAGAATTTTAATAATTCATACAAACTACGAGGCTTGGGATGGTGGGAATGGCCACCACAAGATTAAGCTTGATGAGAATGTCTAACGAAACACCATTTATGTCCTCATAAAATGGGGTATACAATAGAGGCATGGGCCTATTCTTGTTCTTGATAGATTTAGGGGTCTATAGCAACAAAAATACAGTGAAATTCGAGAGGTTGTCTGTATCATGTAAAAAAAATTATATTAACAATAATATATCTAGTGTAGTTTTACATTATTGAGTTTGAAGAGAGTAGAATATACGTAGACCTTATCTCTACCTTAAAGGTGAGGGACAGAGATATAGTGTTTGATTAGAGATGATGCTATATGTTAATATATCCATAAGAAACGTTCTTGTTGGAAAGCCTGGTAGCTTCAACACCAACAACATTTGCATACAAATAAAGTTTGAACTTTAGTGAAACTGAAACAAGATAATTTATTTGAAGTAAATAAGTTTACGACATTACAGATGTTGGTAACAACGGTAGAACAATTACAACAACAACATACCCAGTATTATTTTATCTCTTACCACAACGAAATTTTGATACAGTTTGACTAACAATTGAAACCAGTCCCACCAAGTTTCTGTTTTGTGATTTCATCCAACTGTTGAGCCATCTCTACAGTTAGATGGTTTCTCCAATCTCCAACTTCACCTTTCCTGAAGAAATGCCGGTTCTTAACATCACGTTGTGGTGCAGTTAAATGGAGCACCCCTGTCTGATTCACTTCCAAATTGCTCAAATTATCAAAGCTACAAAGCTTTACAATCTCCTGCACCTCTTCTTCTCCCTCGCAAAATGGCTTATCCAAGAACTTGGCCAATTTTGTAACACAGACAACGGGGTCTTTCTTCATGTCCTCGTAAGTCAAAAAAAGTACTTTGTCAGGATTTTCCAAGCTTGCCTTCCAATAATCGGAGACATGATCCCAAAAGGGTCCATAATGTGATACTCCTTTGCAAAACAGATCAAACGCATCTTCGATTGAAAAAGAAGGTAGATCTTTGGATCTTAATTTTGTCATATAATGCCAATTTGAAACGAGAACATCCTTGGTCTCGCGAAAGACATACACAATTTTGCAACCAGACGACAATACAGATGTTGGTAACAAAGAGTAAGGAGTGTGTGTTGCAAAAATGCAATGTGGAGAGGATGAAATTCGATAATCATTGTAGGAAGCTTCATTTTGTATGATGGCTTCCAAGAAGGGAATGCGATCATGGGGGCCCTTGGTAAGTAAAGGGTGAGAGGAGATATTGAATTGATCACGATTCATTATGGTGAAAATTAGGGCCTTGAACCATGTTGTTCCTGATTTTGGTGAAGTAGCTAGAAGAAAATCTGTGGGCTGAGCTTTGAAGCATTGTTCTACCCTCTTAACTCCTTTAAGAGCTCCCAAATTAAGCCAAAAGGACTTATATTGGTAAAGATGCCCAGTTCTCCAACCTTTTTCTTTGGGAAGACGTGTGAGCATATCGTTGTCCTCATTTTCATCATTTTTTTTGTATTCATCATCGTCTTGACTTTGAGAATATTGAGAAACCGACTTGTCCATGGAGAGGTAGGATTTGATAAACTCTACACCAAAAATATTTTTGAGCAGCAATTAATTAGTGTCATGTGATTTTAAACAGAAAAACGTCAAGAAAAAGGACTGTCAGTGAGTGTTTTGTGTTTCATTTTGGAGTGTTGTTGTGACTCGTGAATATAATGCTTACACTTTTCGAGGTTCATGCTGCTGTTTGTAGCCAGCATGGGAAGTGGGGGCTCTACCAAAAAGCATGCTACTACACAATTAACATGTGAGCCCTTACCCTGCACACCGAGCATTATCATATGATAAAAGAGATTTGTGATGAATTAGTACTACTTTAAGATGTTTGAGTATATTTTCTGTAGTAAGTTTTCCTTAGACTGGTAAGATTATTTTTATTTTCTTCCCAAGTGCATTCAAGCATTGCACCCGTTCAGTTTTCTTTTCGATAAGAAAAGTTATTTTGTGCATAAAGGCCAAGATGTGCACTTTAATTATTTTTTCTGTATTTTTGGTTTTATATAACTATGAGAAGAAGTAAATGAGCAAATGTTGTCACCTAACAATATTTGAACATGAGTTTAGTTTCTCGTTGAATTCAATGCTTTCTGAGAAAAAATGGAATATGATGGAAACTCGGAAAGGAAAAAAAATTAGCAAGAAAAGTGACTTGCATGGAATCATTGCTGACAGATAGAATATGATTCAATGATAGTAAAAATCAGGTTCTATCTATTTTTCGTCTCAAATATGCCTCTTTCATAACGACTTTCTAAGGTAAAAAATAATTGATATGTATGGGACATATTTGACTTTCCTAATTTTTTTTAGATATATTTTATATTTGGCGTTTTTAATTATTCATGTGCATACTCTCATGTTCAAAAGATGAAAATTATGAAGATAAGGGTGTTGAGGTAAATGTGTGGGCATACTCAGAGAGATAAAATTATGAATGAAGATATTCGGTACAAGGTGGGAGTGACCTCCATAGTAGATAATTACTATTACTTTAACTTCTTTTTTTAATGGTTATCATCTATTTACTATCAGTTGCACTATTTTAAAATTATATTTTTTATTATCAACATTACTATTATTACTTTATTGTCGTCGTCTTTAAAATATATTATCATTACTTTATTTCAAGTTTCTTACTTACTAAACCTTGCAAAAATCTAAAGTATACAACTATATAGCAGTAGTTTCATTTTACATCAATATAACAATATTATTTTTTTAAATATAGCAAATGAATTATAAAGCTTAAAAAAACGTTAAAAAAAAAAAAAAACCCCTAATAAGACCCACGATTTACTCCCATAATTTACTCAAATTTAGTTATATAATCTCTCTCCATAAATAAAAAGATTTTTAACCAAAATAAACCTCTGGACCTCCATATTCTGTAAATTAAATCAGTAATGGATACCAGTGTTTCAATTCTTCTACAACACAACGGACGATGGGACGCATCAGGTTAGTTTCATAACTATATTTGGTGTTTTCATGTTATGTGATCATTATTGTATAAGCTATTTTGTTGGTGTATGTTTTTGGTTTCTTTAAATTGATGTTTCTTTCTTAAAAATCGATTCTAAATTTGATTATATAAGTCGGCAAATTCATGATTTTTTTCCATAAATTGGTGTTTAATAACGATAGTGTATTTTGATTTGTTATTGAGTGGCAAATTCATGATTTTTTTTACACATGTTATGGTTTAATTGTGAGGATTGTAAAAGTTGATTATGCCGATTTATTATGAATAGTAAAACGTTAGATAATTTGACGAAATTGATAATATAGTTGTGAATTATGTATTGTAACCAATGTTGTAATTACGTTTTAAATGAATACCAATAATCTTTAAATTCTTTGATATAATTTGTTGGTCTAATTGATATATTTTGTGGTACATATATTGAAGTAATTGATAATTTATATTAACTTGTTTTTAGTCTCACAATTCGTGATTGGGTATTAGCTTATGTTTTGGTGTAATCTGCGTGTTTTATTATCCGTATTATTGATCGTATATTTGTACATAATTTGGTGAAAGTTAAGGTCCATAACATTCAATGCATTAACTGCATGTTCCGTGAATATTTATTGGTAATTGAGTAGGTGTAATAATTTTTTTGTAGTAAATTTTAGTATATATATTTAGTTACGGATAGTGCATGTTAATGTATTTTTTGGTGTAAGCTTTTGAAGTAATTGTTGGTTTTTAGAACTTTTGTAAACACCATATTTAAGATGTAATTAATACCAACATTCTTTATTTTTTTGGTATATTCTATGAGTAATGGTTGTGTTTCTGTTTTCTTTTTTCTATAAGAGTTCTAGTTTGTAAGATTAGAAGTCTCAAGTTTTAAGAAATCTGTTTGCTAAAGGATTGTTCTTGTTAATTTATTTGTTTAGTTAAGTAAATGTGTATGTGATTAGATACCATACCTAGGCTAGTTAATTAGTTCAATATCTCTGTTTTGGCTAAGGTTATGGTTTAAATGTGACTATTGATTCTCAGTAATTAGTTAAAGTTCTCTTTTCATTTTATGTCATAACATCCCTTCAAGTAGCTAAAATCTGATCTTACAGCTTAGAAGTATATTCTGTCCATAATCAACAAAATAGATAACTTGTTTTAGTTAAGTAATTCTAAGATATGCTTATTGTTATCTATTTGTCTCAACATCATGAATTCAAGAAGCAAAGCCTCTCATGCATTTATATGTTAGATTAAAGATAGGTCCGTTTAGGATACTTCATGAAGCCATGCTACTTAAAGTCTCTGTGTAAAAACTTGTACTGATGTATCTCAATGTTTCTTGTCCATTGCACTTTCTGTTTGTTAGTGACGATTTCCTCGAGCTCTTGCTAGAGTTGAATTCGTTATTTGAAGTTTACTTTGCATTGTTTGTTTCTGGTTGTCATCCTACAAGTCATTTCCTATATCTTGCATCTTCATATTAAATTCTTCTTCCTTTTACTAATTGTATTTCTTTTCTTTTTGTTTGCATGTACACCATCGGAGTCGAAGAGTTTCACTTTAAGACTCGACGTCACCGTGAGACCTTGAACGTGCATCTACATCTTCATTTGTGTTTCTCGCTCTCTAGAAACTCCATCTCGAAGAGAGGCGAGAGGAAATGACAAGCATTCGACTATAGTCTTCCTTTAGTTGTTTATTCCTAACACCATATTTTGATGACTCTCTTTCAATTATTTTACTATTAACATTTGTGTGTTTGTTTTGGTAACTTTATTTGACGTATCTAGTAGTTAACCAATCCTTCATATAGATAATTTGGAAAAACATTTAGTTACTAATTAGGTCATCACTCAGAGTTGAAAATATTTCCTAAGTTCGATTTGAGTTAATTTTGGAGCCTTGAGTTATTTAGAAAATTATTTGCAAATAGTACAAAGTCTAAAGTTGTTTTGGCTCAACTCGGTACACTGAGTAACCTTGATTTATAAAGAAAAGAAGCAAATAAAGATTTTAACGAGAGAAATGGTTTTTCTATATAAAATTTATTTTTATTATTGATTATCTTGTCCATTCTCAATTCTTGTAACCAAGAATAAAATGTGTCCACTCCACATTATTTTCAAATGGTCTTTGGGATTCAAAATACAAAATTTCTTATTGTTTTCCACTTTAAAAACACTGATTTCCTCTTGTTTTAAAATTAGACACTTACTTTATGCATTATCACTTTCAAGTCTTTTCTATAATTCAACTATTTAATGAGCTAGTTTTAGTTTTCACTCTTTAGCCTAATTAATTAATTAAGTTCCGCCGGTTAACCATTGTTAATGGATCTTAAAGGATGCCTAACCCCTTCTCTTTAGATTAGTTGAACCATTACCTATAAAATCTCGCGTTTAGTAGACCTTAAAATAAAGTTAACTTTAGATAACAACTTTAATCATTTTAGGTGCCCTAATTCACTGTAATAATTAGGTGGCGACTTCTTGACTTAGTTATTAATTTAGGAATCACCAAAATGTTGTACACTATTTTGACCCGGTTAAAATGGGGTATAATAGGTTGGTGACTTCACTGGGGACTTTTAGGTTCTAACCACAGCGAACTTAGCTTAATTAGGCCTTATGTGCTTACTTTCATTACTTTACTTGTCATGAATTGTTTGTTTTATATGTTATCGATTATTTGTTTACTATAAATTATTTTTACATGTTATTAATTGTTTGTCTGTTATAAATTGTTTATGTGTTACTGCTTTTTTTAACAGTCATTCCGTTCATATTTCTCCACTTCTTGGAAATTCACACTATCACACGTACATGCGAGGTGTGTTTCGCTCACCCGCAAATTTCTTTCAAAATTCCAAAAATTTAGGAGAGTTGGCGTATGCGCAGGGTGTCCGGAAGTTTTTCTGTGTGACCGCGTAGCCTTCTCACTCGAGTAGTCCACTCGAAAACCTTGTGTCTAAAAAACCCACTCTTAGTCTACCTAGAGTAGAGCTAAACCAACACACTTTATAAGGAACATGCATCATTTCATGACCTAAGAGGCTTTATACCCTTGGCGTATTAAGTCTATTAGTCGACTTTACCTCAAATGTCCAAGTGGGTTTCCAACCCCAAGTGTCGACTTAACATTATTTATGTGCATATTTGAGGAATATCTATGCCTAAATATGAACCATTTGCTCTAATTAATTAAACTTTAGGGGGTGGTATGACTAACCTTATCATGACAGGTACAAGGACTTCACGTTGGAATACAAGAGCTAGCGACATCACCAAAAGGAACCAATAAAGATAGGACTTGACAAAATCTCCTTTACTTTATTTTAGATTAGGAAATACTTTACATTGTATTCATTCGACATATAATAAATTTTATGTTATTTTGTACTTTATAGAATTTGTTTAATTAATCAAGAACAATAAAATGACATATTATGGCAAATATACTCCTTGAATTTACGTTAGGCCTACCTCTGGCATAAAGAGGTCACAAGCATATTAGGACACGTTTATATAGTATCTTTACAATATATTTGACTTTACTTGATGACTTGTTTGCATGTTATTCTTACAACTTATTTGACTCTATTTGATGACTTGCATGCTATGTGATTTATTTGAATTTCATGAACATAACTTTACTTTTTCATTTAAAACTAACATTATTTGTGTTTTATTTTTCTCCCTTTTCTTTTTATTTTTTTTCCCAATTAAAAGTTGATTCGTGTTGACAATCAAGCTGGCCAACCATCCTTACTTCACAAGGTCCAAGTCATCGGCATTACTTCGGCGTAGTTGGGCTTTTCAAGGAAAGAAAACCACAATGACTAATCCAACCGTGTCTAATCCAATTGGTCCAGGACATATCATGGTTCATAACGACTCTCTCGAGGCTTCTGAAGATAGAACTACTATTCAATATGATGAACATATCTCCCACTTGACTCAAGAGATTGAGGATCTACGTAGTGAACTGACTCGGGTTAGGGACTTGACCAATTTGTCCACCACACTTCAAAGTCCACAACTTGAACCCAGAAGCGCCGCACCAAACCCACCTCATTTTCCATCACTTGATTCACCAGTTCCTGAACACTTTCCTCCACAACAACCTCCACCTACCAACAATAACCTTCCTCCAATTACCCCCGCAAAACCACCAAATTTGCCACCCATCTACACTCCTCCACAAAGTTAACCACCTACCTACACTACTTATGCTACTCCTCCTAATCCACCACCTATCAACCCACAAAATCAACCTCCAATTCACACTCCTTACACTTCTCTACCCATTAACACTTATCCATTGCCTACAACTACTCCCGTAAACCCATCAAATCCATCACCCCCAATCCAAAATACGCCCATCGTCCAAACTTTTCCAACTCAGCATATACAAGGGGCACATATTGCCACTCCTTATACGCAACATGTTCCTCCAGTATATGTGATGGAAACGCATGCCTTTACCAACCCAATATCGGTCAAGTTTCAATCCAAGGTAGATCAATATGATGAAATGGAGAAGGATGTCAAGGCAAAGGCTGATGATGTGTTAGCTAGAGAGATTCGTGATCTTAATGAAGCAATGAGAAACCTCCAAACTACTAGGGGAAGCAAAAGCCTAGAATATGAGGATTTGTGTGTGCAGCCTGACATTGACTTGCCTGTAGGGTACAAACAGCCAAAGTTTGATATATTCAATGGATTTGGTGACCCTCATACATGTCTAAGGGCATATTGTGACAAACTGGTAAGAGTGGGGAGAGATAAGCGGGTCAGAATGAAGCTGTTCATAAGAAGTTTATCTGGTGAAGCTCTCGCTTGGTACACACAACAAGATCTCCATAAATGGCGTGGTTGGAGTGATATGGCACAAGACTTTATGGATCGATTCAAGTTCAACACAGACACCACACCAGATAGGTTCTACCTGACTAAGTTAAAAAAAGAAGTCAACTGAGACATTTCGAGAATATGCTCTACGTTGGAGGTTAGAAGCAGCTAGCGTCCAATCACCGATGAGTGAAAGTGAAATGATTGATACCTTCATTGAATGCCAAGATAGTAGCATGTACTATGAGAAAATGATATCCATGATGGGGCAAAAGTTCACAGAAATCATTCGAATGGGGGAAATTTTGGAAGAAGGGATCAAATCAGGAAGAATCAAAGACTTTACTGCCTTGCAAGCTGCAAGCAAAGCGATTCAATATGGTTCTATCAATGGGAACAAAAAGAAGAAAGAAGATGTATCTGCTATCATGATTGACCAAGGACGCAGGCCAGGTCAAGTTCCTCCCTACCTAAATCAACCACATTACCCTTACCAATTTGGTGAAGCTTCACATGGCCTCCACCTTTCTCCATCAACTCCTTACCATGTCTACAACACCCAGGCAAACTACTATCAACCTCGAGCCCCTATTTACCATAAACCACATCCGTACCAACCCGTCCAAGCTCCAACTTATCAAAATCAACCACATGCTCCACCTAGAGCTCGTCCAAATCATGAAATTAAAACCACTCACAACTACAACAAGTAAGCCGAACCATTGGCTCAGTTGTTAGAGAGGTTGAAAACTGCAGGTATGATACAACCAATTGAAGGGAAAATTCCTGATCCTTTTCCAAAATGGTTTGATGGTTCCAAGTATTGTGCCTATCATTCTGGAGTTGTTGGACACGACATTGAGGATTGCTATGGTCTCAAAAATAAGATCGAAGATTTGATTGTCAACTAATTGAAGGGAAAATTCCTAATCCTATTCCAAAATGGTTTGATGGTTCCAAGCATTGTGCCTATCATTCTGGAGTTGTTAGACACGACACTGAGGATTGCTATGGTCTCAAAAACAAGATTGAAGATTTGATTAAAGAAGGAGCAATCCAACTTACTGGACCTCAGCCAAACGTGAACAACAACCCTTTGCCTAAACATGAGAACTCTAATGTGAACCTGATAACTATAGAAGAAGATTTGGATGTGAAAGGAAGTATCGTCCCCATTGGAAAGGAGGAAAATGATACCTTATCGGCCTTTGATGCTCCTGTCATGACAACCCAAGAACAAGCATCGATAGAGGTCACTGCTACAACTACTTTCATGCCTCTCTATAACATCGAGACACCGACCATTTGGGGTGCTGAATCAGAAGAGACGTTGAAGAATTAGACTTGTACTTTGTTCCTGGTTCATCGGGAGTCTTGGTAGATTGAACAAGTAGTAACACTTTTGAAGTAGCACCATTTTTAAAAAAATCAAGGCATAAATCGTGCCTTAAACTTTATATTGTTTTGCCTCATTTTTGAAAGCTTAATTGAAAAATCTATGAATGTATTTTCTATTTTCCTTATTTGTATCTTACTTATTACTTTTAAACATTTATTTTTATATATCAATTTTCAAATCTATCAACTTTATGATTGTGACATAATGAAATAAATGAACAAAGTTTGATGCCGAAGAAGATTTTGAAGGATGTGAAGATAACCTACCGTTGAACGATCAACCAAGGAACATGACAACATTACAATATTCGAGCATGAAGTTTTTCATTCAAGAGAAGTCAAGACACTACACCAAAGGGCGACTTTAGATAGACTTTTTGAATGTAACTTTCACTTTTCATGTATTACGAACTACGTTCTGACCTGATTCCTTTGGTAGGATACATAGGCAGCCCACATATGGTTCAGTCACTTTAGGATAGAAATTCAAAATCCTTTTACTATTTACGTAATTTGAACTACACAGGGCCTGATTTCCTAGGTGGAATATGTAGGCAATCTATATTAGATTCGGTCCCTTTATTAGAAAATTTTCAAATCATTGTTATGTACTTTGAACTACGTTTTGACCTGATTCTCTTGGTGAGATACGTAGGCAACCTATATAAGGTTCGGTCTCACCACAACATAAATTTATTATACCTCTCTGAAATCAACACTAGGCAGATTTTGAAAGACATGGACAAGGAATGATCGGACACTATCAAGCTACATTGGATTCAAGCTACCTAACAAGAAGTAAACAGACAAAGGACGTTTCATTCTGTTTCAGAAGTGTCACAATCTAAGAGTTGGTAGAAAATATTTGTTTTTTAACAACTTATAAACATACACTTACGTATTAACATATATCTCTTTTAAAATGATAATTTTTACTTTTTTTTATTCTATAAAAAAAATACTCTTTTACTGTTCATCTACCAAGTCTCAAACAGAAATCACAAGGTCTGAACAAATAGGATGAACATAGGGCCAACAAAGTCAAGCTTCGAGTCAACGCGAATCAACACCCCATCCAAACTAAGATTTTTTCTTTGAGTACGGGAATGACAAGGATACAAGATGTCAATACTGGAATACGTCAAATGCATCATTTGCCTCCAGGGTCTCGCCTTAATAAGACAAATAACCCCCACTTTTCACTTTATCTCTTACTTTATTTCTTTTATTCCATCATGAGTTCATATACTTATTAACATCTTTTCTCAAAATTTGTAGGTGACGTTACTTTGAAATTTATTGAGTAAAAATGAAGTTCGTTAGAGGCGACATTCAACTGATCATTACAATCATCCACATCAACAACTGAGCAGCTTCATTAATTCTATTTTTTTTCTTTATTAAATACCTTTATAATTCAATTTATCCACTTTAACAATTTTATTTTTGAATTTTACAGGAATCAACAACAAGCCTCCAAAGACAACTGAAGACATCACTCATCCCCACAGTCATCAGCCACACATTTTTATTTCTCACTTATCTTTATTTTATTTTTTACTTTATCAAGACTTTATTAATAATTATATCCTATTATTTTACAAAAGTTTACAACAATCAATATTTAGCCCCGAATATAACCGGAGGACATATTGGGTTAGTCCACCCTAAAGCCCAGTCACATTTGGAATTTTGGCAAAGAGGCCCAAATTCAACATTTCTTCCCTTTTCTTTATTTTTATGTTTGAATTTAATTAAATTCCCAAAGATGGCATTTTCTTTATTTTTATGTTTGATTGAAATATTTAAAGTTTTACTTATTTGTTTAATAAAGTTATTGTCATGAAAAAATAATTTTCTAAAAAAAGTTAAGTTTTTCCCTTTTAAGTAATGTTTGAAAAAAATAGTTGTATTTTGTAACTTAATAAATATTTTCAAAGTTAGTCAAACCTTTAGTCAAGTCGTAGGTCAACCGCAAGTTAGCGGGCACTTCGAATGCCTAACACCTTCTCGAAGTGTAAATTTGAACACCGAACCCCCTTTGGTATTTTCAAATGATTTTCTTTCTGTTTTAAAGTCTTTTGAAAATTCTAAGTTTTTCTTGATTTTTCTCAAAAATTAAGTGGTAACTCTTTCTTTTAAAATGGGAAAAGGCTCAAATATGCCATTGAACTTTGAGAAAAGGCTCATTTATGCCATCCGTTAAAACTTTGGCTCATTTATGCCATTACCGTTAAAGAGAGTGAACATTCATGCCATTATTTTTTAACAGAAAATACATTCGGTTTTGACATACCACTTTGTACACATGGCCAACTATAATAGGACCATATGACTAATTAAATCAATAAAAGTACAAATTTAATCTAATTTTTTTAAAAAAATAATAATTAAAACCACATCTCTTTTAACCCAAAATAGCCATTGTCTTCTTCTCCAAAAAGACATTGTTATTGTCGCCGGAGCTGGTGCCGGAGCATCTAAGACTTCCATCAGAATCACGTGTTTCATCTTGCCATCCTCCGTTTGAAGGATCAAACATCGGCTTCTCTCTCACAACTTTGATTCCCTCACCACTAACACCGTTTATCGGTCTAAATTTCGACCGGTGCCGATCAATTCTGACATTTCATCGTCGGAATCTACCTAAAAGCACCTCAAGAACTTATAGTTTCCCCACTTCAACCCACTTGCTATTCGTGAAGTTGAATTGTTAAAAAGTTTCGATTTTTTCTGATCCCATAGCCATATGAACACCTCCAATATAATCTTAAACCATCACAATCGATACACCCAAAAGCTACTAGCAACAACAGTCAAGAATCAAATCCTCGTTTTTAGCAGCTCAACATCCGATGGAAGTTTAGGTGCTCCGGCACCGGCACCAACACTTGCTCCGGCGATAGTAACAGTATGTTCTTGGAGAAGAAAACAATGGCTATTTTTGGGTTAAAAGGGATGAGAGTTTTATTTATTTTATTTTTAATTTAGGTGAATTTATATTTTTATTTATTTAATTAGTGATATGGTCCTATCATAATTGGCCATGTGTACAAAGTGGTATGTCAAAACCAAATATATTTTCTGTTAAAAAATAATTGCATGAATGTTCACTTTCTTTAATGGTAATGGCATAAATGAGCCAAAATTTTAACGGATGGCATAAATGAGCCTTTTCTCAAAGTTCGATGACATATTTGAGCTTTTCCCTTTTAAAATTGATTTTTTCTAAAAAAAAGTTAAATTTTTTTTTTAAAAAAATCTAAGTCTTTTATTTCGTTTTAAACATGAAAACAAAACGAACTACCATTTTCTATGTGGTTTCCTAGCTTAACAATATCTTCAACAAAAAGTATTGTGTTCGGGTTAGAGATGACCTTAATTACTACTATATGTTAATAACCGCAAGAAACGTTCTTGCTGGAAAGCCCGGTAGCTTCAACATTTGCATACAAATAAAGTTTGAACCTACTTTAGTGAAACTGAAAGAGATATTTATTGTTGGGTATTAATTGCCCTGCGTTTCTTATCATAAATAGATTTTCCTTTTAGAAAAAGGTGTAGGATTGACTTGTCCTTTTCTTGTAGGAAAAGGTTTAGGACTCTATAAATAGAAACTTGTTCCTTCTAACTTAATCAGCATTCACAATGTAGTCCTGCGGTTTTTGAGAGTTTTGGTTAGGGGGAGAATTTGTGGGACACAAGTGAAACGTTTTCATTTGTGTGAACCTCCCGAGTGAATTGGTTGAAGTTGTTTCTCTCTATATTTTATACTCTTATATTTATATAGTGGATTGTTTGTGGATGTAGGTCGGTTGACTGAATCATGTTAAATCTTGGTGTCTTTTGGTATATTTCTCGTTTGTCTTCTTACTCGTGATCTTTCGAGGTTTGCTTTGTTAGCTTTTGCATGACACCTAATTATTTTGATCCTAACAATTTATTTGGAGTAAATATGTTAACAACCATAAGACATTACAAATGCTGCAGAACAATTACATTACAACCAACTGATTGGTGAAACAAGCATTACCGATCTCTGGGACAAACCACAAAGGAAATTTTGAAATCTAACAATTCAAACCAGTCCCGCCAAATTTTTGTTTTGTGATTTGATCCAACTGTTGAGCCATCTCTAGCGTCAGATGATTTCTCCAACCTCCAACTTTACCTTTCCTGAAGAAATGCCGGTTCTCAATATCACGTTGTGGTGGAGTTTAATGGAGCATTCCGGTCTGATTCACTTCCAAATTGCTTAAATTATCAAAGCTACAAAGCTTTACAATCTCCTGCACCTCTTCTTCTCCCTCGCAAAATGGCTTATCCATGTCCTCATAAGTCAAGAAAAGTACCTTGTCTGGATTTTCCAAGCTTGCCTTGCAATAATCGGAGACATGATCCCAAAAGGGTCCATAATGTGATACTCCTTTGCAAAACCGATCAAATGCATCTTCGATAGGAAAATAAGAAGGTAGTTCTTTGGGTCTTATCTTATTGCTAAAATGCCAACTTGAAATGAGAACATCCTTGGTCTCGCGAAAGACATATACAATTTTGCAACCAAAAGATATGACAGATGTTGGTAACAAAGAGTAAGGAAGGTGTGTTGCAAAAATGCAATATGGAGAGGATGAAATTCGATAATCATTGTAGGAAGCTTCATTTTGTATGATGGCTTCCAAGAAGGGAACGCAATCATGGGGGCCCTTGGTAAGTAAAGGGTGAGAGGAGATATTGAATTGATCACGATTCATTATGGTGAAAATTAGGGCCTTGAACCATGTTGTTCCTGATTTTGGTGAAGTAGCTAGAAAAATATCTGTGGGTTGAGGTTTGAACCATTGTTCTGCCCTCTAAATTCCTTTAAGAGCTCCCGGAGTTAACCAAAACGATTTGTATTGGTAAAGATGCTCAGTTCTCCAACCTTTTTCTTTGGGAAGAATTGTGAGCAAATCATTTTCATCATGTTTCTTGTATTCATCATCATCTTTACTTTGAGAAATTGACATGTCCATGGAGGAGGTACAATTTGATAAATTTTGTAGCTTGAATTAGATATGAAACCCTCTCCATCACCTTCAAGTTTTATATGTGGAGAGGATAAGAATCCAGTGGCTGACAGTTTGGCATAATTTGACATGTTTTTCACGGCTGATATGTCATATGGTCACTCAAACATTTCGTTTTTTTAATTCAAAATTCACTCAACTTTGATTTTTAACTCAAAATTCACTCAATTATGAATTCTATTTACTAAAAGTCATTCAAATTTGATTTTTTTTTACTCAAAAGTCACTCAAGTATGAATTCTTTTCACATAAAGTCACTCAACTATATGAGTTTACTTACAAAGTCACTCAACATATTTAATTAAATTTTTAATAAAAACTAAAATTTTAAAAAATTAAAATAATATCATTTAAATTTTTTAATGACCCATTCCACTTAACTCAATCCACTAAAAAATATAATAGTGACCCTTTATAGGGATAAAGAAAAATACAAAAAATTATTTCTCCTAAAGGCTTAGGATAGTGGGAGTGGCCACCACAAGATTATGCTTGATGAGAATCTCAACGCAACACCACTTCATAAAATGGGGTACACAATAGTGGCACGGGGCCTATTCTTGTTCTTGATAGATTTAGGGGTAAATAGCAACAAAATATATATTGAAATACTGATTAAGATTGTCCGTATGATGTGAAAAAATTATATTAATAATAATCTATTTAGTGTAGTTTTACACACTAAAGTTTGAAAAGAGTGCATGCAGACTTTAATTCTATCTTAAAGGTACGAGAAAGAGATTGTTTATGATAGACCATCGACTCAAAATTATATCAAAGAGTGAAAAAAGATAAGTTAGTAAAGGTACCCTTTTTATTTTTGCTTTTTAAGAATAGATTGTATTAAAAAGAATTACAAAAATAAATTAATAAAAATACTTTCCTTATTTATGATTTGTTAAAAAATACGTAAAGAGAAAATGGACAAAAAATATGTCAAGTAATTTTTTTTTTCTAAAGGCATCTCCAACCAATAATATTAAATTTTACACTAAAATAGTGTGAACATCATATTAATATAAACCAACTCCGATTCACCATATTAAATTTTACATTAAAAATAACAGTTTTTAAGTAATTTTTCTCTTTTCAATTTTTTGTTATTATAATTTATTTTATTTACATTTTAAAAAATATTATATTCTATAAATAATAATAAAAAATAATGAAAAAGTAATTTAATGTTGATAAATAGTGTCACACCAAATTTAGTGTAACACTATTCACACACTGAAATGGGATAAAATATAGTATTGGATTGGAGTTCAATGATTACTAAATTTTACAGCAAAATAAAATTTCAAGTAAAATATAATGTTGGATTAGAGATGACCTTACTGCTATATGTAGCTTCAACATTTGCATACAAATAAAGTATGTATTTTAGTGAAACTGTAACAGGTATTTATTTGGAGTAAATAAGTTTACAACAAGAAGACATTACAGATGCTGATAACAAGTGCAGAGCAATTACAACAACAACATTTTCAGGAAAATCTCACTAAGTGGGATCTAAGGAAGGTAGAGTGTACGTAGATTTTGCTACTACTTGGAGGAGGTAGAGAGACGGTACATTATTTATCTCTTACAACTCTGGAACAAACCACAAGGAAATTTTGATACCGTTAGACTAACAATTCAAACCAATCCCACCTAGTTTCTGCTTCGTGATTTCATCCAATTGTTCAGCCATCTCTAGCGTAAGATGATTTCTCCAATCTCCAATTTCACCTTTCCTCAAGAAATCGCGGTTCTCAACAGAAAGTTCTAGACCGAAATGTTGGACCCTGGTCTGATTCACTTCGAAATTGCTCAAATTATCAAAGCTACAAAGCCTTACAATCTCCTGCACGTCTTCTAAGGAAAATGACTTATCGAATAGCTTGGCCAATTTGGAAACACAGACAACGGGGTCTTTCTTCATGTCTTCGTAAGTCGAGAAAAGTACTTTGTCAGGATTTTCCAAGCTTGCGTTCCAATAACCTAAAACATGATGCCGAAAGGGTCCATAATGTGATACCCCTTTGCAAAACAGATCAAACGCATCTTCGATTGAGGTAGTTCTTTGGGTGCTATCTTTTTCATAAAATGCCAATTTGAAAGGAGAACATCCTTGGTCTCCCGAAAGACATACATGTTGAGATTCAAGTTCCTTCATCTTCAATTTCAATGGAGAAATGTAGAGAAGATAAAGGTGAAGAAGTAACGAAGAGGAACTTTAGGACTTGTCGAAGTGATTCAATACACACGAGTAGTAACAAGGAAATTGGGCCTCAGTATTCTTTGACAGCAAAAGAAAATACAAATTTCAATATAGGCCCAAAGAAATGATAAAGTTGATAAAAGTTTCAGCCTATGTATATATCAGATACCTAGAAAATATATTAGTTAGATTACCTATTCTATCTTTCGTTTTTTTTAAGACATTGTAAAGAATAAAGTTTGTTATAAAGTTAGCAAATGGAAGCAGGACACCTGTATAGTCAGTTAGGAATAGAAGGTTCTTTTGATTTCCACATAGTTGTATATATACATGTTTTGAAGAAGAGGTGAATATACAGAAAATTTTCCAATACTGATTCTTACAATTTCTTCTATACACAATTTTTCAACCTAAAGATATGACAGATGTTGGTAACAAAGTGTAAGGAACTGTGTTGCAAAAAGGCAAGGTGCATCAGGTGAACAGGAAATTCGATAATCATTATAAGAAGGTTCATTCCGCATGATGGATTCTAAGAAGGGAACGCGATCATGAGGGCCCTTGGTAAGTAAAGGGTGAGAGGAGATATTAAATTGATTGCGATTCATGATGGAAAAAAATTAAGGCCTTGAACCATGTTGTTCCTGATTTTGGTGAAGTAGCTAGAAGAATATCTGTGGGTTGAGCTTTGAAGCATTGTTCTACCCTCTTAACTCCTTTAAGAGCTCCCGGAGTAAACCAAAAGGACTTGTATTTTTAAAGATGCTCAGTTCTCTAACCTTTTTCTTTGAGAAGGTTTGTGAGCAGGGGCAGAGCTACATGGAGCAAACGGGAGTCGTCGGAAAATTACACTGTATATATAGGATCTATTTACTGATTTACGTATATATATTTTATAATGAACTCCTTCAGCATAAGCTAAAGACTTGGTTTAGTGGTAAAGCGGGTTCAAGATTCGGCCAAAACTTGCTTCGTGCTTACTTATTTTTTGAACCCCTCAATGAAAATCCTGCATCCGCCACTTATTGTGAGCATATCATTTTCATCATCATTCCTATATTCATCGTCGCGTTGAGAACAATGAAAAACTAACATATTCATGGAGGAGGTACGGTTTAATAAACTGTAGATCAAATTCCTAGTGTTAATCAGCTTGAATTAGAGATGAACCCACTCATGAGCTTCAAGTTATATATGTGGAGAGTATTAGTTAGTTGTTTTAGGACTTTTTCTTTCTAACCATTTTTGGGCCTTCTTTCTTGTACCAAACCGACCCAATTCCCCAGAAGCCCAATTCTTTCTCAACACCCCAACCCAACAACAATACAACTCCAGCAACAATTTCAGCAAGACCCAACAACACAACACATACATACATTCACAACAATACATACCAAGACCCATACGCGTATACCCGACCCCTATACGTCTCTTCTTCTTGCAAACCCATAAATTTCAGCGAAACCCAGCAACGTGAAATCCAGAATCAAGAGCCCAGCGCCTCATCTCTCTCTCATTCTTATCGGTTCGTACGCAGTAGCTTCTCGAACGAGATAGGTGTCGTCATCTCACGGTCCCTTCGTCCTTTACTCCAAATCGGACGACCACCCTTATCAATCCGTTAGGAATTCGTACAAATTCCAACTTGCCCAGCCTTATCCTCCAACAAGGTTTTGAATTTTGAATTGATCCTTATCCTGAAATTCAATCCGAATTCCCCCCTAATCTTCAGCCTAGATATACCCATGTTTGTTCACGATCGAACGGGGAGAGGGATGACTTCAAAATAACAGTCTTTTTTCTCTTCTAAAGTTCTTAGGGTCAATTCCTTGCTTGTCGAAATCCGACGTTGCTCCGTTTTAGTGGTGAAACCTATCGCTCACCTCGTCAGTCTCAGTTCCTGCTCAGCAAGAGGTAAATTCTTTCTCTTTGTGATGTTCATCTTCATCTTCTTGTTTCTGAGATGGCCTTCTGGCGTTTCGAAGTTTTCAATTTTGTGATTATGTTGCTACTGTTTACTCTCTGATTTTCTTAATGGTGATATAAACTTGTTGTTTTGACATTTGAATATAGCTAATTGTTATCGTAAGTTGTGATAAAGCGTATTGTTGTGTTGTTGATATAGTTTGAATCATGACTCGATCGAAATCTTTCCTGTTCAGTCTAAGTATTACTGTTCTTCATTGGCTTTATTCTTCTCATTTTTAGTTGATTATGCTGATTATTTTCTCTCATATGACCTCTCCTAATCTTGTATTTTTTTTTCGGATTTATTTGAGTTCTATGTTGGAATTGACTCGGAGTTTGTCATTGTTGTTATGCCGTTATGAGTCTTCGATTTTGATAAATGAGTTGCTATTCCTAGCTACTCTGAGTCATGATTTTAGTAAGCTGTTTCTATTGCTAATGTAAGTCTGAGTTTCAGTTCGTTTAAAAGACGGAAAGCCTTTTTTTTTTAATGAGATTGAAGCTTACTTTCATGGCATGTTGTTTTGAAAATTTGACCCTAATGTGATTTGAGCTTTTCTTTAAATTTATCTCTGTCATGGTCTAAGTGTTCAAATCTGTTGAAATTTTAAATGTTGCTCTTGATTACCCTTCTATATTCTAATCGTTGAAGTTACTGGCTTGGGAGTGCTAGCTTTCCATTAAGTTATGTTACTGTATATTTAATTTAAAGTGTGGTCTATATTTGATAAGTTTTTTTTGAAGCTCCCTTTTGATATATGAATATAAGGCTCCTAAAGCTGACCATTATGCTTAGGTATTAAATACATGTTTGGGTTGGTTTATTTTGAAAATTTTTGCTTCAAAGTTAGTTAAGATTTTAACAATGTTATTGCCAAGTTTCATGGATCAAGGTTATATAGCTTTGGATATTATTTGTTTGATCCTAAATCTGTTCGGTTATGTGGTCAAGTAGCTTAGGGTAGTATTAAAAGTTTCCTTTTCTTCTTCTCCAAATCTGAGTATTACAGTGAGAATAGGGAAACATTGCTGCTTCTTTTTGTTCAATTTTGTCTCATGTTTAAGTTTGCTAAGGGCTAAATTGGATAGGATAATTAGTTATTATATGTATTTTTGATGTCATAGATAGATCCTAAACCTTTTTCCTTTATTTTGATACATGTGACATCAACCCGAGTCTACTTTGGACTCACTCCTTGCATATCTTCGAGTTGAATTCCTTTGAGTCAGCCCCACTAATTTTCGAGCGAAAGGGAAGCTAATATACAGATTTCTGTAAAAAAGGCTGATATACATGCCGATATACACTGATACACAACATGTGTATACAAAAACGGGTTTTGAGCCCCAAATCGAAAACAGGTCCCCGGGCCTGAAATTAATTTGCAGGTGTCCGGGAATTCAAAAATATGTTGTATATGTCAGATTTGCAAGTTTCGGATGCTGATATACAACCATATACAGCGTGATACAGCTGATATACGAAGGAAAATTGGCCCAAAAAGCCCCAGTTTTCAGCAGCCTCTTCTTTGGTTAATTGGGCTTAGCCCATACATTTGTGTTTATTGTTAGTGTTAGGGCAGGCGCTATTGGGCCAAAGGCGCACTCATTTTCACAAATTATTATTAGTTTAAGACAGGTGCACGTGGGTCAAAGGCCCAAATCAGATTTTAGGCCCAAGTGCTGGCCCAGGCGGACAGGATCCAGACTTGGGCCCAAAATTTTCACTTCCCTTATTTTTTGTTTGTACTTAAATATTATTTGTTTATTTGATAGTCAATTTTAAGGTTTCCTAATTCAAATTCTCAAAGAATAACTATTTTGTTTTATTTATTTATAAATCTTGATTTCAAAACAAATGAGTAAATGTTTGAATCTCTAAATTGATTCATAAATATTTATAAGGTTTCCCTTACTTAGTCTTATTTGAAACAAGTATCTTTTTTCCTAAAATTTGTATAAGTGTGAAAATTTGTAAGAATGTCTATTTGTTTTAAAGTTAGCCAAATATTTTCAAATTGTAGGTCAATCGCAAGTTAGCGGGCATTTCGAGTGCCTACCACCTTTTCGAAATGTACATTAAAACCTCGAACCCCTTTTCGTTATTTCAAATTGATTTTCTGTTTTAAATTGTTTTGAAATTAAGTTTTTTTTATTTTTTAAAAAAAATTAAGTGGCGACTCTTATTAATTAAACTCTTTTTCTAAATTAAACAGTTTATATTTGATTTAAAAAATTTAAAAATATGTTTGAGCAGCAATTAGTGTTTGAGCTTGAAAAGCTATTTTTAAAATGTATTTTTAGTGCAGTTACTCCAAATTGAGATACCCCCTTTGTAGAAGAGATCAAATACATCTTCAGTTAATTGGGAAAGAAGGTAGTTCTTTGAGTTTCAATTTTTTCACATAATGCCAATTTGAAACAAGGGAAAAACGTCCTTTTAACTCTGTTATTTAGATTGGATATACTTACGGGTGGACATTATAGGGTATATATCAAATTATCATGTTATATCGAAATTTTTGATATCGTGATTTTGATGTTATGGTATTTGATATGGTATATGATATACATTTTAAATTTTTTATCATATCGAGTTATATAATTACATAAATAACACACACACATATATATATATATATTATTAAAATACTAACCAAATGCAACCTAGTTATGCATAAACTAAATATTTAGAAGTTGAAGCCATGACTACATTCTATTTTGATTTAAATGTAATTGAATAACAAAAAGAATTGTATGTACATTATTTTGAATATATATTTTTACATGTGTAATGTGTTAGCATGATATAATTGAGACCTTTTTTGAATTGTCGAAGTCATAATACTCTATTATTCGAGTATATAGTAGTCGAAATTAAACAAACTATGGCTACCAATTTATCATACCACAAAATACCGAAACCAAACATCAAAATGTCCAACCATACCGAATTAATTGGTATGGTAATGGTATAATAGTTTTAAAAACCAAATACCGCAATTACGGTAGCGAAGTTTTAAATACCGAACCATACCACTATGCTCACCCCTGGATATGCCCTCATTATAAAAGTGACTCATATATACCCTTATCGTTAAAGAAATGACTTACATATATTCCTACTGTTACATAAATAGCTCACATATACCCTTTTATCTAACCATTTTATCTAGGGATGGCAATTGGGCGGGTTGGGTCAAACTTGGACGGGCCATAATGGGTTAAGACAACAATCGGGTCAAGACCCAACCCAACCCAAATTTGCTTGGGTCAAAATGGGTTAGGTAATGGGTTACATTACGGGTCTAGACCCAACCCGACCCAATTTTTACTAAACTTAATTATTTTATTTGTTCTTTTAAGCTATTTTAGTATCTAATAAAATGATTTTTTTTCTTTATTATGGCTATATACAACATGCCAAATTGAAAAAAAAGTCTTTTTAAAAATATTTTGACAAGATTTTTCATGAGCCAATTCAGGTTACACAACAACCCAATTTTTAATGGGTAAACGGGTTGGATTTAATTTTGCCACCTCTAATTTTATCTAACAAGAGTGAAAAAATAATTATTTTTATTTTAAAAAATTCATGTAGGGGCATATATTTCTTTTCACATGTGATTCTTTTTTTTTGACTTCTTTGATTATCGTTATTTGAGTTTCTTATTCGTATTCTTATTTTTTCTTCAATTCTTTAGTGTAAAAATATGAGAAATAAAAAAGATGAAGTGTGAATGAAAAAGGAGAAAAAAGTTTAAAACTATTTTTTTTTGGGATATATTGTTATTTATTTTTTATATTTGTAAAATAAATTGAGGCATATATGATAAATTTTACAAGAAAATTAGTGAAAAAATAAATTTGACCACTAAAATAATAAATTCAAATTAGTTTTTGAATCAAAGAAGCCCAAAAAAATATGTAAGAAAGATTAAATATCTCCCTACACGAATGCTATTTTTTTAAAAAAAAATTAAAATTGATTTTTTTCACCTACTTTAGGTATATCATTTATCATTTATGTAATAGTAGCCAGTAGGGTATATATAAACCACTTTTAGAATGAGAATTATCATCTCTAAATGACAAAGTTGAGAGGAATATAAACATATTTGGTTTCGCGAAACATATACACAATTTTTGTTTTGTGCAAGAAATGTAGGTCGCGACATGGCAAACCTGAAATCTGATAATCTTGTATGATTTACTCCTATAAGGGGATACAATCTTGGAAGCAAAAGAAGAAAAATTGAATCGAGTACAATTCATGATAGAGAAAATAAGCATATTGATGTCATTTGGCCTGTTAATTTCAGTTCGGAGCCAAAAGAACCACTTTTTTCCTTCGAAAAGCATAAACGGCCTATCATTTTTTTTTAAAACCAAAAGGGGCAAATCGCTCCCTCAGGAGCGATATCCTTCAAACATAACTAACTCGGTTAACTCCGTTTTAAAATATGATTTGTTTTTTGACAAAGAAGATTTTGTTCTTTGCCATCAAATTGAAGGAAATGCATAAAAAAGAAAAAAGGAAAAAGAAGCATGCATAAATATGAAAGCAGTTGACAAAATATATAGTTTTTTTAAATCGCTGCTAGTGAAGCGTTTTAGTTAAAAAAATAATTATTTTTTGAAAAAATTATTGTTGTGGCAATGATTTTAATTAAAAAATTTATTTTTTAAGAAATCGCTGCTGGGGCAGCGATTTTCTTGAGAATTTTTTAAAACGGAGTTAGTTATGTTCGAAGGATATCACTCCTTGAGGGAGCGATTTGTCCCTTTTGGTTTTAAAAAAAATTGATAGGCCCTTTGTGTTTTTTGAAGGAAAAAAGTGGTCATTTTAGTTCTGGACTCTAATTTCTGGTATGCACAGGGGCGACTCAATAAGATTGGGAGCCTAAAGCCAAACTTTAGGGAGGGGACCTAATATTTATTTATTTATTTTGAAAAAAATTATCACATTTATTTTTAGGGTTGCAACAATTTAAATTATTTAGGAGTTCTTGATTATCGGGGAACTACGCCACATTTTTCACCATCTTCTTCTAGATTTTCTTCATAATATATGTTATTATCATCTAACTCAACTCTATTAGTGACTTGTTCATTTGAAGAACATCCCCCGTATTTTTTTATTCAAGATTTATTATTTGTTAAAAATATATCAAGTGCTCTTTTTTGAGATTTATTTAATCCTTCAAATTTTTTCTTTTTATCTTTTTTGTAAGATCGAAATCATATTTTCTAATTGACATATTTAAATTGAATAAATTTTAATAATAACTAAAACAAGAATATATATACTTGTGAACTAAGAATATCAACAATTACAAATTTTCAAGAAAAACAATAAAATAAAGTTAGAACAGTAAAATCTGGCTCAAGAATTTGATAAGTTGATATAAAAATATCGAAATAGTGTTCCGTTCCTTCAACATAATGATTGTTGCACTTTTTGAAATTTTGAAGAAGACACCAAAAAAAAAGATTTTGTTCTTTTGTAACTTGTAAGCAACAATAACTCAATAAGGTTTGTAGGAGAGAGTTCAATATTAATAATAAAAATAATAAAATAGAGAATAAAAAAGATGAATGTATGATGAATAATCAAATTATGAGGAAATAAATAAGGAAGTACAATCTTCTTTTCCCACATAAGGAAATAATTCCCAAAATTTATTCCATTCCCTTAGGAAAGTGGAAATTAACCACTTTGAATAATTACTTCTTATCCATCTTGTTTTAAAGAAATTTAGAAGTACATATAGTTTTATTTTTTTAAAATATATGTATAAGTACTTTTTTTTAAAATGGGGCCCCAAGCGATTACTTTAGTGGCTTAGGGGTTAAGACGGCAGTGGCTATGCATCATCAACTTGATGGTGAGTACAATGGGCAAGGGACATGGAAGCTGAAGTCTGATGATACATGGACTAACTCAAAGTTATAATGACCACAAAGACAAAGTAAACATTCGAGGAAGATTAAATAACTTATTTCAAGTTAACCAAGCAAAACTCTACATACTGTAGATACTATCACAATAAAATTTAATGACTTTGCTAGATAAATTTTCATAGTCAAATTTGAGATATCATACTTGAATTGGTATAAATGCTCAGTTCTCCAACCTTTTTCTTTGGGAAGACTTTTATTTTACCCTTTTTCTCCATTTGTGTTGAATACAGTGATCTCCATGCATTGTTCATAAAATATAGAAGTTACAAAATTACTTTTTTAGTAAATTCAAAATTTTAGAATATTAGGATAGAAAGATGTAGAACTTCTGATAACCATACATAATGAAGGAACAAAAAAAAGTGATATAAAACTAATCTGACTTGAATTTGCTACTAATGTTTCTCCTACCGTTAAGTTAATTGAATTTGTGGTCTTCACATGTTGTTAATTTAGAGTGCTAGAGTTAAATAAATTAAATGGTTTAAATGAATATCCTTTTATTTTTAAAAAATTTAGTTAGAAATAAAATTCCGTGTTAGTAAATTTTAGTTGAAAAAATAATTAAATAATAAAAATAATATATTTTTATCGGATCGGGTTCTTAAATGGTTTAAATGAATATCTTTTTATTTTTTATGATTTTAGTTAGAAATAAAAATTTCATGTTTGTAAGTTTTAATGAAAAAAAAATTAATTAAATAGATTGGGTGACTTTGTAAGTAAAACACTCATAGTTGAGTGACTTTTGAGTTAAAAATCAAAGTTAAGTGACTTTCTGAGAAAAGAGTGCATAGTTGAGTGACCATTTGAGATATTATCTCTTTTCTTTGGGATGATGTGTGAGCAAATCGTTGTCGTCATTTTCATCATTTTTCCTGTATTCATCATTGTCTTTACCTTGAGAAACCGACATGTTGATAAATTTTGTAGCTTGAATTAGATGTCAAACCCTTTCATCACCTTCAACTGTTATATGTGGGGAGGATAAGAATCCAGTGGCAAATACCTTAGCCACGACCCACATTTTTCAAAATAAATAACTCACTTATTTTTGAAGAAAATATTTTTCGTGAGGAACAATTTTCTTTAATTTCTACCAAACACAAAACTTTATCTTACACAAATCATATCCTATACTGAATATTCGACGAGAAAGAGATTGATACATCATGTGATAGAATTATTATGGTTGGTTAGTTAATCTTCATAAAATTATGTGTATTTTAAAGTTTGTAATTTAAATATTTATTTATAAAAAAATACTGTGATATGAAATTTATTAATGTAGTGCTTTGGAATATTTTGATATTTTTATTTATAACCTATGATTTGCTCATTTGGTAATATTATATAAGAATTGTAGAAATTTTGATAGTTTTCACAATTTGTGAATTTTCATAGTTATGAAAAAATATAACTTAAAAAATTACATGTCCAAATTAAACTTCAACTTTAAACTAATCTAATTTCAAATCATAAACTTCAACTTTAAACTAATCTAATTTCAAATCATAATTTCATATAGTATATCCAAACGCAAAGAAGTAAATTGTGGAAAATACTTTTTCAAATAAATAATTGAAAACTTTTATTTGAATTTACGTTGAACTTTGGGATTGATTCTAGGTTGAGTGTAATTTTAAGTAGATAGTGATCTATCAACTAGGCTACGAAGCTTCTGGGAAATTGGATTATGATCTATAATTCACTCAATTAAGAATTATTTTGATGTCTTTTCATGTTTGTGTACACGTAGAAATTTCGTGGTATTCTACCAGACGAATTCTATTGCTACTAAAATTTTTGGAGATTATTTTACTTAAATTATCTCTATACACAATTTATTTTATCATATTCTTTAAAATTTTCTATCATTTGAAAAAAAAATTAAAATTCCTACTTTCTCCTATTTTCGGATAGGATGTATCGGGACGTTGAAGGATGTATTCGAAATCGAGATGCGATATATCGAGACATGTTGGGATGCATCCAAATTCCACCAAATTTAAGGGATTTTTGTAGTTTAGAAAATAGTAGGGATATGATGTAATTAGCTCTTATCACTATGAGATTTGTGTAAAATTCTCTTAAATTTAACTTACACCTGTATAAAAGATAACATATTCTTTGAGAAAAATATTGTTTCAACTTTCGATTTATGAAAAAGAATTAGAAAAAAAGAATCTAGAGAGCAAATAAAATCATATAAACACTATTTATTCTATAAGAACAGTATTGAAAACACTCCTGAATTTGGCGTAAATTATTAGTTTTGTCTCTAAATTATTGACAGCCTTAAAAACATTCTTTTGCTTGACTAACTAAACTTAAATACATCCCGATCTGACACATGATATAGCAAGTGATCTCAAACTTTTGCAGGAGCATAAAACTCTAAATAAAAAATCAAAAGAAATATTTGAAAACATCCAAAATACGGCCACCAATCTTTGGTGGTATGTTCTTTCACTTTCAACCTTTACAAGCATTATGCAATAAAAAGTTTCAGAATAAATACTGCAAATTGCAAAATTAAAGTTCAGAGCTAGGCAACTAGCGGTTTGGCGAACAATATCGACAAACATCACATATTTGACGGAGGTCTCGGGTTCAAGTCTGGAATATGAAGAAAATCTTGTTAAGAGTGTCATCCTTAAATAGGCTCTTTAATGCGCGATTCAAATTTCGTCGGATTCTAAAATGGGCTCTACCGGGTGGGAAACAAAAAAAAATTGCAGATTTGGGAGAATAATTATTTTTTTAAGTATCTAGCTCCCTTTTTCTATCCCAATAAATAAATAAATTGTATCTACTAAATTGGCACATTCCAGCAGATTAGCTATAATGTTTTATAATAATAATAATACGAGTCCAAGAGGAAAAAAATCAAACGTGCCGACTTTCTTTTATTTATTGGCTCACAAATTAGACTGGAAACCAAATAGGTTGGAAAGTTTACTTTTCCTTTTTTTTTTAATAGAGGGGTTAATATAAGTAAGTAATCCACCAATGAAAGAAATGAATAATTCAATTTAATATAACTCTACGATAGTTACATGTTATATAAATCGAATCAAATCAAATCAAAGCGAATTACTTTTGATTTGGTACGGTATGCACTAGTGAAGGATTAAATTGAATAATAAAAAATTCGAATCGAAGAACAAAATGTCACCTAAATCAAGTGACTAAAAGTTGAAAATATTAACGTCTGACTTTTTTTTTGGGTGTACTTTTCAAAAGTTGAAATTCTTTCGATCTCATTCCCCATTTAGCTATTATATGTGGAATTTAGCATATGCTCAAATCATCCTTTCATTGGAATAATGGTTAAGATGGAGACAAATTCTTTATGTATTTTTTTATTATTTATATAACAGAACTAAAGACCTTGAATTAGTACCAATAAAGATCGCACGATAAGTGCTATTAAACATTAGTTACGGCCTTGAAGGTCTTGAATTCAAACTTTAAAAATAAAGTATTCTTTAATGAAATTCTAACTGATTATTTGGATGAATATTACCTATTGTATTAACTATTAACAGTATATTCTATTTTTAGTACTTTAAATATGAAAAAAGTTAAAAATATCTCTAATGAATTAAAAATGATTTAGATTTGTCTTTTTCCACTTATTGGACTATAATTGTTTGTAATATAAATTAGTGGGTTAAAAATTAAATTTCTCTTCTTTGATCTATTAGACCTCAACAACCCTTTACTGTTAAAAAGAACCCCTCATTTTAATGTAATTATGAGATTAAACATGTGGGGTTTTAATTAAATTAATAGTATTTATTTATCGGTCCATGTAGACACAAGACAACCTATAAATAACTCGTCCCAACTAAATTTATTTGTTTGAAATTGTTGGGTTTGATAATCCACCTTTTTTAAAAGATAAAGAAGTTGGGTTGAACCTGGATTCGGAATCAGTTAAAGCTTGTTCACATTGGATTTGGACGAAAAATCACAACTTCAAATGAAGAAGACATTGTTTTCTTTTAAATTCATCGCAAAACATTCATTCAGCATCAAAAGAATTGAGTACAAACAAATAATTTTAAATTATGTCATGTTAATTCGAACGAGTTAGGTTATTTATGATTGGAGATATGTGAACCAGTACATCGATATTGTCTGTTTAATTGAAGTCCAAAATGTAGCAACTTATAATTCTATCTAATGAAGGGGCATTTTTAACCGGAAAAGTAACGTTTAAGAAAAATTGACGTTCAATAGGTGGGAAAAGGGAGAAATTAAACTATTTCTAATATGTTAGGATATTTTTGATCATTTTTTGTTTTAAATTTAATATTTTAAATTTTATCGTATTGTATCATTAAAGACATAATTTCATCATTTTGCAACAACAAATCTCATTTTATGTAACGCTTGATTTGGTGTGATTGCGTCATTACTCACCCTCCCCTCCTTTATTTTGTCTTTATTTATTATTTAATAATTCTATTACAAATTTATTCTTCAGATTGTTGATGTGTTAAATTATGTAATGATGAAAAATAATATTATTTATTTAAATATTATACGGAAAAGGGTCATATTTGCCCTTGCACTCTTAGAAAAGGGTTATATTGACCCTTAGTCATACTTTTTTGATATATTTGTCCTTGCCATTCAACTTTGGACACATATTTGTCCTTGGACAATTAAGTATCATGTCACCACTTTTATCATATTCTACGTGACACGTACATGGCTATATATTTTTAATATAATTAAAATTTCACTTCCTATTTACTCCCTCCGTTAATATAATTAAAATATCCTTTCCTATATATTTTTATTTATGATGTACCGGCTTGAATTCACTTTCACTTTAGGAAAGGATTTCTTTCTCCTCAAAGTAGGTGGCTCAGCGGTCAGCCTCCATTCGAATTATGTTAGGGGGTCTTTTAGCTACCTGCCCAAACAAAAGAGATTAGCCTCTTGATTGATCGATTGATTGGATGGAAGTACGAAGGGGTTGATTGAAGTCTAAGATCAGCCCTCCATAAATTCTCCGATCCAAATGGCAAAGAAGTTTCCATACTTATACCTTTTCTTGTTGGAGGGGCGATCGTACGTTAAACTACCAAAGAAACTATGGTTTATATCCGAAGATCTTCTCTTTCCTTTTCATTACAAACAAAGCGAAGCAGGTTTTAGTGGGAGTTCCTTTTTGATGCCCATTCGCGAGTGGCTAAACGAAAGCCTTCTTTTTGGCCCGGAAATGCTTCTTATTGGTTCCCTGCCCCCTATCGATGTGAATGGATTTTTAGACTAAACCCAAGACGTGCTGCAAGTATAAGTCCAAAAGAGCTATGATGACTCTCGAAATGGAATTGGAAACATCGTTTTTCAATTATTACTTAATGGGTAGATTAATAAACCGGTATTTTCTCTTTGAACGAAAACCAAAAAATCAACCAAGTATTCGATTTCAACATCGATTTTACCAATTTTGGGGAGCCAAAGTAGTGGCTGCGGCGCGTTGAGGCACTTCTTCGACGGTCCCCGTACGCCTGGCCTGCCGGCCCGCTCTGAAGAATTCATGAGTTTTGATTGAAATTTCAAATAAAAAATTGAAGAGAAAGATATAAATAAATAGTAAATTTAGGCCGAAATTTTATATAATTCATAAAGAAATTCACACACTTTTATTAAAACCCATGAATCTATTAATATGGTTGTGGTGTAATGGTGGGACTGTTTCACCCTTAATCAGAGGTCTCGGGTTCAAGTCCTAAGTATGAAGAAAATCCTATTGAGAGTGTTATCCCCGAATGGGTCCTACAGTTCGCAATTTAAAATTAATTGAGACTCTAATGCAAACTTCGGACACCTAATGAAAAAAAAAAACATAAATCTAGTTAAAACGGATAAACATTATCTTATTTTTATACCTATTTGAAGAAAATTTAAAGAAAATATACAAAGATCCTTATTAATTAACACATGGATTCCAACTTAATGGTAGTAATGAAGCCACGTCTAACTCTCATCATTAATTTTTCTTTCCACAATTTGACTAAAATATTTGACAAACCTATATATAGTATGCTTAATTTTCAACATAATTTAATTATGAAGTTAATTATGGCTTCCCTTGTATTTTCTTGAATCTTAAACCAAAATTGTAGACTGATTAATTTTCCAAGTGTTAGTAAAAATTAGCTGGCTAAGCATATATGTTAGGTATATACTTTAATATCTAGAAGGTTTTATTTTTATTTTGTTAAGATTATGTATATGGATAATCTTTCTTTAAGTAAGAGTGACACCATATCTAATCAGCAAATCGGCTCGACCATTTAAGGAAGCAAATAAAATTAATACAGAAGAAGAAATAAATAAAATATTGTTAGAAAAGGACCAAACTGTCCCTTTATGTTTTGATAATTCAAAATAACCCCCTTAGATATATCTCTAAATAAATTTTTCTTTTAAATTTTCCAAAAGAGAGGATTTTTGTTACAGACAAAAAAAATTAGCAAACTTTATCTGTTGGATTTGAGATGAAAAAAATAATAATTAAAATAGTAAATGTCCATGGGGACCATCACGACTCCTCTCTTTTTGAAAATCCGTATATTTTTTTATCATTGTATGGATACCTATCTCTCGAGAACATGTTTAAGTTTGGCTTCAATGAAAAAATAAAATAGAGCAACTAAAAGAAAAAGACCGCAATGCAATATCCTACACATAAAAAAATAAAGAAAAGTAAAAGTTGCACCTTAAAAACCTTCGTTAAATTGTAGAAAATAGGCAAAAATAGTATGCAATTTCAAATGTCAATTTTTGCTATATTTTTTTTTACTTATCATTCATACCTCTTTGTTAGATGAAAAACCCCAAATCAGATCAAATTACACGAAAATAAAAAAAATCACCACCCCTAATCTAAATTTGCACCCAACTCAACTAACTAAACTTACATGCACTTGATCTGATTAGGATTTTTTCATACAATAAGGGATATTACTGATAAGTTTTACTCCCTTTGTTCAACAATAGTTGTGCACTATTGACTTGTCACATCCCTTAAGAAACAATAAATAATAGGGGTAGTATTAATATATTATCTTTTGACTTGATTAAATTTAATGCTTTGAGAAATGTGTTAGATGATAAATAGTATTTAATAGCAAGGGTAAAATAGACACAAAAGGTAAATAATCTCTTGATTTTTGAAATTGGACAAATATTATTGGACATCTATTTTTAGTATAGTCAACAACTATTATTAGACGAAGGGAGTACGATGGTAGAGCTATAAATAGTCAAATAGTATGACCAAGGGCAAAGGCTAGCTAATAAACAAAAATTGAGGGGCTCAAATTTTTTATCCTTTTCCTTCCTTCCTTTTTATTAATAGTTTCCATAAATATGATAGACAAAGTACGTAGAGTATCTATAGAGACCAAAAGTGTTCATCACGACAAACTTAACGAACCAAACTACTCAGTAATATACTTAAATGACTTATTTGATCTTACCCTAACCATTAGGGACTATTTTGCTATTTTCTGTAAAGATTATTTGACAATTTTATCTTTTCCCCTACACTAAAACAAACGCGTGTTAATTTAAGATAATGTTTACACTTGGCAACAAGAGTATTTGGACCATTCAAGGGCAAGAGAGTCATTTAACGAAAAATGAAATATCATTTCCTTTATGTGACAATGATAACTTAGCGTCGAAACGGAGGTAAAGGTGTCCTTTCACATCAAGATTACGAAACGACTTTTCCCTTAATTAATCACATTATTTATTCCCTCCGTTCACTTTTATTTGCACAAACTTTATAGTCTAAACTATCTATTTAGACATACTTCTATACCATAAATACATATTTTACCACTAATTTAAAAATATTACTTATAATACCATTTTAAATTAAATATACCATATATTTTAAAAAGTTACATGAGATACACAATCCTATTAATTATGGTTATTAATAATTATCTTTATATTATAATTCCTTAATTAATGAAACTTTTACAATTCAAATACTTTTCTCTCTCATCCAATTCAGCCGTTTCCCTCCCCAATCCCATGTTTTCTCTGTATCCAAAACCAATTTCAGCCGTTTCCATCCCCCAACCCATGTCTTCTTTGTATCCAAACACATTACCCCTTTCTTCATCCACACAATTTCTCACGAATTACCCCCTTCTTCACTAACCTAACCCAATTCGTTATTGCATGTAGCTTAATCTACATAAGCAATAGAGGTATTGTAAGTTTTTTTTTAGTTAATCAGAATCTCCATAGTGTATCTTTGATTTTGTTTCTATTGTTTTATTATTCTCATGTATCTTGATTTTATATATGAGTTAAAGTTCATAATGTTCTCCAAATTTAATTAACAGAACAAATACGAAATAATTGCAAATCCTAAAAAAAGGAAGAATTTTGAATTTTTTATACTTTTTTTTGGATTAATGATAAACAGATACTCTACGGTCGTGATTTGCTTCTAAATTTGTGTGTTTAAGTTACATTCCATATTTAGATACACATAATTATATGTATATGCTTACTATGTATTCGAGATACATATTTTTTAATATAATGTATGAAATTGATACTTGATACATCAAATTAATATTAGATACATCAAATTAATACTAGATACATATAAAAGATACATGAAATTAGTATTAGATCATATAAATAGATACATGAAATTAGCATTAGATCATATAAATAGATACATGAAATTAATACTAGACACATATAACAAATACAAGAAATTAATATTAGATATTTCTATGATACATATGAATGTCATTGTATGATACTCATGTATCTAAGTGTTTAGTTTGTTGGATACATCATCTATTGATAATAGATACATCAAATTAATGAATTTATTATTTTAAGAGTAATAAAATGAAATTAATCAAATTAATGACCAAGATATACATGTTTTGTCTTTTATTAATAATATTAATGAATTTATTATTTCAAAGAATAATAAAATGAAATTATTAAATATAGATACACTCCTTGATTTCCGCCTTATATTAAGAAATTTGAATTTCAAAGTAATTGTCCATATATTATGAAAATCCCCAATTACTTCTCTAATTAAGGAAATCAGTTACAACCAATTAATTTAAATAAATAAAATATGTATCTCGATTTTAAAATTCGGCAGATACATGTATCTCGCGGATTCATATTCATGTATCCTAAGCATGAAATATGGTAGATGAAGTAATATTTAAAACTAACTGGAATTTTCGTAATTAGAACCTAAACTAATGGGATTTATGTAGTTTGCCCAACTTTATATGTACCTTAAGAGATAACGTATTCGAATTCATTAATGTTCAATATTAAATCTTAAGAAATGATTTAAGAAATAAACCATTAATGTTAAAGATAAAATATGAAAAAAAAAACAACTTATTTTCTCGTGATATATTAGAAGTAAATTTATTTCTAGACTAGTAGACGATTAAAGTAAACGAAATAGTATAATCGAAATAGTATAATCAAGATTCCCGAATCGTTTTTAAGATCCATAATTCCATTAAGCGACAGAATTAAAAAGGAATTAAGAATTGGATATTCTGTTAACGTACCGATTGCCGTTAAATGAGACGGAAGTGGTACGCCGTTGTACTGGGGTAGGTGCGAAAGAGAAATGCAGCTCATTTTTTTCACTATAAAAAAAGGGGGAAATAGGCAAAGGGTGTGATCATCATCCACATAGGGGCTTTGCTCTTTATCTCTGTGAAAATTCAGATTCTCTTCAGAAACTCCATTTTCTTCTTCTTTGGTGTATATTGTATGGCAGCCAATTTGCAGAGCCGTGGACTCGTGAGCTTGGGGAAGCGAGTTGTTAACCAGATCAGCTACGCAAGTGCTCGAACTACTGCTAATTCACCTTCCCTCTCTGGAAGGTATGAATCTGAATTTGATCTCTCTGAATGTTGTTTTGTGTTTTTACCGTTTTGCGCTAGTAGTTTTTGTTTACCTATTCAGTGTACAGTGTTGCTTTCTAGTGCATTTATTCGTATAGATGAACTCAATGTTCGGTATTTCGTTACTACAATCAGTATTTTGCGATTTTTGCTTAATTTCTGAGAAAATTATGCAATCCTTTTGTCCTCTGCTAAGTTCTGTAATGGATGAATTTGTTGGTCAAACAATGCCCGAAGTTTACGATGCTCCTTTCTCTCTCTAGTCTCTCTCTCTGGTTTTGATCCTTCATGAAGAAACACATTTAGTGATTCCATTGAGCAAGAGATCACTTCAGGTTTACGATTTCCAGTATTTGTTATTACCGATCAAATACGAGATTATTTCAATTAGATTTCCTACTTGTATAAGCTAAGCTTTGCATTTTACAGTTTGTTTTTTCCAGATCTAGCAACCGTACTCGTCTTCTAGCTACCTAGCTGACTGAGATTTTTTGGTCCGATTGTCATGGCATATTCTTTTTTTCCCGAAAAGTTAGTGTATTCATCTCTCTGATCTGGCGATTTGCTATTCTGATTTATTTCCTGTTTAATGTATTTCCAGAAACACTGTTGATAAATCAGGTTATTTTCACCAAAGCATTATTTTAGGCATGCTTCTGTCAGTCACGTTTTTTTCTTCCTTGTTAATCAAAGCAGTATAACAATAATGCGGTGCTGAAGTGGAGGCCTTATCGGATAAGGACGTCTCACCCACTAATACCTATTAGGAATTTCTGGCACAGATAATGTTCCCTTGAGCCTAACACACTCATGTTACAATTGATCTGAACCGTTGATCTTTTCCAAAATTACGAAATTTATTACTCCATTTGCATGTATTTCACGGTTTGGTGACGATTAACATTTATAATTATTAATTAATATTAAAACAGATAGAGAAAAACGTTAGATGTAAAGATGTAACCGTCTAACCTGAACTCATAGAACCTTGTAAAGTTAAGAAAAGAAAAGTAGTAGGTGTAGGTCTGTAGGTGAAACTTTAGGGACCCATATAAAACCAAAGATGAAGATAAAAAGATTAGATAGAAGTACTTGATTTAGACATGTAGGGCTGGAGCTATTTTGCCTTTTTGAAGCAACAATATTGCTGATGATTAATGGTTGACACTGTTCCTTCTTGGTGGGGGTTGGGGAACGGGACCTGTATCCACCACCATAATCAATAATTTTCCTGTGCCCCACAAACAGTAGTTGAGCTATTGTTCGCACATAGATTTTAAATTTTCTAATTTCAAAATCTATGATCAAACGGGAGCTATGATCAGATACCAATATTAGATTTCCAACTTTGCCGTACGTATAATTAAAGTTAATTGGTTGGTTTCAAGTTCTTTATTAGGAGGAATCCAGACATAATCACGTGAGTAGATCCGACATTTGGGCACTAAATTAATTAAATTTTGGACTGAGATATATAATTCCAAGGCCTAATATATATCTTGTATCTATACATTTTTATTGAATTAATTAAGTAATTAATTGTTGTTGCACTCAGGAGGGGAGTGCAGACATCAGTGTACGACAAGAACCCAGAGGATCATGTGCGCGATTCGGTTGTGCCTGATGAAGTGATAGAGCCACAATCAGAAAAATACTGGGCTCCTCACCCACAAACTGGGGTGTTTGGGCCAGCAGCCACTGATACTGCTGGTGCGGAGCCTGATTTCCACTCCTCACCCGCCACTGCTGAATCCATTTTGGAGCAGAAGACCTTCTTCCGCCCTCTCGAGGACTTGGAGAAGCCCATGCTTAACTAATTCCACATACTTGAGTAAAATTGCTTTATAACTATATATATTGGGTACAATTAAAGCTGTTTGCTTGTGTTTGTGTTTATATGAGTCTCTAGTTTAGTTTTAAGGTGCAGTATAGACTAATAAGGTATTAAAGCTGCACTTCTTTTGAAGGTTCATATGGTAATGTAATATGGGTGTCTTTTACCACTGCTACGTAACTGTTGATGATGATCTATGCTATGAACTTTTTGCTTTTAGAATATTAGGTTACTTTCAAAGTCTTTATCATTTGGAATTGGGAAAGAGATTAGTTACGTATATAGCTGTGTTGAAAGACTAATGGAAGGCGATGGGATGTAATATATGCCCATGGCATCGGCATCGGCATCGGCATCGGCATCAACTTAGGAAGAAGATAAGATTCAAAAGTAAGACTAATCCAAAATTGAAGCTAACCAAGATAGGGAAATGCACTTTAGCAATTGGGCCTACAAAATATCCAACTCTATCGGTTCATAACTTTTTTTTTCCTACCGATAATAAATGAAATAAAAAAATATAGTGATATCCACATCAGTGTCCTATCCCGTAGAATCCCGTACCGCTACGGTAACCCCATTATTATCTGTTAAAGGATAAAGAGTTACTCCACCTGTCCTATTCTTGTCCCTGTTCTGCTTTTTCATGTGTCTTCCTATCATCTTGCACTCTTGTTCCCTCTGGGACCAAAGATAATGAATCGACGATGGTAAAGATAAAATCATGATTTTAAATTGATGTAAATATTAAAAGTTTAATTTGAAAACTTCAGTTATTGAAATCTTTTCATATGTACTATAAATAAACGTATAATTCACTTAACGTGACAATTGATAACAACCAAATGGCATCTAATAATACAATGTTATTTACTTAGCTTTATAATCTTCAAATAATAGAAAAGTATCTATGTATTACCAATTACCATCAAATGGAATACATCCAATAGTACCATGTAGTGTCGATTAGTTATACATAGACCCAAAAGTCCTACCAAACATAGTATTACATAATACCATGGACTAATTCTTCTAATACTTCCTACCATAAGATTGTACTTGTCAAATACTCCTTAATATAACATAAGTTCCATACAAAATAAAGCAAGATGTTACATTGGTCTAGTTATCACGTAATTAAATGGCCCTTCTGGCCGATTCCAGTTAACATGGTTATACATTTATAAGTTATAACAAAACAAATCACTTTATATTTTGAAGATTTTGTACGAGGAGAGGTTCACTATGATGGGAGTATTTTTAATTTTTTTTACCCTTAAAATGCATAAGGGATTATTCTTTTGTTGTGGATTTGCCAGAGGCGTTAGACTCTATTTAGTTGGCGTACTAACAATAACAAAGACTTGCGAAACTAAGTAAATGGACACAAAAAACGTTCTCTAAAATGCACCACATAACTAATCAACTGAAAATCGATAGTATTAAATTTGTGTTGACAATGGCAAACAATGAACCGTCTTAGCTAAGCTACCCGCATTATCATTTCATACTTTTGATTTTCTACTGTGCGTATATTTTGAAGCTTGACTAATTTGATTTTTATGTGAAAGTTCTATTTTAGAATGTAATAAAACACTTTTTACTGAAATTAATTTTATTGAGCAGAACTTTTATTTTTTTGATGAGTAACAAACAAAGAATCAGGTCTCTACTCTCTAGAATATTTTCTATGTTGATAATTGTGTTACAAAAGAGTTATATAGATATTTAATAAATTAGGTCTGTAGAATATCGTTTACCAGAAGCTACAAAGGTATTACCTTTTGCAAATTGAATTTCTTGAAAATTTAATTTATAAGCTACATGTGTCGAATCAAGGAATTTATGAATAATAAGAAAACACTAAAAAAAAATGGTCGGTCTAAATTGTGGTTGTTTAATTAATAGCGAGAGTTGGCTACAACCTTCACAGCTAATTGAAATTTTATGAGTGAAAACTTAGAAATATTCTTAAAAAATTAACGAAAACTTATTTTTCAAGTTTGAAGATGAAATAATGAACCTTTTTGATAAATAAACACTTATTTGATATAATCTCCTAATGTTATTTCAAAATTTTAGTTAACTTCTATGATTAAACGGGTGCAAGTTCCCCATCGATCTTCACCATGCTTACTACTGTGAAAACGATTCTTCAACTAATAATTTTTCAATTTAGGATGTAAATGCTTAGCTTTTCATTTTTATTTTTAGAACCAAAATAATAAAGTATCTAGGAAAATAAAATTTTTGTATGCAATTGAAAATGTGAGAGTATATCAAGAGAAAAAAGATGGATTAAAAAGGAAAATAAGGAATGGAAAGATGCAACAGAAAGATGATATTTTTAATTCACGATTCACTAGTGCAAACAAAGAAAATGCGAAACCACAAGACACATTATATAATTAATCAGCAGTCACCTTAACTTGCTTGACATTTTAAAGTGAGGAATCTAGAAATTTATTTTATGAAAAACTATTCAAATATGCTAATATATTATATCAAGTTTGCAAATTGTCTCAAATTTATCTTTTTCATAAACAAAAATACAGATGGAGTCCAAATTTTTTGAAAAAAAAAGAAAGAAGATCCAAATTACCATTCAACTTTGACTATAATTTAAAGTTAATTTGGAGTTAAAGGACAAATATTTAGCCTTATTTTTTTCTTCTAATAGTGGCTAATATTAAATCAAAATTTTAATAGAAAACTAAGTTGCTCAATTTTGAATAGTATAAGAGCAAATTTGATCATTTTCTCTTTATTTTATTTTATGAGTTCTTATATATTAAAATAGGCCTAAAAAAATAAGGCCTCAAAATTATTTATTGTTAATATATACATATATGTAATTTATTATTAGTATTAATTGAAATTTTCTAAATAGTTTATTGTCAATCTTTTATCAATCATTATGCACACATTTTCAAAATTTTATTATTTTCTTAAAATACAATTGATATAATTATAATTAAAATTCATATGAAATTAAATTTGCAGTTACTTTCTACTTCTTAATTTGTCTAATTCTCTTCAAATTGAATTAATTATCTTTTAACATTGGCTATATAAGATTGTTTTCGATTCTTTTGAGGTGTCTTCTTAGACATTTCAAGCTCAAACTAATTAGATTATCAAATAATTAAATTTAAAAATATATTGTCTTAACTTTAAATATTTTTTAAAGCATAACAATCACTACAATATTGATTATTTAGACTTATTTTTGTAATTAAAAGTAATACGTAATATTATTCAAGTAAAAATGATACTCTTATTGACACATTCAATCAAGTGAAGTCTTAATTCTACTTTTAAATACTTTTAATACTTCTAGAATAATTTTGATAGTTTGTGTAACCATTGAAAAAGTTTTCAAAATTATAATCAATAAGAACTTATTTAAGATACAAACATTTGTGGTATTACGTAACCAACAGTAATTTATATATGTTTATTTATGTCTTACGAATTATTACAAGAAACATTATACAATCAATTTTAAAAATATCAATTATAATTAAATATCACAGATTTTGAGTAAAATTTATATAAAAAAAATGATTACATAAACATAACTTCTTTTTAAAAAATAAAAATAAATTGGCGTTAAGCATTCCAGGTTCTATGCTTACAAGCTGGTGAATTAAAGATAGTCTGAACATTACTGATATAATTACGCCACCTGATATGATATTGATGAACTGCGCTAGAGTGTTTTTCATATTTTCGATCTTGTGAAATCTAAAATTTTCTACTATTCAAAGGTTTTTTTTACTCCACAAAATAATTATCAAACTCTAAAATACTTTCTTAAAAGCAACATTTATATAAATGGCTTGACTAAACTAATATATTTGGGTTAATTATATTCCTTTGTTAACTTAGATACGATATTTTGGATTTGATTGATGAAGTTGTTATAAGTGATGTGTCCATTCTTAAATTCGAAAAGGTTATGTAGGACAAATTCTTTCTACACTGGGAGGGTCAACTGATTTGTTGTTGCTTGTTAAAGAATTGAGGGTTCAAATGGAACATGGACACTGAAATCATTCATGGAGATTTTCACTGAGTAGTTGAAATAATATCCCTTGATTATTTGTCAATATATTTCAAAATATTGCAAATACGTTCTTCAACTTATGAAGTTAGTAGAAGTGTGATAAATGAACTTTTTTGTGATAAACTCAAGAACTTAACTTAAGTTAGTAGTTAGTAGTCTGATGAAAAAAAAAACATTGTTATAACAAGGAGTATGAACATTTTTCCACTATTTGAATGCCCTAAACACCATTCTCTTTTGTTTTTATGAGGATTAACAAAGAGTATACGCTAAACTGGAAATTTTAGGATTAAATTTGGATTATTTTTTTTCTAATAAAAGAATGGAACGAGAAATGCGAAAAACTATTCTCATAATGTTTTTAGTTCTAGAGTTGATTTTTATATGATTACTCGAATAATAGTATTATTATATCAAAAAGACATTTTTTATTGAAGAAAATTAAACCAATATATTTAATATGTTAGGTGTAAAACACAATATAATACACAAAGTGGGGTACGAAGAGATTATAATGTACACAGACTTCCCTATCTTAGCGGTAGAGAAGTTGTATCCTAAAGACCATGACTCAAGAAAAAATATAATCCAAAACAGTTTTTTAGCGGTAGAGAAATTGTATCCTAAAGATCTCGACTCAAAAAAAAATATAATCCAAAACAGTTTAAAAAAAATAAGTAATGAAAGTACAAGAAAATCAGTAACTATAATAAAATAACATGATAGTCAAATTATATGACAACAAATAATACCGACATAAATAATCGAAGAACCAAAATCTATAAGAGCAATACTATCAGTATGAATAGATAACAAGACAACACATTGCTATCTACTAACCTTCTATCTTAATGTACTTTCTATCTAAGGTCATGTCCTTAGAAAGTTGGAGTTGCTTCATGACATGTCTAATCACCTCTCCTCAATATTTCCTTGCTCTACTTCTACCTCACCTAAAACCATCCATAACTAATCTCTCACAATTCCACATTAATATTCTCTTCGCATGTCCGAACCATCTTATTCTCACTTTTCGCATCTTGTTCTCTACCCAAGTCACTCCCACGTTATCTTGAGTATCTTCATTTCTAATTCTATCTCTCATAACATGTTCTCACACCTATTAGAACATCCTCATTTTTGCAACTTTCAGCTTTTGAACGTGAAAATTTTTTTGACTAGTCAATACTTTATCCCATACAACATACTTGGTTTAACTATCACTCTATGAAACTTGTCTTTAGGTTTTGACTTCACCTTCTTATCACATAAAACTTTGAATGCAAAGCTTAACCCTACGCCATTGCAGTCAGTAACATTCTATTCTATTTCTCAATTTTTTTTGTATAATAAATCCAAAATACTTGAAACTTTCTAATGACCTATCTATCAAGCTTAGCTAAATCGAAAAAGATTAGAAAAAGAATTTCTTTTAGATAATAACTATTAGTGGAGTAACAAATTCCAACTTCCCCTCTTCTCTTTGCCTAATGACCAAATCTGTATAATAAATAGTGTGAGATATATGATAAACAACCCGCCAAAAAACAACAACAAATATCTTGTCAATTTCTATAACAGCAAATACAAACAATAGAAGCTCTCTACTACCTTCAATTCTTCCCCAAGCAATTTCTTAGGGGCATGGCGGCATCTACGGCGCTGCTGAGTATTGCTCCGCCACAGTTCAACTCAACAGCAAAATCAAAGGTAACCCGAAAACCCCCTTTTTGTTCTTGCTCTCTAGATTCCTCAAATTCTGCTACTACTATTTCTACTGCTAGTGAAGAGCGAGATAATACTCCCAAGAAATTTACATATACCAGAGCTTCTCCATCTTCTAGATGGCCCCACTTGAAATTCACTGACACCCATCAAAGTTCACAGCCCTCCCTGTTATCTGTTGCCGTCCCGTCTGTAAAAGATGTTGAATTTGATTCGGAAAGTGATGGGGATGTGGGTTATTATGAGGGAAGAAGAATGGATAAGGGAGAGGAGTCGTTGAACTCAAATGGGTTTCAATCAAATGATGAAACACAAGAGGTTTTGGGTAAACCCAGTAGGACTAAGGCGAAGAAAATGACGAAACTTGCGCTCAAGAGGGCGAAGGATTGGCGTCAGAGGGTACAATATTTGACTGATAAGATTTTGGGGCTGAAATCTGAGGAGTTTGTTGCTGATGTGTTGGATGAAAAGATGGTGCAAATGACCCCTACCGATTTTTGCTTTGTGGTGAAATGGGTTGGTCAATCTAGTTGGCAAAGGGCATTGGAGGTTTATGAATGGTTGAATCTTCGAAATTGGTATTCTCCGAATGCCAGAATGCTTGCGACAATACTTGCTGTGCTGGGCAAGGCTAACCAGGAAGCATTGGCTGTGGAGATATTTATGCGGGCAGAGCAAAGTATTGGAAACACTGTTCAAGTATATAATTCAATGATGGGTGTTTACGCTAGAAATGGGAGGTTTTCCCGGGTTCAACAGTTACTTGAATTAATGCATGAACGCGGGCTTGAGCCAGATCTTGTGAGTTTTAATACTTTGATTAATGCACGTCTCAAATCAGGCCCTATGACATCAAACCTGGCAATTGAACTTCTTGATGAAGTAAGGAGTTCGGGTATTCAACCTGACATAATAACTTATAACACTCTTATTAGTGCTTGTTCACGCGAATCAAATGTTGAGGAAGCTGTAAAAGTTTTTAATGATATGGAAAGTCATAGATGCCAACCTGATTTGTGGACGTATAATGCTATGATTTCAGTTTTTGGGAGATGTGGAATGGATGGTGAGGCTGCAAGGCTGTTCAATGAACTGGAGGCAAATGGTTTTTATCCAGATGCAGTGACATATAATTCACTGCTCCATGCATTTGCTAGGCAGGGGAATATTGAGAAGGTTAAAGAAATCTGTGAAGAGATGGTGAACATGGGTTTTGGGAAGGACGAAATGACTTATAATACCATCATTGACATGTATGGGAAACAGGGTCGGCATGACCTTGCATTGCAAGTCTACAATGACATGACGTCTTCTGGTCGAAGCCCTGATGTAATTACATATACTATTCTTATTGACTCACTAGGGAAAGACAATAAAATGGCAGAGGCTTCAAAATTGATGTCTGAGATGCTGAATGCAGGGATTAAGCCAACAGTGAGAACTTACAGTGCCTTGATTTGTGGTTATGCAAAGGCAGGGAAGAGGGTTGACGCAGAAGATATGTTTGACTGCATGGTACGTTCTGGAATTAAACCTGATCACTTGGCTTACACAGTGATGCTGGACATGAATCTGAGGTTTGGTGAGACCAAGAAAGCAATGCTGTTGTATCATGACATGGTGCGCAATGGATTCACGCCTGATCTTGCTCTATATGAATTTATGCTCCGATCTCTTGGAAGAGCAAGTGAAGAAGAAAATATCCAGATTGTGATTAAGGACTTGAAAGAATTGGGTAATTTGAGTCCGCAATCCATTTCATCTCTACTTATTAAGGGTGAATGCTATAACTTTGCAGCCAAAATGTTGAGATTAGTCATTGAGGAGGGTTCTGAATTTAATCATGATGACCTGTTGTCTATTTTGGGTTCATACAGTTCATCTGGGAAGATCTCAGAAGCTATAGAGTTGCTAAATTTTGTGAAAGAGCATGATTCCAGGTCCAGGTCCAAGAAACTTATAACTGATGCCTCAATAATTATTAACTGCAAAGCTCAAAATTTGAATGCTGCATTGGATGAATACCGCGAGACAGGTGATTCATATACATTCAGTATTTCTGTGTATGAGTCCCTCATCAAGTGTTGCGAGGAGGCTGAACTGTTTGCTGAAGCTTGTCAGATATTTTCTGATATGAGGGTCAAGGGTGTAGAACCTTCTCGGGATATTTGCGGAATAATCGCTGTCATTTACTGCAAGATGGGTTTTCCAGAAACAGCACATTATTTGATTGACCAGGTGGAAGCAAATGGTATCCCCCTTGGTGACATCTCATTTCATGTAAGTCTTATTGAAGCATATGGTAAGCTCAAAGAAGTTGAAAAGGCAGAGAGTGTTGTGGCAACTATAGAACATCGGTATGGTGTTGTGGGAAGGACGGCTTATAATGCATTAATACAAGCTTATGCTTTAAGTGGTTTCTATGAGAAAGCTAGAGCTGTTTTCAATACCATGATGAGAAATGGTCCATCCCCTACAGTGGATACCATAAACAATCTCATGCAAGCATTAATTGTTGATGGTAGATTAAACGAGCTGTATGTTCTGATCCAGGAACTACAAGATATGGGTTTTAAGATTAGTAAGAGTTCAATTCTTTTGATGCTTGAGGCATTTGCTCAAGCTGGTAACGTATTTGAAGTGAAGAAAATTTACCACGGAATGAGAGCTGCTGGATATTTACCTACCATGCATCTTTATAGAGTTATAATTGGGTTATTGTCCAGAACTAAACATGTGAGGGATGCTGAAGCCATGCTTTCTGAAATGGAGGAAGCTGGATTCAAGGCAGATCTTACAATATGGAATTCAATGCTCAAGTTATATACTAGAATTGAAGATTTCAAGAAGACAGTGCACATATACCAGAGAATTCAAGAAGCTGGACTCAAACCAGATTTGGATACTTACAATACATTGATAATAATGTACTGTAGAGATCGTAGACCTCATGAATCTCTTTTGTTAATGCATGAGATGAAAAGGCTGGGTCTGTTTCCTGAGAGAGACACTTATAAAAGCCTGATTGCTGCATTTTGTAAGGAGCTGATGCTAGAACAAGCTGAAGAACTCTTCGAAAGCCTGAGGTCAGAAGGACATAACCTCGATCGTTCTTTTTATCACTTAATGATGAAAATGTATAGAAGCTCTGGAAATCATTCCAAGGCTGAAAAGCTAATAGAGAAGATGAAGGAATCAGGGATTGAACCATCTGATGCAACGATGCATTTGCTGATGACTTCATATGGTACTTCAGGCCATCCAATGGAAGCTGAGAAAGTGCTGAATAGTCTAAAGTCAAATGGTGTAAATCTCAGTACTCTACAATATGGCTCTGTTATTGATGCGTATCTCAAGAGCAGAGATTACGATTCTGGCCTTTTGAAGCTCAAGGAGATGATTGGGGAAGGTCTAGAACCAGATCACAGGATATGGACTTGTTTTATCCGGGCCGCTAGTTTATGCGAATACATTACTGAAGCCAAAACTCTTTTAAATGCCGTCGCTGATGCTGGCTTTAATCTTCCTATCAGGCACAATTTGAATTTAATTTTCTTTTTTCTCTTCAAAAACTTCTATTTTGTGGGTGTGCGGGTGTCTTTTGAGGGATGGGTTTGCTATATTCTTCCGTTTCCTCACTTCAACTAACTGTTTGTTTCATAAATGCAGGTTTCTAACAGAGAATTCAGAGTCTCTGGTGTTAGACTTAGACCTGTACCTGGAGCAAATTGAAACCGCTGAGGATAAAGCAGCGTTGAATTTTGTAAATGCTTTAGAAGACCTGTTATGGGCTTTTGAACTCCGTGCCACAGCCTCATGGGTTTTTCAGCTGGCTATTAAAAGGAGCATTTACCATAATGATATTTTCAGGTACATTGACTTGGCTTGCAACGTAATAGGGAAATCTATACTTGTAATCGTGGTGTATTTGATGTATAGCTTAGATATTCCACTTTAAAAACTACATGGCATCTGGAAACCTCTTGAGTTAATCTTTTTGTTATTTCTTTTGTATTTTATTTTATGGAATGCACAGGGATCTTCTAGATGAAATTCGATTTGATTTGCACCTCTTACTCAAAGCATCTGATATCATTTGTTGAATATGTTGTTCATAATTGTCTCTTTGAAAGATTAAAATGCCAGTTTCTGCGTCTTCCCTTCTCCTCAAATCCTTTAGGAGTTCTCTTGAAATCAGACTCAAATTCCTGCTGCAATTGCGGCTGTATACTTACTATTGGATAAGGGTTTCTTAGGTAACCATTACACTACCCAAATGGTGTATTATACATCGCTGGAACTCGATTTTTCCCCCCTCCCTCTGTGTGGGGGTCAAGAAACTTGGGTTCAAAGTGATTAACCCAGGAATCACACACTGAGGTAGGATAGTTAAGGTTTCACTAGCCTAGGATTGCAGCTTTTCTTTGGGGTTATTGCATACTTGTGAATGCTGCATCAAAACTAAGTTTCAAATAAAAGTTGTCATGAAAAGCATGTTACAATCTTGACGTCCATGTAAAGATTTAAGCAGACCCTCCTTGATCTTATTTTTTGTCTCTCCATTGAAGACCCTGTTTAAAATTGGTACTTATGAATGCTGCATCAAAACTAAGATCAAGGAGGGTCTGCTTAAATCTTTACATGGACGTCAAGATTGTGACAGGCATTTCATGACAATCTTTTATTTGAAGCTTTACTATTTTTGCATTTTTATCTAATTGATGTTCATCTTATTCTGCAGAGTGGCTGACAAGGATTGGGGCGCTGACTTCAGAAAACTGTCTGCGGGTGCTGCTCTTGTTGGTCTCACATTATGGCTTGACCATATGCAGGCAAAGTTTTCCTTTAAAAGCTTATGTTCCATGACCGTATCCCAAAGGAAGAAAACATGTTCAAGCTCTTTAAAGCTCCATATTTTCTATATAAAGATTTTCAATTAGGAGATTTGTGAGCTAGCTCCTCTCTGCCGATTCCTATTGATTAGTTCAAAACAAAATTGCTTAATTGCAGCATCATAAAACTTGAGTTGTGATTAAATGCGCTGATTTTATTAGCCAATCCCCACAGCTATATCTAACAAACTTGACATTGACAAAATTCCTGCTTTGTTGTTTGAGGGGATAAATCAAAGTCTTGTGGCATTATAGTTGTAGCATAGCTTAATAAACTAGCAAATATTTATTTATTTATGTCCATGCTTGATATATATTTGTTGTACCTTCTTTTCGTTGTGTTGCTTTATAAGATCCTTTTGATGACTTTACCGTCGTCGTCAAATTTTCCTGAAGGTAGCCCTAACTGAACAGAGCTTGACATAATCTTACTGTTTCTGCAGGATGCATCCTTGGAGGGCTTTCCTGAATCTCCCAAATCCGTCGTACTGATTACTGGTAAATCTGACTATAACAGAGTTTCTTTAAATAGTACAGTGAAGGCATACCTTTGGGAGATGGGTTCTCCATTTCTACCTTGTAAAACTCGGACTGGAATACTTGTTGCAAAAGCTCATTCCTTAAGAATGTGGTTGAAGGATTCCCCATTTTGCTTAGATCTTGAGTTGAAAAATAGGCCTAGCCTTCCGGAGATGAACTCAATGCAGCTTATTGAAGGATGTTTTATTAGGCGTGGCCTTGTTCCTGCTTTCAAGGAAATTAATGAAAGGCTTGGGCCAGTAAACCCGAGGAAGTTTGCGAGGCTTGCTTTGTTGACAAATGAGAAGAGGGAAAAAGTTATTCAAGCTGACATTGAGGGGAGAAGGGAAAAGTTAGCCAAGTTGAAGAGTACTGCTGTCACAAAGAGGAGGAATACAAAAAGCTTCAGGATGAACAAATTTGTCAGGGTGTCCGGTCCTGCAAAATGATGGTGTTGCCTGAGAAATTGATGCTCTTGTCCTCTGCGGGATCGAAAGTTCCATAAATTCCTAGTGATATTGCATGTCAAGTTCCAGCATATAGTCTGAGAAACACTCTTTTCTAAGGATGAACGGTGTAAATAGCTGACTGAGGAAGGAGCATGTGGAGGTGTCAGCGTCACGGTTAATGCAAGTTTAATCAAGAGGAGATCACAAAACTTCAAACAGTTCCAGAGTTGCAAGGGAAGTTCAATTAGCTAATCTAACAGAATCATATAACAGTTTTCCCTCCAGACGTTCTCTGTTGCTGTCTGATTAATTAAACAATGTCCGGAACTCCTCTCAGTAAGTTTCCCCACTGGTTCAGCTCCCTCCCCTGCCCCAGCCCCAGCCCCAGCCCCAGCCCCCGCCCCCCACCCTACAAATATACCTGAATCTTCTTCAACAAAGACTCACATTTCATCATTGCTATATATTACATGCATTCCAACTTTGCTTCCAAGTCTTCTGCAAAAAATTTGATCCACTAAAGAACTGCTCTTGTACATTAAGGAATTGATTAATTTGCTTTTGCTTGCAGCGATGCCTTTGTCTAAGTTATCTGTGTTGTTCTCGTTAACGAGGTTCAAGACACATATGTGGCCCCTAACTAGTGGTTGTCAACCTGGTATATCGAGCCCATGAGAGTCTTGCCATGTTTAAGGTTGAGTTAAGAGGAGCTTTAGAAAGCCTCAAGGGCATGAGCTCAAGGAATCTTTGCTTGCTTGTAAGTTATTACCTTCTACAGCACTAGTGTTGCCGTGCAGAAACCTGATCGTGCTCTACATGACTACATGCAATGGTTGGAATGTGAAGTCGCCGTGTTATCTGTGTAGGCATATAGCTGCAGCCTGCAGGTTATTCTTAGAGATAGAAAGTAGAATTAAATGTTAGGCAGGGAGAAAACGCGCTAAATGTGCCGTTTTAACTAGTTTTGGGCCATGTTTTATATATTGCTCATATGAAAAACAGTTCCCTTTTGTGTGGTCAAAGAGAAGCAAACCTTGAAAGGAAATGTCCATTGTTCTTTCTCAGTTCTTTTTTCATTTTTCTTCTTGTTTGCTATTTCATTTGATTTGGTTTAGTTTCGGTTTGACTTTTTTTTTTTTAAAGTTTAAACCAAATCAATTATGATCAAGTTTTTTCTTTCAATATCAAATCAAACCAAATCATTAGTCAATTTTTTTTCGATTTATCGATTTGATGTGGTTTGTCGGTGTTTTCTTTAACACCCTAGCTAGGGCTGCGTATCGGTCGGTTCGGTTTGGTTTTGAAGTTAATCGGTTTGACTTATTGGTTATCGGTTTGTAGAGATGCTAAACCGTTAAAGAACCATTAATATATTGGCTTATTGGTTATTGGTTTATTGGTTATTGATCGTTATCGGTTTAACCGTTAAGATTTGACAAAAAAAAAAAAGTCATTAAAAATCACTTAGAAACAAGGTGACAAACCAAATGAACCATGCACACGAGTTCACAAATTACATCTTGCTAAAAAGCAAACACTTTTACATTGTGGAATATCCAAGAGTTTGAGACAGCCAGAAATAAAATTAGGAAACTAAACTCTAAGTCAAGGACTTTATATACAAAATGATATAAATATAATTATTTAATTTACTATCGGGTTATCGGTTTACCCATTAAGAAAAAACCTCAAACCGTTAAGAACTGATAACCTGACAAAAAAATCAAAACCGTTATCAAAACCTCTAAACCAATAACCCATTACTGGTAAACCAATAGCTTTTTTTCGATTCGGGTTATCGATTTGGGTTCGATTTTGAACAGCCCTAGCCCTAGCTATATCTATTGCAATTTGAAAGGACACTGAAGATGTCAAGTGCCAGGGAAATGCCCATGATTTTCTCTTCCTTCCACTGCTTTGTTGGTTGTGGGTCTGCAATGTTGAACATTAATTTGATGTCATTATTTTTATTCATAAAGAGTTTTTTTCAGAAAAAAAAAACAAAATCAATCAACAAAAAAGTACTTTTAAAAGGACAAACTAATTATATTATAGTTTTTCAAATCAATAATAAATATGTTAAAAAAGAAATTGATATAAAATATTAAAATAAAAAGGTTAAGTGTTGTTATAAATCCATTGAACTAAGTGGATTGTTCATTGAGTTTATCCATAAACTTATACTTATCATGTATGTGTATTCCCTAGGTGATATGAACCTTTTTGGGATAACAATGTATCTATTAAATTTGACATTCATCATGATAGCTTTTGGAGTGATTTTTCTACCTATAAATAGAGATATCATTCTCCATTGTAAGACACACTTGAATAAGAAGAAAAGTTTTCTCTTCCATCTATATTTCTTGTCTTCCCCTCTTTATATTTATTGTTCTGAGCTTATGTTTTATAACACGTTATCAGCACGAGACTCTAGCCAATTGAGATTGAGTTTTAGTGTTTCTTTAACTCATGTTCTGGTTGATCTCGTTATGAGAATCAAGAATGAAAAATGATAACTACTGCAATCAAGGTATTATATGCATAAAATCAGGTATGTATTTTCTAGAATCTTTTTGTGATTTAGAATACAGTAGTGTTCGGTCACTAATATTGACAAGGAACCGAAGACATATACTACTACTGGTTGAATATTCTCTGCTCCACAAAGTTCCTTAAATGGAAAGAAGGTATAAAATTTTGGTAGCATGAGTTTGAGTATTATATTTTATGAATTTTATTTCAGTGTTTTTGAAAGGCTCAATGGGTGAATCATGTTATACTTCGGTCTATTATACCGTTGGTTGAGGGTAAGACATCAGGTTAAAGTCTGGATGCACCATAATGAAAACTGTTTGAGGGTAAGACGGTAGATTCAAGTTCTATCGCACCAAGAGGGTAAGACATCAATTTGAGTTTTGATGCACCTTGATGATAAGGATTGGGTTCAAGTCCCATAGAATTATGGCCTAACGCGCCTTATATGGGTAAGACATTGAGTTTGAGTTTCAATGCACCATAGTGATGATATAATGATGACTAAGGCTTTGATGAAAAGTCATGAAATTCGTCCCATTGAATTTGCTCCATTCCTTGATGCGAATGTGGTAGCAGTACATGATAAGTTTGAAATCCGCCCAATTGCTCCATTCTATCATATGAATGTGGTAGCAGTGAATAATAAGTCTGAAAGATGACAAGTGATTGAATGTATGAATATGGACGTGGAGGTACAAAAACTATATAGTCATCATTGTGGTAATTATAAAAGGAAGAACAATATGGGTTCTCAAAATAGTCCTTCAAAAGGTGAAGCTAATAATTGTCATCAAATTGGATTGACTGTATTGGACACGAGATTGTCGTGCAACCAAATTATTTGATGAGTTTTATAAATCCTCCATCAAAATAAAAGAATATAAAGTGGTGGTGCACTTTTCCTATCAAAATGATGTTGAGGTTAATCATATTTATATGATAAATGTCAAGGTATGACAATGAAACAACGAGCTTGTAATGAAAATTTATAAAGCATGTACAAATGGTTATAGTTCATTCATTGAAGAGAATGTGACTTATGATAAGTATTGTAATTGCTCGATCATTCTTCAAGATGTGATGAAAATTATGAATAAGAATATGCTTATGCATGGTTGGAAATATGCCACAACTCACCTCTATGGGAGGTTTGAGAGAAATAAATAAATTTTATTTGGCAGGAATGGTAAATGGTTGTGTACATTTATACGTCATAAATATTATGGTATGTTTATTGTGAACTACCAAAAGGGCAAAAGGAAGAAGTAATTCTTGCCTATAGAGGTTGTGGTCATGACCAAAATAATATTATTGTGTGGCAATACAAATTTGTCATTGATTGTGCACCTATGGTACGATAAAAGTAAAGCAAGAAACATGCCTTGCTTGTAATAATTTTGACCATGAAAATAATAATTTAATTTCCTCTTTGAAGGAGATGTTCACCATACGGATGGTGTCATGAAATATGTGATAGTACACAAAATTAATTATAAGCTCTAAAGAGCTATTGTGGTACTATTGGAGGAATAATATTGGGATTGTAGTATGTCTCAAAAGAAACTTTCTAAGTTTTGAAGGAATTGAAAAGAAAAACGATTATATTGAGATAATAAATGAGAAGATTAATCTCTTCATATTACTACAATCGAAGCGGGATATAAATATTTATGTAAAAGGTTACCCGCCTTTTATTCTTGTTTGTTGTATACAAATATGAACTTGATGATGGAATCATATGCAAAAGTAAACTAGAAGTTTACTAGAATAAAGATCAGTTGGCATGATCGGTTGGCCATTCCGATTATATTATGATGCAAAAAATAATTGAAAATTCACATGGTTATATATTGAAGAAATAAAATACTCTTCAAGAATTCTCTTGTGTTGCTTGTTCTCATGATAAAATTATCATTGTACCAGCTAAGGTTGAGATTGTATTCCCTAAAATTATTTGGAACATATAAAAAGGTGAATATGGGCCCGTTCACCTGCCATGTGGACCGTTTACTATTATGATTTAATAGATGCATCTATGGTCACATGTGCGTTTGTTATCAACTTGCAATTTGATTTTTGTAAGGTTATTTGCTCGAATTGTTAAATTATGAACATAGTTCCAAATTATAAAATTATGTTGATAATGCTAGTTGGTTTAGCAGAAATTGTATGCCTCCAATTATAGCTAAATCAATGGTTATGAGAACAAATCTCCCGAAAGAAATTTTGGTATGAGATGAATTTATTTAACATATAGCAACACTTGTACGCATCAAGCCAACAAAAGTCCCCTATCAAAATTGGTTCAGGATCAGGAACCAAATAATTTTCATCTAAAACTTTGAATGTACGGTTATGATTTAATTGCTCCACCACACACATAAAGATGAATCTCCAAATGAAGTTGAGATGAATGTTAGAGTTTCTAACATTAGGGGGAGAGATGATTGACAACTGAAAATTATGTGAGAGATGAATTATGAATTATCTAGATCCTCGTTAAAAGAAAATATAAATGTGGACTTGAAGTTCAAGTGATAATTCATTTGCATAATGTTGCAAATCAATTGCCAGATGAGTTTACTGACCTTACGTTATAGTTCAGCTGTAAATGCTCCAATGAGAAGTCCTTGAAGGACAGAGTCTATTATACGCTTGAAACGTGATAGACCGATCGATTCCAAAAATAAAACTCCTTGAGGAAGGAGAGGAGCAAATGATCAGGATGGTCATGATAATGAGGCAAGTGCTTTAAAGTAGCACGACGACATAACACTTTATAAAACCTTGACAAAGGTTTAGGAACCTGAAATGATGAAAAATGAAGTGATCTTGATAAGTTATGTCATATCGGAATCGATATCAAATAACAGTCGACGGTATCTTTGATATGAAGTAGCGCTCAATGATATAGATCGTGACGAGGATCTTGAATTCAAATTTGTCATATAGTGTGGACAGATAAATGATTGGCCAAATAAAATGCATAATTCAAGTATATTTTGTTTCACTTAGAAAAGTGACGTTTTGGACTGATAGTCCATAAATCAAGGTATAATGTCAGTGGGGTACAAATAAATTATTATGCGATAGTATAACCGTAAATATCAAGTATGGCTTGCCTTGGGGCATAAAGGTTTTTCGCAAAAGTCCTGACATTATTTGAGATGTTTTCTCCTATGGTGGATGCAATGAGATTTGTTTTGATATGTCAATATATGAAAACTTGAAGCAATCAAGGTGCCTGAAACATATAAAAGTTTGAAAGAAACTTTTACAATAAAGCTTTAAGAATCCTCATATAGATTGAGATAATCAAGGAAGAAAGGGTACAAAAATGACCCTATTTTGTCCTTGCATTTTTATAAAAAAGGTCAGGATCTAAATTTGTTTTAATAGTTGTGTATGTTGATGACTTGAACATTAGCACTCTTAAAGAGCTTTCAGAAGTTGTTGAGTGTTTGAAAAGAAAATCTAAAATGAAAGGATCCTGGTAAGACAAAATTTTGTCTTGGCCTATAGATTGAGAATTTCACAATTGAAATATTTGTCCATCAATCAACATACACAGAAAAGTTTTGATGCAATTTTATATGGATAAATCACATTCATTGAGTACCCCAATGATTATGAGATTGCTTGACATAAATAAAGATCCATTTCGATCTCAAAAGAAGGATAAAGAGCTTCTTAGTGATGAAACTCCACATATCTGAAACGACCCCAAAAATGCCCGAAAATGTGCTTCGGAAACACCTATAATTGTAATTTCCATATATCTCAAAATCCGTGCATGATTTTGGAAATTCGACTTCATATTCTTATTCGTGGGGTCAAATTGAGTGGTAAATGGGTCTAACCCGAATTTTAGAACAACCATATCAAAATTCGAAAATCGCAAAAATTGCGATTTGGAGGGTCAACTTTAAAGGGGGCATATCTCTTAGCACACAAGGAACTGGAAGGGCTGCAACCTATCAAATTAAAGCTCTTTGAGTTAGCTTTCCAACGCACTTGGTTTCACCTCATTCCAAGTTAGGATGAGGGAGTTATGACCATTTTCGTAAAACCTGTCTGTGCAGATTTGCAATTTCCAGTGAGCAGTTTTTTTGAGGCGGGTTGGAGTCATTTTTTATAAAAAGGGGATATGTCCCATACTTAGTCATTTTCTTAACTCCAAAAACACTCTCTAAGCCCTCTCCAAAAATTCCACCAAGATCTTCAACCAAATTCAAACATCTCAAGCTCTAATTCCGGATTCAAGACTCAATCTCAAGCTTCGATTCTCCATTCCAATCTTCATCAAGGATTCTCCAAAGTTGAGGTATGTGGGTTTGATTGTGGAAACCTTCCTTTCCACAAGTCCAACCATTTATCCTCTATTTCTACTTCAAGTTTATGGGTCCTTATGATTATTTATGAACTCTTGAATTATGGAATTACTACTACACACCCTATTATGGTCCATTTTGCATATTATCATGAAATGGAATTATTATGTGATGTTTATGGTTTACATGCTTCCATGATCAAATTATGAAGGTTGATATATATATGTATGTTGTTGGTGGGCTGATTTATATGGATTTTGGAATTGGTTGGACTTAGTATTCTTGAAATACATGATTTCATTTACATGAACAATTGCCCACCTTGTGTTTGATAAAATGCCCATTTATAGAATTCTTAGGAAAGGGAAGGTCCAAGGTACGTCCTATGAGTCGGATGGTTATGTAATTACTGAAATGATGATGAAATGGACACATGTATATGATTTTCTCTATATAAGTGTTGTGAGTTTCTCTAATAAGTGTTGTGAGTCGACCAAGCCCGGGGGGTAGTCGTATAACCGTATCGAGGGGTTGGTACCTAGTGGTTGCCTAGTACGGGGGGTAGTAGGCCCGTATAACCGTATCGAGGGGTTGGTACCTTGGTTTCCTAGTACGGGGGTAGTAGGCCCGTATAACCATATCGAGGGGTTTGTACCTTGGTCCCTAGCTCGGGGGGTGGTAGGCCCGTGTAACCATATTGAGGGGTTTGTACCTCTTTCGCCTCTCCAAGGGGGTGGTAGGCCTTGGAAATACTATATTGATGGTCACTCGCCACACATGTACTACGTCCCACTAAATATGATTTTTATGTAAGCATCATTATACATATCATTTCATTAATATGCTATTTATCGGGTATGATTACGCATTTTTCCTATGATGTCCATCTAATGTAGCATTGCATTGCATCCCATATACTTAGTACATTCAAATGTACTAACGCATACTCTATGCCTACATGATGTCACCATGTAGGGACCGGAGCACCGCTTGACCATCCTCCTCCGCGTGGCTAGTACGATTTTCTATAGTGGTTATTGGTGAGTCCTCCATTTCGGGGACGTTGCTCATGATCTTTTGCTATGTATAAAACTTTTCCTTTCTAGTTATGTTTTGACTATGAGGGTGAGCCCGGTAGTTTGTCTTGGCCCCCGCTAAGTACTCATGTTTAGAGGTGGTGTTGGACAAGTTGTGTATTATGCTTGAGCTTGACTCATCTATGGTATTTATGTATCATTTCTTTTTTTTTTCTTGCTCCCTTAGTCCCGATTTCCCCCTTGATTATGCTTATCGCTTATGGTCATTTAATTGCTTCCGCGACCAAGGATGTGTAATGATACGCTATGAGGCTTGTTTGGGGTTCCTTCGGGTTCCCCATTCGCCGGTCACATCTAGGCCCTAGGCTTGGGTCGTGACAATATCAGTCAATTGGGACACTAATGAACCTTGCTATATATGATCAAATATGTTGCAGTGAGTTTATTGACAAGATTTCGCTCCTCCCCAACGAGAAGACGTTGAAATGACATCAAGGACATTTACGAAGTTATCCTACAAGACAATCAACTACAAAATGAAGTGTCCACAAGATGATTGTTGCTATGAACAAGTTGAATGAGCAATTTACTTGCAATAACAGGGTCACGAATAGAGTGATTTTCAAGAATGTATTCGGCTAAGATCAAAGCCTTATCATATCCATGAAACCATAAAATGATATATCAAGATAAACTCAATGATGCAACATATTCGTGAATGCGATTTGATCACAAAAACATTGTCAATATTTGAGAAGTTGGTATACATGACTGGATGAGATCATCACAAGAAATTAAGTGATATTTTAATCAAGCGGAGTATAATACGTGTTGCACTCTTTTTTCCTTGACCGAGGTTTTGTCCCACTGTGAGGCAACAAATAATGCGTATCAAAAGATATATGTACTCTTTTTCCTTCACTAGAATTTTTTTCCCACAGGGTTTTTCCTAGTAAGGTTTTAATGAGGCACATTATCTATGGACATCCAAGGGGGAGTGTTATAAATCCATTGAACTAAGTGGATTGTCCATTGAGTTTATCCATAAACTTATACTTATCATGTATGTGTATTCCCTAGGTGATATGAACCTTTTTGGATAACAATGTATCTATTAAATTTGACATTCATCATGATCGCTTTTGGAGTGATTTCTCTACCTATAAATAGAGATATCATTCTCCTTTGTAAGACACACTTGAATAAGAAGAAAAGTTTTCTCTTCCATCTATATTTCTTGTCTTCTCCTCTTTATATTTATTGTTCTGAGCTTATGTTTTATAACAAGTGTAATATTATCAACCACACTAAAGCTAAATTGAGAGACGTCTATGATATTATCGCACTTTTCAATTCTCAATAAAGTTTCAACTTCGTTGCTAAATGAATGTCACAAAAGTGAACTTTTTTTGTGTGGTCAATTCCGATGGCCAGAAGGCACATAATTGAAATAATTCATGAAGATCAAATTATGAGATACAAAACATTTATGAAGTTAGCTTTATCAACTTATTAGTCGCTATCTCATATCACCGACGAAAGGGGAAATATGGGCCTTTAGACCACGACGGAAGTAGAAAAATTACTAAATTACACCGCTTTAAGTAAACTATTTTCCATATTTCCCTATATTTTTTTAAAATCTCTAAAATCCCTTATTTTAATAATGTATCCATATTAATGTATTAATGTATCTGGGCTTTCACTAATGTATTAATGTATCCGGGCTTTCACTAATGTATCCGGATTGTTGTATTAATGTATTAATGTATCTGTGCTTTCACTAATGTATCCGGATTGAGAAATCTCTTGTTTTAATAATGTATATGTATTAATGTATCCGGGCTTTCATTAATGTATCCGGATTGGGTTAATTTTAAGGGATTATTGTAATTAGAAAAAAAGTAGGGATAGATAGTAATTTCATCTTTACACTATGTAATTTATGTAACTTATTTAAAGAAATTCAAAATATACAGTAAGTATGAAAATATTTTATGATGATAAATTGGGTAAGGCAACGAAGGATAAGACTAACTTTAATTCGCCTTATCATGTCATTTTTCATATTTTTTCCGACTTTTATCTTGCTCCATGATCCTTTGAAATAAGAGTAATTCAGAAAATGGAAAATGTTTAAAAAAATTATCCTCCTCTCACCTATTGGATCAAATTTGCACCTCCTTCCACTTAATGAATCAAAAATGTCCTTAACCTATTAAAAATGATTCAAATTATTTTTACCTATTAGATCAAAAATGTCCCCAAACCATTTTCTAATACTAATTATACATGTCAATAACTTTTTTACTATCTTTGGCAATTATTTAGTTTTGTTTTGATTTGTAATATTTTTTGGAAAGTTCTCAATTATTTGTTTCAGAATGTATCTAATATTAAAAATAAACGTATCTAGTATTAAAATATGTACCAATATATTTATTAATGTATCTGTCCATAGAGAGCGAGAGAGAGGGGGGAGAGAAGAAAGAGGAGAGAGAGTGAGAGAAAGAAGGAGAGAACAAGGGGAAAATTTGAAGGAGTGATGTAACTAACTTGATATATGGTACGAAATTATTAATTGGTGAGATAATATAATTATTTCAAAATATAGAATGAATTATAATAGGAATGTTGATGTGACTAGATAGTTTCTTTTAAAAAAAAGAGCACTTATTTAACTGAAAGCTATGAGCAACAACCAAACCAGTAAAGGAAATAAGTAATGTGCCTTGTTACTTCTATTGATGGAAAATAAATACTATGAAAAATGGTAGCTTAAAACCTATGGAAAACTACCAAACCCAAAAAAGAAATAAATAATGGACCTTACTTTTATTGATGGAAAGAATTTAAAAAATCGGTACTTTAAAAGTTGAAAGCTGGGTAACTACCAAACCAGACAATGAATATATATATATATATATATATATATATATATATATATACGCTAAAATGGTCTAGTATTGATCACACAACCTTGAGGAATTTTGAACCTTGTTGACTACTAAGTCATGCTTAAGGGGGCTTGTTTCAAAATATTTATTCACAAAAGTCAAATTCGACCTTATGAATAATAATACAATTTTCTGATAATTTTTTTTTTTGAATAAATCTCGTTTGCCTCCTTTTGCCTCTAGGGCTACCAACTAGTAAAAGCAAATGCTCTACCACTAAAAGTTGTTATACAATAAATATAATTACTTTATTTTTTAATACAAAGTCTAATAGTGAAGCAAATTATGGTTGAAGACGTTTTCCAAAGTTTATTTTGGGTATTAAAACTACTCATAGTACTTATTTTTATTCAAAAAGTATAGATAAATAGAGAAACCAAAATGGGACGTGCAACTTTGTAAAAGCAACCGGCCTACTTATTGACTTCAAATTTTTAATGATTAAATGGAATTAAAAGAGCTGACTAACTAGATGATACATTATTGATATTATTATCCTCAAATAATAAAGTGATATCATTATCATCATTAAATGAAGATTAATTATTAGTTATCCTTACTGGCGGTTGCTCATTGACTTACAAAACCTTATTATTATTATTCATTTTGTTAAAGTACTAGTAATAATTACAAATATATATTTTAATATTTAGTTATTTGATATGAATATTTAGTGGAGATAAGTTTTTTCCAAATTAAAGTATGCTACAATATGGCGTGACAAACATTCTTCCGTCTACAAAGAAAAAGAGAAGTAAGAAGAAAGGAAAAACAAATAGTAAAGTCTAAGCAAGTAGAAAAGATAATTACATTAGAAATTTTTTATGTAATTGATCGAGAAATTAATTACAAATTATAACTTGTTTGGATGGTTGTCGCATGTTGTTTCATCTAGTATTGTAATGTATTGTGTTGTGTTGTATTGTATTTGATATAAATTAAGAATTTCATATAGGAGATGCATGAGGTGACTTGAACTTTTAATATGATTTCGGACAATCCTCCTTCTCGAGCTAGTGTTTAGAGTTGAGTTAGATGCAAAAGTATTTAACATGATATTAGAGTCAATCCTTTGATATTGAATCCTCCGAACATATTATTTACGCATCCAGTAGTAGACAATGTTTGGTCGTGCATACACCAATATGGGATGGTGTTTTTAGGCATGTGGGGTGATGAATGATGACAATGTTGTGTTATTAGGCATTTGAGGTTTGATTCTTCATCCTTTGAATAGATTGTTCATGCATCCGGTAGGAGGCATTGTTTGGTCGCATACACCAATATGAGACGGTGTTTTTAGGCATGCATGGTGATGAATGAAGAATCACACCTCGAAGATGAATAGAATGTCTTGGACTCTTAATATAACTTGAATAATCCTTCATTTTGAGCTAGCTTTTTTGGAGTTGAATTAGACACAAATTTTATTTTTGCAATATCATTTTGACGAATGGAATGTTTGAGAAGATTATATCATTTTTTTCATCATTACATAATATCACATATCATTAATTTGAAAAATAAACTTACAATATTATTATAAAAAAGAATAGAATACAAAATAAAATTATTAGTATAAAAAAGATCGAACAGTAAAATTAAATAAAATCATATAATTAAATAATAAGCAAAACATAAATGAGGGGGGAAAGAAGCAAGGATATCACCCCCACCAAATTCATCATTGAATAAAATGAGTCTTTTTATATAATTATGAATTTAACGATAGATAAAGTTTAACTAATAATCTAAACAATCACTTCAATTAATGTAACAAAATAATATAATACAATATTTAACAATCATTCAAACAACTCAAGTCATTAGCCATCTCTAAAACGAGTATGCCTAACTACGGAGCGCTTTACCATGAAACTTTTTAGCGCGAATTCAAATTTAGTCGGACTTTAACGTGGATATCCGACCCTGATAAAAAAAAATATGCCTAACTATTGAAAAATGAAAAATCAAATATTTTTTGTGAAAAAACAAAGTCCAAATACATCCAATCTTGAGATCCAGTTGACGACAGAAAACCGATTAAGAATCTCAATAATTTAGTCAAATTCAGATCAGATTATACATATACACCATTAATTTTCTTACCAAAAAAACAACACTATATAAGAATCATGCAACTCCTTCATCAATTTTGATCCCAAAAAAAATGGCAGCAGGCAATGCTTATCTGGGTTCATTGAAGCAGAGCTTCCATGAAACAAGCAAAGAAAGATTGTTACTACTCAGAAAAGGCTACTCAGACTTGAGTGTAGGTGGTGGTGGTTCTTTTACAGGAAACGAGAACTTTCTAGAACGTCTTCGTTATCGAGTTTCTGAGTACTGTAACAATGTCAAACAAGCTGCAACTAAAGCAGTTCAAATGGGTCGTAATGATCCGAGAAAGATTATCTTTTCTGCTAAAGTGGGTTTTGCTCTTGCCCTTGTTTCGATTCTCATTTTCTTCAAAGAACCCATACCCTATATTGGTAGCCACTCCATTTGGGCGATTCTTACTGTTGTCGTCGTTTTCGAATTCAGCATAGGTATGTGAAAATTTCGTTTTTTTTGTTTTTTTAGATTGGGCTAGGGGGAGGGGAAATAGCGGAAGGGATTACAAGATGTTGAATCCAATCCTCATCAAAAGTTGAAAGTTCAAAATAGTTCAGGCACTCTACCAACTGAGCTATTTAGATTTCTGAACTTTTCATTATTTTATTTTTAAAAATGAAAGAAAATTGTAGATAGAAAAGGGAAAGTTAAGAAGTGGATTGATTACGAGGTGAGGGAATCGAAACCTCACTAACAAGGTGAAAGTTCATGTAGCTCGGGTAGCCAACCAGCTGAGCTACTGAGAATCTCCTAAAATTTGTTTTTATGCATCAATTTTGCAGTTTGTTTTATGTTTTTTTGTTGGAGGGAAGAAAAGGGTTATTGCTAATTTGAGATTATTATAACTTAAATGGGTAGGTGCGACGCTTAACAAAGGATTTAACAGGGCTTTGGGGACATTTTCTGCTGGAGGATTAGCTTTGGGCATTGCTGAACTGTCTCTTATGGCTGGAGGATGTCGAGAGATTTTGATTGTGATCAGTGTATTTATTGCAGGTTCGGATTCAATTTTTTGAGTTCTGATTTACAATAAGAGTATCATTTAAGTTTTATAACTGGTTTATTATGAATCATGATGAAAAAAGTTATGTATTCATTTTGTCTTGTTTTCTCTTCTTCTCTTCATTAGCTTGGAGATTGTAAAAGTGAAGTGACAATCAATTAGTCTACTGATCTAGCTAGAAACTTTATCATACTGTAAGTAATTAAATATGTTTGCTATATTAGTTAATAAATTTAAAAACAAAAGCCAAATTGGACAGAATATGAAAGTTGAACCATATGTCAAGTTTCTAAATTTGATGCAATTTGAGCACTTAATTCCTGTCCTTCTGTAAATTAGGCTTCAATCTTTCAGCTGTTCAATGCAACGTGAAATGTTACTTTATTCGTGCTCTGAATAGGTTTCATGACTTCAGAATATTGAAGGGGGCAAAAGGCCAGATTATTGTAATCATGGTTTGAGGACAGCAGCTTATGCAGAAAGGCGTGAACTTGCTTCTTCGTATAATATTGATATTCGGAGTCCAGGATTTTCAATTTCTTCTTGGACTATTTTTAATTTTTATTTTTTGGAATATTGGATTAGAAGGATTTCAAACTATAGGTGATTAGTAACACAATTGGAACAAGGAAAGAAATATAGAGAGGGTCTCCTTCCAGCCTGGCAACTGGGTGACATGAACAGTAAACTGGAGATTGAAAAGATGAAGTCTAAGAATCTGACCTATTATCTCCTCGAAATAAGCACCTATATTAGGCGCAACTAAAGCGTCAATGATAACTATGTAGACAAAAGCATAATTCTCCAATCTTGAATTGAGTGAACCGTGATACATATATGCCCCTCGGTTCCAACTTCATAAAAGAAGAATAAATCAGTCTAGTACCCTTAATAAAATGCTTAGTTTCAATAGCTTACAGAAGAACGTTGCATTAATTCTGATTTCAAGAAAATCACACATCTATAACAGTTGTTCAAAGGAAAGGAAAGGTTTTCTCAGCTTATCTTACCTCCCATGTACCTTATGCATCAATATCACAGCCAGAATCACCATTTCTCTTCTTCTATCATGTCTAAGCGTTAAATGGGCCATTGAGAGGAAGAGTTTGCTTGCTTACTACATGGTATAAAAGCTAATAAAGGCATTTAATATATATGTTCGAAGGCTAATACATACTATGATATACTAATCTGCAACCTCTCCCTCTCTCTCTCCTTGTACCTTTTGGTGAAAATATGTGTGTATATATATATCGGGGGAAATCACTTCTATCCTACTCTAATCTCTACCTTTCTCTCTTTCACTCAGGATTTTGTGCGACTTATATGAAATTGTATCCTCCACTGAAGGAATATGAATATGGATTTCGGGTCTTCTTATTGACATATTGTATAGTACTAGTATCGGGGAGTTCGGAATTTGTTCAGACAGCTGTTTCTCGATTGTTGCTAATTGGGGTTGGAGCTGCTGTTTGTTTGGTTATAAATATATGCATCTTCCCCATTTGGGCTGGTGAAGATTTGCACAAGTTGGTGGTGAAAAACTTTGAGGGTGTCGCTACTTCATTGGAAGGTGAAGATTCTTTCATCTCTTATCTTTAGGTTGTCTTGGGACAACAAAAACATGATCTGCTTGACTGATATCTGCCATGCTTCTTTTTTAGATTGTGTCAATGACTATTTGCATTGTCTTGACTGCGGTATGATACCATCAAAAATTCTTCTTTACCAAGCATCCGATGATCGTATCTACAGTGGTTACAGGGCTGCTGTAGAGTCTACTAGCCAAGAAGCTTCTCTGGTAATTCTATGTTGCTATTGATGCTTAACTGTGAATATGTTGTATTTCCTCCATTCCAAGTTAAATGTCCCATTCTGGCACTATATTATCCTAAGGTCTGAAAGTGTTTTAACTTTAAATGGGTATCATGTGGAGGTTAGCAAGTTTTGTGTACAAAAGAAATCGAAGAATAAAGGTAGAGCACATGGAACTAATAGTTGAGGCTGATAAGTTTTGTGTATTAAAGAAATTGAAGAATAAAGGTAGAGCACGTGTAACTTATAGTGTAGCTTTACATTATTTTGGATGGAAAGAGAAAAAAGAAGAATCTGGACATTCATTTGGGATGGTGGAACAATATCTGTTTTATTTGGTGGCTAATTTTGGTATCCTGGTTCAGTTAGCTTTTGCTGTGTGGGAACCCCCTCATGGACGTTACAGAATGCTCAATTATCCTTGGGGTGAATATACTAGAGTCAGTGGTGCACTACGGCACTGTGCTTTCATGGTCATGGCAATGCATGGCTGTATTCTTTCGGAAATACAGGTATAGCTTTTTTTTAAAAAATTCTAACTTAGCTTAAAGCAATATGTAGCACAGATTTTATTTATTTTATATTCCATAAGTTTGAAGCCTAACTCATACCTGCCACTTACTTTCTTTCTTTATTCGTTTTTAGTCTGATATGGAATTAGGCAGCTTATGAATAATCAATAGGAATATTGTAGATGTATAGTAGATAAGTACTTAAATTAATCAGCTGTTCTATGTAACCTTTTTATTTTTTTGATAATGGTGGTGTCCGGGTTTGCTTGCTAGCACCTTGACTATTCCACCGAGTACTACTTGGTCACGCTGCCCCAAGGTTTAGGAAGATGGAAAGAGATCACCTAGCTTTTTTTGTCTCTGCTGGGATTTGAACCCTAGTCTCCAAGGTTTTCATCCACTTTATTGACCACTAGACCACACCCTTTGGGTGCAGTTCCACCTAACCATGATTAGGAAATAGACACATAGGAACTATGCTAAAGTTAGTACCTGTCAAGAGGTTTGCGCTCCCTCTATGGTAAAACACGAAAGGTGTGCGCAGAACTATTAGTTAAATTTTAATCAGATGAAAACTCAATTGATTCTTCAGTACTAATTTTCAGATTGCTGACATATCTGATTAGTTAAGTAAGTAATTGACAGGTCTTATTTGTTTAACTAACCTATGTGGGTAAACTCCCAACTGTGGAACTGCAGTTTTGGTGTGCTATATATATTTCATAAAGTATTCAGAGTCTGCTCCGGTTCTTTGTAATTTTACGGAGTAGTCAAATATCGACCTTCATGCCATTCACAAAGATTAACACCATGCCTCTGGATTGTTCAATAAATACAACAACATACCCAGTGAAATCCCACTAGTGGGGTCTAGGGAAGGAGGTGCACGCAACCTTACCCTACCTTATAAGGGTAGAGAGGCTGTTTCCAATAGACCCCACTTTAGGAGTGCTTAAACCTTGAAGCTGGTTGAATCTTAGGTCGAATGTTTGGCCCTTAATACATCCATGGACACTGTCTTTAAGTGGGAAGACTAGCTGGACAATAGAAACAGTCTTTTCCTTCTTGAGAGTGGCAGGAAAAGGAAACATAAGGGAGGGTTAGAATCACCACTAGGACGGCCAACTACACCAACTCCTTAGTTTAAGGATATTTTATGGAATTAAATAAATAGCGTAATAAACAAGCTACTTTCTTTGGGATCTTAGGAAGATAGCGGGAATCTAACCTGCATAGCAAAGTGATCTATAAATTACAAACAAAATATGTGAATGAATTTGTTAATTGTTAATGATCAGGAATACTAAATGAGAAATTTAGCATAAGAAAACCAATCACTCAAAACTTTGAACTACATCTTGATATCTAAATTAGAAATTTGAACTGGTTGAATTTTCTTCATATATTACATATGCAACTTTTCTTTTTTCTTCATTAGCACCTTTCTTCGCTAAATCCCATGTTTTAATTGCACTAAATGCCCCAGCTGGTCTTGGTGCTATTCACCTTTGATAACTCTGGTCAGATATTATCGATTGTGTATCATTTCTAACTGCCAGCTTAGCTGAACACCCTTTCATTTTGGCTATAACTTTACCTTCTTTTCCGCAAATAAGTATCCTTAAAAATGTTGAGATGACTTTTTTCCTAGTGTCATCCTTTTACTACTTAAACAGTTTGAAGGAAGCTTCTAAAGAAGTATTTATACATAAAACCCTTTAATGTCAGCTTCAACTTAAGTAACATGACACAATTTTCATCTAGCGTGATGGCATTTCACCAAGCTTTTTTAGAAATGCTCTAATCTCGAAGGAGTATTGTCCAAACATACATCATCTTAAAAATTGGGTTATATTTGGCTATCGGTTCAATGATGAAGCTTATAAGTTTTGCTTTATCAAGTCTTTACTTTAGACCAATAAAACGTTCTCTTCAACATTCTAAGTTATGGAAGTGATCTTGTATACAGTTTCTTGGTTCTCCACTTAATAGACATAATATATATGTTTATATCCGTTTTAGTATCTTTTCCTCTAAATAAACTAAAAATTCAAGAATATTTGCCTATTCATCAGTGACATCTAGCTGCATAAAATACGTGAAACTGATTTTGGAGCTATATTGCCTGTTTGCACTTGTTATGGTTCTTGATTTTAGATAAAAAATTCATGCTCTCTTCGTGCATTTTTTTTCTTTCTTGTAGGCAGCTTCTGAATTGAGGCGGACTTTTATGAAGGAGATTCGAAGAGTTGGGACTGAAGGAGCTAAAGTGATACGACTGCTTGGAGAGAAAGTTGAAAAGATGGAGAAACTAAGCCCCGGAGATCCTCTCAATGATGTTCATGAAGCTGCTGAGGATCTCCAATTGTTGATTGACCAAAAATCTTATCTTTTGGTTAATGCAGAGAATTGGGAAAGTTCAAAAAGACCTAAGAAGTTTGAAGATCCTGAACGCCTACAAGAACTGAAGGACAATGAACCTAAACCAATGGTAATTAACTCCCTTAGTGAAGCAACTCTCCATCTAAGGTCTGCTCACACATTGAAACACATGGATACTCTTAATCCAAATGTAAGTGTCAACTTTTCTACTTCACAATGGGGTTCCTCAGCAGATGTATTCGCGCAGCAGACAATGTGGCCTTCACGGCTTTCACTTGTTGGAGATGTGATTTTAAACGAACGTGAAGTACGGACTTTTGAAAGTGCTAGTACGTTATCACTGTCAACATTTACGTCCTTGTTGATTGAGTTTGTTGCAAGACTTCAGAATCTTCTACATGCATTTAAAGAGCTCAGTGAAAAGGCAAAATTTAAGGAACCCTGTATATGCAGCTGATACAAAAGAGACAGCTACTCTTTGAGACAGGTTATGTATCTGTTCCTGCTTTTATTATCGAGGGAACCTTTCTTTCTGCTATTGCCAATCACAAAAAGATGTTATCGATCGAAAACTTACATGTTAGGTTTTGGCTTGGAATGAAAACTATTCTTTTGAAGATGTTTTTGAGATGATTATGTATACTATAACTAAGAATTGTAGAAATGTCAAGAAAAGGTTTCTGTTCTGCAGCATGTTTTCAGAGCAGTGAATCCAATAGATAAAAATCTTCTTGACCCAAAAAATGTATTAGTGCATGAAGAAGAGTACATGTATATGTACATTATAATATTTGTACTTGTTTCTGATGAATCTGTAAAGCATTCAAGATCTTTAAAGGACATTAGCTGGATAATATGGTCTTGTCATGATATGCAGATTGCATCTCTAAAAGATGCTTTCAGAATGACCTGTATGAATTATTATAAGTAATTTATTGGAAGTCATTTGTTAGCATTCCAAGTGTTTCTTGCTTCCATACCGCCAGTGGTAGAGACAGTATTTTCACCAAGGAATTCAACATCTACTATATATTTCGGCAAAGGGTGTTCTAACGAACGTCCTAGCTTATTAACTTCACCAAAGAAAGTTCTGAGGCTCAATGTCATTACTTTTTCAGCTTGAAAAACAATGAGACCATCAAGCATCTGTTTAAACATGTAGAAACTAGAAAGTCTCTTGAGAAAAGAGGTCAATTTTCTATTCACCGCGCTGGAGCGTCTAATCGTTTCGAGCATTAGATGAGGTGTCAAAATGAAAATTAACAAACACGCATTTGAATTTATACTCGAGAATTAATGTAATTCCTTTTCTCGGGTACAAGTTCAAATGCATGTTTTTAATTTTCACTGACACATGAACAATTGTAAATCTAGAACTAACTGAAAGTATATAAAGTGCAATATGCAAAAAGTAGAATTGTTTTCAATATTGTAATCTTTTTGATGATATACTCAATAGGGAAAGCATATTCTTTGACTTTTATAAATTTAATAGTAGTATAATTTATAGTAATATTTTTCAGAAAGAAATTCTCATAGATATTGTTCATTAAGTAGTAGCCCAAGGACAAATATTAATTACAAATTACGAATTTTAAAGGGTTGATTTTTATTAGTAATAGTCAGTCAACAATGTGTGGTGTTGGTTCACGCAGGAAGCAGCCCCCACAAATTTTCAAGGCTGCGTTTGTTTGAATTTTTGAAAAAAAAATGTGTTTAGAATTTAATCAGATTTGAATTCATGCTAGAAAGTTACAAATTCGAATTCTTCATTATATTAATAAGAAGCAGAACATGATTTTTTTTTTAACTTTAGAATCGTAATTACAACACTCAGAATATTGAAATTACAAGTAATTAAAGGATATAGATTAGAATGTAAATGAAAAACTTAGACTCTAAGAAGGGAGATAAGAGGAATAAGATTCTTTTCTTGACTATAGGTATAATCCTTGAATCACATATCAGTTACCATTAACTCTTTTGATTGAATCGTTCTCGCGCTCACTATTCAACCTAAATCTCAAATTAATCTGATTCTACTGCTTGTTCCCAACTCAATGGCTCTTATCAGCCCAAAAACTATTTGTGTGCTTTTGGTATCTACATTGGGCTAGACTTGGTTCATAATAGGAAGTTGATAGAGGAGGATAAAATGCTTCTTAATAAAGATACGATTTCATCTCAAGCTCGTACAAAAGCAAAATAAAATTAATTATTTTTTCTATCTTTTTTATAATTAATTCTTTTTGAAAATGTAAGAAAATTTATAAAGTTTTCAAAAAAAATTCTCAAAGGATAAATTAGTAAAATTATTTTTCTCAATTATAATTTTTTTAAAGGGTGTGTAAAAAGGAAAATTGACAACTAATATAAGACGATTAAGAATAATGTCTTAAAAGAGGAGGTAAACTAAAAATGTGATGAGTAAAATGGTTCGGAGAGGACAATTTAATTCCAGTTAGTCCTTCAAGGTGAGTAGTTATGAGCTTTGTGCCTCCATTAATGAACAAAAATAAATATTCTGATTTCTTCCCCTGTTTTCTCTTCTCTTTTATTTAAAATGACAAATAAAAAAATATTTTTAAATAATAAACAAATAAATATGAACAGAAAAAATAATTGACCGGAAATATATAAATAAGAAATATATCTCAACTATGGAGAATCGATGTTTTTGAAGTTCAATTTTTATTCAAAAAGACTAAAAAAAATATGAGTAATATATATTTTATACGATTACATGTAAATTATTGATTAATTTATATATAATAACAAATATTGTAAGATTTCCGCAGAAAAAAATTCAAATATCTTAATATGATATCATATATTTCAATATTTTCTTAAAATCGAATATCATATCAACATCACAATGAATTTTTAATTTTGATATACACTCATTTGTGTTTATCAAAGTATACAAATCGTAACTGGGATTCTCTAAGCTATGTGACATAAGAGCTTCAATTTTTTATGACATATTAATGTTGTCATAATCATAGTCTATTAATCTACTTGCCACAATATTTTAAGGAAAAATTATTAAATTACACAGCTCTAAGTAAACTATTTTCCATATTTTTCTATATCTTTTAAAAATCTCTAAAATTCTTTATTTTAATAATGTATCCGTATTAATGTATCCGCGCTTTCACTAATGTATTCGGATTGGGAAATCCCTTATTTTAATAATGTATCTGTATTAATGTATTAATGTATCCGCGCTTTCACTAATGTATCCGGATTGTTGTATTAATGTATCCGCTCTTACACTAATGTATCCGGATTGAGAAATCCCTTATTTTAATAATGTATTTGTATTAATGTATTAATGTATCGGCGCTTTCAGTATCCAGATTGGATTAATTTTAAGGGATTATTGTAATTAGAAAAAAAGTAGTAATGGATAGTAATTTCATCTTTACACTAGGTGATTTATATAACTTATACATATTTTAATTACTTTTAAAGAAACTTTATCCCGTGTTATAGATTTTGGATCAAATTACTCATCCAATTTCAAACCTACCCTAATATATACACTATGGACTATAGTTGGTGAATATAAGTTTTCAAAGTTGTTGGAACTATTTTGCTGTCCCGAAAATAATTATTCTCACCATCCCAATATATATAATAATATATTTTGTATGATTTCATAAGTGTGATTGGGAAAAATCGATATGTATACAATTGTATATTCTCATATTATGTAGGTAAAATGATTATTTTCGATAGACTCTCGACTCGAATAAAACATATCAAAACATTAAACATAATTTAATGAAAAAAATTCTATTCAATTTAATTTAAAATTCTTCAATAATTTGATTCGATATAGGGTAAGAAAATATGAAAACTTTTCAATGTTGATATGTGTAATATAACCAAAAGGATCAAGCCATGCATAAAATATTGAGATTATTTAGTTATCAAAAATAAAAAAGAGTTATTCTATTCAAAATATAATTTTTTATAAAAAGTAAGATGCTTAAATTGAAACGAAAGAAATACCCTTTTCATTCCTTTTTACTAATCTAATAGTAACTTTTTACTCCTCTTTGAGAAATCCTTTAGGAGTATTAAGTTTTTCTTTTACTAAAAAAAGTTATCTATGGATATTAGTACTTCAAATAGTTTGAGAAATATTTATTTAATTAATATAATTATAATTATAAAATTGAAAATAATACCTTGCTTGATTTCTTAAAAATACATAATTAAATCGAATTTAAATATAATAGATTAAAAAGGAAAGAATATGATACAATTTGAGACAAAATGTTTGTTATTTACACAAAATTATTACCCTATATATGAATTAAATGCATTTTTTTTTGGGGAAAACAAACCAAAGAAATTAAATTCACTCCTTCAAGCTCTACGCCAGCAGACTCAGCGGTTCTCTGGCTTGCTGGCCCCATTTCTGATATCTCTTTTACCACCCCCACCCGCACTCCCCTCCTCCGCCCCCGTTTTCTAGATTCCCTTTTGCTGCCGCGTTTTCACGGTGACCAAAATTTATTTCTATTTAATTCCAGCAGATATCTGCGGAATCATCAATTCGATTAAAGGTAGATGTGAGATTACAGTTTTTTGTTTATCGGAGAATTGGATCGGGATTTTTTTGGTTACCGGAGATGGGGGATGGGGATTCTATTACTACGGCGGTGGGACAGAATTTGGCGGAGCGAGATTTTGTGGAGGAAGCTTCTAGAATCGTTGAACAAGCGAAGGAGTTGCAAGATGCAGCTTCTTCTTTGATCTCGAGAACTACTCGTGAAGAGGATTCGTTAAGGCAGAAAGCTAAGTCGCTTGATTCGTGCGTTCAGCGGCTTCGTTCAGCTGTAAGGAAGAGTAAATTGGATCCTAATCAAGCTGAAAAGGTAATTGATTTCTTTTAGTATTTTTTTTAAAATTTATGCACAACAACAGGTATGGGTATCTCTGTTGAATGTGCGCGAGGATGGAGAGGATTTTTGAAGTATTATTTTGTTAATTTTTTGGTGCATTTATGTTTACATGCATGTGCATTAAGGTGTTTGGTGCTAGTTTGAAGTAGATGTGATTTGTGTTTAACTTCTTCTTTTTTTCATGTTTATGTATTTTCAGTTGGAAGAGGAGTTGTTTAAAGCTAGTTATGTATTGAGTGAGGGAGATGCTGCAGCTTTCCTTCCGAGCAAATCACATGGTATGCTTCGTTTTTCCTTTTGTTGAACTTGAGATTTTATTGGTTTTGATGTGGTTAATTACAGGAGGGTTCTTGAGGATGTTTTTGGGGCCAATTAATGTTCGTGCTAATAGAAAGGATGTGCAATTGAAAGTGAAAGAGGAGTACAATAGTTTCAGGGTATGTGTTCCAGGCTTTGTTTAAAATATTGCATTAGAGGTGGATGATTAGTTTGTATTTGGATCATTGATAAATCTAATGGTAATTGAACAAATTGATTGCTCTTTTGAAGTTAATTAATTTGATTTGCATGTACTATCTGCTTGTTTTGATTTAGAAAAAAGGTGAAAAAGAGAATATGGTGAACTGTATCATGTTCAAGTTACATTGCTTCTACATGCGCCTGAACTTGAATATGTTTCAATGCAAGCCCAGCTTTTGAGAACTTTTTCCATATTGTATTCATCACTTTTTCATGTGTGTTGTGCATGTTACTGCATGATATTTGAGGAAGATTAAGATTTCCATATTGGTAGATAGTCTCTCCTTTGAACAGATTCTTGTATATGGAGTAGACTTTGAGGCCAGCGGCTTATGCCTTGACAAAGCCTGGTTAATATTAGTCCCAGATAATAGTTGGGAGAAGCTACTATTATCAATGTTTTTGCTCCTTTCAACTTGAAGTACGTATTATTCAAGTTCTTTCTAACTGACCATCTACACTTTGTTATGAGGGAAGAAAGCTAGTGCTGCTTCTATCAATCAAACTTGAAATGATTCCGCCTTTCCCAGATAAAATGCATAAATGACTTGGATACATGGAAAGCATCAGTTATCTGGAAACCTCTTTCTTGTAATTACTACATCCGATCTTCTCTTGACAGGACAGGACAGCATATCTATTCCTTCTTTTCCCATCAGTGCTACTAGTCTTGAGGTCTTGGATGTGGGATGGATGTTTACCAGCATTGCCAGTCCAACTTTACCAGGTAGTACATTTAAAAAGAAGTCTTTCTCATTTGACTTCATATCCATGGCAGTCTTGCTTTCCTATTTATTGTAGTGAAAATTTTATATTTGGCAAACAAGTATTCTGAGCTCCTCGATGTCTTCAGGCCTGGTTGCTTTACCTCTACACAGGTTTGGCTCTGCGAGAGAACATTTTGAGAGCGAATGGAAGTGATATTCGTCCATGGTAATTGAAACATTCCCTATTGCCAATGAAAATTTAACATCTGTCATTTGTTTTATGTTTGTCAAGTAAAACACTTATCTTTGTTGTTTATGTAACTGAAGTAGCAGTGCAGTGATTTTAAAGTTTGTTACCAATATCAGATATGTTGAACACAAAAGACAGCTAATTAATAGAAATTATGGTTGTATTGTTGCAGGTGGATAAAACATCACTACTGTGCTATGGCCATGGCACTTATAAGTCTTACCTGGGAAATAGAAAGAGAACCTAACTGTTCACAGAAGCAGGTTTTTATTCGTTTATAAACGACATGTATATTCATTTAGCTGCTGCTTATCAACAAAAAATGTACTTCTCTATAATGTTTAAGATTTATAATACTCATTTTAATGTACAATCTATTGCAGAGGGGTGTGCAACTGTTCCTGAAATGGGCCATCATGCAAGGCGTTGCAATGCTCCTTCAGAATAGATATCAGAGACAAAGACTGTACACTCGTATTGCATTAGGAAAGGTACACAAACAGAGGAATCATTAGTTTGACTAAGAAAACCTTCGTGTGTCGTAATTTGTCCTTTTAAAAATCCTTCTTAACACTTCACTAATTTTGTGCAGATGAACTATTCCTTTTATAAGTCAAATAAATTTTAATAAGAAGCTCCAAGATGGTTTTTGGTATCTAGTGCATATAGGCTGATATATTTCTCTCCACAGGGCGTGGACACCACAGTTATCCAAAAAATAAAAATATTTCTCTGCCCTGTGTGTTGGGTAAATAACAAAAAACCTTGAGGATTGACTTCAAGGTCACTCTTTTGCCTCCCTCATGTTGAGGGAATGAGTTTTGCCTTGTGGCTGAATAAAGAAGAAGACATTTGTACTCCCTATCATCCATTAACCTATCCTAATTGTGGTATTGTCTACTGAACTCTGATTTCAGGCCAGGAGAATGGATGTTGTGTGGGGAGAGACTGCTGGAGTAGATGGTCAATTATTGTTGCTCTTCCCTGTACTATTTATCTTGCAGGTATACTGAGTTCAATTTGGACTTTCTCTAACTGAACTACTTTTTCTCTAGAAATTTCGCTCCTGTTGTTTCAGGAGACTGGGCCTTTAGGTTCAAGTTGATTGATTTTAAGTAGTCCAAGAGCTGGAAATGCTCGTGTAACTTTGCATGACTTTGATGTACCTAGTGAATGCATGTTGAATATCATAAATGCCCCCTCTTAGCGACTCTCTGGTCAAAGGTACCTAACGTCTGTCAAGGATCCCTTTTTTCTGTGAACCTTGACATGAGTTCCCCTGTGCTTTGTGTGAAGTTTCTGAATATTGGTGTAACAACATAATTTAATCTAAGCTAAAAGTAACTAATTACAATTAGATGGGTGACAATCTGTAGCCTTTTATGACTTGATATCACCTTTTGTGGATGATACTTCTTTTCTAGACATCACACATTCAACAATAGGTCAGTAACCTTATCAGGAAAGAAAAAGTCAGTTTAATTGGTTATCCCTGTGTACACAGAGCATTCCATGAAATTTTATCGGTTAGTGTTCCATCTTTTGAGCTGGTTCCAAATGACTATGTCGTTTGTTCTTGATGTCAGGGATTTGAAGCATATGTTGGAGTTTTGTTGCTTAAGACAGCATTCATTGGTGTTGTTTCTGAGTGGCAGGTAAGATGAAACTCCCTCTCTTCCACCAGATATTATCTAGTTTAGTTGCTCCAGCGGTTAAGGGAAGACAGATTTAGTAACATATTGCGAGTCCGTTAGAGGATTGTTAATATAAAAGTCTTAGACTGTGAAAGGTGAAGTTCTTTTAGCTTCTTTTTCTAACAAATCATCATGGTGTGCTTGCTTTAAAATAAAACAGTTGAGAACACAAATCAAACAATATAAGTAACAAAATTAGACCTTCCTTTCTGTAATATTCAAATATATATCTTGTGTAAGCTGCCATACCAAAGATATCCTGTTACTGTGACAGCCCCTTCCTATCATTAACTAATCAGTTTCTAAAATAATGCAATTGTGGCAGGTTGTTACCTGTGGGATCCTTCTGATTATCATGGCAGCTGGGAATTTTGCCAACACAGTGAAGACTCTTGTGACGAAGTCTCGGGTTAAAGCCAAAATGAAGAGAGGCAAAAGTAAACAAGATCTGAAATCTGAATCTCCCTCCAAAAGTTCGTGATCGGGTGTGGCTGGTCCAGTCTAGTATCCTGGCTATGATGAATGAATATGCAAAGTTATTCTTCATATACCCTTTTTCTCGTTCACATGAGGAAGCACCATAATGCTTCTCTGACACTGACTTTGAGCTTCGGAGGATAGTTGCAGGAAATAGTCGCACATGCAGACCCCCAGGGAATGATTTTGTTTGGTTCTTTATGTTTTGAGTGTTTTCTTGTCTCGTGTTAAAAAATTTATGATGGGAAGGGATATGTCTACGTTAAAAAAACTTTTGACCATTAGTGATTTCCCTTGTTTCTAAATTTTGGTACTACTTAAATACTAACGATAATTGTAAGCCGCAAATGAGCAAAGCCTCGTATGGTTTTTACTTGAAGACTTGCTCTGACGTGTGCCTCCTTATTTTGGTATGTATCAGTTCTATTCATACTAATAATGCATGTTAGTGAGTCTCTATCCAGAATGCTTCAGTTCAGTGATTTACTTCCTCTAATTTGATGACAATTACAAAATACAACACTTATCTAGAAACATTTTCAGTGAGGTTACATATAGTCGACTTTAACTTGTTTATATTGTCGACTTGAACTTGTTTGTCACTGATGCATAGTTGTTGACAGAACGCTTGATCAGGTCTAGGTGCTGCGATTTTTCTGGATACTAAATCGTGTAATGTCAAAGCAGGTAATTAAAGTAAACGTAGAATCCACAAAGACTTGATATAACTATTTTTCTGTCCAACGTTTGTTATTTTCTTCCTTATTCCTTTGGTCTTTCAATATTTAAAGGATGATGGATTTTATCCCGAGTAATGAAATGAATTCGATGATTATGTATTGCTATTTGCAGCACTTTCACTTGTGTTATTTAAAATGTGAGCCACAAATTTCAAAATGAGTGCAACTTTGCCATTTTGCTTACTCTACTCACATTCTTCGCCTTTTCTTCATCGCCACACCATAAACCCGACGGTGTCCTTCCCAGATCTAGAACGTTATTCCTCTATAAAAATTCAAAAAATCACATCCTTTTTAGCTTTCCAAATCCTTTGTACCCCCATATTAATTCAAAGTCACTACTGCAGTTCTGTTTCGAGTTTTGTTGGCTCAACTGGGATTTTTCGCGCAATTCTGCCTCGAGGCTCCCGTAGTGGTTTCAAATTCTAATCATATCCAGACAACTGTTTTTGAACTCTTTTATGCCAGTTGTGCTATTTGTTGAAGCATATGGCTTAGTTTCGGATACACCCTTGTATTTTAAAATCAAACAGTTATTTGTGACACATTGATGTATGAGTTTCAACATTATCCTCTTATCCATTTCCTCTTCATTCATTTACCATGAAAAATGGATCAAATTATCTCTCAACCACAACTTTTTCTTTCAACCCGGTGACAAAAACAAGAGTGTAGAGAAAACAGGAAACTTTACAAATTTTACGTCCACCCATCTCTTTCCTATATCTGTCCAATTACAAAAAGCTGTGAAAGGAAATGACATGTATGGAAAGGAAGATTCCAAGAAGAACCAAAAATAGATGAAGGAAAGAGCTTTACAAGCAACCTTAGTTAATATGGGTAAATACCCTACTTGCGCTTCCGGTTTGTGATGCCCCACACGTGTCACATCCTCTAAAAGCTATGAATTATTTTTAGAGAGTCCGTACAACTTAGCTCTAGTGTTCACAACAAACTAATGAATGCAAGACATGTATCTTTCAATATACACTTATTACTTCACCATTGTTTAGTGATTGATCAGAGTACTATGTCTATTAGTTTACAAGAGAAGACTATATTATGAACTGGTTCTCAGCTTATTCAAAGAAATTCTATTCTGTGCTTTCATTTCATTTTTCTTTCAGAAGCTCATCATCAGAGTTTCTATTATTTTCAGTCGGTAACAACTAAGGGGCCGTTTGGTTTAGAAGCAAGTTATGCATGAGTTACTAATGTAAGGATTGTAACGCAGATATTTATTCTTATCGAGTGTTTATACTAAGTAACTTAAAATAACAAGGGGAGAGGCTAAATCTAAAACAAAAATGCCAAAAAAAGCAAATGATAAAGAACTAGACGATATCCCTGGAAGTTACATGTTTGTGGTTCATCATTCTGCTCTTCATAAGGATGCCCATGCTGCTCCAGTCTCCGGCATCTCCGGAAGGAACAGGTTCACTGTTGAACTAGGCTCGAAAAGGCCAAGCTTTTCCAGCAGTCTATTGAATAATACACCTGCTGCATAAGATACACCGGAAACCGTGAAGCCTAAAATAATGTAAGTTGATATGGTTTTCAAGTAAGGTTTGGGTGCTCTCTGAACATAGGCCTTTCCAGTAGCCAGCATTAAGATGCATACAAGTGAAGCTGCAGCAACTGCCACAATCTTGAGGTCCTTGTCATCGCTCTTACGGAATGAGAAGCCGTAGGTTATGGGAGGCAATAGTCCAAATATGATATATGATAATACAACAAGTACAGCATGCAGTGTGAAGTTTTCTCTCCGGCCAAGTTGTTCTCGATACCTATCTACAGGTTTTTCCATTATCTGATTGCTGGCTTGCTCGAAACGATCTCTTTTCAACTCCCAAAGCTGCAAGTTTATGAACTCAGCAAGAGATACAGCAAAATTGAACTGAAAGCATGAGGAAGAAAAGATGCCCCCGCAAATTGATTGATTTGAGTAAAGTCAGATAAGAAGGAAAACTTGGCTTCAAATTGTGATAAAGCTTTCCCATCTATATTAGCATATTTTAGTCCCTCAAATGAAAAGGTTGGCTAAAGCTTCAGGTTATCATGGTTCTTCTGTGCCATTGCTAGGACCTAATTATTATTTTCTTATAACCATGGTGTTCGGGCATATGCTTGCGCACACCTAGACTAATTTCATGGGATATCTGTCACCTCCTATTAGCAATAAGTACCAACTAACTATGTCCACCAAGGTTAAAACAAATGGGAATAAATCACCTAGTGTTTGTCTCTGGGAATAAATCACCTAGTGTTTTGAGGTGCTGAACCTGAGACCTCATGGTGCTCAACCCACTTCATTGACCACTAGGCCACGCCCTTGGGTGCAGCTACGACCTAATTTTTGTTGGAGAGTGCTCGTCTCCCCTAGGAAAATAACTCGTGCATAAGAATTCCAACAACAACAACATATTCAATGTAATCTCACAAGTTGGGTCTGGGGAAGTAGAGCATATGCAGACCTTATCCCCTTATCATGAGAGGTAGAGAGGCTGTTTTTGATAGACCCTCGGCTCCAGGAAAAGCATATTAAAGCAGATGGAGAAAAAAAATAATCGGAAGTGAACAAATCATGGCAAAATGCTAAAGCCAACTTACATTGTGGAAAATGATGAAAAGTCCACCAATCAGATTAGCCATTGCCAGAACTAAAATGTTCACTGCAGTAAGACATGAAGATACCATCAAAACCAGAAGAAAGTTTAAAAGACAAAGTAGGGAGCCAGAGCCTTTTATAAAAGAGGTTTTTTTTTCTCAAATAATTTTTAGATATTCAAGAAGATGGAAACATCCATAGCAAAATGAAATTGTAATTGACCAAGAAAATCACTTAAAAAGTTTTTTAATTAACCTAAAGTCAAATTGTACTATTAGTTCATATAAACAAGATTTATTTCTTGGCTAAGTTAGTCAGAAGCACTATTCCCATACCAGTGAGGGTAAATGAATAAATACTTGTGAAAGTTCAGACAAAGCATCAGTTGAGTAACTGAACTATGTTATGGATGATTGAAACAAGATAATACTTCTAAGATCTGAGCACATCTCTTACATGTAGTCGTGTCACCACCAGTTGCAGACGCTACAACGCTTAAGCTTGTGATTGACTCAGCTAAACCCCCAAATATAATGCTTTTAATGATCTCAATTTTGTAACCATCTGCACCATCAGTTGCTTGTCCTTCAACAGAACGGATTTGAGTATCTAGATTTGCTGAAGTTGTTTCTGTAGTTTCATGCGCTGCTTCCATATTTATAATAGTATCGTTGCCTGCCACACAATTGAGTCAAGAAATCTAAGCTACATAAAACTCCATTTTACAAAGTAGCAGTGCTGAGAATATGCACTATCATCTTTATTCAACCTCTCTATAGCATAATCGCATAAATTATTCAACATAAAACACAATAATCCTACTAGCCTAGTTATTATTTAAGCAAGGTACTAACAGCAGAGGTTCAGCACTAGCCACCTATGTTGCTTGGACTCCGCAAAAATGTTGCTGCACCGTGTTGGATTCTCAAAAGATGCACTACTTTTGGAGAATCCTACACGCACCAATCAACATTTCTAAAGAGTCTAAGGAACATAGCTAGTCACTAAGTATATATTTTTTAAAACCGGTCAGCTTTATACATCAACTAGTGTAATGATTCAATGGTTGATGGTGCTTCAACTATTTGAGCATACTTTTTCATCGACTCACAACTTTAGGAGAGAGCTTATTAGGAAGCTTATAAATGCCGAGAGGGTAATGAAAAAGCCTTTTTCCGAGAATATCTGGTCCCTAATTGCAACCAGATTTATGTATAGTCACCATAAAGTATTACAATGAAATATGTCCAGTTCTTACCTGCAATGTTATTTGCAGCTGCTTCCACAGAAATGTTGGTGATGTTATCCGGTTTATCTTGAATTGATAAAGCATCTTTTACCGATGAAATCAAGTCATTCTCATCAACGTTTAAAGGCTGCTTTGAGTGGATCTCTATATTGGTCTTTGTGATGGTATGCTGAGAAACTTCATAGTGATGGGCGCCGTCTGTCAATGGAAGGGCGACATAATATTTCGCAACAAAGCAATCAAATCAAACATTAGTACGGCAGCATGAAGACAAAAAACTTTTCTCAAGCTAACACAACTATACCGCAGATGACAAGTTGATGAGAGTGCAACAAAAAAACTTGATTCCAAACCAATATTTTGCAGATAAATGGAACTGCTCTTTAGCGCAAATAATTACACGAATACAAAAGATGAAGTACCTAAATTCCTACGGAAGTAAATTGGAAATTAAAGCTTCAGGTGACAGGGAAACACTTGTTCAAAAGATAACCTCTTTCAGGCAAACCATTCAGAATTTTGATGAAGATGATTTTATTTCATAAATGGAAAAAATACCCCTTGTTTCTCGGTTCGCATCTTACAACAATTTTTAGCTCAGTATTGACAAATATGCAAGTAATTATGAGCTTGTATTAACCAGAGAACTAAGAGGAGGTTTAGTGACATACCTGAACTACTAAGTTGAAATTTATTGTCATTGTTTGCCACCAGAGATTCAGAGGAAAGCATGGCTTCGATATGTTGCACATGCTCTTGAGGGATTTCTGTCAAAAAATTGGGTTTCCCATTTCCATCTAAGCCACTGAGTGCAAAATCTGTGGTTGGTGAAGACAGAAGGGACTAATTATCAGCATATTCACATGAAGCCAGGTAGGAGCTGAATCCAATTATGATTATTGGAGCATTATTATAATAGAAGGGTCATTATGATTACATCCATGTTAGTCAACAAAGAAAAGAGGATCTTTTCCTTTTTAAAATATAAAATAAAGTAAAAGCACTTTTTCCTTGTGGGGTTGTAGGGGGCAGGTAAAAATTGAAAATTACCCCTAGAGGAAATGCACCTTTTTAAAAAAGAAAAAAGGGAATGCATTTTGAGTGAAAATAACATTTCTTTTCAAGAAAATGTAATGAATTTTTTTGTTAAAGAATAGCACCCAGAGAGTGCAATGAATAGTACAACTATTTGCCATATGCATCTCAGCACAACAGTTACATGTGAAGATAACATTTATATTAAAGGACAATTAACTGACCACTGCAATAGTTGAGGGAAGTTGAGGCAAATCCATTTTTTTTCATAAGGTTGACGTAGAATGCTCAAAAAGGGCAACGAATTACATGTTCTGAATTGAAATTAGCAATGAGCAGACATTGTGTTTTCAGTAAAATCTTCTTAAGAGAGTAAATTTCATACTAGAAACACTACCTGGATCTTTCTTTAGTATTGCCACATCAGATTTTAAGTCAGTCTCTGATTTCTCAATAGTTAGAGACTCCTCCTTTGTTGAAGTTATCAGAAGCATTAGTTCATTCAGTTGAGATGATGGCACACTGTCCTGCAAAAGATTTCCATTACTAAATTGAATTTTGCAACCGGGTCTTAACAGCTCATCCTTCCTATCATTAGATGCTGGCAGACTTTCCTGCACAAGACTGCCGTTACTAACTTGAATTCTGCCAGTGTTTCTTAACAGCTCATCATTCTTATTATTTCCTTGAACTTCCGTAAAAGAAGCTGAGACGCCTGGCTGACTATGGGTCTCCAAATCAAAGATGTCAAGGACAGAACCTCCTGCACGAGAGAAAACAAAATCATAAAGAAAAAAGTGCAGGAAAATGCACCAAGGAGCAGAAAGATCCGAGGGCAAATGAGTAATTAGACATGATGCAAAATCGGATCACTGAACTTATTTACTCATCCATGTTAGAAACGCAAGCAAAGGCTATTTCTTTAACTATCTATGACAAGCAAGAGATTTAAATCCTTACACTCCCTCATTTTAAGTACTCACAGTCAGTCATAATGAGCTGTGTGGTAAAGAAACACGAGAAGCATTTCTTATTAGTAACTTCTTTGCGATTATCAGATACTTCATTCCAATTTGATGATGATGTTCACATAAATGTCAGGGGCTTATGTTAAACCTGAATTGTGTGCTTAGTTTATAGATTGTTCATTTTTTTGGAAAATAATATAGCGCTGACAACGAGATGTAGGCATGAGAATTTGGCATGCCCGTCAAAAGAAAGCCCTAGGAGAATGGGTAGTGTATTATCTTCAAGCTATAGAAGTATAGCTGCATAAAACATGCACAATAATAGCCCAAATGAACGCATAGAGGGGTATGGCTCAAATGTTTTCAATTTAAGTCACTACTTCACAGTAACTAGACATTAAAACAAAGGTGATCTTTACTATACCTTGTTGACTCTTTGTTGCATTCTCTGATTTACCCACTGTATTAATCACCATTTTCCCTTTCATATTTGCATCTTGGTTCTTTGATCCTAAGATTTTCCCTCCAGCTTCCTGAGTGATCTCACAGCTGGAATATGCAGGTGGGGCATATTCTTTAATCAGTAAGGGCTTGGCACTCTGATCTTTGAAGTTATCTGATGGCATAAGTACTCCAGAATCATTTTTCACTGCATTTGCCCCAATACCACTTCCTGCATGAGAAAGGCCATCAGTTTTAACAGTGTGCGATAATCTTTAAATCTTCTCTCCATTATAAGTAAGGGTGTAAAGCAATGCAATGACCAGAACTGACTAAGTTCATCATATTGTTTTACACAGAGAATGTCATTTCGGAACCTCTTTCTAGCTTAGAGTTTTAGCTTCTATTGGATATACAATATGTCATACCGAACTAAAATCCAGCCTCATAACTTTTTCATTGTCAACTCTCACATATTTATTTCAACAAAATGGCAGAAGTAGAGTTACCAGCTATAAAAAGTACCTCACTTATTACGATGGTTTTTTTCTTAATTAGGTATGGATTACTCTCTCCGTTTCAATATGTTTGTCTTAGTTACTATTTGGACAGTCTAAGGATATTTTCTTTAACCACAATTTTTTGAAATACTTTCTAAATAATTTGAATTGTTAACTATTGAGATTTATAGTACTTTTTATGTAGTTTCTAAATATGTAAATTTTGTTTCAAAAAAATGGAAGGTTCTGTGTCCGAATTCACACCTAACAGTAGTTAGTTTGACCCCCGTACTCCGAACTAAGACAAACAAATTGAATCAGGGGGAGTGTTAAAAAAAAAGGAAACAAGTACTTAGAAGGTACTGTAGGTACAAAGAGTAAACAAAAATAAGATAGATTCTCTTTTGCTATATCTCTAGCCCATTTGAAGAATCCATCATTGACTCTATGTCATTTACATCATCCCCTTCCCCCCAATACTTTAAATTGTAAAAACATCTGAACTAAGCAATTGAAATGTTTCCAATATCAAGGTATTTCTTTACAATCAATCAACTACAACTCTAAAACGTAAGAGACTTGTACGAAGTGCATCTCAGTGCATTTTGCAGTTCATACTTCACACAATATCCTATTTTTTATGAATGACTAAACACATTTTGTGGTCTTTCTTCTTCTTTTTTTTTGAAAGAAATTTGTAGATAGATGCTACTTTGTGTAGAGTTGGAATTTATAATGCTCATTAGGTAAACACAATTGGAAAAAAGAAAAATAGAAGTGGAAAACTCAGTACCTTGCCCAACTGGTGCTTTTCCCTTATCTAATCCAAAGATAGGGGAGAACCATTTTTTGTTCTTTGTAGGTGTCTGTTCACCTTTGACATTTGCTTTAGCACCTTTGTCTCCAAAAAATCGGAACAGTTTGAATCCATTCCCTGAAAGTTTGAAAAAAGGGTCATTTCTTCGCTAATCTCAGTCACCAATAACAAAAATTGCATGCAGTCTTGACTAATTATTGAACTTGTTTGAGTGTATTTGCTGAGTACCAACCACAGTCTGTCCCTAACAGAATGCAACAGATTGAGACTACAATACAGCTCCTTTTTTAATGAATTCTTGCAAACTATAGACTACTGGGAAGACTGTTTTACATTCATAATCACACGGATTAAGGAGAAGAACCACTTCTTTCTATACAATCTACATCTAAAGAAACAATTTCGGTTCCACTTAAAAAGAAAAAAATTAACACCAACATCATATGTCATTCAAAGATCTCGCGATGATATAGTATATGCTATTATAAGACATGATCACAAGTGTCTGGAAGACTTCAAGTAAAAGAAGATTATAATTCATTTTAACATTGTATCACCTAATCCCAAACCAAATATTGAAGGCCAATTTCTTTTCTTTAGTTTTTGTCCATTTTTCACTCTTCTTCCCCCCAAAGAAAGAAGTTTTGACCGGCTTTCATGAGTCCTGAAGGAAAGAAGATGAAGCCATTCCATTATATAGCTATAAGCAAAAGTAATAAGTTATCGACCTATTTTAGCTTCTGTTGGGTCTGCTAGATTACCAAACAATGGATTACTCTAAAATAACAATATACACAGATATTTGAGCAAAGTATATTCATGCCAATGCACATGAAACAGTTCACCATAAACTGCATTGCGATGACAAGCGGTAACCAGATTTTATGTTGACTTTCAAGATAATGCAAAAGTTTGTACCTGCTGGAATAAAAAAGCTGAAGCATGATAAGCATCTGAATAGCTCTGTGTCTTTATCAGGCTGGTAGTCATCCGCTGCCAATGGTGGAGTACCATCAAGAGAACTGTTGGCTCCATCACGTACTTCATCATCAGCTGCCTGTGCAGGACTAGCATCCACTTTGGAATCAACTACAACTTCAGGTTTGACACGTTTGACATCATCACCAGAAACCCGAATTTTACGTTTTCTTTTACGAAGAATAACCCTCTTAGTAATGCATGACTTGCAATTAGGGCAATAAAGATCATGTGTATTCTGCTTCTGAAGTACATTCTCAACATCAAAATCTTTTACATCAGTGTCACTGTCATCTATCAGGTCAGCATCTGCACTTTCTATTTCATCAATGGCCGTGGACTTATGAACAATGCTGTGATCTTCTGAAAGATTTTTGGGAAACTGAATGCTGGAACTCGATAAGTTGTAACTCTTCAAATATCCATTGAGGTGAATGTCTAGAGTAGCATTCTCCTGAACTCCTTCATCTCCTGGAAATTTTTCGATCTTCTCCTTTATGGAAGGTGTAGAAATGAAGTTACTATCTGCATGCATATGAAATAATTTAACTCTTCACTTCAAATGACTTTTCCAACTCTCAAAATCTAGACAGAAGCACAAACGTGAATCTGAAACTCAACTTGAAAAACAAGTTCAAACAATAAATCAGGACAAAAACTTTAAAATTTCTGCCATTCACAAGAGAAAACTAGGTACAACACCGAAGTTTTAAGTGAAGTTCACCAAATTTGCTAAGCTGAAAACCAATATCACAATCAATCAATTAACTGGATAAGATTATAGTCATATAGGATAAATCATAATAAAGGAAAAAACAGAACACATGGAGACCGAGGACCTTAGAATTGAAACTATAACACTGCTGCCCCATGTAAAGAGATAATGTAGTGGAATAGATAGAGAAATTCATAGACCTAAATAGGTTAGGAGAATTGATAAGGAGGATAGAGATGATGATCAATTCCCATTCATTCTTTAATGGAAAAGGGAACAGGCAGAGCTGCAGCTATCAGGAATGGGCGATAGACTATGACTAAAAACGCCGACTATCTACGAATGACCAGGATCGGAATGCCAATCGACAAGATGAGCCTACGAAAGATTTCAAGTTCAGACTATGATGACTGACATCCTCACTTACGCAACAAAATTGAGTTGATGGAGTAGTCAGTACCCTTGAGTTAATTTCTTCGGTATCGCCTTCTCTCATCGTTAAAGGCGCCGCTAAAAATTACTAAAATAATGGCTATCACGATGCAAATGTACAGGCAAAATAGCCTGAAACCATAAGGAGCAAAGAGAAAAAGGACACACTTATAATATTTGCTTGCAGCCTATTATGTAGCATTTGCAGATGTTAGAACCATTCTTCACATTGAAAGTAGATTCTGAGATCGTGCTACTCCTTAAATTTCCATAGAAACTGTTCTGTTAATTGACAACATCACTTTTCTACCAGTCATGGTTGTTTTCTTAAAATCAAAGTATCAACTGACCTTTACTTCCCCTCTGATCTAACATTGGGTAATTAATCAGCTTATCCAAGTAGCCCCTAGGAATCTTTGTCCAACCAATATCTAGGCTTTTGCCTTGCAAAGTCCAACTGCAGGTTCGACACCTCCATATTCCTTCAATCAAACAGAAAATATGATTGAAAAACTTGCCTTTGTGCCTAATGCATGAGAAAACTAGGTTGATTCATCTAACTGGTTCAAAAACAAGGCATAGATGTTATTTTAAAACACTTTGTAGTGGACTACTGGTGGATCTCTATATCTACTACTAGAATATACATAGTCAGTCACTTGAAAATAGCATCCAGTTCTTGCCAGCAGATGAACATAAGCAGTAGCAGTACTTCTAATGCCGTGTTAATATCTTATTTGGAAAAAACTGAATCTAAATACTATGTCATTGAAGAATCCCATAGTTAAAGAGAGTTCAATGCTTACTCACACTTCACTCAAGCACCCAGACTGCAAGTGTCTACAGAGCTGCCATTTAAGTGTAAACTTCGTTCAGCTATAGTCTGAATGTTCGAAAGCCTTACTCATTAGCAGTGACTATGGACATGGATCTTCAAACACGAGTCCTTGTGGAGGGTTAGCTTCTTGGGAGGCATTAACCTATACTCTTCTTCTCTCAACGGAACTCCCCCAAATGACTAGTTATCAAACTTTCCCCAACATGGCTTAGCTAATTCTACTCACAGTCACACCTAATCTATTATTCTTTTATAAAAAATATTAGTTGAGTTGAACATCTTGATCACAAAGGGATTATCCATTTTAAAGAATAGTGAATCTTCAAATTTCCCAGAAAAGTTTGTCCTTTCTAAGGGATCTAGATGGGAGTTAACCTCGGAAAGATTCCTCACCACAAATGTTGAAGATTAGACAACATATGGCAAAAAATTAAAGATAAAAAGGAACAACTGTCCCACAGAAGATTTTCTGGAATTAAGCCTGAGACTAAGCAATAAAGTTTTTCAACTTCATAAATTCAAAGGAAACAAGTCCCTCACCTCAAGTAAGAAGCAAGAAGGGAATCAAGAAACGAAATATGCACAGCCTCAAATTTCAAAGCAGACTTATCCTTGAGAAATTTCACCCCATTAGCATAAACTTCAGCACAAACAAACCTTCATGATGTATATAAACATAAAGGGTCCCTTTGCAGTAAAGAAGAAATAGTTTCAGACAGGTAGGGTAAGACATGGAAGGAGTGGGGTTCAAAAGAGTTTTTTTATCACTCCCCTGAATACTGTATACTTTACCCTACAAACCCAATGAAGAAGACATGTAAATACACAGATCTTAAGAAAGAAGAATCAAAAGAGAATTTCATAAGGATTTTAAGTACAAAAAAATGGTCAAAAACAGTCGATGTAATATAATATATACCTTCATCTTTGTCATAATAGACAGAATGGCCTGATCTGAAGGGTCCTTCTTCACCTTCTGTTCCCTCTTCAACCCCATTAGTAGAAGTCACAAGATGCTGTTTTGACTCTTTTTTAGGTTCAGTTCCCTTTTCAACCCCATTATTTGGAACTACAATCTGAATTGACACTTCTTCAGCTCCCTCTTCAACTTCAACCCCATTAGTAGAAGTCACAAGATGCTGTTTTGACTCTTCTTTAGCTTCAGTTCCCTCTTCAACCCCATTAGTATAACTCAAAAGATGCTGTTTTGACTCTTCATTAGCTTCAGTTCCTTCTTCAACCCCATTAGTAGAAGTCACAAGATGCTGAACTGACACTTCTTTTGGTTCAGTTCCCTCTTCAACCCCACTATTTGAAGCTACAAGCTTCTGAACTGAGACTTCCTTTGGTTCAGTTCCCTCTCCAACCCCATTATTTGAAGCTAAAATCTGCTGAAATGACTCCTCTTTTGGTTTTGTTTCCCCTTCAACTTCAACCCCATTATTTGAAGCCACAATCTTCTGAACTGACTCTTCTTTTCGTTCAGTTCTCTCTTCAACCCCATTATTTGGAAGTACAATATCAAATTTTTCTGCTCCCTCCTCAACCCCATTGTTGAAATCTGAAATATGCTCCTCTGACCTTCCTAGTTCATCATCAAGATCAGATTTTTCTTCAACCCCATTATCTGAAACTACAATATGTTGAACAGACTCATCTTTTGGTTCAGTTCCCTCTTCAACTTCAACCCCATTAATAGAATCTGAAAGCTTCTCCTCCTCTGACCTTTCTTGTTCCTCACCAAGATCAGATGTTTCTGTTCCATTAGTAATCTTTGGGGTAGAATTAGCATGCCCATTTGTCTCAATTTTCCCATTTGTCACTTCTTTAATAGCTTTAAAGCTTCTTACTTGAAGACCCCCTCCTCCTTCTTCTTCAACCTCCATCTCATTATGCTCCCATTTCAAATCTACTATCTCCATTCTTCACAACCCCACCTTAACCTTCACTTCCTCCCCTTCTATTTTTATGGTCTTACTATAAATAGAAAGAAAAAAAGAAGAAGATATTATTGAGGCACTGAATGCAAGTAGCAGATCACAAGATATATTATAGTATTTATCTTCTTGAAATCATGAGGCAGTTGAGTAATATGATGTTACACAGAAAGAGTGGACTGTAGACTTATCTCCAAGAGTGGAGTCTTTTTCTACCCTTCAACTGCAAAATAAGCAGTGATAATAATAATGTGAAATGCGAAATATAAAGAGACATGTACTACATTAAGAACCGTTTTGATGAGATTTTAATTTGGTCAAACTAACTTTTAAATCAATTTTTGACTTGTTAAAGTATTTGACAATTAAAGAATAATTTAAAATAAGTCAAAAGTCACTTAAAATAAGTTAAAAGTAGGGTGCCCCTACTCATTTTTTTTAACTTATAAATTATTCTACTTTGACCAAGTATATTACTTTTTTACTCTTAATTATTTTATAATGTTAACAACTTTAAGGGTAATTCAGACATTTTGATAAAAAAAGTGACTTTCAACACTTTTTTGCCAAACACATCAAAAACACATAATCAATTATTTTTAAAATAACTTTAAAATAACTTTTTAAAAGTTATTTATTTTAAAAGTTAAAACTGAAATTTGTTGAAAGATCATATTTATAGGGACCTCACCTTCTCAATGCATCTTCGTCTCAATTTACGTGGCACATTTTTTTCCTTTTTTAGTTATAAAAAGAGCTATAAATAAGAGTCTATTTGGATTGACTTAAAAAAATATATTTTTAAGTTAAAAAATAAAAAGTAGAGGAGGTCTACTTTTGAATTTTTAACTTATTTGGAGTCATTTTTAACCTAGTCAAACACTGTCTAATTTATTTTTAGTCATTTTTTTACTTATTTTAAGTTATTGTATATTTGTCTAACATTTTCAAAGAAATAAAAAACTGACTTAAAAGTAGGTTTGACCAACTTTTAAGCCAATTCAAACACGCTCTAATTCTAACCTATTGAAAATGGCTTGAAAATACGCTCATTTCACTATTTGAACTAAAAATATCCTCCATTTTTATTTTTTGGTTCAAAAATACTCCTCCTTTCACCTTTTAATCTAAAAATACTCTTAACTCAAATTTAATAATTTAATTCTTTTATTTATTTTTTAAAATATTTTTTATTATTCAAATTCTTAATATTAGAGAATCCCAAAATATTTAAGTCTAAGTAAAATAAAATAAAAATCTATTTAGTAAAAATTAAAAACAAATTTTTTAAATTATAGGTGATAAAATTTATTTTTAAAATTATTTTTATTTAAATTTTTATATCAAATTAAATAAAATCACATAAATTAAAACTGAACGAGTAGTTAACACTTCTCAGCTCTCAACATCACAATAAAATCTCGTGATGCACGTGTTTATATTTCTACTTTTCTCTAAGCCTTAAAGCCTGAGAAAAGTACGGCGTTAAATTGACGTGGTTTTGTTTTAATTTATTTGATCTATTTTAATATGTTATGAAGTTTTATAATATAAATAAATGATTTTAAATAAAAATATATATTAAATATATTAAAATATCCATTAATTTTGAAATTTTAAATCTATCACATAAAAAAATTAAAATTGCTAAAATATATATTATTATTTTTTATTTTAAATGGAAAAAAAATTAGATCAAATAAATTAACATTGAGAGTATGTAAATCTTTCTGGCATTTTTTTCACAATTGTGGTGTATTCTCTTCTTTTTAGGCACTTATTTTCCTTCTTTTTTTCTTCTCAAATAATTATGCCATAGCCAGAAAAGTGAGAAATACTGAACCACAAATTTAATTTGTCGTTTTTTACTTTTCGGGATAAGAGGACGGAGGGAAAAAAAGGAACCTTTTGGGTGGAAAATAGTGACTTTATTTTAAAAGTTTTTAATATAAGTAATTTGCATAGTGACTTTGTAAAAAAAAAATTAAAGTAAGTAGTTTGCTAATAAAATATACTAGTATTTAACACGTATTGGAGCAAGAAAAACATAACACATGGCAAGAGTTAGATCCCATAAATCTATAAACATTTCAAAAAAAATTTCCATTCGGTGTTAGGAATTCAGTTGAATCTTCTACTAAATTTGAGCAATTTTAAGATTATACTTTAATAAGCAAAAGGACTACTAACTAATTAGAACCTTTCATCCTATAATTTTCGTAATTGTAGCTATCTTTGTTAGACTCTTTTCTAGTCTAGAAAGCTTTAAAACAATTCAAAACAATCATTTATTACAATTTTTTTAGTGAAGTAAATAAGTTACAATTTAATTTGTGCAAATAGCATCAATCGATATTTTATATAAGTGTGATTGATGGTCAAAAAAAAAATTGGTCTTCTTGCTTCAAGATCATCGAAATTTAGTTAAGGAATCCAATTCTATTAGAAATTTTAATTTTCTTATTTGTTTTGGCATTCGCGTAGTTTTTCCTAATTTCAAAACTCTTTTTTTTTTCAAATATGGTGAGGTTTTCATATTGAGTTTCTTGATTTGATTCACGTGTTTATCTCATAAACTCAATTTCTCAAAGAATTTTTCTTTCACCAGGAATATATTTCCTTGTATCTGAACAACGTAACAATCGTTTGCGAAGGACTTGTTTCTTCACTTCATGAGTAGAACTTACACAGTTCGGTTCATCCAATTAACATGCAGACTTGGTTCTTCTGTAGATATTTGTCATATATTAGTATCAAAATTTTAATTTCAACTTAGCTCAATATAAAGTTATCCTACAATAAAAAAATATTTATGTATATTTTGTAAAATTCTCAATATATTATAGAGTTTATAAGGAAAAATTATTGAATTCATGTGAATTTATAATTATCACGATAAATCTATCCATGCACATTATTGAACATTGAAAAACTCATCAATATAGATTAATGGATTTGATTGTTTTTTTTCCATATATCATTTGAAAATATAATATAATCTAAAAAATTAAACTCATAAAAGTAGATCTTTCCATACCAATTCTTTCAACAAAAATGTAGGGGTTAACATCTTCAACTGCAATATATCAATAAGATTAATGCAGTGATATTTACAATGGATATGGGTCCTTATCTGCTTGTAGCTCAATAAGATTAATGCAGTGATATTTTCAATGGATATGGGTCCTTATCTACTTGTAGCTCTCTATATATTATTATTAGGTTAAACTACTTTATTAGACATACATCACGATCATATATATTAATTTTACCTCTACTTTTAAATAATTACATATATTACCACTTTTAATATTTTATACCATATATTATTGAAGATACAATCAATATTTATATCCCTTAAAACTAGGATTGATTAATTATCTTTACATTTAAATATCAAAATTAGTGTTTTAATTAAAAACAAATATCTTTCTTTCAAAGAGTATGAGTTAGGGTAAAACTCTTAATCTTACTCTTCCTCTTCCCTTGATCAGTCGAAATTTACTGAGAAGAAACACTCCATTAAAATGGATGTTCAACAGTTTGTCAACACACATATCAAATTCTTAGCCTTTGATTTTCTCTTTCTCAAACCAATCCCCCACGAATCCACCATTTTTTATCGCAAGGGGAGACACTTCTCGCGCGCAGAGACAATGGGTATCGTTGTAAGCAGAGATTTCAAGCCTAATAGATTTATCAAATTCGACATTGACGATGGTACCGGTTGCATACCTTGTATACTATGGATCAACCAAGAAACTTCACGTCACTTTTCCCTTCGGATCTAGGCACAGTGAGCAACACCGATGAATCAAAAGGTGAAGCAAATACTGCCGCGATAAGATGCCCTGACCAGCCACGAACGTAGTCGAAAAATTTCAATAAGCGGAGTTTCACGCGTGTATTTGACACATTATTGATGTATCTGATACATTATTGAGATACAATTATATGTATCTAGTTTTTATCACTGTATCTTATTAAGTGTGTATGTATCTAATTAATATATTGGAGATTTTTGTATTATTGGAAATTTACGCATGTATTTGACCTAATTTGTTCTATCATGTATCTGAGTCTGGTAATATGTATATGGTCTTCTGTCATGTATCTGAGTCTTGTAATATGTATATGGTCTTTGTAATATGTATCTTAATATCGTCATATATATTTGTTATGTTATTACAATATATCTAACTATTTTCGTATATATCTGAGATACATGTTTTTGGATATAACGTATGAATTTGATTCTTGATATATCAAATTATACATATAAAAGATACATGAAATAATATTAGCTCATATAAATAGATACATGAAATTAATATTAGATCATATAAATAGATACATGAAATTAATACTAGATACTTCTATGATACATATGAATGAACTTGTATGATACTCATATATATCGATAATAGATACATCAAATTAAGATACATTAAATTTCCAGAATTAATTATCCATGTATTTTGAAAATCATCAACTACTCATCTAATTAAGGAAATTAGTTACAACCAATTAATTTAAATAAATAAAACATGTATCTCGATTTTAAAATTCGGCAGATACATGTATCTCGCGGATTCAGACTCATGTATCCTAAGCACGAAATATGATAGAAGAAGTAATATTTAAAACTATCGAAAATCTTAGTAATTAGAACCTAAACTAGTGGGATTTATGTAATTTGCCCTTATTATTATTATTATTATGAGATGAAAATGTGAACTCCAAAGTTTCACCATCAAATGCACTCAGATTTCATTATCAATGCTTATACACACTTGTCTGATCATTTTTATTCGTTCATTATACTAAAAATAAATAAATATTATATTTATTAAAAAATAATATAATAAAATCATCATTTTGTTTACCGTTTTTTAAAAGCTAAGATATATCAAGTTAATATCGAACAAATAAAAATGAACGAAGAGATCGAGTATGTTTTGTTAGTCTAGTTGACAATTTCCAACATTTCGTTGTTAATGTTTGATCAACTAAATACCAGCTAATTTAAGTCACCAAAAACATCTTTATTGGTACGACTCATAAAAAATAATAATCACATAATTGTTAAATATTTATCTCTCTTTAGGTACACTGTTTTTACTCTTTTTCGTCTGATTAGCCATCATTAATCATTATTGATGGTTGAATTTGGTTGTGTGTCTGGGTAATATATCTTAATCTAATTGTTAGTCTATAGTGTTTTAAATCATAAAATAATAAACACCTTTTTAAAAAAAAAAATATCCTAGGATTTAAGTACAATGTGATCATATATGTGGATTTGTTGGAGTGGTCCTTCAAAGTTATTTACCATCTTTATAAGAGAACAAAAGTGGGACATTAAGAATTTATAATATTTTGGAAAATAAGGTCATATTCACATTGATGTATTATTTTAATTTATTCTATTTCATTGGCATATTTGCTACTCTCTGTGTGAAAGCGTTCTCTTATTGTCCCATTCATCCCCATGTGCTAGAATTTTTGTAGGTTTGTTCGTTTTATATTATTTGACTTGATATAGTGTGTACATTTTACGAAAATTTTAATTAAAGTTATAGTTTATCAAATTAATTTTATTTAATAATGTTTAAATTTTTAAATTTAATCATTATCATTATATCTATTTAATACTAAGAATAATATAAAAAATTAAAAGGTTTTTGATTTATTAAAATAGATAAGTAAAATGAAAATTTTATTTTTTGATATAAGAGTCAAAAAAATAAAAGGTTTATTTTTATTTGTTCAGTATTAACTTGGCATATTCTTTAAGAAGCAATACATAGAATGTCAATTTTACTATCAGTCTTTGAATATAATAAATTCAATGTTTTGAGAAATAACTATGGTTAATGATAAGAATAAATTAGGAACAAAATGATAAATCATTTCTTAATTTCTTAAACTAAACAAATAAAAATAAATATATATTTTTAATATATTGGACAGATAAAATTGACACTAAGTAAAGATTAAGTTTCAAAATTACTAGGAGCAGTTAGTTGGATGTTGAAATAGCAATAAATTATATTCTTGCACGTCGCATCTGCCAAACCCTATGCTTTTAATGCACATTATATAGCTTATCCAGCTGCGCGGAGACTTCCTGAATAAAATTCATAAATTAATATTTTTCAATCCCTATCATTGAAAAAATGATTAATGATTAATTATCATAGCGTCTAGAGTCTCAGTTGATGTTTACTTTTCTAAAATGAAAATGATATTTAAAAATTGAAGTTATTTTTTAATTTTGCTAGTGAATTTGAGTGAAAGTAACTATATGGAATTTTTCAAATTCAAGATAATTATAAAAATTCTATGTATAAATAGTGTTTTGAAATGAAATTTCAGAAAAGGGTGAAAACTATTCATGGATAAACGAACACTTAAATTTTATGATAATATCTTAAAATTAGTTTTTAATTAATTTTAGAAACCGAAAAGTGATTAGCCCGTGTTATTACTACGGACGACTTCTTCTATCTGTATTAATCATGGCCCCATGGGACTGTTATAGGTTGCTACTTGTTTTAATTTTATTGTTGTTGAATTAATTGTATACCTACCTGAAATTAAAGTTGTACTTTTAGATATTGCAATTTTGCCTCGAATTATTCATGGTTATCAATATTGATTGTGGCCGATGATTTGTAATTTCTTTACTCTTAATCAGATATTTTGAATTTGAATTTTTTAAAATGAAAAAACATCTTACTTAAAACAATTCCTTTCAATTCGTAATTGTTACCAAAATTAAGTATTTTGTGACTGCAAGTTTCAACTAGAGCATATATAAATATAATACAGGGTAAGAGAGCACAAGTCTACTACTCATTTCTGCCAATAATATGAAACTTAACTACTTCTGATGAATTATTAGGACCCAATTTTGCATGCAATGTCTCTCAAAAGATTGAGGGTACTTACTTGTTAGGTCAAATTTTGGGAAGGCAAAATTACATATTGTTTTTTTTGGAATGTCGTTCAAATGCAAATTACTGCTTTAATATTGATAAAAGTGTTTCAAATTGATTAATCAAACACGAATTACTACTCTTCAAAAATACTTTCTCAAAAAATACTTTTCCCCCTCCTTGCAGTTAAAGTAACGATTTTGGGCATGAATCGTGATCAATTCCCATAGTGTGATAGATGGTGTGTACTTTGTAAAATCAACCAAACAATAGTTCTTATTTCTTTCATTTATATTTCCAATTTTTTTAAATGTATATTTTGAATTCTTATGCCTAAGGTGCGAGAGTTGATTACCCAAGTAATGGTGAGAACTACACCTAAAACTTATGAACATTCACAATAATAATAATTTAATTTACACCATTTTCAAAATAAACAAATTTATAAAGCTTGATCAAACACGCTATTAATTTGCACCACCTACAAGTTTAATACCACTTGCGTTGCGTACATATTATGTCCCCTTTGTTAGGCTACGTCGTCCTCAATGCTCAGCAATTTAACTTATCTGACACGTCTTTTTTGGTACAACTAATTAAACAAAATCTCATAATATTAATAGTTTACATATTAATTATTATGTGTATCTCTTTTAAGTACATAATTTTACTCCTCCTATATCCCAAACCAGCTTTTATAAGTTAGATTTAGTTATTATATGTATCTACTATCTAGCTAGGATGAAAATTCACTACCGAAAAATAAGAAATCAACGATGGACAAAATTTTGTAGCTAAATAATAAAAATCTCATATTAATCCTATTTAGCTGCGGATTTGTGATCGTGTATACATATATGTGTGGATTTGCTGGAGTGGTCCTTCAAAGTTACATCTTTATATCTTTAAAAATGGGACATGAAGAATATATTTTGGGAATGAAGGTCATCTTCACATGGACGTATTGTTTTAATTTCTTTAATTTCATTGGCAATATTGCTATGTGAAAGCGTTTCTCTTCTTGTCTCATCTTATAATAAAGTCTCATCCCTCATTTGGCTTGAAATTACATTACGCCTTTTTCCCCACAAAGAGACGTCTGATCCTGATAAACACGATATCTATGACCACTCGATATATAGAGAGAAGAGGAATGCAACTATTCGATCGGAATCATAATTTTAAAAATATTTTCAACAAGTAATTGGATTTGTTCGATGTTACATGGAATGACAAACTTTACTAGGTTATTAGTCATTAAGGGTACAGTTTAATTTATTTACGTTTTATAAAAACAGTTTCAATTTTTTTGCCACTAATAATGGGACCCACTGACGAGTTTGTATACCGAGGAGCAATAAATCTCTCTTGAATTTGTATACCGAGGTGCAATAAATCTTTCATTGTTCTATGTATATGCAATAAATCTAATTTTCATCTCTCCTCTTCACATTCCGCTTTTCTCTCCTATAATCACCCCTACGCTCTTAATTTGAAATCCGAAATTCCCCATCTCCTCCTAATTGATTTCCCAAATCTGCAGGTAACCGCCTAAATCTTTTCTAAACCTCTTTGTTTTTTCGTTTTTTTCATTTTTATATGTATTATGCTTCTTATTTTTTGGTTAATTTTTTCTCTAAAGTCTATCATCAGTCATTAGATTATCAACCTTTTCAAAAGCAAAATGAAAGATGGAACTTCATCTAAGAGTATTACGAGAGGTACGCCATTGCATGTCAAAGTTGTTGATAATCGACCATCATTTTCAATCGGTTTTACTCAAGATTTTGGAGTCAATTCAGGGTCTATGGCAAATTATAAACAAGTTCTATAGGAAGAATATATTGAAGAATTGAGATCCAAGAAAAAAATGACTCAATTGCACTTCAGGAAGTCATGAACAATGTCAAGGCAAGCGACATTAAAATTGCTGAAGGAGAAAGTAAGAGGAAAGCCAAAGACTATACAAATTGATTAGTTATATACAAAATTACATGAAGTATATATATTCTGCTTAAAACATAGTTGTATATAGATATTTGTATATTTTGTTAGTTATGTACAAGATTGCTCGAAGTATATATATATTTTCTGCTTAAATCATATTTGTTTATAGATATTTTTATATTTTGTTAGTTATATACAAGATTGCTTGAAGTCTATGTATATTTTCTGCTTAAATCACAATTGTATATTCGTATTTGTATATTTTATTAGTTATGTACAAATTGCTTGAAGTATATGTATATAGTGATTTGTATATTAAGTTAGTATAAACAAATTGCTTGAAGTATATGTATATAGCGATTTTTATATTAAGTTAGTATATGCAAAATTGCTTGAGGTATTTGTATTTTAGAATAGAATTGTTAATATACAATTCCTCTAATCTTGTATAAATAAAAATAATTTTTTCCAAACCATGGGAATAAACAAAACAAAAAATAATTCGTTTTTCAAAATTTCAATTATATACTATACAATCGTTTGTACACTTTCTTGCCGTTCAAAACATGAAATTTCCTTGAAAGAAACGCTTACATGGCATTGAATATACAAGAATATTGACTAATCGTATGCTTCAGTCGTTTGAGGAAGAAACCAGTTGTTATGGTGTTTCTATTGCTATAGAACTCTTTTTTGGAAAACTATTTGATTTTGAACGATTAGCTTGAATCATGGGATTATGTAAATTTTCTGTTATCATATTTAGTGTTCATGTATCCATTTATTTTAAAAATAAAATATTGTATAAATTATAAACAAAAAAAAAACGTTATATACAAAATTAATGTTTTCTTCAACTTTATACTCAATCTTCAATGCTTTCTTATTCACGTCAACTATTTAATTTACACGGTTCCCTTGAATCATGGGATTGTGTATTGTCAGTTACTGCATTTAACTCTCATTAATCTATTCATTGATAATATAAAAGTTGTACTGCACAAATTTATACAACCCTTTTCATATACAGTTATTTATTATTATTTCTAGCATTTATACAGAATATAAACAAATTTATACAAATACATACATATATTTATATATATATATATATATATATATATACAAACGTTCCCCACATACATATAAAATTCATATATACAATTTACATACAAATTTATACAATTAAAACTCGTAAAACTTGTACACAACTTTTATCAAATATACAATATACAAACTTATCAAATCCACAACAGTTATACAAACGGAAAATTTGTTAAATTCGATGTTAGCCTTTTTAAGCATTACATACACTTGTGTATAATCATTAATGTATCGCTTTCTTCAACTTTATGCTCAATCTTCATTGCTTTCTTACTCACGTCAACTCCAATCTGTGTCGCAATAGTTGTATAAAACTCAAGAAATGATGCTTGTTCTTTAAATACGATCCCCTCTATAGTACAATATAAGTAACAATTTGTATCGTCCCACTTTCCAGAATGCATAACAAAAATAGCCAAAGAAGCCATCTTCTGTTCAGATTATACTAATATACAAAACAAAATCAGTTAACATGATTATACAAATAACATAATATACAAATTTGCAGATTTGTGTACAACCATTCTATAAACGATTAATTATAATTATTTCCAGCATTTATACACAATATAAATAAAATTATACAAATAATACTGAATCGTGCAATATACAAACCGTTTTTGACTAATATAAATGCTACACAAAATGTATATACACACACGTTCCTCATTCACAAACGTTCCCCCTGTATATATACAATTCATACTACAGTTCACATACAAATTTATATACAAACGTTCCCAATATGCAATATACAATTCACATACTGATTTTTACACAATTAAAACTCGAAAAAAATGTATACAATTTTCATCAACTGCACAATATACAAGCTTTTTGTTGATTAATATAAAGGCTACACTTAAAACAAAATGTAGACAATTAAATAAGACCAATCTTTTTGTCGAATCATACACAATTGAAATATACAAATAGTGCATTTTAGGTTTATATACAAACGTTCCCCATATACATATAAAATTCATATACACAATTCACATACAAATATATACACTTAAAACTCAAAAAAATTGTACCCAAATATATACAAACTGTTTGACTAATATACAAATATACAAATTGTATCTTTGATTTCATCGAACTACAATTTACTTTATAATATACTATTTGTAACTTTTTGTAAATACATTAACACACTTTTTTTCAAACATTGATTGTTACCACTTAAAAAAGAAAAAGAGGAAAAACCATGAATTTTAAACTAACTAAAACCTTACATGCACTTCAATATACAATAGTTTTGCTTAATCATATGCTTTAGTAGTCTGTGGGAGCAAAAATCTGATTCTTCGTATGGAGTTTCTATGGAAATAGAACTCTTTTTTTTTGGAACAAGAAGTATTTAATTGACACGATTCCCTTGAATTATGGGATTGTGTATCATCAATTACCGCATTTAACGCTCATTAATTGATAAAATAGAATTTGTATATTTCAGTTCAAGAAACACGCTATATACAAAAAAAAAAAAATTACTAGCAAACTAAAATATACCCATAGAATGTAATTACATAAACTATACCCATATAATGTTATTTCATTAAATGCATTTGCCATATATGGAAGTTGCCCTAATTATTGCAATTTGCAAATAATACCTCATATACCAAACCCTATGCTTTTAATGCACATTATCCATCCAAGCTGCATGCAGACTTACTATAAATTTATAAATAGATATTTTTCAGTTTTTATCATTAAAAATAATTATTATTATAGAGTTTCAGATTTTACGACTAAAATACTATTGATAATATCTTGACATTTAAAACTAAACGATAAATAATTATTTTTCATTTTCAGAAATCGAACTATTATTAGAGAAGACTTCGTCTATCCGTATTAAACATGCATGGCCCCCATAGGACTGCTCTAACTTATAGGTTGCTACTTGTTTTAATTTATTGGTGTTGAAATAATTAATTGTACCTGCATGAAATTAAAGTTGCAGTTTTAAAATTGCAAATACCTTACACAATTTATTTGTTGACTTATACTCCCTCTGTCCAACAATAGTTATCCACTATTAACTTGGCACATCCCTTAAGAAATTATAAATAGAAGGGTGATTTTACTATATTATTCTTTAACTTTATTAAATTTAATGTTTTGAGAAATGTGTTAGATGATAAATTGTATTTAATAGCAAGGGTAAAATAGACACAAAAATAAATTATCTCTTGATTTTTGAAATTGAACAAGTATTGTTGGACAACTATTTTTAGTATAGTGGACAATTATTCTTGGATAGAGGGAGAGAGAGTAATAATCATACTAAAATTAAAGTCTTATTTTCTTCTGTTTTCTACTTCATTACCATTTAAGATCTAACCTACTCCAAAAATTAGAAGGAAAAAATAAAACAAAGAAAATAGATTATGATCATCTTTATAGTTTTTTTTTTCCTCTGAGTTGCACAAAATGTCTTCATTCATCGAGTTTTCACAAGTTTCTATATAACACAAGCTTTGTCTTAAAAGGCATAATTACAAGTTATGTCGCTTAATTCCTACAGAATTTATGTCGATAGAGACAAAAGTTCAATTCAGAACCTACAAGTTAGCCGTAAAAGGCATAACTTATTTCTACCGAATTTATGTCGATTGAGGCAAAACTTCAATTTCAAAACCTACAAGTTATATTATAAAATACATAACTTAATTTCTATAAAACTTATGCGTAACAAAGTAAAGTTCCCTAAACTTATGACTAACAAAATTAGGTTATAAAAATACTACACAACTTAAGTTGCATTATAACTTAATTCTTACAAAAGTTATGTCGTGCAAGGCAAAAGTTCTCTGAATTTGTGCCTAATGAAATTAGGCCATAGATAAGGTGCTTTGATCCACAATTTTTCATTAAAATGAGTTAAAGGAGCGAAAATTAAACACTAATATACCTAAAGGTAAAAATTAAAGACCACCACAAAATAGGAGGGCAATCTGTGCAAAAGCTTCAAAAGAGATACTTTTACTGGGCTCTAATAAAAAAGTTATTCAGTAATAATACCAATTCTATGAATATATGACATGAGTTCTATAGTTAATTAATACATATTTTTATTTAGTTTATCACTTAAATAAATAATAAATTAATATAATGTACTATATAAGTATACACTAAACTTCCACTATTTTTAGTTCATGAAAACAAAAATTTAGCATTATATGTGACTAAACTAATAATATAATAGTCTTCAATATACCATATAACTGATAAATTCCTCAAGTTGTGTTAATCGCAGCAGAAAAATGGACAGTTCTGGCCAAAATTTGATCGCAGACTAATCCGGTTAACTTGAAATTGACTCAAAATCGGAATCACCGGATGATCGTTATTGGAGAAAAGGCGGAAACTTGTGGCCCGCAATCAGTAAAGTACTCATATCATGAAGATATAACAAGAGGATAAAAGGATAGATACGTCAGATATAGACGTACATCTTACGGAATAAAGAGGAATATTAGTTGGCACATATAGTGATTTTCCCATATGAAGCATTTTATTGGACATAGTACTTTATGTGATCATTATTGGATAAAAGGCGGAAATTTGTGGCCTACAATAAGTAAAGGACTTGTGTCGTGAAGATATAACAAGAGTACAAAAGGACAGATACATCAGATATATCAGTAATATAGAAGAGTATTAGACATAGTACTTTATGGCTAGTGTGGGATTAAAAAAGCAATACATTGATATTCTTGTACTCCAAATTTTCTATATTTCACCAAGTATTAGCTCTCTGCATTTCCATATTAAATCGGTTCGGATTTGAGACCGGTCATACTATATCGTTTTCAGATCTAGCTCAAACGTCAAACAACTCTGCTATTACGTGTCCATGACCTCATAACAAATTCAATCGTATCATTTTTCCGGTAAAAAGATTAAACTGATTCCCCAAGTATCGTCAATCATCATTGACGGTGGATACACTAGAAAATAGTAAAAATACAGAAAAACTCACAGCTTTTATTCACGTGGATTTATAATTAACAAACAAATAACACCCAAAGTTAAGATTTTTTTTTCTTTTTTGTTCACAACCATCAATGTTTATAAAAAAATGTGTCATTCAGGCAACTGTTTCAACTATGTTTGTGATTTTTCTCATCACCTTATGTACAGAATCTGTTAGCCCTTCAAACTACATGAACAATGGAATTCTCCATAGAAAAGGTTGTTCATTAACATTAGGGAGAAATATCAACTACTTTCATAGATCAACAATGTAAGTGGGATAGATCATAGATCAAGTTAAATTCCACCCTCACTGACTGAACGGGTTGCGCTCTTGGACAGCAGTAGATCTTTCAAATCTTTGTAAGTTTTGAGTTCCTCCAACGCATCTGAAGCCTTTCTACTAATGAAAAATCCAGATGCAGTGCTAAGTTCTCCCTCCAGTTCAGTTTTTATGCTATGCGAGGTATAACAGCTAGAATCTTGGCGCAAAGGAGGAGCAGTTCTCAACATGTGAACAAGGACACCTACAGCTGCATCTTGAGATTTTCTGGTTGTTGCAGATGCCTGAGAAGATATTTCTGAACCTTTTCTCCCATCAAGAATCTCACTGCATAACAATGACATAAAAGTTAAGTAGAAAATCTAATGGCGCGTAAGAAATTAAGACACAAGCAAAACTCAGTGTCTGCTGTCTGTTCGGCAGTTACTGAGAGGTTCATTTTTATTCAATATCAGAACCCAAGGGATATAAAACATCTATGTTGCTCGGATACAGGTGCGGGTACCGAAAAGGATGGGGATCTAGACCTTGAATTTGTCATCACCTAAATCTTAAGATTCAGGGATACGGATAGGAGTATGGGTACGGGGGATATGGATAAGAGTATGGGTACGGATGTTAGGATGCAACAAATAGCTGTATATTACGACATATATATGCACATTTTTCAACAATTATTGATGTTATTAGATTAAAGCTAGTATAATTGATTTTTGTATTCACTTCAAAATTGTGTTCATAAGTTATACCATAGAGTAGCAAACTGTTACATATATATGTGTGTGTGTGTACTAAGCCCAAAATTAAACCAAATGCCCAATCAACCTCTAGTTTTTGGTCATAGATTTAGTCAAAGCACCCAATTTAGGTTGACGAAATCCAGTAGCACCACACCCAAATCGTGTCGGATCGACATGAGTGCAACAAGGATTTTGAAGGATCTGAGCAACATAGTAAAGCAGATAACAACTATTTAAAAGCCAATCTCATTCAAAATGGATTTCAAGTCCTGCCAGTTCAGTGAAATTGTCATTTCCTCCATCTAGTGCTCCCTCCCTCGAGTGAAGAAACACAAACTATGAAAAATTCTATGCCTGCTTGTCTTTGGCAATTACTAAAATATCCATTTTTCTTTCCCTCCCTCCTTCACTCCACTCACTCACTAGCTCTAATGCAGAAAATTTTGTTGTCTCCTGCTTTCTGCATATTCAACTCCAATCATGATCCCCCGTAATCCTCCAAAACGGCCAACAAAAAACACAATAGAAACCAATTGTTCTAGTGGATATAGAAGCAGCAATTCCCACAAACCTAGGATCCATGAGATCTCAAAGCTCCAGATAGAATATATGATAGCGAACAAGTGACCTTCTAAAGGAAAAATATCAAGTTTTTCCTTTGCTCCGTTGAAAATGAGAGGGGCCAGACTGTGCACAACTTTTAAAGCATAAATGGTATCTCAAAGTAATCATGACAAATGTGATTCATATGTCACCTTCAATAGTGTGTAATAAACAATGGATATGAAGAATAGGTTCTTATAAATGGTGAGTATTGTGGCTTATGTTTGTTTGTGTACAGAAGGTCAATGGGGCATACAAGTAATTATTTGAGGGTGATCTCCCATTTCTGAATACGATTCTGTCCCAAATCACCATCTCAAGTAATCTAGTTTAAACAGAGTACTAGAAACTTCAAACCAATGAAACCAACCCAAACACCAATATAAAGCTAGTGTTCATGATTGGTCTTCCACACTCTTAAGTCCTACGAGTTTTGAAGGTTCTTAGTTTCCTGGTTGAGAGCCACTCTCAAATCTGACTCTCTTGGCCAAATGTAACACAGCACATATGAACAAGAAAAAGAAATAGAAAATAGTGAACAATTACAAGGATGATAAAGAACCAAGTAGAATAAGTAGAGTAAAGAAGAATTAAGGACTTGCAATAAATTCAGTTAAGCCGACTGGAAAGACTCGTGTAAATCTCAATATCATGTATATCAAAGTATCACATGCTGTAAAAGCCACTCATCAGAAAAAAAAGGCACGTTCAAGGCCATAGGGAGTTCCACCAATTACACTAAACAAAATAAATTTCAATCCTTCATCTGCTAACCTAGTTGCTGTTTTTCTAATAGTACAGGTTAAAGGACTGCTTCCAGTGACTCATTACCTGTTTCAAAATCATATCTTGCTCTATTGAACCAAGGCAAATCTTTCCATTGTTCCTAGTGGAGTACTCAATCTACTCACAGTTCTCATCCTATGTATAATTTTTTGAGTTATCACCAATTGCCACATTCATACTATAATTGTGCTACAAATATATCCATTGTCCACTACCTAAGTTTATCGTAGAAGCAATGGCTCATCCTCGTTGGTGTCAGGTTATGATTGAGGAAACTGATTGTTTTACATGATAATGGTACCCATGAAATAACTCTTTTTTAAATAAAAATCTAGGAGATAACTCCTTTATCTCAAGGTAAAACTATAATTGGATGTTGGTGGTGAATAGTGAAAACACTGAACAGTCAATGTGAGACAAGATCAGAAAGTTGGCTACCTAAAGCTCGACCTGTTGCCAAAGAATACACCAAACATATGATCTTCATTATGATGAAATTTCCTCTCCGGCTGCTAAAATTGCATAAGTTGGTTCTATTGGTCTCGTTATTTATTACTTTTTTGATTAGGTGTTCTGCTGGCACCTTTATTAGTTGGACATATTTGGGAGGACAACTATTCTGCCCCACCCATGAGTAAATATTTCATAGTAGCCTCATTAGACCGTACATCTTTACAACGGTTTTGAGAAAAAAAATTGATGGACCTAAATCTACTTAATTTAACTCACAAATGAAGAGCTTAACCTTGGATTTTCTAGCAACTTATTCATCAATCATTTCATACAGTAAAGAGGAAAAGACTGTTTGAATTCTCCCTAAAAGATCTTTTTGCAAATCAACTATTGAAGGCAAAAAGTAACTTCAAGATACTTTGCAACTGACATGTCTCCCTTGAGATAAGATAAAACAGCTCAGTGGACCCTCTAATATGTAAAAAATTTCCCAATTCAGTTACATCAAATGCTCAACTTTATGTCCTACCAGCAGCCAATTTCTAAACAATGTCTAAGATGTTAAACAACAGCTACAAAGCCAACACACTGGCTCATGGAAAGCCAATTACTAAAGGACAGATGAACTTTCCACAAGAGTGCAAGAGGAACTTCATGCAACACGAATGTTAAGAGTTTCATTCCCAAGAAGAATTCTCCAAAATACAGAAGAGTAGCAAAGTTACCTGGCTTGCGAATCAGAAGTGTCGACATCATCAACAATAAAAGGACAGGAAAAATCACAGACATCCAAGTCATCTTGAAAAGACAGTCTGCTGGAACTTCTAGAATATATACGTGGCGAACCACTTGAAGATAGCAAACCAGAGGACCGTCCTGAATCATTTCTAGTATCTCTGGAAATCTGAAAAGGAAGAATAAGAGAGATTATCAGTTATGCTCTAGATGCTACCAATGTGGAGAGGAGGCAGACACAATCAATCATCTCTTTTGCAATGTACTGACTGTACAACTATAGAGGATATTCATCAACCTAAGGGGTATAATGTGGAGTATGCCAAGGAACATAGTGGATGTTCTAGCATGGGGGAACAGAGAAGGCATTAACACAATCCGGAAAGAGATATGGAGGGTTGTCTCGGCTTGCATATGCTGGACAATTTGGGAAGAGAGAAATCAATGATGCTTAGAAGATAAAGTAGGTCATATTCAGAAGATAAAATGAAGTGTTTAGTCCTTTTTTATTTTGCTGTAAAGGAGAATGTTTAGAAGATCATGAAACATTTTTTGATGTTTTAGATTCCTTGTAAGACACAGGAAATGTTGTTTTGACAATCTCCTCTGTAATAATGGATGACTACACAGATTTTGTGTAGTCAATATATCAACACCCAAATATGTTACCTTCTCAAAAAAAAAAAAAGGAAAGGAAGAATACAAACAAAAGTTGGAAAGGTCGAAAAGTGGATTAACTAAGTACAACGTTTGGAATAAAAGTATGAACATCGAAGTTCACAAGCATGCCTAAAGTAAGGAATAACAGCACATATTTTCAGACTAAAAATTGCTCACCTTTTGTCCAGGACTGATAGTGCCAATATTCGACTCAAGTGTCCTCAGCGGATCCATTTTCCTGAATGACCTGATACCTGAAGGGGATTCTTGGGATGATGAATCATGCTTTATACTTCTGGGAGACATTGGAGGAAGAGAATGCCTGTTAGGATCAGACAAATTAGGAGATAGGTATCTGGAACTTGTACCCATCATTGGATGAGGGATACTGACGGGGCCAGATCCAGAACGCAAACGAGTCTGCCCAGGATTCACACCTGACAGATATGTTGGTGGCGATGGAGATGGAGATGGTGAAAATGGAGGTGAAAGCTGGTATTCATCAAAGCTCGTTGCTTTGTGGTGAATGGGAAGTCTGTTGTTAGGTGAAACCCTGTGTCCATGTACATCACTGGGTGAAGATGAAAGCTCATGTGGTGGCCGGTACAAAGGTGGAGATCCTACATATGGCTGTGTCCGAGGTAAAGAAGGTGACGTGAGGAATCCACTTGTCCAACTGTGGCGCTGGAAAGGTGATGAAGAAGATGAATGTGTCCCTCTTGACGGAAATGATGTAGGGTGTCCACCCTTATCAGATGAGGAGGATGGAAATGACCTCATCGGGTCAGCAAGAGGACTGCCTACATAATCTGTAATGATCTCAGGTGGAAAGGATGCAGCAGTCTCCAGGTTAAAGTCCGACAAATCTTCACGATATGTCACAGATATACAAAGACGACCCTGCTGGGCGTCAACTGGAGTAAAAGCATAATGCTTCATCAACTCCTCCTCTACCCTGGAGAATGGAGCACTAAATGAAGAGACTTTGTAAATGATATCAAAGTCGCAACTCTGACTTGATGAAAGTTTCCTGAAGGCCTTGAATGCAGGAAGGAGTCTCATCATTGAATAAAGAGCGCGGAGCAGTATAATTGTTTTCTTGTATGTTTTCTTATAAGACGAATCACCAATTTGAGGAACCATTGTCCTCATATACTCATATTGTACAACCCACCTCTCTATAATGGTTTCAGTATATGCCCCTGCAATACCTGAACTATGCTCTGACAATGAACTATGTTTCTCTTGAACAATTATTATGTCTATTATCATTGGTTCCATCAAATTCCTATGCCATAAGTTCAAATTATCAAGAACAGCAGGCTGATCTCCCAACACCAAATTGAACCACTTGTCACTCTTTTTCACTTCCCCACTTCGTCCACAAGGTCGTATAGAAGGAACTCTACAGTCCATAACAATATGCAAGGTTTTCAGCAGAAATTGAGCAAGTATCTGCTCAAACCTTCCATATTCACCTTGTGGGTTACTCTGAAAATCCATTTAATAAACCCAAAAACAAATATCAACCTTATCTTCTCTCAACCATATGCCACTTTAAATCATACATGACAAGAGCAATGATCTGCTACAGATATGTAACAAATATCAAACAATGTTTAGAACAACACACCCCAAAAAAATCTAAAAGTCACTCAACTTATACAAACAGTCAAGTACCCATATCTCAAATATAGTTATAAGTAATTCTACAGCTTCAATAAAGTGGTTGAGAACCCTAAGGTCTCAGGTTCAAAACACAGTGAAAACAAAAAAACAATAGATAATTCTTCCATCTGTCTAGTCTTGGTAGACAGAGTTACCTCTGCTTGTTGCTGGTGCGAGGTAGCAGGTTTCTTGTGGAATTAGTGGAAAAACTGGCCGGGACACCACAGTCATAAAAAAATATAAAAATTCTACAGCTTCATTTACATCCAACAAGATATACAGGAGCATACAGAAAAAATTCAAAATTCCCAAAAAAAAAAAAAATTTAAAAAAAACTACTTAGTGTGATCAACTAATTTTCTTCCTGGATTATAACTAATAACTTTTTAGATGCAGATCTTAACATCAGTGAAAAGGAAACATAATGTTATAAAATAGGACCAAGATTCAAACGAATGATACTTGGAAATAAATAAGCGATTGAACTGAATTGGATTGAAATTGAGTAATGAGAATTGAGAAGAGATTTGATTAAGCTAAAATATAAAGGATCAAACTTACTTGAGAGAAGAAAATACAGGGATTAGCAACGAAGAGAGAAAACCTCAGACTTTGAAGCAAGCGAAAGAGAAAGAGATTGCGTACAACACCGAGACTGGCCGGCTCTTGAGAGAGAAGAAGGAGAAATGATCAAAATGGTCCTTTTACTTATGTGGTCGGATTATTTTAGTCCTTGCCACGTACTCCTCTATTCCATATTAACTGAATTTGTAAGACAATAGACACATATTAAGAATAATATTCAACGAAATGATTTAAGATATATTTTTTATTATTATTCTTTGTGAAATTGAAATTATAAATATAGTTTTGTTAGTAATGTAGTTTATCTCCTAGAAAATATGAAAGGACAAATATTTAAAAAGTTTTAAACACCAATCTTGAACTTTGAACAATGGAAAATGTCTCAAAAATTCACTTAATATTTAATAGAGGGAGTACTGTGTAATCAAAATGATCATTTTAGTCTTTCATATATATCACGTAATGAAAATAATCCTTATATATTTAAAAGAAATTATTTTAATTCTAAATTTTAAAAATAATGGTGTAGATTAATTAAGAAATATTAAGTTCATCTAATTATTTCCATAAGGAAAATAAAAACTATCCTTTTTTTCTCACCACGATCGTGTGCGTTTGCAATAATAGAGTATATATTTCTCTTGTGTTTCTTATAATTAACTAGTGAAATGGCCCGCGCTTTGCACTGCTATATGAAATATTTATAAGATAATAGTATATAATATTTTTATTCAAATTAGTATTAGATATATAAACAATGTTGATATTTCTCTTCTACGACGTGATAGATTTTTTCATTTTTTTTTAAACATATAAAATATATCAATTTTTATTTACATTTTTTAGGTGCAAACTATTCATATGTATATAGTAGAATAAAATATTTACTGTGGTGAAGTTATTTGAACAAAAGCTCATAATTTGAAATAACAATATATTGTATTACGTTGAAAATATTTTTTATGTTTTCATTTCTTCTATCTTTTATAGAAGTACTGATTCTCTAAACAAATTTTGATTTCCTAAAAAATAAAATTGAAGTTCTTTATTGTGTCTTTATTATTACATTTGTTTATTATAATTTTTTTATATTAATTAAATATTTATAAATATTATGAAAATGAAACATACAAAAGTTATGAATAATATTTAAGAGTAGAAGTTACAAGTAAGATGAAAAGATATGAGTTATACATTTTGTTAGACACTAAATGTATTAATAATTAAGCATTGATTTTATTTGTAAAAACAAATAAATGAATATGAAAAACGAGAGTGAAAATACAAAACTGGACTAAAAAATAAAATAATTGGTGACTACGTAAAAATTGTAAATATATTTCATACACAAAAGAATAGTGACAAAAACAGATTGTTACATACCAAAGAAAATGACATCATAGAATTAACAATTTTTTTAATTTTTTTTTTTGCAACCATAATAAAAATGAAGTTCCTGATCATCATAATTTCTTTTTGTTGAAATGAGATAATTATATTAACTATGCTTCATAACCAAAAAAAATAGTAGAATAGTAAAGAACTATATGAGTAGCATTGTCAATACATGTAGCTAAGTTATTTATACAAATTAAAGTTTAAAAAAAATTATAACAAAAGTAGCTAAGCTACTAATACAGCTCAAAGTAAAAAAAAAATTCTACCAAAAAAAATCTCTAATAAAATTTCTTCTACCATCTTCCTTTGCAAGTAGATCCGTCACCATATTCTGCTCCATATGTCAAACTTTTTATCATATGAAACCAATTGAATAAAAAAACATAATTATGAATAAATAAAATACCATACCAATTAAAAAATAATTATACCAAAAGAAAGAAAGAAATCAAAACTATATGTAATATTTATGTAAATTATTTTTTCAATTGTACTAACAATAAATAATAATCATCTCTTGAAATCTAGCAAATATTGTAATCAAACTACATTATATCCCTGCAAACTGGTTATTAGAGCGAACAATCACATACTAACAACACATTATTCCTTAGTATAAAGAAATTTTTTATCATACTTGCTTGGAGAATGACAATACATTCATAAACAAAATATTAAGAAATCATGTCTTACCTTCATGTACTTCTTTTTTGTTATATGTTAGTTAATTCACAAACAAATGTGATGAAGAAGAGAAAATGTATTCTTGAATGTGAATCTTCATGAAATTAAATATAAATTTATATAGACAAAATAAAATAAATGAAAAGAAAGACTTAAGAATAAATATTTCTTACCTTCATGTCCTTTTTTTTTTACATGTTAGTTAATTCACAAATCAATATATGATGAAGAAGATAAATGATAATCTAGAGTGTGAATCTTCATGAAACTAAATATGAATTTATATAGGTAAAATAGAGGAATAACATAAGACATCATAAACTTTTATAATATTTATTTGTAACAAATTAAGTAATTTACTTTTATAATACAATAATTAATTTAAATAAGAAATAATGCCAAAAAAAAGGAGAAAAAAGATAAATACAAATGGAGAGCATAGAGAGGTGCCACATCACCTTGTCTATGTTTCTTATTTATTATATATATAGATTTTCGTTCTTGCAATAAGAGATACATATATAGGTTGGAATTTCAAAAGAAAAATTATACATTAATTATTGGTGCAAGGATTTTCATTAAAGGTATTAAAAATTGACCTTTCAACATATAAAAGTTAGTTATAGTCGAAAATTTTCACTTTCATTTTTTATGTTTTTATACAACTCATATGAGTTGATGGTTAACTTTAATAGATTTTTTTTAAATATTATTATTTTTAAGATTTAAGATTCAAATGATCACTTTTTTCATACATTAAGGTCTATTTCAATTATGTGTTGCCCATATACTATTAAGAACTAAAATGTCACGTTTTCATACATTAACAATCATTTAAGCTAAAATAGTCTAACCCTTATACATTAAGGATCATTTTAATTATTTTCTCAAGAGAAAACTATGCATGTACAGATTCCTGGGACTACTCTTCTCTTTTCATTTTTCACTCAGTTCTAATTGGAGTATTATTTTTTGCATAATCATAAACCGCAAAAAAGTATTTTTTGTTGAAGATTTAATTTGAAGTTTGGTTTTATCAAGTTATTCTGTAAAATATTTATTACACAATTAAATCACTTAAACTAAGTTGTAAGAAAGTATGAGTTCGGATCATTCATGCGCATTTGCAAGCTCATATTAAAATAAATATTAAATAATTTATCCATCAATACCTGAACAAATAGAAAAATTCACCTAATATTTTCAAAAATTTAATACCTTATAATTTTCAAACTAACTTTTTTGAGCACCGGTCCACACCACTAAATATTGGATAATCTGTTATAATAGGTCAAAATTACATTTGTTGATATACGAGTCAATAAGTCTGAACCGCGTTGACTGGATGCTCCAATTAAAGAAGCCTAGACTTAAGCATTAAAGGAATCGAAAGCCGACAAATGTCGTTTGGTAATTGATTATGAGTTGAATTATGCATAAATAACGTCATATGCGGTCACATTTCTTGTTATGTATAAAACTCCATACTAATTTATATATATATTTTATAATATTTGCATAATTAATTCTAATCAGTTATTCGACCACCTCATTAAATCCTTGATTTAACTTATAAGTTTCTTAAATTTACCTCATAGAGTATAAATTTCATTCTATACACATATCTATAAACTAGTTTCTGGACACGTGCGTTGCACGTGTGTCTCGTGCATTTTTTTTATAAATTCATTAGAACTTTTAATATTCTATGAAAACATGTGTATAATGAGCACTAAAATATAACGTAACAATCTCAATTAAATCTTAAAAAGTGTGGCATGAAACACCAAATAAGGAGTGTGTTTATCAAGTCAAACTAAAGCATGAATCAAATAGAAAAGTCACTTCATTTTCATAAAGTGATATATAATTTATTACATATTATATATTTAGAATGTGAAGAAAATTGAGATACAAACTCAAATGGTGCAATCTAAAATTTAAAAGGCATGGTGACAATTTCAGATTGAGTTTAATCAGACTAAGGTAGATATATCATATACTTTAGATCTTGATGACTTTATTAAGACACCATTATGTGATGAAGTTGGATAATTATACAATCTAAGAAATATTAGGACATCATTCTGTGATGAAGTTGGATAATGATACAACTCTAAGAGATACCTATTATAAGTGTATTTGTATGTATCTAAAATACAACTCTAGTGCTCCGATATAATTTATACTACAGAGCTGCGTTATGTATTGAATAGAAGAGAGCGGATGGGGTTCCAATTGTCAGCATTCTGTTACTACAACAAGACTTCCATTTTTTTGTCGTGTTGGATGATAATTGCTGAAATATTATTATCAATTTTGTACCTTAGGAATTTCTGTATCCCAATGATATGAATCCCTGTTCATTTGGTTGGTTTCTGATAGGAAAAAAATTTGCATTTGAGATCTTCTTCCGGTCCGTGTGTATATTGTTGTTTTGAAGTGCATATTTTGCTAGAACTGTTATCCATGCTTATTAGCCATAATTCCTCATCCACAATGTCTCACTGGAAATGAAAACACTTATAATAGGTATTTCTTAGAGGTGTATCATTATCCAACCTCACACCTAATAGTGCCCTAATAGGCTTTACTACTTTAACTACTACAGGATAATCTTGAGTGTGAGTTTCATGAAACAAAAAAGATGGATTTATATAGATTAAAATGAAGGAATATCAAAAGATATCTTAAAATTTTAAATTAAATATTTGAAGGTTATGAATATGAAAAGCATATAAGTTATGGATAATAGTAGCAACTGAATAGGTAATTAGATATAAGTTATAAAGAAGTATATTTAAAATAAATAAAGAAGGAAAATAATAAATAACTATAGATGAGAAAAAGATTAGTGCAAGTAATATTTAAGTGAAATATCACTAATGGTGGAATTTCAAAGGGCCAAAATAAATAAAGAGAACAACTTTAAGAATATATGCAATTGAATTTCCATTAAAATCTAGAAGAGTAAACAATCCTCCGTATTCAAGTAAAATATTAATGAAAGAAGTAACTAAGATGTACGTGAACTCCCCATTTACTCAGATGTAGTAATTGAAATTATCACTAATATTTAAACATGTAATTAATTAAGTATTTTATAATATTTTAATTTAGTGTAGTAATGATATATTAATGATATTATTGAAGTAACTCAATTTTATAGGGTTATTTTGGTATTTCAACTTTCAAATTTTTTTGTTCCCACTTTTAGTAATATATGATGATATGATGAGAAGAGGATTAAAAAAAATTATTTACTTTCGTATATTAGTTAAGTTTATCCCTAAATGTCTCATAATTTAAAGATGTGTATATAGAACGAAGTTTATACTTACCAGGTAAATGTTCATTCTTCTATATGTGTAGCACCAAAGTTATATTTGCACAAATTTCTTAAACGATAACTTTTGTTTTTCATTCAATATCTGTTTTGAAGTTTAACTAAATTCAAATTTGCGTCGAATGTCCCATATTGTGGGGGTAAAGCTAGGACTGGACATAAAATATCAAAAATTGAATTATCGAATCGAAATAAATTTTTTGGTAATTTGATATTCGGTGATTTGTTATTCGGTATGATATTCAGGAGTAAGATTTTAGAATTACGATATTCAGATTAGGGTTTGGAATGAAACATTAGTATCATTTGGTATTCGGTACCGAATTATTAACTTAATGAAAGTCATATATCAACAGGTTCATTACTCATTAGTACAAGTTTAAATAGAAAGTTAAAGATTGAACATAAATAACTCAAATACACATGATTTTTAGTTGTGTCAAATTGCTTTTCTTGATGTCTTCTTACTTGTTGATCTTCTATTATATTATGCCTCCACATAGAAAAATAGAAAAATTTGGAGCAACAATATTAATTTGGTAATACAATCGACGACAACTTCAATACGGCATTACCGAATACCGTACTGAATAGAAGTTTGATTTACCGATTATCGAATTACCGAACCGAAATTTAAAATTTTGATATTTGTATCTACTTTTAATTATCAAATTCGAAATTTGGATATCCCAAACCGCTACCGAACACCCACTCCTCGGTAAAATGCTCCTTAACAAAGACAAGCCCGTACCCAAGAGGACTCGAATGAACTTAAATAGCAACACACAAAAGGATATCATGGACAATTATGCATGTCAACACAAAAAGTTTACTTATCATCTCTTTATCCCAACTTATATAAATTAGGGAAAATAGTCATTCGGCCATATTATTTACCAAAAAATGACTGATGCAACATTTCTCTCCTCCTTATTCGTCCTCCCTCCTCCTTTCCCTCTCCTCCTTCTCCTCCTTCTTCATTGTTTTACTTTTTTAAAAAAAAATTGAGGTACCACAAACGTAAATCGTTTCGAGTGAATTATATATCAAAGGACTTAAAACACCGAGAGAATTTCATGTCTAAAATTTAGTATTATTTGAAATGATCATTTTAGTGTTTCATATATATCACATAACGAAAATAATCCTTATATATTTAAAAAAATATTTTAAAAATAACGGTGTAAATTAATTAAAAATATTAACTTTAACTAATTATTTACGTAAGGAAAATAAAAACTATTCTTCTTTTCCCACCACTATCGTGTGCATTTGCAATAATAGAGTATACATTTTTCTTGTGATATAATTTCTATTACATGTATAGGTTATAATTTCAAAGGAAAAATATACATTAATTATTGGTACAAGAATTTTCATTAAAGATATCGAAAATTGACCTTTCAACATATAAAAGGTAGTTATAGACGAAAATTTTCACTTTCATTTTTTATGTTTTTATACAATTCACATGAGTTGATGTTTAAATTTAATAGATTTTTTTAAATATTATTACTTTAAGATTTATGACTAAAATGATCACTTTTTTCATACATTAAAGTCTATTTTAATTATGTGTTATCCATATACTATTAAGAACTAAAATATCACTTTTTTATACATTAACAGCTACTTCAGCTATGTAATACATATAAAGGACTAAAATAGTCTGAACCTTAGGGGTCGTTTGGTTTGAAAATAAGTTATGATGAGATTAGTTATGATGTGATAAGTTATGTTGGGATTAGTAATGATGGATAAGTTATGCTGACATTATTTTTTATTGAGTGTTTGATTTGTTGTATTCAAAATAATATGCATTGCATAAGTTTTAAGAACAGATTGTTTGTTTACGAAATTATTCTTCACTTTATTTAGTTTTTTATATTTTCTTTGCAAGCTTTAATTATTCATTTTTAAAAAAATAAAACTTTCGTCTTATTTAACTTAAATATTTTTGTGTGTGCATTCCCACTATGGTACCATATGTATTTAAAAATAAAACTTTTTCTTATTTAGCTTAAAAATTGAATTTTCATCTTAAGTTTGTTAAAGTAAAAGATGGTTTATGAGAAATCAAAATATAAATAAATATAAGAATTAGTCAAATAAATTCATAAATAAAAATTATATTTATTTAGTGTAATTTTTTAATAGAAAAATATGAAGAATTATCATAAAAATAAGGAATAGTGAATATTATTATACATGATATTAAAAATAATATAGGGAAGGGGGGGGGGGGGGTTGGGAGGACATGTGCTAATATTTTTGTTTAGTGAAAAAACAAATTTATAATAAGATATGTACTATAATTTTATATTACATAATTTTTTTTAAGTAATAAGTTTTTTTTAAAAGAATTATTTAAGATTAAGGAGGTTGAAGACTTTCAAAAATAGTTATACATATATAAATGTGACAAGTGAGGTATAAAATTATTAATCCTGGAATAAGTTATCCCAAGCTTGGCAACCAAACAAGGGATCAGAGGCTGCTTAAAATTTATCCCACGATTAACTCTCCTTATCAATCACACCAAACGACCCCTTATATATTTAGGATCATTTTAATTATTTTCTTGAGAGAAGACAATACATATACAAATTCCTGGGTCTACTTTTCTCTTTTCATTTTTCACTCAGTTCTAGTTGAAATATTATTTGTTGCATAATCATAAAACCGTAAAAAAAAAAAAATTGTTGAAGATTTAATTTGAAGTTTGGTTTTATCAAGTTGTTCTGTAAAATATTTATTACACATTAAATCACTTAAAATCGGTTGGAAGAAAGTAGTGTATGGATCATTTATGCGCATTTGCAAGCTCATTAAAATAAATATTAAATAATTTTATCCATCAATACCTAAACAAATAGAAAAAATCACCTAATAATTTCAAAAAATTAATGCCTTATAATTTTCAAACTAACTTTTTTGAGCACTGGTCCACACCACTAAATATTGGATAGTCTGTTATAATAGGTCAAAATTATATTTGTCGATATACGAGCCAATAAAATCTTAACTGCGTTGACTAGATGCTCCAATTAAAAGAAGCCTAGACGTTAAGCATTAAAGGAATCGACAGCCGACAGATGTTTGGTGATTGATTATGAGTTAAATTATGCATAAATAACACCATATTCGGTCACGTTTTTTGTTATGTATAAAACTCAACATACTAATTTATATATTTTTAATATTTGCATAATTAATTCTAATCAATTATTCGACCACCACATTAAATCCTTGATTTAACTTATAAGTTTTTTAAATTTACCTCATAGAGTACAAATTTCATTCTATAAACATATCTTTAAACTAGTTTTTGGACACGTGTGTCTCGTGCATTTTTTTTATAAATTCATTAGAGCTTTTAATATTCTATGAAAACATGTGTATAATGAGTACTAAAATATAACAATCTCAATTAAATCTTAAAAAGTGTGGCATGAAACACCAAATGAGGAGTGTATTTATCAAGTCAAACTAAAGCATGAATCAAATAGAAAAGTCACTTCATTTTCATAAAGTGATATATAATTTTTTTCATTCTATACACATATCTTTAAATTATGAGAAGAGGATTAAAAACATTTCTTTATTTTCGTATATTAGTTAAGTTTATCCCTAAATGCCTCATAATTTAAAGATATATATGTAGAATGAAGTTTATACTTTATCAGGTAAATTTTCATTCTTCTATATGTGTAGCACCAAAGTTATATTTGCACAAATTTTTTAAACGGTAACTTTTGTTTTTCATTCGGTATTCGTTTTGGCGTTTAACTAAGTTTGAATTTGCGTCGAATGTCCCATATTGTGGGGGTGAAGCTAGGACTAGACATAAAATATCAAAAGAATCGAAACAAAATTTTGGTAATTTGATATTCGGTGATTTGGTATTCAGTATGGTATTCATGAATAAGATTTTAGAATTACGATATTCGAGTTAGGATTTGGAACGAGACATCAGTACTATTTGGTATTCGATACCGAATTATTAACTTAATGAAAGTCATATATCAACAGGTTCATTATTCATTAGTACACGTTCAAACAGAAAGTTAAAGACTGAACATAAATAACTCAAATACACATGACTTTTAGGTGTGTTAAATTGCTTTTCTTGATGTCTTCTTACTTGTTGATCTTCTATTATATTATGCCTCCACATAGAAAAGTCGAAATATTTGGAGCAACAATATTAACCTGGTAATACAGTAGGCTACAACTTCAATACGGAATTACCGAATACCGTAACGAATCTAAGTTTGATTTACCAATTATCGAATTACAGAATCAAAATTTAAAATTTTGATATTTATATCTACTTTTAACTACCAATTATCAAATTACCAAACTCAAAATTTGGATATCGCAAACCGCTACCGAACACCCATCCCTAGAAAAAGTGTTCCTTAACAAAGGCGAGCCCGTACCCAAGGGTACTCGAATGAACTTAAATAGCAACACAAAAGGATATTAGGGTTAATTATGCATGTCAACACATAAAGTTCACCTACCATCTCTTTATCCCAATTCCCAACTTATACAAATTAGGGAAAATAGTCATTCGGCCATATTATTTACCAAAAAAATGACTAATGTAACCTTTCTCTCCTCTTTCTTCTCCCTCCCTCCTCCCTCCTCCCTCCTCCCTCCTCCCTCCTCCTTTCCCTTTATATCCTCCTCCTTCTTCTTCATTGCTTTTTCCCTTTTCTTTAAAATTTGACGTACCACAAACGTGAATCGTTTTGAGTGAATTATATATCAAAGGACTTGAAACATTGAGAGAATTTCATGTCTAAGATTTATTATTGTTTAAAGGTGATTTTGAGTTGGTCGTAATTGAATAATCAGTGTATACTTCATGTATAATTAAGTTCTATTCAACTTTTTGTGTGTATCATAACGTATAGTCAGTGTCTACTCATGCATAGGTAAGCCCTATTCAATTTTTTTAGTGTATCATAATGTATAGTCAGTGTATACTTATTATGACTATTGACTATTCTTTATGTAAATAAAAACATGACCATATCTATTGTAAACTAATTACTTTATTGTATATATTTGAAACTGTCTGATAATGTTTTTTGTGCAAATCACCATCCATTTCATTGATGAGAGTTTCTACTTCTTATTCTAACAACTGAGCCCATCAGTGTTGGGCTAGCCCTCTTCTGGAGTGAAATACCAAGCCCAAAGATCATATTGGATCTGCTCGTTTTCAAGAATAAACTAAAAACATGCTACTCCGTCCGTTTCAATTTACATATTTAATTTTTCATTTTTAGTTTGTTCTTTTTTAAAAAATAAATAAATAATTATTTCTTCATATGCAGTAAATTTTCAAATTTCAACATTCTTATTTTGCCAATGAAAATACTTTTTTATAGGATTAATAACATGACATCTTTAGATTAAGATCATAAGAATTAAAAAACCCTTTTGCACTTTTTTAGTTTCGTGAATAGCTAGACTAAGATAGTTGAATTCTTGTTGAATCAAATTCTCAAACCAATTTTAAAGCAAATTCATTTTCTTGTATTATTTATTTATATATTATTTATCATAACATAAAAAATAAAAATAAAAAAGTTAAGTACACAAAATTAACACAAATGAAGAGGGGCAGAAACAGAATTGAAAGGAAGGGATAACAGAATGTTAGGCGAGAGAAGAATTCTGTTAGACACTAATTCGTCGTTAAATAAGATTTTTTTTTGCTAGCTAAATATAATTAGTTATGAATTTTACTCTTTATGTCGCTAATTATGTATTTTTAGTACAATATAAATAAGGTGGGTGAAACAGCGATATCAAGAATTCTAATAGGCCTATATTTATCTCCAATCGGAATTTTGATGTGATTGTTACTATTTTGGGATAAAGAACCATTAAATTTTTGTGGAGATGCCGAAATCAAACAACAATATCCCAAAGACTTTGATGTGCGCTTCTACCACCCATACGAGATAACAAAGGACGTCAAGATGGACATGATTGAAATGATAACTGTCCTGTGCGCCAAGGAAATGACTGTGGCGGATTTAAGTTTATTGATGTGATTGTTACTATTTTTTGGGATAAAGAACCATCAAACTTTTATGAAGATGTCGAAATCAAACAACAATATCCCAAAGACTTTGATGTGCGCTTTTCCACCCATACAAGATAACAAGGGTCGTTAAATTAATGGACGTGCTGGAGATGATAACTGTCATATGCCCCAAAAAAATGACTGTGGCGGATTTAAGTTTTTACACTAAAATAATTCAATATATGAAAAAATAAACACACGAAAAGTTAAAATAATTTAAAATTTACTATATATATAAAAACTAATTTTAACTTTATATATATTAATATACGATATAATTTTTCGCGGATGAATTTTCCTACTTTCACTTGGCTCTGCCCCTGAGTCCTGACCTAATGGCTAGACACACCCTTATGGCTTATTATTAGGTTATTTTTACTAGTTGAATACGTAATAGAAGATTGCTCTCTAGAAAATGACAAACATAACCAAAACTTGTTTTTTCAAAGCAAGTTAATTAGTGAAATACGATTTAAATATTTTTACTTGAGTTGGAGAATGGAGATACTTTAACTGATATTTATCACAAAAATTAATTTGCAAAGCACCAGGAGTATAGTCCACGAGTCAAATGAAGTGAGTGAAAACTATAAAAACAAAGTTTAAATTTTCCAAAAAATAATAAAAAATATTAACTAATTGATCTTTTCATGTATTTAAATTTTGATAGATATAATTATATGTTATCTCTTTTTAGTAAAATATATATTTGATGATACGTAAACTAACTCGAACACAATTTCTATATAAAAGAACAAAAGGTTAGTTTGCAAAGAAAGCGACATCCTTCAAGAGCATCAAACGGTATCACAATGGTATATTCTGGTTTATAATGTAACAATAATTGCATATTCAAAACAACATATAGGTTCACAAAATTTCAAAATAATTAAATGACACATTACCTAACTTTCGGGTAATAGTGATATATTTTTTTGATTTATTTCAGCCCAAATCATTATAGTCTGTTTGGCATTGCTGTTAAAAACTACTTATTTTTAGAAGTGCTTTTCTAAATTAGTTTTTTTGAAAATTGTTTTTCAAAAAAAACAATTTGTGTTTGACAAATTCATTTGAAAAGTGTTTTTGATAAGCAATTTGTGTTTGGCTAATTTTTTTTTCAAAAAGTACTTTTGAGAGTCAAATTACGAAAAAAGGACAAGTATCAGTTTGCTTTTAATATTAAGATTATTTTATAGAGAGAAACTATTTTAAATATCTAATACATAACTTGAATTAAAATTTTATTTTATTAAACTAAAATGTACATATTAAAATTTTTAATCAATATTATACATAGATAAATAAATAAAATATTAACATGATGATTTAAATAAAATCATTCTACAAATTAAATCACTACTTACAAAAACTATAATTACTTTTTCTCTTCTTTTTTTTAATTCTACAAAAATATTGTTGTTACCTATTTCTAATAATACTAAAATAATATATAAAATATAAAATATAAACATAAAATAAAATACAAATTTTATCATATAAAAATAAAAAATAAAATTCTTGAATGAAACTTAACCAAACTTATGAGTTATGTTAATGAATTAATAAGAGACATAGTGATAAATATCTATATATGTGAGGGATATTTTAGTCTTAAAAAAAAAAATTCTGCTTGTGCTTTTACTTTTTTTATGAAGTAGAAATTTTTAGCTTCTTCCCAACAACAGAAAAACTGCTTCTGCTTCTTTTTAAAAGCACTTTTAAGGATTTGTCAAACACTTAATTTTTCAAAAATAATGTTTTTTCCTAAAAAAAAAAACATTTTTGACCTTCCAATAGCAATGCCAAACAGGGTCTTAGTCTAAATATTTTTAGGTGAGTTAATAATCTACTTATTTATTAAAGGAAATTTTTTAAAATAACAATAGTTTGAGGCTTAATTATCAGACGGAGCAATAGTTATTGAAATTCGTTTTATATCAGATTGATGCAAAGAGAATTGTTGCATCACTGATAGAAAACATATTTCAGAAATTATTGTATCACTAGTACAAGGTGAATTTCATAAACTCTAGCTATGCTTATAAATATAAGAGTGTAAATTTGCCTAGTTAAATAATTATCTCTTTATTAATTAAAATTATTTTAACCGTTCAAATTCAGTCCGATCCACTCATTTGACACGGCCAGTGGCCACCTTTTAGGTAATGCGTAATCTTCCGCCAAAGCATCTACTTCATCTACTATAATTTATTACTATAGTAATAATTAATATAGGTTGCCAAAAACTTTAGGGAATATGCTCTTTGGCTGTAGGCATTTCTATAGCCGTCAAATCTTAGTTATTTCAATTAGCTAATAATCAAATAATGCACATAAGACGAAAATATTTACTATGACCCTATAATGTGCAAAAGGCCGCTGTTTTGTTTCCATCTTAATTCATTTATTTTACTAATCTTGTTTGTCATGCTTTTTCAGTTTTTTCTTAGTTTTCAATATTATCATAAAAATTGTTTAATCCACCAACAAGAGTAGATATTTATCGATTTACGTTTGCATAGAGGTTGTGTAACTTTTTCTAATATACTCAACGTGAAATTCATAGTTTTCTTTTGATTATGATTTTTCAAACAATTTATAAATAGTTTAAACGATGAAAAATTTCTATTTATAGTAACTTTTATAAAATTTCACTGTAATATTTTGAGAATATTAATGTCCGAATTCAAAGTGAAAATTAAATAGGTTAACCATTCAAGCGGATACTATGGACTTTTGAGCAGAAATTCTAGCACATTGAAGCAAGAAAAAGTATTTAAGAGGTCAAAAAATATGACATATTTTTTTTTATTTAGTAACAATTTAATTTTAAAATATTTATTTTTATTTGATAAAATAATTATAATTCTTATGACTTGTTCTAAATGATTTTTTTTCTTTAAAATTTTGTGTCAAATCATATTACATTATAGTACGATAATATCAACTAAATTTGACAGAAGGAGTACATTTTCGTATCCAATGACGCAATTATTCTCACGTAGGGCCAGTAGATACCTAATTGCACTTGCGTGCGTATAAAAAGAAGACAAAAACACTCCACTATAACTGCATTACAATAAACCCCTCAATTTTAAAAAAGAAAAAAAAAATCCTTGAATTAATAATTGTAGCGTAAAATCTCAAATCACAACGAAACTAGATACATTGAACCTGGACATGTTCATTTGGATCTATAAGAACTCTTCCCACTATACGGTTTGTAATATCACAAATCAATTAATCAATCTCCTAGCTTCTCTTTCTTTGGCTCAATTGTAATTTTTCTAATTACTCTAAAACATGTTTTCCACCATCGCTGTGCCTTCCGGCAAAGCAAATCCGCACCGGCGGGAAGTCTCTGCCGTGCCGGAGAGCGAGGTGCTACGGAGAAGAAACGAGGAGTTGGAGAAGGAATTGAAGAAGAGCATTGAAAGAGAGGAGAAAATGAGAGAGGAATTGCAGAAGACATGGGATCGGCTGAGGGTGGCGGAGGAGGCGGAGGAGCGGCTTTGCTCTCAGCTCGGTGAACTTGAGGCGGAGGCTGTTGATCAGGCTCGGGCATACAGGACACGTGTTATCAATCTGATGGATCAACTATCTTTGGCTCAAAAACTTCTCGAGTCAGCTTCTATTTCTGTTCCCAATTTTCAAGGATTTGTAAGGGAAATTGGGGTTGATAATTGACGCATTCAACTCCAATTTTAAAACTAGGTGTAGAGCTAATAGAACGGTTATTTAGATAGTAAACATCCTTCGACTTCAATTTTAACGTTGTGGGTTCGAATATCAATGAGCAAAAAGTGTGGAAGCTTCTGGAAAGAAGTAAAAAGAAAAATTAGGTGTAGAGCATGCTTGTAAAATTATGTCTAATATATTGTTGGTGAAGTTTTTGTTTCTCTTTGATGTTTTATTTCCTCTCCTCTACACAGGAGGGTATAAGCTTTCTCCGGTGCATGTAATTCATGACTATCACTAGGAAATATTTTGATATTTTAAAAAAAAAAGACATAAAATTAAAAATAAAATTATAAAAAACTAGAGAACCAAAATCTCGAGTTAAACTATACTTATTTTATTAGTTTGGCACATGAGATGTGTCGCATTATCTGATTCTCTAATTATAATAATTTTATTTTAATTACGTGTCAAAACAATGCATAAACTACAATCAAATTAAATGGGTCCTTCACTTTTTTCTTTTTTAGTTACATCTGTGTGTCTACTCATTTTGAAGTTTTTTTTTTTTTTTGGTAATATATTCATTTTAATTCGGCAAGTCATACTGATAGGACTAATTGAGAGCTATCCCATGATTAGAAAAGAATCCAACTACAAGAAATCAGACATATTGTGGCGACTAAAATCGCTTCAAAAGGCATCAAAATCGCCACTAAAAACATTTAGTGGCAACATTTTGGTTGCTGCAATACTTCCATAGCTAAAAGTTTTTTGTAACGACTTTTTGACGTCGCCACTAAATATAGATATTGTGGCGACTAACTCACTACAAAAGAGTAACCAGATACGCGGCAAAAAAATAAACATCAGGAAAGTCGCCGCTAAATTATTATATTTAGTGGCGACTTCGTTGCCACAAATACAATTATACATTCAGTGGCAACGCTTATCGCTACTAAATAGTGACTTATAGTGGCGACTGAGGTTGCCACAAAAAACATTATATATTAGTAGCAACTCTTGTCACCGCAATAACCTAAGATTTAGTGACATTCTTGGTCGCCACAAAACAGTAATTGTTTTTGTCACAAAGTTATGTCGCCACTGATACTCCTTCAACAAGTACAATAGACAAATTCTAATAGGTTTCCAGTTATTCCATAATTTTATAAAATCAATATATTAGTGTATTCCTCTAATTGCCTACCAATATATTAAAAACACCCAATATTATTCAACAAACACTAAAAATATCTCTCAAGTTGAATATCATACATATGAATAATTTACATTCATTGTCATTTTAAGCATATATGTACAACAATTAAACAAATGACTAAGTGTCTTCAAGCTCCTCCTTGATTTTCATCATTTGTTTAAGAACTCTATACCTGTTATCAAAGAAAAAAATGCATGATCATTTTGACACTTCTCACAATATAAGTATGTTAATAGTAAACGGACAAATAGTAATATTAGAGTAAAAGATTGCAAAAACGCATGTAAGAATGCAAGGTATAATATAACAACAAAATTGTACATAATAGTTTGATACAAGCGCACAATGATGAGAAATTTAAAATTGTCAAACTATTTCCAAGTGGTTCAAAGTGGAGTAACTAAACAACCAATCTCAAATACAACCATGAGAATTTACATAAAACCTAATCTAGTAACTTGTGAGGAAGACAACTGCAGTGCATAATAGAGCGTACCAAATTGAAACAAAAAGTCTTACCATATCTTCTTACCAAGAAGCGGAAATCTATTGTGCAAATTACCGCTAAGGATACAGAAAAATAACTGCTCTAGATGAGCTAAGCTGCGTCTTGTTAATTTGCATTTATCTAAGTCTTCATTTTATTATTTCCTTATGATTTATGTTTCCAACTTAAGTAACAATTGAAGCCATTTTTTTTCTAACCAATGGCCTGAAACTCCAGAAAAAGCACTGATTATGTTAGAAATATAGGTAGCCTCTCTCTCTTTATGTTTATGAACAAGACTAAGCAAGGAGCTAAATATATGTACAGTTCAACAGTCCTTAAAAGAAGAAAAAAGAACTTCGGACCAAACTAGTGCATAGTTCTTACTAGATACGATAGACAAATTCATCATGTAGCTATATAATAACACTTACTTATGCTTCAGGGAGTATAACACAAGAAGAGCAATTAATGATGCATAAGCAAAAACAGTCCTTTAATGATAATAAAACTGAACATGCAACATAATAAGTCACACATGACGTACAATATTTACACTAGTAATTTTTCAATAAATTGAATAAATGAAAAAACAGAAAATCGACACAGCGAAACAATTGATTTTAAGTTGCTTAAAAGGACACACTTCTTAAAGTGAGAATATCAATATCTAACCTGATGAAGAAATATATATTAGTAACACATTCTCTTGGAGAAGCTCATCACACATTTAAGAAATAACCTGGAGGTGCCTGAATAAGACCAAATAAGTAAAGATACACACTAAGCGCATAAAATAATGTACAAAGTTCTGTCTTGCACGCACAAAAATAAAGAACTACATTATGACTTATTGATAATATTACCTCCAAACACCATTTTGTTTAATTTTCATAAACACAAGTGATCACATGGATAACTTCCTTTAGCAAGGTCTGATAGCAGCAGCAAAATTCCAGACAAACGATGCAAATCAATGATTGCTGTTGAGCCCATTTATTCGGATCACCTCTAAGAAACAAGGTTTGCCGGTAGCACAAAAAAGAATCTGGACAGTGTTTCTTCTAAACAAAAAATATTCACAATTTTACAACTCCAAACATGAGGCACTCTGATAATTGGAAACTCATATTTCATTTCAGATGACAATAAAAGAACAGATCAAAAATCTGTATGCCAATTCGACTATTTTTTTGGATGAGATAACATGAAAAATACTGATATGCCTAACAAAGCCAAAGAGTGAGACAACAAGTAAAAACTCACTGTACTATCTCATTACTGATTGCTTATACATAGTAGGGAAGGACTAAAGTCTGCTGGTACTTCTGGATTCAAAAGGTACGATAAGAGGAAAACCGTTTACTGCTCAAACTGCAGCAGCAAACATTACCCATACAGTAGTAGATCAAGGTATGCAATGAGCAGAAGTGCTTTGGACTTGAAGATGAATCCTTTTTGGAACTCCAACTGTGAATATCGTGGTTCTAAAAGTGGCTACTCTAGCAACTAGAGATCCTGCGGCTTTTGCAAATCACTGGTAACAAGAAAATGAGAAGCACATGCTAATTAATATAGCACTCCTATGCGAAAACTAGTTGGGTAATACAAAAACCATATGCATTGACTATACATGTAATGTAACCATCAAAGCAATTCAGATTGACAGAAAGGACTTTTGACTATAAAGCAAACAAAAAGGAACTGATATTGCTCCATAAAGTAATTTCTATCTGAACATAGAATCTGATTAATACTAAAACCACCATATATATATTAGCATAAGGCCAACATTTATTTAGCAAAGATAGAAAAAAAGACCAGTAGCACTCTTCATGCACAAGTAGAGCTTAACACACAACAGCTTAATAGCAGCAAAATCTTTATAGTTTTAAAAAAGAAAACAACCTACTAGCAGCAGAGTATACTAGAGCAAAAAAGACTAGCAACATAGAGACGGCCAACATCAGCACAAACTCACCAAAAAGGACCAACATTTCCAGAACCGCATCAGAACGCACCAGCAGACAGATTTAAAAACCAGCATTAGAAGGAAAAAAATCTACTTCCACAGAATCGCACCAAAATAATGGAGTATTCATGCTTCAGCTAGAAATACAATTTTCAAGAACTCAATGTTTAAAAAAACAATAAACTTACTAATGAAATTTGCCAGCACTCGTACTGGATGTTTTCTTCCCACTATTATGCCCAATTTGATGGCATGTTTTGCAACTGCAATGAATTGATCTCTTTTTAGTTGGTTGTTGATCTAATTCTCTTCTCCATTCGTTGGTTTTCTACCTCTCCTCTTCTCCATTTCCTCATTAGAGTGCACAACAGTGTGTTCTATAGCTGGTCATTTTCTCTCTTTCAGTACTGGATTGAACTTTCTAGAATAAATCTTCACATAGCATTCTTTAGTGAGTAGAGGATGAACAAATTTGGTAGGATCCTCTCTAATATGAGTCATGCAGCATAGAGCATATTGGCACGACACTCAACTTATTTGCCCTTCTCTGCATTGACATGTGATCACATAATTTCTCAAACAAGATTAAGGAAGAAGAATGAGAAGGGCAGGGAGCTGACAAACAGACCTTGCTACCAAACACTTCATCCCTTTGACGTAAATTTAATCCGAGAATTTATATACTAGCAGGAACAAAGGATTAAAGCTACCATACTCGAAGCAAATCACAGATGCGAAAGGGAGTTATGCGTATCAGATAACTACTACATACTGAAAAACAAAGAAAGCAAATAAGCATTTAATTCATAACCCTATAATAGATATTTTACTCCTTAATATATAAAGGTTATAAACAGAAGTCAAAAGAGTAAGGATTTGCAAAATTTTAAAAAGAGAATTACCGATAATGGAACTAAGACTAATCTAATTCTAATAGAAACAAGACTAAAAATGTTAAAGACTAACCAAAGAAAAATGAAAGCTGGAGAAGAAAGATTACTAATCTATCTATAACAAAATCAAGAAATTAAAGGAAGGGAGTGCTAGAAATTCGGATCGTTAGCAGATGTGGAACTGAAAAACCTTCAAAATCCGTTTGAAAAATAGTGGAATCGTGCTTGAAAGAGAAGGAATAGAAACCAAAAGATTAAAATCGAAAAAGGGCGAGCGTACGAGTTTACCATTTGGAATTGAACACCTTGCCGGAGAGAAGGACATAAAGAACAGCTAAGGTTGTAGCGCGAGACTGCGTCGACCTCTTCCAGCGACGCTTGGCCGCTTGGTCGATCTCCGTCGAGCTAGGGCTTGTTGTTATGCTGCTTGTGAGGAAGAAAAAATGAAGAGAATTGGGGTTTGGGGATAGAAAGAAAAAGCGGCAGATTTTAGCTATAAACGAGTTTAATACAATACTCAAAAATATAATATATAAAATATATACTATTAGTATAACTTGCCAAATGAAATGGTAAAATAATTCCAAAAATAATTTAGAAAATATTTTTACTATGTAAAATAAGTATTCCACTTTTGCTTGATACTCAAGAAGTTTGATCAATTAATTAAAAGAGTGAAGGGTCAAAATTGGATGTCAATAAGGTAAATATTCATTATTTGTTAGACGATGAGGGTATATATACACTATTTTTTAACAAGGAGTATATCCATTCTAATTCATAAAATACCTCTAAAATCAATTATTTTTATAATCCGCAAAAAGCTTCAATATATAAGTACTTAATTAATACAAGTATTATTAGATATATAAAATTACTCCAAATACCTATTTAAATAAATTTATAATCATTAGAACTTTCTAGTACATAATTATTGGTTTAAAATAAATTTCTGAAAAGTATAAAATTAATTGATTAATTTAGCAACAATAAACAGACCAAATATCTCCACACATCATTACGATAATTAATATAAATTTACACATAAAATAGTAATAAATATAGATATAAAAAGAATTAGGGACGACTTTCAAGTTGCCACAAAAGATGTTGTTTTAGTGGCAGTTTTGTCGCTACAAAAACTATTTTATGGCGACAGTTTATAAGCCGCCACAAATACTTTTCCAATTCCATTTTATTAGATACATACTGTGGCGATCTAAGAAAAGTCGCCACAAAAAGAAACTTTTCAGCAGCGATTATATTTGGCGCCACTAAAACTATCATGTATTGTGGCAACCACTTTGAGTCGCCACAGTAGTCATAAATTTTGTGGCAACTATGTTGTCGCCACAAAAAGTCGTCACAAAAAATGATAATTCTTGTAGTGAACTATTCTCTCCATTTAATCTTACTTAATTGAACATAATCTTTAAGAAATCTTTTTCTTAGGAGTATATTATCTAAACTAGCCTTATTATTGATATTTTTTGAACTCTAAATTTAGTTATTTTATATAATTATTTAATATTAAAGATAAAAAAGGAAAAATATAATAATTTTCTTAATTAAATAAATAAAAAATATAAATATTTGATATAGAGATCAGGTATTCAGGTACGTAATATAAAACGAAGGTATAGTATATTAGATATGAAATCCTAGCACCCTGCATCAAGAATAAACGAAATTAAAGAGGAACGGTTTATCGACTATCCTAGATTATTTATCATGATTAAGTAATAAAGTAAAGTAAAAATATATATTATTTAATTATGATTCAGTGATAACAGTATATAAAGTTACATAATTAGTACGAACATTAGCCGGATAAATTTTTACTCAATTTTAACAGTATATAAGATTACATGTGTCAATTATCATGATTTTTTAAATAATTTATTTCTAAGAAAACACTTATTTTGAAATTACTACAATTCAATTAGTCTTTTAAGAAGTACTACAATTCAATGCACTAACAACAAAAAGACAAAGTGGATATTAGAGGGGAAAAAATCATAAAGAGCACAATTTTGAAAGAAAATTGTACAAACAGCAAAGTACAAAGTAGAATTAGATAGAAAATTACCAAATTACCCTTGTCTAGGAAGCAAGCGTGTTGACGAACAGCTGTTTCCTAGATACTTCTATATATTAGTAAAAAAAGTTTTTTTCCAGAATTTTTTTGAAATCTTAGCCAAAAACAAACTATAGCTTAAATACTATATAAAATGTTTTTAAAATTAATTAGTAAAACCTAAATTATTAGTCCTTAAAAATAGTTTTCAAAATAAACAAACTTTATAGCTCCAACCTAATTAGGGTTGTTCAAAACCGAACCGAAACCGATAACCCGAACCGAAAAAAAGTTATGGTTTATCAGTAATGGGTTATTGGTTTAGAGGTTTTGATAACGATTTTGATTTTTTTTGTTATTGGGTTATCGGTTTTTAACGGTTTGAGATTTTCTCTTAATGGGTTAACCGATAACCCGACTGTAAATTAAATAATTATATTTATATCATTTTGTATATAAAGTTCTTGACTTAGAGTTTAGTTTCCTATTTTTATTTCTGGCGGTTTCAAACTCTTGGATATTCTACAATGTAAAAGTGTTTGCTTTTTAGCAAGATGTAATTTGTGAAGTCATGTTCATGGTTCATTTGGTTTGTCACCTTGTTTCTAAGTGATTTTTAATGACTTTTTTTTGTATCAAATCTTAACGGTTAAACCGATAACCGAACCGATAACGATCAATAACCAATAAACCAATAACCGATAAGCCAATATATTAATGGTTCTTTAACGGTTTAGAATCTCTACAAACCGATAACCAATAAGTCAAACCGATAAACTTCAAAAACGAACTGAACTGATCGATACGCAGCCCTAAACCTAATAGTCTAAACTCTATACAATATCAAGATGTTATATTAGATGTGGTGCTATCACCATTAATATACATCGTGCAATATCTCTTTTTTCTTTCATCTCGTATTCAGTATCTATATAGAGACTCAACTAAATTTGAATTCGTACATTACAATATTCATTTTTAAACGCAAAACTTTCATATGATTTTCCTTTACTTTTCAAAAACTTAACTCGAAACTTTTAATTAAATATGAAAGAATCTCTATCGTTCTATCACGACACATTAACAAGAGCATCTTTTTTGTCCCACTAAAAAGTAGATCTAAATCTTGTTCACAAACTTTAGCTCCATTCGTAGACACACAATATCAAGGCTGTCCCCACTCTCTATCATAATAATGGAGAGAGTATAATGTACATAGTCCACCAATTCATGTTAAGGCTGTCCCCACTCTCCATATACTATTCTCTTTTGCTTGTTCTTCCGTTTCGTTTTATTTTACGTAGCATTATTAAACTTTTTGAAATGTGTGAATTGTGATCTCCAATATGTTGTTATTGTGACGGTTAAAATAAAATGAAAAATTTCAAATTAAATTAGTTTTAATTATAAATAAAATAAGTACTGTAACTTTTTTTAAAACAAGCTGAACAGAGAGGAATATCACAAAAACATCAAAAAATTTTGGTATGTAATGACACTGTGCGTCGAAAGAATACTACGTAGAGAAAGGGAAAGCTTTCCTTTGTTGATGAAATTATGCCATCGAAATTTGAGTTAGTTAGATTAATAAATTTTAAATATCAATAATTAAATGTGTATATGTAAATTATTTCTAATAGACTCTTCATATGTTGCTTATAAGAAGAGGACAAAAACTATCTGCTCTCTGATTACGTAATAATCCCCTGAATTAGAAAAGAAATTCATAGCACTTTAATTAATTAATGGTAATATATAAATATCAATTCAAAGGAAACTACCTTTTCTTTCTTTCGCTCAATTAAAATAATAGCCTATATTTTCTTCCACTAATTTTTCAACTAATTCCATATATCATGGCGCCGACTATAGCAGTGCCTTCCACCCAAACAAAACCGCATCTCCGCCGTGAGGTATCCGCCGTGCCGGAGAGCGAGGTGCTCAGAAGAAGAAATGAAGAGTTGGAGAAGGAATTGAAGAAGAGTTTTGAGAGGGAAGAGAAAATGAGAGAGGAATTGCAGAAAACATGGGAGCGGCTGAGGGTGGCGGAGGAGCGGCTCTGTTCTCAGCTCGGAGAATTTGAAGCAGAGGCTGTTGATCAGGCTCGGGCTTGCAGGACACGTGTTATGAATCTGATGGATCAACTCTCTTTGGCTCAGAACCTTCTCGAACCGGCTTCCGTTGTTGTTCCCAATTCCCAATGATCGTAGGGGAAATTGGGTTTCACATTTTTTTCTTTTTGTATAATGAGATATAGACATATAGTAGTAATCGGAATTATTGGTACAATTAATTTAGATTTATATATCGAGTAGGGTCAAAGAAGGGCTCGTTTTGCAATTTTCGGAGTCGAGTTCCAGAACTGTGGTTTAATAGCGTGTTTAAAATGGCAAAGTTGATCAACACGACTGTAAAATTTTGTGTATCTGGTTAAGCCTAGTTCTCGTTTCTTGCTCAACACAAATGAAAAGATTAGGCAAGTGGATTAATCGATTGTAATTGATGTTATCACATGATTTAACTCTTTAAAACCTTTTCTACACTAATATAACTAGCTTGTGGGTTGTCAAAAAAAAAAACTCATTAAAATATGAATTATTGCAGATTCAAGCAGCTCGATGCTGAAGTTGAGGGATGAGGCTCCTCTCCATTAGACCATTACTCATCCTCTCCATTTTCCCAAGTATCTATTTAGATGGCAGCCACATGTCATAATTAAGAATCAATGGTTGATATTTAATTATCTAAATTAAGATTTAACCATGATTAGATTAACAAATAATTTTTTTATTTACTTTTTAAAAAATTATCAAATACACTTTTCTAGCTAAAAATTATCTCATAAATTTATTTTAAAAATTCACTATTTTCCATTTGATTAATGAGCTCATCTTTTTTTGAATTTTTTTTTTCTTTTTTTGGTCATATAGTAATGCTCAGGCCTTATTGGAAATTGTTACACAAACTAATCAAAATATGATGTTAAACAAATAAAAAAGAATATTTGCAAATTTTAAATTAAAAAAAAATTGCATGATTTTAATTTTTTTTTTTTTACTATAACTCAGAGTTCCAAAGAATTTTAGAAACAAAATTTTCGTAAAAAAAAAAGAAAAAATCTATTTTTTTAAAAAAAGAGCTCGTAGTAAATAGGAATAGTGAGAAATTTTAAATACAATTATGAATAAGAATTTTTAACTAGAATTATGGAGAAGTTTATATCGTATAGCAAACGTGTATAATGTATTTGATAATTATTGCTATTCTTTAAAAGAATTATATTCTATAACCATACTTCACTTTTTCTATAACATCTTTCTCCCACTCTTACATATGTCAGCCTGTATATATCGAATACAACATATAATTTTATATTTCTATATCGTGAATGAATACCCTATATAATTCGCACCCAATGTTTTTGTTGTATCGCGAATGAATAGCATGTATGTATCGAATAAAACATGTATTATGTATCACGAATGAATACAAGCGATAAAAGAAGGAATGAATACAAGTGACACAATTGCATCAACCTTTATGTATAGAATACAACATGCATTTTTGTATCACAAATGAATACAAGCAATACAAGATTGCTTGTTTGTATCAAATACAATATGTATCAACTTGTATTTCTATATTGCAAATGAACACAAGTGATACAAGAGCGGATGAATATAAGTGATATAACTCAAATCTACATGATGTATTATAATTATAATGCTTTTATGTATCGAATGCAATATATATTTCTATATAACGAATGAATACAAGTGATATAAAACTATCTGTATGTATCGAATACAGCCTGTATCTACTTGTATTTCTATATCGCGAATGAATACAAACGATAGAAAAGAGAATGAATACAAGTGATACAATCTTAATCAACATGTATTATAAAGCAGATCTACTTGTATGTATCAAGTACAACCTGTATTAATATGCTGTGTCAGACTGTATTTATTGAGACAATTTGTATTCCTCAAATTAACACAGTTTGTATCTAATATCTCTCCTCCCCGACCCACCACCCCCACCCCTACCCACCCATCCAAATTTTGCTCTTCTCTATCTTGATCTCGCTCATTTTTCTCCTCTTGCTATAAATGAAAAATACTCAAACTATAGTCATAGATTTTAATTAAGCCCAAATTATAGTTATTTCTCAAACTTTTAGTCCCATAAATTCAACTTCAATAGAGTTATTCGTTATTTAACTACAATTGTCGTACAAAACATCACTTTTTATACCACTATTGGTTGTTTGGTGATGATCATTAAGTGTGCTAACTATTTTAATTAATTATCTACGCCACGGGTGAGGGCACAGATTTGCAGAAAATATCCTTAAATGATTAATCAGACAGATTTATCATTTACTTTTCTAGTCGATAGATATAGGTCATATATGATTATACATATATTTTATAGGAAAAAGGGTCAAAAATGCCCTTAAACCATACGAAAGAACAAAAATGTCCTCAGTTTGTAGTTTTGTCCAAAAATACCCTTGGTATCAATACTTTGGTAAAAAAATGCCCTTATTGTTATTTTAATGGGGTCAAAAATGCCCATTTTCCAAATAAATATATTATTTATTTTCTTTTTAACACATTCTTTTTCTAATCATATTTTTTTTAAATTAGCAAATGTTTATCCTACTTCAATTCAAAAAAAAAAAAATTCTTATTTTATTATAATTACTTTTTATCGTTATATAAATAAAATTAATGATGTATATAGTATGATCTTATATATATGACATATATTATCGGTCGAAAGGATACATGACGTTATTTTATTTTATTTGATAAAGTGAGATTAAGAACAAAAAAATTATTTCCTACATTTTTATTTGTTAAAGTGATTTTAAAAGAAGAAAAACAAGTATAGGATTTTTAAATAATATTTTAATTAGGAAGAAGATGTGTTCAAAAAGAAAATAAATAATATATTTATTCGGAAAAGGGCATTTTTGACCCATTTAGTAACTATAGGGGCATTTCTGGACCAAAATATTGACTACAAGGGCATTTTTTAAACCAAATTACAAACTGAGGGCATTTTTGTTCCTTTCGCATAGTTTAGGGGCATTTTTGACCCTTTTCCCTATTTTATATGAATTATATATTTATTATACATTTATCGATTATTTTTAATTTAATCAGCTAGGAATGACTATTTAGGTTAATTATTCAAATAAGGAAAAACTATTTTATTAGACATACATCTATATCATATCTACTAATTCTACATATACTTCAAATAATTACATATCTCAACACTAATTAAGAGTTTTCTACCATATATTGAGGAAGATATACCTAGATATATATATTTTTGCTACCATATACACTAAAATAGGGAGAGAGGTGAGTGAGATAATCATGTATCCCAGATACATGTGAATCACACTAGATACATACGTATGTATCTAATGTGATTCGCATGTATCTGGAATACCGGATACATAAGAGAGTGGTGAGTGAGATTCGTTATGTATCCCAGATATATGTGATTTGCATATATCTAGAATACCGGATACATAAGAGAGTGGTGAGTGAGATTCGTTATGTATTCCAGATATATGTGAAATCCACTTGGATACAGTGTATCTTGAATAAATTACACCTAATTTTGACTCAATGTATCGCGAGATACATGTATCTGGATGTATTAAAATTTGGTAAAATTCATAACATTGCAAACTAGAGTGTATCTGAGTAATTAACTCCTAAACTAGTGAAATTTTTGTAAGTTTTCCTTCGAATAAAGGACTATTGCGAAGGCCCAATAATTTTCCATAAAAGAGGTTAATTAATGTCTACGTTAACTGCATATAATATTCTTATAAAAGAGGTTCAATATATATTACATCGTTTAAATTAAAACTGATAAAATTACATTGAACATGTACTAAAGTAATCTAAATCAATAAAAATATAGTAATGGATTGACGAAATCTAGGATAATTATATAGAAAGATTAGCAAAAATTTAAGTAATGATAGAAAGAGAACGACCTTTTGGCACACTCTAGGGCCATACCACAAGGTATGTTTTTGTTCGTGTTATTTGGATTTAATAATTTATAAATTGTGAGAAAATTCCCCAAAATTGTCGGCAAAATATTTATTAAAATAAGAAGAGGGATCTGAGGAAGATCACGTCATAACAAGAAGTTTAATATATTGACTAATAACAGTTGCATTATGTATGATTTTCTATAGTTTGGTTTATTATGTTAAAAAATAAAAATGTGATATACATTGTAAGAGTCAGAAATATTGTTTTTAAAGTAAAAAATAATAATGACTAAAACGATAAAATCAATATTATTTTGATCTTTTAATTATTTTAGTGTCGTAGCATTTATTGCTTTATATGTTATCCCATGTTAAACTGGATATACCATATATAATATTGAAATTGCACTTTAAAATAATATTGATATATAGTGTTTTATACCTAAAATGAAATGTCAACCAAACACAACTGAGTTTGATACAAAATGGAAGACAAATTCTTAAAAATTCTCATTTTTCTCTCATATTTTTTTTCCTTTTGTTAGCTCTTCTACTTCATTGAGGAATAAATGTTGAACTTGAAGGGACATTTTGCCCTTACCAGTCACACATATTATAGAGGGGGCGGAGAGACTCAACATATTAAAAAGACGGGCAAAATTGTCTAATTTTAAATAGTTTGAGAGAAAAATTAATTTATTTTTTCTTGTATTGGAGAGTAGTAAGAGTATTTTTGAGTTAGTTGACTAACCAAAAAAAATGTTTCTGAGCCAAAAATATGACGGAAGATAAAATTAACTTATTTCAACTAAATCAGATATTTTAAACCTTTTTTCACGTAAACTTTGAAGAGATGCTTGCCGTCACGGCCTCACCAGTCACATGTTATAGAGTACTTATTTCAACTAAATTAGAGAAGCCTTTTTTCACGTAAACTTTGAAGAGACATTTGCCCTCACCAATCACATATTATAGAGTGGTGAAGACTCAACATCCCAATAAAACAAGGAGTATTAATTATTTTATACGAAATTTTATATTGCGATCAATTGCTTCATTACCACTTACTAACCGCCCCTTATTACTCCCTCTGTCCCTAATTACTTGTCCATTTTGACAAAACAAGAAAGAATAAATTTTCTTTACCTATTATATCCTCATTTAATTAATTTTGAAAAAGGTAGAACTTCTTGAAAATCTTAATTTTTTAATTCATCAACTTCATAACTAATAGGGGTAAAATAGTAAATTCACTATGTCAATCATTTTTTTCTTAATAGGTGTCTCAATTCAAAAGAGGACAAATAATTAGAGACAAAGGAGTAATTGTTTATATATCAAATGACGCAATATGTGGAAAAAGTCGAGCACAAAAATTTGATGAAAGCTCTCCCTTATTTAATTAAGAGGACTTCTGTACTTAGGTAAATTTATTTAATTAGATACAGAGATTAAAAAGTAGGGAAATACTTTTAAAAGTTTATGTCCTAAACATGCATAATATTTATGTGTTTTATCGAGTTGAGTATCTATGAGAAATATTTTTTATATCTTCTTCTGATTATCTATCGAAAACAATTTTTCTATCTTCTTTCCCAGAAGGAAATAAATGTGGAAGGAAGACTTAGAAATATGAAGAAGCTGTCATCACCAGTCACGTAGAAGAGTGGCTGACCCTCAACATCGCAGTTAACAACTCATATGAATAACCTCGTCCACAAATTTAAGTCTAAGCCTAGCTCTATTCTATCAAGTATTATTTTTATTTATTTTGATTTCTTATCGATATTCATATTAAAGTTCAGCTAATTTGAATTTACATTGATAAAACCTCATTTTGAGGAAAACGTGAAGGAAATAAAATTACCAACGTAATAATAGATGCACAAGTGAAACTCTTGTATTTTTGTACAGTAAGTATATATCTCTACACATTGAAATTTATATCTCACTACATTAAAAATATGTAATAAGACACTCCTATTTGTAGTACTAACAATTAAAGTAAATTAGGATTAGCAACCTATAAAACTAACAAATTCAAATTAAATATAAATAAATAAATACCATAAATAAAAAATCTAAAACTAGTAAGCAATCCTAAATTACTTAGCAATCCTAAATTACTTAGCAATTCTACTCTCGGTTTATTTCCTACCAAACGCTCTCTATTAAGTATTATTTTTCGTATTCAATGACGTAAAAAAAACGGAGTAGAAAAAGTCATGAGACGCTGGAACAAAATAACGTGGGTCCATTCCAAATGGAGTTGAATAATACTAGGTTTTACATTTAATTTTTGTTCAAAGTATATTTAATATATCAATGAAAATAAAATACAAATTTTATAGGGGAAAACTGATGATAATTAAGTAATTTAATTCTACATTCTCTTTCAATTTTTTTTTCTTTCTCGTTATTAAGTTTGTACTACTTTGCATTTTTTCCTAATAAGGTATCTGTTCTCTTAAAAAACAAAGACAAGGGCACAGAACAAATTAAATTTCACACTTTCTCAATTATATATTAGAATTCAAATATATTACCTAAAAAATATTATTAACGTTACGCAAAATTAAAACAAAAAAGAGAAATGAAATTCAAATACAAGCTAAAAAAAAAAGAAGAACTCTTTAAATAATGCTTCTGGAAAGATTAAATAAATTGACTGTTCATATTATAAAAAATAAAATAAAATTATTAGAAAAAACAATCACACACATATATACATAGAGACTTTAAATAAGATTAGATACGACAATTTTTTAAAAATTTGACTATAGATTACCAATATTATTAAGCCATCCTGATTACCTCAGAGGAAAAAAAACTAATTTAAACAAAACTCTATAATACTAGTTAAAAAACTAGAGATCCAAATAGAGTTGAAACGAAAAACTAGAAGGATAATAGATACATTGAACCTGGACATGCTCATTTTGGCGCTATAAAATCTCCTGCAACTCAACGATAGTCATCACAAATCAAATCAACATTTGCATTTCTGTTTTTAAATTAAAAAAATATAAAAAATATTAGCTACTCCATTTTTTGTTTCCACCATTTTTTTCAACGTCATGTTTACCACCATTGCTGTGCCTGCCGCCCAAACATTGGCCTCCGCCGTGCCGGAGAGCGAGGTGCTCAAAAGAAGAAACGAGGAATTGGAGAAGGAATTGAAGAAGAGCATTGAAAGAGAAGAGAAAATGAAAGAGGAATTGAATAAGACATGGGAGAGGCTGAGGGTGGCGGAGGAGGCGGAGGAGCGGCTCTGTTCTCAGCTGGGGGAATTTGAAGCAGAGGCTGTGGATCAGGCTCGGATCTACAGGACCCGAATTCATACTTTAATGGATCAGCTTTCGATGGCCCAAAAACTTCTTCAGTCAGGTCAAATAACCATTCCCAATTCGCAATGAACATTCACGGAATTTGATTTTTCACAGATTTTTTTTACCTTTTATCGATTGACATGAATAGCTTCTTTTTTTTTTGTTCGTCTTACTCCGTTTGATATTTGGCTGTTGTGTGTTGGACGCGGCCGGTTATGGTTTGGTTTGGCTCCATGTAAATGACGAGATGAAAGATTAATTAGGAACTCAGAGTGGTGTGTATTGACTTTCTCTCCTTTCTTTTTTGGAGATGTAATGGAAAATTTGTGTGTACATTTACATTGATTTGTTCACTCTTCATCAATATTCTTATGTTGAACGCGATTCTGCAAAAATGATAAAGCTTACACTATCAATACTCTTATGTTCATTCTATATTTGTTGCAATTTTATGTGCAAGTATGGTTATTAACACAGGTTGAAACGGTGGAACACCATATCGCATCTTTCATTTTAGTGTATGGATTAAAATATGTGTGCTATAAATGGAGAGAGCAAAAACATCTCAATTGAAATGGTAATCCTCTGTACATCATTACATCTCGAAGATCAAAGTCAGTTTCCATGGCTTAGATGACTTTCAGAAGTTTAATTCATAGACTAAAAATAAAAGGCAGCCAGCACGATGGCGATGCACTAAGCTCTCCCATTATGTGCATGGTTTGGAGAATAGGAGAAGGGTAAACCATAAGGGTCAATTGTATGCCATCTATCCTGCATTTTGCAAGAAGTTGTTTCTATAGCTTGAATTTGTGACCATGTGATTATAACTTTACTAGTTATGCCAGCTCATCATACTAATATAGACATGTACGGTTGTGGCAAGTGTGCCGATCTTCTTCTTCTTGTTATCTTCATTTTCTTTTATAATCGTTCTGAATTAGCTTATGCTCAACTGAACAACGTGTCAAATAAGGGGTTCAATACAATTCCCTTCACCAAAAAAAATATAAGATCTCGATTAATCCCAATTCATATCACATAATTGGTTTTTTTCTTCATGTAAGCGGTTGAATTTATAACATGAGTAAATATTTAATGATAATAATAAAAGGAGTTCAAATCATAGATGCAAATTGTTGGCGTAGAAATGAATAAGTGTTTTTAGCCTCCCAACAGCAATGTCAAACAGACTATAAGTCATCATATCGGGAGACTAGAAAGGAACAATAATTAACTCTACTTAATTCTCATCCTTTTCCTTCTTCCCTTAAAATTATGTGTGTGTGTTTTGGGCAAGGCCGGGAATGTGTCACTGTAATGTATGGACGTCTCTGACAAAGTAGAAGCACTTTCCTTCACACCTACTCTGAACCTCACCCATACTATTTTTTTCTTCCTCATGATATGGTATCAAAGTATTTGTATATCTCAATGCTTCAGCATCTAATATTTTCCAAAATGTTTGAAAGTCACTTGATAGTAAAAAGAGGAGACCATTTTCAGCTCTCGATGCTTCACTATCCAATTTCTGCTTAGTAGGATAGGTCGGTCACTCTATCAACATTGCCGCTAAGCAATACATAGTCGTTGATTCGTAGATTTTATGAAAAGCTTGGAATTTTTTTTTTCTAATATCCGCAAGAACATAGATATTATTTTGGGCTTTTTGTGTTTTTTTTTCTTTTCAAGGCAAAAATGAAGTCAAACTAGAAACACATAAAAATAAAATTAAAAAAACAACGAGAAAACACATGAAACATTTTTTTGTTTTGAATCTAATGAAGTAGAAACAGACAGAAAAAAAAATCAGCCGAACACAGAAAAAGGAAAATGTGCGAACGGTTTTTTTAAGTACATTTTCTTTCATTAACTAGGAAATTAAAACAACATAATTAAAAACATAGTATATATACCTCAAAACTTCATATATATTCATTTAAATTAACTACATATTAATTCATCTAAATTGACGGAACACGGATGAAATTTAATATAGCCACCAAATCCTCAATCAACACTCCGCCAAAGACCTATTTAAATTTGATCTTGATCACATTCATTCCCTCCATGAGCCAATATACCAAGGAGACTGAAATATTTGCTTGGTTGTTAACCAATAGAAAGCATGGGAGAAAAATTCTTGAAAAATGTTGTAATACAATCACAAACAAAATGAGTCCAAACATAATTTTTTTTAACAAAAACATGAAAACACATGAAAAAAAATGCAAACACATTAACAACAAGAAAAAAAGTGTTGCATCAATATATCCATGTGCATCGCCCTGAATCGTCCATTAGTTAAGCTCCTTCGGATATGATGCATGAAAAATTCAAAATCAACGATTTTTGTAGTAACTTTCTTGATATCTGATGCTGGAACAAGAAGAATATTTGAAGACACATGTTCTTTCATTTCACATTCTTATTCGGCATAAATTAAAAGAGTCAACTTGATCCACTGAAACAACCGATGAAGTGAGAGCAAACTCGCAATTTACGAATAAAGAATTGCAAAAGAAAAAGTCCCGCAAATTTAACGGCAACAGGTGATAGCGTGTTGCAAATCTATGTTTTTTTTATATTATATTTATTAGTTACATTTAAAGTAGTGGTATATTTTGATATTTAAAAATAAATTAACTTTAATTTCTAGGAATAAAGTTAAAAATATCTTTAAATTATGCGAAATTAAATAAAAATATTCTTAATTAATAGTTTGATTTAAAATGTATTTATCATCAATAATTTGATCTAAAATTTTTAACAAGAGGCCATGTTCCTTTGTATTTTTATACTTGTGTCTTATAGTGTACCATGCTTAATTAAGTTGATGAGATGTTAGTCATGTATTTTTCATACAACATTTTGGATGTTATTATATAAAATTTTATTTAATAATATGGAAATGTGAGTAATTTAATTTTAAATTTTAAATTATTCTATTATAAAAAGTAGATATTTTTTTTAAAAACAAACTCTAGTATTGTAAAAATAAAATAAAATTTAGAGGAAACAATACAAATTCCGCTAGTTTAGCTAGTTTCCTTACCCCTTAAACACATTTTTATCGTATTTTTGTGCACCTTTGTGCTGACGTGACATCTTCAACTAGGTAAGTTGGTTGTGTTTGTTCAACACGCGTCTGCCACATGTGTAAGTATTTTTTTTTTTTTTTTCCTATTTTCTTTATCTTGTATTTAAATTAAATTAATACATGTAAATTTTTTTTAAAAAAATTGGCTTATATTTAAAAAAATTTAATATATATATATTTTTTCTTCATTCATTATTTTTTTTTCTCTTTTATTTTTTCTATTGATTTGATTTCTAATTTAATTCCAAATGCCTTGTATTTAAAATAAGTTAATTTCCAACTTATATCAAAATAAGTGAAGAAAATCAAATAAAACATTAAAAAATTAAAGGACACTTTTCAATCATTGTTTTTTAAAAAGTACACATAATTTTTAAAAAATAATTAAAAGTGAAAAGATAAGAAATTAATGAAAGAAAAAAAAATAAAAAGTTTAAAGTGAGGAAGAAATTAAAATAAATATTTTATAAAGAAAGAAATGAAGATAATTAATATATATATATATATATATTTAATATCAATATTTATGTGTACTTACTATTTATAAAGTTACCAATTCAAAAAAGGACACGTGCCCTATTTTTGTACTCATCACTTGTCTTCAAGAGAGTGTTTACATTCTCTATGCCACGTCCAACTCCAACCCAATTCTCTATTTTACTCTCTAAAAAAGAATTTTCTTCTCTCTCCTCAATATTATAATATTATTTCTATTTCATTTTTATTTTCTTATTTCATAATATAAATATTTTATTTCTTTTTTCCAAATAATCACTTTATATAATTATCATGTAATATAAAAAAAGTTCAAATTCTTTATTTAATATAAAATTATATTTTATTCTAAATTTCTAAATAACATAAATTGCAAGTTAATATTATATAATATACAAATTAATGGACAATTCAAATAAAAGTGAAATCATTAATGAAATACAATTACATAAATATTCAACTTTCAAAATTATTACGTTACTCTCATAAATTCTCTATTAATGCATTACGGAGTTCAAAATGAACATTTTTATCCTTGATTTTTTTTATGTCTAGCTAAAAATTGTTCAAATCAGAGATTTCTATGCAACAAAACAACTGCGAATAATTGAAAAAAAGAAATCAACAAGCACAACCACAACAATTCTCTGGATCATACAGTAATTTTTTTCTGGATATTATTAAATTTGAAAACCACCTATCGGATTATTAAATTATTGTAGTAATAAAATTATTACGCTATGTATAGTATTGTTATCTTTCATTTAAATTATTATGTTATGTATTATATTTTAAAATTAAAATTTTCATCTTATCATGTTAATGTTGTGCATTCTTCATAGTGAAAATTAATAATAATATCAAATTATATTAAAGTGACGAAAATTTAAAATTTTTTGAAATATTATTAATTCGGGATGAAAGTAGTATATATTAAATAATATATTTTTTAAAATGTTATATTACATTTAAAAAGAATTACGAATATTAGAGATTTAATTAATGACCTTATATGAAAAATAATAAGTTAATTACAAAATAATAGAAATAATAATAATAAAATAATGAAAAAGTGGAATAGAGAGTGTGAATAGTAATTCTCCAAATTTGGAGAACTTCTATTCACCTCTCTATAAATGAAGAATAGAGAGTGAAATGAAGGGTGATTGGAGAGCCCATTCTCTATTTTACTCTCCAAATATAGAGAATGGAGAATAAAATAGAGGTGGGTTGGAGATGGTCTTAGGGGATAATAAGAACCTAATTAAGTTAAGGTCATAGTTCAGAGATACTTATGCATTATCCCAACTACATTCGGACAAAGTAGTTTCACAAATTACCATTACTACCGTTTTTAATTCGCTAAATACATTTATATGACAAATTCGAATGATTTCTTCTCTACCACTATCACATTGAATGCAGGCTTAAGTCATTTCTCTTTTGGGCCAAGTGAAATTTTTTTCTGGTAATGAGTGGCCAAGTCTCGAATATCATATTGAAGTGTGAATCTCATCTAAGAACTTATATCATCAGACAAAACACATTTTTATTTGCTTAATTATCTTGGAAAATAAAATCAGGATAAGCAGTTGCTGAAATCTCAACAGGCCAATTTTACGGGAAAAGTTTAGCTTCATTCCCCTAAAAGTCCGTTCAGCAAAAATGACAGTAATTTTCTTTAAAATAGTGGATAAATCTGTTGTTTCTAGCTCAAAAACTCGATAAATAGCATGTCTGCCCTCTTATCTGATGGCAAGAACTTACACTCAAAGAAGTTCCATAATAGCCTAGTTCACTGGAACATTATAAAAACATAACATGAAACTGTCACTACTTCTCAAATTACAGAATAGGTCTTTACCACAAAGGAAAACTTCATCTTTTGCAATGAGTTCATCCTCGTTTCTTTCTGAGTTCCGGATCCCTAGGAGCCAAAAAAAATAATCCCAAAAAGCAATTTAAGGATTTTAATCACTGAAGAGTTAATTAAACAGAAAGTTACTTCACGTAAAACATTATTTCACCTTTGTATATGATCAAGAATAAGAAGCCTTGGCCCAGGAGGGATCCTCACATCTCTAAGAGCACTGCAAAACAGAAACAGGAGAATGGAATGAGATTTAATCATGAGAAATGCGTAGGATTAATAAAGTTTATATGGTGCAACATATCTTGCCTATCAGTGAGTAAAGGCAAAGTGGTGTCTGTCAACAACCCTTTCTTGAAATTCTTTTCATAATTTTGCAGGCCAAGGCTTGACAACAGTGATCTCGTTCTGACATAATGCGTATCTTCAGCAGGTGGTTGCGAAAACTTCCGCCCAAGCTGTATGAACCAACAAGAGAAGCTTTTAAGGACTATGAGACATCGATGTTGGAAATTCACTATTTTCAACATCAATCGAAAACTAGGTGCCAACAGGGAATGATAACTGGTACTTTTCCTACCCTCGGTCCTAAAAAGTTTCTTCATACCAGAATTCTCAATTTATCTTCAGAGCAGATGAACCTCAAAGCAACAATAAAGTAATACAAGAGGGGCTATACATGTCTGACTGGTCCCTAAACTCTATCGAGGACAAAATAATCTAAGCATGATTGAGACTAACTTGGAACTTTTATTTGAAGTACTCCTTCAAAAACAGTTCCTATTTTAGTACACCTGCCAACTGTAAACTTTCCATATTACTTTACCTTCAAAAGAGAAATAGGGGAGAGATATAACATAGAGAGAACCGAAAAGATTAGGATATTGCTGAACCGGACAGTTTAATCATCAAAAAAAGAAGAAATCTATATTCTTAATGCACATTTTAGAAGTCCAATTCTAATGAGTTCATCGAATACATTGAAATCACAAATTGTAGTTCTCAGTTCTGATGTACTCCCGTCCCATATTACTTGTCCACTTTCCCCTTTACATGCCCCTTAAGAAATCATAAATAGGAAGGGTACTTATACTAATTTACCCTTCAACTCTTTTTAATATACTCTATATTTTTGTGCCTTATCCATCAATACCAAGAATCAAATTGAGGAACTTTAATATTTAGAGCCTGTTTGGATTGGCTTATTGCTTTTGGCTAATTTTTGTTCTTTTGACTTAAACTGAAGTGCTTAAAAGCACCTAAAATAAGCCAATCCAAACAGGCTCTTATACTTTCAAAATTAATTAATTTAAAGGCAAAATGGGAAAAATAAATTAATTATGTCTTGATTTTGTAAATTGACAAGTAATTTGAAACAGATTATTTTAGTAACATGGACAAGTAATAAGAGACGGAGGGAGTACATCTGTTAACTGAGAAGGGACCTAGAGAAAAAAACAAAGATGGCTGACAATGAACAGGAACTGCATTAAACCGCAGCTAATTTATCGTTATTCATTGGTGGAGTTAATGTAGAAATATTCTGAAAGAAACCAAAATGAATACCTTTATTTTTGGAATAAATAAGAAACCAAGTGAAAACTTGAGATGGATGACAAACAACAAGTCAAACTGACTACGGGATTGACATAATATCAGACAAACAAGTTGAATGGTATGAGAGTAGATAGTACTGGATTGAACCAAACTCCAACAGAAAATAAAAGGTAAAAAAAAAAAAACTCAAAACAACTTCGTCATAAGCCAGGGCCCAGGGGTTGCACGCTCATATTTTAAACATGTTCATATTATCACATTAATACAAATAAACTGGCCCTTCCACCAGAGACATGTAAGGAAGTTTTAATCTCTCTCTCTGTCTCGGGGGTGGGGTGGGTGGGGACATGCGTGCATCATTGTATACCATTTTACTTGAACATTACCTCAAACAGTCCACCTTGAACAAGGGCAAAGAAAATCCCAGATGTCAAAGCATTGGGTACTGGATTTGGGCCACCCATGCCACTAACTAGTGAAAACAGTGCTCCAGAACCAAAGGCAGCTGCCATACTGCAAAAAGTAATTATTAATCTCCAACAGCTACAAAGAAACAAAAAATGTAAACTCAAAGAGCTTGTGAAAGAGTGGATGGAGGAGAAAGTGGATCAAAAAGGAAAAAACAAAAGTTTTAGGTTAAAAAGGAAAACAAAATATCCAGTTAGGATATTTGTGATCATTGAGGTGTTAATCTAGGACATGCGCTCTGCGCTAAGTGTTTTTAAATGAAGAAGTTATAAAGATTTATTGAGACAGCAAAGAACTTTGGAGGTTCCAGTGAAAGGCATAAATTGAAACCTGGTTCGCTTTACCTAGTCTAGAAGGAAAGCTAAATGTGCAACTGGGAATGGATGCAAGAACTTTAACAGAGTAAGGCTACTGTAATACTTAAGTGAGAGTCAAATTGGGAAAGCATGTCCTCTTTCTGGGGAGGAGGATACAGTATCCCTATTCATAACCATAGTTATACTACTATATCAGTGTGTTTAGATTGGCTCCTGAACATCTAATCTATAGAGGACACAAAAATGTGTAGACAAGAATATGCCTCAATCCCAAACAAGTTGGAAACGTTAAACAAGAACTAAACAAAATCAATGATTTCCCTGAAAAATCAACTTAAGATTGAAAAGGTCAACTACTTAGAGGCTTTATTTAGTAAACAAGCCTGATTATAAAACTGACTGGCAAATTTTTGCCTAGCAGGAATCCAGTAAAACAGGCTTACCTGGACTGCACATCCTCCTTGCCTCTAATTCTTTTCAAGACACAAGATATGCCAGCATTAACACCAGTCATAACAGCAAAATTACGGGCCTGAACCAACGGACCTCCTGCAAGAGCCTGAAACAAAAATTCAATTACGTTGCTAATCCATCATAAATTAGCCCTGTCAAATCTTAAAGATTCCACCTTGAAGTACTTAACATTGACTTCCTGGCTTAACAACATGCATTTACAAGAAAAAAAATTAGACAAAAATATTTAAGCTTTATGATATATTTAAGCTCTATGATCTATTCTGATAGTTAAGAAATTATATACATGACTGCAGAAAATGCAAGTAAATGCTAGCGAATCAGGACAAACACAATAAATGAGCATATGATAAAGTCCTAAATTCTAGAGAAAAAACCTACTAATTCGAACATAGAGATAAATTCTCAACAATATTCTTGAGAAATATCTTAAAACAGATAAAACTAATACTAATAAGAAAAGGACCTGAGCTTGTTGAAAAGAGGCCATAGCTTGGGGATTGAGATTAGCAGCAGGAGGAGGAGTAGGCATAGAGGAAGACACATCCTGTGTAAGCGTTCCCATAAATCCACCAATAGCAGCACCCTGTAGTCCGCTGGTTGCTGTGACCACAGCAACTTCAACTGGAATTGACTGCTTCGATAACCACCCTTTGAAGCCAATCTCCAATTCCTTAAACTTGTTCTGCAACTGAGCTATTGGATTCTGATTGCTGCTATTCGGCATTTCAACCACCATAGCTCCTTGCTTTCCTTCACCCATTGGAATTTGGAAATTTTCAGCCGCACGCAGCCCTTTTTCTCTCCGTTTGAAATGAAAGTTTGGTATGCAATGGAGAAAAGGGGTTATTCGGGGAGTAGGGTGGATAACGTAACAAGGTGGGATGTCTCTTTTATTCCCATTTTCTCCCTTAAACCCTTATCTTAGCCAAATGACAAAATACTTTACTCTTTTATCTCATTTCACCACACGATTTGTTTCTTTTTTTCCTTTTTCCCCCAAGACACTTTTGCTTTCTCGTTTTTGCTCCAATAGACTTTCTTTTTTGGAATAACTACTAAGTAAACATAATCTAATGATATTTTTTTTAAAATTATCTAGCATAATTATACTTAGGAGTGTATATCAAATCTCTCGTCTCTTATTTGAATTATTTTTATCAATATGTGTTATTCTTGATCTTCAATTTTTTTCTTTGTGAATGTTGATTGTTGATTCATTTTATATTGGATAACATCGATAAATTGAAATTTTTTATTTTGAGTTTTTAGTTAATTATTCAATATTTGAATTTTCTATTCTTCTTAAATTGATACAACAAATTGAATTTATGTATTGAATTTTTTTTCATATTTATGTATCAAGAAAAATGATAATCCTATTATTAAACTAATACCTTCTTCTATTGATACATATTTGATACAATCAATTGCATGTGAGTGTCAGAAAAAACTGATATAATTATTATCAACAAAAAAAATTGTATCTGCATATCAAAAAAAAAAGTTATACAATTATTATCAGAAAAAATTATATTTGTATATTTATTTTAGGGATGATACAATATTTTCTTCATTTGCGTATTACCAAAAATTGATACAAATTATATATGTATATATATTTTAGGGGTAATTGCAATGTGTATAAATATATCTATGTTTCCTATTTCAAAGCTAATATATGTATTTGTATATCTATGTGTGAGATTGGGAGAGAGAGGAGATTATGTATATGTGTATTTGTGTATCGCAATTTTTATTGAAATACATGTTATATTTGAGATACAACTTGATTGTTTCTTTCCTCCATCTCTCTCGATCGCACTCACCTCTCTTAATCCCACTTGCCTCTCTCCTCTCTAAAACTATTATAATAAATTGTTATTAGATAAATTATAACTTCTAATTTATCATTGTGGTCTACACTATATAGTTGGTTAATGAAAATTCCTCACTCTTCAAAATAACAAAACTCTTTACTCTTCTATCTCATTTCACCCCCAAATTTGTTTCTTTTTTCCCTTTTTCCCCAAGACAATTTTGCTTTCTCGTTTTTGCTCCAGTAGTACTTTATCTTTTCAACGCTTCAATAGTATTTTAATCTGTGAGGCACGTATTAAATTTTTCGTCTTATGCTTCTGTTTCTGACCAAATTCTCTTTTTCCCAATTTTCATACTTTTGGTTGTTGAGTCATAAGGTTTGAAATCCCTTCCATTTTGCGTTGATTCTCGAGTCCAAATAGAAAAATACATTATATATATATATTTAGAAATATTAAAATAAAACGTGTAACAAAAATTAAAATAGAGGAAATGAAATCATATGTTAGTATAATATTTATGTGATTGTAAGAATTTTGAATTTAAGATTTTAAACGTGTTATATTATTTATAATTATAAAATTTGGGATAAAGATAAAATTATTGAATTAAATTAAATTTATGAAGACTACAACCCTCAAAAACACTACTCAGAAGCCTTTTCCTGTGTAAAATCTGAAATCAAATGGAGGGAAAATAATTTCCAGTATCCGGCCTTTAACGATATACATATATTACACCATACTCATATTTTCACTTTAACTTCTCACACTTTTTTTTCTCTCTCGCAGGCAAGGGTTTTAGTATCCCCTGAAATTATTGTCTAAAAACTCAGAAAATGACTGATTCTAGAGAAGAATCTCCAGATTGGCTCCGCAGTTTTCAGGTATACCTGTTTTGTTTTCATCGGAATTCATACATTTGCTCGCTATGCACTTTTCAAAATCGATCTTATGCAATGAACCTCTGTTTAATTAATTGAACAATCATGTGATCAACTTTAAACCGATTTTGAACTTCAGTGTGATTGGTCTTTGAGCTGCGAGATTTAATTGTTATCAATTCAAAGTATTGTTCACAGTGCTTCTTGGCGGAGGTAGTTTCAAGTGCATGGATGTAGTTTTAGAGCACATTTGTGCTAGGGTATGTGAATTTGGGGCAATTACTTCTCGTCGAAATAATTGTAAACTGTATATAGTGGTCAAGCCGAAAGCAGTAGGTGGGGACTTGGGGAAAATACTTGTAAATTAAAATCCCTTTTTTTGTGTAAATTCTTTTGAACCCTACCTTTTCTATTATTCACCTAGATAAGTTTGGATGGTTGTTACATATCGTTTCGTGTTGTATTATTTGTTTTAATGAATACAGTGTTTGGATAGATTGCATTATTTTTTGTCATTACATAATGCCACACATCAACAATTTGAATTACAATTCTTCTAGAAAAGGTACCCGGTAGAGCAAAGACAAAATAATAAGAAAAAATAAGGTAAAAACGCGATCACACCAAATTGTTCGTTACATAAATGGGACTTTTTAACGATATGATATACTAGAATTTAAGTTAATCAAAACAAACATTGTATTTAAACTTACAACACAATGCAATACTAGTAACAACCATCCAAACAAGCTGTAAATGGAAAAATTGATTCGCCGTATAATTCCATATGTATGGTATAACCACTTACTATAACTTAATTGCATCCCCTTGTGCTTCTTAAGGTCATTATTCAAGTATAAGTTCTGCTGTTTTGATATAAATTGGTTCTCCACACACTTTAGTTGAAAGAGTGGGCATTGTTTAGTTATTATTTGTTCTGTTGTTGTTCCATGTTCCTGTTAATGACCAAGACAATCTGATGTTAAAATGATGCAGGCACCTGCTGCGATAACCTTGTCATCTGGATCTGAATCTCCCGTAAATAACAACCATCTAAGTGATGATGAGGATAGCATCAATCTGAGTAAGCTGTTTCAGAAGGATAAAACATCACTCTCAGAGGACAAAAGTAGTCAGGATGGGCATGGATCTCAACTCCCAAACACGTCTGAAGTAAATTCTCCGATTAAAAATAAAAAAGTAGATCGCACACCTACTAGGAAGAGAAAGAAGGAAAACCAGAGTGGAAAAAAAGGTATTAGCTAATCCATTTTACTGAGTGAATCAACTGCATTAGATTGTAAGTGCGAAATTAAAGAAGGGCCCAGTAAAGATCTTCTCTTTCCAATGATACAGGAAAAGGCACTGACAAGGCTTTAACGAAGAGAAGAGCATTGGAGAAGCCTTTTGCAGATAAAGTAAGTAGTTTCCTATTATCTGTCTTTATTTTTTAATTTACTGAACTATCAGTCACGGAAGTTCAACTTTTATCATTGACTGAGAATATATAGAGAGTGGGTTAAATACTTAAGTAATCAAAGAATGTCAAAGAAGCCACTATATCGTTCAACTTGTACGATACCGGTTGACGCTATGTTTTTGCTCATATGCAGCTTAAATGACATCCTTGATCTTTGCTTTTATATTTATTTTTCCCCATCTCTAGTGAGCTCTATACCAATAAAGCCATCCATCGTGTGAGGAGATTGGTGGAGAAATATAGGAAAAGGAAGATGGACTTACATATGTTGTTCATTGACCTTGAAGAGGCCTGTGATAAAGTCTCGAGGGAAGTCCTCTAGAGATTCTAGATGCTTGGAGAGTAGAGGTGTGTTGGTGACTTGCATTAGGGCGATGAATGACATGTATGATGGAGCCCAGATTCGGGTTAAAACGGTGGGAGGAGACTCAACACTTTTCGGTTGAGATGGGGTTGCACCATGGATCAACGCTTAGCATGTTCCTATTTGCCTTGGTGACAGGGGCGGACCTACATATTAGGTTGTGGGTGCTCGAGCACCCATTGACCCGGACGTAAAGTGTATATAGATATACAAAAAAGAAACATACAAAAATATTAAGAAAATGGATATAAAGATGTTGTGAGCACCCATAGCATATTAGACTCTTGTGGTGCATTGGTTAAGAGTGGGTGCTAAAGGCTTTCAATTTCAGCGGGCAAGGGATCGAATCCCCCTTGAAGCAAAAGTTTTTTTTCTTATTTTCACTTCTTAGTTCTCAGCAGTTCTATTTTTTTTTAAAAGCAAAATATACCTATGAATAACGTTTTCATTTATAAACTATATTGCAAATGAATTTTATAATAATATCGCATCAAGTTTATGCTATGGAACTAGTAATAACTTTATGTTAAAAAAATTAAGCACCCACTATCGCAAAATCCTGGATCCGCCACTGCTTGGTGATGGATGAATTGACACGATATATTCAAGATGAAGTGCTATGGTATATGTTATTTGCAGATGATCTAATACTGTTTGATGAGACATGCAATGGAATTAATGCTTAGTTGGAGGTGTGAAGGCAAACTCTGGAGTCTAAAGGATTTAGGTTGAGCAAGACCAAAATGAAATATTTGGATTTCAAATTTAGTGATGCAATGCACGAGGCAGGCGTGGAAGTGAAGCTTGACACACATGCTATCCCCTAAAGAGATAATTTCAAGTATCTTGGGTCTTTAATCCAGAAAAATGGGATATTGACAATGTCACACGTTGTATTTGTGCAACGTGGATGAAATGGAGGCTTGCCTCTGGAATCATGTGACAAAAAGGTACCAGTAAGTTTTATAGTGTGGTGGTTAGACCGACTTTGTTGTGTAGGGCTGAATGTTGGCCAGTCAAGGCCCCCTATGTTTAGAAGATGCAAGTTGCGAAATGAGGATGTTGAGATAGATATGTGGGCATATTAAGAGCAATAAAATTAGGAATGAGGATACCTAGCCATTGAGGGAGTGACCTTCGTGATGGACAAGATGAGAGAAGTTAGATGAGATGGTTTAGGCATGGGAAGAGGAGATGCGCAAATGCCTAGTGAGGAGACGTGAGAGGTTGGATATAGGTTGTACGAGGAGAGGTAGAGGTAGGCCGAAAATTTATCGGGAAGAAGTGAGTTAGACATGACATGATGCAATTTTAGTTTACTGGGGACATGACCTTAGATAGGAGGGTGTGGAGGTCGTGGATTAGGGTAAAAGGTTAGTAGGTAGTGAAGTGTTGTCTTGCTTTTCAATGGGTTTAGGCTTGATGGTGTTTGTCGTAGTATTAGCCTTATTCCTGTAGTGTCTTGTTGTTGATTTCTATCCTCATCTGTTGTCTATGGTATTTTGGTTATTGCACTATTTTGTTGTTTCTTACTGTTTCCTTATTAGTTGCTATGTTTTTTTAATGGCCATTTTCCCTTTTCATACCTACTTTGATTTGTTGTTCTCGAACTGAGGGTCCTCCGGAAACAACCTCTCTACCTCCACGAGGTAGGAGTAATCAGACCCCACTTTCACTGGGTATGTTGTTGTTGAAGAGTAAATGGATAAAAGAGCCTAAACATATTAGTACTATTATAGTTTTCTGATAGAATAGTTATTCTTCTAAATAGTTTCTTATAAGCATTCACTGTGGAAAATGTCTGCGAAATTGTCTGAAACAGTGAAACTGCACTTCTAACTTATCATAATCAGTTTCTTGATAGTATTCTCTTTTTATGAAACAAAGGATGTCACTAGCTAGCAGTTTAGTTTGGCTGGAAATACTATTCTAGGCTTCAGGAACAGCCGAGGTAGTTCAAACCTCTTGGTATGCTAGAATGATGCAATTGCTTAACGTGGCAATTTATAATATATTGAAATAGCTACTCTACCCAGAATCTGTTCTTCGACAATTGATTTTTCATAGTTCAATTAACTCGTCCAAAATCAATCAGATTAAAACCTTTTGACATATCTCTATCCTTAGCCAATGTAATCTGTTAGAGTCACACAACACTTTTCTCATTCTAGGTATCAGTAATGGTAATCCCACTTGTTATCATTAGTTTTGGCAATTGCTACAAGTGGTAATTTTACTTTGGCCATCCTTATGAAAATTATCACAATATGGTGTAGGCATCTCGTTTTCTCCTTTGATCAGTTTCCCGGAGTTGACGGACATGTAGGCTTAATCCTCACAGTCTGGATCTCCAATACACGTCATTGTTAACTACTATGCAAATATTGTTGACTATAGTGATCCTAGTTTGATCTCAATCATATATTTGGTTCATACAGGAACCCAGTCATTCAGTGTGTACGTTGTTATCGGATTCTGAATCTCCTCATGATGGCAGTTCCATAAAAGTGGAGGAAGTCCTTGACAAAGAGTTGCTTATGCACGATGCTAAGACTACAAAGAAAGAAGAAAATGATGTAATGTCTAAGCAAAAATCTCCTAAGAAAAAAATGAAGAAAGAGGAACAGGAAAAGAAGATAAAACTAGAGAATCAGCTGAATGAAGGTAAGCCGTCTGTTTCTAGCTTCTGAATTCTAACCATATGACTTATAGCCTGTTTGGCCAAGCTTCTAAAATCAGCTTATTTTGAGAAGTGCTTTACATAAAACTACTTTTTGGTGAGAAGCAGTTTGTGTTTGGTTAATCAATTTGAAAAACATTTTTGAGCCGTAATTAATGTTTGACCAAGCTTTTAATAAGTGCTCCTAAGTGTATTTTCTCAGAAGTGCTTTTTAGAAAAGTACTTTTGGAGAAAAGTTAATTTTTTTATCTTCGAGAAAATAGCTTCTACTACTTCCCAACAACACTTATTTTCCTCAAAGCTTGGCCAAACACCTAACTTTTTTTTAAAATAAGCACTTTTTGAAAAAATAAAATATGTTTGGCCTCCCAAAAGCTTGGTCAAATAGGCTATTAATATATTAGAGGTGAATGGATCTCAAAACATTTGTAGCAAGTGTATGTCTAACCTTAAATTATGGTTCTGCGCTCTTTATATTGTAGAATTGTTGATTTTCCAGGCATTTTATTATTTTTCTTTGTAATGTGTTGTTTGAACTTTGAAATAGGTATAGAGAAGGAAGACATGGAAGCCATAGAGGAAAATATTCCAGAGAAACAAAGCGGAACAAATGTGAGAAACTTAAGTAATCCTTGATGGATCTTTGGATATGTTGACTGTTCACTGATTCACTTTTATGATTATTGTGTATAGTTGTCATCTTCAAGGCTGCCTTTGGTTCTTCCTGAGAAAGTACAGAGGACAAAGGTAAAGTAAGCAGAGTGTAGTGACTCTCTTGGCATGGAGGTGATTACTATGGTTTGCCTGTGTGTCTCTTTATTCTTTTCCTTCCAGCAAATTTCCTTCTCAAATCAGCCAATTAGTTCAGAGATTCCTAGATTGCACCCCCTTTCTGTTTTTTTTTTCAAACTGAGAAGTATCTTTCCAATACGTCAGAGAAAGAGGATATGTTGGCTTATGTTTGGCATCTAAAAATAACCATACTATGTTTTTTTCCAAAGTAAGTCATGTAGGTGACACTAGTTGAATTTTCCCATCTGCTTAAGCTTTTGTTGGTAAGAGTTATCTTATTTGTGCTGGTAAGAGTTGAGATGTGCATCGATTAGCAACATGTTGTCAAAAATAAATAAAAAAGTCTGTGTTTAGGTATTAACTAGTTGGCACTTCTATAGATTTTTGATCAATTAGATGTCTTTTTCTTTTGTTTCTCGCCTGGTCTCCGGTAATTGCATTTGGGTCCCTGACTAATCCGGATTCGCGTCGCATAAGACTCATTCAAAGAGGAAGTGCTTCCTAACAGAATCAAGTTAGATGCTGTTGCTACATGTTTTTTTTTTTGTACTTGTATTTGTTCACCCCCCCCCGCCCCCACACACACACACTCACACAAAAAAAAATCTGTTCTTTTATTTTCTGCTAAACTTTCAAGCTTTGCATCACTTTGATATAGGCACTTGTGGAGTGTGAAGGTGATTCCGTAGATCTGAGTGGTGATGTGGGTGCTGTCGGGAGGATAATTGTTTCGGATGGTCCATCAGGAAACCATGAAATGCTTCTCGATTTGAAAGGTACATACATGTTTCTCAAAAGTTTCTCTACCAAATTCTTTCAAGTCCCGGCCGTGGTAGCTTTTTAATATGTTTCAAACAATGTAATAGCTCATCATTATCATTCTGGCATGGCAAGAATTTCTTAACTTCAAACAATATGCTATCATATTTACTTTAGCCCGATGTTGACAGCACAGAAGCTCAAGCATATTCTGATTTAAGTTTGATAATTGAGTCTAGCAATTTCCAAAAAAAATCTTGCAATCTTATTTACTATGGTTAATATGAAATTTTATATGAATGCTTTAGTTCTTTTATATCTCAGGAACCATATATAAAACGACAATATTGCCTTCCAGGACGTTTTGTGTGGTATGACACTCTTATCTCAAGCAATTATTCGCTTTCCTTACCTATCCCCCCTCCTGCTCACACACCCACCCACCTTCTCATATGTAGATCTAACGTAAATTTTCCTTTTTTAGGTAAGCTTTGGACCATCAGAAGCAAAGGTTTGTTTCTGTCTTGCTTATTGATTTATCTGCTCTATCCATAGTGAAGAAATTGGAGAGATGATGTTTAGCATTAGATTTGCTATTCTGACGCCGGTTTACTGTCTGTCTCTCTTTTTACTTTCCAATTTATCGAAGTGTGTCATACAATTTTTTTTGAAATAAGATTGATTTATGCTGTTAATTGATGATTATGTGCTCTCTGATCAGGTGGAGGCCATCATGAATGACTTCATACAGCTGAAGTCACAATCAAATGTTTATGATGCTGAAACTATGGTTGAAGGTAGCAGTTCTATCTGATATATATCTATTTTTGTAGCAAGTAGTTTCAACTGTCTTCCTCGTGTTTCACTTTGGAAATGAAACCATTTACAGTCCAATTTGAATCGATCCTTCTGATATTAATAGGGACTCTTGATGGTTTCACATTTGATTCGGATGAGGAGGTTGAAAATTGGGCTCGACCAGCTTCCCAAGGTGACCAGAATGAGAATGTTGATCATCAGCCCAATGGGAATGTCAAAGCAAAAGCTAAGAAAGCATCGGTATGCTCTGTTCTTTTTGTTTTCCACTAATAGTTGCTTCACTTTCTAGATCATAAATTGAGATTCAAGCTCGCTGTGCAGGCTATGGAACAAAAGAAGGGCAAAAAGGGAGCAAAGATTCCAAAGAAAGTAAAAAAGAAACCTCAAGTGCAGAAGAAAAGCAAGAGCAAAAAATAAGATATGACTCTACATATTTCATTTCATTCGTTATGTATTCTCATTATTTTCTTTTCCCATTTTCTTTCATTTTCTTCTGTGCTTTGTATACTTATACTGGTCATACTTTTTTTTAAAGCTAACGAAAGTAGTCTTGGGAAACTAGATAATTGGTATTTGGTAGAGGCCACACAATATGTATTATTTGCAAGATTTTCGCATGATTATCCTCCATATTACCATAGAAATTCTTATGTTGATTAGCTTCAATCTCTGAATGTGATTTGCTTTTCCTTTGTATTTGTCCTGTTAGAGGTGTATTTAGAGGTTCGTTGGTTTGATTCTACGAATCATCTGATTTTTAACATTTTTGTTTGTGTGCAGAATTTGATACTATAAATCAAATATAGAGACATAATGTTGTAGTACAAGATGCTGTTGATATTGTAAATAAGTTGCCATTTGTATTGTTTTTTATATAAGTTTCCTCATGAATGCCCAGCTATTTCTCTAGATAACATTCCTTAACCTTGTCATATATCCAGTCAAATTCTGCTCCGTTCTCTCGTTATGCCAAAACATATCCTGATTTATGCTGTTTTGACTTATTTATAGAGATATAAACTGAAATAGCAGCCCAATCAGCATGGGGAAGGGAAGGAGAATGTTTGACGACGAGACCATCCCTGGGAACTTCTCCATTTTACTTTCTTCAACAGGTGGAGTTATTTCTCCACTGTTGGGTCTCTTCACCCTGTTTCACAATCCAGTAGTGGTAGATTAGAGGAAAATGGAAAACATAAGATCTAGTTTTGGATACTGAGATATATTTATTTATATACATTACCCATTCATGGGGCAGAAGATGATCCCGTAGTCATAAGCCTTGCAGGTAAAAGTGCTGGTGCCATCATCATATGCATAGCTATAAGCCCTTGGACAAGCTCTTTTAAAGATGCTGGAATAGAATGATGGCCGGCAAGTTGTTGGATTGGCAAACTCTCCAGCACAACAATACTGATCTAAACCAAAAGCCTCACATGCACTTTTGCATGCTACTACATTCCCTTCTCCATCTCCACCCACCACTTGAAGTTCTTTGGGACAACCTGTTGGATATTTGGAAAAAAAAATTGTCAGTTTTTTCTTGCTAAATGCTTCTAAGCTTATTTGAGTTCAAGGGTATGGAGGATAAGGGTTCAAATTCTAGTTAGAGGCAAAAAAGCTAGGTGATTTATTCTCGTCTGCGTCAGCTGTAGTGGGCATAGTTACCGGCACTTCTGCTTGGTGGAAGGAAACAACAACATATGGAGCTTACCCATGTTAAGATTGGAAACACAACCAGTGGCATTGCATCCACCATGAACTCCCTGTGGGGTTGCAACCATTGGCAGATTATAACCATCAACAATGCTGACATCGTAGAAATCTTTGGTATCTCCCGTCCCTAGAGTTATCTCGAAGAGAGAGGCAGGTGGTGTGGCACCAATGCCATCACATTCAAGCTTACCACCACAGTCTCCTGTTTGACAAGAGCCAACACCAGACTCGTCAAAAGTGCAGCCAGTCCTTGCCCAAATGCGACCTGACCATCCCGTGACACTTGGAATCCTGACACTTTGGCCAGCATTCAATTGAAAGCCCGTCGTGGAAAGTTGAGGTGATGAGGAACCAGACAATGTTCCAGGCCATATTGTATACGGACAATTGTTAGTAATGGTGAAAGTCGAGGCAAACGAAGGAGAAATCAACGCGCAGAAAAGCAAGGTAATTGAAAGCTCTTTCCAGGATGTTATGTTGAGCATATTATTATGGTCCTTTAGTTTATAGCTAATGTCTTTGTCCTATACTTCTGGGAAAAATAAAGTTAACGAAAATGAACCACCCAACTATATTTATAGGTGAAAAGGAATTTCATATATTTGATACAAAATCCATATTGTTAAGTTGCTTAGCTAAATTCATCAGCTGCAACACCACACCTATGGATTTAGCATTTCTTTGTATCTTGGGTGGCCCCAATAAGAGGCAATTCCTTTCTTTAGAAATCTTCATTTTTTAATTTTGAATCTTTGAAAATGAATCAGTTTTGTTCGTAGTGCGTAAAAAGGTTAGACCATATAAAATGGGTATCTAGATTCCCATAAATTTATAAAAAAAAATAAAAAAAATTGTTACCGACAACAGTAAAGGGGCATGTTGTTCCGCAAACATATTTTGGATCGATATTGAGTTTAAGGAAAAAGAATCGAAGAATTTTGAAATTTGTTGTTTTAAAGTAAAAGGGCATGTTGTATTGGTGTGTTAGAAATTTATGACCTTAAATATATCATAAATTTGTGTGTTTGTAAAAGTTTTTTATTAAGAGTAAAATAAAAAGTGTAAATTAATTGTTTTCCTTGTTTAAAAGGGCGTCACATAGACTAAGACGTGAATGTAAAACAAGTGTTTGAGAAATTGCCCCGGGCGGAGTAATAAATATCTGGTCTTCGATACTAGGCGTGGAACAAACTATGAAGTGTCAAACTTAGGCTTTACCCATATTAAAGGTAGATAAGAGAGGTATTCGGATAGTAAACTTTCATCAGTATCAATCCTAAGATTGTGAGAGAAATAACACAAGGACTATTTATCATTTTATTGAGATTAGGGGTGTGCATCGGTCGGTTCAGTTCGGTTTTACATATTATCGGTTTATCGGTTTTTGGATTTTAAATAAGCTAGACTAATAACCAAACCAATAAGATATTTTTTATCGATTTTGGTCCTTAACGGTTCTGTTTTCGGTTTAACCAATAAGAAAATGCTTATAAAACAAATATATGACTTCTCTAATAAATTTGACGCGACAAGACAATAATGTAACTTTATAAATGCTCATAAAATAGAAACAATAATAACAAATATGAAAAGAGTTATACAAGTGTAACACAAAGAGAAATTGAGAGGAATAGGGTCCTTACTTTAGGTTTTGACATTTTGTATAATGTGAAGTTATGAATTCAAAGTCACAATGAAGTATGAATTGAATGTTAAGACAAAGACAGTAACTAGTAAGGTATTGAGATTAATATTTATGTATAAATAAAAGTAGTAAATTCCTAGTCTTAATGGGTTATCAATTTACCCAATAACCCAATATAAAAAATCAATAACGAACCAATAACTCAATAATTATTTTTTATAAAACTATTAAAAAACCATTAATCCAATAACCCAATAACAATAAACCAATAGCACTTTTTTCGATTCGGTTTATCGGTCGATTCGACACACCCCTAATTGAGATACTAGAAGTAAGTTTTTGAAATAGAAAAAAATAAAAAGAAAGCAAGACTTGGTGTATACGTTTATTTAATTAATTTTCTATACAAACGGTTTCTCCCTTTTATTTAATGAATGGAAAAAGAAAAAAAAGCTAGGGGTAGCTTTCACGGAGCTAAGCACATGTGTTAGGTTTAGCAGGAATGACTTTTCCCATTTTTTCGATTTTGAATTAAATGGAAATGAAATAAATGGCCTCTCTTTTTGTTTCCACTGTAACTTAGTGGATGTCGTCAGATCCAACCCACTCCAATAACCAATAATGGAGGTAGTTTTGAATTGGCACCATAATCAATTCACCATCTCTATTGAAACATCAACAGAAATAAAAATATACATATTGCTAATTTACTGAAAGAAGGGAGAAAAATTTAGGACAAGTGACCAAATCCAGCAAAACATCTTGACTTAGTCAATTCTGTACATAGAAGATAGATCATAGAACAATAAAAATTATAGTAGATGAACTCCCACCATTCATCTGTCAAGTCTTTTATTTTTGTAAAACTATGAAAAACCAGCAAATGTTTAACCATGAGAGCAGCATAAGAATTAAGATCATCAGATGATATATTTCAAGTAGCTAATTTGAGAAATTTCTTATAACTGGCAAGTTTGCAGTGAGCCAGTCTTATAAAGGATAAGAAGTACAGACTGCAATTCTGTAAATCCCCAATCCGGTCATTCATTGCATCTACACATTAGGTACAATGCTGAGTTAGCACCAAAAAACTAATATAGAAATGCATCTATGTTTAATGCTAAGTACGTTTTTAGTTTTGCATACATAAATTCCTGTTGTTTTCTTTCAATCCAAATCCATACAGTGCAACTGATGGAGACTGATATTATTCTTCATGAATTTTTTGGCAAAAGTAGCAAAGCAGCAGCTCGCAGGTGGAGGATTTGGTGCTGTCTAATTTGCCAATATTGCAGAAAATTTCACACAAAATACAACTACTGCAAAGCTGAAAACCCGTCTTTTGTAGGTTAGATTGGGTGACGGCAGCCTTCTTAATCACTAACCAAGCGAAAAAGGAAAAGCCTTCATGGGAGCTCTGTTGCAACATATCTTCCATTGGCAAATACACAACTGACAAAGATGTCTTTTCCGAGTGGTCTCATTCTCCTAGAATGACATTTCAGTGGGAAGTGATATTCTTGAGTATGATGACTCCTACATTCACTAAAGCCGATCCCAGACATTGCAAAAGCGAAGCTGTGAAATGCCACAGTGAGAAAACTGACTTTGTATTGTCACTGTCATTCATTTTTGTAAATTTGCCATCCTGAAAAGTAGCAAGATAGCATCATATAAACAAAATAATGCATTGACCGCCAATTTAGAATTCAAAGCAGAAAGAAATGGGAAACATACAAGCAAGTGTATCTTTTCTGATGAAGTCGAAATGAGCAGCAGCAAGGCACAAATGACAAGAGCCAGTAATTTTCAGAACGCAGAAAGCCTTGACACCTCAGTCATCAAGCACTTTCAACAAAAAAGGATCCTTTCTTTTGCAATAACAGAGGAGCAAATTGAACAACAGGTTAGTAACTTTAATGTGGTTTAGCAGCCACCCCTTGATTTAGCTGCTAAAGATTCCTCTTCAGGTAACACTATCAGAAACAGCAGATATAGGTGGAAGTAAACACCGTATCTCTGACTCCAAGCCATTTCAACCAAATAGGACCTTGCTTTCAAAAGATCAGACATGATATTAGACTATATTACTCACAATGATACCGCAGGGTAGTCACTTCAGCGTGGTTACAAAACACCAATTGATTTGGCAGCTGTTAGATTTTTCCTCAGACCTAGCCTTATTCAAGAGTTCAAGGCTTATAGATGTTTCTATTTGTTCAAAGTCTAGACCTCGTGGAGGAGCACGGATCTGTTGAATAAGAAAGAACAAACTTAGTTAGAAACTCATTATTCTGCTGATAATGAATAAGACAGACGATAAAACATCAACAAAATAAGCTATATCTCAACTCTCCTGACTGTAAATGTTTTTTGAGTTCCTGCAAAAGCAAAACCATTTTAGGCTGTTTTACATGAACAAATTCAAAAAGCAAATAAAAACTGAATTAAGAGGAGACTAGTGCAACAGTATGAAATAAAACAGAGCTTTCTTCCAAAACCTGCCAAAGAAATAGGAAGTTAAAGTCGTAAAAGTAGGTGAGCTTTAATGAGCTCACTGAAAAGAGTGTTCTTCATCTGATGGGGGCAAGTTCCTGTAGGAAAGGAAACAAAGTATATAGTTCCACTGACTGGATTCCAATAAACTTCCCAAAGTTAATCAAAGTAATTAGTAGGCGACTAAATAAGTCCAGCAAACCGAATATAGTTGACAACCCAAAAAAGGGATAATTGTAACTACTTGGGTATAAAGTGACTAGACAATAAAACCAAATCGAGGTTATACAAAATGCTGCACTATATATAGTTAAAGCCTTCACGTGACATCAACTCAGGCGCATATCAGCGTTTGCAGACTTATTGTTACTCCTAAACAGTTATAAAGAGCTACAGTTCATAGGAATGTAGAATATAAGTCCTCCTACAAAATGGCAAGACAACCAAGTTTGCCATGGAAATTATGAAATTGTTCCTAATCCAGTCCGAAAAGACAGTAAAATTAAACAGACGAAAGGATGGAAATCTATTATATCTAGTTCAAGTCCATGCCCTCTCCAACTTGACTGCAAATGGGACTAACAGCAGTGAAAGATCTCTCAAATGGTGATGGATGGAAATGTGCATCCCTTCTGCGCTTAAAGGCGCAGCTATCAGAAGGGGAACTATCAGCATCAAACTTCCTCCGTACACCTTTCACAGCCTGCACTTCAACTTGAGTTAAAGGGAAAATCTGTCTGCTAACTCTGCACAGAGAGTTATGGTTATCATACAATATTCGCTGGTTACAGTTTTTGTCGCAAATGTGTGTCAGCCCAGTTACACGGCAGCGGAACATGTTCCCACACACATGTTCATTTTCACATTTCCAATCACACTTGTGAACAGGGTTTGGGCCATCTTGGCCAAGAATAGTTGACAGATATATAACATTTGTAGGCACTGCTACCATAGATTTTCCAAGTACCTCCATTGTTCAGTTAATCAAAAAACTTGACTTTGAGAAGATATCCACACCCCACTCGCCTTGCCCAGATGCTCTGCAGACTCGACAAACAAGATCCGTCAAGATTGGTGGGTGGATCATGGAATATAATTGTTTGTTTCAAAGGACTATAACCATCTTAAAATCTTTTCCTATGGAAACTGAAAAGCAATATTCAGGTGACTGAGCAAACCTCAGTAAAGAATCATAAAATAAAAAAGCTTAGTTTTAAAGTAATGGAGCAATTGCTAGTGGAGACTCAAAACAAGCTTCTTAGCTAGGGGTTGCAAAATCAAACCCAACCGGCCCAACCCATTTAAAATAACCTGCCCATTTATTAGCTTAACCTATTTCAGTCAACCCATTTTAATATATTATATATAGGCTATAGCCATGATAAAAATAAATAAATTATTATGCATTAAAAATTTTAAAAGAACAAATAAAACAACTAAAACTTATTAAAAATTGAGCTGATTGGGTTATGACCCACTACTTGACCCAACCCAAGGTCTTGACCATTTGCTGTTTTGACTTGGGTTGGGTCTTGACCCGTTTATTATTTTGACCCATTTGCTCTTTTAACCCAACCCATTGGATTGGGTAGAGTCTTGACCCATTTTGACCCGCCCAAATTTGACCCAACCCCCCACACCAAGCTGGAGTCGTCCACCAGAAGGGTGTTAGAACTTCACAGAGAAAGGAAAAGGCGTGTATATAACCAGAAAACTAACAATTAACTAGCAACAAAAAAGCCTTTGATTCAAAAGATATCATCTAAGCTCTGTTAATTAACACATCTAGAGCAAATCTAATTACATTGATGTTTTATTAAAGTGAAATATTGTTTGTTTGCAAGTATTTCATAAAAGAGTTCCTTTATTACGTTAGGTGTATTCCTTCTTTTTCCACCTAAAAATTTCTCAACGGTAAATCCCTAAAATTGCACCTAAAACAAAAGATCCTGTACAAAACTGACCAAACAAGGGCAAAATGAACAGTAAAAAATTCCAATATCAGCTCAAACATACAGATTTTCCTCTCACACAACCATTTACGTTAGCATTACAACCAAATCTGATGAACTACAACAGAATTACCGAAAAAAAAAAGAGAAAAATCACAACTACCTAATTCAGGCAAAATCAAACAATAATACAACAAAAAATCATCAAAAAATAAGAAACTTACGATGAACCCGAAGTGAAGAACACCTAACAAGCTCTTCTTCCTCCTCCTTCTTTCTCACTTCTCACTCACTTTCTCTCTCTGAGACTTTTTCAGCGCTATGCCTATAAGTGAAGCAAAGAAATGGGGAGAGTATGAAAGAGTATTTATAGAAAAAGTGGGACACGGATAAGGTGTTGATCCGATTCTCACGTGTGGGACGTTGCACGTAAATGTAAATTCACATGAAATTTATCTAAAATGAAATTTTATTTTGTCATTTTCTGTAATTTATTTAATTTTGTTACCGTTTAGTGGATACAATACGACGCCGTATTGGTACTGTTACAATTACGACTCTAACGGGAGGTGCATCTTCCGTCACGTGCCCCTCGCTTTTTTGGGTTTTTTTTTAATTTTCCTTTATTCGGGGGAGCTTTTTGTCAAGGTCGTCGGTTTGTAACGTTAAAGAAGACTTACGGGAAAAGAAAAAGTAGACTTGAAGGACCTACCAGACTTTGACACGTGTTGGGTGTTCTCTTAATTGTTTCACCAACAATCCGTTTGTACCGTGCTTATACGTGGATATAGTATTGGGCTTCTACACATCATTTTATGGGCCAATTCTTATTGTAAATGGGCTTTATTGTTTTGGTCATTACTTAGAAATTTTATTATCAAGTAGGAATAATTACAGTTAAAAATTTGTATTTTGGTAATCCCATAGTGTAAATGAGCAAATCATCTTATCCCTACTCTTTTTCAATTTACAAAAATCTCCTAAAATTGTTGTCATTCGGATACAACCATCCTTCCGGATACATCACATTTGATACATTATACAACTAGTTTGTTGAGATTAAAAAGGAAATTAAATATAAAATTAAATGTCAGTTCCCCAAATTATGCAAAAAAAATTGATGTCAATCTCTCCCAAGTAACAGCTCCAAGCAATTCAAATTTCAAATTTTCATCTCTCAAATCTCTCCCAAATCGTAACAGATTCAAAAAAAATCGACAATTTTATATAGTTATGTATCATATACAAAAAAAACTATGAATATGATATACACTGATTTAGTTATAAAACAGTGTTGCAGATACTTAACAACATGTGATACATCATAACATCTGATACATAACTATGTTATATACATAACAAAGTTATGTGTCATATATATAATTATGAATATGATACAAACTGATTTTGTTGTAAAACATTAGTGTTTATGTATCAACAGTAATATTTGATAGTGTCTACAGATACATAGTCTTCTAGTTGAATAAGGTTGGGTGTATATATATGGTAGTAAAAGATAACGAATTTTGTAATAGTTGTGTATCCAATTCACAACTATGAACATGATACATACTAATTTGTGTTTCAATAAATTAGGGTAATGTATCAAAACTAATATTTGAAAAAGATATATTGTACATGATAAAATTGTAATGTATTATAAATGTGAAACGAACGAATTATACATTAATTTAAGAATCAAAATCAACTAGATACATTAAAAATATATGTTGAAAACAACAAAAAGTAAAAAAAAATCAACAATTGATCTGCTAAAAGCAACAAAAAAAAATGATGAAGAAATCCTTCCACACTTTCTTCTATGCTCTGTATCAACTCTTGTAGCTTTTTTCCACTTTAAACAATGACGTCACCCATGGATCTCGACCCAAAGCCCTTACCGGAGCCAGCAACAACTCTTGATAAAATTGTAATGTACCATAATGTTGAAACAAAGGCATTATACATTAATTTAAGAAACAAAAAACAACTGGATACATTAAAAAAATTGAACCCATATGTATCAGAAAAAGATGAACAACAAAAAATCAGAAAAAAAATCAACAATCTGATCTACTGAAAGCAAAAAAAAAATGATAAAAAAATCCTTTTGTACTTTCTCTTTTGCTCTATATCAACTCCCATAGCTTTTTTTCACTTTCAACAATGGCGTCATTCCATGGATCTCGATCCAAAATCCTTACCGGAACCACCAACAACTCGACTTTTTTTCCTTTTTTTTGGACGTTTTTTCCACAGTCGATTTTGAAGTTGAAGATGCATCCTTCTTCAACTAAAATTTGTAGATTTAAAAGCTAAAAAAAATTGATACCTGATGAAGTGGAAAGAAAAAAAATGGATGAAGAAGAATTACCTCTTCAATAACTTACAATCGATAAATCGGAAAGGGAAAATATTTGAAATTCAAAAATAGAGTGATGGAGATAATTGGTGATACCATGGAGTGATTTTAGGCATGAAAAAAGGAAAAAAAATTGTGGGGTGATAGTTTAAAGTGATGTTCGGAAAAGTGCGGGAAATTGTGAAAAAGAGAAATTTTGTAATTTTTTGAAATGGTAGGGAATAATAGAAAATAATGTAAAAAAATATGTGTAGTTAGGTAAATTTTCCTAATTCCAGCTCAAAATAAAAGAGAACGAACTTTTTTTAATGAGAAAGTTACATAAATCATACTAGTTTAGGAGTCAATTAGTTAGACATACTTTAATTTGTAATATTACGAATCTTATCAGGTTTTGGTGCGTCCAGATACATGTATCTCGAGATACATAGGGTCAAAATTAGGTGTAATTTGTTCTAAATACATTGTATCCAAGTTGATTCGCATGTATTTGGGATACATAGACAAATGCTACTCGCCTCCCTCCCATTTCACTCGCCACTGTCATATGTATTTTGTATACATTACTATCTCCTTTCCCATCACGCGTGTCTCCCTCCCAATCTTGCTCGCATATCTCCCTATTTTTGTGTATTTGGTAGCAAAAATACATGTATATAGTGTATCTTTCTCAATATATGATAAGAAACTTTTAATTAGTGTTAAGATATGTAATTTTTTGAAATAAAGGTAGAATTAATATATATGATGTGAGTAGTTTTCTCTCTCTTTTTTTAAAATTTTTATTTCTCTCATAATTTATGAGCCTTTTCGAACGATGATCCAAAGATTTTTTTTTGAGCAAATTGAAAATTTTAAAAGAAAATTATAGATTATGAATCTTAATAGCTTCGTTGGTTAACTATCTGAATTTTTATCTTATAGATAAGAGTTTGATTCTCCACCTTATAATCCCCTCTCCCATCCCCACGTCCCCAATTTTACAAAAGAAAAACATTGGACTTCGTACAAAAATTTTGGAAGTTATATAACTATAAACTATTTATAAGGTCAAACAATATATCAACAAATGTTGAGTCGGAGTCATACGTTATTTAGAAGGATAGTTTCTAAAAAGTTGTATTTACAAAACTTTTAATATTTAAAATACAATCAATGACCTAAACGAGTCAAGATACATTTGCATAAGTCAGCCATGAGTATTTTCTAACTTATATCCGATTTGAAATATTTCATATTCTAGGTAATCAGATTTTGGTTGTTGTTTAAATTATATTTAATTTTTAAAAGTTGTTTAACTTGTATCCGATTTGACATATTTCATATACAAATTTGTTTGCTTGAAGAGCTATTTCTTGCCGTTAGGATATCATGAAAATTTAATACGACATCCAAAATTTGAATGTATTTTAATTATTTAATTTTCATTACAGTCGGTGGGGGTATTTTGGAGAAATCACAAGATATTTCCGCAGTTGAAGCCCTACATTTCCGCCGCAATTCCCAATTCCCATTTTTGCAACTTTCCTAAACACCAAAATTGTGAGTTCGATTACTGATCCTGAAATTCGAATGCCCTGCTCGAGTGCTCGTTGTTATTTTTTCTTTTTTCCCTCCTGGGTCCTGGGTTTTCGCTGGTGTAATTGATATTGCTAATTTATTTTATTGTTCATGTAGTTGTGGGTTCGGCGGCGTCAAACAGATATGCATTTACCTCATTTTTATTTGAAAATCTATCTTCTTCTTCTTTGGAGCTTGTCATAATAGTCTAAAATAATTCACTCTTGGTTCTGGATGGATCTCTTATTTAGTGTAATGATGCTGTATTGTAGCTGAACGGTTCAGTTGCGTATGTATGTGTTTGTTACTGCTTTGCTGTGGTGCAGAATGCCATTTGGCAAGTGTGGGTGATGATTCTTTAAGTTACTAGTTGAATCTGTTGGGAGTTTACAAAGGTAGTGGTTCGCGGTATATATTATTGGGTGATTCCATTTGAACAATGCAGTTGTACTTATTTAGAATCCAATGATGAATGCTTATATTGCAAGTGCCGAATGACACTCTAACCAATGTTGGGTGTTTGATTTGAAAAAAAGTTTCTGAGGATTCTTTTCCCTTGTTTCTAAATCAACTACACCTAAATCCCTAATTACTTTATGTGCCAATTGTCCCTCATCGAATAAATAGAGAAATGCTTATAGGCTAAATAGGTTCTCCCATTATCAAACTAGTCTTTTGAGTTGGCCTCTCCTGTTATCTCCCATTTGGTATAAAACTTTGGTACCAAAGCTTTGATAAGATGAAGGGACTAACAGGAACAAGGAGGGTTAGAAGTAGCTTAGGAAGGCTCTTGGAAATCTAAAGGAGAAGTTATGTGGGGTTTGGAACTGAACCATTGGAGGAGATATTGTGGAGAGTTTCACCTCCAACCTTGAGGTTCTGGGTTCGAGTCACCAAAAGAGCAAAGTGGGGTTCCGCAAGGGGAAGTAAATGCTAAACTAGAGTAATTAAATTTTTTCTATTTGCTTGGCACTGCATCTTATTGGGTTCATTCGTAGTGTAATGATGCTGTATTGTAGCTGAATGGTTCTTACAACATTATCACTAACAGAAGTATGAAATCTTTCACTTGCATGTGTATATGTTTGTTATTGCTTTATTGCGGTGCAGAATGCCATTTTGCAAGTGTCGGTGATGATTATTTTAGTTACTAGTTTGAATCTGTTGGGCATTTACAATTGTAGTGGTTCACTGTATATATTGTTGGTGTGATTCCACTAGAACAGTGCAGTTGTACTTATTCAGAATCCAGTGATGAATGCTTATATTGCAAGTGCCGAATGACACTCCAATCAATGTTTGAGTGTTTGATTTGAAAAAGGTTTCTGAGGATTTTTTTTTTTTCTCTTGTTTTCAAATCATCAACTACACAAATCTGTAATTACTTGGTGTCGGGGTTCATTCCACTGTATCAAAGCCCATCCAGTATAGCTTCATCATGTTAAGCACCCTTCACCTCCAAGCTTGAGGTTGTTGGTTTAATCACTAGGAAAGCAAACTGGGGGAGCTGGGGGGAAAAAAGCTCCGCAAAGGGGAAGTAAATTGTAAACTAGAGTAATCATATTTATTTTATTTTGGTTGGCTGTGCATCTTGTTGGGTTCATAATCATTCTTAGTGTAACGATGCTGTATTGTAGCTGAACGGTTCTTACAACACTATCACTAACAGAAGTATGAAATCTTTCACTTGCGTATGTTATGTTTGTTACTACTTTATTGTGGTGCAGAATGCCATTTTGCAAGTGTTGGTGATGATTCTTCTAGTTACTAGTATGAATCTGTTGGGCACTTATAATTGTAGTAGTTCACTGTATGTATTGTTCGGTTAATCCACTAGAACAGTGCAGTTGTATGTATTAAGAATCCAATGATGAATGCTTATATTGCAAGTGCCGAATGACACTCCAACCAATGTTGGGTGTTTGATTTGAAAAAGGTTTCTGAGGATTCTTTTCTCTTGTTTCAAATCATCAACTACACCTAATTCCCTTGTTTCAGTATAGCTTCACCATGTTTAGATTGTTTTACATGGGTCGTCAATATACACCACGACCCTCCTGCTTTATCTGGGTATTGAACATGCAAAATTTTTATATGCTTGTTTACTTAAAATGCATGATTCAACTTTGAAGCCATTGATATCTGGCATAAATGATGTAATTTCATTTCAAATAAACAAACATTGTCCCCTCATTCTTTTTCTGATTAGTTACATAGCCCTGTCATTTGTTCTCCCTCTACTTTTTAATTCCAATGAAGAATGCCTATATTGCAAGTGCCAATACATAGTTCAACTTGTCAAACATTTGGTCCTAGAATGTAGGACAAATGATTTACAAGTACATAGTCCCTTGATTCCTGTTTTCCTGCTCTCTACTTTTTAGTTCCTTTTTTTTATAAAAAAAAAATTGGGTGTGGGGAAGGGGGAGGGGATTACAATGTGGGGAATCAAGCCCTCACCAACAAAGTGGGAGTTCAGGTGGCCAACCAACTAAGCTACTAAGATTCCCCCTACTTTTTAGTTCCACTCAAGTCTCTTTTGATTTTCTGCAACTGATGCTATTTGATTTCAAAGACATTTATCCTTCCTCCCTTTCAAGTGATCGAGGATTAACAGCGGATGTTAGTGAATTTGAAGTTACTCTAATAGGAGATGCACCTAGATACTGGAAGAGATCTACGATTTTTTGATGTCATTGCTGTCATTACCTTCTTGTACTGATCTGCCAGCTCTAGCTTTCTCCTAGCAAACATGGTATGCTAATATATTGGAATAGTTGAAGTGGGCTTCTGGTACTTTCTGTAACAGGTTTGGTGACTGATGGAATTATAACCGATGTACTTTTTCTTTCAAAACATATTATCCATCATGTTCCGACCCATTGATTTGAGAGTCTGTTACTCAAGTAGTGATCCACAAAATTGAATACTTAAGTTCTGAGGATTCTTTTCCGTTGTTTTCTATGTTTGCCCAGACTCTTCATAAATGTTATTGGGTGCCTGTTGGATCCTCCAAACCAGTGCATTTTTGGAGGATCCGACATAGGTGTGGCAATAGGTTGTTTTCTTAATGTGATATGCATTTCCTTCACAAGCAACATATGCATATGTGCTATGTGTAGATTAAGGGGTTCAATGCAGTGTTATTGTACCATTTAATTATTGGGATTATTTGAAGATCTAAAGGAATGTCATTTTATGCCACTTTTCTGAACAGTGAGCTTGTTATATGGTTGCATACTGACAATTGTGAGATGGTTCTTCTTTTCCTTGCTGCAGAGACGATACTCTTTCATACTAATGGTCATAGTATTACTCTTTACGTTGTAAGGATAAGGTCTGCATACACACTACCCTCCCTAGACCCTAGTTTTGGGATTACACTCGGTATGTTGCTGTACTTTCTTCTATGGTGGTTAATGTTTTCCTAACAACTACAAAATGTGCTTTTCTGTTTCGCCACTAATGTAATTTGCACCGAAACCATGCTTCGTTCTTTATTACATACACAACTTGTTTAGGACTTGGAGAGAGGATTTACCAAGTCATTGAATTTGCTTCACTAATAGACTTACTCGACTTTGACCTACATGGACTAATACTAAGATCGAATCCTAGACCAGCGGATCTAATTTTATCTGCTGGAACAGTAACAATGAGAATGATGTATGAACCATAATAACTTGATCCAAATTATTTACTAGGTGTTTCTCTTCCCAACTTAATCCTTGGTATCTCAAAAGTTCAATTAATAATTAATTACTCAAGGAAGAGATTAGTCAAATATCCTTTTGATTAATGTTACTTGTTATTTTAATTTACCAGAGGGAATCATCATGCGTATTGCGTAGTCTTCAAGGATTGAACTTTGCGTCAAAAATCTGCTTTCCTTAATGTTTTGGTGGCGCTAAAGTGGGTAATTAATTAATGGATGACTGCCAATTCATATGGCCGCCAATAACTCCACTAAATGCAAAATGAAGAAGAGCACCATGTTTATATTATATTAGTAAAATTATTCGTGTTTTGCACGGGTATAAGAACTAATAGTAAATTCACCGAGTAACGTTCTTGCAAAAATCTTGAGGTAGAAAAGATAAACTGAATATTTTGTGCATATATATATAAAAAAAATTAATTAAATTTATAATACAAATATTTTCGATGATATTCATGAGTGTAATTTCAGTACCTCAAAGAATCATACTTACAAGTCCAATAAATAAGCAAATTTATCATGTAAAATAAATATTTCTTAATCAATTAGTTCACTCTTCTCTAAAAAAAATGAATTTTTTTTTGTATTATTACTTTTTAGAGATCATAATGTTTTTGACCAATAGAGTTTATTATATATATTTAATAAATGCATATTGCATCTCAGCTCATTTTCTTTTCTTTTTCCTTCCCTTTTTTCTTTCTATTTTCCCTCTTTTAAGTATTTGTAGCACTGTATTACTCCTTTTTTCTTTTTCCCCGTTTGGCTAGTTTTCTTTAGTTCTTTCTTTGTTTTGTTTTTTAAGTTACTTGAAAGTAAACGTTGTAACTTGCACACAAACATTCACATTCTTGTTAATGTAAAATTTGCATAAACATATTTAAAACATATAGTAGAAAATTTTCAGTACATTAATAACTTCAAAATTACTTACAATGAATTAAATTATAAAAAAATATCATTAATAAAAAGATAGAAATCTTAATTTATATTTTTAAGCACTTATTTCAAATACATATCACTCTTCTTTTTGTCTAACTTTATAATATAATACAAATAGCCTATGTCATTCATGATCAATTTGCAAATAGAATAGGAAAAGGCACCAGTAATGCATAACACCACTGACACAAGAATTAGATCCCGTTTGGATTGACTTAATTAAAAAAGTAGCTTTTAAATCAAAAAATAAAAAGTAAAACTTAAATGACTTTTAAGACAAAAAAAATAAAAAGTAGGGGAGACCTACTTTTGGTTTTAACTTTTTAAAGTCATTTTTAACTTACTTTTAACCTTGCCAAACACTTTCAAAAGCTAAAAATGAATTAAAAGTAGATTTAACCAATTTTTAAACCAATCCAAACCTGGTCTTTTTAAGTCATTTTTCATTGTTGAATAGTGGAATTTTAAAATGGGAGCATTAAGAAAAGAAAAAGCTAAGACACCAAAGTCAATACTTACTAATTTGCTTTATTAGCCAAAAGTGACATGGGGTTTAATTTTTCTTTTAAGCCTTGGTTAGTGCCACCCACCGGGGTATTGCATATATGATTTATGGTTCAGTTTTCTATACGAAACTTCCTTTACTAGTTTTGTGGATATTATTACCGATATTCTATATTCTTTTTGTTTCAAATTATCATCATATGAAGAGACATTATAAAAGAGTTAACTACCTGTTTTTATTAATTTTAGACCGTGGAAATATTAGTTATACATAAAATTTTACGATACCTTTCCTAGCTATTACAGATTAGTTGTTTGTTAACACTTGTTGAATACTATGTGTTTGAGATCCCTCTACTACTATATTTTTTGTTATTTTTTAGTAAACGTGATTGATCTAATTTTGTATCATTTTTTGTACACAAGTGAATGATTATTAATCAGAATTGTTACAAATTCTTTTAGAGGATGGTCTGTTGTGATATATATTAAAAATTTTATTCTGGTAATTTCAATTTCGATATTTTCAAAATATTATATTATTATTATATCAAATAATATATTTGATGTTGATAATTATAATTTGTTCGATTTCTTTAAATACTTTAGCTTTCCTTTATATTAAAGTGCCCAAAACTATTTTAAAAGGAAATTGTAACAACCGCTCATAAAGATTAGGTGCAAAAACATCGTGATTTTTCAGTAAGAGAGTTTAAAATACGAATATGTGCAGGAACAATATATTAGTTAGTTGAGTGTACGTGAATAGAGATCCAAGAATATACTTTTTGTTCTTTTCTCAGCTTCTCGTGGGCCCTGTAGATGACTAAATTATACATGTCTATTTTTTTTAAAATATAGTTAGATGGCATCTAGCAAAAAGTAACTTTTTTCTTGTTGAACAAATTCTTTTCTTCCATAAATAGGAGGCTTCATTCCCCTCAATTATATCAATATTTTATAGAAAATGAAATTTCTACAATTTTCTTAAGCCTCCTCCTCTTTTTCTAATGTTTTTGTTTATTTTTATTTGTTGATCGTATTAAAAATAGATATATATTTTTCCTTCTTTAGTTTCAAAAATTAAGAAATAATCTATATTTTATACCTATTTCACGTTTCACCTTATTGTTAAGTGTAGTACTATTTATTGCTTAATAAAAATTTTAAAATATTAAATTTATTATAATCAAGGTTAATATACTCTCTTCGTCCAATAATAGTTGTCTACTATACTATTGAGATGTCTAACAATACTTATTCACTTTATGAAATCAATGGATAATTTTACATTTAGTTCTTAATTTACCTTTATCATTAATAATCGTCATTTTCCTATTACATTTTTGAAGAGACAACATTTATTATATTCAAAAGGCGATATAGTAAAATTATCCTTCTATTTATAGTTTCTTTAAGAACTGTGCAAAGGAAAATAGTAGATAATTATTATTGGATATAGAGTAATAAACTTTTCAATCTTATTAATTATTTTTGGACTTGTAAACGCAAATTACTAGAAACCGGTTCACCACCGAAGGACTCGTGTTACAATTGGACTCTCCTTCTTCCTGCATTTAAGGGCACGAGACAAGCTGTGTAAAATCACATTACATCAATTTTCCCCAAAATACATTCACTTTTGCAGTTTTGAGTCTGTAGAGTTACAAATTGAAACTCCATTGAAATGGAGAAACAAGTTTTGGATTATATGTTGGTACCAGTGGGCCTCCTCTTCATGATTGCTTATCACTTATGGCTTCTTCATCGCATCCTTAAACACCCTTCCCATACTGTCATCGGTATCAATTCCATCAATCGTCAATTCTGGATTCGCGCTATGATGGAGGTGACCTTAATTACGGTTCTCTTACCTACTGGTTATTAATTTAGCAACGAATTTCATAACTAATTAATTGTTGCATGCAATCGATGAATGCAACAGGACCCGTCGAAAAATGGAGTTCTAGCGGTACAGACGTTAAGGAACAACATAATGGCTTCGACGCTTTTAGCATCTACAGCGATTATGCTCAGTTCTCTAATCGCCGTTTTAATGACCGGCGGAAGCAAGGGCGGCGGTTCTATAAGTACTCATATTTACGGAAATAAGACGGAGTTTTGCTTATCAATTAAGTTTTTTTCTATATTGGTATGTTTTATGGTGGCGTTTTTGTTTAATGTGCAATCAATCAGGTATTACAGTCATGCTAGTATACTCATCAACGTGCCTTACAAGAAGTTGGATTCTCTGCCGAGACATTGTGTTACGGCGGAGTATGTAGGGAGGACGGTGAATAGAGGCAGCTATTTCTGGTCACTTGGACTGCGTGCTTTTTACTTTTCGTTTCCACTATTTTTGTGGATCTTTGGTCCTATACCTATGTTCCTCTCCTGCGTTTTCCTGGTTTTTATGCTGTATTTTCTGGATGTTAGTTCTGATTTTGGGTGGGTTACACCAACTGATGAGGAGACTCAGCAGCAGACTGCTTAGGGAGAGAGTGAGTGATTGAACAGTTTTGATTCAATCTAAGTTGAATTAAACTGCTTGATTTCTAAAATGATATCAAATTAATATTAATCTATTTTTATATTTCAGTAGCATGCTTTTCTAAAATAAAAAATATGGCAAAAGAAATTAAAAATGTGGTTGAAAGTTCAGGTAGTGTGCTTTAATGTTCTGTGCATTTTAGTTGAGAACATTTCTTGGGGAACACTATTGCAAATAGCAAGGGAGATCGGAGATGAGCGGGTTGAAAATTAGTTAAGACATAAAACTTAAAAGATCAAATAACTGACTCAGACTTAATTAATACCGATAAAAAAGTGACGAATATTATGAGTATATTAATATTAATTTATCCATGGCTTGTTAATCTTGTCATTGTTACTAGAATTAAGTTAGATTCTAATTATTTTGAATATGAATGATCATGTATTCGGCAATCACAATGTATAAAAACTTTTGTAAAAAGGTGACGCGGTTGGGATTTTGATTTTATAATATAAGTTTAAAATGACTTAAAATAAGTCAAAAATTAAAAGTAGGTCTCACCTTACTTTTTATTTGTTGATTTAAAAGTTATTTTAGTTTGATTTTTTTTTTTTGACTTAAAAGTTACTTTTTTTTAAGTCAATCCAAACGGGCTCACTCATTTTCATTTTCGACTCGATAGTGTATTTATTTTTTGAGCGGGTTTATGAATATATATGACCATATTATCCAACTCGTTGTAATTGAACTGGTTGAACTAATATTCTAATTTTTAATCATTAATTTGCTTACATTGTAAAAAGGCGAAGGGCCAAATATGCCCCTCTACTATTAGAAATAGTTTAAATATACCATTTGTTGTACTTTCGGTCAAAATATACCCCTTTCGTTATATTTTAGGGCTAAATATATCCCTCCTATTATATTTTGGCATAAATTTACCCTTAATTTTAACTCTCAATCAAATGATAGGCTCTTTTCTTCATTCTTTTCAATATGTTGTTTTTCCTCTTTAATGACATAATTATTCCTTGACCTCGAACCATATAAAGTGATATCTATTATGTATCAATTTCCAATATGCGGTCGTCTCTCTTATTGTTTAACTTAAATATTGTTGGGTTAAGATTATAGATTGTGATATGTGGATTAGAGTATTTCATACGAGGAAAATGGATTAGTAAACACGTGCATATTGATGAGTTTGGTTAAAAAAAATAAATACTATAAGTTATTTTTTAAATTTCATGACTATACTATTATTAATAAACACTTACGTTCCGTGATTTTTTAAATTTCATGACTATAATATTATATGTTGATTATACTTATACAATTATAATCTATAATTTTTACTTTTATATATGATTTTATTTAACCATCCGTTAAAATTAAGGGTATATTTGAGCCAAAATATAATGAGAGGGGTATATTTGTCTCGAAAGTATAACTGGAGGGGCATATTTGAACCGAAAATATAACGAAGGGTATATTTAAACTATTTCGAATAGTACAGAGGTATATTTGACCCTTTTCCGTTGTAAAAATATCCAAATTTTTTCTTTTTACAAAATTATGATGATCACTTATAAATTGAATAGGAGAAAATGATCTTGTCTGAGTCGCATCAAAGTAAAAGCGATGCAATGCATGTGCGGATTTCATACTCATTGACATCCGTCAACTTGAATAGAAGTATTATTAATTTCATGGAAATATTGAAGAGCGACTAGTACTTCATCCGATCCATATTTCATGTAAAAAGTCACCGATTAAGGTTTTGGTCTACGACTCTAGAGTCTAGACAAGTGAATAAAGATGCCAGAATATACCGCTTTCTTTCTTTTCCCTCAACTTTCTCTTATGTTTTCTAGACCTTTCCTTTGTTTGTCCGGAAAATAAAAAACGTAATACATCGACAATCACTTAGTTTTGTTAATAAGTTTCATTTATACTTTGAATAAGGTTTTGTTTCAATTAAGGAATTAAACATATACATTATAAAGTGTTCTCTTAGATATTCTCATATTAAATTTTTGATAGTTTTTTTGCATGAGCTCTCAAGTGATCATTACTGTATATAAGTTAATTAGTTAAAATATATCACTTTTTAAATATTATACACATTTGTTTCAATAAGCTCTAAAATCTTATATCTGACTCAATTGAAGTTGATGTATATAAATTAAAAGAATGATCTATTTTAGGGAAAATTACGTGGATAAGAAAACATATACTGATTAATTAGCTAACATAGCTATAGTTTGAATTAATTATGATTCGCAGCTTACTTTTAACTGTAATTACGTCGCTTATACATATACAAATACAAATTATACATATGTATATATACAATATATGACAAATATACAAATACAATTAGCCTCTCTCCACTCTCTGCCCTCTCTCGCTCGCCTCTCTCCTCCCTCTCCCAATCTCGCTCGCCTCTTTCCTCCCTCTCCCAATCTCGCTCGCCTCTCTCCTCCCTCTCCCACTCTCGCTCGCCAGATATACAAATACATATGTATATTCGTTGCATATATACAATTATTTGACAGATATACATATACAATTCGGCAGATATACATATACAGTTCGCCTCTCTCCACTCTCTGCCCTCTCTCGCTCGTCTCGCTCCTCCCTCTCTCCTCCATCTCCCACTCTCGCTGGCCAGATATACAAATACATATGTATATCAGTTACATATATACATTATTTTGACAGATACATATATACAATTTGCCTCTCTCCACTCTTTGCCGTCTCTCTCTCTCGCCTCTCTCCTCTCTCTCCCAATCTCGATCGCCACTCTCCTCCCTATAACATGTAGCTACGAATCGTAATTAGCAAACTATAGCTATGGAGTATAATTAGAATATTTTGAGTGGCTATATGTGAAAGTTCCTCTATATTTTATATGGGAGAAAATGGTCAAATGAGCCCCCAACCTATTACCGGATTTCCAATTACACACTTATAATTTACGGGGGTCCTATTACACCCCTGAATTATTTAAAATTGAAATTATTACCTCCCTGAATGCTTACGTGGCAGAGTGAGTGTATTTCACTCTCTTTGAGAGAAGACCAAAAATAAATATTAAAACTTTATTTTTAATATTCTTTTCATTTTTATTTTTTCCTTATTTGTTTCTTTTCTTTTTCTTAAAAATTTTAAAAAGGAAGACAAATAAAAACATCCAATAATTGAAAAATCAAAACAAACAAAATCAAAAGAAAAAAAAAAGAAGCTAAGAGAACAATTTGGAAACTAAGCTCCTTTCTTCCTCGCAGCTCCAACGACTGTCCGACGCCTGAGCAGCGCCACATTGATGCCAGAAAATCGAGGTACAGAGTTGAAGTCAACCTCAATCACGCCAAATTCCTAAGAAATTATCAGTTATATACCTCCCATCTTCATAGATCTGCCATGGGAATAGCACAAAGAGCTTGGATATATTTCATCCAAGACACCTATCTCATCTCTAATTTCTTTTCTTCTTCGTAGGAATTTAGTAGAGCATTCATGGCAGCCATCAAATTTCACCATAACTATCTAGAAATCACCACCATTACCATATCTATCAACACCACCACAAATCCTAGATAGAAATCTTCTTCCCTCTCTCTATACAATCAAAAACTATTAAGTAAATTACTGTACACCCATTTTCAAAATCAACTATTAGCCATTAAAACATCATTGAAATACCATTTTGAAGCTATTGTAACAAACTTTTTTAGTTAACAAAATCCATTCAAACAACTTAATAATGATGAAAATCTCTAAAAAGTTCTCAAAATATCCTCGGGACAATATTATCATTTATGCACCTATTCCATAAACCATAAATTCAATAATAATTTTAGATTTGATAAAAAAGAATTAAAAAAAGGGAAGAAAAAAAAGAAAATTTGACATATGGGTGTGTTCATGGATTTAAAGAAAGAAGAGAAAGAGAAAGTAAAGAAAAAGGAAAGAAATATCAGTCAAAAAGGCAAGAGATTAAAAAAATAAAAAATTACACGTGTCAAACGCGTGGATTTCACTGATCAACATAAATGTGGTTGTGACTTTTTAAGGAGGTAATAATTTCAATTTTAAATAGTTCAAGGGGGTGATATGACCCCCGTAAAGTATAAGTGTGTAGTTGGAAATCTGGTAATAGGTTGGAGGCTCATTTGGCCATTTTCTCTTTTATATGGTTTAACTTAATGTTTTAAAATTTGAATCGAAAATGACTAATAAAACACTCTATCAGGTGCTCAAATATTTAACTAAAACAAATCATAATTCAAGATGACAAATTAATTAGGAAGCGATCGACATATTAAGCCAATAAAAATATACGATTAGCTGATGATGTCTTTAATTTTTACAGGGATTACGAGGCACCACAGAACTCCCTTTCTCCCTGCCTTGAAAACCGGAGAGGGGAGCAGTAGAATTTATAGACCCAATACACCACATATTTACACATTTGGAGTTTAATTTCAAAATGGAGAAAGAAATTCTGGATTACGTGTTGGTACCATTAGGCCTACTCATCATGGTTGCTTATCACTTATGGCTTCTTCAATCCATTATTAAACACCCTACTCACACCGTCATTGGCATCAATTCCATTAACCGTCGCTTATGGGTTCTTGCTAGGATGGAGGTTAATTAATTTCTCTTCAATTCTTCCCCTTTCATTTATCATCTACTCCGTGTTCACTTTGGACTTTGCACACCCCTTAAAAAAGAAATAATTAGTATAAGTATTTTATCACACTATTCATATTAATTGACATATAATCTTATGTATTGTGAAATGATTTGGGGATTAAGTAATATATGTTGAGGGTAAACCATGATTTTTTAAAAATATTTTTCTTTGATATGCAAAAAGTGACAAATAAAAGTGATCATCTATAAGTATAGTGGATAAGTAAAAGTGAACACGGGAGTATTTGTTGTTTTTTTTGGTCCAGGAATATCCATGTATAGGTGTTTAGGCCCAGTTTTTATATGAACTAAATTAATTAATCAATTGAATGAAACAGGAGTCGTCCCAGAATGGAATTCTAGCAGTACAAACTTTGAGGAACAACATAATGGCGTCAACACTTTTGGCATCTACAGCTATTATGCTTAGTTCTCTCATTGCCGTCTTGATGACGGGCGGAAGCAGTGGTCGTTCAGTTGGTTTTCATGTTTACGGGGACAAGAGCGAGTTTTGCTTGTCAATTAAGTTTTTTTCGATATTGGTATGTTTTATGGTGGCGTTTTTGTTTAATGTGCAGTCGATCAGGTATTATAGTCATGCTAGCATACTCATCAACGTGCCATACAAGAATTTGGATTCTTCGAGACATTGTGTGACGGCGGAGTACTTAGGGAGGACAGTGAATAGAGGCAGCTATTTCTGGTCACTTGGACTACGTGCATTTTATTTTTCGTTTCCCCTGTTTTTGTGGATCTTTGGACCTATTCCTATGTTCCTCTGCTGCATTTTCCTGGTTGTCATGCTTTATTTCCTGGATGTTAGTTCTGATTTTGGATGGATTGCACCAGCTGATGAGAACACCCAGCAGACTGCTTGACGACGAGGTAGTTACATCTTGCGAGCAGCAAGTTTAGGTATTGTGTTGGGGTTAGGCATCTACACGTCAAATCATATTATTCAGTATGATTCAATTAATGGGGGTGGGGTGGGGTGAGCAGTTCAGATTCAACCCAAGTTGCATTGAACTGCTCGTGTACCTTGTAATGCCATCTTCAATAATGTGTTTCGGTTATGCTCTGTTCTTTCTAGAACTAAGCTTGGGAAGAAGAATAAGACTGAATTCCTCAATTCTTCTCGATGACTAATAAAGAATCAGACTTGGTCCATCTCTTTTGTACTCCAGTTAACAACGTTGCCTCTGCACTCCATGTTTATTGATGTAATGCCAGAATCTTGAATATAAAATTGTGCTCCAAATCCATGCAGGCCAGGGGGGCATAAACTTATGGTCTTTATTTTTAAAAGGGAAAAGGCTCAAATATGCCATCGAACTTTTTGAAAAGGCTCATTTATGCCATCCGTTAAAAATTTGACTCATCTATACCATTGCCTTAAAGAAAAGGCTCATCCATGCCATTTTTTTAGGGTAAGTTACATAAATCACATAGTGTAAAGATGAAATTACTATTTATCCCTACTTTTTTTCTAATTACAATAATCCCTTAAAATTAACCAAATCCGGATACATTAATAAAAGCACGGATACATTAATACATTAATACAGATACATTATTAAAATAAAAATTAACTCAATCCGGATACATTAATGAAAGCGTGGATATATTAATACAAGCAAAGATACATTAATACATTAATACGGATACATTATTAAAATAAAAATTAACTCAATCCGGATACATTAATGAAAGTGCGGATACATTAATACAAGCACAGATACATTAATACATTAATACGGATACATTATTAAAATAAGGGATTTTAGTTATTTTTAAAATATATAGGGACAAATGGAAAATAATATACTTAAAGGTGTGTACTATAGTAATTTTTTTTTTAAACTCCGATTTTGCAAAACCACCTTTTACACCCCAAACAAGGTTTAACACTTTTCAATTGAAGTTTTTGATCAAATTTAGTCTTTTTGCTTGTTCTTCCTTAAGAACACCAAGAACACATGAAAAACATAAACAACTCCCAAATTTTGAACATCTTCAATTCTTCACGAAACCATCTCAAATTTCGGCTACATCATTAATTTCTTTTTTTTTTTAAATCAAAATTTTAAAATCATTTGTAGAGTTTAAAAAATTTATCTGTATGAAAAAAATATTCCAAAAAATGAAAATCAGTCTCAAAATTTCAAAAATTTGCTTTGATTCGTGTTTTTGACATTAAATCTTTGTTCCCTAGTGTTTTTTTGAGTCTATGTTCAAAATTTCAAATGATTTGAAGTTGTTGAGAAAATTCTATCATTAAAGAATGTTGAAGTTTTGAAACTTTGAAAAAATTTCAAATGGATCTTGTTGAATTAGGTTGAATTCGCGCTCGAAAGATATTGAGTTTGGTATCTAGCTCGGAGGGAAACTACTCTTGAAATTTGAGGTAATTTTGTGAAAAATTAAAGAAGTTTCAAATTTGAAAATTGTTAATATTATTTATGTGTTCTTGGTGTTCGTAAGGAAAAAGAAACAAAAAGAGTGCATTTGATTCAAAAACTACAATTGAAAAGTGTTAAAAGTTGTTTGGGATGTAAAAAATGATTTTGCAAAACCGGAGTTAAAATGGCATACAACAATGGCATAGATAAGCCAAACTTTTAACAGATGACACAGATGAACCTTTTCTGAAAGTTCGATGGCATATTTGAGCCTTTTCCCTTTTTAAAATTTGTTTTGCCTGGCGGGCCGCAATCCTAAATCCTAATGACAGTCGTATATCAGGCTTAGGTATATGAACCTAAAAAAGACGAAGGTATTGCATGTGAGGACCTCACACTCTTAGGCTGCAGTCGAATATTAAAGGTAGAACTAGGGAAGGGCGACTAATTAATTAGCTAGATCTCAATTTCATTTAGTAAGAAGTAAAGTATAAAATCTGTACGTTTTTGTACACAACGAAGTTACTAGAGTAATAAGTACACTCCAATCAAGGCAACTAGTCAACCTAGTTCAAATGAACTGATGTCATCCAGAATCTAGTAGTTGACTTTAATCAAATCCAGCAAGCTCAAACAAATACAAGTATACCTGGACGAGGAGCAATCAAAAGTTCCCCATAACTGTAGTATCACCTGCAGAGCAATCTCAAAGAGGTCTCATATTTGGCCCGATACACTGCCTTGCATATGACCCCATGCACTTCACTGAATATTATTGTTTGCTTGCTAGCATTGGGCATATTTTCTGACGGAACCTTCTCCTCAAGGCATCCCTTTAAAACGCCAAAACATCGTGAAAATGGTGCAGCTGAAAACCGAGTACATTTCCTTATGTGCAAGCTAGATCTCAGTTGTGAAAGTACCTAGTCAAATAGCATGAGATGCATCCGGGGTAACTGGATATATGCTCAGGCTATACAATATGTCCCGAGCTCATTGCACTAATTTATTATTAAAACGTGATAGTAAGGAAATATACCAATCAACCATTCTTACTTCACGTTTAGCAACCAATTGCAGGTGGCGAGAGGCGGTTTCAAATGCCAATCCCAGACTCCCAAGGACACTTCTCACTGAAGGATGGAGATATGAAAAACCTACCTGGCACATGGCACAGGCACCTTTCAGGTCAATACATCTGTTAATTTAAGCTTAAGCTTCATGTTACCAGCTTGTACTATTAGCTCTTCTCTTGAAGGATCGACTTTCAGGACTAAAGCTTGCTTGTTAAGCGAAGGAACATGGACCGAATCACCAACATTGGGAAGTTTCCTCCTCTCGGCTGTATAGGCAAAACAGATCATTGCCAACAATAGGGGGATATTTGAATCATATAAAATAAGAAAATATAATAGATGCTAGCAAACCGTTGACAAGCAATAATGATCATCACATAAAAGAAAGTAAAAAGAAATTATGTTACCTGAAACAGGCAGCCTGGATGTACTGGGGGAGTACACAGCAGGAGTTGCTTCTGAAATTTCAGTTTTTTCCTCTTTAGCTTCACTCTTCATAGTTGATGTGTGTCCATTACTTCCCGATATTTTCTGGGATGGTTGACTAGAAATTGCACGATATTGTCGTGCTCTCCTTTGAATGGAAGATCGTGCTACTGCAGCTGCCTCAGATATTTCCTGTACCTTCCTGAATCTTTGATTAATGCTGTGTTCTTTCACATTTTTACTGGCAATAAGCAACTTGTGATGGAGACCTTTAGTGAGCCTAAACCAAAAGGCAGAGAACAAATACACGCGACATGAGATTTTTGATAGTTAGTTTACTGCAAGAAAAAAGAGCAAAAAGCTGCCGAGGGAAAAACAATCCCTAAAGAAATGAAATGTGAAATCTTCTGGTAATTTCTTTTATGAAGAGCATTTCTGGTTTTAGTATTCATTAGAACTGCTTTCACTAAATTTTTCAGCCACCATCAGCATACATAACATAGATCATAAGTCAAGCTCAACTTGAAACCTTTTCCATCAAACAGCCACCAGATCTGCCACCGGTCTGAACATTCCAACTACTACTGCTCCCTCCCACTAGCATAACTTTCATGATTTGCTCTGTGCTTCTGCAAACCAGCCAGACTTTTTTTTGATTACCACAGACCAGTCAGATTTTTGTCACTATTTCTCTGCTTTTGCAGGTGAGAGTTACTGTAGTTACCCTGATTCAATTACCCTCTACTACCCCATATCTTTCCTTTTATTTTCTTTTCTTTTTTTCTATCCATACACACACTCTCACTCTAGCTTCTTAGGTTCAGGTAGAGGCCAATTAGTATTAGGCTATCTCAGTAACTAGGATGAGGTATCTGATAGCCATAGAGTGCCGTTATTTATTTCCATTTTTAACTTGTTGCTTCTTCATTTGGTTGGATCAGATCCCTTTGCTAAACAACTATCAACAGAGAGAAGATTGAGATCTATAATGGAACAAAATCAATCTTTAAACAGTTTCAATGACCAAAACTACTGCAAAAGGGAGGATAGATCTATTTTGGTGATACTGAGGGTAAATGGAATCAGCAAAGGTAAGCACAGGATCCTCACTTAAGAAGACGTTGTGACTCACGAACTTGCTCATGAAAGTTCTGCTTAAATCTCTCCATGTCAAGTATAACCTGCATTACAATGTTTAACAAAAAGTCTTAAAAAAGCACCTGCTAATCAATACAGATCAAAGTGCTTCAGAAAATCAGATTTGTGCATGTTCAGATGCACAAATATGATGTCATGATGACTTAATATTGTGTTTGAATTAAATACTTTTCTTGAGCATTATTCTAACACTAGAGCATATGATGAGAAAGGAACTTTTGTTTTCGAGAACCAATTGAAATTACTAATGAAACTAAAATGGACAGAAGCTAATTACAGGTCAGCAAATTTCTTGGTGTATATGTTTCTATGAAGTGGCAATAAATCCAGGGATTTGGTAAGCAATCTATATATGGAATAAAAATAGGAAATTATATTCATCTTGTCTAGAAAAGTCATTTACCCACTTCAACTTTATGGGCGACCTATCACCCCGCTATTCTTGTTCAAAGTATTACCTATTAACCACCCTCCGAGAATCGACGACGTGGCAAAAAATTGTCTCCCCCTTCCTATACGCACGTGAAAGGAAAAAGAACATTAAAAGCGGACTAAACTGTAGGGAGGATAGATATAATACTGAGGGTAAATGGAATCAGCAAAGGTAAGCACAGGATCCTCACTTAAGAAGACGTTGTGACTCACGAACTTGCTCATGAAAGTTCTGCTTAAATCTCTCCATGTCAAGTATAACCTGCATTACAATGTTTAACAAAAAGTCTTAAAAAAGCACCTGCTAATCAATACCAAAGTGCTTCCCCAGATGCACATGTCATGATGACTTTGAATTAAATAAGCTAACACAATATGTGAACCACCCTAATGAAACTTCAGAAGCTAATTCAGCAAACATGCTATGAAGTGGCATCCTAAGCAATCTTCATCCCTACCCACTTCAACCGACCTATCTCTTGTTCACCACCACCGACGACAAAAAATTGGCACACATTCCACACACAGATATTATACAAATTAATTTTTTTAAAAAAATCATATCTTATTCTTTACTCTCTTATTTTTTTCCATCTTCCCCATGCCAGCATTCTTTGAAAAAAAAACTCAAAGTGACCACCATTTCAAAATTACAGCCACTACCTTACCTCCCCACTCTCTTCACCACACCACACGTTTCACTTCCACCTGCAGTCATATATATCTCCTTTTTAAACTGTGTCCAGCAACTCTTTTTTGCCGGTTGCCATTTTTTCCGACGAGATGGGTTCTCTATCCTTTTTGGATCTGACGTATGGGGTTTTATGGTGCCAAGAAAAATAACAGCTTTTTTTGGGTCCAATATCAGGACATTGAGTACATTTCGGAACCCCAAGCAGGAGCTTTTTCCAGTCCCTTGTTCCCGTATTACAGTCAGTTATGCTGGTAACTGTGACTCTGGTTCCGTCAAAGCTTTACACTGACAATACAAAATAACTACTCAATTTGCATCTAGTTTGTTTTTTGAAAAAAATTAAGAAACCAAGAAGCAAGATAAGGAAATGATCGACTCTGTTTTGATCTTTAAGCTAATCTGCTTTTGAAATCATATGATAATCCAAATAACTAAAAGTTGTTTCCAATTTGAGTGGTGAATAGTTTAGCAGTGGCGAAAGGTTTGGCAGTAAAAGAGAAGATCACTTACTTTGGGCTCATTTTGTAATAAGCTGCTGAAAAAGAAGGAAACAAAAGAAGGAAAAGCAGTGAAAAAATCTAATGAAGTAGCAACTGACACGTGGTGCGTGTGTAAAACATGACCCAGCACACAGTGGCGTAGCTACAGCCACCCCAGGGTGTCCAATTGGACACCCTTCGTCGAAAAATTACGTTGTATATATATGTCAAATTCTATATTTAAAGGATATATATTTACAGTTGGACACCCTTGACAAAAGCTATGCCTTTGGCGCAATGGTAATTCGTGTTCATTTGAATGAAGTAGTTCCAAGTTCAAACCCCAAACAGGACAAAAAAATTTTGTTTTATTTTGACAGTCACACACCATTATTTTTGGACACCCTTAGTAAAATTTCTGGCTCTGCCGCTGCCAGCTCAAAACTGGTTCTTTATTTTCAAGGAGGTATTAGACTCAAATTAGACAATAATAAGGGATAAGAGGCTTCCCATAAAGCTAAGGTGTGTAAATGACTTTTTAGGACAAGTTTAAGGAGCAACTTATGTATTTTTCAATAAAAATTCAAGGATGCACTTAGCAATATAAGGCTAACTAAATACATGCCATGCAAATCTTTTATCAATTATAAGTATCAACATCCTTGAATACCTAAGTTAATGGTAACATATGCAAGTACCTCATTGATTTCTGCACTAGCAGCTCCATAAAGTTCACGAGCCTTGTGCACAATGACGTCAGGCATCCCGAGCCTTTCGGCTATATTGATTGCATTTGACCGTCCTGCAGTTGGAGAAGTCTGAAAATCAGAGATGCTACCAAAAAATCAATGATACGATCACCCAATAATAATAAGACATCAAAGAATCGAAAACTATCTATAGTAAGTTTTAATTGTGCCATCTTTAGAGAGAATATCCTCTGAAATTTGTCAATTGATAATAATACACAATTATCCTTGATTTCTCGTCATTGGACCCCAGCCCCTTTTGCCCGGTCACATAAAAAGGTAACCGGATAACGAGTACATCCGCTTGACCCAGTCCCAGTCCAAATATCTATTAAATTGAATTATGCAGATGTGGGAACTGCATAAGAAGAAATTTTAAACACATGCTAGAGCCCAAAATACAAGAAACAATGAAAAAATTGACGCTGAAACAAGAAAGCTCTCGCCTCGGCAACTACTAAGTAGGTCCAGATTTTGAAGACGGAGTGAGCATTTACGTATCTGATAATGCAAGGTAAACTTGAACCAGAATAAACAACTTATCATAGACAGCCTGCACTTTGTACAGAATTGTGCAATCCCAAAACTCATGGTGATTAACTAAATCATAGTGTACAAATTGATACTGAGTACACCATGGTCTTACTTGGTACTATCTCTATGATGAGCTAAAAACAGATTATCTGAGGAATATCTGGTAATGATTGAAAGTGTAAAGGTTTTGAGAAATATAATAAATTGGGAAACTGCATTTCAAGAATATTTTGTGACATTGAGATTGTGCCATGCAATATTTGATCTGGGACTAAAGAGGTATCCTTTTTCTTTTTAAGCCAAAGCAAGAAGTATCATTTCTTCTCTTCTTTTTGCCACAAGAAGGAACATGACATCCTATGATCAGTCATATAAGAAACTCCAAGCTAATCAAAAAACTACCACATGGATACAAGAACAACCTGGTATTCCCCAAAGAATCCTATAAGTTGGTTTCAACTTCATTTCATCGAACTCCATACATGCATTTTCAAATGCATGATTGCTGTCAAGTACATTGTAGCACCATGATGTTAGAGAAGGTAAGTCTTTTGTCTCATATAAAAGTTCCATCTTAGCATTGAGCACCTGTATTTAAGGGTTTTAAGTTCTCCATGATGTGTTGTAGCTATAGTCAACAAAGTCCCAGATTCTGCAAAAGATTCCAGTAATGACATCCCAAGTGCAGCTCCTTCTAGAGGATTTGTCCCTGCCCCTACCTACAAGATGAAGAATACACACTATGGTCTTTATGAAGGAAAATGTCCATTCATGTCATGCATAATTTCACTTGTTCATAGCAGCAATATGGCTGTCTCTGGAAGAACAAATGAACAACTGCTGAAGTACATACTTCATCTAATAGCACGAGTGACATGTCTGTTGAACGAGACCGGATTTTCTGCAGATTTGGACAAGAAATCATATTAAATTTCTGCATTTGGATCTAAAAGGAACACCTTGAAACCATAGACACTAACTGTAGCTGGAGAATAACTGTCAATGATATCATTAGAGTCTAGAGAAACATTCAAGAGTTCAACTAATTGATAAATGCACTGAATTGGATTTGTCTTTGATCAAGAATGGTAACAATAAGTTTAAGCTTATGTTACATTTTACATGAAACATTCAACCTCAAAAATTCACAAGGTTGGTTTGAATAAGGAAGATCTTAGGAAAATAAAAGCCAATAGAGCATTTGAAAAGGGAGTTGAGCATTTCCTGAAAATATTTTCAAAATCTTCAAGCATCATGGACAACAAATAACCTAATATTGGGCAAAGATCTAGCAATTCATAAAACCATTGAAGTACTGATGAGCCAAATTCCGCTAAATCAGTCCATCAAGGTAGCTGATAGCCTGTACAACAGGCCTCATGTGCAGGATGATAAAGAATTCCTAGGAAGCAGAAACAACCTATTATAACATTAAGTATCTTATAACTATACCAACTGATTCAATAAGTATACCCAGTAGCAATACAGAATGCTTACGCAGTTCGAATCTGCATGGTTACAACTTAAACATAACATGCCAGTCAGCCAAGCATTATCTTCTTTCTGGCGTCAATGTATAATCTGTTTTCTCTGGCAGCTCTATTCAGGGATGTTCACTATTTAGCAGAAGTTATTACCTAATGTTTTCACCTTTTGTCCCAGTTCATCCAATCTAGATACCTTTCACGGACTAACATGCCCATAAGTTATCAAACATCTTTCAGTATTTTGAATTCTGATATTAACAGTTTGATCATTTATAACTTTCTAAAGTGTTCTTTTTCTTAAAAAGAGAAGTCCTTGAACCACCATATTGGAAATGATGACAAGTTTAATCAACTTGAACCTCAAAATATAGAACTATGCATGGGAAAATCAAAACAGATGGAGTACAGTTATATCTGTTGTAACTTTGGACCCTCCTCTTTCTCTTCCTATTCATTTCTGTAACAACCCTTTCCTAATAGGAGGACTAATACACCTTCCTTGATTAAGCTCATACCATTTCAAATGTGAATCTACCTTCCATACGTACTATCTTGACTGGGTCTTCACTTTCTTCATTGTCAATTCTGACTCTTAAATCAGCAGATTCATCATGTCAAAATCTTTTGCTTTCAAAATACTAAGCATCTCTGCCAGAATCAATGTAATATAGCAGGTATAATATTCATATATGGAATAATTTAGCGCATGTTAATCCTATAAATTTTTGCTTTGCTCCAATCACACCATCCTATGGCTAGCAATACCAACTGTCCCTCTATCATCATCAGTAATTGGCCCAGAAGGCCTATTATGCTACTTCTTGGTACAATTTATTTTCAATACCTAAAATGTCTTTCGTCCCTTTTTCTTCACTTGATAACAACTTAGCCTCTCAATTTTCTTTCATATAGAACCTAATAGACCATATGAAATGTAGCACACAAGCAAAAGTTTAATTTCTCCATTCATGGTCAAAAGTGAATTTGACATATGTTAACATACTACGGAAGCCTCCTCAGTTATCCACACTTGGGACTGTCTATAATTAACAATTACCTGAGGTTCAAACAAACAAAATAAATCCTTCCTTTTCCCCCCTAGATTTGACAAAAAGTTCCAAGATAAAACATAGCAGGTTAATGTAATGTAACATGTACTTAAGCTAATGCTGACACTTCCTTTGCATTATTACAATTTATGTGCTTTACTCCTGGAGAGCTGCAATATAGATCCTACACTAGAGGAACCATATACCAGGATGGTGGTCTATATTTAAATTAAACAAGAGCATTTATACCATAATCTAGATATTTCTTGATTATAAATAGCTTCGAATGTTCATTGTCAAGGAAAAGTGTAAGAAGTGACAAATCTACTTGGCCACATCATGTCAGGCTAGTAAAAAAGCCCAGAAATTTCAGAGGGAACTTCATTTAACTTACACTAATTTGCTTCAGATGCCCCGAGAAGGTAGACAGTGATTGGGATAAGGACTGTTCATCACCAATATCAGCAAATACAAAATCAAACCAAGGGATTTTCATTGATTCTGATGCTAACACATAAAGACCTGCAAATCTAGTCTGACATTAAAAGTTATGCACTTCAATATAAGATTACACAAATATAAGTACACTTGTGCACAACCTAGAGTTTGTGTTCTTAGAAAGCATACTATCTACTAATATGCTTACTGAATAAGTGCCACTTTGTTGGGAAAAACACAGCAATTAACAAAATGCACGACAGGGTCGCAGTGGAAGAATACCAAGTCTAAATTTCCTCAATCTATTTGAACCAAAAGGAGACCTCAAACACAATCTTAAATAGGTCTGGGCAGAAGCTAATTACCAACAAAATATAAATATGGCCGAGGCATAGGTGTAGGTGAAGATCATGGGAAACCAAGGCTCGGATCCCAATAGGGTAGGTGATTTGCTTCCTATCTGCCTAAGCCTTTTGTTAGCAAGGTTACCCAAAACCTGTACTAGTGGGAGGGTGCATGTACCTAGTGGAAAGGCCAAGGCATGTTAGTTGGCTTGGACACCCTTACATAAAAAAGTTTTAAGAAAACATGCGGAGTTGCAAGTCTAAATGGAGGATGAGTTTGTGTTCGTATAAGTAGCATATGATTTATGAAGGAACGAGAAACATGGCCAGGAAAAACTGATTATAATCATTTGGTGGAAATCCTAATTCAACAATAGATAATATCAAGGCATAGAAACGAAGATGGATGTGGATGTCAGGAAAGTAAATTTAAGCATGTTTCAAATTTTTGATAGGTTCTCAATTACCTCTTTGCGTAGGATACCGGTAACTGATGACTTTTGATGCTTTAATATATAATGTCTAGTAGATATATTGGGGTACAAGGAAAGCTTTCATTTTCTGAGTTGACTTGATAAAACAAAAAGTATAATATATAAATATATAGTACTTGTGCTGACCGGATTTTGCCATCAAAGCAGCCAAACCCACAGTCTTCAAACAAATGGTTTTACCCCCAGTATTAGGGCCAGTTATAACCAAAACTCGAGTGTTGTGAGCAACATATATGTCAACAGGAACAGGTGGTTCCTCTTTCAACTTAGCAACCTGAAGTCAACAGGTTAAAAGTACTTCATTCATTTACAATGGAAATTTTGCATAAACCATCAAATTCAGTGATCACGTTCAAAAAATTACCTTTGCTTCCAAGGACTGTAAATTCACATTGGTTTCTTTTCTCAAAGTAATATTTCCTCCCTGCTGCTTCCTCCTCCTAATTTCCTATACACAAAAGACCAACTGAATTTTAAGTGAACTCAAAGTAATTCAATTAGGTGCATATCACCCCAAAGTTATCACGATGATGAGAATCCATAAAATTGTTATGAGAATATAACAAATGGAGCCAGTATCTGATAGAATAGAGAAGAAAGGCTATTCAAACATAGCATGACATCTAGAAGCTGTTATGATGCATTGCCATGGCATCTCTAGATTGACAATTCTACTGAGGCCTGTAAAAACTTATTCCCAGATGTTAACAGCAGCAGTAACTGTTTCATCCAAAAGAGAGCAGTATAGAGTTTCTAACAACTTACTGTACCAACAAAACTTTCTTAAAGTTCTCTATCAAACCTATAACTATTAAAGGAATAAAATGAAGAGGAATGATGATAAATTACTATTAATCCAAAAAGAGCTCCAACATCACAAAAGCAATGATGATAAATTACTGAATCTTTTAATAGAAAATCTTTATATATTTCATGGAACTCGGTTACAGTCTCGGGACTCTTTTAGCTTCCAACTCAAATGGCAGGAGATTCATGTAGGGAACTTATGGATAATCTTTTTTCTCTGATAAAATAAAAACCATCCTGAAGAGAGACTGCCTGGTGCAAGTACCCACCAGATTATGTTGCAATCTGTCCATATTTCAAAGACAGACTATAAGAGGGAACCTTTGAAATGCTAGGAGAATCTAACAGCTTTCCGTGTTCCATCTGCATGAGATATGGAGAGTGACTTACCGCATTGGCATTCTTGACATCTTTCATGGCCTTCTGTAGAGCCTGCTGATGCTTTTGAAGTAATAAAGGATGATAAGCTTTTGGCAGATACACTGTCCATTTCTTCCGTGTAGGATGCAATGCCACTGAGGTTCTTGCGTCCAATGAAGCATCAGTAGCTACAAAGCTATCCTGTTCTTGCTGCAAAAATAAATCTGGACAAGCACCTCCAAATGCAAGACCGTATCGTGCTCTAGCGTTGATCTGTGGATATGGGAATGACAATGAAAAATGTACAACATCAGTAACAAAATAAAATAAACACTTAATATATGTGACTTCAAATAAATCCCACTAAATGGTCAACTTGTGAACAATGTTCTACTTGACATAATAGATCAAAGAACATTAAATTAGAGTAGGCCTCAGACGGTAATGCCGAACAAATTTTGAAATTGTTAAGGCTCTGAGTTGTAGAAACAATTAACATATGAACAAAGCGGAAAAATAAATATTTTTTTGATAAAGAAAGTGGAATGATAAATATTTGTAGGAACTTTTAATTATTCAGATGTTAGCAGTCATATTATGACATTTTACAAAGAAATGGCAACAGTCACAATTGGCATAGCATATCTGCTCCAACAATTAGTACTCCAATCAGTAAGGTATAACAGGATCATTGTTGGGTGCCCCAACGCTAGACACTAAACAACTTATAGAATTCCATACTTGTTCACCCAACTAGATCTCGTTATTGCTAAACAAACACATTTAAGCTGAAGATGTTAGTAGTGTAGGATCTAGAGCCTTATGAACCCATTTCAAAATCTATTCCCGCCGATGCGAAGCTCATTTTGGTTATCATCTATTGTAAAAATAAACACATGGATCCTGTCTTTTAAATAACATACAGATATTAGAAGAAAACAAAATTAGAAAAGAAATAATCAGAGGCACAAGAAAGTTATAATTTAAAGTAATAGAACCTACCACATCCAGCCTAACCATCATGCTGAAAATGCTTTCAATGTAATCAATTTCTTCTTGCATCTGCGTAGAAATAAAAAACAACTGGTTAATTTCCGTGTAAGACAACACAAAGGGGGGGGAGTTAAACAAACCTTCTGTGTTATCTTCAGGAGCACATCAGCCTCAGCCTTTGACACAGATGCCTTAGCTTGCTGGAGTGCATCATTCAATGGAACTGCTGAGAGAGGTTCGACAACACTTCCAGTACCTGAAGCACTGAAATTGACTATCACCGCTCAGAGATGATGAATAATAATATACAGGTGAAGCACTAATGACCTGAATAATGTCAAGCTTATCCATGGTGATCTAGCAACGTATTTTTTTTTTCACCAAACTTGTATAATATTAGGCTTAAGTAAGGGGAACAATAGCTTATTCAGAGTCCCACATTAATTGGGAAATGCGCTAGTAGTCTCCATAAATAGACTTGCGGAATTCTCCCTCATGAACTAGCTTCTTGGGTTCAGTTAAGCCCAGGGGCCATATCTAAAGGAAAGTAATCCTACAACAATTTTGGATATAATCACCGCACTTTTTTAGAGCTGTTTTTTTTTACATCAATGAGGTTATAGGCCCTGTTATGGTTCATAGAAACTCTTGTATAGAAAGTCAGGGCAAAGACAACTTTCTCCTCTTTTACTAGTAGTTGAGTTCTCATTGTTGTTCTGATCTTGACCGGATCCGAGCTTCCCAAACTCTATGTTGCTTAATCTTTTTTCTACATCAATAGTACTTACCTTTTGAAAAAAAGTAAGCCCACAACTATTAGGAGCGGAAGAAATAGATCATGGAAGTGTAGTATCACATCCCCTACTGGAAATATCATGCTATTTTTGGTGCACTTGTGGAGAACGTAAGACAATCAAATTTGTGAACTTTATTTAACAGAATCATATTTTATATAGCTGATTGAATGCCATTCCAAGAGTTCCCTAATTGTTCATCTTAACTTGTAAAAGGGATTTATTCAGTTTTTGTGCAACAAAATCTTACAAGCTGTCAAACAGTAGTTCAGAAGATTAGAACTATTTTTCAATTGGTCACTCTGATAATGCCAAATCAGAGGGTTTTGAGAAGTCTTGTTTATAAGCACCTGTTTAAATTTTTCAAAAAATCAACCACAAAAGAAAAATGAAAGCCAGAAAACTGTGGAATTCCAATTCAGGAATGAAATGAACAATTCAAACTCAATTTCAGCAGCAGAGCTTCTGATAAGTTCTCATGAATTGTGGAATTTACTCAAAGCAGTAATTCTTGTCATTTCCTAATTTATGATGTCACAAACTTCTGCTTAGCAAGTTCATTACCTATATAGAGCTTTCGAGATGGAGACAGAAAATGACATAAAACAAAATGTACAAACATTATACAGAGTTATTTACATAAGCCCCAATAAGTAGGAGATTTTAAGATATTAACACACCTGGATAACAGTAGCCCCTCAAAGCTCGTTCGCTGATTAAATCCTGATCTAATGCACCATCTGCCATCAATTTCACTCACGTCCTGAGTAAGAATATCAGGTTCATGAGGTGCTATGATAAAGCCAGAAAGGTAGAGAAATTGTTTTATTTCATTACCACATTCAGAGCTTAAGTTTCTTAATAATATGTGGAAAACCAGTTTGTTATCAAAGTGACTTAAGGTTGAACAGTTGGAAACTAATGAATAGGACAAAGGACGGATTACCATAGAAGATGCTTCTTCCATGTCGTTCCTGATTATGCTTTCCATCAACTGGTATAACTGAAGATACAAAAGAATGCAATGCGTTAATGTCCAAGCAGGGAGTGTGGTGCAGGACACATCAAAAGAACAGTCAATCTCACACCCAGCCAGCAATGTGGGAGTTTCCCTAACAGAAATACAACAAAGAGGCAAATGGTTCCTGACATCTGTAAGAGGTGCTGCTTTAATTAAAGATATATCCTGCAGTCCTTGTATCATTTTCTAGAAGTTCTAGTGCCAAAGAACAATCAAACTTTATTAATGTGCCTACTACATACCCAGAGACAACAGATTAAACCTGGGAAGTATTAATTTTCTCATAAAGAGATGAATTTGATAGCAATTCAAACTGGAATAAGGGGATTCTAGATTTGAAAGGGTACATGCCTTGGTAACAACCTACAGGCTGTTGGTAAAATGGATTTATGACTTTCAGTGTCCCCAATGTCTGTCGAATGTTAAGGCTGTCAGCTCAAACATGCAACCACATGATTTACTGACTTTCTTGCATAACAGTTAAAGAATTAACAACATAACAGTGTTCAGCCCATCATTTTAAGAGGATGCACGCAACATGATAATAAAGTTAAAAACTAGCCTTTGATTTTAAAATTTACTCCTACCAAAGCGATCACGCCTATGAACAGACTAATAACAGATGAAGGAAATGAGCATAAATATACACTGGCTAACAAAAAATTACAAATTATATATGGAAGATATTTTCTAGGGGGAAGAAGTTTCTGAAAAGTAATAACCACCAAATTTGCTGAAGTACAGTCAATCAGAAGGAAGAATTAACTCTACCTTTCTTTCAAGAAGGCGAACTTGATCACGAGATTGTTTCAAGGCAGAGCTCTAAAACCATAAAGTAATATAAATAAGACTCATAAAGTCGAATATAAGTGACTAATAGTAGAGTCACTGCATGTGTATAGAAGATGCAGAACAAAATGTCAAGGAAGTGACTTGTGTTACGGCCTCTGACAAGCTTAAAAAGAAAAGTTAAAACTGCAGAAATATCAAAGCTGTTCATAAAAAATGAGGACAGACCGCAGAATCCTTGACAGAACCATCTTCATCAACTAGTTGTTGTATGAACCTCACTAGTGATCTGCTTATGGTTAGTTCCATAATCTGCAGTAAATATAGAAAATAATTGGAGACAAACGCACCATATATGATTGCTGAAAAGTTCATTGTTACCAAAATTATATTACCATTTCTGTGAGAGGCATAAAACGCTGATACCATTCTGCATCTTGCTTGACTGCAGCTTTGACATTTGCCTGCAGCATTTCCACAAACTGCAGTAGAGCTACAACATTCAATGCTTCAGTCCCACTGACAGGAAAACCTCGGCGTGCAACTCGTATGGCGGTTTTGACCTTCAACGACAGAGAAACAAACAACATCATTCTGCAACACTCACAATTTAAGCAGGAACTTGAACTACAATGAGTTTCCCCAGACTAGTCATTTCGATTTACAATAAAAAAACCAAAGTTTCAAACAAAATCAGTACACCACAGTGTCAATAAACGAAGTTAAGGACCTACCAGCTCAATATCAATGCCGTTAAAATCCACCATGGCACCGTACTTATTCATCTCCACAGCCGCATTGGTTTCCTCTAAGAGTCCGACACTCTCTTCAAATGTTTGATTCAAATACCCTAGTTGTTCCTGCACCACAACAATTCCTTTGAGAATCCTGTATTATTAAGTATATATACACATAAACACACAAGCATATACATATACGATAAACATGCATATACAGACACACATTCACATAAACAAAATCACACATATAATGAGCTAAAGTAATTAGTCTGTTCGTCAATCAAACGGAAGGAAAAAAATGAAAAAAGGAAAGTACACGAAGAGTTAACCTTGAGAGCTTCTTTGCCTAAGGAAGTACCGGCGAAGGTAGCGACAGAATCGCATAATTTGTCCCATTCGAGGACCCTGAGACTGTCTAGAATTACCGATGGTTTATCAGAGGCCGGTGCAGAGCTCGAGTCCTGTGGTTTGTTTAGGAAGGAATGGACCTTCAATCGAATGGACTGCCTGAAAACGCCGTGAACTTTAGGGAAGGCAAATGCTACGGTGGCGAAAGACGATGATGAATTGGGAAGCAGTGAGACTGAAAGGAGCATCATGCATTTGAAAAATGGATAATTCGAAACAGATGATTTGCAGAGAGAGTGACAAAAGCACCAGTGGCGGGGAGAGAGATTGCGGGAAACGGGATAAACTTCAGTAAGATTGATGATTACACTCGAAGACACATAAATTGGGCCTTGAAGATCATGGTTTAAGCCCACGGCCCATATCATTTTTAAACCCATCAAATCAAGATGATTTCAAATGAGAAAGTACAAAATCGAACCGAAAATCGAAAAAAAAAATCGATTAATGGTTTGATTTGACTTGATTTGGTATTTGAAAAAAAATTCGACTATACTTGGGTTGGTTTGGTTTTAACTAAAAAAAAAAGTCAATCCTAGACCGAACCAACCCGACTTTATATATATATATAATTTTTAAAATTTACTTTATATATAAAAGTATTTACTTTGATTTAATTTTTAAATACTACTTATACATTTTTCATAATTTTTATCTTTTAACATATTTTTTCAAGTTTTTTGAGATTTAGAAATTTGAATGGTCCAATAAAGGTTATAGTCCATAAATATTAATAACTCTAATAAAGCTCAATTCAAAATCAAATCAATACTAATGCTAACAAAATAAATTAATTCAACACTAAGAATGACAATAATGTTGAATATTTGTTCTTTAGTTTTACATTGGTTTAGACATTAAAAATATATAACCTAATTTTTATTTTTCTTTAAGGTTTAATCATGTAATTAATACTTATTAGACTTATTTTAGCATGATTTAGTACTTTTAAATAATTATGATCATTTTCATTATTATTTATCAATTTGCTATATTTATTTTATACGATTTCATCATTATTTTTTATTGAATATTTTAGTGTCATCGCTCATCTCATATTTTGTGTTATTTTTTTAAGAAACAACTTCAATAGTTGTATTTTGGTTGGACTAAAGAAATATTTGGAGCACAAATTAATTGTATGTTTGTATGAATACTTTACCGAAAAAATTCAAAAACATGAAAAAATCTGAGGTTTATTAGTTTGGTTTGATTTAAGAATTTAAAAATTCGACACAAATGGTTTGATTTGGTATTTGAAAAATCCGAACCAACCCAAAAAAAGTCGAGGTTGAAAAACTCGAAAAAAACCAGATTTTTATTAGTTTGGTTAATGAATTTAAAAATTTGACACAAATGGTTTGATTTGATATTTGAAAAACCCGAACCAACCCGATCATGTACACCCCTCTGAGAAACTTACAGAAATCCCATTAATTCAGAAGCTACTTACTCAGATACACTCTGATTCGTAATATTACGAATTTTATCAGATCTTGGTACGTCCAGATACATGTGTTTTGGGATACATGTGATTAAAATTAGGTGTAATTTGTCCTAGATACATTATATCCAAGTGGATTCGCATGTATTTGAGATACATAGACAAATCTCGCTTGCCTCTGTCCCATCTCGCTTACCACTCTCCTATGTATTTGGTATCTCATATACATGACTATCTCCCTCCTACCCATCTCGCTCGCGTCTCTCCCTATTTTAGTGTATTAGTTAGCAAAAATGCATGTATTTAGGTGTATCTTCCTCAATATATGATAGAAAACTCTTAATCAGTTGTAAGATATGTACTTATTTAAAAGTATAAGTAGAATTAGTATATATAATATGAATATCAAGTCGAGATATTAAATATTTTCTTATTTAAAAAAATCATTTTTATTTTTATTTGCATTTTATTTCTCCGCTTTAATTTGCATATATTTATTTAGTTGGGTGATCGTTCATTTTGGTGCTGAATCTTCACTATAATAAGGGTTTTCAATGTTTTCTTACCACAAAAAAAGGGGGATAATATCATTACATTTGTCGAGGCTTTCCTTGGTATATAGGGAATAACATATTTTATTAGTGTAAGTTTTTTATGGTACAAGGCTCTAACGAATTTTTAAAAAAACATACGAGGGTCAAGCCCTTTTTTTTATTAATATAATGACACTTGACCGATTTGACAAGTCGAATTAAAACATAAAGTTATTTTTTATCGAACATGAAATTTATGATTAATAGTAAAACATTATTTCGCTCATTGATACCTATTCATATAGTTTTCAAGATGTTCTCTCATGAAAAATTGTTATGACATATATAATCTCTTTCAATTTAGGTGGGCACAAATTTTCTTCCCTTAAATTAGCGTACTTAAACTCAATTTTTTGTGTGTGGATTTCTTGACTTTCCACTGAGAGTGGTATTTGGTACTAATTAATTTCATTAAGTCTTTTAATTTTTAATCAATGAGTTGAACTAAAATCTAGACATGTTTGATTTAGTGTTAAGACAACTTGTATTTCGCAAAAACTAAAAGGACTCGTATTTATAACTAGCTCATTAGTATTTGTGTAGCATGTTAAGTTGTAAAATTACAATACTCTCTTTTCCTTTCAGAAACTTTAATGTATCGTCGAGGCTATCTCTAAATGAGCCTTGCAATGTGGAATTAAAATTTAGTATAAGCTCCAACGTGGTCTTCAAACATTGAATGGAAAAAAATAATATTGTCCGCCAAGCAAAAGATTCATAGCGGCCGGCCTGCCGGTTGGCAATTGGCTTTTTAGTTTCGGCCTAATACGGCCACTGGCAAAATGTTGAAAACCTGCTTTGGATGATCTCTGGCGTGTATCACAATAATATATATCCCCTTCTCGATAAAATGACATCATAACTTTTCTCTTGTATAGCAAATTTAATTTGCCAGTTGTGGCAAAAATGATAACAACGTTTACCAGTCCTAGTGGAAAATGCATAGTTCTGAATCATGATATGAAATTAGCTAGATTAATATAAGATTGAAGTTTTGTTAAATGTGTAATTGAGATCTTTTAAGTTGTATTTTTTTTATAAATATAAAAATCCTATAAATTATGAAAATTATAAAATTTCTTCAATTCTTATACAATCTTAAATGAGTCAATCATAGTGAGTAAATAAGATAATGGAATATCCTAAGGTGTGGTATTGATAAATCACATAGCTCCATATTCCTTTAATAAATAAATGCTTGCGATTACAGACTTTCATATACATATTTTTATAAAGATTCACTTGTCAACAATATTTGTAACTAGTTATTTTTTTAATACGATAATTTCTTTTCACATGGTACGAACAATCTCTTCTCATGCCGAGCATAAGTCTTTTTTTTTTTGCAAAATTTAAAATGATGAATCCGTTTAATATAAATTTATAAATCAAATTTTACATTCAAAAATAATTTGAAATCATGAAATCATTTTTTGGGGGAGAATTTGGAATATGAAATGATGATTTCAAATCACATATTCAATCATTGATTTGAAAGTAATTTCAAATTATGATATAGAACTATGTCCAAACGCAACCTTTATCATCATGATTAATCATCCCTTCACTCCCCTCAATTTCCTCCTCCTCCTTTTATTTTCTTTGGGAACATTGGTATCAAGAGTAGTTCAATTAGTCAGTTATCTAAATTTTTATTTTATTGATAAAAATTCGATTCTCTTGTAATCTTCTCTCCATTTTCTCTTACCAAATTTCTAATATTAAATTATTTTTTTAACAAAAACTATTGGTAGTCAAGATTATTATTAGTTTAACAAATTATAATTTAAAACAAGTAAACTTTATACATCTCATTATCTTTGTTGTCCCTTTGGTCATTTTACCTGTAGAAAAGGAAGAAAAGAATAACGTGAACGACTTTGGAGCTTCGTAAAATTTACCTACAAGTCAATATACCAATTAATATTAGCGTATGGATCTTCTTGACTTTTTTTTGTCTATTACGGCATTTGTTTGACACCTTTTATAAAGTGTACAAGGTAATAGACTTATTTACCGGTCAAAATTTACAAAATATGAGTCAAATAAAAATTAAGAAGTAGCATACAAATGTGTGAAATGAGGGGAAAAATAAGCATTCTATTTTCTTAATTCATTTTACCAATTTTATATATGTAGTTTAATTGAGCTAATAAAAAAAATTGATAGCATTAAGCAATTATCTACACAACAGATTTCAGAAAACATTACTTACTAAATATGACATATATAAATGGATAAACAGGAGGTAGGGTTTTGACATTCAAAATTAAATTAAATAAAATCAGAGCATTAAAAGACGTAACAAATATAACAAAAAATCACAAATCCTGGCAAAAATAGAAAAAATGAAAAAGAATGGGACTTAATTCATCCAAACAAGGGAAAATAACAAAGTAGGACTTAACTCTCAAAAAGTATTTATAGCATTATTATATAAAAGATATACCTAACAAATTTACCAAAATATCACAAAAGATGGCTCAAATAGAAAAGAGAACACAGTAAAGAGTAGGATTTAATTAGTAGTAATTCCTAAATCCTACTCCCTCCTTTTCAAAATAATTGAATTACTGGAACATTTTTCATTTTTCAAATTAATTGAATTGTTCAGTTTTCAAGGCTACTTTTAAAATATTTTTCTATTTTTACCCTTCATTCTATGTGATGAGCTCAAGAAACTTTAATTGCTTTGAATTATTTTGAAGACTAATTTGACAATAATTAATAAGGACAAAAATGGAAAGTAATGTCTAATTTGTATCTTAATCTTATTTTCTTAAAAAATGTGAAACACTCGAACAATTCAATTATTTTGAAATAGAGGGAACAATAGCCAAAAGAGGGAAAATAGTTAAGTTGGTCCTAATTCTCAGGTCCATAATCTATGGATAACAAAAGATAGTACGAAATTAATGTGAAGGCAAATTATTCGTTGGGTAGTTGACTTGGTAAACTCCCTAATCTTGTACCCTTTAGACTATATGACGCTATTATTATTTGGAGAGTTAAATATATTTTTTATAAATATTTTTTGAATTATGTAATTATTATGAAGTATAATATTTTGTTATAATCGTATTATCCACTTGGCTTTTAGTCGTATCATCCACTTAAAATTCAATATTCTATTTTTTATGACTTAAAAGTTAATCCAATAAAAAATTATACTAGTATATAATCCAGGACCAAATGCAGATTGACAGGCCTGCCTTCATAAAACAATCTTTAAAATAAAAAAAACTTTGACTATTTACAAATCATTCTTCTCTAATTTTATAATCACATCATTACTCCGGATCTATTATCGTTGCTCTATAATTTTCTTTTCGCCAGCAAAACTTTTTTATTTTCTTGCCTATTACTTTTACGAGGATAATGATGAAAATGACATTTCAACGTTATTATTATATTCAGAAAGGAACGTGGTACTCATCGACAAAAGACAAAAAGTCATTAATGAATCTTCAACTTCTGGGTTGTGGCCATTGTGAAACATTGGAATCAAATTAGCCGTGATAATTGGAGACCATTTGTTCTTTGTACTCAATAAAATAAGGCTTAACGTTAAACTAATTGTAATAATTACCTATATAGCCAAGCCAGCGAAGCCACCAGTTTTATCCAATTGTCATCGAAATCAATCCTTCCGAGTTCCGAGGCCCAGTTGTTAATTTTAATATGAGAAATGCACCCGAAGTTAGTATTTATTTTTATTATGAATATGACACACTATAAAAAGAAACATAATTAAACTTTCCCTTCGACAAAAACAACAATTCATCCAATCCTTGCTTACAAAGTTCCCAATTTAATCCAAATTCCCAAATTTGAGGATCCATTTTTCTCATCTTTGATCCGTTTTAATTCAAAACCTCACAAGCCAAAGCATTATGCGTTCTTACGGAGATGAAGAACATGGAAACGGATTACCTAATTCACCTCCCAACAATACAATTTTCAGGTACAATTCGCCACTGGTTCAGGTTTGTTTGATTGGATTAGTCTGTTTTTGTTGTCCAGGTATGTTCAATGCCCTTTCTGGAATGGGTGGTGGTGGTCAAGTGGACCACACGGCGTCTAACAACGCCAACACCGCACTGTACACAGCTTTCGCTATTTTTGGGATATTGGGTGGTGGAATTTACAACATTTTAGGTCCACAAAAGACACTGTTTTGTGGGTGCTCAACTTATATATTGTATGCCGGTTCTTTTCTTTACTACAATCACCACAAGCATCAGGGATTTGTGGTAGTGGCCGGCGGCCTCCTTGGTGTTGGCGCCGGCCTACTCTGGGCTGCCCAGGGAGCTATTATGACCTCGTACCCACCACATGACAGGAAGGGTACTTATATCTCTATGTTCTGGAGTATTTTCAATATGGGTGGTGTTATTGGTGGTCTTATACCGTTTGTGTCCAACTATAATAGAACTACCGCGGCCTCTGTTAATGATGGTACATATATTGGATTTATGGTCTTCATGGCTATCGGAACGTTTCTTTCTTTAGCGATTTTGCATCCTAGTAAGGTCGTTAGGAACGATGGTTCTACGTGTACTAATATTAAGTACTCCAGTGTATCTGTGGAATTAATACAAATTCTCAAACTGTTCGGGAACTGGAAGATGTTATTGATGGTTCCAGCCTCATGGGCTAGTAACTTCTTCTATACTTATCAGTTCAATAATGTTAATGGGGTGTTGTTCAATTTGAGGACAAGGGGTTTGAACAATGTGTTCTATTGGGGTGCACAAATGATCGGATCAGTGTTCATCGGGGCCATAATGGACTACAGCTTTAAGACCAGGAAGGCTAGGGGATTGGTTGGTATTATTGTTGTTGGCCTACTTTCAACAGCAATTTGGGGCGGAGGATTCGTAAAACAGCTTACATATTCCCATGATGATGTACCTAATCACATAGTGTTACTGGATTTCAAGGATGGTTCTAAATTTGCAGGTCCATTCGTGTTGTATTTTAGTTATGGATTACTCGATGCCATGTTTCAAAGCATGGTGTATTGGGTTATTGGAGCCTTGGCAGATGATTCTGAGGTTCTCAGCAGGTAAATTTTCATATACTGATTTCAATTCATCCGTTATGCTTACGAGAAACATAATTGAGTATCAGTATTGGTTGAAATTGGATTGTTTATCTGTATTCACAGGTATACTGGCTTCTATAAAGGAATACAAAGTGCAGGGGGAGCCGTTGCGTGGCAAGTCGATTCACATTATGTCCCATTCATGAACCAGCTTATCGCGAATTGGGCGTTAACCACCATTAGTTTTCCATTACTGGTAGCTCTTGTAGTATTAGCTGTGAAGGATGACAACAAAAATGAAGAGGGGGCAACTAAAGAAGTCGCCATTCCTTCAAACCGCGACATTAGTACTACAGTGGACTACCCCAGTAAAGAATAGTTTACTGAACTGTAAATTGTGGACTATCAACCACAGTGAAATTTCTTTGCTAATGTATGTTTAATCGTCTTCGTTCTCCAGTAATTAATTATTATTTTTGAATATTCTTACATGCTCTAGAAATATTGACTCTATGTTCTTGCTTTAGTTTGTACTTTTGTCTTTTATTTTGCACTACCTCCAAATGGTATAGACTTTAAACTGTTTGCTCAATTTCCTTTTCCTGGATCTAATAATACCCTGGGCGGCTATCTTAATAGAATGACTTCTAAATATTTTTATACTATATGCAGGAACAACTACACATCGGTAAATTCAATAATCTGCATAGCTCAAGACGTGTCAAAAGACACTGTCCTTAAGGATGTTTCACCCGGTATAGGTGTATTCTTCGGGATTCAACAAGCTCTTCTAGTATAAAACTAGGAGTCAGAAACTAACAAAGATTCAATAATATAAAACCCAGCACAACAAAAATATGGAAGGAAGGGAATTCGGATTGCTCTTTTTTTCTGTTTCCTTCCTTCCTCAACACTTAGGATTCTATATAATATCACAATATGAGAACCATGGTAGAAAAGCTTCAAGCCTCCAACGGATATGAAGACAAGACAATAAAGGGCTAATAATTAGGAGTTAAATGAAATGAAGAATGTGACTCAATCGTCAAAAGATTAACGTTAGATCAAAAGAAATTTAATAGCCAGTCAATGCTATTAAAAGAGAATATAACATTTGCTCATATTGGGCAATAATTTATGTCAATTGTGATTTTGCTCAGAAACTGATATCTACTTGATATAATGAGCATATCAAATACTTATTTAAGGAATAAATCAAGGCAATAGTTCTCTTCTTTTTGAGATACTAGAATTATTTTTCCAACTTCAGGCATGACTAACTCCCATAGGCCATAGTGGGACTGCGTTGTATACAAGGCCAAAGATTGAGGAGAATCATAAATAAGAAGATAATTTTATAAAGGAAAAAAGCTCAAATATGCCATCGAATTTTTTAAAAAAGGCTCATTTATGCCATCAGTTAAAAGTATGGTTCATTATGCCATTGCTGTTAAAGAAAAGGCTTATCCATGCCATTTTTTTTAACTCCGATTTTGCAAAACCACTTTTTACACCCCAAACAAGGTTTAACACTTTTCAATTGAAATTTTTTGATCAAATGTACTCTTTTTGTTTGTTCTTCCCTAATAACACCAAGAACACATGAAGAACATAAACAATTCCCAAATTTTCAACATCTTCAATTCTTCATGAAATCATTTCAAATTTCGGCTACATATATCATTAATTTCTTTTTTTTAAAAAACAAAATTCTTAAATCATTTGTAGAGTTTTTCATTCGTAGAGTTTAAGAAATTCACCCGTATTAAAAAAATATTCCAAAAAAACGAAAATCAATTCCAAAATTTCAAAAATTTGTTTTGATTCGTGTTTTTGACATTAGATCTTTGTTCGCTAGTGTTTTTTGAGTTTATGTTCAAAATTTCAAATGATTTGAAGTTGTGGAGAAAATTCTACCATTAAAGAATGTTGAAGTTTTGAAACTTTGAAGAAATTTCAAGTGAATCTTGTTGAGTTAGGTTGAATTCGCAATCTTAAATCATTTGTAGAGTTTAAAAAATTCACCCGTATTAAAAACATATTCCAAAAAAACGAAAATCAATTCCAAAATTTCAAAAATTTGTTTTGATTCGTGTTTTTGACATTAGATCTTTGTTCGCTAGTGTTTTTTGAGTTTATGTTCAAAATTTCAAATGATTTGAAGTTGTGGAGAAAAATCTATCATTAAAGAATGTTAAAGTTTTGAAACTTTGAAGAAATTCAAGTGGATCCTGTTGAGTTAAGTTGAATTCGCGCTCAAAAGAGATTGAGTTTTGGTATCTAGCTCGGAGGGAAACTACTCTTGAAATTTGAGGTGATTTCGTGAATAATTAAAGAAGTTTGAAATTTGGGAATTATTAATGTTCTTCATGTGTTCTTAGGGAAAAATAAGCAAAAAGAGTACATTTGATCCAAAAACTTCAATTGAAAAGTGTTAAACCTTGTTTGGGGTGTAAAAAGTGGTTTTGTAAAACCGGATTTTAAAAAAATGGCATGGATGAGTGTTTTCTTTAACAGCAATGGCATAAATGAGCCAAACTTTTAACGGATGGCATATTTGAGCCTTTTCCCTTTTATAAATTCATTCCTTAACATTTTTTTGAGAATTTTACAAATAAATGTGAACACTTTTTAAAAGAATTAATTGCAAGGGTAATAAAGGAAAATTTTAATTAATATTTTCTTGATTTAGTAAGATGTACAACTAATATGAGATAACTATTTTTTAATAAGATGATCAACTAATATAGAACGAAGAAAATAGTAATAAACACAAATTTAATTGTTTTATGTTCTTTCATAACAACAATTACGGAATCAGCTATATAAATCCTCTGATTATATTCTCCACAATATTTAAGTTTTAGCTTGGTATGAAAAATAGGACAACGTGCAGTTAAATTATTATTTTGTCAGAAAGTGAAAGTTTGATGGCTAATGTCTGTGATTACTAAATCTAATTAACTCTTTCAAGCGTATGAACTTATAAATCCATAGCAGTAATTTGGACAGACAAATAATTACTTAAAGGACAAATATCTTTGGAATCTCTTGCTCTCTCAATTTCATATTAATTGAATTTGTGAGACAATACATATTTATTAAGAAAAAAACATTCAAAAACATAATTTAAATCATACTTTTCAATTTATTCTTTGTTAAATCATAAATATAACGTTGTAAGTAGCGCAATTTATCTTTACTCCCTTCGTCCACTTTTAATTATCATGATTTCCTTTTTTAAAGTCAAACTAGAAAAACTTTGACTAACATTTTACGATGTATTTTTTCATCATATTGATATGCAAAAAATTTCAATTTATATTACCTTTCGTATAGTTTTTAAATATTTAAATTTTTTGTTTAAAATATCAAGTTAATGTAATCTAATTTAACTTTGAAAATTAATCAAATTGACTTTTGAAAAGCGCAACATGACAATTAAAAGTGGACGGATGGAGTAAGAAATATCAAACTTCATTAAAGAAAGTATAACTTACATAAATTCCATAGTGTAAGGAGTAAATTACATTATATCCCTACTCTTTTTCTAATTACAATAATCCCTTAATTTTTACACAATTCGGATACATAACTCACTATTTGAATACATTAATGCTGATACATTATGTATCAAACTGTTACGCTAAAAAAGAAAAAAATGGAAAAATCTAATTAAAATTCCATAAATTACGCTTACACTTTTTTCTTACTGTCAATCAGTCAGACGCAAATCCTAACAGAACCAGCAAATTCAAAATTCAAATTTATTTTCCCTATTCAACGTTCTCCCTGTTCATCGAAGAACATTTCAAATTAGATTCAAATTTACCGAAAATTTTATAAGATACATAATGAATAGTTGTTGAACAAATAATTTCTTTTGTTAATCTCAAATCCACCATTGCAGGAGATCGATAAGATGAGAAGAAACTTGGAAATTCGATACATAGTAGAAGAAAATCACGGGAAAATGTTAGTGACAATGGAATTCAATCCCTGGCAAATTGTAACAGGTTAGCACAATTCAAAATTCAAAATTCTTCTTTTCATTCTCTAAAAAAACTTTCAATTTTTGAATCAAAATTGTACCGATACAACAAGAACATGTCGATCTTGTTGAGACATTTCAAAATTTGGAAAAGTGAGGTGAGGTATGAACGATACAAAAGTGATGAAATTGTTGTTGGTCAAAATATTGATTTTGTGAATCTCAAATCAGCCATTGCAGCTGAATTAAAGATCGATGAGTTGAGAAAAAAATTGGAGATTCGATACATCGTTGAGGTGAAGAAACGAGAGCTTGAATTTTCAATGAATCCACTATGCATTAATACAACAGACAAAAAAGCTGAAGAGATACATAGCTTTGATGGATCATCCATCCTTTTATAATGTTGTGTAATCATTTTTTGAATGGTGCTTTCGAGATAGATAGATTTATCAATACATTACTATTTATGTATCTTGTTTAAATTGATAAGTGTTGTATTTCTACTAGATACATTAAATAAGTAATTGTTGCCTATAAGATGTTAGGCTTGAGATCGATACATTGTTGTGTGGTAATTGCTATGTATCAGATACATTTTGTATAAATTCGAATTTTCGTATCATGCCTAAAAAATTAGTGCATGATACATTACTATTTATGTATCTTATTTTGTTTGAGAAATACTGTATTTTATTAAAAAAATACATTATACATGTAATTGTTCCAAATAACATTTTTTTGTGTGTGATACATGACACAGTGGTAATCAGTTGATATGTATATATGATACATGTAATAAAGTTTGAAAACTATTGAATTTGATATATATTATGTATCATGTACATATCAATAAATTTGATATACAGTGCTTTAGCTATAGAACATTCGGATTTATGTATCAAGTGTATTTATTGGGTAATGTGTACATACACGTAGCTTTCTAGTTGAATAAGTTTGGGTGTATGAATCTAGTCGTAAAAGATTGTCACTGATATGTATAATATACCTATTATTGGATCTGATCCACAGTACTCCAGTTATAGAACATTGTGATTTATGTATCAAGATTAAGATACATTATATAACTTGATACATGTAAATGATACATTGGGTAGTGTTTATGTATCAAGTACATTTATATTGAGCATGATAAACACTAATCGAAGATTCAACATCATTAGAGTTATGTATCAATACCGTAAATATGAACATGATACATTGCATAAAACAAAGGCTATTGTAGTAGTGATGTATCAAATCGGTGATAACACTAACAAAGACTAATTTAAGAATCAAAATAAACGAGATACATTGAAAATTTGTATCTTTGATAGTAATGACCGTGCAATGGAAGATTCAACCTTCTTCCTTTTTTTTGGGCGTTTTTTCAACCGTAGATTTAGAACTCGAGCATGCATCCTTCTTCAACTTCTCCGCTCTCAAATTCTTCATGATTAATGGGTCGTTTCGTTGTTTCGATCTATTTTCATAAAAGTTTTCATCCTCAAAATCAAATTTGATAAACCCAATACTAAAAGAGAGAGCAGAATTCGTATGTATCAGAAAATGATGATTACATACTTATTGAGGAAATTGAAATCAACTGATCGGAGAGAGAACAAATTTGAAATTGAAAAAATGTAATGAAGGAAGTAAAGATTGAGGGAGTGAAAATAGGAAGAGATTAAGAGAGTGAAAATAGGAAGAGAAACGTGTGCCTGGGTGTTGAGGAGTTATGTATCCGGAATAGTAGGGTTCTGGAGGAAAAAGATGGATTTTTGTAATATTTAAAATGGTAGAAAATAATATAAAATATGGTAAATAAGGAGGTGTACATAGGTAATTTTTCCTTAAATAAAATATAAAAAAAGACAAATATGAAAAAAACTTCAAGCATCTATCTTAAGCTTTGAACAATGAAAAAAGGCCCAAAAATTCACTTAATATGAAATAGGAGTATTTATTTTTATTTTTTTTGTTTCTTTTACAACATGAGCTACAAATCTTTATAAAAAACAATAAGAAAAGAAAGATTGTTCCTTTTTTTTTTCTGATAAAAATATTTTAGACCTTGAATTAAAGTACTCAAATATTTATATAATTAGATAAAGTTTTTATGCAACAAGATCTAAGGTAATGTATTACATACACATGGCTAACTTATTAATTTAAAATAACCCTAATAACATTATTTCTATCAAATTCTTGTTATAAACTTAAAAACAGTATTCTTTATAAAAATATTATACAATACAAGTACGAATAAAATACACAGTAAGTATGAAAAATAATAACTAGCTTTAAATAAGCTTTTGATCAAATGATTGAGCCACAAATTAAACATATTCTTAAAAGTAGTTTTGATAATACTAGATTTGAATACTACACAATTTGTACCAATGATACAAAAAAAAAGAAGAAGATGTATACAAATTGTGTAGTATCCATATCTAATATCACCAAGTCTATCTATGACACACAAAAAAAGAAGAAGATAAATACGTTTCGAACGACAAAAAAAGATACTCTCTCTATTCCATATTTTAGCTAAATTTGTGAGGCAATGCACATATATTAAGAAAAACATTTAAGGACATAATTTGAACCATAATTTTCACTATTGCACTTTGTGAAATCATAAATATAATTTTGTAAGTAGTGTAATTTATCTCCTAGAAATATAAAACTTCAATAAATGAAAGTGCAAATATGAAAAAAAAATTCAAACATCCATCTTGAATTTTGAACAATTCAATTATTTTGAATAATGAAAAAAATCTCAAAAATTAAGTTTAATATGAAATAGAGGAAGTAGGTACGTTCCGAACGATTCAATAATTGATGGATCATTTAGATTGAGACCGGATTATGATAATTTTCATGTGTCAAAAATTTCTATGACCATAACAAGAATTGAAGAATTTTGTAAGAATGAACCTATGAATCATGTTGACACCCAATTTTGGACCTCCACGATATAAATTAATGTTCGGGCTTCTTAATTTCAAATGACTAGGAAAAATTAGTTTTATAAAATTTAAAATATTTTCAAGATTTTGAAGTGATTCAAATCATTTTTATAATGTTTTAAATAATAAATATATTGTTATATAATTTTGTGTATAATTAGTATGTTATATAAATATTTGAAAACCATCTCAAAAGCATTTTATATTTTTATTGAATCTTTGTTAATTTAGTTTAGTTTAATTTGAAGTTATAATTATAAATTTTGAATTAATTATTTCATAATTAAATTAATTATTTTATTTCATTAAGATTAAGAAGCTCATTAATTAATTTATATAAATTCACCGTATTTAAATTTTAACCATATTCGATAATTGACTCAATTTGGTTAACTTCTTAACTTAAAGTGGCCAAAATTGTAATTCATTGGCCATTTCCTAATTTCAATTCTAGCCCCTTTTCCACCCTACCTCAATTTGAATTGCAAGGCTATTTGGGCCTCATATTTATTTTTACTCAGCCCACCAAAGAAACCCAATTCAACATTAACCCAAGATCAAAAGTCCAACAATACATACAACAATACACAGCAACACATACAGTACCAAAGGACCCATGTCACTATTCATCTTCTTCCTCAACGCGAAGCCCAGCGAACATGAAATCGCGACCAAATCCAGTAGCCCAGCTCGATCGTGTGGCGTCCCTCTCTTCTCTCCCTTATCCTTTCCGTACGAAGATCGTTTCTAGAATCGTCCAGGTGGAGCAATCTCACGCAAGAAGCGTCCTTGCTCCTCAAATCAGACGGTTCCCACTCTTTTTCCGTTGAGGAATGGTACAATTCGGTACGATTTCAGCTCCTCAATCTATCTCTTTATGGATTCGAATTTAAAATTCGAAATTCAATCCGAATTCCCCCCTTTTTCATCTCCAATTTCCCCCTATATAAACCTCCCTGCCTTCAATGTGTTGGGAGATTTTTTTTGGGGGGGGGGCAACTCACATATAGAGAAGGGAAAAAGGGAGCATATGTAGAGTATGTATACCAATAGACTCGAAAAGGATAGATAGCCAAAAGCTTAGACGTTCCGAGTTCTAGAGTTCTTTTTTCCGAAGCTTTCATCATGGATTCTTCGCCGTAGCTCTGTTGGAAGTCTCATTCGTGGTGAAGTCGCTATTCCTCTGCCCGTTTTGTCTCGGTTACGCTGCCCTAAGAAAGGTAACCTCACTTCCTTTTGTATTCGGTTTCAATGTAATGTATTGTATGCTCCTCGCTTTGATGCATTCTTGTGAAGTTTGGGCTGTAGTATGAATCTCAGCGATAAGATTTCTTTAGTATTATAAGTTGGTTGTTAGATTCGTTGGCTTGCTGATGTCCCTGAAATTTAACTTCCGTCTTGATTTGGTTAAAATGGTTTAATGATATTTTGGTTTCAACAGTGAGTTCATCAGTTGTGTTGTTTGGATCATTGTTGTTTTGTTCGATTTTTGTCAATGTGATAAGAAGGAGCTTGTAATCTTGGCAGTCCACCTTTGTTTCTTTCTCATTGTTGTGAGTTCTTGTTAATACTAGTTTGAACTTGCATCGTAGATGTGTTTAGTCTCTCTTCTTTTTAGCCGAAATGGTGTTCATGTTGATTGAGCTTTAACTTATGATATTATGCTTGTAACTCTATTGTTGTAATGCAGCGACTTACTAAGGTCAATTTCATTTTCTGGTTGTTAAAGATAGCCTTTTCACCTTTGTTTGATTCGAAAATATCCACCTTGAATGCTATCCATGTCTATTTCGGCTTCAACTCATATTATCTTGTTCTTGACTTGTCAAAGAGTTGGCTTTCCTCTTGATGAATGTGTACTCAACTCTTGCTGCCTTCCCTCTTGTTTTTTTTATAAAATATTTTGTCCATGTTCTTAGCTGCTAATTAATAGTTTACTGTCAGTCAAAAAATGAGCCTGAGTATGTGTCTACTGCATGGGTTCCCTTTGCTTTGACATTGATCTCATATATGCATTTTCTAAAAAAAAGAAAAGAAGCTATATGATGAATATTAACCAAATAGCTAAGGCAAAATGTGTGCCAACTACTCTAGGATAATTAGAGTGATTGTACTAAGGTTTGTCTTTTAGCAGTGATTTTTATTTCACAAGTTTGAGTGGCAGTATGTTTGTCTCCTATTCTTGCTAACATGTGATATCTTGCAATGCATTCATCGCAACTTGCCTTAAATTTATTTATTATTTCCTTGGTTATGGGTGAAACTTGTCTGAACCCATTTAGTTTTATTGATTCTTGGTTATTTAATCAAGTTCATTCATTAGTCATTTACTAATCCTTTATCATTTATTTTCCTTGCATGTAACAATCCGAGTTCACTTTGGACTCATTCCTTGCATTTTTCCGAGTTGAATCCCTTTGAGTCAGCCCCATCTTGTTCGAGTTGCTAGGAAGCTGAAGTACAAGGCAAGGGAAGCTAAATTACAGGTTTCGGAAGCAAAAAATGCAGGAAAAAGGCTGATATACATGTCGATATACACTGATATACATCGTGTGTATACAAAAACGGGATTTTGAGCCACAGGTCAAAATACAGGAATACGAGGTCCAAACAATTGAATTACAGGTTGCAGGAGTTGAAGTGGGCTGTGTATATTTGGTATACCGTCTGATATACATGAAAATGGGCCAAAATACGGCCTATATGCAATGATATACATCATGTGTATACAAAAAGGGGAATTGAGCCCAAGGCTCAAAAACAGCAAATCAGGCCCAAAGGGCCCAAATCTCTCTCTCTCTCTCTTTACTATTGTTTAATTGTATTATTTGTTTATTTGATAATCAATTTTAAAGTTAAAACTTAATTCATAATTCCCAAAAGATAGCCATTTTGAGTTATTTATACCTTTTTTTTAAAATAAAATAAGTGTTACTTGTCCTCTTATTCAACCGATTTCCAAAATGCTTTAAACTATTTATTTAGTCATTTTTAGACAAAAAATGTCCCTTTCCGTTGAAGAGTTTTGTTTAAGCATAAAAAATTGATATTTTCGTGAAATTGTAAAGTATGCCTAGTTTTCTTTAAGTTAGCCAAATATTTTCAAGTTGTCGGTCAACCGCAAGTTAGCGGGCGTTTCAAGTGCCTAACACCTCTCGAAACGTACATTGAACCCCCGAATCCCTCTTTGGCTATTTCAATTGATTTTCTGTTTTAAATAGTTTTGAAATTTAAGTTTTCTTGATTTTTCTTTAAAGATTGAGTGCGCGACTCTCTTTAATTAAACTATTTTAATTTAGAATAAAACAAATCAGATGTTGTTCCAAAGCATGCCATCAACAAAAAATAATTTTAAATTTAAGGTAATCCTCATAAAGTATGGATTAATCCTAATTCTTAGATATCCCTCCTATCATATTTGATAAGTATTTTTCCTATTGAATATAACATTACCCGTCATATCAAATAATAAAAAAAAAGTTTTCTAATATTTTTCACTTGGTTAGATATATCACTGTTCATTTATGGTATTTAATAAATATTTTTCCTTACTTCAATATTATTACCCTCGTACAAAAATTAAAAAAAGTGATTTTCTGAATTTTTTTACCCGTTTGGTTAGATATATCACTATCCTCATATGGTATTTTATAAATATATTTTTTCCCATTTGGTTAGATATATCACTATCCTCATATGGTATCTAATAAATATTTTTCCTTACTAAATTTATCATTATCATGATCATATGATATTTAATAAATTATTTTCCTTTTTTTTCAGCAATTATTTTGAGGAAGAAACCGTAAGTAGAAAGCTTTTTAAAAAATTATTAGAAATACACAGCAATACTAGTTAATTACAAAAATTATAGCATATAAAAGTACCTTATATAGCATATTTCAATATAGAGAATCAATTTTCCAGGGTAATGATTAGTGGCAGAGTACTAATTTTTAAGGATTTGTTCAATTTATTTCTTATACTTTTTTTTCTTTCTTTTCATGTTGTCTTTTTTATAAAAATAAAATAAAATAAAATTCCTTATATATGATTATTTGGCGTGAAAATCATTTACACCCTCAATCTTATATTTAAAAAAATCAAACTCCCTCCTCAACTTTGAGAAATAGTCGTTCTCCCTCCTTTTTGTCTAATTTACTTTCTAAATGTCTATTCTGTTCTTACATTTAGAAGTATGCATGGTCGGTTAGGTTCGATTTTATGTATTATCGATTCAATTTAATCGTTTTCGATTTTCAAATATGCTAAACCAATAATAAAATCAATAAAATATTTTTATCGATTTTGATTTTTAACGGTTTGATTTTCGATTTAACCAATAAGAAAATGCACATAAAATAAATATATGACTATTCCAACAATGTGGTGCAACAGGACAATAACGTAACTTTATAGAATGTTCATAAAATATAAGCAATAATAACTAACATGAAAAGAACTATACAAGTCCAACACAAATAAAAGAATTAGGACAATAATGTGAATTGAAGGCTAAAGGACAAATGTAGTAACTAATAAAGTACTTATATTAATATTTATGTAGGGGTAAAGTAGTAAAGAATTATTACCATCTTAATGGGTTATCAGTTTATCCAATAACCCAATATTAAAAAATCAAAATCGAACCAATAACTCGACAATTTTTTTGTATAAAATCACTAAAAACCCATTAACCCAATAGCAATAAACCAATAAAAAAAAATTTCCATTCGATTTTTGCACACCCCTACTTACATAATCAACTTTTATCTTTTTTTTTTATACTTCTTTAAAATTCTATAAAGAATATAAATTTCAACTAAAAAATAAAAGTAAAATATCGATTGAGTATATAACCTCATTTCTTTCTGTAATGAAACATATGAACACAATAAAAAAATAATCTTATTAATTTTAACAGATTTTATAATGTGATAACCTCATAACATATTTCGATGCAAGTATAAAAATAATTAATAAAAATAAGTGTAACTTACATAAATCCCACAGTGTAAGGAGCAAATTATATCTTATCCCTATTTTTTTTCAATTTACAAAAATCCCTCAAAATCAGTGCTATCCGGATACACAACAAACAAGTCGGATACATTATATCCGATACATTAAACAAAAAATCAGTTATGCTTTTAAAAAGGAAAGATAATATAAAATTGAATGTGAGTTTCAAAGGAATTAATCCAAAGCTCGAGTATGGTACGAGGATCCACTCCGTACCCTTTCAAGGAAGTTTAACGCAATGATAAGCCCCGCCTATTTATTTGCATAGTGGAAAGTCAAACGGTCAGTAAGAAACTCCTCAATCAAGATGAATGAGACCTTTCATGGAAGTCTTAGTTGGACTCTCTTCTGGAAAGAGTTCTATCTCCCTAGGTTTGAATTCCTTCAGGAGATAACCAACCATCTTCCCTTTAAGATAGGGGATTTGAATCTCTCCCAAATCTTAACAGATTCAATCAAATCAAAATTCAAATTTTCTTCTCTCAATTCTCTTCCAAATCCGTCCAGCTTCAATTCAAAATTCAAATTTTCTTCTCTCAATTCTCACCCAAATCGTAATAGATTGAAAAAAATCCAAAACAATAGCTGATACATGATGAATACATTCAGGAATCTGGAAAAGCGAGGTGAGTTATGAACGATACATAAGTGATGGATTTCAAATTTCTTCTCCCAGTTCGTCGAAGATCCTTTCAATTTTGATTCAAAATTATCAAAAAATTTGAGAAGATACATCATGAATATTTTGATTTTGCTGAGATATAGAAGAATTTGAAAAAAAAAAAAATAGACTTGGCATTCAGAAATCTGGAAAAAACATGAGCCTGAATTTGCAATGTATAAAATATATCAGAGCTTTAATTTCATATAAAAATAGATCTGACAATAAGAGGTATGAAATTACATATATTATGTTGTTAATTCGATTTTTGATTTGTGTTTTGAGATGACTAAATTAATCGTGATACATAAGCGTCTATGTATCTCGTATATATTGATAAGTATTGTATTCCTATTAATTAGATACATTAAATAAGTAAAATTTCCACGTAAAGTGTTTGCTTAGAGTTCGACACATTACTGTGTGATAGTTATTATATATCAAATACATGTAGTATTAATTTAAATTATTGTATCATGACTAAATATTTAGCATGATACATTACTATTTTTGTATCTCGTTGTGTTTGTGAAATATAAGTTAGTTGTCTGATTGTTTGTGATTGATACATAGAAATAACTGTTTTATGGAATGTATCACTAATTTCTTTAATGTTAATAGGTTGTTGCATCATCTGAATATCTTTATTCAGTCTATGATTCTAGAAGAAGATACATTGTTTGCCTTGAAAGATAAATATACAATTGTGGAAGATTTCAAGTTGATAAGATACATTTTTTATATAATGTATCATTTTGTAGTTGATAATAAAGTATCTGATACAATAAGGTTGTGAAAGAAGGGTGTATGTAAGCTGAAATAAAGTGTATCTATAAATGCATCACAATAAATAAGAATTAAGTTATCAATTAGATACATGAAAGAATCAACAACTAATTACAACTAAGTTTCCAATGTATCAGCATGAATGAATCAGCGACTAACTACAACTAAGCTATCAAGTATATATGTGAATGAATCAACAACCAAGTTATCGAGTACATTGCATTGGTTAGGTGTCAAATGTATCAGCGACTAACTAGAACTAATAAGATTTTTTTTTTGTATGTGTATGCATGAATGAATCTGATACTTAATTTTATGACATTTTTGTATCAGATTATATAAGACAAATGTATAAGACAATCCATACTGTAACTAACAACTAAATATAATGAAAGTTTAACTTCAAATTATCAGCTTTTATGTATTTATGTATCATACCCATAAAATTGTGCATGATACATTACTATTTATAACTTTAACTTCAGGGTAAAAAGATCTAATAATGAAAGATATGGAATTACATGTACTGTGTTGTCTAGTCGATTTTTTAATTTATAATCTTAAGATGGATATATTACTCATGATACATTACTATTTCTAAAATATTTAGTAGATTGATAAGCACTGTAACATTAAAAAAATTTCTTCCCATTATTCCAAAAAACTCTCAATTTTTAAATCAAACTTGTCGATATATTGTACTAATACAACATGAATGAATCAGCAACTAACTATAAATAAGTTATCAAGTATATACATGAATGAATCGACAATCAAGTTATCGAGTACATTGCATTGGTTAGGTATCAAATGTATCGGCGACTAACTAGAAGTCTAGAACTAATGAGAAAGAAGAATTTTGTATGTGTATGCATGAATGTATATGATACTTAATTTGATACACAGTGCTTTATCTATAGAACAATAGGATTTATGTATCAAGTGTATCAAGATGATACGTTATATAACTTGATTAATGTAAATGATACATTAGGTAGTGTTTATGTATCAGTACATTTATATTGAACATGTTAAACACTAATCGAAGATTCAACAATATTAGAGTTATGTATCAATACCTTAAATATGAACATGATACATTGTATAAAATAAAAAGTTATTGTAGCAGTGATGTATTGGATCAATAATAACACTAACAAAGATTAATTTTAAGAATCAAAATAAACGAGATACATGGAAAATCTGTATCTTTGGCAGTGATGGTCGTGTAATGACAGATCCAACTATTTCCTTCTTTTTTTGAACGTTTTTTCAACGGTAGATTTAGAACTCGAGCATGCATCCTTCTTCGACTTCTCCAATCTCAGATTCTTCATGAATAATGGATTGTTTCTTTGTTTATATCTATTTTGAATAAACTCTTCATCATTATGGATCTCAATGTTTACATTCGTCATTATTAACAGATCATGCAGTTTTTTGGATCTGTTCTCAGCCCATCCCACATCATCGGAATCAAAATCACGATGAATATTAGAAGAATTCAATTGTGTAATATCAAGACTAAATGATGATGCACTATCCATATGTATCAGCGTTTACAAAAATAAAAAAAATGAAAAATCAAAAGATGAACAGAGAGTTAGAGACGATGAAAATGGTACCTAAATCGAAGTTGAAATTTTTTTGACAGGAAATAGGCTGATTTTGAATTTCAAACGTGAATGAGAAAATAACTGCTAAGATTGTGTGACTAAAAATAGGGAGAGATTTGTGGAGTGAAATAAGGACGGGATAAACGTTGATTTTGGGAGTTAAGATTTATGTATCCAGCGTTTGGAGGTTTGGGAGTAAAATAAGGGATTTTGGAAAATTTTAGAATTGGTAGAGAATAATGGGAATTATGAAGAAAAAAAAAAGGTGTGTATATAGGTAATTTTTCCTAAAAATAAAGATATATTTCATGATAATTTCTTAAAAGATTATCTATATATATTGTAAATACATTTAAATTATAATTTTAAAAAATATTTTGTTAATGACAATCAAAATTCATTTATTTTCGTAGATACTAGAGAATAAAAGATAGACATAATACATAAGCGTGCTCCTTAACTTGAATTCAACTAGTATTTATAGATCCTTCAACTTTAGGTGTGCACAAGTAAACACTTAAACTTATATAAAGTTAAATAAGTAGACACACGCGTCCTACGTGACAATTCAAATTGATCTTTTACTACTTCTCTTTTTCCTTGTAGACTTGTACTATGAAAGGAATTTTTTATGCACCACTAAGCACGCTTTGTCCATAGCCTTTAAGCCTCTTTCTTCGCATGAATCATCTTCTCCTAATCCAAGTTGAACTTGGTCTTATAGGAACATGTTGCAGAAACTAGTTCCTTTCATCTGTTTTCTATTTGTTAATTATCAAAATCTTTCTCGATCTAACCACGTCCATTAAGATACATGATAGAAACAAATTTTGTTGTTTTCTTTGATAGCAATAATTATACCTCAATTCCACATAAATTGGTATCAGCTATATAAATCCTCACCTCACCATATTCCCCACAATATTTAACTTAGGTATGAAAAATAGGGCAACGTGCAGTTAAATACTTAAATTATCATTTTGTCATAAAGTGAAGTTTAATGGGTGATGTCTGTTATTACTGAATCTAATTAAATACTCGTTCAAATGTATATGAACTTATAAATCCATAGCAGTAAATTGGACAGACAAATAATTAAAGGACAAACATCTTTGGAGAATCTCTTATTTATTTTTTTATCTTTTTGTTTCTTTTACTACATGAGAACTAGCAAAACATTTGAATATGTGACATAACAAAAATTAGATGCAAAAGAAAATTAAGGATTATGATTTTTTGCTATTGTTTATTGGGCAGCAGCTTTGGGGGTCTCTTCAGCCTCCTTTTTCTCCTCTGCTGGCTTTTCCTTCACAGCCTCAACTTTGACTTCCTCAGCCTTCTCCTCCTCCTTTGCCGGCTTCACCTCCTCGGTGGCCGCGGCGGCGGTTACTTCCTCAATCTTGGGAGCCTCTGGTGCTGGTTCTGACACATCTACCAAAAGCTCTTCCTTTTTAGTCTCCTCCCCATCCTTCTTCTCCTGAGATAAACGAAAGTTTCGTAAGGGGACTGAAGCATATTACGTTCATAACAAAAAAAAATTACTATAGTCGATAACATTATTTCACTAAGTATCAATCCTAAATAAATTGAATTAAATATATGAATTTGGACCCTATTTGAGCAATGGCATGTATTGATTATTAACACACACTATAATATGACACTTTCTTTGATGGACATTATATTAGTACTTGTGTTAAAGTAGCATCGAATATCTCTTAAAAACCAACAAATTTCTTGTATCAAAATAACTAGGTCAATTAATTTCTCTAACCATTATGCTCTATTCGTGTCAATTTCATTTCAATACAATTAAGAGCAAAATAACGCAATTAAACACATCCTTATTGGATGTTCCATTTTATTGAAATGCAATCAAATAATAATGCTTATCCTATATGATAGGTGAAAGTGACATGATAGTGTAAAAATTCATACATACCTCAGGAGCAGGGGTCTCCTGCTCGGTCTTTTTGGGGGTGACAGGTTCCTGGGCAGGGACAGGGGCCAACTCTTTATCCAAATCCTTAGGTCTGCTCGCACAGGCTCCCATGACTACTGTCTGAGATTTAGCGAGCTACGAGGAGATGGATAAGAAAATGCGATTGAGAAAATTATTAAAAGGAATCAAAGAGAGGCTTGTTTTCTATTTTTTTTTAATTTTATGTTTGAAGTTAAAGAAATGAAGAAGTTTTTATAGAAAAAATTGGAAGGATGTCCTAATTTATTGGTGTATCGTAGAAACATGCGCACCCTGTTTGTGGACAATTTGTAAAGAATTGAAAGTGGGAGGCCTCGACGTTGTATAGTTCGTTACAAATATGCGTTGAATATTATTCATTGTCACATGACGGACAAAGCTGAGATGGCAATAATTAAGTGGTAAATATCGATCTTAGTTATAACAACTTTCTTGTTTCACATTATAATATGATAAATACGATGTCCATATCTTTTTTTTCCACAAAAAGAAAATAGCTACTTCATTTTCTGTTTTGGCATGGATGGTGCCCATATCTTATTGGATATTAGTCTATGTTTAAAATAGTACTCCATCGACTAAATTATGCAGCAAAGTTTAAACATGCATACACTAAGGGAGAAAGACAAAAATTTTAAATGTGTAAATTTCATAAGATTTTTGAAATTTATCATCTTATTGAACACTTTATATTATTGGTATGACTATCAAATTATTTTCAAATATAAAAAAGCTATTATTTTTCTGGAACGGACTAAATAAATTTTCGACACTTTTTTTATAAGTCTGATTCTTTTTTCATGGGTCAAGTACGCGAAAATTCTTTTTAATATGGATGGCGGTGAGATTCGATCTAATATTGATTTGTGAGACCATCTCATTTAAAAGCTAAAGTTTTTAGAAAAAACACGCTTTTATTATTTAATTACAATTTCCACACAAACCACATTTACCCCCTTCAAGTAGAAATATATATGACCTAATGTTCTAAAACTATTTAGCAGAGAAAGAAGATAAAAATGCAACACCTCCAGGCTCCAAACACACTCCAAAACAAACATTAAGCTTTTTTGTTCTGAAATTTCAAATTAAACGTTCCTAAAGAAGAATATGATGTAAATATGGCAATGCTTTCTAGACATTATGTTATGAATTAAGTCCAACCCAATGTGGGCTGACAAAAGTTATTGGGCCGAAAACAAGTAATTAGGGCTGTATTAATTTTGAATCCAAATTGAGTAGTGGGCATGAACGGTTCTATAAAAAAGGGTAATGATTTGTGATTCACGAATTATGCGTATTGTTAAGAAAAGAGTTTGATTATGCTCATCTCCATTCTTATCCTTAATTACTTTTATTTTCCATTGTTATTCAATAGTTAGAGTGTTGCAATTACTATTCCAAAGCTATAATTGTGTTCTAGTTCTTATTAATACAGTCAGGAGTTTGGCTTTGCTACACATTAGATTAAGTACATTGGACCTCGTAATATGCAAATTAACTTATTAGATTAGGATTTTAGTCGATTGAGTTCACTCTAATAGTAATGTTTATTTTAAAAAGATTTGAGTAAGTTTCAAAATGAGCTACACGTCTCAACTAAGAGCCAACTTAGAAAATTCTCCTCCAGTGAGATCTCTTGAACAAAAAGAGAAATACTAGTAAAAATTAAATATTTTAAGCAATAGTATTGAATGAAATTAACATTTCACATATCTCTTTTTTCTCCTATTATGTAATCAACTTCATTGTCCTTCGTGGAATTTTCTTTTATGTAGAGTTTAGATTCTAAATATTTCTTAATACATTTTGTAATTTGTATTATTGCTAAAGTATTGAAATGTACTTTAACTAGTCAATTGTATGTAATTCATATTTTTATTTTATTTTCATGTAATATTCAAAAGGTTTGCTTATTTTTTTAATAATTATGTTGGCAGTTATTTTGAAATTAAGAAGTTATAATTTTGAATCCGTAATTTATAAGTGATATAATATCTTAAAATTTTGAAAATCACATGAAAATGTTCATTCAAAGAGGATTTTATTAAGTGGAGAAAAAAGAGAGAAGGAAATAAAAATAAATAAAATAAAAAATATGTTCATGCGCCTTTTTGAAGTGAAAATTACTCAAGCAGTCAAATTAACAAAAAAAAAAGTTAAAATGATACAGTTCGACCTTATTTTAGGTGTTTAAATAATACAAGTCTTAACTAAAATGTCTATATAAAATACGGAAAAGGGCCAAAAAAAAATCCTTGAACTATTTGAAAAGGTTTTAAAATACCCCTCATTCACCTATTGGGCTAAAAATAACCCACAATTCAACTTTTTAGTACATTTCTACCCTTGAAACTAACATTTTTTTTTAAAAAAATTAATATTATTATTATTTAATAGATGTCATTTTCTTATTGGATAAATTAAATCCTAACTCATTTAATTTTCTCCTACCCATCCATTTCAGCCCCATGACCCAAACCCGATTAAGAAACTCATAAAAATAGATTGATGAATTCTTTCTCTTTATCCCTAAGCCTCTTTCTTTTTCCCTCTTTTCTCATTCAAAAATTTCAAGACTATTTTCAATCAAATGTATATATGAAAATATATTGGGATAAAACATGATATTTCTATGGAGGCAATATCAAATCAACCCAATATATACTAGTGCATTTTATTCATATGAGAGGATAAAAGACGGTCCTTCCCCTTCCATTTTTATTAGAGTGTTCTACCTGTAACGAAATTCAAAAGCGGAAGAAATAATTTCGACACAAGTTAAATGTATATAACAAAGCAAAAATAAATAAATGTTTTTTTATCTTCTTATATGTTATTAAGCAATCTGTATTTAAAACCAATACTAATGATGACAAAACTTTACAGAAACATAAACAATTCCAAAGTCTAAATCATGTAGTGAAGAACAGAAATTAATAACATTAACTGTAATTAATAACTGTAAAACATACCACAATCTGTAACGATGGTATGAAACAGAGAGGAAAGAAAATCCAGCCCACTGAATGCATAGTGTCCCCTTAAGGAAATTATTCCCCTCTAGTATCCGAGGTTTGAATTGGAATATATCCTCCCAGGATAGAACGATTCTATTCACCAGTGTATTGATACCCAAAACAATGGTGTCAACGAGCCACTCAACGATAGTAAAGTACACGAATATTTTAATTGTGCAGAAGAAGAAGAAGAAGTTCAGAAATTTCGTAAGTGAAAAGTCGGAGGAATCACAAGTATTTATAGCCAAGAAGCACTGTTTCCGAAAGGTTGCAACCTTTCAGAAACCACACGACCCGTTCATGAAAGTTTGCAACCTTCCAGAACAGTTATGGTTGTTCCTGAAAGGTTAGAACCTTTGGTTACAACCTTTCAGAACAGTCTTTTCAAACGGTGGAAAATTCAAATAAAACGGGAAAGACGTTTTAAACCACGGGTCACGCGGATCCGAGTTGGGTCGGGTCGTTTCGGTTAATTAATTAAATAATTAACATTGCTTAGGCTAGTATTTAATTAATAATTAAATAATTAAAATAAATTTTATCCAAAAATAATCTCTCGATTGATTTTCAAAGCCGAAGTCGAGCGACGACGGCGCGAGGGGGTCCCTCTTTCCAACCCTTTTAACAACTAGTAGAAGTGTTTCTCTATTTAAACGCTTTAACTTTTCTTTCCACCACTGATGAGGGAGAAATGTTCTTTTCTCACTAAAGCATAAGATAATCTTTCAAATTCCTCTTTTCATCTTCCCTACATTTCCCATTAATTCTAACTATATACCCAACATATGTTACCTATATAAGAAGTTAGAAAAAACACATAAAATCCCCCTCAAACTTGTCGCCAAAACTTACTTTAGCACTACAACTTCACGTGCATTTAAATACCCCTTAAACTACTTGTAAGTGAATTAAATAACACCTAGTGGCTGACATGGCAAATAGAAAAGCTCTGGGTGCGTAAATAGCAAGAAATTTAAAAAGAAAAATAAGTGGGTCCCACTTTGTCTTCTTGAACGATTCCCCTGTTTCATCTCCTCTTTCTCTCAAATTGTTTTAACTCTCTCTCTCTCTATTCCTTGACAGAAAAAATTCTTGATGGCAAATTCAATGTTGCTCAATCATGAAGGACCTCACAGCCATTCCCTTTGTTCCTCATTCATCACTGCTCCACAAGAGACTAGGTGCCGTGAAACCACCCGATCTCGCCAAAAAATTTCACCACGCCGGCCATACTCGTTTCTTGGCTTTCTTCCATTTCTCCTAAAAAAAATTTCTTTCTTTTTATAAGTTCTCATTTTTTCGACAACCACTGTAAAAGGTCTGAAAATCTTCAGATCTATCAATTTTGAGCCTAGTATATCAACAATGACTTCGACAATTACCGTTGAAGCAGTCTTCGACAGTTGTCGTTGAAGCTCTAGCAACTCCAACTTCAATGGCGATAATATATGTATCGCACTGTTTCTCTATTTTACGCACAATATTCCTCAAATTATTAGAAATCATGTTGTGTGTGTTAATTTTCTACCCTAGGGAACTTTAATTTTAGTATCCTAATGGAGAAGATGGAACGATGAAGAAGATGAGTAAAAAGTGAAAATGAGAACAAAAAATGATATGGAAGATGAAAAAAATGAAAACTAAATACAAAAAATGACATGGAAAAAGAAAAAAAGAAATGAAAACTAAATTTTTTCACCATCTGACTTGTTGTCAACGTGTCACTGAGGTGGAGCTGATGTGGCACGCGTGTATATCACCTCTCAACCGTGAAATTGATATTGTATATATAAGGTGGTATTTAATTCACATGAAACAAGATTAGGGGGGTAAATAATTATCCGTAAAGTTAAAGTACTAAAGTAAGTTGTGCTGCCGAGTTCAGGAGGGTTTTTATGTGTTTTCTCAAGAAATTACTGTAGAAACTTCCTACAAAACGCCATGAAATTGAATGAAGTTGATGTCTGCGTACTTACTTTTAGTGAGTTAAATTTCTTTCCTATGAATTTATTCATAATATTAACAAGACAAAAGTTCAAAATAAAATACTAAAAATCAACACACTATAAAATGAGCCCATAGATGTGAAGATGTCCAAAATAAAACTAGTGATGTTCATTCGTATAATGATCATTATGTGATAAACTCACAAACTAATAAAACGTATAGTTCCTTCATATATTTTCATATATATATATATATATATATTTGATTGAAAATAGTCTTGAAATTTTTGAATAAGAAAAGAGGGAAGAAGAAAGAATCCATCAATTTATTTTTTAATGTGTCTTCTAATTGGGTTTGGGTCATGGGGCCCTAAAATGGGTGGGTAAGAGAAAATTAAGTGGGTTAGAATTTAATTAATCCAATAAGAAAATGACATAAAATAAATACTAATAATAATAATATTTTAAAAAAAGGATGTTAGTTTTAAGGGTAGAAATGGACCAAAAAAATGGATTGAGGGTTATTTTTAGCCCAATAGGTGAATGAGGGTTATTTTTAAGGGCAAACTACATAAATCTCACTTGTTTAGGTCCTAATTACTAAGATTCCCGATAGTTTCAAATATTACTTCCTCTACCGTATTTTATGCGTAGGATACATGAGTTTGAATCCGCGAGATACATGTATCTGCTGAATTTTAAAATCGAGATACGTATTTTATTTATTTTTTAAATTAATTGGTTGTAACTGATTTCCTTAATTAGAGGAGTAATTGAGGATTTTCAGAATACATGGACAATTAATTCTAAAAATTTAAATTAATCAAATCTCTTAATATAAGGCGGAAATCAAGGAGTATATCTATGTTTAAATTAATTTCATTTTATTATCCTTTGAAATAATAAATTCATTAATATTACTAATAAAAGACAAAAACATGTATATTTTGGTCATTTAATTTGATTAATTTCATATATGATGTATCCAACAAACTAAACAATTAGATACATGAGTATCATACAAGTGCATTCATATATATCATAGAAGTATCTAGTATTAATTTCATGTATTTATTACTACATGTGTCTAGTATTAATTTCATGTATCTATATGATATAATTTTAATTTCATGTATCTATTTATATGATCTAATTTTAATTTGATGTATCTTTTATATGCATCTAGTATTAATTTGATGTATCAAGTATCAATTTCATACATTATATTCAAAAACATGTATCTCGAATACTTAGTACGCATACACATATAATTATGTGTATTTAAATATGGAATGTAACTGAAACACACTAATTTAGGAACAAATCACGAGTGTAGAGTATTTGTCTTATCATTAATCCAAAAAAAGAGTAAAATTTTTCAAAATTCTTCCTTTTTTTAAGCATCTGAAATTTTTTCTCATAGATACATATAATCTTAACTCAAATACATGAACTCTTAATTAGATTGTTGCACTTGATGTGTATCTAATATTGTATTTGTTATGTTAATTAAAGCTTGACATAATTCTTCTATCTTGATTGGATCGTTCCTATACTTAGATCTATTCTCAGCTTGAATATTGGCGGATGAAGAGTCAATCCCTGCAATGAGAAATTCATGAGTGAGAATAAACAAATAAAAGTTGCTTAATTTAGTGTAATATTGTTAAAGTATTGTACCTTTAACAAGAATCATCCGATTTTGGGAATGGTAAGCCACTAAAATGTTTGAGAAACAACAAAATAAAAATATATAAAGCCTGTTTTGTAAAACTTTTTAAAATTGAACTTCAAAACATTATGAACTTTAACTCAGATACAAAACCAAGATACATGAGAATAATAAAACAATAGAAATAAACCTACATGTATAATGCTAATTTGAATATGCCAACATGTATTGAGAAGATGAAGGAAGAAAGAGGGAGAAGATGAAGGAAGAAAGAGGGCTGGTGGACGTGGGGGTTTGGGGGGGGGGGGGCAACGACAGATGGAAGAAAGAGGGAGAAGGAGAGAGGGATGGTGGACGGCATATGGAAGAAGGAAAAAGGGATGGTGGACGGCATATGGATGAAGGAAAAAGGGTTGTTGGTGGTGGTGGTGGTGGTGGGGGAAATGTGGGTAGAGAAAAATGATTTGTTAATGGACCATTAATTAAGGAGTTTAGATTTAAGATAATTATTCAATACTATATTTAAGGGATTTGTGTATCTGATTAAATATTTTAAAATATATGGTATAAATATTAAAAGTGGTAATATGTGTAATTGTTTGAAACTAGAAAATATATGGTATAAATATTAAAAGTGGTAATATGTGTAATTGTTTGAAACTAGAGGTAAATATAATATATATAGTAGTATTGTATGTGTAGTTATGTAGTTTTTTCTATTTTTAAATCTTTTTAAATAATCTAAGCATATTTTTTATGCTTTTCCATATAAAAAATCGTGACAACTTTAAATATATGTTGATGAATTCCGTCATTCACAAAGAATCCAGCCTGGGAAACCTGTCAATGACTACAAATAATTGTCTCATCAAATAAATAAAGGAAAGCTAAGGTATCAATTCTGCCGTTAGAAAATAAAACAAAAAAAAAGAAAAGGAAAAAAGGAAATTAGAAGAATATTAACTTTAGGTGGGTTAGGTCCAGCTAGGTGGGTTGGAAAATAACTTTAAGGATTTTCTTTTAAGTGAGTCGATTAATTAACATTCATAGTAAAATTATTTATCAAAAGACAATTTCTTTCTCAAAATAACCCCATACTTTGACTCTATTTATTTATTTTTATTTGTCGCTTTTCAAAAGTTAAATTATATAAATTTTAACCAAATTTTTAAAATATATTTTTTCATCCTCTTAATATGAGAATTAATTAAATTAACTATTTTTGGTGAATAGAAAACTTGACAAGAAAAATGAACAAAACGAGTAATTAAAAAATGACCTCAACTTTTGTTGGTAGGTCAACAGTACAGGTAGGATAGAAACCAATCGTGTCTCTACAATTTCAACCTCTAAGACTTCGAATTTGACGGAGTCATAACAATAAAGCAAAATTTACCTTTCTTTCTCTCTTCAAAAAAAAAATACTTTCCTTTGATCATCGGAAATCCCAAAAATTTCAATTCTCGGGTTTTCGATTTCTTCAACTAGGTTTTCTGTTAAAACTGGAAGGCGAGCTTTTCTTCTCTCTTCCAAGAAAGGCTCGCCGGAAAAAAAAATTAAACAAATATAGCAACTATGGAATTTCTTAGAATTTCTGCTTTTCAACCTATCGTTGTGTTTCTGCTTTTCGCCGTCGTCTACTTCCCGGTCACTGTCCGTTCAGATGAAATCATCCCGCTCCTATTGCCTTCCGAACAAGTGAATCAAGACATTTGCCCTACGACGCCGTCTCCGTCGGAATCCTGTACTATTAATTGCTTCCGACCCGACCCGGTCTGCGGCGTTAACGGTGTGACGTACTGGTGTGGTTGCCCCGACGCACATTGTGCTGGTGTGCGTGTTGTGAAATCAGGGATCTGTGAGGTGGGAAACGGAGGTTCTGCTCCGGTTACGGGTCAAGCGCTATTGTTGATTCACATTGTTTGGCTCGTGTTACTTGGTTTCGTCGGATTGTTTGGGCTTCTATGATCGATCAGGTTTCGTTGATTACTTGATTTAGGGTTAGACTTGATAGGATGATTTTTTGTATAACATACCTGTATCTTCTGTATGTATGAGGGGAATATACGGCTAGATGATTTTAACTTTGTCCTTGTTTTTCTTTTGTTCCATTAATACAATTTTAGGAGATTTAGATATTTCTCATCCTTGTTTCTTTGATCTTTGACATTTTCGTCTTAATTGCTTTCATAGTTCTGAGATAATTCTTTTACAGAGACTGATATGAATGTGTGATGTATATAAGAGTAGATGTTGTTGTGAAATTGGTCCCAAACTGAGCGGAAAGGTATAGAGGATTTGTCTAACTCAGCCCCGATTGGTTTAGGATGGAAGAGAATTCTCAGTAGGTGAGAAATTTGATGAGGAGATAGATGAGTTAATTTTTGAGGCTAAGATTGTCGTCTATATGTCTAAAGTAGCTTTACATCTCTTTTTTAAGTTCTTATGGCTGATAGGTGTGTTTGGACTTTAACCTTTGAGGTAAGTATGGGATATTGGCTTGCTAGGCTTCTAAAGAACCTGCCTGCTTTTATGCACCAGAATTTTCTTTTGTTTTGGATCTGCTTGATGTGTGTGGATAGACTGCAGTCTGATGTTTGGTTAGGGAAATGTTCAAACCAAATACTTTTGTGACATGCAAGCTACTCATGTAATCCAGATTCTGGAAAATGATGAATGCATGTTCGGCACAAAGCATTGATCCCAAATTGGAGGTATTTTTGCTGTTTCATTAGTCGTTACTTTCATATGTCTGATATACATGATTTACTCTGCCCTTGATGCCATTTTCGTTCTGTAACTAATTGGCAACAAAGGACAAAGTGACTATTTCATGAGCCTGATTCTTCCTCACCCTCTAGGCTACTCCTTAGTCTCCTCCTTCCCTTGGTTTTATTGGTCCCCTTTTCTCCCCAGTCCATCCTCAACCTCAACTGCCGCCCTTACCATAACAGCTACTAGAATTCCCCTTTACTTATCTCCAACCCTTCCCTTTGTGGCTTTGTCCTTCTAGCAACTCTTATGATCCCTTATCAGCCTTCTGTACCCTCTCCTTCCTTTCCATTTTGATTTTGATCGCAATGATTTGGGTAGATTTTTGACATCCATCCTGGTGCATACTAGTCTCAGGAGTGAGTCCAAAATTCCACTTCCTCTCCAACTGTGATCTTATTTCACTCCAACACTTCTTTTGGTGTCAAGATCATTATCAGGCATCTGAATGGGAAGGGTGCGTCAAAGACTTGAGAGGAGTTAGGAATCGGGTTAAGATTTTTGGTATTTCTACTGGCTGTTATTCTTCTTTTGAAAGAGTAGTGCATCTTACTTTTGGTTGCTAATATTCCTTAAGTTAATCTCAGTTCTAAGAGGCAATGTGCTTGATAAGCGCAATTCGACTTCTCATAAGAAATTATACCATTGATGTTAAATTTTAGCCTCCCCAGCTTGCCCATTGGCAAACCTTCAAGGTCAAAATTTGTAAGTGTTACCCATGAGGTAAAACTAGATGTTTAGGGCAAGCGGGATCAGAACTCAGAAGTTCAAGACCACTCACTTTTAAGGTCATTCTTGTAAATCAATCTTGTGGGTAAAAAAATAAAATGATCCTTTTTGACTTTATTGCTTAATTTGAAGGTCAGTTTTTCATCTACTCTTATAGTAGTAGTAGTAGTAATAGTAAGTATACCATCAAATACGATTTTACATCTACAGGTACTGTATTCATTTATTTATCAAACATAGAAAATCTCTTATTATACAGAGGGGTCGCATAGATAATTGATGATATTCCTGTTCTCAACTAGAGAACTAAATTGGACGACATGCTCGAGCATCATACCACTCAGGCAGCATCTTAGGTCTCCAAAATTCAATCATGAAAATAAGCAATAATATTCTCCATGAACCAGACTGGACATTTGCTTGCAACGTTATTACTTGGTTTATTATGGATACTAACTCCCAAGGCATTTAAAAAGCATGAGTTCTTTAACGACAGTGTGCTTACAAAGATGCTCATCTCGTGGTATTATTATTCAAAAAAGAAGAAGAATTCGTCTCCTGGAGCATAATAGAGTCACAAATCACTGAATAGTGAAATCCTACTGTCATTAGTTAGATTCTCCACAAGAACGTATGTAAAAAAAGCATATAAAAGTGGCGAGTGAAAAGTTCATGTTTTCCACACGCTTTGAAATTCTCCAAAACAATAAACCTCTGGAAATGCTTCATCCTTCAAAATTTGAAGGAGAGTCGATCAGTATAATGCCCCCTAACTACCACTTTTTCCATTTCATTTTTTACCATTTTTCTACTTTCCAAGAAGCCTCATCTGGAACTCAGCAGCCATCCTCAGAAAAAGAGTTATCACCAAAATGATGCATGCAAGTCACAGCTCTATGCCAAAAGAATAGGCACTCTTATCATTGCCAAATTATCTACTCAGGAATTCGATGCATGTAAGGCTAGTTACTCCACAAAGCTAAGAAAATTGAAATGAGAACTTTCAGATAAGACACTCAGTCATCCTTTTTGTGGCTTTGCAGCGAGAAAAGGGGATCACCCAAATGATCATCATCAGCAGAATTTGCAGTAAGAGAGCTGTCATCACCGCTTACGGCAGATGAATCACTCTGCCTGGTGTTTTTGGTCAACTTAGATTGAGAGGTCGCAGGAAGCTGAGTGCCAAGATTCTTGCCCACTACGCTTTTATATACGGCAAGAGCTTGAACCATCATGCTAGCAGGATCAGAAGCACTTGCAGGAAGCAACACTGTTGTGCCCTTCAAAGTTGAGACAGGCAAACAGAAAAAGTAACAAATTTAGCAAATAACTTGCACATGACAGCTGACACAAATATAATGTAAAAACTGTGCTTCACCTCCTTTGCGATATTACTGAAGGCTTGGATATACTGCTCTGCAATCTTCAAACTTGCAGCCTACAAACCAAATTTTGAAAGCTGTAAGTGTGACAGATTGGCAAAGGTACAATCACATGTAATATTGACAATCCAATGGAGAAAACTTTGCCATAAGCTGGCACATTACAAATGCAGGAAGCAACCCTCTATTCACTTCCATACGTGCAGAAGAAGAAGGGGCAGAGAGGAAGAAGGAAGGAAAGACAAAACACAGAGCCAGATCAGGACCAGCACTACTGGCGTTTCAAGAATCTCACCTCAGCACCACCATGCTCTTTAAGGGTTTCTGATACCATTGCAATCCCTTTTGCTGTAGCTTGTGCCCTAGCGAGGATTGCTTCTGCTTCACCTGATTCATTCAACAGGGAGAGAAAATGAATGAGGAGAACCAGTGAAGCTGAGATTGACAGTCCCAAAAAATAAAAGGTCACTACAAATGGACTAGTTAAATGTTTTATCTAACTTGAAACACCTTGACACCATATATTTTTTATCAGCCACCTCAGAACCACATTAAGGCACCAAATACAGTAATGGACCATGATGAACACCATTTGTCGTCTTTACGACCAGAGAGAACACACATGCACATACACTAATCAATCCATTATATCTTATCCAACAGTCACAATGGTAGGTGAAAAATCTGTTCCCAACAAAACTTCTAGATTTTCTTTTGAGAATTCACTGGCAAAACAGCTCTCTTCTTATTCTTGGCCATGATAAAGGGAAGTTGAATCTCACCAAAGTGCATGGAAAAAGTGAAGTTCTTAGTAAACAAACCTAGCGCTCTATTGACTTGGTCCATTTTTGCAGCTTCTGAGGCAAGGATCACTGAACTCTTCCTTCCGTCTGCAATATTAATATTTGCCTGCCTTTCTCCTGTTATAGTGTCAAAAAATATCAACATCATTAAAAAGGAAAAAGAAACACCCTGCATGACAGATTGAAAGACTAGAAATTCTAAAAAGCAAGTAAAGTGTGATTTTACATTGGCATGGTAATCATTTCGCTCATACAAGGCCTTACACTAAGTTATCAGCCTAAGTAGACTATGTATCTAGTAAGAACAGATCGACTCTTCATGTTATAGATGGAAAAGCTTTTCGATAGATCTACTTGCAAATGTACATTAAGCTGGTCTGTCCCTGATATCATAATAAGGTATGCCCCTTCAACCACAACGGCAGACCTACCACTCAGAATTCTAACACCACTACTGCCATAGCAAACTAACCATCAGGAAGAGGATCAATTACCTTCTGACTCCAAAACTTGCGCCCTTTTTTTACGTTCTGCTTCAGCCTGCATCTCCATAGCGGCTCTAACTCCACGAGGAGGAGATATATCCCCTGAAAAGAGAAGGATAACAGACATATTCAGCAATATAAAGTCACAGACGTTTTCTGCAATGATGGAAAAATCGGCAGACTAGCCCACATACTTATTTCATATCGAAGACATTTCAAGCCCCAATCTTTTGCAGCCTCGTTAATAGCCATCTGCAATAAAAGCGCACAGCAGAGGGATCAAACTCAAGCATTGAAGGTGCAGAACTAAAAGGAAACCATTTGGGATGCTTCCTAAATCAACACTCCAAAATATTGCACACAATTGTAGCTATAATTTGACAGTGTAGGGATCAGATGAGCATATCATTACCTCACACCTAATTAAGCTGATGTACTAATACAGATCAATCACTAACGTCAATATGGCCATATGAGAATGCAGAAATTACTTGATGGTTACTCTAGAAACACCACCTAAATAAAGCATATGCAATAAGTATAGAACTTGATGATGATAATGGTCATTCAACAAGCGACTCCGGATTCATGTGCAGATTGATAGTGAAGTGAAGATGAAGAAAGCAGCATTGCGATGGTACAGACAAAACATTAAAAAAGCACAAAGAGATACTTAACTTATGTTATCATGTACACAATTAATTTCACCAGAATCATCATAAAACCTAGGACCAGTAGTAGTTTCTCATTTAACTTTCCATTCCAGAGGTTCTATCTGATTACATGATACACACCTAAATGTTACAGCTGACAACTTCTTGAATTTCAATGGCTTTTATGGCTAAAAACAATTGAAACTGCTTCTTCAAAGTTCAAACCAATGTTCTGTTTTTACCCTCCTTTACTTTCCACGAAATAACATTTCTTAATTCTCTGAGATATTTTAATCATATAAATTCTTCATTATTTTGATGAATTTTCCATCTATTACTGTCACGAGACTCTTGCTTTTTAAAGTTGCAGTTACTCATCCTTCACAAATGTGCCAGACAAAAATGCACTCAATATTATCAATTCGGCGAGAAAAGTAGACTCAAGAAGCTCATATAGCATGCAATTCACAGAAAAGAATCAGTGTAGATGGATATTGGCTCTCTCAGCATGGATGGAGGCTTACTCTTACCTATTTATCTTCTATTAGTATTTAGTTATATTGGAGTTTCTTCTTAACGTTGTTCTTATACATCTCATGTGTTAGGATACCCTTTAGTTCGACTCTAACAGCCAAGTTGACCAATTTATTTAAGTAGTAATTCACTTACATTTTAGTTATTACTCCCTCTAGTCCATATTAAGTGAATTAGTGAGGCAATACACACCCATTAGGAAAAAGAATTAGGACATAAATCGAACACCACTTTCCACTTTTGCCTTTTTAGCTATTCTCAAACTACTCTTGAAAATAAAAATAATTCAAAGTGAAACCATAAATATGAGAGCAATTAACTCTCTCGAACTTATCACCTGGAAAATGTAAATGAAAGGCAAAATGGAAAAAATTTCCAAGAACTCTCTTGAAAATTGAACAATTAACTTATTTTGAACATTGAAAAAAGGCTCAAAAATTCAATTATTAAGGACTAGAGGGAGTAATAAAAATAACCAAGCTCACACAAAGAAGGGAAAAAACAGAAAAACAACACAGATTACACACACAATAAAGATGAAAGAGAGAAACACTACAAGGAAAACCATAAACAATTAAAAAACAACGAATAAATAAACATTACAACCTTCTATAACATTACAATCTTCTATAACATGTCTTCACCTCCCCAAAAATGACTCTTTCTCTATAAGCTTGGGAACCTCTTATTGTCAAAAAATGGCAATTGTCAAATTCTTCAAAAAGTCAATATTATATCCATTTTGACCTGATTTTTACATGAGTTAACCAATTCTTCAGTCCTACCTCAATAATAAAGCATAATCAATATATAGTACATAAACTATGACAAAGGACTTTGATACTTAAAAAAGGCAGTTAACAGTGAAATACAAGAGAATAGGTAATTCGGGACAACAGGGAATACCAACAAGACATAATTAATATACGAACTCAACGTCAACAAGACTTAGATAGGCTTAAATGGAGCTACATGAACAGTGAAGATTCATATTCTGTTGTTGTAATATGTTAACAAGGCACATATATAATATATTTGACATCGCATTGTTTTTTAAAGTAACAATGTCTTATTAAAGTAAAACAGCTTACTTTTTAAAAGTAACAATGTCATTAAAGTAAAGCAAGATGCTGCTGAATTACATATAATTACAATCTTACCTTTAACAGTGAAGAGTAATGAAAAGTCTAAGAGAGAGGTAAGATCATATTTGCAGTATACACCAAAAAGATAAATTTAGTAGACACATCAGAAAGATCATTAGGACTACCAATTACTTTCAGTTTGGAATCCTAAAATAAAAACTTTAAAAGGTCGACAGAATGGCAGAAAAGGTATTTGTTAGAAGGAGTAAAGAAGTTCTGGTAAGGATATCTTCAAGTGCCCCGAGCCCCCGACCAAGCATGCATCAGCAAGAGGGACACAGAAGCTGAAGACACTACAATAAAATTTCTAGTGGAACACACATAATGGGATAAAAAAGTTTTATCAAATGAATTGAGAAGTTGTTACATCTCCTTTTAAGTTATGGAGCGCTCGGATTGAAGATTCAAGAATATTCAGCAACATAGACTTAAGAAAGTAGCTCAGAGGTTCAGTAATGAGAAACACTGGCTAGGGAAGACAGTGAATGCAAAAAAATATGATAAAGAGGAATACAGAACCGGAAACACCATTTTGCCTTATGAATGCAAACTATAGTAGAACATCATTACAGGATGGAAAGAGTCCAGCCATAACATCATGTTTAATGGACCAAAAGCAGCTTCTTAAAGCACCACTGGTGAGTGGATGAATTCTTAAGTGTCAGATACTCAAGTAATTTTCTACATATCAAGCCAGAAAAGTAGCATTTGACCAGATATACAGAGAAAAAGATGGTGGATCATTCTAAAGCCTATGATTCAAAATAAACATGCAAGATCAAAATATAGAAGAACTTCAAATTTGATAAATTATTTTATAGACCAATTATCACCCGAGCAAAGGTGAACACATGGAAGTCTATAGGTAGGGAAAGTGGTTTTTCCTAGGGAAGTTCTTCTAACACAAGTTACTGAAAATAGAGGAAAGGGCTGTGTTTTCTGTTTGGATACATTGAGCACCAAGAAAGGTTTGCTTGTTTACATTGGTAGGGGTAAAGGAGGTGATACTAACCGCTAATAATATAAGGAAACAAATATAACATGTCAACTGGTGCTTCATGTGCAAATGATTGTGAGAGGATGTGAACCATCAACCATTTATTAGTGCATTGTAAAGTTTCAAAACCACCTATGGTGGACAATTAACATTACATGTGCTAGTTGAACCAAAGTTCATTCCTTTACAATGTGTTCTTTTTGCGTTTTTAAAACTTCAGGGCAAAATCTATCCTTCACACCAAGTTTAGCATTTCTTGAGTAGTAGAGTTGTTTAGCATATGAAACAAGGTTCTAGCAAGTGGATCTATCAACTTTAAGTGAAACTATATTGGTAAGATCAACCTTATGTGAAACTTGTAATATTCAAGATAAGTTAATCATCAATTCTATAAATAACTAGCTCAAATCTTACAAGTGGATAATTACATGCAACTTGCATCTCAAGCGTGAAGAACTACATCCAATAGATCGAATAGGCAATTTACTTAATCTTCAGTTTCAGATACCCACAACCCATAAGTGGAAGGAACTGATCAAACAGTCATCAAGTTATCCTATTTGACAAAAAACAAATAGCTACTCGACACATGCTATTAATGAGGAGAAACAGTGGGGATGGGGTAGACTTTTTAGGAACATACGCTAGTAAGAGGCTCACCACTATCTTTTCATTCAAAGTGTCCCTTTCCTCAAAGGTCTTGTCCAGTGTGATCTTACCAAGCTCACTGCGCATAGTTGTCTGTGCTAGCTGAATTACTGCATACAGTGGATTCTCAACCCCATAAGAGGCCAATTTCGGGTCCACAATCTACGGTTAAACAGCAAACAAAAAACATTATCACATTTCCAAGAGTGTACAATCAATAATGTCTCAATCTAAAATTAGTTAGAGCTATCTAACCTTGACATAAAGAACACCATCAATCAAAATACTGACATTGTCCTTGGTAATGGCAGATTGATCAGGTATAGGAATAGCCTCTTCTTTGAGCGAATGCACATATGCAATTTTATCGACAAAAGGGATCAACACGTGAATTCCCGGAGTCAATGTCTTCACATACTTACCAAACCGCTCAACAACATATGCCTTTTTCTCAGGCACAATTCGTACTCCCCAATTAACCGGTGGCGGAATTTCATATCTTCATAAAAAAAACACAATTTTTTCACAGAAAACAATATAACACTAAAAATTATAGCAATACGAAAAAAGAGGATAATTTTTTTTACCTCGCACTAGGGTCCCGAGCATTGCGAAAATGGCGGACCGATGTGAAGAAATGAGAGAGCTGACGTGGAGGGATTTGACCGGATAGAAGAGAGGACTGCTTTAGAATCGGCGAAGAGAGAGTGGAGACGGCTCTGCAGGTGACAACAGGCTGCGACTGCAGCAAGTGATTCAGCAGCCGGAGCTTGCTGAGGGAGTTCGATCTCGCCGTGTTCATTGAGGTAGATGAATTGGATACCGGAATCGGACGGTGGAGAGAGAAAAAGACGGTCGATCGGTCCGACGGAGGGGAGGTTTCACGTTTACAAAGCCCTAGTAAAACCCATTACCCAAGTCACACAATTTGTCATTTCTTGCCTATTGCACCGTATGGGGTGGTTGGTTAGGTTGGATATGGAAACTTCCTTTTGGATTTTTGGTTTTCAAATTAAAAAATTGTAGTTTAATTTTAGTAATTTTGAATTGGATCATTTTCTTAAATTCTATTTCAGATTAATCGATTTGAGTTATTTTAATTTTTTTAAAAATTTTGATTCGGTAAATTTAATTTTTTCTTCTTGTAAAAATAATTATTCTAGTAAAGATATAATTTCTTATTTGAACCATAATCATCCAAAAAAAATGTTCATATAAGCAATAAAATTATTATAAAAGAAATTATTTTCTTAAACAAAGTAAAAGCATGTCTAAATAAATCATACTACTGATAGTTCATATTTAACTCTACTACCACTCGATCTTTGATGTCACAATTCCTTAAATAACGATGAAAAATATAGCCACATTGAACGCATCTTAATTTGCACTATTCATTAGCGTAATAAAGTATATTGATTGATTTAATATATAAGATATATGGATTTATTTTTCAATATATAAGATAAATATAAGATATAAAAATTTTGAATTTTTAAATATCTGAAATTCCCATGTCCCAAATTTAAAGCTTATTCGTAATTTGATAAATTATGTCTAGCCCTAATTTAATAAAGTGAAAAGAAATTTCACCAATCTAATCACTTGGTGCTAGTCAGACACTCGGACCTGCACGTTAGGTTTAACGTTTGATTTCACAAAAATCACGGTTAAAAAAAGTATTTTTAATCAATCCTCTAATTATTTTAAAGATCTTTTTTATGGGTATTTTCTTTCACTTGATCGCATTAGGTGGATAGGTGTTCGAATTAACATCAGTGATAATCTCAGGTTAATAATAATTTATAGAACCAGAGACAACAAGGGATATGTTACACATAATTGTATGCAAACTATAGTGCCAATGACCAATTATTTGCTGTTTTTGAGAACATTTTTTGGATATTCAAATGGAAATTGCAGCGAGTAATTAAGCCAGTGTTACAGAATATGGATTAAATTTTAAAAAATTAGTTTCAAATATATATTTGATCGTGAAATTTGATTATCAGATTGTGAAAAAATTATCTTCAAAATATTTTCAAGGAGTCGTTATTTGGGGAAAATTTCACCTTTATCAGTAAAATTTCAAAAAAATAAAATCAAATAAAATACATGTTCAAACACAATTGTAAGTTACAAATTCAAAAAACTTGAATTAGCCGAAAAAAGAGAGTAATGTTTAGGCTCAAGTGTTGCCATATCTATGCCATCACGTCCTTATTTTGCCTTGTTCTAGTTTGCCACTTCATGTTGGTCATGGCACTCATTACCCTTGGCCTCTATCGAAGTCTCCGTCATTGCGGTCTAATTCATAAGTTAAAGATGGGGTCCTTAAATTAAAGATCCATCTCTTCCTTGACATTATTTTATCTATTTTTTTCTCCTTAGCCAGTATCGTTTAATGGGTTTAAGATAGGTACAATGTAATTCAACTTGTTATAGCAGGTTATTATTTATTTTATGTTTCCTAGGAGTATTATTATGGGTTAGTTTCAATATATATATAATAAAATAATTAGTTTACAATAAATATAACTATGTTTTTAGTCAAAAATCATAGAAAATATATACTGACTATACAATATAGTTTGCCAAAAGTCATAAAAAGTATATATTGACTATACAATATAACTTACTTATACATAAGACATACACTAACTATACATTATGATACACTCAAAAGGTTGAATATAGCTAGACTAAACAAGAAATATACACTAACTATGCCTGAAGTATACACTGACGAATTCAATCTTGATCAACTCAAGATTACCTCTAAATTGTCTCAAAATGTAGATATGAAATCCTCTCGATGTTTTGAGTCTTTTAATATATAATTTCCTCGAATAAATTCACGTTTTAGATACATTAAATTTTATTTTATTTTATTTTTAAAAAAGACGAAGCCGAAGAAGCAGCAACAACCATTAATAGAGAAATTGAAATGAAGAAGAAGAAGCAAAGCAATCATTAATGACAAAATGGAAAAGAAGAATTCGAGCCCGTTTGGATTGACTTAAAATAAGTAACTTTTTAAAAGTTACTTTAAAGTCATTTTAAAAATAAGTAGTTATGTGTTTTTGATGTATTTGACAAAAAAGTGTTGAAAGTCACTTTTTTCATCAAAATGTCTGAAATACCCTTAAAGTTGTTAACATTATAAAAGAATTAAGGGTAAAAGAGTAATTTACTTGGTCAAAGTAGAGTGATTTATAAGTTAAAATAAATAAATAGGGGGACCCTACTTTTAACTTTAAACTTATTTTAAGTTACTTTTGACTTATTTTAAGTTATTCTTTAATTGTCAAACACTCTAATAAGTCAAAAACTGATTTAAAAGTTAGTTTGACCAATTTAGAGCTCGTTTGGATGAGATTTTAAGTTGGTCAAACTAACTTTTAAATTAGTTTTTGATTTATTAGAGTGTTAGGCAATTAAATAATAACTTAAAATAAGTTAAAAGTTAAAAGTAAGGTGCCCCCTACTTATTTTTTTTAACTTATAAATCATTTTACTTTGACCAAGTATATTACTTTTTTACCCTTAATTCTTTTATAATGTTAACAACTTTAAGGGTATTTCAGACATTTTGATTAAAAAAGTGACTTTCAACACTTTTTTGCCAAACACATAACTACTTATTTTTAAAATGACTTTAAAGTAATTTTTTAAAAGTTACTTATTTTAAGTCAATCCAAACGGGCTCGAAGAAGAACATATTTGACCAATCTTGACAATTATAAAAGCTGGGCAATTTTTTGGTAAAGGGCCGAAAGGCGACTTTGCTTAATTTTCCCTGTTATTAATATTGTTAAATAGACATGCTATGAAGGGAAAATTTTAATTTTAGCAAACATAAAAATTATATAGCGCTCTATAACTACAGTAATACTATTTGCGCTCCATAGCAAACTAGCATCTCAGTTGTATAAATCGCAGGCAGGCATCTCGTTTGTATAAAAGCGTAGCGATTGTATATGTATATCGGTTAGATAATTGTATATATGTAACTACTATGTATATGTATCAATGATTTGTTTGTATATTTGCATAAAATTTGAATTTGTATACAATTGAATCGAATTAAAACATTTGTATATCAAATCTCTCTCTCTCTCGCTCGCATTATACAACACAAATTATACATTGTAATTTGTATAATTTGGATTTGTATAAAACGAGAAAAAGAGAAAGGCAAAAGAGAACTGGGCAGGGGAAGATTTGTATTTATATAATTATAAGTGTATAGGACGAAAAGATATGAATTTGTATTCTCTCTCGCTTTATACAAACATAAACACAATTTATACATTTGTGTTTATATAAAGTGAGAGAGGCGAGAGAGAGAAAGGGCGAGCGAGATTCTCTGAATGGCAAAGTGTTTGCTACGAATTAGAATTTAATGAAACTATATATAGCTATAGCTTATATTTTGAATTAATAGTTTGCTATAATGCACAATTTTCTCTACTATCAATTACCTTTATTGTGTAAATAATTTTAGGAATAACAAACATAAAAATCATATTAGCGTTGTATAGCTACAATTTTGTTATTTGTGCTCCATAGCAAACATAGTTTTTTGTGGAGCATCAGATTTGTATAAATCACACTAATTGTATAAATCGCAACAATTGTATAAAAATTGTGGCGATTTTGTATGAAAATTGCGTTTGTATATGTATATGTTCTCTGTGTTAGGCTAGAGTGGCGAGTGAGATTGGGAGAGAGAGGAGAGAGGCGAGCAAGAGAGGGCAGAAAGTGGAGAGAGGTGAATTGTATATGTATATCGGTTAGATAATTGTATATATGTAACTACTATGTATATGTATTAATGATTGTGTTTGTATATCTGCATAAAATTTGAATTCGCATACAATTGAATCAAGTTAAAACATTTGTATTTGTATATCAAATCTCTCTCTTGCTTTATACAAACACAAATTATACATTATATTTTGCATAATTTGTGTTTGTATAAAGCAAGAGAGAGAGAGGCAAAAGAGAACTGGGCAGGGGACGATTTGTATTTGTATAATTATAAGCGTATAGGACGGATAGATATGTATTTGTATTTGTATATTCTGTCTCTCTCGCTTTATACAAACACAAACACAATTTATACATTTGTATTTGTATAAAGTGAGAGAGGCAAGGGAGAGTGGCGAGCGAGATTTAGGGAGAGGGGAGAGAGTTTGCTGTGAATTGGAATTAAATGAAACTATGGTTATAACATTTATTTTGAATTAATATTTTGCTATAATGCACAATTTTCCCAATAATTTTTACATTATCAATACATATATAATTTAACTCTAGTTTATTTCATTTTCCATACTTTTAGTGATTTTTATATAAACTCACGACTATCTAAGATCCATGCTTTGCATCAGCCTTTGCACATATCAATTCAAAACAAATTACTAAAAAAAAACAAAACTATTCAAAGTAATTGGGTGATCTCTAATTCACAATACATCAATTTAATACTAACCGTCAACTTACAATAGACAGGAGATCAAGGAGATATGTCCAAGAAATTAAGAGTAATTGCATTGATAGAACAATAAAATTGAGCAAATGAGAGCAAACACATATATAGTTGAGATATATTGATCATTTAAGCAGCCAGAAAACGATGGTAAATTTGAACATGACTTTATGTGACAAGATAAAAAAAAAGACTTTTGTTCGTACACTTAAAAGTTAGACAACTTTTATGTAATAAAAATAGGAAAATGATTTTTAAATGGTTTGATAATCTTTAAATTAAATGACTTTTAAGTAACAAAAAAGAATAGGAAAAATGACTTGTATATGACCAATACAAAGCTCAATAATCACCGATAAAATTTACTGAAAGATACAGAATACAGATCATCAAGTAGTTAAAATATAACGGCACAATAATGTTACCAGTCATACTATAAGTGTGTGTCTTTAATTTGTTTGTACAGGTTCTAACTTTTCTAATTACCAAATCCATTAAGTTTGGACTGAAGCCAATTATATAGAATTGTCTGAATTATATTTAGATTTTGGAGCAGAACATAATTAATTCTAAACTGTTGCTAGCTCCATTCAATTAAGTAATATGTTCCAACAAATATATTTCTAGCATCATCAGCTTATGGTAGGAACATTAAACAATGAACAAAAATCGCTTGCTACAATAGTAGGTGCATGCTGTTATACTTTTAAGGCTTATCTTCATTTATATCTAACAACTCCAAAAAGGAAGTGTTCATCGTGGATTAGGAAGAGTTCTCTAAAAAAAAAATGTATATATTATTGAGCTTGTAAAGAGTTAGAAAAAGAGAATGAATTCTTACCTCAGATTAAATATTTTTGAAAACAATATTATTAACTACACGTCTCACACTAGAATTAAAAAAATTGTAATTGTATTTCAAGTTTTTATAACACAAAGCTCAAAATGAATCTCTGGCTATTGTACTAGAAAACGAACAAACTCTAATTTGAATGTTTAATAGTCAATAAAAATATAGAGATCCCAAATATAGCATATGTAATTAAAGACAACTCTCATGTGCACCGGCTCCTAATTAGCATACATGAAAGACTACTCACCTAAGCAATATCTGTCGCCAGACGTGGATAGAATATAAATTTATTGTGTAAATTTTTAAAAATTACAATAAAATTAGTAAATATGAATTCATAATTTTTAAAATATAATAGTTCAGTAAGATAACTTTAAAACTTGAACCTATAAAATTTGAATCTTGAATTCGCTTATTCCAGGACCAAAAAACACCGCTAGGACGACACTGTCTCATTCATATACTAATTAGTACCAAATATGCGCCTAATTAACATCCATATCCTAATTCAACAGACTCACTTATCTTCTCAATCATCAATAATGAGAAGAAATTAGGTCTTATTTCTAAAAGTGTCGATGGATATATTAAAGTGTAAAATAATATAAGATAATTGGGTTTTGTTTTTGTTCATTCACTCTGTGTGTATATCACGAATATCCTACTAATTCCATTCTTGTTTGGTGTTACTAATTCCTTAGTCTTAAATTTAACCATGAATGAATAAATTAATTACATACAATTTTATTTATAGAACAGGTGCATTGCAGTACATATCCACAATAATTTCAAATCTTTTTAGGAGTTGTTGTGATATTAAACTCCGACCACAGACCAGACAATAGTTGTCTATGTCATGAAAATAACGTCACATAGCATATACATGTGCTTCCCTATCATTATTTCGTAGCATAACTGATAAGAATAATTGCCGCTTACGTGGAACGTGAAGAACCAATTGGCTACTTTCTGTTGATCAATCAAACAGGAGGCTTCATTTGAATGCGGTACAAGCGTACCCACTGCACAATCCTGTGGTGCTGCTGTATGGGAACAAACAAACGGGTCGACCCGATGGCAACTCCGGTATCGGTTTCTCCATATTGAGGAACTCCACCACTTCTTCCATTGTAGGCCTTCCTTTGTTCTCGTTCAACGTGCAGAGCAACCCGATATCCAAAGCCCGAATCGCCTGCTCCAGGTTCACGACCGCGCCCATTCTCCGGTCCACTAGAATTTCCTTCTGTTGTACCTCATGCATTGCCCATGCAAGATCCAACAAGTCCCGTTCTCCCGGGTTGGACTTCCTGCTCCGACCCGCCACGATCTCTAACACGACTACTCCAAACTCAAACACATCAGCTGTCTGACTCACCATGGCCTCAAACCGGGTTGACCCGGCTGAAGTAAGCACAAACCCGAAATCACCAACTACTGCTCTGAAGCTCACGTCAAGAAACACACTGCTACTTTTAACGTTTTTGTGAGCGAGTTGCTTTGAGTGAAGGTAAACAAGAGAATCTGCTAAATCTTTAACCACCTTAAAACGCCTCGTCCAAGGCAAGACGCCAACGCCAAACAGCCATTTATCCAGGCTTCCATTTGGGATGAAATCGTAAACAACTATAGTTTCTTGGTTGTCATAGCACCATCCTCTAATCGGGACCAAATTCGGGTGACGAATTTTGCTGATGGCCTTGATTTTCTTGTGAAATTGACGCTTTTCAAACCCGTGTGTGTTGAAAAACTGAGTTAAAAATCGTTTTACAACAACGTTGCACCCGTTCAATATCGTGGCCTTATACGTAACGCTCTTCTCATCACTGCCTAATATTTGTAACTCGCTGCAATTCCGAGTTGCGACAGAGATCTCTGCTATTGTGAAGCGACGTGCCTTGTTTGGTGGCCGCGGTCTCTGCTTTTTCTCTGGAAGAGTGAATGCTTCGTCAGAATTGTCATCTCGCTTGTAGCTACTGAAATAGAGGTTAATAAGAACGACTATCACAAGAATAACCACAGCAACGAAAATGAAGAAACTGTTAGGCGTTTTCCGATGTTCAATTTCAGATTGTGTGCTATTTTGAAGCATGATTTTGTTCTGGCATGTCTCTGTTGAAGGAATTCGAAGCGAAGCTTGACTAATTGAGGTGAAATTCCATGACAGGATGTTGTGGATTTGTGTATGGTTACCAGTAGCAGCTGAAAATCCAACAAACATATACTCATTCAAGTAAGGTGAAAGATCAAGTAAACCAGAGTAAACCGGTTTAGAAGGATATCCTCTGCCATCAGGTGCAAGTCGAATTTCCACAAAACGCTTTCGCCCATCGTAAGATATCCAAACTCTGTGAATTGATCCGTCATTCAATTGAACTCCAGCATCCGAAGCATTAATCGCTGCAGTTGAAACTATGCTACCCAAATTAATGCCCAAGTGATTATCATTCGGGTCACCAAACTCCGGGTTCTGCCGAGTATCAAACTCAATAGCTACTGTTTTATAATCCTCATCGCACAGATCGTTCAGCATCCCAAGCCACGGACCAGCACGGCCAACAGTTAATTCATCCGGGACGATTATAAAAGTAAGGCCACTACCACCCACAGATTTCCCCTGATCTGACGTTTCATGGCTCGAATTGGACTTCACTTCGAATTGAAATGAGAAAGTTGTTTCAAAAGAAGCCGGTGTTTGAGTCCGAGGATCAAAAAAACGGATTGGTGATGAATATATAGCTCGTCCTGCTAGATGCTTAAGATCATCGCCTTCTCGCTCAGGATCAGGAATTTGAACGGATGTTTTTTCATCCGATACAATAGCACTACCGAGAAGTGTAAGATCTTGCTTCAATCTGGGATTATTGGAATTGAAATCTCGAAAAGAAATATGCTTCTTCACGTTAATTGAAGGCCCTTTATCGTCCGAGGACGACCCTAAATTACTACCAACGAGTATGGCAAACAGAAAGAAAAACCAGAAGAAGTAATCCATGATGAGCTGATTCTGGCTAGTGAAAAAGTTTTTTGGGATTTGAATTTTTAGCAATTGCCAAGGTTGTACATAAGGTTAGCTAAAGGCATGTGGTCTACAGATAACTTCATTTCACTTTCTTCCAAACACAAGGCAACTTAAAGTCGTCACTTACATAATGCAAGTTTTTGTCCTATTTCAATTTCAATAAACAAAATATAGTAATTCAGATGGAATGTAAATTTAGTTACTTTAATGATTGAGATGACTAGAGAAACATATTATGCTAAATTGGCTCTATATTGATAATATGACAGAGACTTGACCCAACCATCCACATCTTAAAATAAGTTCTAATATCAACCTCCACAATCTCAGATGAAGATTAACATCCACAAGAAATATTTAACTCGAATTATTAGGGCCACTAAGAATTGTTAATAACATAATTGAGGTTTTTAGGTACCAATAATTGATAATATCATGATCATCTCTGGAGTAAAACAAAATTATAAAGTGATGACTGATGTGTTGGTCAAAATTTGTGAGCCCAAGTCGTAAGATATGGACATGGAAGCAGATTGAAACAGGAAAAAATCTTACCCAACTTTTCGAAGATATAATGTATCTAACCAAACTAATGGTCGAATCGATTATGGCAAAAAAGAAAGAAACACAATTTTATGAATCTGTTTACGAAATAAATCAAACGGGAAAACGGACAATGAAGTTTCTGGAAAAATAATTACAACATGTCTCACGCCCCCGCCTTTTAAAACACTGGTCATTTCACTCACTATTAATATCTCTCCCCTCCACCAGCACGTCCAGATCTAGCAATTGAAGCATGGACAAGAGTACATGGGGATCCAACATCGAGTGAAATAAAAATTAAGTTGATGTTACAAGATGTCTTAATAAAAATAATGAGCTTTGGAGTTTGGACATAACTCAATGTCAAAAGTTAACTCAAAAATTAAGGATTGCCCAAAATAATATAAAAAGATCAATTATTGTTCCACCCACCAATGTGGGACTATACTAAAATATCATTTGTTAGATTTATATTTTTTTTAAAATAATGAGTAGGTTTTAATTTTACTCATTGACAATGTAAGGACTATTAGTACTTTATTATGTTACTTAAAATTAGAAAGCACCTCAAATTTGTCCCGATAACTTAGTGCACATCTTAATTTTACGAATGTTTATACTATCATTTATTTTATTTGAGATCCCATTTTATTTTGATGAAGTGAAATGAATACTTACTTTTCAAAATAATCTCAAATCTATGTATGCGGGTGTTATACACGCGCTTGATACCATTTGATTTCATTTCATTTATCCTCATTCTTCTTCCTTCTTTCCTTATTTTTTCTAATTCTCCATATCCAAGCACAACTTATTAGATCTCCTTTTATTTATGTGTAACATCAGACCCATTGATTAAATTTTATTTTGTTAAAAAAACAAATAAGAAGAAAATAATGACGTGGAGGGGGGAGATGACGTCGACGAATTTTTGAAGGAGAAAGTAATTAAGAAAGAGTAAAAGGAGAAGAATATTAATAAAATCATAATATATTATCCAATTTGAAGATGACATGTGTATAGTTGTGATCATTGCTAGTATACTTTTTTTTATTTTATGCGCTTTTCAAAAAGTGATAACACTTTTTTTGGACATAACCTGTTAGAGGGTATTAGTTTTATTCCAACTTAAAATAGGAAGTAAATAAATATTCGTAAAATTAAAGTGTATAACTACATTGTCGCTACAAATTTGAGGTACAATTTATATATTTTCTCTAAAAATTAGCTATAATTTATACTAAAATGTATCTAATAAGTATTTATCAATATCTTTAACAAGAGGATAAGTATAATGTTTCAATTGGTTAAACTATATTAGTCATAATTCATAAAACTTTTTATACTATCTGTGTATAATTTTAATATAAAACATATATTCTACACCCCACCCCCCCCCTCCCACACACACACAAGGAAAAAAGGGTTCTTATTTAAATGTACTATCGACAAAAAAAATTCAATAGAATGATAGTGTGTATATATAATATATCGACATTATATAAATTATGTATAATAATGTATATATGATATATCACTATATAAGTATATGATATATAACTATATATGATATAATACTTTTGAGTCTTTTGATGTACATATTCGATATTTTAGATGCTATAAATCTTTTTAAGATAAAAATGTTTTTTTTAAAAAAGATTCTTTATTTTATAGAAAAAACTTTTTTAAAAAAATAATTTTAAAAAGATTTATAGCAACTAAAATCTCTACCCACATGGCCCCATCATTACATTTAAGTGAAATGAATTCCCATCGAAAGTAGGCCGAGTGACACTTCGAAGCTAGAAGACACTGTACTTGTAATACATGTAATTGAGTAGCCTTTTTAAAAAAAATAAAATAATAAACAATCAGTAGATTTTTTTAATAAGTAATAAACAATAACTAGATTTTTTTAATAAGTAATAAACAATAATTATATATTTTTAATGAATAATTTAATTCAATGAATATTTTATCTAGTTGCTCCCCACTCTAAAAAACTATAATTAATTAATTAGGGACTATATATTATTTTGGGCCGAACGATCAGTCTTAAAACTTAAATATTTTGATATCCAGAGAGCTCAGTTTAGATTAGGCCCACAATAATTTCAGAGACCTCTCCTCACGTTTTGCTCAATTACATTGACCTTCCTCGTGGTTTACGATATTACGTATACCATCCTTATTTTGAATTTTTTGTAACAATTCTTTTTAATCTATTTTTCATTGATGTAATAAAATACAGTTTGACAACTTTGCCCTTTTCTAATACTCTATTAAACTCCTTTGATTAATTATTATAATCAAAATGTCATATTTGATAAATTCTTTTTTTTAAAAAAAATAAAATCCTCTGCTCAAAACTACTGGAAGGTGACATTTGATCTATACAATTTGTGCAATTGCTTATCCTTGAGGGTGCGCGTCCATGGAATAATAGGCCTCACAGAGCAGGAAGAAGAAGAAAGCGTAGGTCCCACGTTTGTAGAGAAAAATACTTTCCAGCAAAGAAATTGCGGGATTTTAACATTGTTTTTTTTGTTAAATATGATATTTTAAATGGAAAAAAAATTGTAATATTAAAAAAGGATAGATTTGTCAAATTTATTTAATTTACATTAATGAAAAATAGAAAAAAAGATTTGTTACCAAAAATTCAAAATAAGGGAGGTATACGTAATATCGTAAATCACGAGGGAGATTAATGTGATTGCGCAAAACGTAAGAGATGGTCTCTGAAATTTTCCCTAATTTTTTTTTAGCTACAACAAATTTATATTATTTGATAAAAACAACTGATACATATTTCAATACTGTGCATTGGAGGTTATGATTTATGTCCTCCTTCATGTATTATTTTTTTGTAATAAATAAACAGGTTAGGGGCGAGCCTCAACCCTCCACCACTGGTGGTTTTTGATTTTAAAAAAAAGCATCTAATACAAATAAGTATTTATTTTAATTGCATTACATTCATAATCAGAAATTTAGAAGCTTGAATCTAACTTTTATTTAAAATATTATGGACAAAATTTATTTAAGGACTAAGATATACATTTCACCTTCTAGAAGAGTAGAAGTCCATCGTGGGTATGACAAAGGGAAAAGGGCCTAATATACCCCTCAACTTTGTTATTTGGAGCTGATATGCCTCTCGTTATGAAAGTGACTCATATATACCTCTACCGTTATACAAACGGCTCACATATACCCCTACCGTTACAAAATGGGCTCACATATACTCTTCATTTAACGGAAGTGAAAAAATTAGTTTTAAATTTATATTTTTGACTTTTAATTTTTTTTAAAATCATTTATGATCCTTCTATCAAAGTTCAAGGTATATTTTATTCTTTTTCATACATAAATTATTTTTTGACTTCTTTGATTATCATCATTTGAGTTTCTTATTCTTATTTTATTTTTTTCTTTCATTCCTTAGTGTAAAGAAAAAATTTAAAACTATTTTTTTGTGGCTATATTATAAATTAAAACTATTTTTTTCGGTTATATTATAATTTCGTTTTTGTATTTGAAAAAAAAATTAGGTCATCTATAATAAATTTTACAAGAATATTAGTGAAACATAAATAAATTTGACCATCAAAATAATAAATCTAAATTAGTCATTGAAATAAAAAAAGTCAAAAAAAATATATGTTTGAGGAGGATTAAATATACCCATATAGGATTATATATATATATTTTAAATAATTAAAAAATTAAATTAAAGTTAATTTTTTCACTTCCGTTAGAGGAAAAAGGTATATGTGAGCTATTTGTATAACAGTAGCAGTATATATGGCTACTTTCATAACGAGGGGTATATCCGCTCTAAATAACAAAATTAAGGGGTATATCAGGCCCTTTTCCCTATGACAAAAAAATATTTAAATAAGTTTTCTCAAAAGATACTTCCCATAAAAATGGAAAAAAATAAAAAATTCTCTCATTGTCAGAACTTGGTTTCTAAATGAAATTAGAAGGGCATTTGACAAATGCGTATAAACGCATTCTACTGACGCGATTTATCAACAAATTTGAAAATTTTAAAGATATACCTATTAACATAGAATATTACACGATGTAATTTAGTATATATTATTATATAAATTATAATTGGGAAAATATTATATATAATGTGTCAACTTTGTATAATAATATATAAAAAGTGCATGCTTATATACAAAATATGGGTTTAATCGGATATAATGTTATATATGCTCCTTCCTACACAAATTTATTTGTCTACAAGAGAGTTTAATAAAGTAAAGAATATTTTTAAATTTTGCGGTCATAAATTAAAGATGCATTAAAAGTACCAAAATACAAAAATGCGTGAATTTTAAGCGAAATGGTTGAAGTTCAAAACTGACTAAATTAAGACATATATGGTTGAAGTTCAGGCAAAAGAACTTTAATCATATGTACATGAAGTTGGATAAAAATGAATGAATTTTAATCATACAAAACTTCAAAAAATCTTTAAATTGTTTTGAAGTAGGTATATTTACAAAATTTTACCACTATGAATATAACTTACAACTTGTTTGTAGTGTTGTTACCTGTTGTAATATACTATTATATTGTTTATTTAACTATAATGTTTGTTTTGATTATTACTTAAATTTCACTGTGTTATAGCGTTAAGTCTACGTTAGGCTAATATTTTGAGATAAAAGAAAGTAATTTCAGACAATATTTTCTTCCATACCAAACCCTAAAGTCTAATGAACTAATTTCCCTTTCATTTACAAGCTTTTGATCACCATGCATCTCCATAAACTTTCAAAATTCTCTTTCCTTCCCATTATTCTCTTGTACCACATAGTTCTTTCTGTTTAATTAGGTAGGAGTATTTCAATTCAGCTAATATTTTTTTAAAATATTTTATCCTTCCATATCTAGGTTTTATTTTCTGAAAAGACTATATAATTAATGTTTAAATAAATCAATATAAGATTAGGTGAGTGCAATATTATTTATTGAACAACCTTTTTTGAAAAATTATCATACTGTATATCTAAAAAATAATACTACGGATATTAATAAAATATTATTTCTTATAAATATATATTAAATCTAGAACATCCTTAGCGAGATTCCTAACTTTGCTACTAGTGCTTGGTATAATGAAAAATCATTAATTTCCTGAAAAATATTTTCTAGAAAAAAAAAATTCATTTATTTTTTGATGCTCAATTAACAAGCAAAGAAATATTATCCCAGGGGTTAGGTAGGATGGAGAGTGAGGAATAAGGGGTGGCAGGTATAAGGTGGTCAAGGAATGGGGGTTGGGCACTAGGGGTCCAGAAAAATAAATAAAAATTTATTTATTTTTTGATGCACGATTAGCAAGCAAATAAATATTATCCCAGAGGCTAGATAGGATGGAGTGAGGGATAGGGGGTGGCAGGTGTATGGCGGTCAAGAAATGGAGGTCGGGCACTAGGGGTCCAGAAAAATAAAAGATTTTTTATTTATTTTTTGATGCTCGATTAGCAAGCAAAAAAATATTATTCTAAAGGTTAGATAGGATGGAGATGGAGGAAAGGGGGTGACAGGTGTACGGTGGTCAAGGAATGGGGGTTGGGCACAAGGGGTAGGAAGTCATTTAAATGTTCGTATTATTTATTATTTCTTTCATTCTAAAATAAATAATTCCTTAAAGTGTGACACACCATTATGAAATCTAATTATCTTTTATCTGGAGTTATTTGACTAAATTACCTTATGTCTTTCCTAAGTTTTTTTTAAAAGGGTGACTTCTTTGAAAATTTTTACTCGTCTCATATAAGTGAATTATTGAAATATGATATACCTCTTTGTTAGATCAGAATAACTTTTATGATTGACAAATAGAGGAACAAATGAAAGGAACAGGTTTCACCGACGTGTTTCTTTTAGACCGAGTCCAACTGGGATTAGGAGAACGTTAACCACGCGAAGCAGAAGTTATAAGGCGGTGGATGGGTTGCTTTTTCGACAAGAAACCAGTGCAAAAAGTTTCCTTTTATAAAGGATTCCTACAAAGAAGAGGAAGTGCATAAAGTTTACTTTTATAAAGGATTCCTACAAGGAGTAGGAACCACTATAAAGTAAATGAGTTCCAATTGAAGAAGGAAAGATCCTTGATCTATAAATAGGGCAAGGTTTTCTCCAAAGAAACTTGCACTTAAACAGAGAGCTACAAGCAGGATACCCTCAAATAGAGGGAGTTCATATTTGAGAGAGTTCTGATTGAAGATCCAAGTGCAGCCAACGCAAGGAAACAAGATTGAAGAACATTGATCCATATATAGGTTTTTGCTTTATAGTTCTTAAGTCAAGTTTTCTTGTATTACGTGTTTATCGAGTTGTATCTTTAATTCTTTCTAAATTCAGTGAGGCATAAACTGGAGTAGGAATAGAGTCTTCAAGTTGGGGCAACTTAAAGACTTGGGAACATAAACCTTGGTGGGTTTGTGTTGGAGTTTAGAAATTAGAGTTAGTTCCTAGGATTACAAGAGTTGTAATCTGAATTCATAACTTTAAGTGGGGTCGACGATCTAGTTGGTTGTTGGCGTCTAGGAATTAGAGTTTCTAATTCCTTAGGTTACATAGGTTTGTAATCTGTTGTTGAGGCTCAGAGTTTAATGAAGTTGAGTTAAATCCTACAGAGGTGTAGGTCGTGGTTTTTTTCCTAGGGATTTTCGGCGATAAAATATTGTGTCATTGCTTTATTTGCTTTGCATAACATAACTACTGTAATCTGCAAAGGAACATATAGAATATACATGTTTCTTAGGTAAATCTGGGGGTCAGAATTCTAACACATGATAGTACTAAATGACATAAATCAAAGAGTAATTTTGCTTTTAAAATCTTTTTAAAAAAAGAATAGAAGACGATGGTGCATATTTATGAAGTCCATATTTTTCAAAATCAACGTAACTCAGTGAAGTTGTCATACACGTATCGTAATTTTCATCACAATTTTCTAAACATTTACTGTAGTCACTACTTGCACATTTAATTCCAGAGTAAATATATTGACTATGATAACTCACGTGTTCCAAAAAAAAAAGAAAATAATATAATCGTCCATGAGGCATTTGACTAGAGTTCTTTTTAAAAAAGAAAAAAGAAAAAAGAGCAACAAAGATACCATTGGAAGATATTGGTCAAAAATTAAATGTGTCGGATATGCTTATATTAAATCAATAGAATTTATTATGATTATACTATGCCAACAATATTTGTTTACTATTAACTTTGCACACTTCTTAAGAAACTATAAATAGAAGGGTAATTTTATTATATCACCATTTAATTATAATAAATATAATGTCTTGAAAAATGTAATAGAGAAATGACTATAATTAATGATAAGGATAAATCAGGAACTTGAAAAATGAACAAGTATTGGTGGACATCCAAAATAGTATAGTGGACAACTATTGTTGGACTTTAAGAGTATGTTTAATAAAGTAAAATTGTATGTTAATTAATCAATATGGTTAAAGAAAAATTCTATATTCAAACACATAACATGTATATGTATTGATGATATGAATAAGTTTTTATCTTTTTGTTCTCAAATCTATAATTTATAGAAAATATCTCATAAAACTAACGTATATATCTTCAAGGTTACCGGCCATATAAATTACCTAGTCGCTACATTGTGATGTGATTATTTAAATTAACAACGTAGTTGGCTAAATTGTCCTATTTCGAATAGTCCAAGAGTAAAATTGGCCTTTTTTTTGTTTTGAATAATTATTTGACGGAAGAGTGTTAGAGAATATTTTTCAGTAAAATGTAATGGCAAGAACGAAAAATAAATTTGGCTTATTTTAAATAATTCAAAGACAGTTCAATAATTAAGCAGCCAAAGTGATGTCCATCAATTTTACTTTAATGCTATTTCGAGCTAGAAGCAAATTCAAGAATTGTTAATAGCGTGTGGAACGCTAATACTTGAATAAGTAATTTACAAAAGGCTAATGCCTAGTGCACATTTGGGTCGATGCATCAATTTCTTTTGAGTTAATTGTTTGATCTTTTTAAAAATATTTCATAATATATATATATATATATTTGTGTATTATTTATTTAGTTAATTATACAAATTCTAAAGTGAATATTATATGTCCGTTTAGTAATTAGGCACTCAGATTTTTTTAAAATGTTGATCAAACACAAATTATTTTTTCATCGATAAAGGTACTTAAGTGATTGAGTAAATACAAGGCAATATATAGGCATTCCCTTAAATTTGTAAGCAAATTCCATTTAGATATTTGAACTACGATATTTGTTAATTGAACATCTGAACATATAATAAAGTGTTAGTATATTAAACACTTTTCGTTCAAATTATAAAAAAACTATTGTGCGTGTTCTCAAGCGCTAATTAGGTAAATAAGTTAAACACTTATAATATGTCACATGTTAAATTATATGTATTTGTCTCAATAAATCGTAAAAATATATGGTCTATTCCAATTGAAGTTGATGTATATATTTAAAGAAGAAAACATATTTTATGTGGTTAACTTAACTACGTAATAGTCTAATACATACTTGATAATAAGTATAACTTTTTTAAAAAAAAATTGAACTGTAATACTTGGTCGAATTAACAAGAGCTGACACCGCCCACAATCAGTAATACTTGCATAAACTGAGGCTCTATAAGTAGATGTGAAACAATTTATATTAATGCATGTCTATAACAGAAAGAATCATAATTTAATAAGCAAATTTTGTTGCGTTAGCCAAAACAATTAAATTTTGTCCTCAATACTCTTGTCCACGGTGATAAGTAAGGGATCGTTTGGTAAGGAACAATTGTTATTTCAAGATAATTAATTTTGAAATAAGTTATTTCATCACATATATGAAAAAAATAAAATGGTGGGATAATTAATTCATGTACTATCTAATACCCCCAATCAAACATGGAATAATAATTCGACATTTTATCTTGAAATTATTATACCTTATACCTTATACCTCACTCCAAACGACTTCCAAGATTTACTTAGTGTGTGAGATTGAAACTTTGTGTTGATCAAATAGCAGTTTGAAGGGTTTTATTTCTGTTTTTCATGCATATTATCTTTTAATTTTTAGCTTTTGAAAATAGTTTCTGCTACAAAATTATTTATTTTTGTTTAAAAGCTTAATCAAACGCCTCGTTTTTTTTTTTAAATAAACATTTTTGACTTTCTAAAAATTTGGCCAAACAGATCACCATTAAATAAAAAACTTGTAAGCATTGACAAGTGCCACTTTATAACATTAAAGGATTTAAATTATAAATTTTAACATGTAAAAGTTAATTAGGGTGCCCTTATTAAGACACTAATATTGGTTAAGTGTTTAGAATTGTATCTCATTAGGGAATATTATTTGTAACAGAATTCTGTTACACATACCTTTAATGCTGTTTATCTGGATTTAAACAAACGTACACAAAACTTGTGAAAGCACAAACTGGATACACCACTACTAAATTACATTAAGGAGCCGTTTGGTTACTGGTTAGAGTTATGCAGGTATTAGTTATGCAGGGTTTAGTTATGCAGGTATTAGTTATGCAGGGTTTAGTTATGCAGGTATTAGTTATGCATGTATTAGTTATGCAGGGTTTAGTTATGCAGGTATTAGTTATGCATGGTTTAGTTATGCAGGGTTTAATTATATAGGTATTAGTTATACATGATTTAGTTATGTACAAATTACAATACAGTAAACTAATTTTTATTTCTTAATTCCAAAAATGTTTAGCGAGCTAATATTTATTATATCCATTAAAATAAACAACTATCTTAATAACACATTAAAATTTAAATAAATGTCAATAGCTAAAAACACTAAAGTAAATAACAAATAACTAAAAGCAGTTAAGTAATTTGTATTGAATAGGATAAGTAATTAAGTAAATAAGAAATAACTAAAAATATTATAATACATGTATTGGCCGTGCGTTGCAAAGAAACTAAGTAAAGAACTAATTACAATTAACCGGCACTATCTTATCGCCAAAGAAAATAATTAATAAAAAATAAAGCAAAGAAACTAAAAATAATTAAGCAACTATCAAGACAAAAATAAATAGTAACTTTTTTAAAAGCACACATAATTAAAAAAAATTAAAAGTTAATTAATAAGGGTAAATATGTAAATATATTATTTAATCCATGTATAACTAATACCCACATAACTTATTCCACCTTCTACCCTGCATAAAATTATACATAGATTTCCTCATAAGTTATGTAAGTATTAATTATGTGGATTCACTAAAACACAACCAAACATTGTATAAAACTAATGCAGGAATAATTTTTATACAACATTTTAAACCTACCAACCAAACATTGTATAAAATTAATACATGAATAACTTTTATTCTATTTACAAACCAAACATGGTATAAAACTAATACATGAATAACCAAAGTTATTCATGTATTAGCTTTGGGCTTATCCCATAGCCAAACGGCCCCTAATAGTAGAGAGAACGATAAGAACTCTTTTAATTTTCGGTTCAATTAATAATGACTCTTTCGTGGAAGTGTTATTATTATTGGGAAAAATTTATCTCAAAATATTTATAGTTCTTATTTAAAAAATCAAAATACTTGCACTTTTAGAATTAGTAAATTTTTTTTTGAAGACTAAGAAAACCTCAATTATGACATATAAATAGAGAAATTATACACTAGCTAAATAATAAGGCTATTATGGTAAATATATATTTCAAGTTGTTCCTTCATTCATTTTTATGTGTTCATTATTTTTAAAATAAATTATTATTTTTAACATATTAAATATTAATTAATATGAATATTCATATGAATCTTTTTATTATTATTTTAATAACGTGCAAAGTTCAAAGTGAACTATTAAAAATGAACAGAAACAACACTAGCGATATGGAAAGTCAATGAGATGGCATCTGATAACAATAATTTGTCCACGTGGTGAGTTATAAGATGGAATGTATATTAATATAGGAGATTTTCCCAACAGTTTTCATTTATACACATGGGTTAAGTATTCATAAATAGAAGTGGAGTAACTTAAATTCTCACACAAAGAAGCCACTCGATCGGCATTCAAGTGGTTGCTGGTATTCAGGAGAACACTCTGCTTTGCTGATATTTATACTAATTTCTTTTACACTTTTCGTTTTCCCTTAAAAACATGGGAAGAAGAAAGAAAAAAGTAACTCATCAAAGATTGTGAGTTTACGTACTTTTCTCTCTATATATCATTATTCTTTTTTTTTTTGTGTGTGTAGCAGAAAGAATAGAAAGTAATGAAGAAGATGGAGGAGATAAAGAAAAAGTTGAAAGGATCAAATGTATTGATAGGAATGTTAACAGTGCAAGTGATAGCTACTGGATTACAACTTCTTTCAAAAGTGATATTAAGTCATGGGACGTTTGTTTTTGCTCTCATGACTTATCGTCATGTTGTTGCTACTCTGTGCATAGCTCCTTTTGCTTTGATTTGGGAAAGGTTTGTTTGTTAAGTTAATTTATATATGTTTATCTTCTTATTTTTGTGTTCTTGCAGATTAATTTATCTTGTTTAGATTATGTTTTTTTTGGTTCGTAGGGAGAGTTTGCTGAAGAAAGTGACGTGGTCAATTTTATTCTGGCTGTTCATGATAGCATTAACCGGGTAAGTTGTTGTTTATTTGTTAGTATGGTATTTATTGACTGTGCAACTAAAAAGGGGTTTAACAACCCATGTACGGGGAATTGAGCCATTTCATGACGATACATACATGCGCCACCTTTCATAATTTCATGACAAATGTCTCTCTTTTCCTTTTTTACGCATTACATTTCGTAGTATCTATAAAAAATAATTTTTCTATCTCTCAAGATAGGGATAAGATATGTTTATAGTGCATCTTTTTCAGATTCTACTTCTGAGATTACACTAAATATATTATTATTGTTGTTGTTGCATTATTTTATTTTATGTGAAATTGCTTCATTGCTAAAAAAAAAAGACTATTACTAAGAACTCTTAACACTAATAATCTTGTTTAATGTTACTTCAGTCCATTTATAAATTGAATAGAGAAATGGACTTACTAATATTTTTGGTGTATTAATAATGATTTCTTATATATAAACACAAAAATCTATTGTAAAACATAAGACAAAAGCCAAGATTGTACATGGCTACAAAACCAAATCTTTCGCTGACAATAATATATTTGGTGTAATTCACGTAATCCAATCTCTCCGTTAGTTCGGAAGTAAGATATATATGTGTTACTGATAATTGATCAATCTGCACCTGGTGTAAGTATATGGACCATGCATTACGTTGTATGCTTAAGCTTGCATTAGATTCTATTACTCATGGGATTAGCACTAACTAATCTTATTATCTCTTTGTGAACAATTAGGTGATCTTATTATTTAGTAGATTTTGGTGTAAATGAGCTCAGAGTAAATGATTTAATTGATATATTTTATTGTTGGTTTTTTTCTTTTTTAATTTAATTTTTGTGCCTTTATTTCCCCCTTTTTATCCATGGCCCCCTCTATATACATAGATCCGTCCCTGATAATCATACATAAAATATATTATGAAAGAAATCACATCTCGTTGTTATTATCTATTTATTTATTTATTTTTATAAATAATCCAAATTTTGAATTTTCCGCTAAAATTTCTCAAACAGACATTTTAAAAAAATATTCAGAAATTGGGTTTGCCAAGACTCAAAACAGATCGACCTTAAATACGATTAGGTTGGGATTCAGGTAAGCATCTTGTCATTACCTATGGATGTTCATTTAAGGTTTACCATAAGTAGTACTCCCACGTTGTACTGTTTGATTGGGTACGAATTAGAGGCGAGTTTATCATATAAGCTACGACTCCATGTGAACTCAATACTTAGCTTTTATTTAAATCTTGTATATTGTTTATGAATCCATTAGTAATAAATATTTAGTGTGAATTCCATTATTATAGTATATTATAATAATTTGAGGCGGTTATAAAAATTTATAAACTTCAAATTCTAGATATTAAATATCTGCTACTCAAAATCTTACCAAATTTTTTGAGGTGTCTAACTCGATGTGTCTAAATGAAAAGTCGAGCCAGCTTTAGGTGTTTGTCAATGGGTTCCACCTTTCCATTATGAAGAGAAGAGTGTACTTTTTTAACATGCTCCTACATAGGCTTTGTCACGCCCCTATTTTTTCAACAAAATGATTTGAAAAACAGAGTTTTTTCAATTAAAGTGACATTTTGAAAAGTGATTATTTATTTTATAGAGTCGCCACTTGGAATTGAGTTTTGGTACTCCAAGTCACCTTATTTAAATCCCTAATCAAAAGGAAATTGACTCTTTATTTTGGTCTGCGAAAACAAAAGACCGGGTAAGGAATTCTGTTGACCGAGGGGAAGGTATTAGGCATCTCTCGAGACCCGTGGTTCTAACACGGTCGCTTTATTTGACGAATATGACTTCGACTTAATTTTGGATATGTTATACTTATTAGCTTAAAAAGATAAAATGTCTACTCCCGCCTTCTTTGATTTAATTTATTTTAAACTGTTAAAACTATCTTGTTTTATTAGTGTGTGGTGTATTGGTAGCAGCGCTTTCCAACCTTGCCACGAATTATTTATTTATATTTTTATGTCTAAAATTTGTGTATTGTTTTTCAAGTAGTAAAATTTGACTATTATTAATATCGGCCTAATCATGTTTCTAACGATTCAAAGAAATTTAATTATAAAAATAAATTATTTACAATCCAAATTCTTTTTATAAAGTCGAAGGACTTTAAATTATTTTTATTAAAAAGTAAATAGTGGTGACTCATTAAAGGCATAACTAAACAACCAAATATTAATTACATAGATCAACATAAAGTTATTAATTTAATATTCTAAAAATAATCATCACTCAAATGAAATGCAAAGAAAATTGCAAATTTTATTTTATGTTTCTAAAAAATGTACACAATATTATTAAGCGTACAGAGTAAAAAAATATCTTAATTCATTATAACTAAATCTTATCCGAATATCCATTAATTACATAGCGTGGAGCATCAAGTCTCGTATTTTAATCAAGAACAAGATAAAAATAGGACTTTGAAGCATGCAAGAAATGATTGCATGTTATACCAATTTTACTTTATATTTAATGATGTAAAAAAAACTCAAGTATATTGTAATATCACAACATCAAGATTAAACACACATATAATTTGAACAATTTTATAACATTGGAGTCAAGCCTTATATAATTGCAAAATTAAATCATACAATGAAGATCAAGTGTTTCCTTTTATGAAGATTAATTCACGAAAAGAAAAAACTACAATCAGGAATCATGAAACGAAAACTCCACTTTTGTTGCTGAGTGATTTTTGATTTCTGTGTGTAGGTGTTTTTTTTTTTTTTTGATAGTGTTGTATATATGAATGTATTTTTTTGTAGTTTTGTTTTTTTTTTCTTTTTGGTTTTGGACGTCTGAGTATGTGTCTGTCTGTTTGTGTGTGTGTAGGATAGAGTATATATAGTGTAGGATGTATAAGGGTGTATTGTGTATGTGTTGGAAGTTTTGGAAGTGGGGAATGTAGTTGTTGCTGTTGTACGTATAGTGTGTGGAGTTGAGGGAGGTTAGGTGAGGTGAGAGTGGAGAGTGTGTTGTAGGTAGTGGGGTAGTTTAGGTTTTTTTTTTAATTTTTTTTTTATAATATATATAATATAATATAATATAATAATAAGAATATTATTTTATATATTTTTTGAACTAACAAAAAACTAAGTAGCTAATAATAGATTATAATTAAGAAATACTATCTTATTTATTAAACTAAAATTAAAAGAAACATAAATTTTTATAAATTTTCTTTTCTTTAAAACAAAACTTACACTAATAATGCAACTCTATTTTATTTTTTTAGTTTTCAAATATTTTAAAATGAACTTATGAAAATAAGATAAAAATTTCTAATTTAGATCCAAAATAAATACTTAAATATTAAAAGGTGTAAAACTTTAGGTTTGGTCAAAACTCACAGGCTTTAGGTGAAGGATTAATGGGCCAGTTAGGTAACTAAGTAGCACCTCTTTATGGATGGACTAGGCCCAATAATATTCCTCCTCTGTATTTCATTGCTGCCTTAAACACTACATGTGATACTTCTTTAGACATTGTTATTTGATTTAATACTAGCATTTTGCATAGCTTCTTAATAGATTTATACCTATGTAACAGGATCATCATGGCTATGGGACTTTTCTATTATGGCCTCAAAGAAACAAGTGCTACATATGCTACTAACTTTCTCAATCTAATTCCAATTGTGACCTTTATCTTCTCAACTGTGTTACGGTAAGAAACTAGTCGATGTTTTGGACATGTAATTTATATGATCGAGCCTTTAATTTGTTTTAATTCTGCTTCGTATACATATGTTGTAGTGTGGAAAAGCTAAGATTGAAGACAAGGCTTGGTAAAATTAAACTTTTAGGTGCAATTTTGTGTTTGGCTGGAGCATTGACAATTACTCTTTACAAAGGGAAAGTTTTCTATATCAATCATCACCACAAGCATCAAAATAGTTCCAATGATCATGAGCATATGCTTCGTGGGACTATATTTTTGATGTGTAGTTGTATGTCTTACGGTTGTTGGTTCCTTATACAGGTAAACTTGTGTTATTTTGTTCAAAATGGATGTATATAAGACGAGTATTTTATGATGTTATACCTATCTTAAATTGTGTGACAGTCCAAGGTGTCCAAAGTGTTCCCGTACAAATATTCTGCAACGTTTATTATAACCATGATCGCAACTATCCAAAGCGGGATTATTGGAGTATCCATAGATAGAAGAAAGGCCTCTTGGAAGCTGGGATTAAATTTGCAGCTAATTACTATCTTTTACTCGGTAAGAACACTTAATTAGCTACATTGGCCAATCTTATTTCCCATTAACGTGTAAGTAACAAGTTCATCTGAATCCAGTAACTTTCTCAGAAACTGTATATGTGTGTAAAAGATCTACTAAATGAGTATAAATAATAGATTTTATATTTAGTGAATCAACTAAATTGTGGTAGAATTGCTTACTCAAACTCATAAAGTTCTAATCCTGACTATTGCAGGGCACATTGGCAACGGCAGCAACATTGTGCCTCATATCATGGGCAGTTGCAAAAAGAGGACCAACTTATCCCTCTATGTTCAATCCTCTGTCTTTAATTTTTGTAGCTATCGCGGAAGCTTTCTTTCTAGGTCAAGAAATCAGTATCGGAAGGTAAAAAAAAAAACGATCTTTCATGTAATTCAAGTTGTATGTAGCTAATTTTCTAGTAAAAAATTTATGATGCAAAAACTAAGTAGTACTAGCTACATCTTGTTTATTTGTTGCAGCTTGCTTGGCATGTTTCTGATCATAGTGGGATTGTATTCGTTCCTACGGGCAAAAAGCAAAGAGTTCACACAAATTGGATCACCAACACCTGAAAATGAAGTAATAACACCTCGTTCAAACATGGAATTACCAATTTTAGCACGCGAAAGTGCTAGATTTCAATCAACAACAGTACAAGTTGCTACTCCTATTCTAAAACAAAACGAAGACGAAGAAAAACAATGCATATGATATAATCCTAGGTTGTGGATGCCAATGTAGGAGCAAAGAGTACCAATTTTGTGCAACAACAAAAACATAGTATTAAACATTTAGTGATGGTGATGCTACAATTTTTTCTTTTTTAAAATAGGAGTGCTGTTCAGATTCCAACTTTGTCCTTTGGAATATTTGAAGAGTCACTAACCCTCAGGTGTTTGTATACAAAACACTAAATTAAAGAAGAAAAAATATTCAATCTATACAAGTCAACTTTGTTCGGACTTGCGTCCTACTATGTAGCTTGTCAAACTTCTTTTACTTAACTTGTTTTTAACTTTGTCAAATGACAATATTATTAAGACATTGATTGGTTAATTAGTTAAATAAACATAATATCATGTCATCACATACTGAATTCGTGATTTAAGTTGACAATCTTTTTCTGGGTCTTCAACGGCGAGAAAAGCGATGTTTACCACTATTTTCCTATCAATAAGTGTCCCACCCAGGAATAGCAAAATTAGCCCATGAAAATATGATCCATATAATCCACTTAAGTTGATCAGCCCAATTCAACCATTTACAATCTGGGTGGATATGTTGTCAATTGATTGAGAAAAAATATTTTAAAGTTTTTTGTTTGATATAATATATATAATCATAACAAAGAAAAGAAAAAATTATGCGGATAAACAAACATATATTAGTTAATTAGTTGATATAGCTATAATTTAATTAAATTACCATTCGCCACTAACTTACAATCATACTTATGTGTCCCACGTCCAGAATTTGTATAATGTGGCTCCTAATTGTATAAATCCAAAATTTGTATATGTTTACACTAGCTTGTATATAATTATCATGTTGATACATTTGATTTGTATAAGTTTTGAAAAATTCTTAAATGTATAAATACAGAATTTGTATATACTTATTTTGTTTGTATATTGGCAAGCTAATTATACAAACGACAAGCGAATTATTCAAACGAAAAATACCCATAGAAAACGAAACTATAATTATGGATCGTAATTAGGCAAACTATAGCTAAAGAGACTTATTAAGTTTAATCTGTTTGGGTTATGATCCACTCTATTAGGCCCATTGTTAACACAATCTATTTTTAGCAGCCTGAATTCAACCAAACCTGTTCATTTGACATGAATATCTATTTGTAGTCTAGCATAGTGAGCAATCGTTGAGGTTTCATTGTCATTTGAGAAGGCTAACAAGAATATAGAGAAAGATTTTATAAGTAATACTCAAAAAAGAAGAATTCATTTATGATCAATACTAAAAGTCTTCATAAGAACAGTGAACAATATCAGTCTCTATCTCTACTAATATTTACATTAAATTTAATTCGTAGAAAGGACTTTTTAAAGTGGGAGATTTTGTTTGCTTGACATAGTCATTAAACTACTTTTGATAAATTAATTATAGACTTGATTTTGTTGTTGGACTTTTGGCGACAAGCAGATACAATTTGGCTTTTGATGTGTTAAAAAAATGGAAAGGCAAAGTCAAAACTCAAAATAGAGTTTAGATGGTGCCAAATGGAGTTTTATTAGTGATCCTGTTTGTATGTCAAATCTTATCTAAAATTGATCTTAGATAAACCTTACTAAATGGATTCAGTGAATGGGATATGACAAAGTAGTCATCCTTTTGTTTTTTGTTATTTCATGCTTGGTAATATCTAGTTGTCTTGGATTGGACCCATAAAACGAGTGCAGAAATATTATCTGTCGGTGCGCCGAACGCTACGATCGATTTGTTTTCTTGGTTAACTCTGATCTCCGGCGATAAATACTCAATTACATGAGATCTTTAATTTTACATAAAAGATAAAATTATTAGTTTATACATAGTAATATATTTTGTTGTATTAAATCTAAAGATGATTTTAATATAATGTAACATTGTCTGTTACTAGGCCAAGAATGCACACTTGATTCAAAAAGTCTCACATCGTTAAAAATTATTGCATCTTAATTATGTGTAATTCGTTTTATTACTTTTTACTTTTAATATGAGACTTTATTTGCATATTCAATAATGTTATGTTTGAACTAAGTTTCACATGATCTATTACCACGATTATATTAGGATTTGTCTTGAATTTCTAACATTATTTGCATTCTACATCATAATTGTATTTACTTCAAAAAAGTTTTCACGGTATAAATAGGTGTCTTGGTAGAAAATAAATCTTCTATGCACCCAAGGGTGTGATCTAGTGGTCAATGAAGTGGTAGAGAATCTGAGGTCTCACTTTCAAAACTCAGGAAGATAAGAAAACACTAGGTGGCCTTGGTGGATAGAGTTACCTAGTACCTGTTACTGGTGGGAAGTGACAAACATTTCGTAAAATTAATTGAGATATGCGAAAGCTAGCTCGAACAACACAATCACTTCTATATCTATCACTATAATAGATTTAGTCCCACATAGGCTCACTTATGAATAGGAGGTCTTTGATTTTGAGTAATCTTTATTTTATTAGCCAACATTCGAAATTGAGTTAGGTTATGTCTTCCTTTACTTTAATGGTAGCTCAAATTTAAATATTTCTAGGAAAAAACTCAATTTTTTTTTTTAATTTGGTAGGTTTGTTTTTGATACATATAAGTGGTGTAGCGGTCCTGCATTCTTGGCTGTCCAATCCAACTGTCCGTCAAAAAGCTCCAGCTTAGCTCACCGACACACCAATAAAAAGTCTCCTTTTGCATTTTAAAATATTTTAAAAAATAATTAAATTAAAAGAAGAAAAACAAATTAAATATGTTTAGTTTATTGTTATTCTTTTACCCAGTAGAATAATAGTGATGAGAACAATCATTACTATCAACCGACAGAATCTACGAATGTTCACATTTTTCTTTATATTAATTAATTGTTTGTTTTACCTACACCTTAAAGTATCCTTTTTGGCCTAAATGTCATCGTAATTTTATAGAACACCTGTCTTTTATGACAGAAAAAGATCCGGTTAGATTCCTCTTAATATCCCTTTTCGTCAAAAAAAAAAAAAAAAAAACTTGTTCTTTTTTGAAAAAAAGAATTTAGTTTAGAGAGTTGAAGGTATTCCGCCATCCTATTTAATAAATAACACAGAAAGATTTTGAATGGTAAAAGATGTGATTTTTTTGTTAAGGGAGAAAACAGAATTTTATAACTGTTCTTGGAAATAGATATTTCTTTCGAGAACAAAATTATATTTTAAATTTTTTTTTTACTTATGTTGAGCTCCAAAGAGGCGAACCTAGAATCTAGGATTTGAAGACGACGGATGTTGGGTGATGCACTAAAGGCTAATGCACATTAGTCAAAGGATTAACGCATGTCACCCAATGTTGATTCGTATGATAATTTTATTAAATATAAAATTAATGTACTAAAGTATAAATATGAATTAAATAACTCTACTAGATAAAAAATTTTTTGTGGAGTGATGGTTTTGAACTTCACTTTGCACCATGAAGTCGCAAGGTCGATACTAGTAAATGGGATTCGAACGCAGTCCCCTCCCTTACCTAGAGGTGTGCAGCGTTTAAACCTGTGCACCCACATAGTTTTAGTGTCGTCTAAAAAATATATGTCTATCTATCTCAAGGTATATATATACATAAAACTTTGAAGTTTACGAGTGCATGTACATTCTCGCGGGAACATGTGGATCTGCCTCTGTCCACATCAGAACTAGTGGTGGACACTTTTCTTAAATATTTTTATATTTATTTTTGTGAAAATTAGTCTTTGGAGTTGAGTTAGATTCAAAGTTTATTTTTATCAGATAATTTATGCAAATATTTCCTTTTTAGGTTATTATTTAGATTTTGTCTCAAAGAACTCTGGATTCTCACTAAAAATTAATTTGTCGTCCAATATCTATAAAATTTTAATATGTAATGGCTGCACTTTCTGACATTTTAATATGGAGTTCAAGCATATATGTATGACTACACTTTACGCATTTTAATTAACATGAAATTTTAGATAAATACATATTTTTTCTTACTCAAAATAACAACAGTTCTTCGAATTTCAACAATTTATCGTAACAGCAACAAATTCAATAAACTATTTTTGCCACAATGGTAATACATCATTGTCATAAAAAAGTTTCAATAACATCCACTTAATTCAAATTTACTTTTTATATTCAAAATTCAAAATCACTTTTTCAAAGCATATTATACAACAATGAACAAGACTTGGGAAAAGGGAGGGAAGTGTTGGGTCCCATTTCGGTGATGGGATGATCTCAAATAGTTTTCGTTTCATAAAATAGTTTTTGAGACTGAATTAAATTTATTATCCATTTCTAATAACTTAATCTATCATTAATTTAGCTCATTTGTGTACACTCTTACCTATCTTTGAAATAAAATTGAAATTCTTAAGTGAAGTCTTTCAAAATAAAAATTTAAGATAATTAATGTACACTAATTGAAACCCCTACATGTCTTTATATATATATAATTTGTCATTCAAAGATAATATTTTAGTTGAACCGATCAAACACAAATTATTTTTCAATTAATAAAATCACTTTCAAAATTGACTTAAACACAACAACTACTAGCTACTTCTCCTTAAACTTTGTATAAACAAAGATATTTTTTGTAGCTTTGCCCAAAAAAAAGAAGAAGATATTAATCAAAATGTGGACGACACAACTCCAAAACATCATTTATCAAAATGTTTATGAGGTTATGGATTAAATATATTATTTGAGGAGCTGACTTAAAATGCAATTGGACTTTTTAATTGTTTTTTGAGTGGGTGAACCCCTTTGACTTAAGACAATGAAAAGGAACAGATTTTTGAACTAGAAGTTACAACAACCATGAAATTAAGTACAATTGTCAATTGATTCTATTTTCATGTGGCAAATATCTATGTTAATTGTATCCACAAAATGCAGAATCCAAATGCATGGGCCAAATGTTATCCTTAAGATAACTAATAACTGGACATTAGCAAATACAGTTTTTCTCAAAGCTACTACAAAGTCCTTTTTTGATTATTGGGTATTATTATAACTTCTTCAAGTTGTTAAATTAATGTTTATTTAGATTTTCTACTCATTTTTATTGATATATGCTAGCAAGGTGACGAAGATGACACATAAATTGAGTAAATATTTAATGAAAATATTTTATAGCTTAGCTATAAATAAAATTAAATAGTAAAAAATTATTTCTAGCTAATAGTACACCCTCCGTCACAATTTATATGTCACCGTTTGATCGAATACGAAGTATAATAAATAACGGAAAAGGTTGTTATGTTTACCAAATCGTTCTTTTAATTTTAAAGTTACTTTAATACTTATTTTTAGTTAATCTTTTACCTAAGAATAACGTGTTAAATGAGATTCAATAAGAATGAAATGCGAGTGACGTCATTAAAGAGTCGCCAAGTAAGGAAAAGAAAGAAAGATAAATGTCAAAAACACATCTAAATCACTTAGGTATGAAATATACACTCTCAATAATATAAATATGAAACTCAAAAAATGAAATAATTTAAATGTGTTTTTGACGCTTATCTTACAGGAATAAGTGAATGTAGCAATTTGTGAAAACAGTGGGCGAAGCGTGGGAAGCCAGAAACATGCAGCTGTCTGCTTCAGCCATATAACCCAAAGTATTTTGGCTATTGAGCAACCTTTAAAGCTACTTTATAATCAACAAAAGAATAAAAATATGAAAGAGTCATCATTCTAAATTCAGACTAAATTAAAGTTAACCAGTAACCCCACAAAAAAGAGTCAAATTGTACCATTCCATCGCCGAGTGGAACCAGTAATTTCAATATGCCAATTGTTTTTATTCGAAATACGAGAATTACATAGTATCTAATTATTTCTCCAGGTAAATTTAGTCAAATATTCTTCAAGGAATTTTAAACAGAATTTTTATATTTATAAAAATATGTAAATTATATAATTAATAATTTAAAATATCCAAATAAAATTAAAAAATATTATAATTAAAAAATAATAATATTTAATTCATAATTTATATCTCATCTGTCTCAACTTATGTGATATGTATAAGATTTCGAGAGTTAAACGAGTTATTCTAATTTCAAATGAAAGTAATCATCACGTAAATTACCTGTTTGTTTACTTTGTAAAAGAGGCATTGATAAAGTGGAGTTTTTCACATGCATAAACCATGGGCTTCAGGAGGAGTAGGAGGCAAAGCTTTATGGCAACAGGAGTTTTCGCATATAGCAAAAAATTCATCGATACAGCGATAGTTTTTGTATTTATAAAATATAGTAATAGTTTGTTTTAAAATGTGTGTATGAAAATAATATATCTACGTGCAAGCGGAAAATACATTGTATTATTATCATTGCATTTTCACTGTATAACACTTTTATTTTGTACCATCCAATTAATCACTTAGATGTCACTATTTTTATGAGATACACTTATAAATTAGACTTGAAATAAATAATGTGAGTGTATTTGCTGCTAATTAGAAACTATCGCTATGTATTATAATTAGGAAAGGGGGACAAGGGTGAGGGGTACCAAGCTACTAGTAAGGTTTGAGTCATTTATATTTACCGAGGAAAGATGGAGAGTTCACCAAATGAGACAACTTAATTTAATCTATCGAAAGCCATCTTTCCCTCTTTCTTTACAAAATATTTTATTCTTTATTTGGAAAATGCAAGAAAATTACATACTTTATCCCTTTTTCACCTATCTCTCCAACAATATTTTAACAATTTAAAGTTTCAAAATAATACGAAGAGTATCTTTGAATTCACTCATGAGAACCAGTCTACCGTTAGTTCATGCATTATTTTCTTCGTCGACGTGACGCACGGAACAATATTTGAGCCAATGCCTTTCGATGAGCCTGCCCACTTGGCTGCCTAAATACATAATAAACGAAGACTGTATTCAAAATTTAAAATTTATAAAGTTTTATAACGATTTTAAGTTAATATACGATAACAATTGAATTTACTATTAAAAATTTAGTAAATATTTGAATTTATAGAAGATTTGAGAAATTTTTAATCAAATTTCTATTGCACACACAAAATTCTAGGTCCGCCACTTATTATTGATAGTTTGATACACATTGCACACGGTATTCTGTCTTCATCAGCATCACAACTTTCGGCGGAGATAAATTATTCTGGCGTTCAGGCCCACCTTAGGTTCATCTTTTACTAATGAATGCTACATATAGTTTTGATCTTATCCCAACTTTCATTTTTCCTTTGCTTTCTGCCTTTTGTGGAGATTTTATGATTACAATGAATTATTAGCCAAAAAAATAATTACAATATGTTAATTTAGCATGAACTCTGCTAGATTAAGAACATCTTAGTGTAAAATAATAAAGTTGATTTTTTGGAACTACAAAAAATCCTAGACTTTTAGAAAAACTTTTAAAACAACCTATTGTAGTATTTTAGATATTTATTCTAGAGAATCGGATATTTGTTGTAAATCATAGAACAATCTAGATCTTGTGCTTATATTATGCCCCATATTCCATCTGTTCATTTTTACTTGTCACATTTAAATTTAGAAAAGTTAATTTTGACTAATCTTTGAAGCTAAATTAAATTAGATTAATTTAATATTTAAAATTTAAAATTTTGATATTCGAAAACTATATGAAAAATACTATAAAATTACAATCATTTAATATTAATATGATTAAAAAAGTACATCTTATAATATTGATCAAAGTCCATAAAATTTGACTCTCAAAAAACGAAATATGATACGTAAAAAAGTAAAAATAAACACAGAGAATTTTTACAAAAGCGGCAAATATCTAACTAACTAACTGTTAACTACTAACTACTCCTATTAACTATACTTCTAAGAAATTCAGTTAACAGCTAACTGCAGTTAGTAGCTAACTAATATCGAACTACACTATAGTTAACTTCTATTCATGTGGATGTCATGTGGATGTTGTTTGTAACTTTATATACACAATTGAATTCGAATTAATTTTCTTTTATAATTTGAGGTAAAATCAATCTATTTTTATTAATTGGATTTCTTCCGGTGAACCAACTCCTACTTTTGGAGTTTTAGATCAAGTTGATACGTTGTTGTCCTAGCTAGTACAACCCGTTTCGTTCCAATTTATATGATAATATTTGATTGGATATGGAGCTATCAAAGAATAAAAGAAAACAAAATAGAAAGTTATGATTGAAAATAAATTCTAAATATTGTGGCTATAAATAATTCTATTAAGAATGGTGAATTTAAAGTTAAATTATTATTTTCTTCATTTTAATTTGTTTGTGTAGTTTTGATTTGATACGGAGTTTAAGAAAGTGAATAAAATTTTCAATCTTGTGGTCTTAAACTAAAGATATGTAGAATATATATAAATGTCTATTAATTTTATAGTCTTAAATATGCCACGTATAAAGTTGAGATCATAGAGTTGTCAAAACGAAAATATGTATACATTTTTTTCAGAACGGACTAAAAAGTAGACAAAATAAATTGAAACAAACGAGTACTTAATATGTAAATGTATCATTTCTTTTAGAGTGACCTAGGGCAGAGATAGTAAATTTTTAGGGAAAATTAGCAAACTAGTCATAATTCCTAACATAAATAGCTAAAACATCTACACTTTAAAATAATCATTAAAAATGTCATTATGTCATTATTTTAGCAAATATAATGTATCCTAATATAATTAATTTACTATCCTTTTATTGTTTTATTTCTCAAATTATGTCCACATTTACTTATTTTCATTCCACTACACTACACGATTAAAAGTATAAAAAAAAAACCACATTCTAATATTCTCTCTCTAGATTTTACCCCAAATCTCTATACTCTCTCTTTCTCTCGTTTCCAACAACACTCTCTCTCTCTACCCTTTCCTCCATTATTTTCTCCTATTCTAGTTTACGATATTTCTTCAAAAATTTCTTAAGTAATTCGTGAAAGATTTTAGCCAACTGATATAGGTAAATATATGGCGATAAAGTATCTTTTCAGATTTTGATTTATTGATTTTTTTTCTGATTTCTCGCGATAGTTGATTTTTTTCTGATTTGTTTTCATATTGAAAAAATATACATTAACATTCATATATCATATATGGTTTGATTTTATATATATAATTTGGTGTTTTGGCTTTTAAGGTTTTAGATTTGGGGAAAGCAACTGATTTTCTCTATAATGTCCGAATCAAAGAGAATACCAAGTGGTATTCTGAATAATCTTCAAATTTTTGGTGATATACCCTCGTTTGATTTATGCATTACCCAATGATTGCTCGAAAATGTAGGCAATGTACATAAACAACTTTTGTATTTTGTATTATATTTCTATATAACCCATTACTGTATTCATAGTAGACTAGGATAATGTGTATCTTGTATCTTTCTGTTCGACACAAGATTTGTATTTTTTGAGAAATTGTATTCAGTTTTTATGGCTAGTGATGAAGAAAATTGTATTCAGTTAGCTCTATTATGTATCTTTTATTAGTTGTATACGAAATAAGAATTATATTAGCCCCATTATTTAGTTGTTTAATATTTGTATTTCATTTAAATTTTCTTTGATGTTTTCAATTTTAATTAGTATCCAAAAATGAATTGTATTTATTTATTCATTTTTTTAAAGTCATGAATTTTTTATTTATGTATTCATTATATATGTATTCATCATAATTGCATAAGTAAAATAGATTTTGTATCTTTTTTTGTCGTGGTCAAAACAACCAGCTACAAAATAATAGCATGACAATTCATTCATACCAATTCCTTTAATGGATACAAAATCAAAACAGATTTTGCATTTATATTTTAAATCGTATTCACTCTCAATTCCAAATAATCAAACTATATATTATTTATGTATTCATTATATATGTGTTCATCACAATTGCATAAGATTTTGTATCTTTTTTTGTCGTATTCAAAACAACCAGCTACAAAATAATAACATGACAATTCATTCATACCAATTCCTTTAATGGATACAAAATCAAAACAGATTTTGTATTTATATTTTAAATAGTATTCACTTTCAATTCCAAATAACCAAACTATACTTTATTTATGTATTCATTATATACGGATTCATCATAATTGCATCAAGAAAAACTGATTTTGTATCTTCTTTTGTAGTATTCAAAACAACCAGCTACAAAATACTATCACGACTATTCATTCATATCAATTTCTTTAATGGATACAAACTCAAATATAAATACAAAACTAAAGAAGTAACAGCCAAACACAAATACATTTCGTCCACAAAAGTGTCTTTATATTAAAATGTCGTAATCATACGTTTTTTGGAATTAAAACAAACAAAGATACAAAAAGGCCAAATATTTTCACAGATCTGACTAATTTCATTTAAAAAAACAATAATCAACACATAAAAAATACTTGGCCTCTTTTTGTTCTTCTCCGATAATCTTGACCTTTTAAACAAATTGATGGAATTCAATTTGAAATACCACGGAAACAAATCGATGGAATTCAATTTGCTTATCCAATGAAAAGTGACGCAAATCCACGAAAACTCAACTACAATTTCAATTGACTTGTTCGAAAATGGATATTGGAAATATACAGAACAATGGTGAAAGGCGTTTGAAAGAATAAGAGAAAGAGGGCACTTCGTTGGATAAACAATTGTAACTGATTAGAGATTTAAGTGATTTTTACCTTTTTTGAAATATTTTATCCCATGATTTTCTCTATTATGGTGTTAAAGATTTGTATTCTTTCAAATTAAATAAATACAAAAGGCTACCTTATAACATACTAAAATAATGACATTTTAAATAAATATTGAAAGTGTTGCCAAGGTGTCCTATAAATTCTAAAATATTGTTGTTTTGAAAATTTTAGTGAAATTAGGTGTTAATTCAAATGTCATTAAATCCTTAAATTGATTTTCTTAAATTTAGCAAAAAAATTGTTTGGGTCAAATGATAAGAGAAATTGTCGGAGTATTTCTCGTATCAACCTTTTGCATCTAGATTTAAGGTCCGTCCTTTATTTAGTGAAATGCATGTCATTCAAGTCAAAATTAGGAGGATTTTATGAAAAAAATTTATATATGTCTGGGAATTAAAGCCCATTTTTACCTAAAAAGTATTTCATAAAATTAGTATTAGCTTATAAGCTTTTATTGAAAATAATTTTTTTTATCTTCGTGGCAGGGATAAAATCTGTTTACTCTATTTTTTTATACTATATTTTATGCTATTACATTGAATATATATTGTTGTTGACTTGTTGTAATATTATCTTACAAGATTTTAGTTATATATTATGCTTATAATGGATATTTTTAAGCTGCACAACTAGAAAAAATATCTTGAAATACGCAAGGCATAGTGTGTGCCATGATTTCTTTAACTTTAATGGCTATTTTCTACGTTAGCGTAAAGAGTATAATAAGTTATTATCTTAAAATACAAAAAAAATATGTTGAAGAGGTTAAAATGCAAAACTCCTAAGCATAAACTTTATCAAAATCGAGATTTTTAATTTAGGACGGAGAATATTCATAATCCCTGCAACTTTTAATATTTAGCTAGAGAGCGTGGATTAGATGAAAAGAGCAACTTAGCTTTTGATTGTAATAATTAATGGTATAGTACAACACTAGTTTAAGTTAAACCTAACATATGACGAGAGAAATTCATCTTGCTATTGCAATCACATTATTATGAACATTATGCATTTAAGAAAAATAATATATTTATTTTAAAAAGGATATTTTTTATTCAAAAGTAATAATGAACATTTTAAAATCAAAATATTAACGATAGAGTTGTTTTTGAATCGAACTATTTTGAGTAATTTTTTTAATTCAATTTCACATAATTTAAAAATATTTTTATTTACATTTTATAAATAGTGTAATCTTCTATATAATATATAATAAAGGAGAGTAAAAAAAAAAAGAATAGTGACAACCTATTGAAAAGCAAAGTGACAATTTTAGGACAATATTAATAAATATTGTATTAAAAGCTTTTAATTGAAAATATAAAAGTAATTGAATTAGAAAATACATTAGGCTTTCAAAAATAATTTCTTTCCCTTTAGCTTTAAAATAGAAACAACAGGCAAAATAGCTCTAAATTAACTCTTACTATTTTATAAACTTATCATTTTCAGATATTATAAAATAAATTGAATATATTCGATTTAATATTAAATTAAAAGATAAAGATATAGATGTAGACACGTGATTTTTGACCTAATTTAAGGTTTTATATCATTTTTTAATACTTAAATATTATTATTTTAGTAGGTTTATTTTTTTAAAAAAAAGATGTGAAAATTACAAAAATTATATGGTCTCTTTATGTTTAGATTTTAATAAATATGCTTGTGAATTTAATGTATTTGCTAGTTATATTTTTATAAATCCTTCAACTTTTACCTAGTCTAAAAATAATAGTATATATTTATTCTTTATCTTATGGAAAAGAAGAGAAAAAGTGTTCTAAAAAATTCAAATTGCCTCACCTTTTATCCTAATTACACTCAAACTCCCATAACTTATTTGTAACGACCCATTAGGTCGTTTTGAGCAATAGAACTATTTTGACTCTTCTCGTAAAATTTTAGATAACAATTTTGAACTATTTGTTTAATCACGGTTATTAATTTATGAGTAATTTTAAATAATTTATTTTAGTTGGTGGTTAATGGGTCAAATCCATAATTCAATTATCAGCCTATATTACTTGACCCATGTAATAAAAAGAAATAATTAAAGAAAAAGGGTTAATATTATATCGGTCATACAACAAACCGCTTGCGACTCTTATTTTGATTACAGCGCCGTCGACAAGAAAATTGACGGAAAAGGGATACAGGTAAAACTTAATTAAGTTTCAATTTTGTTTTATACATATTGAGTATTGGGTGGGCATTCCTTACTAATATTGTATGGTATTTCGATACTTGGAGGATAGAGATTTTATAGATGGGTGTAGAAGCAAATTGAATATTTCAATTTGCTGTTGTTACTACCACGTGGGCCCTTAATAGGTAAGTTTTGTGTATGGTTGTTTGTTTTGTGGTTAATGCTTATAATATAATTTACGCTTTGGTATATTGGTGTATTTAATTTAATATTAGGTGTATTGTATTATATAAGTATAATTAGATTTTAGGATATTTAGAGAAGTTGAGACTTAACCTAGGCTTGAGATTTACAAAATATGAGAGTTGATATATTGATTGGCATCAAGATTAGGAACTTGATTATAGATTCGTGCTCTATGATTTTGGGATGATTTTGGAATCTAGGCTAAAAGTATAGCAATATGGGTGTCTACGGACTCGTTTACTTATGAATAGTGCATATGTGATAGATTGTGAACGTGTTGAAGCTATGCGAAAGGGAAAGGCGAAATCTTGAGGATGCGTGACACGTGTTCGACCTTCGAGATATGTTAAGACTTCTAGACTTCGTGAAGGACATTTTTCTAATTAAATGTTAAAAATGAAATAGACAATGGGTAAGGGCGAAAGATGGGGGTCTCGTACCAATGGTGTGATAGGCATTGGTACGAGTACCGGTGTTATTAAAGGGAAAGTTTATTACTATAATATGATAGATTGTAATTCGAGAATGCCAAAGCATATGGGCATTAGCTGATGTATTTAGTGACTTGATTTCTTTTGTGTGGTTGTGTTTCTTTATTGAACCCGTATAATTGTGATAATTGAGGTGATTATATGTCATAGCGACATTTGAATTATTGAGATGATGCATCACCCCTTTTTATTGATATCATATTGTGCACATGCATTGACATGATATTGAGTATGAGTAAAGGTCTAACACGTAGAGATCGTCCGTGTTGAGATCGAGTTATGATTATAATTTGGGCACGTGGAGATCGTCCGTGAGAGGAATTGGTTTTGATTATAAGTTGGGCACGTGGAGATCGTCCGTGCTGGGGATTGTGTGATTTTATGATAGTGCATTGAGATCGTCCGCACAGACACGTGAAGATCGTCCGTGTCGATATATGGACCTCGCGAGTCCCCCATGGGTCATGAACTCTCGATGTATTTCCGAGGAGTATCATGTTTATACGGTTGAGAGAGTAGGTGGCATCTGAGGCATATCATTTCATGGTGTCACATTGCATTGCATCTCATTACATCTTTCATTCTTATTTGAGTATTTGTTTTATTGATGTTGGACATTACGTGACATTTGATTTTCCCTATTGATGAAAATTTGGTTGATAAGTATGATGTGGACTTGTAAAATTAAATGATTATTTTCTTATATACTCATGTCACTACTTCTTCGTTGTCGGTCTATGAGATATACTGGGTACACGTGGTTTCGTACTCATACTACACTTGCTGCACTCTTTTGTGGTGCAGATTGGATTTTAAATTCGAGGGCATTTCGTGGAGCTTTCAGAGTTGAGTTATCTTGGAGTTGTGGTGAGCTGCTTGGCTGTTATGTGGCCCACACCTCCCTCTATGTCTTTAGTTATTATTTATTTTAGTATTCAGACAGAATATTCCTTACGTCTAGGATTGTTATTTAAGTTCTAGACTTGCATCATAATTTAGAAGCTCTTGTACTTATGACACTAAATCTTGGGTGGTAGTTTAGTTTTCCGCATTTAATACTTATGAAAGACATTAGTTGTTGGGATGTTCTACTTGTCGCTTAGTTTTCTTGAGTTGAATTGGTAAAAGTGTTGGGTTGGCTTACCTATCGGTTGGGAACATAGGTGCCATCACGACTTGTGATTTTGGGTTGTGACATTATTCCTCCCATTTATCCTGAAACTCCTAACTTATTCATCCTAGAAATCTTCCTCCCATTTTTTTCAAGTGGTTTCCCACGCGCTTTTATTTTTATTTTTTTTCTTTTCTCTTTTTCTTCTCCTAAAAACTCTCAACCAAACGGTACACAAAACACACACTCTCTCCTACATACCATATACCCTCTACCTGGGGACATTGCTGAGATAGAGGCATATTGTAGAATCCTTGGAGTTACCGAACAACTTCATTACCGACAAATTATGCAATCCAGTACCGAACAACTTCATTACACATTAATGGACATGTTATGTAATCCAGTGACTAGAGAATATTGTATCTCATATGATGTACTCTCAGAAGATTAACATTTACTGGAGATGTACTCTCAGAAGATTAACATTTACTGAGGACAAAATCATTTATGTTCTAAGATGCAGATTAAAATTTACTGGAGGACAAAATAGTTTATGTTCTAGGATGCATGGTATGTCTTTTAAAGAAAGGGAGTGAGGATCTTCCTTGATAATCAACACAATGTAGTGATTTTGATGAGCATGAAATGGATGATAAACTTCTTCCACTAGCTTTTTTCAGAGGTGAAATGAAGAGGTATGGTGAGAGCTTGCATGTTGCTCTTGAAAACTTTTTAACACCTGATGGAAAGGCTGAAGAATATATGTTATGATTCTGAATTTTTCCGTGGAGTTGATCATCTCTGTCAAACGTTATTTGCTAACTGAGATCCTGTTCATTTTTCACCAAAGAAGAAGAAAACAACCAATTCGTGATTTTGATGTTCGTGGTCAGTACACAAAACACACACACTCTCTCCTACATACCCACCAAAGAAGAAGAAGAAAACAATCAATTGAACATATGCTTGAACATGTTTTATTATTAAATTTAGAATAAAATTGTATAACATATGATTATTTCTTGCATAAATAAAGTTCTCTTTCCCCCTCTTATCTTTAATTAATTATGGAAAATTTGGTATTTGTACTTTACGAATTTGAATGAATTTTCTGTTTAATTGCGTTTAGATAAATGATATATTATTATAATAATATTGGTGTTGCTTTAATTGATATCAAAGTCACTTATATATATATTAAAGGAGAATAGTTTGTAATGTGGTTAAGTCAAGTGACACGCTATTGAAAAGCCATTTGGTCATTTGGTAATTTAAGCAAAGTTGATATACTTTGTATTAGCTTTTTTATAATTTGAAAAATTAATGTATTTGAATTTAAAAATATTAAGCTTTTAGGAAAAAAAGAAAAAAAAAAGATTTTTCAGTTAGCTTAAAAGTAGAAACTCATGGCTAAAGAATTCTAAATCAACTCCAACTTTTTCATAAACTTATACTTTTAAATATTATAAAATATATTTGATTACATTTAATATAAATATTAGATAAAAATAAAAGTATGATAATAATAATAATAACAACAAAAGATAAAGAAAAAATAAAAAAGATATAAACAAACAAAAGATAAAGAAAAAATAAAAGAAGATAAATAAGAATAAAAGGGAGAAAAACGTCGGAAAAAATAAAAAATTAAAAGATTTTACACATGACTTTTAATTTATGTTAGTTTTTTTTTTGAGAAAATAACAAACAAACAAAAGAAAGAAAAGAAGATAAATGAGAAAAGAAAAAAACGTAGGAAAAAGTAAATGTATGCAAAAAAAAAATTTATAGAGATTTTTTTTTAGACGTTCTATTCAAGAAAATATTATTCCAAATTACTGCCGATGGAAAAAAAATAAAAGACATCCATGATGGTGGAGCACTTTGCCGCCGTTCACTTTAATTTCTTTTACTTATAATTAATTAATTAATGTTAATGATATGTATAAAGGAGAATAACGCTTTTAGTCCTTTGATTATTAGTGAATTTTAATTTTGTTCCTCGTAATATATGAGATTTTAATATATATTAATGTGAAAAATATATTGTATTTAGACTGTTTTAGAAGTATATTATAATCAAATATGAAGTAACAATTAAGTTTAACATAATATGTGAGTAATTAAACACTAGATGATTTCTTATCAGTTGTTCTATGCTTAGTATATAGAGTTACCTGATATTTATTGTTGGTAGAAGGTGAATAACGCTAATAAATATCTCATGAAATTAATCAAAGTGTTCAATTTCCCACATTTCATAATTATAAGAAAAATACATAAGTAATTAAATAATAAAATCGTTAATAATTCTAAAAAATTCTAAATTTTAATAAGCAAAAAGATTTTAAAAAATGAATATTTCAAATATTTCAATATTAAATGTACTTAATCAAAATATCAAATAACACAGAAATTAAAATAAAAAATTTATCAATATTTAAGTATCAAAAATGTATTGACTAATGAATGATGATTTGATTTTTCACATTTTTTTAATTGGGCATGTATATTTGCAAAGTAGGACCCATGTATGATATTCTGAACAAATCAGACACTTCCTTCCTTTAATAACCCTACAAATTAAAAAGTCGAAGAATATTATATTTTTATTTCGAAAAAAGTAAAATATGTTATAAATCCATTGAACTAAATGGATTGTTCATTGAGTTTATTCATGAATTACTTGAATTCATGTATGTATATTTCCAAGGTGATATGAACCTTTGTGGATACATATGTACCTACTTGTTTGGGCATTTAATATGATAACCTTGGGGTGATATCTCAACACTATAAATAGAAATATCATTCACCATTTGTAGAACACACTTGAATAAGGAGAAGAGTCTTCTCCTTCATTTACTTATCTTGTCTTCTTCTTTAATTATATTATATTATTCTGAACTTGATTTTACAACATGTTATCAACACGAGACTCTAGCCAATTGAGATTGAGTTTTAGTTTTTTTTTTAGCTCATGTTTTGGTTGATCTCGTTATGAGAATCAAGAAAGGAAAAATGATAACTACTGCAGTCAAGGTATTATATGCATAAAATCAAGTATGAATTTTCTAGAATCTTTTTATGATTTAGAATACAATAGTATTTGCTCATTAACATTGACCAGGAACCAAAGGCATATACTACTACTGGTCACGCGCTTCTTTATTCAAAACAAAAAAAAACATTCTGAAATGAACCCACATATAAAAGTGTGCTGGTCTGCTCATTATTTGTGTTCGTAGATTTTTTCATTATTGCAATACAAGTAAGACCTCCACTATACTAGTTACGGAGATGATTCGTGCCGGATGGAACACGAATATTCTCCGCACCACAAAATTCTTTAAATGGAAGAAGGTATAAAGTTTTGGTTTCATGAATTTGAGTATTGTTTTGATTACGCTAATCTTGAGGGTAAAGTTTATATTTTTCCTTATTACACGTACTTATATTGTCAAAGGCATTAGTTGACAGAAGTGATTATATTTTATGAATTTTATTTAAATATTTTGAAAGACTCAAATGGTGAGTCATATTGTACTTTGATCTATTATATCATTGGTTGAGGATAAGACGGTGGATTCAAGTCTCATCGCATCAAAAGGGTAAGACATCAGGTTAAAGTCCGGATGCACCAAATCGAAAAATGTTTGAGGGTAGGACGGCAGATTTAAATTCTATCGCACCAAGAGGGCAAGACATCAAATTCAGTTTTGATGCGCCATAATGATAATATATTGAGTTCAAGTCCCATGAAATTATGGCCTAACATGCCTTATATGGGTAAGACATTGAGTTTGAGTCTCAATGCACCATAGTGATGATATAATGATGACTAAGACTTTGATGAAAAATCATGAAATTCGTCCCGTTGAATTTGCTCCATTCTCTGAAGTGAATGTGGTAGCAATATATGATAACTTTGTAATCTACCTAATTGATTTGCTCCATTCTATCGTATGAATGTGATAGCAGTGAATAATAAGTCTAAAAGACGACAAATGATTAAATGTATGAATAAGGGCATGGAAGGACGAAATAATAATAGTCATTATTGTGGTTAAATGAAGAACATTATGGGTTCTCAAATTGAATCTTCAAAGGGTAGAGAAGTTATTGCCATCTTAAAATGGTCTTTCAAAGGTTGAAAGTAGTTATTGTGATTTGGTATGAAAGGTCATTTGACACTCAATTTTTGTGGACCTAATCTAGTAAGTTTTATAAATCCTCCATCAAAATAAAAAATATTTAAAGTGATGATGCACTTTACCTTTCAAAGTGATGTTGAGGTGGATCATGTAAATATGTCAAATATAAAGGCATGACTCGTATAAATGGTTATGGTCAACGCATGAAGAGATTGTGACTTGTAATAAGCATCGTGAATGTTTGCCATTCTTAAAAGTGAATGTGTCAAAATATGAAGAAAAAAAATATGAATAAGAACATATTCATGTATGGTTGGAAATATGCCACAACTCATCTCTACGGGAGGTTTGAGAGAAATAAATTATTGACAGGAATGGTTGATGGTCGTGTACGTTTATACATCACAATATATTGTGATATATTTATTGTGAACTACCGAAAGGGCAAAAGAAAAAAATAATTATTGCCTATAAAGGTTGTGGCCATGACCAAATTAATATTATTGTGTGGCAATACAAATTTGTCATTGATTGTGTACCTATGGTACGATAAAAGTAAAGTAAGAAACATGCCTTGCTTGTAATAATTTTTTACCATGACAAAAATAATATAATTTTTTCCTCGAATGAGATGTTCACCTTACGGATGGTGTCATGGAATATGTGACAGTACACAAAATTAATTGTAAGCTCTAAAGAGGTATTGTGTTATTATCGAAGGAAAAATATTGGGGTTGTAGTGAGTCTCAATAGAAACTTTTTAAATTTCGGATGGTTGAAAAGAAATATTGAGACTATAAATTACGAAAAGATTTAATATCTTCATATTACTACAATCGAAGCGGGTTATAAGTATTTATTTAAAAGGTTACCCATTTTTTTTTCCTTTTTTTTGTTGCACACAAACATGGGTATGTTGATGGAATCACATGCAAAAGTAAACTACAAGTGTACTGAAATAAAGATAAGTTGGCATGACCAGTTGACCATTCTGATTTAAATGTGATGCAAAAGTAATTGAGAATTCATGAGGTTATATATTGAAGAAATAAAATATTCTTCAAGAATTCTCTTGTGTTGCTTGTTCTCATGATAAAATTATTATTGTACCTGCTAAGGTTGGGATTGTAATCTTGTATTCCCTGAAATTATTTGGAACATATAAAAAGGTGAATATGAGCCCGTTCACCTACTATGTGGATCTTTTACTATTATGATTTAATAGATTCGTCTATAGTATGGTCACATGTGCGTTTGTTATCAACTTGCAATTTGATTTTCGTAAGATTATTTGCTCGAATTGTTAAATTACGAGCATAGTTTCAAATTATAAAATTATGTTGATAATGCTGGTTGGTTTAGCAGAAAATGTATGCCTCCAATTATAACTAAACCAATGGTTACGAGCACAAATCTCCTGAATTTTTGTTGGGTATGAGATGAATTTATTTAACATATAGCAACACTTGTATGCACCAAGCCAACAAAGGTCCCCTATCAAAATTGGTTCAGGGTCAGTAACCAAATAATTTTCATCTAAAACTTTGAATGTGCGGTTATGATTTAATTGCTCCACCACACGCATAAAGATGAATCCCCAAATAAGCTTGGGATGAATGTTAGAGTTTCTAACATTAGGGGGAGAGATGATTGACAGCTGAAAATTATGTGAAAGATGAAATATGAATTATCTAGATCCTCGTTAAAAAAAATAAAATGTGAACTTGAAGTTCAAAGAATAATTCATTAGCATAATGTTGCAAATCAATTGCCAGATGAGTTTACTGACCGTATGTTATAATTCAGCTCTAAATGCTCCAATGAGAAGTCCTTGAAGGGCAGAGTCTGTTATATGCTTGATGCGTGATAGGTCGATCGATTCCAAATATAAAACTCCTTGAGGAAGGAGAGTAGCAAATGATCAAGATGACCATGATAATGAGACAAGTGCTTTAAATGAGCACGACGACATAACACTTCATAAAATATTAGTAAAGATTCAGGTACCTGAAATCAGGGGTGGATCTATGTGAAAAGGAGGGGGTGCCACGGCACCCAGTAAACTCGGTTGAAACTTCGTATATATATGCATATATAAGGGTATATATACAATATATACAATATATTTTAGACTTGCCACCCCCAACAACAAGTATGCGCATGGTGCCCGTGGTGAAAGGTCATGTTTTCAGCTTTCGCGTTGTGGGTTAGATTCTAGTATTGCAAAGTTTTTAATTTTTATGAACAATTTTAATACTGCATTTCCGTTTCTTTTGCCAAAAAAGGCTCGGGCCAAGATTTGAACCCACTAAGCCGCTTGGGTAGGAGTAACGCCTTCACTATTATTAGGCCATAATCTATATGGTATCCTTTTTTACATTTTTTTTAGGTTATATATATTAATTTAATAAAAATATAGATGTGATCTTTATTACAGTATATAATAATATGTGTAAAGATCACACTCATCTGATATCAACTATCGTAAAAGTTCTATACATCAATTTTGCTAATATTTTTGTTGTTGTAATTTTTACTGATTTTCTTTTTCTTTCTTTTCTATTTTAAGCATGAATTTATGTGACACACTTTTCTTTTTAGTCTATTCCCAAAAATGTTACCTTTTTATTATATAAAATAACTTAGTTTTAAATTATTATTTTTACCTTAATGAAATAATTTATAGTCACACAAATATTTAAGATTTATTTTAGATTTTAAATTTCAGGGATTGTAATTAGGATGGGGGAGAAATATTTTTTGTTCTTCCAACTAATTCTTTCTAGATCCTCTCTTTCGTCCAAATTTCAGAAACTCGACATTGAGTTTTTCTTACTCTTTGCTCTACTGTCTAAATCATTTGGATGCATATGAAAAAAATAATTTGAATTATAATATCCTAAATCTTTTTGAAAGTTTTAATTTATAAAATATAATGCATGTTGCAATAAATGATAACATAAAAATCATATTGAAATTACATTTGATTTTTGTTTGGAATTTTTAGATTGTTAGTTGGTGTGAGCAAATACTTCATCTCTAATACTGAAATTATGTATGTGAAATTCTTCGACCTCTTTACATTGAGTGTTTTTAGAATAAGAAAGTTCGCTGACTGAAATTATAAATGAATGTCATATTTATTTATTTATTTTATGTAAATAATAATATTATTGGAAAAGATTTTTTTTTGTGCAAAATCATAATTTTTTTGATGGATTTATTTATCTCGTAAATTGAAAGGATGAATAACCGAACAAATTCTTCCCAGATTGCTATTTACAAGGCCAAAAATAGGTTAATATTTGATCGATTTGATGAACATAACGATATGGCACCCACAACCTCTAAATTCTGAATCCGCCTCTGCCTGAAATGACAAAAAATGAAGAGATCTCGATAAGTTATGTCATATCGAAATCGATATCAAATAACTATCGACGGTATCTTTGATATGAAGTAGCGCTCAATGATATAGATCGTGACGAGGATCTTGAATTCAAATCTGTCATATAGAGTGGACAGATAAATGATTGACCAAATAAAATGCATAATTCAAGTATATTTTGTTTCACTTAGAAAATTGACGTTTTGGACTGATAGTCCATAAATCAAGGTATAATGTCAGTGGGGTATAAATAAATTATTATGCGATAGTATAACCGTAAATATCAAGTACGGCTTGCCTTGGGGCATAAAGGTTTTTCGCAAAAGTCCTGACATTATTGGAGATGTTTTCTCCTATGGTGGATGCAATGAGATTTGTTTTGATCTTACAATATATGAAAACTTGAATGCATATAATGAATAATTGTCATGTCTAGCTAGACAATGAAGGTTATATGAAAATCCTTGAAGCAATCAAGGTGCCTGAAACATATAAAAGTTTGAAAGAAACTTTTTCAATAAAGCTTTAAGAATCCTTATATGGATTGAGACAGTCAAGGAAGAAAGGGTACAAAAAATGACCCTATTTTGGCCTTGCATTCTTATAAAAAAAGTCAGGATTTAAATTTGTTATAATAGTTGTGTATGTTGATGACTTGAACATTAGCACTCTTAAAGAGCTTTCAGAAGCTGTTGAGTGTAAGACAATTTTGTCTTAGCCTATAGATTGAGAATTTCACAAATAAAATATTTGTCCATCAATCAACATACACAGAAAAGTGTTGATGCGATTTTATATGGATAAATCACATTCATTGAGTACCCCAGTGATTATGAGATTGCTTGACATAAATAAAGATCCATTTCGATCTCAAAAGAAAGATGAAGAGCTTCTTAGAGATGAAACACCATATTTCAGTCAATTGGGACACTAATGAACCTTGCTATATATGATCAAATATTTTGTAGTGAGTTTATTGACAAGATTATGCTCCTCCCCAACGAGAAGACGTTGAAATGACATCAAGGACATATATGAAGTTATCCTACAAGACAATCAACTGCAAATGAAAGTGTCCACAAGATGATTGTTGCTATGAACAAATTGAACGAGCAATTTACTTGCAATAACAAGGACACGAATAGAGTGATTTTCAAGAATGTATTCGACTAAGCTCAAAGCCTCATCATATCCATAAAACCAAAAAATGATATAACAAGATGAGTTCAACGATGCAATATTTGAGAAGTTGGTATATTTGACTGGAATCTGGATGACATCATCACAAGAAATTAAGTGATATTTTAATCAGGGGGAGTATAATATGCGTTGCACTCTTTTTTTCTTGACCGAGGTTTTGTCCCACTAGGTTTTTAATGAGGCAACAAATAATGCGTATCAAAAGATATGTGTACTTTTTTTCCTTCACTATAATTTTTTTCCCACAGGATTTTTCCTAATAAGATTTTGACAAGACACATTATCTATGGACATTCAAGGGGGAGTGTTATAAATCCATTGAACTAAATGGATTGCCCATTGAGTTTATTCATGAATTATTTGAATTCATGTATATATATTTCCAATGTGATATGAACTTTTGTGGATAACTATATTGACCTTTGAAGTGATATCTCAACACTATAAATAAAGATATCATTCACATTTATAGAGCACACTGAATAAGAAGACTCCTCCTCCATCTTGTCTTCTCCTTCTTATATTCTCCTTCTTATATTATATATATTTTACAACAAAAATAAAAAACACAATTCTAAATAAAGTAGAAATAGGAGAGGAGGAGAAACATTCACTGGCACCCATAAAAAAAAAACCAATATATATATGTTTCAACTTCCCCACTTCTCTCCATTCATAACAATTTCTAAATATTTTTTTTCATCTCTCTAAAAATCTCTAATTTTCTTCTTTGTTGGCATCTGCATTGGTTCTTTTTCTGTAAAATTTTCCATAAAAATCCTGTGTTTTTTTTGTCATAATTCGGTTGATATTTTCCGTTTCATTGTCGGTAAAGGATATTGAATTTATCAGGCGGGTTCTGTTGGGTTTATACATTCGTTTACATCGGAAAATTTTGTATGTTGTAATAATACGATTTTGTTGAATTATGGGAAGGAAGAATAGAGGAACAACGAAAGGAAGGGTCTCAAGACTTGGAAGTTATGCGATTGCTTCGTCAATCGATGAACCTAATTCGATTTCTTGTACCACCTTCAATATTCTCGCACCCATTTACAAAAGACTCAATCATGAGGTAGTTTTTTCTCTTTTCAATTGCCATTATTGTCTGTTTTTTACTTTTATTATAAGGGAATCGCAGCCGCTACCCTGGTGTCGCAGGGTGATATGGCAAACCCGTGCGACCAGTTCGGGTTTTGAATTTGAGACGTCCATTATGGAAGTCTCAAGCCAAACCATCTGAACCACTCGAAGGGTAGTTTCGTCTTTTTTTGTCGTGTTTTTGTTTGGTTTAACGATCTGTTAATGAGAATTTTTCTGTTTGTTTTATGGGGATTTTAGGATCAGAGTTGTAGAGAAAGCGATTACAAGGCGAATTGGTTGAGCAGGAACAATAGGATATTGGATTGGTTGTTGTTTGAGAGGTCTTCCATTATTTGTCTTCAGGTTGGGAGTTTTAATCATTTTTTAAATTTGTTTATGAATTTGGCTCTTAATATGCTTTTTCTTGATGATATTGAAGATTATTAAATTGGTTTATAGGAATTCTGGGTTGGAAATGAAGAACTTGTTGGTATGTATGACAAGAGGCTTGGAGATGCTGGATATAATAATTTCAAGCTTGCACGAACCAATAATCGTGGTGATGGTATGCCTCTTTCTTTGTTCCTTCTCTTTTATTCTATTTTATTGACACCTAAGTAGAAAAGTTCTTTTTTTACCTGTACAGTTTAGCCACCCCACCCCCTTTTGACTAAAACTCTGTAAATCAGTTAATAAGTATAAATAATTTGTCAAGCTTTTTCTAAAATCTAGAATTCATAAATTCAAAATTCTAGTTTCCCGATCTTCATTTGTTAGCTCCATATATATGCCGTGGTTGATTTAGAATTTGAATTTTATGGTTCCCACTAATCTCTCTCACATTTATAAAAGAATTGTCCAAGGGGGGTCAAACTCCTATACAAAAGGCAAACTAAGCTTAAGCGGGTTCCTTCACTATCGTTGAACGAAGTGATTGTTTTGTTATTGGGATTGTTTTGTTATTGGGTTCCCAATAGATATTTCTTATATACTTAATAGATTTCTCAATCTCAATACTATCTCTGATTTTTAACTAAATCAATACTTTCAAATAGGGAGGCTGTTTTCTAATTTGTTGATATAAATTTTTGCTGACCTCTATGCAAAGTGCACAGTATTGCCTTAGGTCTTTGTCATGTTAATGATTCATTGTTGAATTGCTTCATGTCTTCACCTGATATAGGTCTGCTGACGGCTGTTCATAAGGATTACTTCAAGGTTATAGCTCACAGAGAGTTGCTTTTCAATGATTTTGGAGACCGTGTTGCTCAGCTATTGCATGTTGAACTAATTGCACCTTTCGCACAATGTCGAACCAATAACGTTCGGCAAGAAATGTTGATAGTGAACACACACCTTTTGTTTCCTCATGATTCAAGTTTCTCTATGGAACGACTGCGACAGGTACACCAATCTTTATATGGTCATTTTTCTCAGCCGCAGAGCGAAAATCTCCTGCAACTTATACTGATACATTTGTCTCAATCATGGTGCACTTGCACAGGTCTACAAGATATTGCAATATGTGGACTCATATCAGAAAGAAAATAAGCTTAACCCCTTGCCAATCATTCTGTGCGGGTAATACATCAACTACCTTTTCTTTTGTTGGTTTTTGGATTTCTACGTCACTGCTAGATTTTTCTAAATTTTTTGTAATTTTGAAGTGACTGGAATGGGAGCAAGCGCGGCCATATTTACAAATTCCTCAGATCTCAAGGATTTGTATCATCATATGATACTGCTCACCAGTACACTGATACTGATGCTCAAAAGGTCCCTTACCTTTCATTGTTTATGCTACTCTTGACCCCCTGACATTGCAAACTTCCTTTGATGCTGATGCCTTTTTTATTTTGCAGTGGGTGAGCCACCGTAATCACCGCGGAAACATTTGTGGTGTGGATTTTATATGGCTTTTAAATCCAAATAGCTACAGGAAATTGCTGAAAACAAGTTGGAGAAATGCAATTTTCAGTATGTTCAAGGTAAAGATAGTATTCTCTTTTCCTTTAGTAGCTGGCTGTTGGGCATTCTCTGATTATATGTTGAAATCATGATTGCAAAGCATTCTACTTCGGTCACAATAGGAAGCTGAAACTTGATACAGATTCCTTTTATTCTAATTTGTTGTTCTATGATGTTGTTAAGGCAGTTGCCAATTTTGAGATTTTGTTTTGGTTTAGTTGTTGTTTACAATTACTATGATGACATATATGCTATTCTGTAGTAATTCCAATTTTATGTAAAATATTGTTGTGGAGGCTCTGAATCTTGTGGTTTTTCTCTGAATTAGTTCCTGGTCCTTGGTCCATTTTATTTTGCACATGAATATGTGTATGACATGTTTTAGTTTGTTCCGCATAGTAAAAAAATGAAATTTTCTGTTCAGAGGGTTCTATATCTAACTATTGCTTCAATTTCAGTATCAACTTCGTCGAGCCTCGTTGACTGAGAAAGATGCATTTGCTTTCCTTAAAGCTGATAGTGATGGTGATTACATTACACATGCTGGGTTTTGTGAAGCACTCCGGCAGGTACTTTCAAGTCATGAACTCATACATCTCTACCTCTGTACATGTGCTGCAGTCTGCACACATGTGGATTGAACTTCCAGAGGATTTTCTGCTCTTTCTCTTATTCTATCTTGTGAAACGATGCTAAACATTTGTACCCTGACCCACAGCTTAATTTGATTGGACAATGCTATGGGCTGAGTGCTGACGAGATAAACGACTTGTGGTTGCAAGCAGATATAGATGGAAATGGAGTTCTTGATTACAATGAATTTCAGGTATTGACGCACAGTGATTTAGAGAATTTCTACTATTTTCTTCTGTGATTGAGTTATTTCTTATTTGTCTATCTATTCACGTAATTCACAAGTTGATTTATTGTCAAACTGCACTCTGGCTGATATCATGGTTTATTAAGAGCGTGGCAATCCTATTAGTTACTGTATTTGATTCATTATATTTGTCTTAGCATCAAACCGTCTACATTTGACTTAACTTCCTATTATATTAGATTTATAAGCAATTTATCTTCACATAGGAATATAATGTATCTAGATCCAAATGACTTTCAAAAACATACAAGTGAATCATATTTCTGTTTTTTAATAGCAGCATCGGGTATGGAATCCCTCACGGTCAGAGCCAAGAGATGGTATATGCGATGAGTCGTGGGACGGCATTGTTAGTGATACAGAAGAAACAATTGGTTTTAGTGTCAAGAATGCAGTTCTCTTCCCCACCGAAGCTGAGAAAGGAACATGGCCCGAAGATTATTCACTTTCTGATCATGCCAAACTTACTGTGGTATTTTCACCTGTAAGAATGTTATGCTGTCAATTGTCCCGATAGTTTCTTGAATGTTGATTGCCTTGGAACTGAATTTTAAGTAAAAAAGACTTGAGGATTGTAGCCAGACTACAAGATTTTCAAACTGCTGCCTGAGTTCTCGAACTAGGAGACTTATGCTGAAGATAATAATACCATCTTGAGGCACACATAGGGTTGCTAAGTATGATAGTACAAGAGGGTGCCTGTATGGTTGATGCCTGTATCTTGGGGTTCATTCAAAGTGGCTATCCATGTCGATCAAGACCTACTCTAGCGTTCAAGTATAATGCCATAATGGGGTTCATGTCGTCATTTCCTCTTCTTACTCTCTACATGTTCCATGCTCGTATATAACGGTAGAGGTGGAAGTATATTGAGTAAGCAGGAAATGTAAATATTTAGTTTTAATGAAAGATGTAGTAGCTTAGAGACGATCCTCTTTGTAGTCGTCGACTGAGCATTTTGACTGCTGCAATGTTCAGTCTGACAATATCATTGTGTTAATACAGGTGCAACAACTATTGAAAGTTGCTTAAACATTTTCAAACTAAAATGATGTTTGTGCACTGGATTTGGTTTTTATTGATGCATTTCCTTGTGCACATAATTCTGTCTCTTGAAGTGGCAAATCTTCGGTAGGGGAACCATTTTGATTGATGAATTCATTGACTCATTAGTCGTTTTGAGTAGCATTTGAGTTTTACCGATTTATTCCGTCACCCGAGATCGTTCTGTAGATTCCTCGCGGCCTCGGAAGTAAGCTACCTCTTGCTTATCTCATGCTCTTTGTACAAGCAAACAAAGAGCTAGTAAGGGTTGGAATGGAATATCGTATTACCTTCCGCACCTTGATATGTGTCTAATACTATTTTTGACTAATCAGAATCTGAGTACATTAATTCTAATTTTTGGACAAGTGTAGTCATTATGCAGGACATGAGACTAATACTCTAGACATATGAAGTCCAAAAAATATTCGATCTTTCCAGAGTAAAAAATAACTTGCATCTGAAAATAATGTAACTTAAAAATAGGACAGCCTGGTGCGCTATTATCTCCTTTATTTTATGCACAATCAGAAAAGGTTATTTCTACGATTTAAATCCTAATTACAAGACAACAACTGCTTTATTGTTGCACCACTCTTCTTCCGTTGAAAATAATTACCAAGTGAAAAGAAGGTAATGATGAAAAATAGAGAACCATTTGTGTATCGATCATATTGGTAAAGAAAATATGAAAAGAGGAGTGATTATAATAGTCCAAATTCAAATACAATCATTGAGCCCAACATATGGAGAATCTTTTTTAAAAGGAGTAGTAAAGTTTGGGGCTTGTCACACCTTTTAGTACTTTGAACTTTTAAGAAAAGACCCATGGGCCTACAAGCACATGTTAAAAAATAAGATTAGGAACAAAAAGTTCAATAATAAAACAATTTCTCATTTCTAGACGTAATTAAAGTTAAAAAGATCATTGCACATCCACTTTTAGCCGAAAATTAAATAAGCACTGGAAGACGTGACGGAATATCTAGGATGGTATTAAATAATAGTGATATTAAGTTATTTGGGCAATCGAATGTGGCGTGAAATAAAAATATATGGTGTATTAATGCAAGAATAAAATATTTAAAAACAAAATATTCTCTAAAAGGTAAGCAATTAGTCTATAACAATCTATTATTCATTGGTAATCATCATATAACAATATCTTTGTTATCAATTACTGCATAAATAAGATAAGTCCAAGTTCAAGATAAATGGATTTGTTCAAGTGGTTGAACACCTCCATCATTAATTATGTTGATTGAGGATTCGAGTCACACTAGAGAAAAATGAGAATACTATTGATCCTCCTCTAACAAGTAGGGTGGAAAAAAAAGAGGAAAAATTATCCAAATACACAACTTATTTTACCATAATATCTAAAATTTCCTACCACATGAAAAATTACAAAAATCCCTACTTTCTCCTATTCTCGGAGACATCACTTTACGTGATGTATTTGTCGGATACATTATTTTACGCGATACATTCGAAACTGGGATGCGATGTATCGGGACGTTGAGCGATATATCCGAAATCAGGACACGATGCATCGGGACGTTGAGTGATGTATCCGAAGTCCTTAAAATTTAAGAAACTTTTGTAATTTGGAAAAAAATAGAAATAGTATGTAATTAGCTCTTAACACTATGAGATTTGTGTAAAATTACTAAAGAAAAATGTCCCAAAATCAAAATTTTCTGGAGGTAGAACTACTAATTTTAGATTATTTCTTTCGATATATATATATAAGTTTTGATAGACAAAGCGATAGATAGAAAAATTAGATTTAGTCAAAGATAGTATGAACTAAACCAACACCACATTTATAAAAAATGTTTTTACATAAAATAAGGGTGTCTTCTTTAATTTTGAAAGAAAATAAAGAAAACAAAATAACCAAAAAGGGGTGCCTTTTCTTTGCTTATGTAGCACTACTAGCTAGCAGCCATAAAATGAAATATAAGAGGTGAAGATACGGAAGAAAAAGGATTGAAAATGACAACACCTAGTGCTTCTACCGCCCCTTGTCCAATTCTTGGTAGATTTCTTCAAACAAACTTATTAATATCTTTTAATCAACATACAACTTTTTTTTTAACTCATGTTTATGTTCTCTAATTTTAAGTGTACACAAGTAGATATTTAAAGTCGTATAAAATTGAAGAAGTAAACATAGACGTTCTGCGTGGCGTTCTATATGTATTATATTATGTAGGACACATGTGTTCACTTATTTAATTATATTCAAATTTAAGTGACTATTTGTGCACACCCAAAATTAAAAGTTACAAATATCATCTGAAATCAAGTTAAATGAGACATTATGTATTATGTTTTTTTGTTTGGATTTATTTATACACTTGATAAACACCAAAGAAAAGTATTTACATCGAAAATCTATATATTATCTTATGTAAAATAGAACATCGGATAATAATATGTATATTACCAATCTGGGTGGATCAAATGTGACAGTATTGCATTTATCTAAACGTAGTACTTGTAATATGGAACATAAATTACAATAGATTCACGATTTAAAATCTTAAAATTTTAAATTTTGAATCATTTAAAGATTTGACTGTTTAAAGTTGGAATTGTCCTTCCTTTTAAAGTAAGTGATTTATTTATCACATGTTTTTAACATTGTTTATTTACATATGGATCACTTTATTATTAATCACGGCATAAATAATATTCTTATATTCATACAATCTTTATAATTCGTCTAAGAGAACTAGACAGAATGAAACAGTCCCCGTTAAAGGCGTCGTCCTTCCTGAGAAAAATAAGAAAACCGAACCGTTCCGCCAAAACGAGCATTTTTGGATTTATGTGTTTACTTATTTAATTTTATATAAATTTAAGTGATTATTTTAGGTATATTTAAAGTTAAAGTGTATAAATATTGATTAATATAAAAATAAAGAATATATTTATATATTATACCTTTTAAAAATATTGTATTAATTCAAATTGTGTCACATAAAATACAATGAATGAAATATAAAATTAATATGTCATACTAAAATAAATCGTGCTAGCTATTACTCTCCATCCATGTTACTTGTTCAAATTCATATTTGATTTGGAATATACCTCTTAAGAATAAATATTAAAATAATAATTTATTTGAATTATAGCATCCCTAGTTATTATATGGCATCTCCCTCACTGAGATAAGAATAGTGTCCTTCCTTCATTTTACTTGTTCTATATATTAAATAGAGTTATCATTTTACTTGTCCATTTTAATAAATCAATAGAGTTTTATTAATTTTTTCTATACTACTTTTCATATTAAATAATTATATTTAATAATAATAATATAATTTAGAGTTTTAAAATATTAATCATTAATAATATTACTTTAATATAATACACTCCTAATAATATTTTTTAATAATTATGTCAAGTAAATATGAAATAAATAAAATAAAATAAAGGGAACGTAATAAAAGTAAAAAGGTGTAAAGATAAAATATTATTTCTTAATTTTATGAACTAGACAAGTAAAGGAAAATTTTTATGGTGGTTAAGATATACTAAGTCATAGTTATATGGGGGAATTTTTTAACAGATAAAAGAACATTTTATGGGTCCCATGCCTTTTCAACCACTCCCTTTCTCTTCTCACTCCACCTCCACCTTCTATTTATCCTTCCTTAATATAGAGTACTTTATATTATTATTTTTTAATTTAAAGATATTTCATTACACAAATTTAAAATAACAACATAACAAAATCAATGCAAAATAAAAATAGTAATATCCTAAAATTAGTATTTCATTATTTCTCTCTTTTGCATGCATCATTTCACCAATTCTCCAATAAAAAATAATGATGTCCTAAAATTAGTAATTTATGTTCCTTACCTTTTTTTATAATTCATAATAGTGTTTCTAAAAATGTTTTTTGGGGCGAGTCTCAGGGTGGGGCGTATCAAAAAACGCAAATTGAAAATGTAGATTCATAAGGCGTAAGTTCTAGAATTTGGGGTGTAAGATCCAAGCATAAAAACGTAAGTCCTGGGCGTAAAAACGTACGCTCTAAGCGTTATTTATTTTTATTTAGTTTTTGAACCTTTTTTGCTTTAAATCATATTTTTTATTATTGGTGTAATGATATTTCTCAAATAGTAAGTGTAATACGTTTTTTCTTCACTATTGGTTATTAATACCTTTCTCAAATAAAAATCATAATATTTTTTTCTATATATTATATGTTATTTATTAAAATTTATTTGTAAAATAATTGAAAGATTTATTTTTGCTTATTTTCTTAGTCATAAAATTATAAAATTGAATATACATGAAACTACACCTCGTAGATCCATAAGACTTATGCCTCGTGTCTCGGGGCTTACGTCTCGTCCCGTACTGCATAAAACGTCTCGCCTCACTTTTTAAAACACTGGTTCATAAAATTCATTTGTCAAAAATCAAATAGAGATAAATATATTAATACTAATTTAAATTTAAATTCAAATAATTGCGTACTTAAAAAAAGTGAAATTAAGATGCATGCATTTAACCTCATAAAAAATCAATTGTTTTAGTTTTAGGATAAACATAAATAGTTATTTAAATTACTTGTCAATCAACAAAATCAAAATATAATTAATCAAATCCTTTTTTTTCATTTTACTCTCTCCATCAAATTATTCGATTATTTTTTGTTCTCGAAATTCAAGCTATAAAATGTATTTTTTTTCATATATTAACATGATAAGAATTGCAACTTATAGTTATTTAGATTGAATTGCAACTTAGTAGGAAGGTTTATTTATGAAAAAACATGATAAGTTACAATTCTTATATTAATATAATATTAAAAATATATTTTAAAATATTAATTAAATTTCACATAGCTTGATTTCGAGAATAAATTTGTTAATTGGCAAATAATTTTTAATAATTATTTTTTAGTAACGTAAAACTTTAAGAGGAGCCTCGTATAAGGTTTGTCTGCCACATAATTTTTATCCCTCATCCACCATAAAGTTTTTCCACGTAAACATGAATATGAAAGATCACTGCTAGTACTTGCGCCATAGCTCGTACTGAATACTGAGAATGAAAGATTCCTCCCCCACCCAAACTCCCTTTTCCTTTTTCACTTTTCCACATCCTCCCTCCTCTTTCATATTTGATATTTGTATTAGAATAGTCTGACTAAGTTTGATTTATGCCGCGTAAAGCTTATTCGGAGGAAATACTCTCTATCAAAACCTTTTTCATACACAGGATTGAAAACTAAAATTTCTAATTTAAAGAAAAACAGTCTCATTCATTGTTCCACGTAGGACCGACTCCTCTTTCATGTTATCACGTGTGATAGAGATGATAAAAGTTGTTTCATTTAAAATACAGCACTAATTTAATTTCTCTTTTATACATTGGATAATCATTGAATAGATTTCAATGAAAAATGATTTTCTACGATATGTTAAACTACAATTATTGGGCAATTAATTTCTTTTACACAGATCGACAGTAAGCATAAGAAGAAAAAAAAAGGAATACCAAACTTTCTTCCTAGAAACATTTTCTCTTTTAAAAATATTTCTAGTCTTATTAATTTAGTCTAGAAATTTACCTCGACTAGTGTCTTTTCGCGCACACTGATTAAAATGAGGCAAATGAAGAAAGGCATAATACATAAACAAATATTAAAATTTGGTCGTACAACTAAGTATTTTAACTTCGAGAGTATACATTTAGACACTTCAACTTAGTCTCAGTTGATAATTAAACACTTCAACTCATCCTAACTGTAACTTGTGGACATTCGATGCTAACGTAACACATAAATTTTAGAGGTGTTTAGATGATTATTTTGTAAGTTGGAGTATTCTAGTGATACCGTGGAGACAAGTTGAGATATCTATGTGCATATTCTAAGTTAGAATACGTACTTGTCAACTAACGTCAAATTTAAATATGTCTATCTATTATGCCTTTAAGAAAATAATTAAAAGAAAATAGAATAAAAAAGTACTCCTACTCCATAAGAAACAAGAGTAGTACTCAAGAAAATAAACGGAAACGTTCCTTGTGTGAACCCAATTTATTTAGGTTGTTTTGGTCAAGTTATATGTACTGTGATTATAATAAAATATGTTGGATTTTACACTAAATAAAACTTTGAAAAACTCTTATTATCAATTTTAATCTTAATCTTCTTAAAAGATTTTGGAAGAATAAATGTGCCATTTTATATTTCATCCAGAATTAATAATTCCAAAATTATAATCTCATATAAAAAGATGATATAACTAATACCACAATTGTGCTATAAATAATCACAAAATAACTCATGTAAAATATAAAATTCAACTAATAGTATATCCATTAGTATATGAAGGGTTTCATGGTGACTATAGTCAACAAGACCAGAGGGAATATTGACTATATTAACATCTATTTCTTCTCAAATTTACTCATGGAAAATTGTAAAGACTTCTTAGAAGTTTGTTCAATATTTATTTGATAAGAGTAATTTTGAGGGTAAAAAATTATCTTATTGATTTCTTAAAAATCACTTATTTTGAATTTTATTTTTTTAAAAACTAGAAATTCACAAGACGGATGGAGTGATGAGTAGCTGTTTTTAGTTGGAGTTTACAACAATAAATTAGTCCATTGCTATAACAACAAAGTTCATTGTTAAAAACAAATTAATCTTAAAATGCAAATACTCTTACAAAAATACAAAAAATAATGAATAAAGAACAAACAAATGAAAAAAACTAGGAGACAGATAGAGGAAGAGCAAAAAGACAAATAAGAAAAGAACCGGCCTTATCCAATGGAAATCAACACGCAATCAAAAGAAGAAAAAAAAAGTAAAAGAAGAAGAAAATTTTGTGTTGGCTTAATGATTGCCGACCACCGACAAGTGGGCAAGAATTTTCATTTAAAAAATTTAAAACATGAAAAAGTTTAAGCAATTCAGTATTCACTATATATATATATATCAAAAATAATTTTAATCGAAAGGGATTCGGATGAAGCTCCACCGTTGTATTCTAGTGAAGAACAATTCGTTTTGTTTCAAATTTTAAGTTTGTATGTTATTCCTAGTCAATACTATATCTGTTCTCTTTGAGATTGGAAAGTTGGAAATAAATATTTTGATTTAAGGAGGTAATAGAAAGAATTGGTGGTATTTTATAATAAAGGTCAAGAGATTAATTCTTCTACCAACATTTTCTCAATCGAGCTCATCATATTGGACTTGTCTTAAAATGAACAAATAAATTTACGTCTACCTATGTCTTTTCGCGCACATTGATTAAAATGAGTCAAATGAAGATGTTTATCACAAATAGACAAAAGAAAGGAGTGGTTGTCTAAAAAACAAATACTGTACTTAGTACTAATGTTTTTCACTTTTAAAAAAGGCATACTACACGATCAAAAAAGTTGACTGATAAATAATCAATTCAATGGGTATATTTAGATACTTAAGTTAATCTCAACTGATAATTAAACACTTAAACTCATTTTAGTTGTGTCTTGTGGACACCCAATGTTAGCGATACACATAAATTTTAAAGGTGTGTAGATGATCATTTCGTAAGTTGACGTATTAAACTAACACAATAAAAATAAGTTGGTGTCTATATGCATACTCAAAATTACAATGTTTACTTGTCAGCTCATTACGTCAAATTTGAGTGTGTTATGTATTATGCCTTTAAGAAAACAATTAAAAGAAATGGAATTATAAAAAAAAAAAACAAGAGTAGCACTCAAGAAAATAAATAGAAACGTTCCTGGTGTGGACGCAACTTATTTAAGTTCTTTTGGTTAAGCTATATGTATGTGGTCATAATAGTATGAAATAAAACTTTGAAAAGCTCTAATAATTATTAATTTTAATCTTACTATTTTTAAAACTTTTTGGAAGAACAAATCTGCCATTTTATATTTCATCCGGAATTAATAATCCCAAAATTATCATCTCATATAAAATATGATATACCTAATACTTAACACAATTATGCTATAAGTAATCACAAAATAACTTATATCAAAATACAAAATTTAACTAAACAAAAAATATAATAATTTCATGCTCCATCTCGTGATTTTTACCCAACTTTTAAATTGTTAAAAAAAAAAATGGAAGTAACAATATAAAAAAAAAATTAACAAAAATATGCTAGAGAGGGGTATAATTTGTCAAGATCAAATATTTATTTTCGATCATGAGTCCGACTCGAGCCACTTCAGCTCCCTCATGGACCTAACCATAGTCACGATAGTGATGATACCCAACATTTTCTCTTTCAACACCGGTCTCAAGCAAGTATGCAATGTGTTGCTTTTGGAAATCGAACTCTTGATCTTAGCATTGATACCACTTATTGTGATTAAACACTTATAATCATGTCAAAATATTATACTAACAAATAGCAAATACATAACTTTATTTTTTAACTATGCCAATCAAATAAATATCATATTTGATCATGACTTCAACCAGAATCACCCTGATACTTTTATAGACCTTGTTGTAAACAAAATATTTACATTAACAACAAAATTCTACTTATTATTCAAGTGTTGCACATATTATTTTATCTTTATTTATATATACTATTACATATGGAAGATTAAAAAAAAAACTTGTACATGACATTAATCGAGTTCATGGAGATGAGTTAAGAAAATTCTAGAATTTACACATTTAAAAGTTACATACCTTCATCATAATATTATTATTCATAATATAATCTTATGCTGGTCAAAACTCCCAACTACGCTAAACAACCAAATGGAACTTGATAATTGTTTCTGTTCCCTTTTACTTTTTATTCATTTTTTCTTTTTTATATTTATGACATGCTACTTTTCTTCTTCTTTAAACTGACACTTTTTATAATGTACAATTATTTTTTATATATTTATATAGATATTACGATTTATGGCATGTTGAATTATACTTAAATCCTGAAAGAATATCTTGTAGGAGTTAAACTTTTATATATTTTGTCCAAACTTACACACCAAATAAAAAATAACTGGGTAAAATGACTGTTAATTTAAAATTGAGGTAGTAATAGTAAAAATAAAATTGGTTCTCGAAGCTTCTTTTCCTTTTTAATTTACCATACTCTCGGTGGATTTGGTGAGGGAATTATCTATTTTAAATGTTTTAATTAAGTTAAATAAACATTTCTTTTACTTCATTAATGTTGTTTTCACCGTTCAAAGATAATCTCTCCACGTGTCAATATTTCATTCGTTATATGACTTTCGTGGCTTAATCTTAGTAGCTACGTTTCCCCAGTTTCCTTATTTACCCCCTTCTATCCCTTCACCTATTTGCATCTATGTGGGCATAAACGGAATTTATCGAAATCAATGGCGTTCTTGTAATTCTAAGCAAAACTACGTCCTAACAATTTTACGCAGTATATACACACAAAATGTAAAAACGCGGTTTTTTCTCACCTCCTTAGATGTTTCTAATGGAGTTTTTGCCTCTTATGAGAAACTTCACTTCAGAATATCTTCTCTAATTCCAAAGAATTTTTCAGATCTCCATCGAATACTTTAACTTTTTCTATTATATAATTCGTCAGTTCATCTGCTTTTTTGCTTTTTTCACTTATTTTTTAATCACATCTCAAAATTTTACATCTTTTTTTTCTGCTGTAAATGATGGCCGTACTTCCTGGAGTAAATCCGATCGCCGTACTTCCGGTCGATGAACAGATGGGTATACCGCAGTTGAATACTCTGCCGGTGGGATACCGTTTCCGGCCGACGGATGAGGAGTTCGTCAATCATTATCTGAGGTTGAAGATCAACGGTGCTGATAGTCAGGTCAGCGTTATTCGAGAAGTTGATATCTGTAAATTCGAGCCTTGGGACTTACCTGGTTAGTTTCCTTGCTTTAATTTTTTAGTTCATCAATTTCCCCCAATTTGGAGCTGTGTTGAACCCTAATTTTCCCTTTTTTTTACATTTTACGGATAGTTCATTTCTGGAGTAGTCGTTGATTTCATTTCTAAAGTCTGATGCTTTGGCTCTAAAAAAATATGTACTTTCCTCGGTGCGTAGCATGAATTTTGATTTAGGAGTTTATTTTCACAGCACTCTCTAGGACATTCGTTTGTGAAAATCTCAGCAATAATTACGTTAGAGAAATTGGTTGAGTAACTGGGAACTATTCCATTGAGAATTGGTCTATACCGTAGGAGAAGGAGTGTACTGATTAGCTTTGGGATCGTATTGTTCTTGACCTCACAGTTGGTCATTTGTTGTAGTAGAATGAAGGGAAGAAGAAAGACAAGAGAGTAAAATATATGCTGTGACAGTTTCTTTGTTATATGAATTTTTCATTTGGAGTGTGTAGGATCTCTGCCCCGAAAACCTTAGCACACAAAACACTTTTGATTGTCTTTTTGGTTTTATCGTAAGCCCGATCCCAAACCCCCTTAATTTTTGGAATGCTGAAGTTAAGATTTAGAAAGAAAATAATAAAGTCGATTGATTTGAATGGTTGCAGATTTGTCTGTGGTAGAGTCACATGACAACGAGTGGTTCTTCTTCTGTCCGAAGGATCGTAAGTATCAAAATGGGCAGAGACTGAACCGAGCAACAGAACGAGGCTACTGGAAAGCTACTGGTAGAGATAGGAACATTACTACTAAGAGGGGCGCAAAAATTGGGATGAAGAAGACCTTGGTCTACTACATTGGTCGAGCTCCTGAAGGCAAGAGGACTCATTGGGTGATTCATGAATATCGTGCAACTGAAAAGTCATTGGATGGATCACACCCTGGTCAGGTATGCACATCCTTTATCCATCTTGTGCCTTGGGTTTGTATTTCTATTTTCTGTATAAAAGATTGATTGCATCATGGTGCAAGTATTGGTTGCTTTGATCAGATTCTACGATGTAATTATATACATAAGATGTTACTTAGATCACTTAAATCATGCCTTCAGCCTTATGCAATATGCTGCATAGTCATGTAATGGGTTACTTGAACATATATGGTTGGTTAGTTGTATTCTATTTGGTTCTTTTCTGCTTTTCAGGAGTCACAAAATAATGCATGTACTTACTAATTTTATAGCTATAGTAGTCCAGTTTCATGGGATTGTATTATTAATCCCATGGACTGGGCATCTAAGGATTCTATTTCATTAGAGGGGAACAAGATTCGTGATATTATATATTGCTACAAAAAGCAAAATATTTATCATATGAACTCTTGTTTGCACTTGGTTATTTTGGTGGATAATAACTTCTGCCAACATGAATTGTAATTACTCGTTGCAAAAATGAAGATCCTCAGTTACATCCACATGAGGATTTTCATGAGGCTCTGGAATTGGAACAATAATAGCCTAACTAGATGTTGTATTTTTCTAGCTTTGTTCTTTAGAAGACATTTTATAGATAACTCCTTTTGTAAGAAGTTGATTTTTTTTAAGTTCTTTAATTATTATAGACTCATGAAGTGCCTTACATTTAGTGGCAGCGTATTATTGGAATACGCTGCAAGTGCTCTCACAATTAATGCCAATTCTTTGGGTTTTTAGATGTCCCAATTAATGAGTTTCGATCTGAAGCATCTACCTATCAAAAATAAGTTGAGAAACTTTGTATCTGCGGCTTACTTCTGAAATTGACTCAAGAGCACACTTATATTCTGTTGTTATTAGTGGTGAAGCAATGAAAATTAGTTCATACTGGGAAATGTGATTGGCCTGTTGCAGGGTGCCTTTGTGCTTTGTCGTCTGTTTAGGAAGAATGATTTGAAGCAGGATGAGCATGTTGAAAATTCCAATTTAGATACTGAACAGAATGCTTCAGTTGCCATATCACCTACTGAAGATGAATTATCAGAGCCAGCCACTCCATTAACGGTCACACAACCGTTAAGTGATTGTGATAAAAGCTATGCAGCAAACTTTTCCAAAGGCGAGATGTATGGCAAACAAATACCCATTGAGAGTCTCAGCAACAGCTGTATTGCTGATGATACTGAAGATCAAATGTTGGACATAACATCCATACCGGTAAGTTAACCTACATCGGGATTCTACTTTTTGATTGAATGTCAAGCTTTTTATCGTGGATTAAATTGGTTGAAGTGATTATTTTCTTTTTCTGCTTCATGTTTCGGTTCAGGATCTAGAAAAAGAGGTGGGAAATTTTGGTGACCTGTCATCACAGCCAGATTGGAAGATCTTCTCCCCATTGCACTCACAGATGCAGGTGGAACTTGGATCTTCTTTTTTGCAAGCCCCCTTAAATGATGACATCTGTGGTTATCAAAAAGATGTCCAGTTTCCGTTTGGAACAAATGCTTTTGAGATTGATGACTTTTTGGCCTCAGTAGAGTTTTCATGTGAAGATTCTGGACAAGAATTGGCATCACATTATATTGACACAAAAAATTGCAGCATAACTGGCCCGATGATTAAGGACTCTGGATCTTGTAGTGAGTCAGAAGCAGAAGTTACCCAAAGGCTGGTGAGGGGAACCATGTATTGCATCAATTAATCCGTGTCACTTGTTAGAAAGTTCTCTTAAATAGCTGATCTTATTTATGCTGCTTTTCTTTTTATCCCAGGATGAGCCAGACTTCTTTGATCCTGAGGTGCTGTTGGACAATTTTGATCAACAGGCTGCAGTTAAGAGAGAAGTTAATTCCCTTGAAGCTACAGTGCTAGAGGCTCGTAGTCCACTAGGTGCAGCTTATGTTGGCAATGGTTATGCTGTAGGAAATCTAGGTTTCCCTCAAAATACCTACCCTGGACATTATGGTTATCCTGCTAGTTTTGGTGGAAGTCAGGTCCCGATCTTCCTAAAAGTACAACAATCTGGTGTTAGCAATAATGTAGCAAGCAGTGAATCTGGCTCAGGAACTGGAATAAAACTCAGGACCAGGCAAATGCACAGTCAACCTGATGACACGCAGTCTAATCAACCTGATGACACACAGTCTAAACCACAAGGAACTGCTCACAGAAGAATACGTTTAGAAATGAAAATGCAAGTTGGACCAGTTGAGTGTCGCATGCGTACTGATTCTAGTCAGGGGACAGAAAGTCATCAAGCTGTGGCTGAGGTAAGCCTCTCTAATCCCTTTTTTTTCTCTTAAAGTTATTAGCTTCTTTCTTAAATTAGAAAATATATTACTCTCTCAGACATTAAAACACGAACTATCATGTTGGGATTGTGCAGGGTGAGAAAGCCTCTGATGAACATAGTTCTACCACCAGTGATACAACAGATGCAGAATTTGACGCAGTTGTTGGGGAAACTGCTGACTTGAGCACTCGAGTGAAAGATGCAGATGATTCTCCAGTTCAAGAAAGTCTTGATGTGTCCTTGAAGACCGCTACAAAGCTCTCAAGTTCATCACACGTTTACTTGTCCAAGGTTGTTGTGGTTGCAAGTATGGTTGTGGTCTTTGTTGGTGTCTGGGGTTGCTTTAGACTCTGTGTATAGTGTGCGTCGGCTACCGTACTTGTATTTATAGACTCCCAATATATAATGGGTATGCATTCAGGTTAGCATGAACTGACCGTTCCTCTTTGTTTAATTTACGTTGTATGTTTATTGCAGCAGGAACTTGAGTTGAGACATTAGATTGCTAGTGTATATTTTGAAGAGATTGCTCGTTTTGTACATGTTTCTTGTAGAGTAAGATCTTAGTATTGAGTTTTGTTTGCCGGATATTAGCCTAAAAATTTTATTTTGGGATTTTAATTCTCACCCTGTTGAATCCCCCTTCCCTTGTCGTTTCACATGAAAACACCAAAACAAGACAAGGAGGAGGTACATATGGTGTTTGATGAAAAAGTTTACTCTTACCAAGATTTATGACGATCTTATTAACTTCTAATTCGTATAACTTCAAAGATGCGTTAGTAATAAGTTAACTTAAGGGAAGATAGATGTAAATGAATGAAAAGTCGATATTAGAGGAGTACTAGAAACTCAAAAAAAAATTGAGCAGATAAGGCGTTTTGTTTATTAGTAACACGCTCCTTACAATTTCAACAAGGATTTGATGAAGTAGAATTTTTAAGAATGTTTTATGGCATGTTAATCAAGAAAAATAAAATCTTACAAATCATATGTTGGAGAAAAAGTTATAAATGTTCCAAACAATTAAAAAAAAAAGAAAGAGTTGTGGGGTGAGAGAGGCTCGAACTCTCGACCTCAGGATTACTCAGAAGCTATGAGACCTACGCGCTAGCCAACTGCGCCACCACCCCGTTGTTTCCTTATATTAATTTAGATGTTTAAATCTATGCCTAGTTTGCTGCACAAATGTAATAATTTTTTTTCCTTTAGAATTTAATTTCACAATTAGACAATTGAATGCGCGCATTTTATCTTTGCGAAAAGTGTTACATAATTCAAGAGGATCAAAATCTCTTGCAAGTTGCAATATATTCAACTTTTGATAATGCCAGAACAACTTATCTCACCAACAGGCAGCAAATTAAGCAATCTTCATTAAAAAGATGTATTCTTCAATCAGCCATGAAGGGAAGTACACAGTATTGGCATGGACCTAATTACATTCCATGCACTTGGATCTTACTCCTCTTTTCTCCGTTTTTGACTTTGGAATTCTATTATGGGCTGCATTTCTTCAATCCATAAAGGTATTACCTGCTACTTGTACTATAAAGTTTCGGAGAAAAAATCTATCCATAGAAACCCAATAAGTTATATTGTTAAATCAATTCACCTAGGACAATTTATTAATACTTCCTCCCCTCCAAAATTATCCTTGTTTTAAATACATGAAGTCTTGCACCATTAAATAATCAACTTTCTTAAGGCATTTAATTAGGGGTAAATTAGTAAAAAACACTTTGTATTTTCTATATGCTCAAACTAAAAACACCACTTATTTTGAAACAGAGAAAATAAATGTTATGTCCTTCATTTAAAAAAACAATTCAATTTGGTAACAAAGAAAAAACATGGTCAAGGATCTTGCATTGTTGGAACCTTTAAGCTAATAGTGGTTATTTATTTACTTTGTTGTTATACATGGTTGAAACAGAAGTATTGAATGGGTTATACAAGATACATTCAGGATGAAAAGGGAGAAATTAATGAGAGAGAGTGCATGCACTAGAGTCTAGATATCCAAAATTTGCCTCAAATTACACACTTGTCGTTCTGCATCCTCACATTAATTAGAGCCTGGAGGACAGTTTTAGAGGGTGTTTGAATCGACTTTTTAAAAATAGCTTAGCATACTCGCTATTATAATGGGGCTAGTGTAAGACAAATTTAGTAGCTTTTGATCAGCATATGTAGTTGTATTAGTAAAATCTATTACATATGTATAAGTATTTAATTGCAAACTCAATTAGTAAAACTACCTATAAGTTTGATGACAAATTCATTTGAAATCGTAACTCCGCCTCTTCTTGGACTAGTATACAGTGGTCCGTGATAGGATAAGAAGAGACGGAAAATCACATATGTCGTGTTGAAATAGAAGCATTCAATGGACTGAAAGAGGAAGGAGAAATCAGGGGAGAGGTGCGTGCACTAGAAATCCAAAATTTGGGTGAAATCAAACACCTTTGTCTTTCTGAATTCTTACGTTAATTAGAGTATAGATTTAGACATTTAAGAGTAATAAAGTCTCACGAATACAGAATAAAGGTCACTGTATACATTTAATTTGATCGTTTCCTATTCCAATGTTTTTGCATCTATTAATTGTTGGAATAAGCAAATGGTTTATACATTACTTCATACTAGATTGAGTTGTGAGTTCCATGGCAAACTCTAGAGCTGGAAGCCGAGAGTTAAAAGAGTGTATTTTCCTAGAACCGGACATTCGAGAGTTACATTTCCACTGTGTCTTCGAGATTGCACTGCGTAAAGCTAACAGTGCAACAGACAATCGGGACACTTGTGCTTTTGTGGCCAATTTACTTACTCTACAGAATCTTGGATTTATAGACGAAATTCAAATTTTGTGACGACTAAAAATTTTGGGCAAACTACATAAATCTCACTAGTTTACGTTCTAATCACTAAGATTCCCGATAGTTTCAAATATTACTTTCTCTACCATATTTCGTGCTTAAGATACATGAGTCTAAATACATGAGATGCATGCATTTGCCGAATTTTAAAATTGAGATACATATTTTATTTGTTTAAATTAATTGGTTGTAACTGATTTACTTAATTAGAGGAGTAATTAAGGATTTTCAGAATACATGAACAATTAATTCTGAAAATTTAAATTAATCAAATTCCTTAATATAAGGCGGAAATCAAGGAGTATATCTATGTTTAATTTATTTTATTTTATTATTCTTTAAAATAATAAATTCATTAATATTATTAATAAAAGACAAAAATGTGTATATTTTGGTAAAGTGATATGATTAATTTCATTTTATTACTCTTAAAATAATAAATTCATTAATTTGATGATGTATCCAACAAACTAAACAATTAGATACATGAGTGTCATACAAGTATATTTATATGTATCATAGAAATATCTAGTATTTGTTGACATCCAATTTTGGCCTATCATTTTTCAAAATTCATAACTTTTATGTTTTATTTATTAAATTGTTCAAAATACATTTTTATAATTTTAAATAAATCTATCAATAGTTATTCTTATTTTTTAAAATATTAAGATTTTTATTAGTTAATTTTGAATTTTAGTTAATTTTGATTATATTATTTCTATCATAATCAGTTGAATATGTTATGAATATTGTGTCAGTTTTATTAAATTACAATTTTCTGTTGAATTGCATTTTTTGCATGCCATTGATTTTATTCGTGACATTTGTTAGTATTCATTTTCATTTCTTACTTTTCATTTTGATATTTTACGCAGTCTAGAAATTCATTCAAATATGAATAAAATTTGCATATACAAATATTTTATTAACTGGATAAGATTTCATTTACAGATATTTTATTAACCGGTGGTTTTGGCTCATGATTTTAAGATAATGATATTGTATTATTGATGGTTTTCAATTTTTTGGTTAAACAATAGCTTGGTCATTAAATTAGGAGTGGCGGATAAGATTTTAGGGATAATTTTTTTAAAAAAATTAGTGTTCAATATTTTCCGGTGACAAGTTCACCGGAGCTCTGCCGCAATCCGGCGAGTCCACCACCAAAAACCCCGACCCTCATTTCTTTTTTCTTCCTTTTCCGGTGGCCTTGCCACTGTTTTCATCCTCCTCTTGAACCCAACACTGTCCGATCCCCAAACCCCCTTTGCTTCCTCCTTTTTCCGGTGAAAAATCCACCGGAAACAACCATCCAAAACCCAGCTGCCCTTCTCTCCATTTTTTCCGACCGGAAATCAAAAGCCAAACCCCAACCCAACCACCGTCAAACAACCACTACACAATCACCGAACAACGTCACAACAACACCAAAAACGACCCCAACTCGCCTGAGCTCCACCCTTCTTTCTGCCAACGAAATAAGGCCCAAACCAAGCCACCAATAACCCACTCAAACCTCCAATCCAACCATCTTTCCCCCCATTTTTCCCGGCGAAGGATCAGAAGCAAACAGCCGACCAAACAGCCCCTTTGCTCGCACAATAGCACGCAGCCACGCAGTGAACAAATCCAACTCCGGCGGTAGCTCCGGTGAATCGAAGGATACATGAAATTGATAAGTCCTTTATCTTCCTATTTTATTTGTTTTCTCTTAATACATTTAGGTGTTTGCAGGTCGTTGTTGTGTTTTTATTGATTTTATCCTTTATTGTTTTACTTTTTATTGGCTCATTAATTGTTGTTGTGCTATTATGTTTCACTTGGGTCAATTTATTATGTTAGTTTTTAGTGATTCTGTTGGTATTAAAGAAAATATTTGGATTATTTATTATTACTTTCAATATATTTTTGGTTATTTATTTGTTCACACCTCTATGATTTTTACAGATTGTTTTTTTGCTATTTTGCTTTGTTAGTATTGTGGATCATTCACAATTATATATTTTGGTGCTTTTGATTCATCATTTTACTTAGCATTTATTTATTGTTATTAATTGGTCTTATATTGTTATCTTATCATTCTTTTACCTATTAATATTTAGTGTTATTATTGTTACATATTAAAGTGGCCGATGGAGAAGTTATCGTCGACTTTCAATGCCTTCCATGTTAATAAGACGGATTTTTATTTCTAAGTTATTATTTGATTCATTTATTTTTATTCGTATTTACTTATTACTAACACTTTTACTAAGTGTCTTTACAGGTACACCCCGGAGTCGCTTCCCATTGAAGCTATTACAATGGAGTTCGAATAATATATTTATTATTATATATATTATTGACGTTAGGTAAACTTAGGCCGTTTTCTTATATTATAGTTTTATTTTATTGTTTGTGTATATTGTATGTTTATTATATTTTGTACATTATATTTTATCTCCTCAATTTGAAAAATGAATTCAGTCGGGACCCACAGTTGTGGATTTTGAAGGATGCCTAACACCTTCCCTTCGGAATCACTTGAACCCCCAACCTAGAATATTTTGGTTTCATAGACTATTTTTGTTAGTTAATTAATTGGTTTCCTAGTTTTCCTAAAATTAGGTGGCGACTCCTTTAAAATTGTTTTATTCTTTTAAATTCTTTTAAATTAGATTATTTCTTGGAGTTCCCACGACGTTTCGCCTTATTTGAATAAAGTAGGGATGTAAATAGAATGGCGACACTCCGCTGGGGATATAGGGGTTCTACCCATTATGACTTCATTTTTTCAAATTGAGGAGACTTTTTTTTGTTATACCTTGTATATTATATATTTCATTGATTATTTTTATTGTATTTGTTATTTATTCATTATTTGTTTAATTATATGTACGCTGGCATTGCATTCATAACATTACTCCGCCACTTGTCACTTTTTATTTGAAAGCCTAAAGGACGATTATGCGGGCCGCAGTCGTTCATTATCCAAAATTGTTTATCGGGGTATCCTGGCGAATGTAGTTGACCACTGGATGGTCAACGATCGCTATCTTCCCCAGCCTGAGTAGTCCGCTTGGGTCACCGGTCCACTTCAAATAAAGCCACTCTTAGTTAACTAGAGTAGAGCGAAGCCAAAACCCTAATTTAGTGCATTGACCTAAGATGACCCAATACCCAAAGACGTGTTGGGCCCATTAGAAAGACCACCTTGAGTCCAAAATGGCCCTCGGCCTAAATGGACAATCATACTTGTTTGTTTAAATTTGAAGTATGTATATGTCATTTGAGAAACAATTGTCCCTTGGGGTTGGGGGTTTATTTTAATAGCTTACTCTAGTTGAAAAAAGATCTTCACAAGCTACCATTACATCCAAAAGATGTTGGCATTCGGTGATGACAAGAAGGAAGGACCCTCCATGAAGGCTTAGTTTATGATTGTACCCCTGCGTGGGACTGATTATTTTCCCTTTTCCATCATTTTGTATCCCCATTTGATTTATTCATAAAATTTGTAAAGTGCTTTTAGGGGGGCAATGAAATGTATCAAATGACGTAATGCATCCTTCAGATCGTTAGGCCTACCCTTGGCACAAAAGGGTCACATATTTGTATAGGACGCACAATAATGATTTGTATGATGTATGATATATAACTGTTTTGTGTGATATGCTGCATTATCCATTGTGAACATGAACTAACACTTTTGCCTTTTGAGTGACCAAAGAAATAGAACCAGTCCATCTTCATAAATAAACTTGTTAATTGGGTAAAGTGCTTTATAGTATAGAGAAAATGCACCTGGAATAATTTTCTTAAAACGTCAAAGATGCATCCTTTTAGAATAGTCGTTGAAACAATTTATTAAAATGTTGCTTGGATTCAATCCTTTAATTAAATCAAATCATTTTACTTTAATTTCATGACAATATGACATGAGGAGAAGATCAGTTCTTAGATTCAGAGGCAGAACTATAGTGTATGACAAATTTAGTAGCTTTTGTTCAACATACGTTTGTTGTATTAGCAAAATCCATTACATATGTATAAGTAATTTGTCTGAGCAGGAAAATCAGCTAGTGAGGGACTTAATTAAGATTCACATAATCCAGGCCTGGCCCGCGTTACGGCTGCTTCAGAAAAGCTTGACCGTTTCTATGCTTACCTTCAGTATTTGCGTTCATTGTCATTGTTGTTTTTCAATTATCACATATTTTCATCGTATGTCTCTCTTGCTTTTATAGTTCTAAGACTCTAGTATTAGTAGTTGTTTCGTTGATTGCTTAATGCTTATTGTGATCTTTTTTGTGTTTGGTTTATGTATTAAAAAAAAAAAACTACAGAAAATTTTGCCATTTATTTTGTTTAAGATCAACTTTTCCATTTCATAAATCTAGTATTATTGGACATTTGAATTTGATTATACAAATGAAGATACAGATGCTTTATTGTCTTCGAATTTAATTTAATTACGTATCGATGCGTATCCTTGCCGCTTGACCAGATAATCAGATCTGGTGCTTGGTCTTTTTTTGGAAAAACAATAATTCAATGAATAGTGCTATTATTGAGTAACTATTAATCAATGTGATATGAAATAAAGTAATAGTGCACTACAACTTATAGCCTTGAGCAACATACCTCTCTTTGCCTATATTCCATTTGAAATTCAATTGCTTTTCGACTGCATCAAGGAATCTGTGAAGACACCCACACAATCCATCTAAAATGCACTTATTAACTAAATTTCATTTTATTTGAAGTCTCAAAATATGTCGTTTGCATATGAATACTTATTATATATCTATTATCATAACAACGTGTCGATACTATTGCTCAAGTATACATAAGAAAAATAATCGCATACGTCAAACTTCTTTGAGAATGACTTTGTTTGTCCTCATTTTTTTTTACTGCTATAGTAAAATTCTTGTTATAAAGATCTATAATATTATCATAACATGAAAAGGAATTATTAAAAAATTAATCGTTATAATGAAATATTATTATAGAGAATGACTGACTATTATAAAAGGATTTTGATTATACATCATGTGTTGGGGCAAATCTATGGGGGAAGAGGATGTTCGCTTGAATCCATTGATAAAAAAAATTATACTGTATAAATAAGGTTTTTTTTTATAAATTTTTTTTTGTGTATTTGCATAGATTTAAAATCTCTTAAACATAAAAGTAGAAGTTGATTAAGTGATTTAGGGAATTGAAGATCGGCCTGGATGTGCCAAGTTCAAATACTAGACACTATAATTTTGTTTTCAAACCCCAAAATCCGCTATTGATAGTGTTAGTTTTCATCGGTCATTCGAAAATAATCTCTCTATCTTCATGAGGTAGTGATAAGGCCCGCATATATTCTATTCTTTCCCGACTTTGCTTGTAAGATTTCACTGGCTATGTTGTTGTATTGATTACTAGGCCGAATCTTAAAATGTATTTAGCTAAATCCCATTTGTTTAATTAAGGAGCAAAATTGGAAGTATATTCTGTAGTTTGAATTGTAACAAGAAAGGTGTTTGAAAGGTAATGGGTGGTTGAGTTTTGATTGCCTTTTTGCTACTAATGATGCAATATGCATATGAGGTGTCTGCATGTTACCAACCTTTCTATTCCACTTAACCAAATACTATTCAAAATTCCAGATTTAGTGACCCACAATTCCACACCTAAAAAATAAACTACTTTCATCAATCACACAAATAAACACCCTAACTAATTAACTAACAAATCACAAATTTCAAACACGTAAGAAATTTCATGAAAAACATCTATATTTAAAGAAATATTTTATCAATCCAACTAGATCCCAAATCAAGCTTGAAAAGTGCAATTATCTGAAATTTTCCTTTGGTTGGCAATATGTCTTAATAATTCAAGTTAACTTTTTCTGTTAGGTGAAGTGGGGTAAGTTGTAATCTTGTAATTAATGCAAGAAAACCACTGATTAGTGCTGAGTCATTTCCACGTAAACCTAGTGTCCACGTTGAGTCACAGTAGGGACACATTCACTACTTTTGATCACAAAAGTACTTACTTTAATTACCTAATTAATTAACTCCACATAGAAACGCCTATTTGAAATTACTTATTACAGCATTAGTATTTCTTTCGTTTCAAATTATTTGTCGTGTTTTTCTTTTACATGTAATTAAGAAATGGATAAAATGGAAAAAGAATAATAAGTTTTATTTATTAAAAATAACAAATAATTCGATATAACTACTTTTGAAAATCACCATATATAATTTGGATTTGATGGGATAGATGTTAAAGTATAAGTAGTTACTAGTTAGCTATCAATTTCATTATCTGGACCTATTTGGCATGGTAGGTGTAGTGAAAGAATCACAAGTATGAATTTTATAATTAATCAATTGTTAAACAGAAAAATGTCACATGAACTACAAATTTCATCTATTTTCCTTTCTTTACCTGTTTCTGTTTTCCTTTTTGTTGGGTCTATTTTCTTTTCTATTTCTGCTATTATTTCTATTTTTGCTAGAGTTTCATTGTTGAGTAAGAACAATATTTATTGATTTTATACAATTTTATTACTTAGACAAGATTAATTTTGCGCACACACTTCAATTCAATTAATGGCTTAAATACACTAATGTGATTTTACCTTCATTGGACCGAAATAAAACTCGGATTTAGAGAGGAGGGACAAATGAATTTGTAAATTTGGCTTCAAAACGTTAACTTGATATATTGTTCCTTCATAATTTTAATGATTGAACTTATTATATTTCACGTTTAAAATACTGGACTAAAATTCACTTAGGAGTTTGAGATGTAGAAGTGGAACAACCCATGTGATACCAACTTTGAAGCACGAAGAACTTTACACGCAAATCATTAGAAATTTAGCATCCCCAAATTTTGTTCAAGTTACCAAGTTGTATCGCAGAAATTAAAGTTTACGGATATATACTTTTTCTTTGCCAGACATGAATCTGCCACAGAAAGTTGATAAATTTATGCAGCGAAAAAAAGTACCTTTGAAATTGATGAACAGATAAAAGGGGAAAAAAAGGTTCAAATAATGGAGTTTGCTAGTTCATTGTGAAGCATAGCTAATTGGAGTATTGTTTACTGATCCATTAACATTCTCTATACGAGGCGCCACGTGTTTAAGTATTATCTTCTGTTCTAGAATTTTCTAGAATTAAAAAAAAGATTAGGAAAATGGAGAATTAATTAAAGGTCTGATTAACACCTAGATGAAGGTAAACAGTGATCAGTGATGGTTTGGCTAATTAATGTGCTTCTGGGTCAATGTATTAAGACAAAATTATGTGATTAATTATGGTGGGGCACACTCAATCAGGAGACAACAATAGTTCTCCAAACCTAAGCAACATACTTCCCTCCTCGTTAAGGAATTGAAAAAGATTCCCGAGTGGTTAATGAGATAGTTGATCTCTGGACAATTTTTTTTCTTTAAAGTTAGTTTTTGATGTGTAAGTTTTATTCAAGACTTAATTTTATATGATATCAAAACAATATTCATCAATCATCTTACCCGATGTTGGATCCCCAAACTATATAGGCCCATTCGATCGAGAGAAGAGACTTGAGATTAGCCACTAGGTGAAGTACCAAGGAGAGGATCGACTTCCGTCATAACTAAATATGGAGGGATTGACATAGTAAAGGAGACTAAACAAAGCTATTAAAGGAATGTGCCCAAAATCAAAATATCCTTCTTTCATACCCAAGAGTAGCCCTATTTCTAATAGGAGCAATGCCTATGCACTAGATGTTCAACTTTAGGCATAAGGTAAAGTGTTAAATAATGAAAAAAATCTTATATCGATGATTAAAGAAATAGGTTATCTTGTTTTTTCAAGAGATAATTTAACTAATTTTCAAAGAGAAAGTTCATATAGTTTGACTCTGCAAAAATAATACAATATATAATTAGAATTAAATTAGTATTCTCACAAAACACAATATTCTCTTTTATAGATATTCTCTCTCCTATTAATTCCCTTTAATTTTATTTTAATTAAATTGAATCCAATTTATGTCTATAAATTTGATTTGCCCCTACTCTTTGGAAACCCACTCTTCTCTCTTAAAAAAATGTTCTTCCCTAACTAATATACAAAAAGAAGGAATAAATTTTGTTTATTGTAGGCAGTTAGTTGCTCTGCATGTGCTCTGCCATCGCACAGACTCTGCTTTTTAGAGTAATAATCGCACCGCCTATTTCTCTCTTTACAATCTTATATTTTCATATAACTCCTATTTGATTCTCTTCATACCCCTTTTTCTCCAACTTTGAACTATATAAAACCTATCACTCTGTTTTTGACATTATACTCATAGAAAAAACAGAGACAATGGGAGAAGAAATGAAACAGGTTAGTAGTGCTCTGTTTTTTTCTCTGTTTCTTGAATGAATGGATTTATGTGTGTTTATTGAATTGATGAGATTGTGAATGAAATATACATACTACAGGAGCCATCAAATGAAGAAGTGAAAACAGAGGAGAAAAAAGAAGATCAAACAGAGGAGAAGAAAGAAGAGAAAGTAGAAGAAGAGGAGAAAAAAGAAGAACCAAAACCACCTTCGCCTTTTGTTTTGTATGTGGATTTGCATTGTGTTGGATGTGCCAAGAAAATTGAGAGGTCCATTTCAAAGATTAGAGGTTTGTATACCTTCTATTACTTATTTTCTATGTATCTTAGTAGCATGTGTGCAACAACGGAACCAGAAATTTTCACAATTTAAAAAAGTAAACATACGAAGAAGCTAGGAGGCTTCAATATTTACTATATATATACATAAAAAAAAAATTAGATAGTGTACGTTATATAGCGTTATTTTTCGACGAAAGGAGTTTGGATGATCCCTTGCGATACCTTAGCTCTGCTCTGACTGTGTATACCTTGGAGCAGGGGTTGAGGGAGTAGTAATAGACATGGCGAAAAACCAAGTGACAATAAAGGGAGTAATAGAGCCACAAGTAGTGTGCGACAGGATTTCGAAGAAAACTAAGAGAGTTGCAAAAGTATTGTCACCCCTGCCGGCTGCTGAAGGTGAACCAATTCCTGAAGTTGTTGCTTCACAGGTATAATTTTTGTGGCATGTTATATTGCTTTTTTGAACTGATCATTGGTAACTATATATGCATAAAGAGTCATAATGTGTACATTGGATCGTTGCTTTTATTAGGTAAGTGGATTGACTACTGTGGAGCTTAATGTGAACATGCATTGTGAGGCCTGCGCCGAGCAACTTAAAAAAAAGATTCTCAGAATGAAAGGTAACATATTACAAGCATGTTAAAATATATCAATGGTGATTCCTTTTAACATTATGTAGACGGATAGACTAAAGCTAACAAATGAAATAAACCTGAAGCATTGCGAAAGACGATTGGAATTATCGTTGTCCATGATAAAACCTTATTCACACAACAAACAAAGGCCGAGTGAAAAAGAGCAGTCAGATGGTTGCTTCTTTGCAAGGCACTTTGATTCACTTTATTCGTGTTTAGAAGGACACCAAATGAGAGTGAAAGATAAAGACAAGCGATAACTCAAAGCTTCAAGGGAAAAAAATTATCTACATCAAATAAATATGAACATACCATGGTTAATATGAAGTAACAGTTCATACTACTTGATCACGGTTATGTAAAACCATTTTATATTCAAATAAATATCATATATATACTGATTTTGGAATAAAAATAAGTTTTTATCTAGAGAGATGGTGAAATTTTATCCTCCTCTGTCCCCATATTTTAGGTGGTGGTGGGACAATGGGCAGGTGCACGAATGTTATCCATATATATAAGCTGCAAAAGCATTCACAAATTATTTGAATAATTTGCACATAATTAATAGCCTGAAAAACATGATAAGAGACCTCAGAAATGATGGGTAACTAATCTATTGAAGTCTGTCCAGTGACCCTGTAAAATCAGAACCGCTGTCTTTGACCCAATTGAATTTAGCGATTCCGGATTCATCTATACAGCTTTATGTTCATTACGGAATGTAGAATTCTCTTCGTCATAAATTAAGTGCGACTTTAATTTAATAATAATCATATTTGTTTAATTAACACTCATCAATATGTGATTAATTAGCATTTTTCTTGTTGAATTTAGGAGTGAGAAGTGCGGAAACAGAAGCCAGCACTGGCAAAGTAATAGTGACAGGCACTATGGACGCTAACAAACTCGTAGACTACGTCTATCGACGCACCAAAAAGCAAGCCAAAATTGTCCCTCAGCCCGAACCTGAGCCCGAAAAGCCCGTTGAAGAGACCAAGCCCGACGAGGCAAAGCCCGTTGAAGAACCAAAGCCCCAAGAGAAGAATGACGATGATGGAACCGCCCCCGGAAAGAAAGACGGGGGCGAAGGTGAAAAACCACCGGAGGAAGAAAATAAAGGTGGCGGCGGAGGCGGAGAAGAGATGATCGTTCCAATTGGAGATCATTACGATGAACATACGATTAATAAGATGATGTATTATCATCAGTATCAGCCACTTTACGTCATTGAAAGAATTCCACCTCCACAGCTCTTCTCCGATGAAAACCCTAATGCATGTTGCATTACATAATAAACATGCAAGCAATTATAGTACGTTCTTAATTAATCAATCCTCACACTCAGTTTTTATGATATTGTGGGACGATGATTACTTTAAACACGTAGGAGTATTTAATTTGTTGTATCATGTGAGAATGGTCGTGTGAAGGGGATTATTCTATCTCTAGATGAATAATGATAAATACCAATATTTATCGTGTCATATATATCTAATATTGAATATAGTATTTCAAGAGTGGATATAAAAATGTTACATCATTATTGTTTTGTTCTGTATATATATATTATTTATTACCATCTTTGTTAATGTTACAATATGTTCACATTTTGTTCAATATATATTAATTATGCAAAGTTTTGTACCTTAGATGATATATTCTTAGATGTTTTTATTTTATAATATGCTCGGTCGATTATATTACGAAACCATATGTATAATCGATAACATGAAAACAAAGTAAGATTGATTGAGTACTATCCAACGAATTGATAAGACAGAGAACAAGCATAATTGAATAGTACAAAATGTTAGTAACTAATATTGATGAACACATCTAATTTTCAACTGTCAGATAAGTATGTTTCAAAAGTAGAAGGATTTTATCACATTATCATGAAACTAGAGACAAAACCAGAGCAGGCTCGAAACGAAAACACTTTTTAATGAAGCGACATATGAAAACAATTGCTAAAAGCTTATAGTAAGAGGACATTTGCCCATAAAAATTGAAAAAACAAACACTTTATTTTATAAAGCTAAAGTTGTGTTTGGCCATATTTTTACGATAAATATTTAAAATTAAAATGTATATTCTTTTTTAAGAATAAAATATCATTTAATTATGAAATATAATTTAAATAAGTTTATTTTATAAAAAAAAACAAAGGTTTTGATTCGAAATCCAAATAAAACTAATTTTTTGAGTCAATATCTTAAAATGTCACTGAACTATAGGAAAATATCTAATAAAATCATCGAACTTTATTTTGTATCAATAAAATCACTCAATTTAAAACTTTTATCTTCAAATATCACTCATAGTTTAGTGACCTTTTAAGATATTGACTCCTAAATTTTTATGTTCCATAGTTGATTTTCAAATAAAAAAGGAACGATAAGAAAAAGTGAAAAATTCTCGTAGACAGATCATAAGTGTCTTAATGCATTTTTTCAAGTGTCTCAAATAAAGGGCTGCCTCTTTTTATAATTAGCAAAAAAAAATTTAATTCCAATATTCATTTATTATAAATTAAAAAAATTATACATATCTTTAATTTAAATTTAAAATTTTCCTTTGATTCTTAATTTGTATACTCGATCGAAATTAAACACATAAATTACATCATATAAATTGAGCGACTGCTCCTAAAAATACAAATTGAGACATGATGCGTGTTAGAAAGTGTTCGATCGTAGATTCTATTTTTTCCCTCTACAGAGACAAATGCATGGGTTCCACGTGGTTGGGGCCCACCATTTGGGATTTACATGGATCTGAGTCAGCAAAAGTGTGGGCCCGTGGGGCCCTTTTCTAACATGGGCGTGGGGCACTTTTCCTCTAAAAAAGTCTTAGGATTCCATGCCGTCATCTCCTTTTGTCTCCATAAATTTCATTTCTAGCGACAATCCACGTTTAACGTTGGAACAATCGATATTGTGGTTTTGATGGAATGGTTGTGATTTGTGCGTTAACTAGAGATCTTAACTTTGTGTTTTTGTTTAAGTGGATTAGGAGTGTTGCTTCAGAAATAGGCTTGATAGAAGTTTAAAAACACTTGAGGATTTTTGTAAACAACCTTTTAACATTGTTTTTAAATCGAGTGTCGGACTTAATTAAGATGAAGGCAATTGGAAAAGCTAGAAGTAACGACTGTCACAATCAAAGGTAGAATTATTGCTGATCAATAGGGGGATCGATCATGTGAAGGTAGGGGCGGCTCTACAGCTTTGGAAAAAAGACAACCCCAAATTTGAGGGGCCTCGTTTTAAAAAAAAAAAAAAGGTTATAAGTATTTTTTTTTAAAAAATATCGAATATTATTTGTAGAAAATATAAAGTTTTTATATGAGAGGAAAAAAAAGTAATAGAAGTTTGACAAATCTTGACCACTATGTCTCAAGAAATATTAAATAATTTGTTATAATAAACTTTATAAAAAATACATATTAGAATTTAAGGCCTCTATTTAGATTTGGCTTTAGGCCACCGATGTATTTGAGCCGCCCCTGTGTGAAGGGAATCTATGAGAAGTCGATCAGCTTTTATTTGACTAAAAGAAGAACATGCTTTATTAACTCAAAATCTTGTCACTATACACCCTCTTTGTCATTGTAATTAATTAAAAATTAAGCAAGGGTTAATTGTCCTGTTGTGTTTCTATTCAAATATTGCTGCGCGATACTTTAAAACAACAAGGCTAGGGCATGCAGCAAAAAAGGACCACCAAGAAAGTAATTAATGGGCTTCACTTTTATCGTGAGCCCATGTTTGCATTCTGTTTATGGTAGCTGCTACATGCCACTATCTTTTGGCTGTTTAATTCTAATTACATTAATAACAAATCTAGTGTAATTTCAAGAGTGAAACGAGAGAGGCTAATGTGTGGATGAAAGTTGAGGATGGAAGTGCGCATGCACCCATGGTGCAAACTTTACCATTAGAGTCATTTGATTAATTTTTATGCGTTAATACATTATTTTTATAGTTCTATGTTTGATAAAATTATCATATGAGACATGTTTTAACTAATGTGTATTATAGTCTTGGTGTGCACCCGATCTTTTAATTCTAAATCCGCTTCTAATGAGATACTCTGTAATTGCAAGGGAATACTTTATATATATATATATATATATGTGTGTGTGTGTGTGTGTGTGTGTGTGTGTGGAATAGTTAAAAGCCTGCTTGAATGGTTTTAAAAATACTTAAAATATATAAATAAATCAATCCAAACAAACTCTTACATAAAAATTGGGAACATGGTCAGTGCATGGGCGGACCTACATAGGGTCAAGTGGGTTCACATGAACCCACTTGGTTGAAAAATAACACCGTATATATATGTATATTCAATCAGTTTTTGAAATAATATAGTTATATATTAAATTTTGACTCCACATAAACAAGTGTAAAGCCAGCCCTGCGGTTGAGTGGGTTCAAATTTGTCCAAGGCACCCGAGATTGAGCCTGTCTATCAACATTTAAGCCTCAATATGTTTTTCTGAATATTTAAAAGTCCATATTTATTTTTTATATCTTGAACCCATAAAAATCTATATTTATTATTTATATCTTGAACTTACTTGGTGAAAATCCTAGATCCGCCACTGGATTAGTGTCCATACAGCCTTATTCCATAAACTTTAGGTTCACTGAGGATATCTGTATAGGATAAGATTACTTTGGCGTCATGTAAGGCCATGAGCTACGCAAAAGCACAACCACCTTTTCCATGACAGTAAAAGGAATTAACCCAATTCTTTTAGGTTCATCACTTTTTGAAACTACAGAAAACATTTTCCTTCAACCCCCCCCCCATTATTACTTTAGGCTGCCGCGTGCTCAATTACCTTTGATTTAGACGCAGAACTTAAACTTTATAAATTTGAATCCATGATTCTATAAATAATGCATTTAATTTATTAAATTTGAAATTACTAAAATATTTTATATTTAGTGAACCGTTAATATAGATAGCATCATAACGAGCAAAAATTATTGAGTTATGGAAGATTCCAATAATTACACACTCTAAGTCCGCCTTTGTTCCAACCATGGGCGGACTTACAAAATTTAAATTGTGAATCTGCCTCATATTTCAACAAATAATACTATAAAGTCATGACCTTACAAATATAATGGACTCAATATTAGTAAGCCTAAAACTGAAGTCATTATAATTAAAATTATGAATCTGCCTCAAACTCCAACAAATAGTAAGTATCAACTCGTGACCTTATAAACATAATTGGCTCAATATAAATAACCCTAAAACTGAACTCCTAGAATTTAAATTGTGAATCCACCTCAAGCAACCACATGTTTTTGTACAAGAGATTAATTAAATTGCACTCCTACTATTCTAACTTCAAACTGTACCAACTAATTAGGTGCATAATCCAATCTAATGAAAAGGTCACAATTCCCTTTTTATCTTCCTCTTAATTTGTCACTCTTCACGAAGATCACGCTCACCTGGAAATAAAAAATGGTCATAAAAGGATCAATAGAAAGTTTTTTGCAAAAAACCAAATGGGGTATCTAAACTAGGAAGCATGAAGAAATAATAACTTTGGTAGTTAAAGTTTGAAAAAACTGTTGAAATCCTTAACAATATCCAATTTTGAAAAAACTGTTGAAATCCTGAACATTTATAATAGGCAACTTACATGCTAAGCAATGCAAGGCACATGGGTTGTGTAGAACAAATTAAACTTTATCATTTGAATGATGACAATAGTCTTTTTACACTCGTCCTAGTCATAATCCCACGTTTCTTTTTAAAGAAAATCTCCTATATTCAGAGAACCACAAATTAAAGTAGAATTTATAAGACTTTGAGCAGCAGCCAAAATGTTAATTAATTTGTACATGATAGATGAATTAAGCTTAAAGTAAAAAAGGGGAGCTAGCTAGCTAGTTCTTTAATTTTCCATCTAACTTTTTAGAAAGAATCTTTTTGTATGTTGTCTGCTGCTTTTGATTTTAGATCGTCATAATCTCTAAATGCTAATTAGCACTATATATATAACGTAACTCATCATCAGGTGAAGGTGAGTTATATATAACACAATTAAGCTAAGGACTATAGTTGTGTTGAATTTAGGGATATATGGCGAACATGCAGATAGTTCCGGCAGGCAGAAATATTAATGTAGAACCTCAGTATGTGGAAATGATGGTGCCTCTCTACTCTTATGGTTGTGAGAGAAAAGTCAACAAAGCTCTTTCCCATATCAAAGGTAAATTAAACACAATAATGTACATGCATTAACTTTTAATGATCCTTAATTTGTACTGATCTAAGTTGTGTATTTTTAAGTCTCTGTCTACAACATATTTACATGAAGCTAGCCTCCCCAAATATGTCAAGGGCCAAGTCAACAAATATGTTTTGTGTCAGTAGATTTAAGCAACTAGGCCCAACAATCAAAATGGGCTCCGGCCTAAATCGCTATATATCAATACCTTTGGACTATCTAGTTTACATTGTTTATATGTAATGTATATAATATACATACAACATATACAATCGAAGTGTATAGATAGGGTATACTTGGGTCATGTTGGTAAGCTAAATGGCCCAAAGCTGCATTTACATAAGTTGCCTATTTTTAATCAAATACTCATGACTGTTTTTTCTTGGAGCTAACATTAATTTTTGACAAAGAATATATGCAGTCATTGTCATATGGAGTTAGGTATGAAATCAATTTATCGGATGGAAACTTGTAATAATTATATGTGAAAATTGCAGGAATATATTCAGTGAATGTAGATTTTGAACAACAGAAAGTGACAGTATGGGGAATATGCAACAAGTATGTTGTGTTAGCGACAGTTAGGAGCAAAAGAAAAGCCGCTCGTTTTTGGAATCCAGAAGACAATAACATGGAAGAATCAGAAACGTCAGATTCATCATCAACCCCAGCAGCAGCTTCTCGTCGCGCTCTCTTAAGGGCTCGATCGCTAAGCTGGAAATTAGCTTTGAAAAAGGCCTTTACAAGATCATATTCATTCTAATTTAAACATCAGCCTCAATAATGAGTTGTTTGTAAATAGCTGCCACATATGTTAAGTTTTCCTATTTGCACAAATAATCCCTTTATGTTTGTTTACTTGTTATAGAGTTTTAACATAAAAACTTAATTAATTGCCATTTTTATCTTATTAATGCTTCTAAGATACTCATCTCACATATAATTACTTGCTAATGCTCAAATTCCTCATCGCTGCATAAATAGTAAATTAGAAACTCAACCACTTTACACGAATATTGTTATAAATTAAACATGCATGACAACTCAACCAAAACAACTACTCTGTTAGGTGATCAAAGAGATCAGTCCATTAACACTTTAGATGCATTATTATCAATATGGATTGCTATTAATAATGAGAGACTTAGTGATTAACATCAATCTCCATCGATTACAAATTACTTGTAAGATTCAAATCACCATTCCTCTAAGTCATTTGGTCATGGCTAGCATCTCATCTCTTCTTCTTTTTTTTCATTTTAGGGCATATTTTTTCACAATTGGTTTTCCTTCTGTTACTCTACTCTATTTGTTGGCATCCATGACACTGAAATAGGGCTCTAGCTGGATTCGAATGCTAATCTCGCGGGTGGTTTCTCTGACTTGTACAAACGGCACAAGGACACTCTTATGCTCCTCACGGGTGACTTTTAATTATATCCTAGTTTCTATCAGTTTCTCAAGATAGATATACATATATACACATATTTTTTTTCAAAGTTAACGGGTGAACGTGCAGCCCACTGGGTCCGCCTCTATTTGTGATCAATGAGGGACTCAATTGTATAGTACAAGGGTGTATCCAATAGTATAGATATGAATTCATTTGAACCCCTAACTTTTAGCCTACATTTGAATTTATCTCTATAAAAAATATTGAAATTGTTGAAGATATTGAATTATGAACTCATAACTCGACCAAGATTGAAGATTGATGCATTTTCACGCCTAGAATTGAGATACTATTCATTTGGCACGTGAGGTAGGCTAAATTAAATGTCATGTCATATCACATTTACAACTTAGAAATTAGAGATATAATAATATACTTGTGACTTGCAAGGCCTTTCTTTGGTTAATCTAAAAAAAATGGGGCTTTTAGTCTTCGAGTTAGGAATATGTCGGCATCGACTTTGATGTACAATACATTTGCCGCCATTGTTTTTAATGCACCCCCCAATTACTTGGGCTCTTTGTCAAAGTAAAAGCATGTAATACGACTAAATAATACTTTGTTTAAAACAAACATGTAATTTTTAAAATTTTCTAAAATCGATCACTACATTTGTATTTTTTATTATCTACTTGTCCTCTTTTGAAAACTTAAATTTTCAAAGACGTTATTATCTTATGTTTGACCCGGCGATTATTTTTTGAACTTAGCGTATGAGATTATTTATATAAAATCAATGAATCAATAACATGTATTATGGATTTGGCTCATCTCCATTACACCTTCTCTCCATTTCCTCAAGTGCATATTTAGATGAGTGACATTTGTCATTATTAATATATATATACATATATACACACACACTTGACTCCAATTAATTGATTATTTATATATTTGATCATATGATCCATGCTGATTTATTTATTTATTAAACCATAGGGCTGTTAATATGGAGTATATGGACCTCATATGTGTTGAGAACCTTGGCTATTTTGCGCACCTTAAACGACCACGCAAGGTCCTTTGTATGATTCAATAATAGTAGATCATAGACGTACGAATCATCATTTAAAAGAGCGGTCTTGTAGTCTATTGCCAGCCATATATTTTTAACAATACTAGGAATGACAATGGAACGGTATGACTGTGGAGCAGGACATATTTAAATGTATATATGTGGGGCGGGTTTAAATCTTTGCTGGTGCAAGCTGGTGGGACGGATTTATTGCCTTTTTAAAAATTCTTTGCGGGTTTTAGGGCAGGTGAGGGCCAATCTTCAATGCCTAAAGCTCACCGTTTCGTGTCAAATGACACCTCTTCTGCAATCTAAGACATTCTTGAAGAATTTCTATTGTTCTTTAATATCGTAATGGTAATAAGTATTGTTGTTTGTGACAAATTTTAATGTTATAGGAAATAATTGTAATCACAAATAAAATATGAGGATATATAATTTTAGTGATAAAATAATATGGACACAATTCTGTTCCTCCCTTGAGAGAGATTAGTAGTGTATTTCTCAAATTAAGATGATTTGGACCTCCTTGATCTCTTTATGAATATTCCAAGAGTTTATGGGATATTTGAGATGCCCTCTTCAAGAGAATATATCACCCTTTATATATATGCATGAACTAGGGTTTCGGATGGAATAGCCTCCAAGAATCCTAATTAGAATTGAACACGTTTTATAGAGTCTCATAAAATTTCGAGGTCTACAATGGTATTATTGCTTTATTTTCATTTGAGTATCGACATTTCTATTGTATCAAGTGAAAAGAGAATATTAATTTTTGGAAGGAGTATAATTTCGTAACCACAAATACTTACGTACATGTATTATTCATATTTGTATCCTAAGGACGTAGCAACAAGTTTCTAGCAATTCTTTATCTCAAATTATTTTTGTTAAACATGAGTCAAAACAGGAAGGTTGCAAATATTTATATACATATGAATAAGTCGTGACACATGACCTAATCTGAGACGACTTTGTACCAAATTTGATTCCAAAAAACAAAAAGTCCATCTGCATTTCATTATTTCTTAAACGTTTGAACTTGAATTCAGTCCAAACTAACTACATTATGGTAAAACTCCCATCTTGAAAAAAAATATTAGAACAAAAATGATCGAAGGGAAAATTTATCAATAAATTAATACAACTATAACAATCTTGATTAAGAAAATTGACTACTCATATATTTTATTTCATTGCGTCGCTCATAAGCAACAAATGATAGTGACTGCAAACACTATTTAAGTCAACAAAACCACGCTTTAATTTATTAGAACCAATAATAGTAGGGATATTAGTTAAGTATAATATCTCGTAGGCGAAATTAATTTACCATAATAATAAGGAAATACATGTATATATCGCCGTTGATCTATTGGCTACATTTTTTGTCGTAGAAAACAATCGTATTAAGCAATAATAATAATAATTTCCTGATAACGATATTTCAATAAAAATTATCAAGGAATTTGAAATGGAAAATAAAAGATTAAAGAGATCTAAAAAGAGCTGGTCAACTTGTAAACCATTTCTGTTTAAATTTAGAGTAAAGCACAGTGTGGCTTTTGGTAGGTTATAGGCTTATGGACCTGAAAGTCTAGAATTTTTGTGGGTTAATTTGTGATTAAAGAAAAGTATTTAATTGCTGGGTCAAACCCTAGTTAGTTAAAATAACTGACTAATAATTTTAATTAGTTATATTGTAAATCTTAAATATCTTTCTTTAGTTACAAAGTTACTATCTTGAATTTATATCATCTTTAAGAAGTTATTCAATAATGTCATAAATGTTTTATGTATTTTGTTGGAAATATATATAGATTTTATAGTTGAGAAAGACTAGACTAGAATTATTATTAGTAGGTTGAGTAGGTAACATTTGTTTGTAATCTCTTTATGTCTAGATGATGAGTTGTCACATTCATATAAATATAGCCCTCATTTCCCATGAGAATATATTTATTAATTATTTTATCTGACCTCATACTCATAGTTTATTTATCGGAAAATATATAAGGATTTCTCTATGTAAAAAAATCTTTTTTAATTATCATTATCTATTCTCCTTCTATTGCGGCGTAAAACGCTAATTTTGTGTCTATTAAGCAAAACCAAAACAATCGAGAAAGGTCAAAAAAAATTTAGCAAAAAAGAAAAAAACTATTATGATTAATATAGCTCGAAGACCAAGCTTATGAAAGGTTAAAAGTGTCTAATTTTTTTTAAAAGAAAAAACACTTGCACTTATTTTCAAGACAAAAATAAAGGTGTTTGATTAAGAAATAAATTTTTTAGAATAATATCTATTTTTTTATTTTCTCCGCTTCAAAAAGAATGACATACTTTTATTTTTAGTATGTTTAAAAAATAACGATCCCTTTTATTTTTGGCAACACTTTAATTTCAATTTTTCACATGACATGTTTAAGGCCATAAGATTAAATGATATTTTGATATATGTGACATAACTTTAAGGTATAATCATAAGATTGAAAAATCTTCTTTATTTTTTTAAATTTGGTGTCAAGTCCAACTAGATCATTCTCTTTCAAACGGATGCACTAGCTTTTTAACTAGGAAAAAAAATAGTTTCTCTCAAAATAAGTAATTTTAATTTGTATTTATCAAAGTAAAGTTTGAAATAATTTTTCTTTTTTATAATTTGATACATAAAAGCATCTTTTTATAAATATTGGCAAGCATATATTACTAACAAATTAAATTACGCCTCAAATGATTTAATCATATACAAATTACAAAAAAAAATATCACCTCTTAAATGATTTACTCAAATACAAACTATTCTCCAAAATATTTTTTTCAAAAATTTCTTTTAATAAAAAGTACCCATCAACATATATAAACTGATATCGACAACGTACTAAGCCAAACAAACAACAGCTCCAAATGAATTTCAGAGTTTCCCATCGCAATATAAAAAGTATGTTGAATTTAAATTAGTAGAGGATTATCTCTACATAAATCTAGGTTCTATTGACCATGTTATTTTATTATAATATTAAAATTATTTTCACTTCACCTAAATGAATTATCTAGTGTTGTCATTCACATTTTGTGTGAGTGGATAAGAGATGAATTGTCAAAAGTAACACCACACGAAGAATCTTGACATTTGTCTTTTTGATGAAAACTATATAAAGGTGTATTACACATGTTACACAAGTTTACTTATCTGATATTTCACGCAACTTCCAAGCTATAAAGTAAATAAAAGTACAGTAAATCTTTTTCATGGCTAAACGCGTAACAACTAACAAGGCCACCAGACTTTATTCAGAAACAAAATCATTGTAAATTTTGTAAAAGTTTTAACTTTTCAATAATACTAACATCATTACGATGCAGAGTCCACATGGAAGATTGTCAAATTATCCCAAATACAAGTCAAAAATCTCACAACAAAGAAAATACTCCTCGTGTCCCAGTTTATATAAGATACATTTTTTTAATCAGTTCCAAGAAAAGTAACAGATTTTTCGATTTAATACCAATTTAATCTACTTAATAAGATGATTTATATTCTTATAAATGTCTCTGATTTATTTTTAATCACAAATTTCAAAAATCTTTTTTAAAAAAAGTTTTTATTCAAACTATGTCATATAAATTGAAGACGGAGGGAGTAACGAATAAAATTATGCATATATATTGGGGTACCTATAGCTATGTTTAGTATCGACTCTCTTCTCCTTTTCATTTTGTGGTTGTTGTTTGAGGCAAATTGGTTTCTCAACTACCATTGTGATATTTGAAAGCAACTCTCTTTCCAATTTTTCTGAATCAAGAAGAAAGAAATGATAAAAGTAGGGAAAATGGTGGAATTACTTGAAGAATACGGAATTGTTATATCAAGAATGAGAGAGCAGCTGTTTCTTCCAAGGCGTTTGCAGGTTCCTCTGTTTTTACAGAGCCTTCGTTCCCCTGTTATTCAAGATTCTTCTTCTTCTTTCCTTGTCTACTTCTAGTCTAGTTATTATATCTACAGACAATTTTACTTGTTAAGTTATATCCAGCTGAGGCACTTTCTATTCTTTTTTGTTTAATTTTCTAATTTACAAATTTGTACTTTGAACCTTGTAATGTTCATCACTATGGATGATGATTCAATTTCTTCAAATCAATAAGAAAAAAAAACGTTTATATTTCATTTCCAGTGAAGAAAGAGTATATTTGGTTGCTTAACTTTATGAGTTAGTGAATTTTATAATGATGATTTCAAAAGTTAATAACTGGATTATAAACTTAATATTTATACTTATTTGATAAATTTCTTAATATAAATATATTATTTGAACAAAAGTTATTGAGTTTGGTGGCTTCTAACTCCACCACTGTTGATGTAAGTGCTTAGTTTTAGATGAATTCATTTTTGCAGATTATGAATCCTTCATATTTGTTCTAAATAGGATAGTTGCTAAGAATACAATTGAATGAAAGTGTGTTCTCTTCTAAATGAGATGATCATACATTTAACATGGTATCAGAGCAGACAAAAATGCTCAAAGAATTAAGCTTGGATCACGAAAATGAATACCACAAGTTCACTCATTCTAACATGTTTGAATTTTCGTGTACTTCTACTCTGCTTGAGGATTTGTCCATTATTTTTTAATTATATGAGAAGAATAATGTGTTGTTTGTTCTTAGCGTAGGGGCTAGTCTATTAAAAAAAATGAATGGAGTAATCGTTTTACAATCATTTAAATTATAATTATAGGATAGAGAGGGCCTCAACGGCTAAACCCAACTAAATGCGCCTTGTCCATATTGAAGTAATGGCAACTGTCGAGGGGTCGTAACCCATGACATTTCTGGTCCCTAAATAAATAATTAATATCAAGTGGGGTCCGTAACATATCCAATTTAAATTTCAAATATAATTTTACTAACTATATTATATACTATATGAATTGTTATATCTCTTTTATTTATATAAGAGATACTTCTACTGTAGTGACAAAAATAGTGGGGGACCTATTTTGGTTCCTGATTAGATGTGAAGTCTATATTTGGGACGATCCTTTTGATTAATTTAAATATTATGAATGAGAAATTTCAATTGTCTTTTTATCTCCTTTTTTATAATTTATTTTTTTGCTCTTTTTCACCTACGAAATGATAATCTTTTGTCATGACTCAAACTAAGGGTGCGTGCCGAACCTTGCTTTACTTGTCGAACGAACTCTTTGTGTTACAATTGATTGTGCCTTTGAACCAACACTCTTTCATATTTATCCTTTCATTAACTATAAATAGAGAGATTTTGCCTCAGATTTTATACATACATTATTTGAATTCTCTCTCTTCTTTAAATTGTTTCTGAATTCGTTTTCATAACCAAAATAGTATAAATTTGTGATTTGCTTGTTGAAGTTCTGTAATTTGAAGTGCCACCATTACGTAATAGTTTATTTCGTTGTTTTATACGGGAAGGAATTAGTTTGAAATGTTAGACAACAATGAATTCTATAAACTAAGAATTAAATTTTATGCTATGCTAACATTTTTTATATTCATCTTACTTTTTATTTTTGAGAGACAAACTTTTGTTATAAATCAATTGAACTAAGTGGATTGTCTATTGAGTTTATTCATGAATTAATGAAATTCATGTATGTATATTTTCAAGGTGATATGATCCATTGTGGATAACTATGTACCTACTTGTTTGGGCATTTATCATGACAACCTTTGGGGTGATATCTCAACACTATAAATAGAGGTATCATTCACCATTGTAAGAAACATTGGAATAAGAAGAAAAGTTCTCTCCTTCATCTACATTACTTGTCTTCTTCTCTTTATATTTATATTGTTCTATCAGCACGAATATGCTCTAAAAGTTGTAGTACTTCGCAAAAGAGTTGTAGCTGAAACACTTGTGAGCAAGAACATATTTGGTGTTTTCTTTTCTTGTTACACATTTATATTTTCAAAAGTTCCTCTTATACTAATAATTTATTTTAGTATATATGTGTTATATGAAGAGGTAGAACATATTGGTTTGTTTTACTCTAACAATTTTATACATTGGTTTATGATTATACTAACAATTCTTCGTTTCAGAAAAGAATTAAAGAACAAAGAGGTAAATTTTAATGTAGATTTTCTAAGTGTTAATTTTGAGGAACTTATTAATATTTATAATCACTAGAGGTGAGAAAACTCTCAAAGTCTTATTTGACTAAATTTGCTTCTATAACTCTTGATTTTTTTAAAAGGCTCATGGGTGAGTTCTATTGGTTTTGACTTATATGATATTGATTGAAGGGTAAGACGATGGATTCAAGTCCTATCGCACCAAAAGGGCAAGACATCAGGTTAAAGTTTGGATGCACATAATGTAAAAATATTTAAGGGTAGACGATAGATTCAAGTTCTATCGCACCAAGAGGGTAAGACATCAATTTGAGTTTTGATGCACCATGATGATAAGGTATTGGGTTTGAGTCCCATAGAATTATGGCCTAACGCGCCTTATATGGATAAGACATTGCGTTTGAGTCTCAATGCACCATAGTGATGATAAAATGATGACTTGAGGCAAAAATAATATACTTTTGGTAAAAGGCCTTGAAATTCGTCCCATTGAATTTGCTCCATTCCCTGAAGCGAATGTGGTAGCAGTATATGATAACTTTGAAATCTGCCCAATTGATTTGCTCCATTCTATCGTATGACAGTGGTAGCAGTGAATAATAAGCCTAAAAGACGACAAATGATTGAATGTATGAATAAGGGCATGGAAGGACAAAATAATAATAGTCATCATTGTGGTTAAATGAAGAACATTATGGGTTCTCAAAATGATCCTTCAAAGAGTGAAGAAGTTATTGCCATCTCAAAATGGTCTTTCAAAGGTTGAAAGTAGTTATTGCGATTTGGTATGAAAGGTCATTTGACACTCAATTTTTGTGGACCTAATCTAGTAAATTTTATAAATCCTCCATCAAATTAAAAGAATATAAAGTGGTGGTGCACTTTACCTTTCAAAGTGATGTTGAGGTGGGTCATGTAATTATGTCAAATATAAAGGCATGACTCGTATAAATGGTTATGGTCAACTCATGAAGAGATTGTGACTTGTAATAAGCATCGTGAATGTTTGTCATTCTTGAAAGTGAATGTGTAAAAATATGAAGAAAAATACATGATTAAGAACATATGCATGTATGGTTGAAAATATGTCACAACTCATCCCTACTGGAGGTTTGAGAGAAATAAATAAATTTTATTTGATAGGAATGGTCGATGGTCGATGGTCGTGTACGTTTATACGTCATAATATATTATGATATATTTATTGTGAACTACCGAAAGGGCAAAAGAAAGAAGTAATTCTAGCCTATAAAGGTTGTGACCATGACCAAATTAATATTATTGTGTGGCAATACAAATTTGTCATTGATTGTGTACCTATGGTACGATAAAAGTAAAGCAAGAAATATGTCTTGCTTGTAATAATTTTGACCATGAAAATAATAATTTAATTTCCTCCTTGAAGGAGATGTTCACCATACGGATAGTGTCATGAAACATGTGATAGTGCACAAAATTAATTATAAGCTCTAAAGAGCTATTGTGGTACTATTGGAGGAATAATATTGGGATTGTAGTATGTCTCAAAAAAACTTTCTAAGTTTCGAAGGAATTGAAACGAAAAATGATTATATTGAGATAATAAATGAGAAGATTTAATATCTTCATATTACTACAATCGAAGCGGGATATAAATATTTCTGTAAAAAGTTACCCACCTTTTCTTCTTGTTTGTTGTATACAAATATGAACTTGATGATGGAATCATATGCAAAAGTAAACTAGAAGTTTACTGGAATAAAGATCAGTTGGCATGATCGGTTGGACATTTCGATTAGATTATGATGCAAAAAATAATTGAGAATTCACATGGTTATATATTGAAGAAATAAAATACTCTTCAAGAATTCTCTTGTGTTGCTTGTTCTCGTGATAAAATTATCATTGTACCAGCTAAGGTTGGGATTGTATTCCCTGAAATTATTTGGAACATATAAAAATGTGAATATGGGCCCGTTCACCTGCCATGTGGACTGTTTACTATTATGATTTAATAGATGCATCTATGGTCACATGTGCGTTTGTTATCAACTTGCAATTTGATTTTTGTAAGGTTATTTGCTCGAATTGTTAAATTATGAGCATAGTTCCAAATTATAAAATTATGTTGATAATGCTGGTTGGTTTAGCAGAAATTGTATGCCTCTAATTATAGCTAAGCCAATGGTTACGAGAACAAATCTCCCGAAAGAAATTTTGGTATGAGATGAATTTATTTAACATATAGCAACACTTGTACGCATCAAGCCAACAAAAGTCCCCTATCAAAATTGGTTCAGGGTCAGGAACCAAATAATTTTCATCTAAAACTTTGAATGTATGGTTATGATTTAATTGCTCCACCACACGCATAAAGATGAATCCCCAAATGAAGTTGGGATGAATGTTAGAGTTTCTAACATTAGGGGGAGAGATGATTGACAACTGAAAATTATGTGAGAGATGAATTATGAATTATCTAGATCCTCGTTAAAAGAAAATATAAATGTGAACTTGAAGTTCAAGGGATAATTCATTTGCATAATGTTGCAAATCAATTGCCAGATGAGTTTACTGACCTTATGTTATAGTTCAGCTGTAAATGCTCCAATGAGAAGTCCTTGAAGGACATAGTCTATTATACGCTTGAAACGTGATAGACCGATCGATTCCAAAAATAAAACTCCTTGAGGAAGGAGAGAAGCAAATGATCAGGATGGTCATGATAATGAGGCAAGTGCTTTAAAGTAGCACAACGATATAACACTTCATAAAACCTTGACAAAGGTTCAGGTACCTGAAATGATGAAAAATGAAGAGATCTCAATAAGTTATGTCATATCGGAATCGATATCAAATAATCGTTGACGGTATCTTTGATATGAAGTAGAGCTCAATGATATAGATCGTGACGAGGATCTTGAATTCGAATATGTCATAGAGTGTGGATAGATAAATGATTGGCCTAGTAAAATGCATAATTCAAGTATATTTTATTTCACTTCGAAAAGTGACGTTTTGGACTGATAGTCCATAAATCAAGGTATAATGTCAGTGGGGTACAAATAAATTATTATGTGATAGTATAACCGTAAATATCAAGTACGGCTTGCCTTGGGGCATAAATGTTTTTCGCAAAAGTCCTGACATTATTGGAGATGTTTTCTCCTATGGTGAATGCAATGAGATTTGTTTTGATCTGGCAATATATGAAAAACTTGAATGCATAAAATGAATAATTGCCATGTCTAGCTAGACAATGAAGGTTATACGAAAATCCTTGAAGCAATCAAGGTGCCTAAAACATATAAAAGTTTGAAAGAAACTTTTTCAATAAAGCTTTAAGAATCCTCATATGGATTGAGATAATCAAGGAAGAGAGGGTACAAAAAATGACCCTATTTTGTCCTTGCATTTTTACAAAAAAGGTCAGGATCTAAATTTGTTATAATAGTTGTGTATGTTGATGACTTGAACATTAACACTCTTAAAGAGCTTTCAGAAGCTATTGAGTGTTTGGAAAGGAAATCTGAAATGAAAAGATTCTAGTAAGACAAAATTTTGTCTTGGCCTATAGATTGAGAATTTCACAAATGAAATATTTGTCCATCAATCAACATACACAAAAAAGTTTTGATGCGATTTTATATGGGTAAATCACATTCATTGAGTACTCCAATGATTATGAGATTGCTTGACATAAATAAAGATCCATTTCGATCTCAAAAGAAGGACGAAGAGCTTCTTAGTGATGAAACTCCATATATCAGTCAATTGGGACACTAATGAACCTTGCTATATATGATCAAATATTTTGCAGTGAGTTTATTGACAAGATTCCGCTCCTCCCCAATGAGAAGACGTTGAAATGACATCAAGGACATAAATGAAGTTATCCTATAAGACAATCAACTGCAAATGAAGTGTCTACAAGATGATTGTTGCTATGAACAAGTTGAATGAGCAATTTACTTGCAATAACAGGGTCGCGAATAGAGTGATTTTCAAGAATGTATTCGGCTAAGATCAAAGCCTTATCATATCCATGAAACCAGAAAATGATATATCAAGATAAGTTCAATGATGCAACATATTCATGAATGTGATTTGATCACAAAGACACTGTCAATATTTGAGAAGTTGGTATATATGACTGGATGACATCATCACAAGAAATTAAGTGATGTTTTAATCAGGGAGAGTATAATACGTGTTGCACTCTTTTTTCCTTGACCGAGGTTTTGTCCCACTGGGTTTTCCTAACAAGGTTTTTAATGAGGCAACAAATAATGCGTATCAAAAGATATGTGTACTCTTTTTCCTTCACTAGAAATTTTTTCCCACAGGGTTTTTCTTAGTAAGGTTTTAACGAGGCACATTATATATGGACATCCAAGGGGGAGTGTTATAAATCCATTGAACTAAGTGGATTATCCATTTAGTTTATCCATAAACTTATACTTATCATGTATGTGTATTCCCTAGGTGATATGAACCTTTTTGGGATAACAATGTATCTATTAAATTTGACATTCATCATGATGATTTTTGGAGTGATTTCTCTATCTATAAATAGAGATATCATTCTCCATTGTAAAGACATACTTGAATAAGAAGAAAAGTTCTCTCTTTCATCTATATTATTTGTTCTCCTTTTTATATTATATTGTTCTGAGCTTATGTTTTATAACAAAATCATTTTTTTCTTTTTTTCTATTCTCATCATATCTTTCCTTCCCCACCCCCAAACGCCCACTCCCCCCTCTTATGTCTCTCTTTAGTCTTTACTTCTTCTCATTCATTTTGCTTTTGGAATAGTCTATCAACTACAAATACAAGTTCTTTTTCAAGAAGATTCAATAAAAGGTTAATTTTAGAGTTACATTTTAGAGGAAGTAATATTCTTTCCTTATTTTCTATTCCTCCAAGTTCAAAGATCTAATCTCTTTAAATAGTCTCAAGTGAAAGATCATCATGAACTTGATAACGAGGTTAAAAAAAAAGAGAAGTTCTAACATCATGATCTTAGAACTATGAAAGAATTAATTAAATGACTATCTCTAAAATGTATTTGGGTAAATTGCATTAATTGACAAGGAAATTCTGCAAGTATATATAAAATTTATTATAAACTAAAGTAGTATGAGGGTCTAAGTAAGAATGGAAGAGAAACAAATACATAAATATGACCCTTAACTTGGCTTCAGCGGATAACTATGTCCCCTAACTTTGAGTATGCACAAGTAGACACTTAAACTTGTATAAAATTGAACAAGTAGACACATGTGTCCTGCATGACATAATGCACGTAGGACGCCACGTAGGACAAAAAATTGACATGTAGGATGAATGTGTCTATTTGTTCAATTTTATACAAGTTCAAGTGTCTACTTGTACACACCCAAAGTTAAAGGTCATAGTTGCACGCTGACGCCAAGTTAAGGATAATGTTTATGTATTATGCCAAAAATAAATATATGTATGCGTTTGAAGGGAAGTTGGTACAATTTTCTCTATTAACAAACTGACGATAATAAGGTTTAGGATGGAATGTACACTATTTTATCAATCATTACGGATTATTAATGCACATGTAAAAGTTATAAGATCATTTTGACATTAAATTCACAATAGTCGACTATTTTAGATTTTTAATCAATATAAGAAAATAAATAATTATACAAAAAGAAATTATAATATATATATATATATATAACATGGGTCCTTAGCTCAAGGGTAGAGCTGCAGATTAAGAGGTCATCAGTTTGAACCTGGTAGGGCCCTTGTTTATTCTACTTTTTGAGATCAGACGTGGTCAATTGAGTGAAGTTTTCAAATTAAATCGTGCTACTTTGAAATCATTAAATATCTTCAAGTGAAAGATACATTATGAACTTGACAACTAGGTTTAAAATGAGAAATGTTAGCCCTATGATATTAGAACAAGGAAAGAGTTGATTAAATAGTTATCCTCTACACTCAATTTGGTAAATTACATCAACTGAACAGGAGGTTCCTGCAAGTAAAATTTATTATAAATAGAAGAAGTTCGAGGTCTAAGTAAGAATAAAAGAGAAAAAACTAAAATATGTGTGTTTAGAGAGAAGCATGTACAATTTTCTCTATAACAAAATTGACAAAGTTAAGTTTCGAACTGAATGTACACTACTTTATCAATCATTATGGATTATTCATGCACATGTGAGAGTTATAGGATCATTTTGACCTTAAATTCAGAATAGTGAACTATTTTAGACTTTTAATCAATAAGAGATGATATATTATTATATCGAAAGAAATTATAAATTAATATATATAACAAGGGTCCTTAGCTCAGTGGTGGAGCATTTGACTGCAAATTAAGAGGTCACCAGTTTGAACCTGGTAGGGCCATTTTTTATTCTAGTTTTTGAGCTCGGGCATGCTCAATTGGGTGAAATTTTTTAATTAAATCATGCTACTTTGAAATCTTTAAATAGCTTCAAGTGAAAGATACATCATGAACTAGACAACTAGGTTTAAAATGACAAGTTTTAGCCCTATGATCTTAGAAAAAGGAAAGAGTTGATTAAATATACAGTTATCTTTTATGATCATTTTGATAAATTACACCAACTGAACAAGAGATTCCTACAAGTAAAATTTATTATAAATAGAAGTAGTACGAGGTCTAAGTAAGAATGGAAGAGAAAAAAACTAAAATATGTGTGTTTAGAGAGAAGCTTGTACAATTTTCTCCATAAACAAATTGACGAAGTTAAGTTTCGAATTGAATGTACACTACTTTATCAATCATTATAGATTATTCATGCACATATGAAAGTTATAGGATCATTTTGACCTTAAATTCAGAATAGTGAACTATTTTAGACTTTAATCAATAAGAGATGATAAATTATTATATCGAAAGAACTTTAAAATTAATATATATAACAAGGGTCCTTAGCTTAGTGGTAGAGCATTTGACTGCAGATCAAGAGGTCACCAGTTCGAACCTAGTAGGACCCTTTTTTATTTCACTTTTTGCAATCGTTAACTAGCCTTAAGTGAAAGATATAACATGAACTTGACATCGAGGTTGAAAACTTAGAAGTTTTAGCCCCTGATCTTAGAGCGAAGAAAGAGCTGATTAAATAGCTATTTCATAAGCTTATTTGGGTAAATTACATAAAATGATCAGAAAATTGTACTTTTTTTCTATTAACGAACTGACAATAATTAGGTTTAAGATTGAATGTATACTACTTAAGAACTAAATTCAATGCTATTAATTTTTTAAACTACAACTGTTTTCCATAAATATGTTGGTATTTTTGCCTTGTTTCATATTTTCCCCTACATATAATCTATCTTTTGTTTCACTTGAATTTGTAATTTTGTTAGGTTTATTTTTGTTATAAGTTAATTATAAGTGGCATGATATATTAAATTGTTATTACTTTTAAGTATACATTTAATAATAGTCACTAAATTAGTATAATTAATATTTATAGAATTGGATGGAAAGTCGGATTGAAATTGAAGTGGAGAAAAGTTTTTATGTAATATTATGGTATTGGAAAAATTACAGGTTTTTTCGTTTTTATGTAATATCATGGTATTGGAAAAGTTACAAGTTGTTGGTTTTTATGTAATATTATGGTATTGGAAAAGTTACCTTTTATACAAGTTTTTTTTCATTATATATAATAAGAAAAATATTTTGTTGAATAAACTGTTTTGTTGTTGTTGTTGTAAGTAGAGAAAAAAAATCGATGGGATTACTCAATGGTGTTGCCCTTCGATTGAAGAGTGTACTATCACCCAAAGTCGGAGATGAAATAACTAATATGGCAGGTTTTGGATTGATGACAGTGGCTCGTGAAACTAATTTGGTGAAAGCTGGTGCTTCCATGACAAGCAAATATTGGATGTGTTTGATGTTAGGTTTGTATATTATGAATGATTTTAGAAAGTGCCGGAAGCGTAATAAAATCAAGTTGGCAGCCGAGTTAGAAGTAATTAGAATGGTAAGAGAGGTACGTCAACAACAGGAACCAAATCGACGTTGTTTCCCAGAGGATAGTTTTCTATCTAAACCAAATGCTACTGCTGGTGTGTATCCATTGGAAGTGAAGTTGGAAGTAATAAGATTATTAAGAGGGTACAATCAAAAATACAAAGGTAAGATGGTACGCTGGGAGCCTTGTGTCCCACAGGGTTGTTTCCCATCCATGGCTAGTGCTAGCCTCCCTCCGCATTACCTCTATACGGATGAATACTCTCGCGAATACTCGAGCTTCATGAATATTTTCTTCTCCAACTCCAGAGAGTATACTATCGGAGATGACTCTCATGCAGATTCATAGATATATATTGTCTGTTAAATTTCTTCTTTTATTTTATGTTCAATTCATCTATTATTAGACCGTTGGATTAGTGTCCTTTTCTACCTATGTACCGTTGTCATTCAGTGTATTTACTTACCTATTTACTTTTGAGTATTTAATTGCCTCAACTTTCATTACTTGTAAAAATTCAAAAGTCATTTTTTATAATTCTTTTAATTACGTTAAATGTGCCATCTTAAAAATTTAATTCTATGACCTAACTATGCAATCAAAAATTAAATTCTATAACCTAACTATGTATCTTAATATCAGATTTTTTTTCCGGCTATATACATAGAATTTTAAAATATATACATGTAAAAAATAATTTTATAAATTAATATTTTCTTATTTTAATGGAGCCAATATATAGTGTCAGTGAAAGAGAAGACAATAAATTTTTTCATGGGTAAAAAATAGAACAAAATATAAGATGATTATGTAATTAAGTAAATGGAATAAGAGGTTATATTTCAAAACTGCCTGTATGTATTAAGTTGTAAATATTATTTTTTGTTTTAATTTCCTCTTCTATATAGGAATACTTAAATCTTTTTAAGCAAACAATAATTTCTTGATAAAAATTGTTGAGCTTCACGTTATGTCTTTATTAATTGTATTTGTTTACTTTGATCTTCTATACATTGAATAAATGTATTTATAAATTATTAAAACAAAACACACAAGAATTATCAATAGAAAATAAGAGTAAACGTTATGTTTAATTATCAACTACAATTTTAAATTTTGATAAACATCTTGTTTATTTATTTTTAAAAAATTCAATACAACCAAAAATAGAAATACTTATTAAATTGTATGCATAATTTTCTAAATGTTATTTACACTTTGTTTGGATGGTTGTTACCTATTGTTTCATAATGTATCGTTTTAATGAATACATTATTTGGATAGATTGTATCGTTATCCGTCGTTATATAATGTTACACATCCATAATTTAAATGATAAACCTACAAGAAAATTAGGGTACGGGGTAGAGCTACTATGAAAAAGTAGAATAAAAAATGAAATATGATTATTAAATAATAAATAAAGACAAAATGGGAAGAAAATATTAAGATAAAGACGCGATCACTCCAAATCGGTCGTTATATACAATGGGTATTTTCGTTATTGTTACCTAACGATGAATTTAAACGATACGATACAATAGAATTTAAATAACAATCAAAACAAACATTGTATTTAAACTAACATTACAATACAATATAATACAACGTGTAACAATCATCTAAACAAAGTATTATAGAGAAATGAATTGTTAATATTATAAGAAAGTTCACTCTATACAGAATAAAATATACAATTTCTATTAATTAGTCTTTAATATTTTTTTTTCATGAAATCTAAGACTGAAAATTTAAAGGAAAACATAAAAAATTGAACAATAATATTTATATGTATATAAACATAAACATGGAAATTGATACTTCTTGGCGCCTATTTATAGTATGGATGTTTGGAACTCCATAAAGGATGGGAAATAATTACCCCATTTACTGATATAATTACCCCCATTTACTGAATATTTAAAGTATCATAATTTGCAACATATACCAGAAATAAGAATGAAACATATATCCCATTTATGGGTTATTTAATACACCATTTAAAGGCTACTTAAAAGTTCTTTTAAATCTAATGTTAAAGAAACGTTTTCATGAAAAATAACGTCCTTTAGTTTCGTATTTGATTGATTGAATAGGTGCTTTCTGCCTTCCATGTGAGAGTAATTATTTTTCAGTCTTTTAAAATTAATTAGTACAAGAAAAATTAGGGGAAAAGCTCAAAAAAACTACAAAAAAGATAAATAAGATTCTAGGCCTTATAGAGCGCCACTTCACCGGATCCATGTTTCAGCTTTATATAGATATATAGATTTAGGAGTTGTGACTATCAAAAATCATTAAAGTAAGGCAAATAAAGATACTTAAATTTTTATATTAAAAAATATGAATCAATGAAGGAGTAGTAATTGATATATTCATTTTTGTACAATAATAAGAAATAAATAAACAGAAAAATTGTCAAAAAAAAAAAGATAAATAAGATTCTTGGCCAAAGAGATGTGTCACACCACTTTTCTTTTTTCTAGATAATTCTTATATTGGTAAAGAAAGTAGATTGAGAGAGAACAACTTTACTAAATCATTTTTATCCTAAATAGATACTTTTGTATTTCAATTTCTGCCCAAACAGATTGTAATTGTGATCTCTGAAAATCTCAAAAACTTGAAAACTTCTAATATTAATAATTAAAAATATGAAGACTACGAAGTTCCATATCAATAAACATCTTTTTATAAATTATAGAATATTTTAAAAATTATGAATTAACTTTACATTCTCATGTTCTATCATAATAGTTATTAAAAGTTAATTCACATGACTACAAAATTATATATACATGCTTTATTGAGTAGCATACATGTATGTGTTGACTTCCTTTTCAGCTTCTATTTTCAAAAATATTTTGACCTGAAAACAAAATAAGATAACCTTACAACAACAACAACAACAAAAAAATCTAAAAATGAAGTTAACTGATCAAATAAAAACTTTAGAGAATATTTAATTATGAGTTAAAAGATGAAGGAAGGATCTTGTTATCAACATAACATAATCTAATGCTCCAAAAACTACAAAAACAAGAAAAAAAATTCCATAAACTATGAAGAGAAGCAAAGAGAAAAAATCAAACAGTTATTTCTAAAAAAAATCGTGATTCATATTATCATGAATTCAAAAATAATAATATTGAACATATAATTACAATAGAAAAAAAGTGATAACTATATTAGGCACATCAAACAGTTTTACCTTGTAAAATCGAACTGCAAACAAATGTCTAACAATCTTCATTATAGATCTCTCTCCTGCAAAATCAGATCAAAGAAGACAAAAAATTAACCAACAAAAGAGATAAAAGATGAAGAATTAGGAAAATGTAAAAAAAAGAAAATCATCACATATGTCTCAAAATAGGTTTTTATAAGTGTGATTTTAAGATGTCATAAATTTGTATATTAAATTATTTGAGGGTTATGAATATGAAAGGTTAGGAGTTATAAACATTATTAATATTTATTAAGAGTAAAATTATGTAATTGAAGAGGTATGAAAATAAAATAATTGAAAGAAATAAGAGAAAAATACCAAAAAAATCACAAAAAAGACAATTAAGAATCAAGCCCTTAGAGAGCGTCACGTCACCGTTTTCATATCCAGCTTTATTATAATATATAGATTAATATGTACTAATTTATTTGTCTTTCTGAATATACAAAAAGTTATGTTATTTATGTAAACTAATTTAAGAGAAAGTTATATTGAACTATTTTAGACTTTTAACTATTTTAGGAACATTTGACCTTAAATTCAATGTATTGAACTATTTTAGACTTTTAACCAATATAAGATAACAACTTGTTATATCAAAAGAAATTCATAATTAATACATATAACAAGGGTTCTTAGCTCAGTGGTAGAGCATTTGACTTGTCACGCCCCGAACCTACACTTTAGACGTGGCTGGCATTCGAGAACCATTGCTGGTCCCCAAGCGAATCCTTGGCCTGACTAACTCTTTAGCGGAAGACTTAATCAAGTAAAAATGGGGACTCAAAGTGCATAATTAAAATTAACAGTCTCAATTAAAACTTAACTCAAATGAACATCAGGAAATACTTAATAAAACATGAGTAATCGTCTCAAGATTTCAGAACATCTCAACAAGGAAAATAATGAGAGACTCCTCAGCTCTAGGTATCTATGAAGCCTCTAGTACTAAGATAGATGTCGGGACAGAACCCAGACAACTAAACAAAATCAGAAATATAAGTGTGAAGCCCTCTGGAAAGCAAGGAGGCTCACGAAAGCTAGCTGGAGTGCAAATGGTATTAACGAAGAGCCTGCTGATGACCCTGAACACATGTATCTGCATCATAAAACGATGCAAGTCGAATGACGTCAATACATTGAGTGTAAGAGCATGTAAGGGGAAAACTGAAAGCATAGACGACTGAAATGATAAAGCTGGAAGACAAACTTACCTCAACTCAATTCAAATACAAAAGCAACAATAGTAGATGCAATGTTTAAAACATTATAAAACACAAGAAATAAACTCAATGATGTTAGAAAATACAATAAGATACACTTTTCTCTTATTTGGGTGCTTCTCTAACCGATAACCATCACTATGAGTTATGTGATGATATAGCGTCTCGCCCACGCTGTCAGAACTGTCCTATACCTTGCCGGGGTATAGAACAACCTCTACTAAGTGGATCCACTAAGCCATACCCGAAGGCATAAGGAAATCATCTAAAAAGTATGAATTATTTACCCATGTTGGCATACATGGTTTATGAGGAATTTGAGTTGTCTGAACTCATCCCCATATTAGTGCTCAATACTACTCCCAATAATATATAAACTCATGTTCAAATGTATAAAACATAACTCTTTCTCAATTTGAGGTAATTACTCAAATGATGCTCTTAAAAGAGGTAATACTCTTAAACATCTCTGAACTCATAAACTCATGTAGAAATCAACGTTTCTCTCTTTTAAACTTAAAAGTGTTACATTTGTGAATGCTTAGTTTTCTTACACTCTTTTTCAATCATGAATACAACTTTTCTCATTCTCATACTTACTTTCTCAAGACTTAGTTCAAAACCATTATTAATTACAAAAGAATTCTCAAAATAACTCAAAAAGACCTCTTGAACTTTCCTCTTAAACTTACTTTAATTTGGAATGTAAATTAAGACATGTGATTAGGACATGTAGGATCTCTCAAGGATTAATAGAGCCTTTAAGAGTTTATATTAAGAAGAGAGCAAAGATACAATTTGAAAGAACGCATACGAGACGAAGAACGGAGAAGAAAAGGGCCTGGCAACCTTGGCGTATCAGTGGCGCACTGCAGGCGCAGGGCACCAGCCCTCCTGGCGCTATTGTGGGGCATTGCCCTAGCCCCGAACCCAGAAATTCGACGAATTTTCTTGCTCAATTCCGGATCCTAACTCATCTAGAATCGATTGGTTTCTTCCAAACTCTCTTTGATTCACAAACCCAACACGAAATTATCGAAATCTCACTCAAATTCTATCAAAAAAACACCACTCATTTGCAAAACCCTCACCTCAAGAACTCAAAACCTCCATTGTTAAGGAATGAAGCTTAAAACTCAAGAATTCTACGAGAATATTTACATAAATGATTATATGGGCGAATTAACAAAAGAATTACATGATTGGCGTGAGGATGAACAAATCCATCACTATGGGAAACCTTACATACCTGGAAAGAACGATTGTTCTTGGCGAAATTCCTCAACCCTTGAATGAACGCTTGAAAACCCTATTTTCCTCTTCTTGAAACTTCGCCCTAAAATTCTAAGGGGCCGTTTGGTTACTGGATAAGGTTTGAGTTATTCATGTATAAAATTTTGTATAAGTTTTACCATGTTTGGTAGCATTTTTATGTCATGTATAAAATTCAACACACATATTACTATGTTTGGTTAGCAAATTAGAATGCCACATAATTAATACATGTATAAGTTATGAGTCAATTACCCTTTATCACTACCAATTAAATATAAGTCTTTTTCTAAAGTTATAATCAGATCCACTATATGCTTTTTTCTATATCTCAAATTACTCATCTTTTCAAAAGAAAATCTTGAAATCAATCCAATGGCTGAAAATAATATCGATGAATTGTTGAGGAAAGGATGGCAAATAATCTAAAATAGGATTTTTTTGCTTTGCTCTTGTTTACTGCGAAATTCCTTGATCTCTAGCATCAGTTCAGACCATCTGGTAGCAGATTCGACGAATTTCTTGGCAGTTCCGATGAAGTTTTTGGACAGCTGACTTATCATTTCTTTCCATTTTAATGTATTTGGCTCTATTAGTTTTTTGAATAGCTTCTGGGTCCTTTTTTTGTGAAGAACTTTGTATTCTTTTTTATTTTTCAATAAAATGGGTTTGAAAACCACCCAACCTTTTTTATTTTTTTAGAAAAACTAGGTATCAAATCGAAAAAATAAACTTCCTCACATATATATAAAAATACATGCACGTTAGTTCAACTATATGAGGAAGTTGAAAATTGTGGCATCCAAATTTCTGTCTAAAACTTTGCCTAAGAAAAAAAAATACAAAGGTAAAAACAATCAAGAGTATAATGGTAAACAAATATTTTATTTTTAAGAAGTATATAATGTTTATTAATTTTTAATATAACAAACTAGCACCCAAAGAAATTATTAAATCTTGCATAACTAATACATGCATAACTAATACATGTATTACTAATACATGCATTACTAATACATATATTACTAATACCTGCATAACTCAAACAAACAACCAAACGGCCCCAAATGTTAGGAATATGAAAAATAACTTAGCGTCTGATTAGACCCCTAAATTGGGTGAGTAAAAACATGGGCAGGCCTATTGGGGTAAGGAAAACATCAAAATACTCTTTCCTTAAGCGGATGAAAAGCCTTAACTAGAGAGGCTTTACTAAAATGGTCATAACTTTTCACTCCGAGCTCGAAATTTAGCAAACTTGGCAACGTTAGAAAAAAAACTCAAAGATTTTCGATTTGATACCTCATGGGCCATCTAACTCTTTATATGCTAAAAGATATAATCGTTTGAAATTGACCTAAAACTGAAAACTGGTCGAAGTCTGAGGTGTTACATGACTACAGATCAAGAGGTCACTAATTTGAAATTCGTAGGATCCTTTTTTTTTAATTATTCTAATACATTTTTGTCTCCTTAAGGGGTTGTTTGAAAAGGTGTATAAACTAGTAATGAATAAAATGTATTAGTATTGTTAGTATTATTTTTTATAGAATGTTAGGTTTGTTGTATTTAATGAATGGGTGTATTAGAATATAGATAGTAATAAATAGGGTGAATTAAAATATGAAAAGTAATGAATAAGATGTATTAGAATAAAAATAGTAACCATCATTAATATCATAGTTTATTATGTATAAGAATAATACTAAACAAGATGTATAACTTATAATTTCTAAATTGCACTTTAATCTTATAACCTTAAACATGTTATAGGAAAATTAGAATAAAAAAGTTATTAGAAAAGGAAAGAAACCTTTTTTTTAAAACAAACTAAAAAGAAAAACAAGACAAACAAATTAAAACGAAAAATGAAAAAAATAAAATTCAAAGAGATCAAAATTGTTTCTTCTATCAAATCAATTCTACTAATGTTATGTCATTACAAATTTCTGTCTCCAATATTCCCCAATACAATTGAGCAAATAAAAATGTTATTGGATCTTTTTACCTATGCTTACAAGTATTGTCTTATTAGTATCCGCAGAAATGAGAGTTGTAATGCACGAATTCAATATTGTCACGTTCCAATACAAATATCAAACACTGAGTGATAATACTATCTGAAATCTCTTCTAAGTATCTTCGATTTATTCTTCTGCAACAAATCAACTTTATCATCAACCATTTTCCGCTTTCCACAAACAATCCCATTACTCGAAACGGGTTGCTGAAATCTCTTGAATGCAATTGAACCGGGCTGAACCGGTAAATCAAAGAGATGAGTAATATCTCTCAATGGCACTCTCCTGAAATTCCTCTTCAATTTTTGTGTACAACATTTCACCTTCAAACAATTGGTGGATAATTTTTCTGCAGAACTTGGCGCGATATTTTCTTTATTCGATCCATTTTCATATAGAGAAATATCTAAAACCTCCATTTGAGAAATCCAAGTAATGCGGAGAAAATAGAAATGGAGATTAATAGATCTAATGAGATTTCTATATAAATATTTATAGTTACAAGGTCTGAAAATGTTGGAGGGAAGTAATTGAAATTAAATTTTTATTTGCAAAATTTTTGAACCATAGGAGGGAGAAATGGAGTTTTTTTTTTGAATTTTTAATGGTTATTTTTTGGCAGAAAATCTATGAACAACGAGGGAGATTTTGAAATTTGTTGAAATATATGGGGCCCACTAAAGTTTTAAGTCAAAACAAAAATATTTGCCCCCTCCCAAATATTTTATCAAATGAGAGGGAATTCAATTTTGACTCTTTGAAGTTTGAACACATTTCACTTTGATATATTTCCGGTATGAATACTCTTTCCCCTCACTTTTACTCATCACTTTTAACGTAATAAGAAGATATAATTATTTTTTTCATATTTCATCTTAACATTAATTGTTTATTTCCTGAATCATTTTTTAAGATAAAAAACTAGATGATAATTAATATTAGCATTGTGATAAAATATGCTTGTATTAATCATTATTTTCTAAAATTAAAAATAAACAAAGAGAGTAATTTTCCTTTTAATCATTTAAACTTAGAATAAAGCTTTTTATGTGAATATTGATTTTACAGACTATCTGGTTAAATTTATCCCAATTGTTATAGTATCCTTACGGTTATAATATTCGGCCTAAGTTACTCTTATCTTTACCAAACTTTTAAAAATTACCACTAATATTTGTAATAGAATAGGTTGTCTACATCACATCATTCGGAGGGTGATCCTTCTTCGGACCAATCTAATACAAGATACTTTGTGTATCAAACTGTCCTTTTATTAGCTATATTTCACCAGACACAAGTATGAGGACTCTATGCATCAAGACATACAACATTGTTACATAATTATTATTTTTTTGCCTCTGCAGAGTAAAATTTGAAAAAAAGAATCCGCCAAAGAAAATCCGAAGACTAATTGCCTATTAGCATGGCTAATTAAATAGATAGAGCTTAAGTTATTTGGGAAAATAGAAATATGAATAAGATTACGTACATTATGATTTATTGATAATGAATACGTTTCTAGTTATCTCTTCGAAGAAATCTCGCACTGATTATGTACATTATGATTTATATAAATAACGGTGTATAATCAATATATAATTTATATGTATATCAGCTCAGATAAGTAATCAATGGATCTGTCCGACTATTTGTGTAAAGGTTTTCGAAGAAATTTTCACCCAAAAACTTTCCTATCTTTTCAAATAGATTTCCAGGCCCAACTGCTAAAACTGTCTTCATACAATTCCAATTACCAACAAGTTGGGCTTTGAATTTGTGGTCCAAATGGAAATAGAAGACTGGTTTGGACAATATTAAAATTATATTTTATATATATACACAATAGATATCGAATTTTTTAAATCTTTTCGTGTGTTATCTTTTCATATTTTGAATCTTTTTGTAATTTCTAGCTCAAATACTAAATATATGGCTATGATGTGTCGTATATTTCCAATGTGTTGAGTCTCACATTCATAGTGAGATATTTATATATTTTGAATAATTCTCATTTATATGCTAGATTTTGAAGTTTAGTTAAATTCAAAATATATAATTTTATCACAATATCTGTTGGATATTGAATTTAGGTCATGAGTCGCTTATGTGAACTGATCTTGTCCTACCTAATTAAGAGAAATAAATGAAGAGAGAGTTATTAAAACGCTACTTAGGAGTTACCACATACAAAACAACTTCTACCCTATGTTGAACATGGATTTTTGGGAGGAAATTTTGTAATTTTTGTAACCTCTTCTTCTCTTCAGATTAAAAGGTACAACTTGGAGCAATTTTATCTACATAAATTCCGTAAATTTTCACTGTTATTAATAGGTACACAATCGTGATTCTTGTTTATATATCATCCATCAATATCAAAGTAGGTTATCAATTATTGTCAATATCCATATGATCTTGTCAATGTGATCATTCTTGTCCTAAGGACAAAACTTCAAATTTAACGAATTTTTACTTTTCATGAGGAAAACTCAGGTTAAATAATTCAAGATCGCTCATTTTCAAAATTATTCTCCATAATTTCCTACCCGGTACGTAAGTAGATACCCTCCCTCCAAGTTGAGGACTTATTTTGACATGTGCATCCAACAATTACATATCCCCAAAACGCACACCATAATTAATACATGTCTATCGAAACATATATTGCATTGGCATTTAGTGATGATCTATACTCATATCATTACTAGAAAATAAGAAAATAAGATAGATAAAATTTCGTAACTGAACCACAAAAATTTTACAGAATTCCATTTGGTTATGGATTAGCGATAGAGTGACGGATTATAAGAAAATTCAACTAGTTAAAAACTTTTTAACGACAAATTAGATGGAGATTACCAATAAACTCCAATTATTTTTTTATGATCGTAGTGTCTGGGCTAGTTTTCGCACACCTCGACTAATTCTACGGGTCACGGGATATCTGTTACTCCTCACCAGCAACAAGTATCAGGTAACTCTGTCCATCAAGACTAGAACATATGAGAAAAATCACCTAATATTTTTTGTCTCCGCTGAATTTTGAATCTGAAAACTCCCTATTTTCTTGTAGTGTATATTCTTTAATTATTTTTGGGAAGGGGAGCTTGTTCCCATATATATGAATGGTAGCAAGCTGTCTGAAATAAAAGAAAGTGACATATTGGCATTTTGTTGGGTAGGAGTAGTCATAAATTAGAAGCAATTAAGGCATATATATGTGATGCTGATCCTATGGCTATATATATGTGTGTTGTCTCTTTCATTTGTCTTTCAGAATATATAATATGCTGATCAGTGAAGACATTTATTTGATTTTATTATCAGAAGGAAGCATGCATTACCTAGCTATAAGATGGGCTTTGTTTTCTACTTCTTGGATCACACACCATACTGACACTTTCATTTCATTGTTATGTTGCTTTCACTATAGGATTGCTTTCACATTATTTCTCCTCTATCCTATATATATATATATATTTGTAGTAATCTAATTGAGGGTGTGTTTCATGGAAAATATTTTCGTGAAAAATAAGTGATTTTCTTATAAACTGTTTATTGGCCATTGGTAAATAAGTGGGGAAAAAATCACTTTTAGACAATATGGAATTAGCTATGAAATTTGTCGGTAATCCCTAGCTAATTGGTTATCACTGATTTCTTTTTATAATTTATCGCTAATCTCTAGCTAAATAAAATTAACATAAGATTTTTTGTTGTATAGCTACAGAACGTTGTCTGTTGATAATTCTTTGTTTTCTAGTACAAAGTTATTGCAAAAGCTAGCAATCATATATAATCTAAATAAACACTATAAAACTGGTGGTATATATGGGGTATTGGAAGGTTGAGATATGAGGGTAATATGTTGAAGTGTGCAATCATTTCATCTAAAGTTTTTTATTATTTAATTAATTGTATTCTTAACACGTCTTCTTATGGGCGAGCCTGATTTTTTTTTATGGGTCAAGCACGTGACAATTTTCTTTTTATGACGGATGGTGTTACGATTAAATCCTAGGACCTCTGTCTGCTATAATATACCTTGTTAAAATGTGTGATCATCTCATTAAAAGGTGTTTAGGTTGTTAGTGAGAGACACTTTATATTATTTAATTATATTTTCAATAAAATATTGTCACAAAAATATTTATATATAATGTAAAAAACACTAATAAAGTGATTGATATGGATTATTTTATTATGTACATGTATATCAACAAATGTTTCCTAGCTTGTTGCAGAATTATAAGACAATATTGTAGCTTGAACACATTCTAATTAATGACCATCAATCACATGTATTGTTCCTATCCATATATCAATAAATATATTCTTATCCTTTTTAAGTGTCATCCATTCATAATGAAAGACAAAGTACCAAAATTTCCATAAGTTGAATTATATTTATATATAGGATCAAGGACAAATTTCTAGTTTGTACGCGTTAATTTACATTTGAGCTCTCACCTTTTCGCTGGCGCAGAACTTGAACGTACAACCTTAAGATTGGAGGTGGAGAGTGAAAGCGAGAGATGGACTAGGACTACATAGAAATAATTTATTTGATTTGTATAAAGAAGAGTTGAAGGAGGATGGTCATGTGACTATGATGATAAAAAGGAAAATAGAGGTGTGAAATGTAATGCAAACAATTCAAAGAAAATGAAAGCAAGTCTTTATCAAATTGGAATAAAGGGAGCATGAGAGTTGATCATCTTTATTGGGAGGTCCAATTGACAAATGCTTTTTCCTAATGTATTCCTTCTAAATTTTATTTTTTGGGCAAAAACTAAGAGTGTCAAATGAACAGGTTAAGTTAAGTTTAATTGGGTTTAAAAATTGAATTAATATATTAATGGTCAATTTGATGAAATTGGTTTAAGCTTTTAGATGATTATGTTTATTATATGTGAATTGTCTGTTATTTTTACTTGTCCATTATATTGAATAATTTTTCATTTTTACTTATCTATCATAGCATAGGGTATAAAAAAAAAAATATTTTTTTACTTGTATACTTTATCATATTAAGGATATCTTTTTTCCTTCTTTTATAAAAAAAAAATGTAGATCTTTTCCACGAGTTGAAGGTTACATTTTCTATTCTTCATTTTATAGTTCCCCTTTTCTCTTTTTTATTTTTTTTTTATAAAAAAATATTGACCATTGATTTTATAATTTTACCTTTCTCCTTCTTTATTTCTTTCTTTTTCTTTTTCTCTTCTTTAAATTTTTCTAGAAGTAGTGGATGAACGAATGTATACCACTTGCTTTTATAGAAATTGAAAAAAGAAAATCACTTTTTCTATTAATGACCTAAATTGCTAGCTAAGTAATTTTATGTAATAAAACAATTAGTACAAACAAATTTTATATTATCAAATTATTTTAATTTATCAAAATAGGTAGCTTAATTTTTTACTTTTAAAAATAAAAATACATCAATTCATATGGTGTGGTACAATAACAGAGTCAAAATTTTCACTAAAGGATTTCAAAATATGAAAAAGTAAACACACAAAGAAATCTCTGGCCGAGGCAATATACATAAAACATAATTCTAATCATATATAAACATTAAAATTTTCCCAAAGCCTTTGAGCCCTTACTAGCTCCGCCCTAGTGAGGTACCTTTTGTATCATCATCAAAAGAAAGATGCACATAAGACAAGATAAATCATTCAAAGTATTCTACGTCTGGAATGGTGGGTCGTGCTTATGCTCCTTCAACTTTGTAATTTTACTCATTAATATAAAGGTCACGTCATTAAATGGTAATAATTTTTTTAATATTATTATAATAAGATAGCGTAAAAATTATTTAAACTAAAGATGTACAACTCGTAATTTTTCATTTGAAACGATTAACTAAGACTATAACAAAATTACTGGATTGTCTTTAGTTCATTTTCCTTCTTTTAAGGTTTCGTAAAGTTCAACTGTCTTCGTCTTGTCAAAGGGTAAAAGGTTGAAACCATAAACATAAAACCAAGTAATAAATATAAAATAATGTAAAAGGTAGTTAAGCTCTATAAAATTAAACATAGAAACAATATATATATATATATATATATATATATATATATATATATATATATATTACTGTTAAAATTAATCGAGAACAATTACATTGATGGCAATTAGATGCTTTAAATTTAGTTAATTACTCACAATTAGTAATATATCTATGTATATGATCCGATTTTTAACTTATAAATATAATATACAAAAGTTATCGACCAGAATTGCGATGAAATGGTAAGTATATTACTAAAATATTGATAGTAACCGGCAGAATCCGTTTGTTTTCAATGGTTTTAAAAAATATATATATATATATATATATTACTAATAAAGAAAATCGAAGGACATTTTAAGTAAACTATAGATGTCCATCAATCATTTCCCGCGCAAAAATGGTAAGCAAACTACAAAAAATAACGTTATTTTATTTTTATGCAAAATTGGAAATGCAAAACTGCAATTGAAGAGTATAAATAAAAATAGCAAAAATATTTCAACAAAGAGTATGCATTATCTATTGGTAGAATTGTTTAATGTCGTAGTAAATATTTTGGTTTGAATCCAAATTGCTACTTTTTTTTTATACTATTTTTTTTTAAAATACAGAAGGACTCCATCGGTTTCCATCTGTTTTCATAAACTAACTCACTATTTTTCGACGTTATCGAGTCCATGGTTTTAGTAGAAAAATCATGCGCGTCTGTTAGTTTTCGACTTGATTTAGTAGTAGTAAATCTTCATTATTTACCAGAGCTTTCAAGTTTAAACTTTGTTGGATATAAAATCACATTTGTTAGAAAGCGCATTACTTTCTATGAAACTTTTGTTGCTCCCAATTGCACACGCAAGTGTACGTGGTCGCAGAAGTAATAAGTGGCTCTTTAAGAACCGGAATATCGAACCCACAGAGACTTGTCAATTAACTATTTACTAAATTATACTAGTCTAATTATTTATTTAAGAGTGTCAAAAGAAATAAAAGAATGCAAGAATTAAATACTAAGATTAACTTACAGTGATTAGGACAATTCCAGGACTGCAGCATGCATAGGATTTCATGTATCGCATCTCATGTAATGAATTAAATACGGTTATCAAATTACTGATTTACAGGGTTGATTTTATGATCATGATCTCTCGACTTCTAATCGCCTACTCCAACTAGCTGTCTAACTACATCGTTGAGCGGGGATAAGCAGTCCTAATTGGCGAGCATTTATATTTCATCCTGTTTCGTAACCAAGCGAGGTGTTCGTCCGGGCGTCACTCCTGAACACGAATCTAAACAAAGTTAGAACAAGCTCTTTGTATTCTTTGGTCTATCTACCTCTTCATCTCTCGAGTCCAAGAATAGACAATAGATTTATTTCTATGGTGGCCTAGCATGAAATACTAAAACAAGAACACAAAAGTAATTTAAACGATAACCAATAATTAATTCAAAACAATCGATGTTCAACAATTACCCATAGCCGCAGCCCCAGAACAAGGGTCTTTAGCTACTAATATCTAAGAAAAAGAAGAAGAAAAGAATCCTAAAAAGTATTGACAATTTTTTCTTACAAAGTGTCTTCCTTTCTCTAGTCTTTTTTCTTTCCCCGTATCGTCAATAATTATTTCTATGGACTATTTATAGATGTAGAAAACCTTAAATAAAATAACTGAGTCCAAAACAAATTAGGAACCCAAAACCAAAACGGAATTGAATTCCTTCTTTTACTCGTGAAACCGCCTCACAATTTGCTTTCCTCGCCCAACTTTTCCATATATATAAATATTAATATAATATTCAATTTAATCCATTAAGCTGCCTGCTTGATTTTCCTTCTTCAATCTTTCATAATTAATTCATTTTAGCTCCAAACTTCTTCAACTTTGCACCAATTTAATCCTACAAATAAAATACACTATTTAGCACAATCCATAAAATTCATGCTAAAAAAGGACAAATATAAATAATAAATATGAGGCAATTAATGATAAGAAAATATATTTTTGGCCTCAGATCTACTTTCAAGTACAAATCCAAATTTAGCTAATCACACCCCAATACAAATATCAAATAATGAAAAAAAACCCTAATAGAAAAAAAATATGTACAAAAGTTTCATAGAGCAAGGGAGGAAAAAGCAGTTAGAAATCACTGTCATGTTTCAATGAGGGTGGGTCTATAGTTATATATATTGCTGTATTGGGACCATCAAGAGTTGCATTTACTTATCACTCTTTTAAAGTTTATTATAATACCCTTAATATAATCTTTTTTTAGTGAAAAAAGTTTTTTATGAATAGGTTTAGAAACAAGATCAAGTTAATCATAAATTCTATATATGTATCATGAGAATGTTGGTCATCAATTTTTGAATAATATTTTTCAGGCTGCATTAAAATTTTATCATAGCATACCACCACCACTATATAATAGATGCATGATGAATACTAATATATTTCAATTGGTACTATTCATTTAGATAAGGTCATAAATGGTAAATCCAAGCCAAAATTTAATGATTTATGGATTTGAATTTATCATTAAATTAATGGCTAAGTTAAAAAAAATTGAGGGGATTCAAAATAGGAAAAAAGGATAAATAAATCTTTCAACTTTATGATTTAAAGTGAATTTATATCCCCCAATCTAATAAATGGTATATTTATATCTCTCCATCTAATAAATGGTATATTTATATCCTTATCATCTAATAAATTGTGTATATTTACCATTTTTATAAATAAATCTATATTTACTGACTTAATAAATAAATAAATATATCCTAAAGTTGGTATTTAATTTTCAAAAATGTCACATGCCTTTCAAAAGATCACCTCACTCATCTTTTTATGCTTCCATACCCCAATTCAACTAAAAAAAACTCAATTCCTCTTTTATTTTCAGTCATCACCCCGTACGTTATTTTGATGATGATCTTGTTTAGTAGAACAAACATCCTAATTAGTGTAAGTCATTGGGGATCACCGAGTAGATGAGGAGTTAAGGTTTTTTCGTTTGGATCGGGTCTAGAGGTAAAAATTAAGCATACAAAGAAATTTAAAAGAATTTATATATCCCTCGAATCCCCATGCATCAAGCCTATAGATTGTTTTAGCTAATATCTAATACGATAGCTCCGCCCTTAACCAAACACAACACTAGCAAGTATACCTGCCTTTAGGGTGTGCTCATTACGAAGGAAAACAAGTTCCATAAACTTCATCTCCCTACTCTCCAATGCACCCCCACCTCCATAACCCTCACACCCACTACTGTCAACTACCATCTTTAATGCTAGCATTTGTCTAAATCATATACTCCCTCCATTCACTTTTATTTATCATTGTTTGATTTGGAACACTTATTAAGAAAATAATTATTGATATAGATATTTTACTATATATCCCTATTAATTAATGTTTAGTATTGGGTCTTGAAAAATGATATGAAGAATAGTATTTAATGATAAGGATAAAACATGAAGAAAAAAAATTGTCTTTTCTTGATATGTCAGAAATGACAAGTAAAAATGAAAATTTATTTTAGAAATAAGTGACAAGTAAAAGTGAATAGAGGGAGTACTATAAATAATTTTAGGATAAATTTTTGAGAAAAGTATTGAAAACATTCTGAACTTGACGCAAATTATTAGTTTCATCCCCGAACTATTGACAATAGGGGCGGACCTAGAGGTAGTCGAGGGGGTTCACCCGAAACCTCTCAGCAAAAAATTACATTGTATATATAAGGTATTGAAAACGTTTTTATGTCTATATATTGATTTTGAACCTCGTGAATGAATGATTAGAGGTTGGCTTAGTGGTTTCCGAACCCCCTAAATGGAAATTCTGAATCCCCCACTTATTGACAACCTTAAAAACATACCTCTACTTGACTAATTAAACTTAGATCACTACAACAAATTCGATTATCAGGGACAAATTATTTCGTCATTTATAAATCATATTTCGTCACTAAAAATCTTGTGAGTCGAAAAATATTTCGTCAATCAGTTGTCGCTAAAAGTATACAAAGATGATTTAGTGTTTCGTCACTAAAAGTATTATATTAACTACAGAAAGAAAAATCGTCCCCAAATGCATAAACATTTGTGACAAATTTATTTGTCATAAAAGTATAATTTTTTTGTAGTTAATAGTGTGTTTTGTCACTAAAAAGGTTATTACTACCAATAAAATTATATCTTCGCTAATTTCGTCACTAATGACTATATTTTATATACAAAAAATTATTTTGTCCTTAAATGTATAATTAGGGGCAAATTTATTATTATAAATAAAGGTTAATAATTTTGTCGATTTAATCCAATTATTCAATTGCAATTACAATACTTTTCACTTTCAAATACACATATATAATTTCTTTTTTCATATTTATCCTCTCCCAATTTTTTTAACCCCTCCCTAGAACTGCCACATTATGCTTCCTTGGGGGCTCGAACTCACAACCTTAAGGTTGGAAGTGAGGAATGTTTACCATCCGATCAACTATCTCTTGTCTCTCATTTTTATTTTATTTTTAACTTCATTCACTTTTTTCAAATTTAACTTCTATAGAAATAATATATTATATGATTATTTATACACATACACAAATGCATGAAATTTACCACCCACAATTCATTCAAATGTAGATTATATTTTATGTCTGCCAATATTTGGCAAGAGTTTTCATGACAATTTTTTTTTCAATCTAAGTCTCTTATTGTATTTATCCATATCCAAATAGATGAAAGTCATTCTCTCATCTCATTTTATATTCACTAAATCAAAGATATATAGATGTGTTTGGTATGAGGAAATATATTTATATATTTTTTCATTTTGGTGGGATTATATGTTTGTGTATGTGTATATTTAAGTTTAACTTTTATCTTATTTTTTACTGTCAATATAGATAAATGAGTTTTAATTATCATTAATAAAATATTATTATGTAAAATTTACTTATCCTTTAAATAGAGAATTTTTTAAATTTATAATAAAGTTCACTACTATTTTTATTAATTAAATTTTGTATTGCGTGGTTGAAACATATAGTGCAAATAATGGACCGGATACATTAGTAATAAAACTTTGAACTTACTTCCAAAATATTTATAAAAATGACAAAATTAGTAGAGACTACCAAGTTGCCACAAATCCTCTTTAGTGGCGATGATGTCGCTGCCAAAAGACCTTTTATAGCGATAATTTCTTCGTCGCAACCCAACAATTTTTCAGGCATATTTTTTTGTAGGATTATTTGTGATGACGGCGATTGAGTCGCCACTAATATATTATCTTTCGTGGCGATTTCAAGGGTCGCCACTAAAACTATACATTTTGTCGCAACATTTATTTGTCGCCACTGCTTCATCTCATTTTGTGGTGATAAGATAAGTGACTACAAATTGTTAAAGTACTAAAACTAGTAAGTGTACAGTTAAGGGACTAAAAATGGCAAGTATTTAATTAAGAGTCCAAACCTGGTAACATTTTGAATAGTTAAAGGGCTAAATCTGATAAATGTATGGTTAAGAGACTATTTTAGACAAAATCCAATAGTTTAGGGACCATTTATGACATTTTCTTTATTTATGAACAATTGTAGCCATAGAAAATTTTGTATTTACCTATGAACTCTCTTTGTAGCAAATAGTTGAATTATTCAACTACAAATTTTAAGTCGTCGCTATTTAACACCTACATATTTTGTGACAATTTTTTTTGTCACTGAATAGCAGGTTGATTAAAGACAATAAAATGATTGTCACCAATTGCTTATATTATTAGTGACAAAAATAAATGTCACAATTAAATCTAAATTTTTATAGCTAAAACTTATAATATTTAACTACAAACACTAATTTGTCATTATTGTAACAACATAGTTTTTGAGACGAAATTATTTTGTGACCAAAGATTAATTAATTTTAAGACAAAAAATAATTTGTCACGAATTAGATACATCATTATTGAAGAAATAATGTGTCACTAGTAACTTTAAATTCGTGACTAACAGTACCCAATAAATGGCGCCAATTTATTTTTTGGTGGGAAACTTTAGTGGATAAAACTTTGCCATGAACTTTTATGTTTCGTCGGTAAAAGTATCTATCTCATATATTTAAGCACGAAAAGTAATTTTTGTCACTAAAAATGAATAATTAGTGACGAATTTCATGTCGTAGCTAATAATTTCGTAGCTATATATCATATTTGTTGTAGTGGAAACATCCCCATACTCAACTAATTTCCATTGTTTGGAGATGAAACTAGTAATTTTACTCCAAATTTAGGAGTGTTGTCGATACTTCTCTCTAATTTTTTTATTATATATCAAACACAAAAAAAAGTATTTATCAAGAAAGTATTTTAATTCCTTCGTGCTGAACACACCCTTCAGGACAAGTTTCAAACAAAACTTGAACCTATGTTTTATATGACGTTTTTCCTTCTTCTTTTTTTTTTTAATTTTCTTTCACACAATCACAACTTGAAAGAAATAGAATGATATTGATGGAACCATAATGCAAAAAATTAAAAAAAATGTAAAGTTGACGTGCTGTAACTGTCTAAATCAGTACTACTCCAATGACCATGAAAGGCATAAAAAGATAAGTCCTCTACAATCCCATTGTTCCGTTCAATTTATTTTCATTCTTATAATTTCCTTTTCTTTTCTTTTTTCTTTCTTCCCTTCGAAAAAATTTTTAAAAAATTGTTAATCCTAGCTTAAACCTAAAGCCTAAACTAGATATATAGTACTTTCTATATTGCAAAAACAATTCCAAAATTTTCAATTTTAATTAGGTTTCCGTTTATTGTTAATAATTTTTTTCTCTTTGATATTTGAGATTTGGGACAAAGAAGTTTCATTGGGCCTATGGGATTTGTAGCGTACCTTGTCAGTGTTCCTCGGGATCAGCGTCAGCTGCAGCACTAGCAGAGAGGTTAATTTTCAGATCTTATAAAGTTTTTCTTGTTATCATAAATACTAAGGAGAAAATTGTGATAACAGAAATTTGTTTTTTGTCTGAATCTGAATATTCAGTATTACTATGCTTAAAGATTTATAATGAAGAGAGCAACTGGAGGAGGAGAGATAGTGCAAGTTGAAGGAGGTCATATTCTCCGGTCTACCGGTAGAAAAGACCGGCATAGCAAAGTTTATACGGCGAAAGGACCGAAAGACCGGAGGGTCCGGTTAGCGGCTCATACAGCGATTCAATTTTACGATGTTCAGGACCGATTGGGTTATGACCGGCCTAGTAAGGCGGTGGATTGGCTCATCAAAAAGGCGAAAAATGCTATTGATAAGTTAGATCAGTTACCTCCTTGGAATCCGAATCAGGTTCCAAGTAGTACTAATGAAGCTGATGCTGCGGTGTTGGAGCAACAGTCGGAGTATCAGCTTCAGAGGGAATTAGAAGAAAATAACCAGAGTCAGGTTAATTCTTCTAATTCCTACATGATGCAAGGCGGTGGAGGTGGAGGCGGAGGAGGAGGAGAACCACAACAATCACTTGGTGATACTATGAAATCATTTTTTCCTATGAATTCGGGGACTTCGCTGATGAATTTCCAGAACTACCCAAATGAGATAATGCCAAGATCTTCGTTACAGAACGAAGATCTTGGCTTATCTCTTCACACAACTTTTCATAGGGCTTCAACTTCTAGTCATCATGATGACCATTCTACCCTTTTCTCAAATCAAAATTTTGAAGCAAATTATCCAAGAATGGCAAGTTGGAATTTATTACCACAAACATTTTTCACTCAAAATGCAACTGCATTTACTCAAAGGGAACCCCTTCAGTCCAATTTTTCACATTTGATTAATCATCATGCTAATTGGGAAGAAAGGCCATTAATGAATGGGTTAATTCATAATCAGGTAGAAATTACCAATAATAGCAGACATTTCACTACTGATTTTCAAGTGCCAGCTAGGATCCATGGTGAACATCATGAACATCATTCCTCTGCTTCTCCTAATGCTCATCGCCATTGATTAATGGTTTATCAAAAGGTTAGTTGTGATTTTTTCGTTTTGAACGATAATATGACTATCTCATCTAAAAATTTAGCTGTTAGAGAATGTACAAGTTTAATTGTTTAGTTATAGCACATACGAAAATAGTTTCTTGCTTTTTAGTTGTCGATTCAGGATTTAAGTTCTATGAGTTCAGCTTTTAAGGTTTTTTACGTATTGAATCCGTTGTATTTTTCTAAATTATGAGTTCAAGCTTAGCTATGCAAAAGAATGAGACTTTTGTTTGGTTATTTGTTGGAATTTAATTTGAATAAATTTTTACATGTAAGTACTCTATATTCCAACGTCGTAAGTATGAGTTCAGATGAACTTGCAACTATATAGTTGCATTAGCCTTTTTTGCTAATATCTAGTTGAATTGCTAAAAAATTATTTAGAACGGTATTGTGATACTAAAAATTTAGTTGTCAGAGAAAGTGCAATTTTAATTATTTAATTATATCAGATACGAAAATAATTTCTTGTTGTTTAGTTGTTGATGAAGGATTTAAGCTCTTTGAATTCAACTTATAAGTTTTTAAGCATTGAATCTGTTGTATTTTTCTAAATTGTGATTGTGAGTTCAGGCTTATGCAAAAGAATGAGATTTTTGTTTGGTCATTTGTTGGAATTTAATTTGAATAAATTCTTATGCATAAGTTTATATTCCATCGTTGCAAGTATGAGTTCCGATGAACCTGGAACTATATAGTTGTATTTGTCCTTGCTAATACCATGTTAAATTGTGTCAGTCTAAACTAAAAATTAGTTGAACTATCATAAAGAGTATACTTTAAAATATATAACTAAATTTTTTATCCTAAATATTCTTGAGTTCATTTCTTTGTTATGATTTTTCAGGTTGATTGAGTAAGTAGTCATCTCTGAAGATCAAATGTGCATTATTTGATAGAGCTGGAACATGGTCAAAGTAATTTCAAAGATGTATTGTATTTCTAATTATCTTAATATTTCAGGATTTTGTCTATTATGTTATGGTGCTAAAGCCTTGTTTGGATTGGCATATCTTTCACCTATTTTGTTTGAATTGGTTGAGTAATATTATTGGATACTTCAAATCTGTGAGTTCTTCTCAACCTACAAGGTATGTATGTAGGGGGTAAGATCTGCGTACACGTTATCCTTTTCAAATTTTATTTGGGGGATTCATACTGAATATGTTATTGTTGTTGTTGTTAAAAGTATGGTAGCTGACTCTTATTCTTGAGCTCCAACTCGAGTAATACCTTTTTCTTATGATTTAGAATTAATCTCATGTTACTGATTAATTTGTAGAACAATGCGATGAATCTTTACTTCACTCGTTTTTATGTTATCTTCATCGTCTATTTTTTAGTATGTTTACTGATTTATCTCCTTTCAAATAGTTAAAATGATCTGATGATAATTTCGACAAATGGTGTCTATCTTGAAACTATTTCATCAAGTTATTGTTAAATCCATGAACATTTCAATGAAAATAATGAACTTGTTACACAACAACCCCTTAGAAGACTGGAAGGTCCAAATATAAACAAGGGACAACGAGTAGGACAAATGAAGGTTAATTTGGGCTCTAGAAGGGTTAGGGTGGCTCATAGTTTACAAAACACGCTTATTTATAAATTTTTGGCTTTGAATCGAATCAGGAAGAACAATACTATTTTAGCTTCGAAGAACGAAGAAAAGATTTTATCTCCCAATTTTTCTGTACTTCCAACACTTTTTACTTTGCTTTCCTCATTCCTTCATATTTGATCTAGTCTGGACGTACTCGATGCTACAATAATTAACTTCCAAATACTCCTTTTCGTTTTCAACTTTTAAACCATGTTATAAAGACTCCTAGGACTCTAATTTGGCAAAGTTCTACATAAACAACTCAAATATAACTATATTAAATTAAAGTTTTAACAAGCACTTCCATTAAGTTATCATACACATCAATGATAAATGATCTTATTTTAAAAAATATTTTTGATTTTCCACCTGATTTTGCTCTCATGTCAAACAAGAGGTGTAACACCTGTGAACATTAAAGCACTACAACAAAAGATACATTTAGTGGAAAAAGATTTTCCTCTTGGAAGCAATATTTAATATTACTATAGAAAAGCATTTAAGGACAATTGAGTTGATATTATTGCATCCGCTAAGTCTTTAGTGACATTAAAATATACTTTTTCTTTGACTTATAAATTTCATTATCATAGATGGGGCTTAAAATAATTATATGTTGACCCCAAACTGTATTATTAAAATCCTAGCTATATGAGAAAACATGAATAATAGGGGGATAGAGTGTCGAACCTCTCATTGACATCAAGTAATTAATTAGTTAGGCTCCCTAACTTTATATAACTAATTCATGATTCTAACCAAAAGTTAAAAGTAGTGTAAATATTTATCCTAGAGTAAACTTAAGAACAACTAGGTGTACATAGTAAAGCTTCCAAATTATATTAGGAGGACTGATCAGTAAAAAACACACTTAGCAAACCACACACGTAGTGTAGCAAATTGCATTACGCAAGAACTATGCGACATGCTCGACTCAGAAAACATTGAGGGAGATCGATCCCAATTCATCCACAAACCAATTGAACCATCTCGAAAGACGTGTATATGTAATGTTGCTTTTGCAATATAAGACCCTATATATGAATTTATCATTGAATGTGTGACAGTTATTACTCATGATTTTACCAATATTTAATTTTTCAGAGGCAATACTCAATAGTACTGGTAATTTAATTTCACACAGTGACCTCTTATCAGTACGTTAAAAATTTATGCAATAGCACATGTTGGATTTAATTACTGTAGTACTTCTTTTTTTTTTTCTAAATGTTGTCAGTCTAAAACCTAACTAACTTAAAAAGGGATTAAAAAGGGTTAGTAATTAAATGGATTTGCTAAATTTGGCATCATGCACAATGGACAAAGATTTGTTTGTTTTTTTTTGCTTTTAAATTCACTAATACATATTGTCCCTAGTTGTACTATGAATATTAACACATATAGTAAAGTGTATAAAATTATTTTTTGTAGCAATTAAAAAAAAAAAGCTAGGTGGATTTAGCTATAACCTAACTTGTATAGTGTTTAAATAATATTCTTTAATTTTCCTCAAACTAGGGAGAATATTAGGTATTTTATTAACTTCTTCTAAATACGTTTTTTTACTTTCCAGCCATTTAACATAACAGATACTAATTACACATTAAAATACTCCCCCCTTTTGAAGATATTCATATATTTACTTAGACTTAGGGGTGGATTTTGGCCCCGTGCACGTGAATTTATGATCTTTTCACAAAATTAGATATTGTACGTATGTATATATATTTTATTAATATGATATTATTTGTTAATAATCATGCTTCAAAAAGGTTGAATTATACACTTGGTTGAATGTTGAGTTACTTACTAGAGAAATGTGGATCAATTCCCACATCAATACTTACTAGAGAAATGTGGATCAATTCCCACATCAATACTTTATCTTCTTTTTTTCTCCTTTTTTAGTGGTGCGCCATGTGCGAAAAATCATAGATGCACTTCTCCTTAGGATAAACGGTGGTTATCCAAGCGTTCTTTGTTGAAAATTATACTGTATCATAAAGTCACTTTCTTTTTTTAAGTATTATACCTTGATATAAACGTAAAGCCCACGGAAAGGACACAAAACTTACGCATTTGGCCGCTTGTTCAAATATACTTATAGTTGTTAGTCAAGATACATATATTATACACTAAGTATACATATATTATAATTCGAGTTATATCGACATTGAAGGATGAAGAGATTAGAATCTCAAACTCTAAGTGTGTGTGTATATATATATATATAGTTTCATTTTATTCTAATTTGTAGCAAAGAAAAAATCTCTTTCGCCACTCTGGGAATCTCGCTCGCCCCCTCTCTCACTTTATACAAACACAAATGTATAAATTGTGTTTGTATAAAGTGAGAGAGAACTGTATATACAAATACAAATACGTATTTTTTCGTCATATACACTTAGAAATATACAAATACCGATCTTCCCCTACCCAGTTCTCTTTTGCCTTTCTCTCTTTCTCGCTTTATACAAACACAAATTATACAAATTACAATGTATAATTTGTGTTGTATAAAGCGAGCGAGAGAGAGAGATTTGATATACAAATGTTTTAATTCGATTCAATTGTATACAAATTCAAATTTTATGCAGATATACAAACACAAACATTGATACATATACATAATAGTTACATATATACAATTATCTAACCGATATACATATACAATTGAGGGGGCGAGCTGCGTTTTTATACAAACGAGAGTCTGCCTGCGATTTATACAACTGAGAGTTTGCTATGGAACGCAATTATGCAAACTATAGCTATAGCATACAAATATGATTTTTATGCTTGACGACTATTTAAGTTAATTTTTCATTGCTACTTATTTGTTCCGGCCCATTTGATAAGGTCCATGAAAAATTCTTGGTTTATAACCAAGTTGAAGAAAAATAGGCCAGCTTGACAAGTATGTAAGATCCACTCACAAGTAAGGCCCAACAGCTCATTAAGGAGTAAAGCTAGGAAAAATTACTAGATTACACAGCTTTAAGTAAATTATTTTCCATATTTCCCTGTATCTTTTAAAAATCTCTAAAATTCCTTATTTTAATAATGTATCCGTATTAATGTATCGGCACTTTCACTAATGTATCCGGATTGGGAAATCCATTATTTTAATAATGTATCTATATTAATGTATCCGCGCTTTCACTAATGTATCCGGATTGTTGTATTAATGTATTAATGTATCCGGATTGGGAAATTCCTTATTTTAATAATGTATCTGTATTAATGTAACCGTGCTTTCATTAATGTATCCGGATTGGGTTAATTTTAAGGGATTATTGTAATTAGAATAAAGTAGGGAGAGATAGTAATTTCATCTTTACACTATGTGATTTATGTAACTTATACAAAAAACTAAAAACTTCTAAGATGAATGCCAACCCGAGTCTAAGTTCCAAATGTTCTTCATTTCTTTGCATGAAGTGTAATTAGAGGTATAAAATGAGGATTAGGCTGAATAAGGTGAGTTAATAAATGGGGTTCTTAGAGCAAATTTAGTCCATTGGTGAAAGGAGATATTTTTGAGTCATTTCTAATTGAGTTGTTAAAAATACACATAAATTATTCTATTAGCTAAGGTGTGTTTCTCAATACTTTAAGTATGAAACTAAAAAAGAAGAAGATAGTACTTAGATGTGTTTTTGACACTGCACTCTTTCTAATTAATACGTTAAGAATATTTTTTATTCAATAAGTAGAAGGAGTGTATTTTGAGTAATTTCTTATATGTTTAAGGACATTTTTACTCTTTTTTGTGTTTTTTGTTGAAAAAGTTTTTAAAAAATTTTTAAAAAAATTTAATTGGGGTAAGGAGAAGGTGAGATGGGAAGGTGCTTAAATATGGAAAATCGAACTCTCACCAACAAGGTGGGAGTTCATATAATCAACCAATGAAGCTACTAAAATTTTTGAAAAATGGCAATTTTGAATAAAACAAAAGTGTAACAAATAAAGGATGTGTCTTATTTGGAACTGTCACTATACATTTTCATTTCTTTGAAGAAAAATATCGCTTACGACTATTTGCAATTTCGTAGGACATTCTATTGACTTAAAAAAAAATCTCATCCTATTGTTGATATTTATTTTTGGGTCAATTAATTTGGGTTACAATCACAAAGTCTTATTTGAGGATTAAATGCTTTTTACCAAAGAAAATTATATTTTTAGAACTCAATTGTAAGATTTTTATTTGAAAATGAAGTACTTCCCACCTATCATAGCTTTTAGGTGATCATATTAAATAAATCATTGAATGATAATCAATCATTACATCACTCATCGCTCTATGTAGCTATACTAAGGCCTAATGCAAAATAATAATTATGTGTCTTCGTCTCAAATAAATTGAGATTGATTAATTATATAAATTCTCACTGATCATGTTTTTCATTTAAACATATATTGGGACAACATATATTATGGAAGTTCTTTACATTTTATACAAGAATAAAAATCTAACTAAATCTTTCATTAAAAATATTGATGTTTTTACTCAATTGTACCATATCTTTCGCTAATTCTACAAGTCCAAACTTTTTTCCAGAGGCATATAATTCAGAATTGAAGGTATGTGTATTCTTACAACGATTTATATTTAATTCAATTTAGTAACATGGTTTATAATCATATATTTTCAAATATTTGATGATTATTTAAATATAATATACAAGATATATGCCAAAGATAATGGATTTACATGAACTTGTAGTTTAGCTGGACAGTGTGACTCGTGGAAATATATGACAAAGTGAACACACAATAGAGTTGAAATTCTAGAAATGCATGTTTCACTAAATTATTCAAACATCAAAATTCCAAGAAAATTAGAAAACCCTCTTCGATATTTATATTGGAGTCCGACTAATGTCGAAAAGTCCCATAATAAAAGTAAAGTGCTCCCTAACATAATGATTTTGTACCTCGGAGGACTCGAACTTGACACGTTTGTGGTTTATTTTTTTGGTTTTTAATTTACTGTTCTATATCTGTATCGGAGCCCGACTATTGCTGAAAGGTCCTACATAAAAAGTAAAGCTCACCTTAACAAGTAACAAAAATGACTTTGTACCCAACAGGGCTTGATCTGAGACTGTTGTGGATTTTCAATATGATGTTTGATATTTGCATTGTGGTTCGATTAATGTCAAAAAGTTTCACATTAAAAATAAAACATTCTCTAATAAAGACGACCATGTATCCCGCATGACTCAAATCTGAGAACTGGGGGTTTAATAAAGAAAGTTTTATTATAAAGTTGATTGAAAATTTTGGGTCATATATATTTGTTGAAAAGTCTGGTGCTATATATGACTTTGTAGTTAATTAGTAACTACCAAATATTGCTGCCAACGTGAAATACAAGTACATGAAGACGAAACATTTTATAATATTTTCCTGGTCAAATCGATAAATGATTTCAAAAGAGGGAAATTTCTTTAATATATTTCCAATTTGTTACGCTATCTATTTTCTTGCTATAATGGAAAATCTTTTATCTTAAAAATGCAATTATATATATATAGGTCCTGTTGTTAACATGAGAAAATATCTATAGTACGTCATGTAAGACAATTACGCAAAGTTGAACTTATACGATAGAGGTTGTGATTTTGACATTTTATGCAAGGAAGTTTATATGGAAATCAAGAAAAAAATCAATGGACGCGAATTTATAATATAATATGTGTTAACGTAAATTTAATAGTTTTTTCTTAGATCTTGTACACGAGTTAAAAATTCACTAAATATCTATAAATATTTGATTGTGAACACAATTAACTATTATCGTATATTAACTTAAGGTCTTTATAGAAAGAGCAGAAATTCATAAACTTCAAATTATTGACCGTCTTCTGTCCATTCTATCAATATTATAAAGAAAAATTACATATTACTCTAGTTTCTAATTAAGATACTCATTTTTGGATGATAACATATCAAACATTTTAATAATAAATTTACTCACCTACTTAGAAGAAATTAAATCTGACCCTTTAGGTCAAACTTGAAAGTTCTGGCTCTTTTTTCCTTTAAAAGGGGAAATTAGATTTGGTACGTAACATGTGAATTATATTTATAACTAAAAAATATATGCAAATGGACAATAATTGAGTAAAGTCATACTCCCTGCCATTTAATTACTTGTCATGATAATTATAAAATATAAGGTCCACAATACTTGTTATTTTTGAAAATTAAAATAGAATTATTATTTTTATCTATCTAAAAACTAAAAAATGTTTTTTAAGTGTATTTTCTTAAACGTACTTTTGGAGAAAAGTTACTTATTTTAGCTTCTACTATTTTAAAAAATCACTTATTTTCTTCTAAAGCTTAATCAAACACGCTATTTTTTAAAATTAAGCATTATCTGAAAGAAGAAAAAAAAATACTTTTGACCATTTAAAATTTTGGTGAAATAGGCTATACGATTACTTCTTTAGTGGGACCACTATTTACATTTAATTTTTCTCCTTTCCTATATTAACTATCCTTTTCAGCTCGTAAAATTACTCATGGCTAAATTTAGTTTACGTACTCAACAATTTAAATCAACAAAGAGTAGATAATTGCAAATATTTGATTAAGTCAATCAACTAGACTTTTCTCTAATAATAAAATAAAATAAACGGTGCCAACCCCCCCCCCCTTCCCCTTCCCCCAAATTATATTTTATTAATTTTTAATTACATAGGAGTTAACAAGGTAAAAGTTTCAGTAGTCAATCAATTGAGTTACTAAAATTCCTTATAAACTAAAATAATTTATACGTTTATTAATTTTTAATTTCCTATTTAATATTTGATATTTACATTAAAACTCAACTAATACAAATTTGCATGCCTCAACAAATCAAATTGCAAGACGCATTTGTGGGATTTATGGACGTGGAGAAAAAACAAAATGATACTCCTACTAGGGAACATTAATGGGCACCTAGAATAGAAAAAAAGAATATCTATTTTTTCTCATTAGACAAAATTAGTAAAGGTCTTACATGTCTATTTCAACATATTAATGCAAAATTGCCATTACATCACTCTATGCCTCTAAAATCTTGGCTATTAATTCTCAGGATTTAAGAAGAAGAAAAGTCAAATTACACTCAGTTTATTTTCTATATGCTAACCATCTAATATATATATATATATATATATATGCCATCTTCAAGACTTCAAGTCAAAATATTTAAGTTTTGACTTGATGTAATTTGTTAAATTATAATGTTATTGTATAAAATTACTTTATACCGTCTTTGGAAGATAAATCCAAAGTTGCAGTAAGAAATCAAAATTTTTATTTAAATAGAATAGGTTTTATACAATCATAAATAAGTACATAATTACATATTTGTAGAGTTAATATCTCTAAAGGTTATTGAACTATGAGAATTTAACTAATAAAGTCATTGAATTTTATTTTGTATCAATAAAATCACTCAACTTAACACTTTTATCTTCAAAAATTATTCAACTAAATTTATTTTTAAAATCAAATTGACATGGCAAAATAAATTATTTTTTATACCATATAAACATGAATCCCACAAATAAATAAAAATTTAAAATTTCCCACATTATTTTTTATTTTTTCAATTTTATTTTATTTTTTAAAAATACTGAATCTGCACCATTTCCAGGCACCTTCTCCCATTGAAATGTTATTTCTAATACATTTTGAATAATTTTAAATTTCTTCGAACAATTTCCATTTTCTTAAAATATAATTTTTACACCAAGAAACTAGAAAGAAATTGTAAACCTCTGATGGACTCACCAAACTAGAACAATCCACAGAGAAATAACGAATCTAAACGTTACTATTTTTTACATTATTTTTTATTTTGCAACAGTTTTTTTAAAAAAAAAAAAAGGGGTCAAAATTCGCATCATTTTCAGTTTGTTTTTTTTAATTTTGTTTATTCATGGAGTCTATGTTTATATGAAATAAAAAATAATTTATTTTTTATGTCAAATTTTTGAGTGATTTTTGAAGATAAAAGTGTTAAGTTAAGTGATTTTATTGAAACAAAACAAAGTTCAATGATTTTGCTAGTTAAATTCTCATAGTTCAATGACCTTTTGAGATATTAACTCCATATTTGTATAAGGAATTGTAAAAGCGGAGGACATTCAAAATTATGGAAAAATAAAGGTCAATATTCAACAAGTCAATCGCTTTGAAAATAAGTACATTATTACATTATATTTTATTCTTATTAGTTTTTCATTCGATGTCCGGTATCTACATTAAAGTCTGATTAATTTGAATCTTGGATTCACGCTACGTAGGACTCATTCGTAGAAAATTGTCCATATCAAGAGTTTTTTCACACGCAGGACTAAAATTCGAGATCTCTTCTTGTTAAGGGAGAAAAAAAAAAAAAAAAAAGATAGTCATATGGTTTGTTTTATTTCATTGTCACATAGTATTAACTATTACCAAACCAAGACAACCTTACCTTTATATATCTCTTATATTACTCAATAAAAAAACATCCTTACTCTCACAAAACTCCTCTACATCACAACAATAACAATGGGCTTTGATGATGATGATGATCCTCCTCCATTTTTTCATAGAAAAAACAAATATGATCTTAATAGCAAGATCATGATAACAGCCATAATTTCATTATCTTTAGTTATTTTCTTCGTTACTCTCCTCCATGTTTACGCAAGGTGCGTCCTCCGACGCCAGGCACGACGTAGGGCGGAGCTTCAGCGTGTCAGCATCATCGCCAGCTCCGCTCTACAGGTCGAGCCTCCAAAGACTGGGCTCGACCCGTCCGTCATAGCTTCGCTACCGGTATTTATTCTCAAGCAAGATGATATTCAAAATAATTCAATCGAATGCTCGGTTTGTTTGAGCGTTCTTGAAGACGGAGAAACGGTTAGGACTTTACCTAATTGCAAACATGTTTTTCATGCTGACTGTATTGACAAGTGGTTCGGGTCACATTCAACGTGCCCGATTTGTCGGACAGAGGCGGAGCCCCGGTTGTTATTACCGGAGCCATGTGAAGGCGTGGTAGGACCTACCACGCCCTCAGCGCCACCAATCGAGGGTGGCAATTCCAATTCCACAAATAATGTGGAAGATTGTGGATTAACACAAGATTCAACATCATCAGCTAAAATTAATGGATCAAGTTCGAGATTAAGCTCGTTTAGGAGGATGATTAGCAGGGAAAAATCATCAAGAAGGTTACAAGTTCAATTTTGTGATGTTGAAGATGGTGTAATTAATGATCTTGAGAGACAATGATTATAGTGCATTAATTAATAATTAGGTATGAATTATACGAAACTTTATGGTACTTTCATTTCTTTATTTTCTCCCATATCTTTCTTGTACGTACACACACATAAAGTAATAATGTCAAAAATAAGTAGATAATACTCCAACCATAAGTATTTTACCACTTCTTTTTTTTACGAAATTGTATTTTGATCTGCTACTCTCTTTGTCTCAATTTATGTGATATACTTAGAATTTCGAGATTCAAACTTCTAAACTTTGACCATGAATTCAGACATCTAACTTCTCAAGTTAGATGATATATTAATCAAGGATTAACTAAAATTAGTAACAAGTGATATATTATAAGTGTAAAAAAAGTCCAATATTCCGGCGATAGATATTAAGTTAAATCCTAGGTTAAAAGGAAGTTAATTAGTAGAGGGTCTATATTAGATTAATTAAGGTGTCTATGATATACTAAAGTCCAAAATATATTTATGGTATTTGGTAACCTAAATATGAACGTGATTATTAGTCATATTGACTAAAGAGAATCAAAATAATTAGGTAAGGTTGTTCCCTTTTTTTTTAATTAACAATATGAACTGGTTACACATGCTTTGCGTATTTTATTAACCATTGACTACTTCCAACTAAATTTTATTCCAGAGAAAAGTCACTAAACTTTGTTCTAACTTGGTCAGTTCATTTTATTTTCCAAAGCCAGACATTTAGAAAAAGAGAATATAATGTCCAAGTCATTTCACATTTGTTAAGCTTCCCCCATAAATAAGGAATCGTCTTTCACGGAACGTGAGATTTTTCTACGCAAATTCAAATTTAGACGGACTTCAATGGAGAATCATATTATTAGGGTCTTTTGTCTCCTTCCATTTTTTTCCACCCAATTTTCAAGCAAAGCCTTGAAGTTTCCGGTTGGTGACTTTTATTTTGTTTGTTATTACTTCCTTCGTCAAATAAGTATCGTTTTAGCAAAAAATAAGTATTATATCCTTAAACTAAAGAATTCCTTTTAATAATACAATATCTAATAAATAGGAGTAACTTAGTAAATTATACGTTATATGAATGGAGTATCGAAGCAAGGAGAAGTTAGCTCTGTATAAATTTTCTTTTTTTCTAACAATCTATAATTTCTCACTTTAAAAAATTCATTGACTCCACAAATAGAATGTCAATAATTATATTTGGGGTTAAAGTTGCCGCCTAATGGTTATATCTCCACCATGCATCACTTAAGTACACTATTTCAATTTTTTTTAAAAAGCTTCTTTTCGTTTTTGTATATATAATGTAATTTTACGATATAAGTAGTTCGAATGAACACTTCAGACTCTCTAACTCTGCACCTGAGATGGCATTGCATAACACAGGTACCTTAATACCTGAATCCAATTGAAATAACCAAAAAGGCAGACTAGCTAGCAACTCGATCAACGCTCGATTTACAGTGAGAGTTCAGGCATGCAATCAAGGAGAAAGTTGCATTTCTAAATTAAAGTTAGAATTACATTTACCAACATGATTGATTAACAAACAAGAAGAATTATCTTCAGGATATTTCTTCGATTATGGCTCCTACGATGTTGGAGAGGGCGTGGAACCAACATTAAATACCTGGAGCTTTTGAGCTCTCAACAAAATTGCTTACGCTACGTACTACATACAGTGGGAATGAGACTAAGATTCTTGAGTCATCAGAAAATAAGCTGACTTGCAAACAGCAAATTGATCGCCATCAAGATATACATCCACCTCCGGAGAATAGAACTGCCGCTACTCAAATCTTCTGAGGATGGACTTAATCCCCCATTCGTCGATCCACTGAAACTTCCACTTGAATTCTTGCTGCACAATGATGGACGAAGAAGTGTCTCAAAAGCTGAAGTCTATAATGAAGATCAGTAAAACTACACTGAAGTACTACAAATAACATGGATAGTGTGATAAGAAAATGGACCTCGGGCTTAACTCAACCCTAAAAGTTGGCTCATATAGTGAAGATTGCCAAAGATCACAACCAATGTGGGACTACAACATAATTTTCTAACGGTTTGAAACATGAAGCGAGAATTGTCTAAGATAATGAGAATAAAACTCATGTGTAGTGTCTTATGTTATTCAACTGGATCTAAGAAGATAAAAACATTCTTTCTGATTCTATCCAGCAAAACTAAGCAACAGTCACCAAATCAATAAAACAAGTCCAACCAAACAAGGCGCCCATGTTACTCTCTGTCTCAGCAGAGCCATAATAATAAGCTTTAAATCCTTGAACATGAATCAAATTCAAAGGCACTTCTGTTTTGATAATTTCTTATTCGTATACCATTTTCCATTTTAAAGTGATTAGTTACCACACAAAAACTCTACTGCCGCATTAGATTCAATAATACATTAGTTCACATAATAAATATAGATTTATTAAAAAGACAAAATATAAACCAGTTATCAAAGACGAAAAGCACAAAAAAAGATCCAACGTCTGTTGGGGCTTTGATGAAGAAAGGCGCAAAGGTAAAATAACTCGGGACTTGAGACCTAGGTTAGGTTGCGGGTGAAGGGACCCGGCCCCATCCCGGAAGTTTGGAATCAAGAATTGACCATCGATACCTAACCTCGAACCGAACCGAACCCAACCACCCTGACTCGGGATCCTACCTCGACATCGACCCTTACTCGAGACCCAAGACCCGACCCTGATTGAGGCCTGATACAAGATCCGAGATCGGACCCCAATCAAGACTCGACCAAAGACTTGGGAAAAACCCCAGACCCGATGCAAACCCCATATCAGGTTCCTACACCTGACCCCGAGACCCGGAACCCAATCCGAGACCCAACCACGACTCTGATGACGGTTCCAACCCCGGCCTCAACTGAATATGTATATATATATATATAATCTCTCATTTAAGACCACAAAAATTAGAAAGTTTTTTACTTTCTTAAATTTTGTATCGGCAAAACAAGACAAACAATTGAAACGAAGGGAATATTAGCAATTACTATTAGCAAATAACCCTCATTTAAGACCACAAAAATTAGAAAGTTTTTTACTTTCTTAAATTTTGTATCGGCAAAACAAGACAAACAATTGAAACGAAGGGAATATTAGCAATTACTATTAGCAAATAACCCTGCACAAACTAAATCAGACAGTTCATTTCCTCCTCCATTTCTTTTTGCTCAGTGATTAATTTCACTACTAAATATCTATTGTTGTCATGAATCACTCAAGGCAAAATAAAAACCACATCTTTTAGCACAAGTGATTAACAGTTACCTCGATGGAAATTTACATCCATTATGACCTGAAAAAGCATAATAACAATATAAATCACAATTCAAGTTACCAAATTACTACTAATAAGCAAATGAAAGTTTCAAAAGTGAAAGTACTCACTTGGATTTATAGAAATGAGAGCAGCAGTGTTATCAAAATTACAAGCATCCTCAGTCATACCATGCTTAATGAAATAATCATTGAACACAAACGACGCCGTTTTCTGTATATCTTTAGAGTCATAACAAGGCCCACCGGGCTGAATTGGCCCACAATTAGCACCACCAGCCCCACAAGCCCAATCAAGCGCCGATTGAAGTGCAGTATCCTCAGCGTTGTTCTTCGCCACGCACCACAACTCAACCGTCGCCCCTCCGCCGGCTGGAGCAGCGCTAGTTCCGCCAGGAGCAGAACCAACGCTGCCCGGAGTAGTGACAGCGCCGCTGGGAGCAGTGCCAGTGCCGCTGGGAGCAGAGCCGGTGCCGCCGAATTGGGCGGTAGAAAGGGTGGAGATTAGGGAAAATAGAAGGAGAGAAAATGAGAATTTGAGAGACATTTTTGTTTTCTTCGGTTACTGGAAATTGTGAGAGGTAGGAGTATAAGAAACGGTTTATATATATGAAAGAAGAATTGGAAGTTAATGTATAGAAACAGAGTGTGAGGAGAAAAAATACTGAGAATATGACCGTTGGTGTTTTGTAAGAGAGAGATCTGAGAAATGCTGAGAAAAGACTAGAGAAGACTACAGAATGATTGTTCTCAATTTAACTTTTTCTTTTCCGACACTCATGGGAGTATAACTAAACCAGCAAATCTCACATTGATAAAACGCTCTCTAACACAGATGACTCTATACCACAGAATACTTGAACCCAAAACCTCTAATTAAGAATGAACCACAATCCTTTCCAAAGACTGATTAAGTATGGAGGAACTTTAACCATTTCTATCGTAAAGTGTAATATAAAAATAATAGGTTCAACCTTTGATAAGCATAATACTGAAATTTATGTCCGGTTAAGGAAAGTTCGGTGTATTAAATTCACATTATGCGTGAGGTTTAGAGAGGGTAGGCATAAAAGACTATTGTATACAACTTTAACTTGTATTATGCAAAAAATGATTTCACAACTTGAATCTCTGACATCCTAATCATATAATAACATCTTTATCAGTTACGTCAAACTTCACCTTTATTTTATTAACTATTGCCTCCGTTCAATAATAGTTGTCCACTATATTAAAAATAGTTGTCCAACAATGTTTGTCCAATTTAAAAAATTAAGAGATAATTTACCTTTTGTGTCTATTTTACCCTTGCTATTAAATCCTATTTATCATTTAACACATTTTTCAAAGCATTAAATTTAATAAAATCAAAGAATAATATCAAGTCAATAGTGGACAACTATTATTGAACAGAGGAAGTATTATTTAATAATTGAAATTCATTAATTCAATTTAATAAAATACTTTTTACTAAATATATACCAACTCATTTAAAGAAGAAACATACTCACTCCTTTTGTCCAACAATACTTGTCCACTATACTATTTTGGGATGTCCAACAATACTTGTCCACTTTATGAAATCAATGGATAATTTTACACTTAGTTCCTACTTTTCCCTTATCATTAATTATAGTCATCTCCATATTACATTTTTCAATACATAGTATTTATTATATTCAAAGAGTAATATAGTAAAATCACCTTTCTATTTATTATTTCTTAAGGGGTGTGCCAAGTCAAGGACAAGTATTATTGGACAGAGAGAGTAATTTTTATTTTTATTTTTAAGATTTGAATCGGAGATCTAGTACATTGTACCCTTGTAATCACACAATAAACTTTTTTAGTCACTATGTGAATTATTGGTATCTAGCTTCATTAGTTGGATTCCATGCATGACTTCTTGTCGGATTCGAGAGTTCTCTTTTTCTCTTTTTCTCTTTCTTTAAACCCAATAAGACCTCACAAACTTTTTCTCAAAGTGGAAAAAGAAATTAAAAATAATACGCTTACTAACCTAATTTGTTTGAAAAAACTATACTATAAACTTTTGGGTTACTAATTCCAAACTAGAAATCTACTCAAACACACACCACTTCTAAATAAATAAAATTTTGAAATGAAAAGAAAGTTTAAAGTATTTTTTTTAAAGACCAAAAATGTATTTTCTCTTTTTCAACACCACCATCAGAATAAAATAAAATGGAAAGGAGAAATTAAAGTAATATGCATTTTCTCCCACCGACAACTACTTTTATAGGGAAGAAAAAAAAAAGGCGTAAATGAAAAAAAAATAAAAAATAGTGAGGAGTACAAGTTTTATCGAATAAAATTTGCAAATAATCACTTTTCAGTTCCTTTATTTGATAAATAACCTATGTCATAAAATTTCAAATCGATCAAATGAAAACTCAGTATAGTAATTACTTTTCAAAAATATTATTAAAAAGTAACCAATTTCTAACCTTTTATCTTTACACCAATTTAGTGTTAATGTTCACAACGCGTTGTACTTTTTTTTCTTTAATTCATGCCCAAAAAAAGAAATAGAAAAATTAATAAGCACGTTTCTTTTATTTAAAAAAAAATTGCACATTTTCAACAAATACTTCTCTTCCAAGTTTCTGTTTCACTCTCAAAATTAAAGATAAGTAGGAATGAGAAAAGTCATCATGTTAATTGGTCAATAGTGGTTACAATATTAAGAGCAATTAAAAAGTTGTAAGTTACAAATTAAATTACTTAGACCAAAAAGAAAAAAGAAAAAAAACTTTTCTTCATGTAGAAGTTGTATCAATTTAATTCTTCTTCATGAAGGAAACTTAAAAGTGAGTTAGGAGGTGGGTTGCTCAAATCACTTTCTTCTGGTCGTTTAGTAGAACGTATAAAAATAATGTTAAATAAAGCATATTAATAAAGTTTATATTAGTAATGTGTATATTAATTATATATAGATTATTTCTTATGCATTGTTTGGTTTGGTGTATAAAAAATAGCATGTATTGTATAAAATTATTTATTTATAAAAATATCCTCCACAATTATGATGGAAAATATGTAAAAGGGATTTTGAGGGGTAATTGAGTCATTAACTATGCTAATGCATGCATTAAATCTCCTTGCATTACTAATATGTAAAAATTCACGGTATTAGTAATACACATCTAATGCAAGCATTAGTTATACATAACATAAAAAAGTGTATCAAACAAAATATTAGTAATACATAAATATAATATATGCATTATTTTTACTAATACACTCTACCAACCGGCTCGTTATAGAGTTATAGTATTAAAGATGCTAAGAATTAATAGAAACACAATTTTATAACAAAACGTATGCAATTATGACGTTTGAATTACCTATTTGGATCTATTAATTGTTTTGGTAATTGAAAAGGCAGAATCAACTTGGCCTATGCGCGTACACTCCTACTTACTGGTGTTTCTGTATTCGTTTTGAGCTCGATTAATTCAAATTTAAATCTGCAAGTTATCGTTTTGTTTTGTAATACAAATATATATGTTAACATGGTTTTCTTAGGGTTTTGCTCTGATTTTCTTACCTTATTTGAAGTTTATTTTTTCCTTAAAGAAAAGTCAAAGTATTACCATAAATACTTGAACTTTTTCTGAAAGGAAAATATATTTCTCTTCCATATTTGGTTATTCTTTTCTTAGAGAAAAAGTCTGGAATCCTATAAATTGAATATCCCTCTTCTCAAATCAAAAACACAATAGCATTCACAATGTAGTCGTTTAGAGACTTTTGTTTATGGGGAGATTTTCTCCCAATATATTTATGTTTTTCAATATTAGTTTTAATATGTAGGTCATTTGACCAAATCACAATAACAATATGTTTTTAGTATGTTTTTCTTTGTCATCTAATTTATCAATCATATAATTTACAATTGTAAGCTTCCGCATGACGCTATAATCAATTTCGAACCCAACAGGTCTTTGGTGGCTAAGGAGAGATTTGATGTTAGTTCATCATTCTGATAGCTAGTCCAAGGGATCGGAGTACTTATGTTAATTGGTTATTTTTCTTCTTCGATAAAAACTGATTTTATTGAGTGTTTATATAAAATCATTAAATGTTTAGATATGTATCTTCGTACAAATACTCATCCGTTAATCTGATTAAATGATACGTATTCTTACTTTAAATATAGTATGTTATTAAGATTAAATTGCTTTATTTTTGTGTAAATGACAAGTAAATATTTACGATTCTCCTAAGATGCTCCTTTCCTAATTAACATTATTTTCGATACTTTGTGCGAGATAAGAATGTTAATGCATGTTATTTGACTCTTATTGACCTGACACGTTCTTTAAAAGAACTTTAGTCAGAGGTGTATTTTACTAAACTAACTTTATTAATGATATTTTTGAAATTCTAAATTTAACTATTATCCTACTTTATGTAGTTATTTAATACAAAAAGAAAATATAAATTGAACAAGTAAATTAAAACAAATATTTTTAATATGAAGGTCAAGTAATATGAAATAGAGGGAATATAATATAATGAATATATAATTGGTGATTCACAAAATTTAATATTTAAAGATCTTTAATTAATTTTCACGTTTGCTAAGAAAAAAAAAGGTGATTCTTTGAGAAGAAGTGGTGGCACCGACTTCATCCCAATTTTATTTTTGGTGTGTGTATTAAATCATAAGGGGTCATTTGGTAGTTGATTATGATTACATATAAAATTAAGAAAAAATTATTTAAATACATAACTTATTTTATCATATTCTCTAAAAAAAAATTGTTATTTGAAAAAATTACAAAAGAATTTACTCTCTTCTATTCTCGAATGCATCACTATACGCGATGTATCGGGACGTAGCGCTGTATCGGGACATTAAGTGATGTATTCAAAATTGAGACGTGATGTATCGAGACGTTGAAGGATGTATTTGAAATTGAAACGTTATGTATCGAGATGTTTTGGGATGTATCCAGATTCCACCAAATTTAAGGGATTTTTGTAATTTGGAAAAGAGTAGGGATATGATGTAGTTAGTTTTTAACACTATGAGATTTGTGTAAAAATTTCCTAAAACTAATACTCCCTCTATCCCTATTTACTTGTCCATTTTTTACTTAGCACACCTATTAATAAAATAATACTCCCTCCGTTCACTTTTACTTGTCACTTATTCCTAAAATAGATTTTCATTTTTACTTGTCACTTTTGACATATCAAGAAAAGACAATAATATATTTTTTTCATGTTTTACCCTCAGCATTAAATACTTATTTTCCAAATCATTTATCAAGACATCATTTATTATGGGGGAAAGGGTTAAAATTGCCCTTAACGTATTATAAATGGTTCAAAAATGTCCTTCATCCATCTATTAGATCAAAAATATCCTTAACATTTTTTTAAGGTCTAAAAATACTCTTTTCTAACAGCACAATGACATGGCAATTGATTAGTCATTTAATAAAATAAATGGCTCCATCTTATTGGTCCACGTAAATTTTTCAACCCAATCTAACTACCCAAGATTAAAAAAAATTCATACACACCCAATAACCCATTTTAAAAATTAACCTAACCTATCTTTCACCGGATTAGGTTAATTTTAAGAGCAAATTTCCAGCTCAAAATTCAAGAAAATCAAACCCCAATTCTTAATTTTCAAGTACGCAGAAACTCCACAATTTTTTTCCAACTTCAAGTTTCTTCTTTTCAATCTTTCTTCCTTGGCTTTAAAAATTGAAAGTGCAGATTTTGACATTTCTTCATCTTTTTTAATATTCTCATCAAAATACAAACTTCCTTCAATCTTAGCAGCTTGCATCAGTATTTGTAGTTGTTGCTGTTGTTGATTCTGTAATTTTTTTCAGCTAATTTTTTTTCACTAATAAAGAAACAAAGAAGTTGAGTTTTCACCAGGTTAGGTTAATTTTAAAAAGGGGTTATTGGGTGGGTTTGGGTTTATCATCTTGAATAATTAGATTCGGTTGAAAAAATTATGTGGACCAATAAGATGAAGCCACTTATTTTATTAAATGACTCATCAATTGTCATGTCATTATGCTGTTAGAAAAGGGCATTTTTAGACCTTAAAAAAACGTCGAGGGCATTTTTGATCTAATAGGAGGAAGAAGAGCATTTTTGAACCATTTATGATACGTTAAGGGCAGTTTTGACCCTTTCCCTTTAATAGGGGATAGTTTGGTAAAATACTTATATAATTAATTATTTTCTTAATAGGTCTGCCAAGTAAAAGTGAACAGAGGGAGTGATTGACATAGTAAGTTTACCATTTAAATCCTATTAATTGATAGAATTTTTTTTAAAAAACTTTTTTCAAAAACATTAACTTTGTAAATAAATTGAGGGTCTAATAGGTAAAAAAATATTGTCTTTAGTTGATTTGTCAAAAATGACAAGTAAAAAGTCAAAATTTAACAAGTAAAAAATGACAGAGGGAGTATAGTATTTGATTTGTAATTTGCAATTTAGAAATTTGTTTAACTAATATAGAAGATTGAATAACTAATACATGAATAAGAAACACATGTATAACTAAACTCTGAATAACTAATCCTTGCATAAAATTATACACAAATTTCCTCATAACTCATTCATTGTTACTAATGTCTGCATAACTCTAGCCAACCATCAAACACCCCTTAAGAGTTGCAGTAGATATCAGGCGATTACCTTTCCTCTTGACATTATATACCACCATTAAAGGTCATTCAAAGTTTCGATTTTGGAAATTGAATTTTTTGAATTTGTTAGTTGTTTAGATTGGGTGTTGTTTCAATTGATTGAACATATCACAATGAGTTCAAAACTTAAGTTTAAAGTAATTTAGAAAAGTTTTGAGCTAGATTTAAAAATAAGCGCAAGGAATTAAGAAGACGAATATAATTTGAAGTAATGTGTTTAACCTAGGAAAATCTTTGCTATTGGAATTTGTTCCTTCCTTTGTAGCACCATCGGATCTCTATTTCTCCGTGAAAGGAGTTTTAAGCTTTGAGAGATGATGCCCTGAAAATGTGGAGGAAGAATATTTTTTGGTTAAATAAGTTTTTCACGCGGTGATAATTAGTTTATTACACTTACTATGTCTTGTCAGTAAAAAATGTCAAAATGAAACAACGAAGGCCTCCTATAGGTGTTTAAAATGAACAAGGTCTACTGTAGGTATCTAAGTGAAAATTGATGTCAACTTTAGGTGTCTGCTGATGGTTCTGCCTATATAATAATAAAGATAATCCAAATACAAGTGTTAGTAAAATATCTTTTGGGCCTAATACACTCATAAAGGGTGCTAGCTACGTGAGTCAGCCCATTAGTTAATCTAACCTTACGCCCTAATATTGTCTATATTAACATCAGTATGAGTACTGAAAAATACATTCTAAATTGTCTAGAAAACGACTAGGGTTAAGGCGAAGCTGGAAATTCTCGACCTTCAGTAATTCGAGTTGTGATTGTTGTAGGCGATCAACTTCCACAAAGAGAAAACCTGTAAGTTTCCTAACTAGCGTATTGCAATAACAACAAACAAAAACAACATTTTTCATGCTCCTTCATAGGAAAGAGTGATTCCGTACGACTACCTGTTAACCATATGCAATCTACCCTAATCCTCAATTTTCATGCTCTCTGACTTATCGATAATCATGTATTCAACGAATTTATGATATGTTATGCAATGTTTAATCACCTATCCGTATTTTTTCTCTATTTACATCTATCTATCTCCCATTAGACTTATCAAGGTCAATCTCTAACCCTTCTTCACTAGAACATTCGTGTTTCTTCTCTTTACATGTGGGAATCATCTCAACCCCACTTTCCACATGTTGTCTACTACTAAAACCAATCTCACCTTATCTCGTATATCTTTGTTTAGTAAGAGAAAAAAAATGTCACAAAATTAGGACAACAAAAATATTGTAGAATCAATCAACCAATTTAAATGCCCAAAAAAAATAAAAAATTGTTTGAATGTTGATCCAAGCCCATTTGGAATTTGGAAAGAGAAGCACAATAAAAGGACTGAACAGAATTCAAGAAAAACCCTGCTACTGTTCTTCTCGAAAAAAATCAAAATCATCTGAATTTGATCCTTCAAAAACCCTCAATTTCTTGCTCCTTCCCAAAGGAAAGGAGAACTGTTCTTCTATATAGATATGTCAGCCTCTTCAAATTCCCCAAATCAAGAACCAACAATCGACGACTCCAACAACGCAAACGAACCAGACAAAGAAAACCCAGACTCACAATTTCAATCGCAACCCCAAATCTTGGAACCCCTTAATCCTGAAAACCAAGAAAATCCCATCTCCAGTCCGCAAAATCAAGAGACCCCAGATGTGATTCTTGAAGAAAAAGACCTAGAAAATACTAATCAGAAATCTGAAGTTGTTACGGCTGATGCAAATGGTGATTTTTGTTTAACTGTGGATGTACCTATTGCAGATACAGAGGTAAGTGTTACTGACCTTCGAATGATGTCGCCGAGTAATACTAACAAGCGGACTAAGCGTAAGAAGGGTAAATGCAACACAAAGAAGTTACAAGCTATTGAGAAAAAATTGCAAACGCTTAAAGAAAACCTAAAGCCTGTTCCTTTTTTCCCTTCCAAGATTCTTGATTTTGATAGGCATGAGAAGTTACTAAGGCGTTTGGGGTTGTGGGATTTTGTACATATAGAGTTTGATAGAGATTTAAGGGTGGATTTGATTGCACAATTGATTGCTACTTATGATTCTAAGTTGAGGGCTGGTTATGTTAATGATTTTAGAATTGCGGTTAATCGGGCTGATTTAGGGCGGGCGCTTAAGCTGCCTTTGAAGAAGGACAAAGGTAGTGTTGCTGTGGTTGATGGTATGGACGTGGATATTGAACCATTGTCTGAGGAGTCGATAAGCTTTCTTGAGAACTTTGTGTCAATTTGGGTGCTTTTGCATGAGGACGCGTGGATAATGCCTAATGAGGTATTAAGTTGGACTAAGGCTATAAAAGATGGGCACCCTGAGAAAGTGGATTGGGCTGGATTGTTCTGGTTCATGGTGGAGAAGGAATTGACACAAGGGGACCAATTAGTGGACTGTTATTATGCTGCACATTTGCAATACTTGATTAAGTCACAGCGTGAGCAGGTGTTGTATAGTGAAGAGCCAGAAAAGGTGGAGTCTGAAGCTGATGTGAAGGAGGAGGATGACTGTTGTAACGAGGACAATGCAAGAGTCGGTGGGTCAATCGAAGCTCAAGAATTGGATGGAGCTTTAGGGGAGGAACTGAGTATTGAGTTGACGTTGGGTCAGGATCTTGGTCAGAAGCAAGAGGTGAAGGATGTGGAGGTGATGGATGTTGAGGAACACAAGGAAGAGAAGGAGGTGGTGGAAGAGGAAGAGAAACAGTGGCTTTTTGATGGAAGAACAGATGCAAATGAGCCTTTGTTACAGAGATGTAAGATGCAGGAAGCAGTGTCTTCGGATAATGATGAGGAGAAGAAAGAAAACCATGAGTTGGCAGATGACAATGACAATGACAACGACACTACCAATGACAATGATAATGTGAATGATGATGATGTTGAGGAGGAGGATGAAGGAGCAGAGAGGCACGAGGTTGAAGATGAATTTGATGTTATTCCTAGTGATGGTACTCTTGTTGGGGATGGGTTGACAGGAAATCTACTTCAAACGATGGAAAGTACACAGATTGCATTTACTTCACAGGGGCAACTTCATGATCAGTCTTCAGTTGGGCTTCTCGCTTCTAGAGATGAAATGCATACAGGTGGTCCCTTTTTTGGTAGTGGAAGTAAGAGAGAGATGGAGATTGAGCCTGACGTGGCTCATCATTCTCTCAATGGCAGCAGCAAGAGGTTGAGGATTGAGGGGGAATGGGACGAGAAGCCATTAGATTTTGGATCATGCATGGAGCAAATGCAGCATCTGATGATGAAGGCTAGGATGATGTATGAAGCAAAGGAACAAAATGAGGATCAATTAAACATAAACCAGCAAATTTTTCTTAGCGAAGTGCATAAAAGGGACAGCGTAATTGATCACTTGCATAAGTCTAAATGTGAGGAAATACAAAAAAGGGATGGAGATATTTGTCGTCTTGAACGGGAGCTTTTTATGATGGGAAATATTTTGGATGGTTACAGGAAGGCATTGAAGGAAACCCAGAAACAGTTCTCTGATTATAGGAAAAAATTCCAGCTGGCTGAAGAATCATACTACAAAGATGCTGGTCCTGGAGGTCTAATGTTGAGCTCTGCTGAAATGGAAAAGCTACGCCTCAAACAAGAGGAAGAAACTCGATCCAATTGCTTGTTCTTGGAACAAAAAGCAAAAGAAGCAGAGGAAGAATATGCTGGTCAGTTTGAGAATTTTATGGGTAAGGTTCAGATGCTGGATAAGAGGTTGATGGGACTTGAAGATATAGTGAAGGACCTCAGAAACATGAGTCCAAAAAGTAAAGTTCCAGAAGGTGAGGATAAAATTTCAGAAACTCCCGACTGCCCCGCAGATGAATGATTTGCTTTGCCAAATCTTCAGTTCCATGGTTGAAATGCAGGTAAATGCAAACTTATGGTGCTTTATGTTGTCTTCTATCTTGTCATGTATGATAATCTCCATGTTCCCATCCTTTGCTTTGCATGATGCCTTATTTCAATATGTCAATGCCGAAGGTCTTTTTTGTTGCATTGTTCTCCTTTCCTATTATATGTTGGTCTATTTTTTCATCATTTTTCTTTCAATCACCACTTTTATGTTGCAGTTTACATGATTATTTCAATTAGGGTAAAATATTTAGTCACTACAGTTGTTGGACACTTCGAAATTGAGTATATAAAGAAAAGGAATAGTAAAGACTTGGAAATCAGATATTTCAAAATAAATTATTTGAATATTGGAACATATTTAATCATCCAAAATACATGAACTACTATGACTTGCATAGAGATGTAGAGGAGAAAGTTGAATAGAGTATGGTATTGTTATTTTAAGATACAAGTGTTAAAACATCACTTCAAGAGCTAAAATGGAAGAATGAATAGTTGAACGTAGATCAAATTGAAGATTAAACTAATAGAAAGCAAGTTCTTATGGTTAGAGTAGGAGATAATTCCAATTAAGTAAATGGGTCTAATTGTTTTTGGACTAGCTAAAATGGAAAGTAGGTCAGTGTGGACGGATATTGCTTGCTACAGATGTAGTTTTTCTGAGGTTCTGCATGAGACATTAACTTATTTGTTGGGTTTTTGTTCTACCATTTCCTTGTTTACCTCATCCTTCAAGTGACTACATTTAAGTGGATCTAGGCTCAGTTACTATTTCAACTCAGTCTCCTTCATTCAACTAAGCCATTCCTACTATCTTTACAATCTCGGACCTGTACTTTGCTCTTTATTTAGGGTGAAATGTGCACTTTGTCATTGCAAACTTTTTAAGTCGTATGCATCAATCCTTACTCTCATGTCTGCCTTTTCTTGGAAATTTTACTCTCAAACATTTGATCATTTGCCTTTTCTTCAAAAGGAAAGGTGTTTCAAAGTGGGAAACTGACTAAGTAATAATCTGGACACCTGAGTTTGAGGCCACACCCATTTTCTTCGATGATGGTGGCGACGATGGTGTTCAAGGCCACCATATCATCAGAATATAATGTAGAACTGTTGTTGGATGTTTTTGGGAACATTAGAGAAGTAACAACCTGCAGCACCTTTCTCCTGCTTAAATCAGAGAAAATCATTAACTTATGAAATACTCTATAGAGTAGTAAGAATGTCATATGCTATCTATGTGGGGAACAAGTAGAGACTATCAACCATCTCTTTTTACACTGCAAGTGGACAGATCCGATTTGAAAAATCTTCATTAATTTGAGGGGAATCAGATGAGTGATGCCAGGAAATTTATAGGAGGTAGTAGATAGTTGGGGCCAGAGAAGGAATTTTATGCAACCAAAAAGAGAAATAGGAAATTGTCCCAGCATTTATTTTGTGGGCTGTGCGGAGAGAGAGAAATCAGAAGTGTTTGAGGATAAGCAATACAATATCCAAAAGTTTAGATGAAGTGCTTAGCCCTTTATTTTTTTTGGTGTGAACAAGAATGTTTAGTAGAAATTGAAGATATTTTGTTGTTTTAGACTACACGTATGAAGGAACATAGATATGAAGTTTCCTCTATTTTGTAATTGTCTGTTTTGGTGGACTATACAGTTGGTATGGTAATAGTAGTCCGTAGTATACCTGTTAATATATAGAATTTTACCATTATTAAAAAAAAAAAAGAATGCCATATGAGGAATTGCACAAGTGTGGTGGATTGGCAATTATTTTCGATTAAGGTGCTCCATGCGAAACTTATTTGGTATCCTAGCCGGAGTTCCTGGAAAGACACTCACGATTACAGTGTAAAGCATATAGAGGATGTCATGACAGGACTCTACTTCGCTCTAGTATTGCAATATCTAGGCCAAATCTTTTTTAGCATGAATGTATATCTGGTATATGCCATTAAAGTAGAAATTTAAACTTTGGTTCTTTGAGCATGTTGCTTCGATTTTATTACTATTGTTGTTTCTTTCACTTGGGGTATCCTTGTTTCTTCAATATTTTAGCTTAGCTTTTACTCTTGCTTTTCTTTCAAATCATTTTTGGAAATCTATTTTCTTGAGCCAATGGTCTATCTGAACAGCCTTTCTACCCCCACAAGGGTAGTGGTAAGGTTTGCGTACATCTCAACCTCCCCAGACTCCACTTGTGGGAATCTACTGGGTATGTTGTTGTTGGTTTTTTTAGCATGTGACCTTTATCCGCTCTCTAAAGGAGGAAGTTCAGTCTTCTTCCGTCCTTTTGTTTCTCTTTTCTCTCTTTTTATTTGTTTTTTTATTTTCAGTTCTTCTATTGTCGGTGCTTGCTATCTGATTTTGCATTATCATTTGGGAACTCTTTTATCTTTTGAGATTCTGATGTAGGATGTATAAATCACCAAAAAGAGAGCTTCAAGATTTCCAAATAGGAGTATGAGTTGTCCTGCATTTCTGTAGCTATAGTACGGGAATGAACTGTATTATGTTGGTTCTCTTTGCTAACTTGAAAATTGGTGGTCTACTGTATGATCTTGCTTTCTTGTCATGGATCTGTTTTTCATTTGAGATCTTAACCTTCTGCATTATGAAAAATGTTTAGGATAATAAGAGAATCACATATCAGCCGTCAGTTATTGCCAAATAGATTTTGAAAGAGAATGTCTTAGTTGTGACCATAATGTCTCATTTCTAAATCTCCTCCAACAAAGAAAAGGAACATAGAATACTTCTAGTCTGTCACTTTTCCTCTTGGGTGTTTCAGTGATAAAATTTCGAAATTTGTGTATATTATCATGAAATATTTGAAATTATACATTACACATGCAGTCCTTAGTAATAATGCAGATATGGCATCTCTAAGCCATAGTTGTTCCTGCTAATGCTTATAGCTCAAACTAGAAACTGATGTGTACCACGATGGATATGTAAAGCAACATTTTTAGTAGAAGTGTTTTCTTGTTGTTTGGGGATACAGTACAAAGCATAAAAAAGTTACCGACTTTGCTTTTCCACGAGAAAGATCATCAATCTTATGCATTGTCTGCATACTTTTGAGTAGGCCTGGTTTGATGTTCTCTAATGTTTGCTGTTATCTGCATAACCTGCTTATATGTGTATCTAATAGATTTTTCTATGACAATGCAGGATTTTGCAGATGTTACATGTTGCTTCTTATGTTACTCGCCGGAGGGTGGTTATGCAAGCATTTTGGAGAAGGCTTACTATAGCTCAGGCTAATTTATCTAAATTTTATTTTGGGGCCTGCTTTGTAATGCTTTAGAAGTTTCAAGTACTTAAAATTCCATTAGGTATTGATGGATGTAGTTCTAATGTGATTATTGCATAGGGATGTGACTTTAGTTTCATGTATTGGTAGTTTTTTGGATTTACAATAGTATATATACCATATAATGGTATTGACTTTTTCCCAGCTCTTCAAAACTCGGTCCATTTTTCTTTAGACATGATATCTGGTTATTTACAATTGACTTCAGGTCTTGTTTATCGGAAACAATCTCTGTACCAGTGTAGGGGTAAGATATGTTCACGAGTCCGGTCTCAAAATACACTTTTTTGGGTATTATATATCAAAAGGGACCTTTCCTAAAAATAGTAAAATACAGACACCCATAAATGGGCGACCTGTCCACTCCTATCGGATGTATGTAAATGCATAGAGTATTGTAAAATAAAAATATTGAGGAACGGAGTTAAAATGATATGGGGGGTGAACTCTTCGTTTTGGTTTGCGTTTTTAGGAAGGGTCCCTTTTGGTATGTGGTGCCTAAAACATGTCTGTTTTAAGCTTAGACTCATCTGTTTACACTCTATTCTCTTTAGACCTTATGGGATTATACTAGGTATGTTGTTGTCATCATCTCGTATCCAAATATTACTAGTCTTGCCCTTCTAGAGTCGCATTGAGTGGATCACTAAGATGAATAAAACATTTATTATCGAAAGGTTTTTCATTTTCAATATTCCAACTCGAGGCTAGTTAAGGATAGAGTAATTTCAACGCATTGATTTTCCAATAATTGTGATGGATATTCAAAACATAGCACGTGCCTCTCATAGAATGACAAATTTGAAAGTTGAATTATTTGCACTGTTGTAATAAATGGAGTACTTCCAATTTTTAGCTCTAACTATTAATTCCAGCTGAATTATATGCACAATTTTATTTCCATGTAAGTTCCTCAACTTTATGAAAACTTTATTTGTACATTTTTGGCTTAAAATAATTTATCTTTTTTTTTGCAACATTTTACTTTTTATATTGTTTCTAATTTTTATTGGCCTCAGAATTCAGATTTTAAAAGTCCTTACCATTGACTGACAGTCAAAAGGCAATTTGATGACTGACCACAAACATTGAAATTGTCACTATTTAATATTAAACTCACTGTAATTTTTTAATTATAAATTTAGAATTTAATATTCATCAAAGTTAATAAAAATGTCATGTTAATATCGTACTCCCTTAGTCCCATTTAACCATCGTTTTAAACTATATCTTGTATTATTAGTTTTCTTTATGGGCATAGAAAAAGCCAAAATGATAATTAAAATGAGACGTGGAGAGTATTAAATTGCCACATCAAAAACACATAACTACTTATTTTTAAAATAACTTTAAAGTAACTTTTTAAAAGATATTTATTTTAAGTCAATCCAAACGGGCTCTAAGAATAGAACATATAAAAAAGTAAAAATTACTTGTAAGACGAATAGACTATACTAACTAGTTGAGATTAAGGGGGCATTTGATCATGAAAATTGTGAGTATTTGAAAAAGTACTTTTTTGTTTTCAAAGTGATAAATGACATTTGAAAACTAGAGTTGTATTTGACTATGAATACAAATTGGAGTTGTATTCAAATTTTTGTAAGTAATTTAGAGTGAAAACAATCTTTTGGTGTTTTAATTTCTGAATTCAACTTGAAATTGATTTCTTATATGGCCAAATGTGTTTTCTAGAGTTCAACTCCATAAAACGTCCCCTAAGGCTCCATATATTTGTCAAGAACCTTTCTAGTTTCACCTACCGGACATTTATAATAATATACTCAATGGAATCTTATGAGAGGAGTCTCAATTGATGATAGATATTAGATAGAAATTGTAACATTAAAACGAATAGAAAAGATTCATACAACCAACTCCAACTAAATTCGAAATTGAGAGATTTCAAATACAATAAAATGAAAGAAATATTTACATTTACCAAGATAATACATAGTAACAAGATAAAAAAAAAAGAAAGAATAACAACCACTCACAAGAAAAGACACTGATAAAAAAGAAAGTGCCATAACCCTGACATCAAACAGCTAACTGACAAGTCACAATCCCCAATAAAAGAACTCCACATGCCCCCTTCCAAACAATAAATTTTTTTGAAAGTAGTTCATAGAAATTTTTTTTAAAAAAAATAGAGAAATTAATGATTGAAAAATAAAAATAAAAATAATAATAAGACACTCATCCCTAAGCAGAAGACACAATTTAAGTTGTTTATATAGTCCCCTAGAATTTGAGAGATCAATGCAAGAATTCAAGTGACCTTATCTTGTCCCCTCCATAATAAGAAACTTTCTTGGTAGGTCCAAATACCACATGAATCTGCTTAGTGCTTCTCCTCAAGCTACATTCTTTTTTCTTCCTGCATACAAACATGGGCCATTAGGGTTCGGAGAAGGATCACATGTCTAAAAGATTTAACATAGATAGTCTATCCTAATACAAGTCTGAGTTTATGGCTCAAACTTATGATATAAATAACTTTATCGTTATTCTAAGATCTCTCCTCTAATGCATTAGTCAGAATTAAAAAAAGTCTTTCTTATCATGGAAATTATTGTTTCCCCACAAGGAAAAGTCTTCTACAATTATTTCATAGATTAGGATTGACCATCATTGGTATCTTTATTACTATTATACTATTAATTATGATATTACTATTTGTTGGCACCAATTTTGGTTCCCCCACCCCACCCCGACCCTTTACTATTTATTAGTATTCTCAACAATATGCTAAGTCTTTTTTTTAATTACATACTAATTTAACTAATTCATATTCATGCCACCTATAAAGGTTCATTAAAGAAAAAAATACTTTCTATTATAAGTTTTTCTATTCTCTGAGAGCTCAAACCCGAGGTCCTTAGGTAATTAAGAGTGAAGAGAAACTCATCCATCACATTGGACCGTTGATGGTAACCATGGACAAAGCCATCTTAGGCAAAGGGTGGTCCGATGCATAGTCTTCGCTAGAAAATTATGTGGTGTACATAGATTAAATGTTGAAACTACCTCTCTACATATATAAGGTCCACATGCATTCTATCCTCTCCGGACTTCTACACTAGATATTTTGTTATTGTTGTTGTTATGGAGGTTAAATATTAGCTATTATGAGCGTATGTTTGAATTTGCACATCCTTCAACAAATTTCTGGCTAAACCACTTATAGTAATAATAACACATACAAATCTTACTGAAATAACAACAAAAGTGTACCTATAGCTGAAAAATCAGTTGACAAGCTGTTCTTTCTTCTCAGAGCCATTATCATCTTGTTGTGTCTTTATTGGGTGATCATCATCATCATCATTTTCCATCTTCTTTAAGTTCTGTTGGTAATATATTTCCCTTAGCCTCTCTATTTCTCTCTTCAATGCTTCTTGATGAGCTATATTCCACACACACAAAATAAATAAAAAAATTAGCGACAACCAAAATTTCGTAGCTGAACTAACAATAAAAATCACATGTTAATCCCATTTATCTATGGATAAACAATGAATTATACGAAAAATCAATTAGCTAAAAGCTATTTAGCAATAAATTCCATAGCTAATTAATCTCATGTTTTCTAGTAGTGTAAAATGTAACATTGTGTTCAATAATGCACATACAATCAAGAATAATGATCATCAGTTGAACATAACATATATAAATTAAAAACTACTACTCTTTAAATAGATATGTTGAATTGGACAATTTGATGTAATTAATGAGTACAAAAGAAGCTACATATATATATAAAAAAAAATGAATATTAGTATAATATAAAGTGGAGTGAAAAAAAGTAATTTTTACCATCTTTAAATATTTTATCTTGGGCAAGAGCTGCTATTCTTTGCTTGAGGACACTATTATCAACATTTAGAACCAAACGTTGGTGGTCCAAAAATGCAACTCTTGGTGACAATACTGAAACTTCAGCCTTCATAAAACCAAGAAAAATTAATTAATTAATGAACTTAATATAAATATTCAAAATTAAATCTCTAAATTAATTAACAAATTAAACAACTTTTAATGTCATTAATAATTACTATAGAAAATAAAATTATGTTGGAATTTAATTATTTTGCTTACTTGAAGTGTAGTAACGCTACGTTCTAGCTCTGATATGTACTGTAATTTCCTCACCCGTGACCTTTGTGCTGATTGTCTGTTTGCCAAGATCCTAATTAAAAACAAAAATTATCATTATTAGCAAATAATTATCAAAATGCGCACTAAATCGTTCTGAATTTGGAATCAAATAATGTTGGTGTTGTATTAATGGACGATAGTTAAGAAGGAAGTTCTGTTAAAGCAACGAGAAGAATATTGAAAGTTAAAATTTGTACTATCATAATTGTGTAGAGTTTCTTACATAATTCAACTAATAATTATTATCTCAGCAGAAATGTGACTTTCTGATATAATAACTATTAGTTTAGTGAGTATACGAGAAATCAAATCTTCTGACTATAACAACACATCTGTTAAAAGATAATGCAGGTGTTTTATAAGATGGAAGAAGAGAAATCTGGTGTGAAACAGAAGGAATAAGAACATAATTGACTAAATTTTACCTTTTAATTCTCTTCGGATCGACGATTTTTTCGCTAGAATTATCAACATGATCATCAGCAGCAGTTTGTTCATTATCAGACTTGCATGAACTTTCAACTTCTTCAGGTTCAATCTTAAGCTGTTGCGGCTGCGGCTGCTCCTCTTCGTGTTCATAAGACCCATTCATTTTCTTCTCTTCGTGATTAATACTGTTATGATCCGAAGGGGACGAAGGATTGGAATTGTGTTCATTTTTATTTTCAATGTCGTCATTAAACATAGACATAAGCTGTTCATCGTCGAATCTCTCGAATTCCGCGCCGGTTGTTTGAGTACCCGAACTCGATAGCCTAATTCGGCATTCTTCAACCATTGGTGCTTCGAGAAACGCGATGGAATCGCTAATGGATCTCCGATGAGACCCTCGTTTTGACGATGAGAAGTCGAGGAATTCGTCTACCCATGACGGGTTGTGATGATGATGACTGATAGTAGTGGTTTCGATTTTTTGATGTGGTGAAAAATCAGGCCAATTTTGGGTAATGTTTGGCACTCTAGGAGGTAAATGTGCCATTTTTTTTTTAAAACAAAGGGATTGAAAGCCAAACTAGAAATGAGAAATGGATGTGTGATTTATATAGTGAAGGGAAATATGGAATGTTTAGAAAAAAGAACATAAAAGCTAGCACAAGGACATGGTGGTGATGATTATCAACATTATGATATACATATTGTTGTTTTATTTTTATTTTTAACCTATAGTTTTTTTATATTGTATGATTAAAAATGAATCTATAAGTCGGGGGTGAGGGGGGGCGGGGGTCACATGGGAAGATTGGGACAGCTATATACAGCTGGTTAGAGAGGTTGAGTCTCAATGGTATTACTGGAAAGTAGCAGTAGTTTAATGTAGAGGAATCAGAGACCACGTGCCCTTGAGACCATGCCTTATAAAAAGATTGTTATATTAAATTATAGAGCAAGTATAAATAACGATAACAATATATTCAGTACAGTTTACATAGTGGTGTCTGAAAAAGATAGAGAGAGTATATGCAGATTTTAGTTTTTCCTTAGAGGTGAAGTAGAGAGACTGTTTTTGAAAAGTTAGTATAGTCATTTATTATATCGTCTTGTTATTGTTTCCGCTTATCGAAAATGTTTCTCTACCTTAGGTACGAATAAGATGTGCGTATACATTATTTTTTTCAAACTTCACTTGTGAATTATACCGAATTTGTATTTGTATGTATATTGTTGTTGAACTAAACCAGTATGGTCTTCAATGTTATCCATTTTTCTTCTAGGATTGGTTAGAGAAGTAGAAAATGTAATAATTATAACTTGAATTATGGTCTCTTAATTAATTGTCACCAAATTGTTCTATAGGACCCAAAAGATCTATAATCATAAGGATTAGACGGATGAAATTAAGGATATTCTGTTACTAGGTTAATTGAACAAAAAAAATATATCATAGATTAGAACTACTCATAAAAGAAACAAACGACGTATTAGTCGATATAAGGCTATGGGCTTCTTTTTTTGGGAGAAAATTAGGTAGTTTGGCTTTAAAGCTGACGCTATCATACCTAAATAAAAGTATTTTTTCTGTTAGCTTAATGTGATAAATTGATACTTTTAAATTCGATAATTTTATTGTACGAACATCGAAATAATAAAGAGTAACTCTAATTATCCATCTCCTCATAAGAGTTAAGAGACAAGTAGCGCAACATGAGAGTTATGGCGTGAGACAAGGGCCGGTTACTATCAGCACATAGTCAACGAGTCGATTTACTAATATCGTTACTCATAAATCGATGACACACTGAAAAGAATAAGAAGAAGAGTTGAAAGAAAGTTGTTCATGAAAGTCAGATAATTAAAACATAAGAAATTATAGAAAGTTCACTCATAAGTGAATTTCGAATATAAATTTTGGTGATCATAAATAATGCTTAATTAGATGATACATAATGAATTCAAATAAGTCCATGAATCTTGATAATATATAGGTTATCACATGCTACTTATATATTATTGTAGTAAATTATGATCTCTCTTCAATAATATCACAACTAAGTATTATCATCCCTCATTTCGTATTATTTGATCTCTATTGACTTAACACATTCCTTAAATTGACGACGGAGGAGGAAAGAACATTCGACTGTAGTGTTAGAACGTACAAACTATACTGTCATACACGTGCTATTGAACACCGTCTGATTGAAGTGTATGAACTTTAAGGGCATGATTGGGCACAAACTTGCACCAATTAATCCAAAAATAATCAATCAAACATTCACCATGTGAAAATCATCATGTCCCACAGATTGTACAGTACCTCTGTACTATTCTTTCTGTAGAACGTGTTATCATTTTCAACTTGTCTTAAATAAATTTGATATAATACATTGTCTGGCCCTTTCGGAAAACTTTATTTAGATATTCAAATTATGAACAAAAGGAATGGCTAGAATGATGCACCCTTCATCTCCAATTTTGAGTTGTGGATTCGGGTCACTAAGGAAGTAAAAAATTAAAGAAGGTGAAAGCATTGAGGGAGAAGTAAAAAAAAAACCAATTAAATTATGATTTGTTCCAATTAAGCATTTTAACATATGATAAAATATTCATTTTAGACACTATCAATTCAAATTTAGTAAAAAAAAATTGCGCGTATTCTCTAGTGTCCTTTGAATTATGTCAACTTCTTTAATTATATGCATCGCTTCAATAAACCGTAAAATCTTAGACATGTTCCAATTGTGTATAATTAAAAGAAATGACATATTTTATATTGCACAAAAAAAAATTTAAAATTTGAACCGAGATAAAAATATTTTATCAAATATTCAAATATTCAATTAGACAAGTCATAATTTGATTGTCCCTTATCAGTTATTTGTCCACTTACTAAATCAAGATAAAATTAAATTAACTAAATTTTTCTCATTTTATCCCTATAATTAATACTCTTTGGAAGCATATACAAATTTAGAAGTTTCAAATTATGCCTTTTTCATAAATTATCTTGATGTTCATTAATATTGATAAAGGATAAACCGAAAAAATTAACCATTTTATTCGTAATTTTTATAATGCCGTATAAAATAAAAAATGATCAATTAATATTAAATTGAGAAAGTATTACGTTGCAGCAAGGATTAAATTGCCTTCATACAAAATTCAAAAATTATTTTTTTGTCTATTAGATACCGGAACTATATTGCAGGGGAATTTTTCTTTAAAAGGAATGCCTAACAGTGAGAAAACATGATATAATTTTCTATTTCTAAGAGGACACTTAACATATCAAACGTTAAGTTTAATTAAATCTCAAAAATTAGCTTATGACAGAATGATTATTCAAGTCTAATACACCTAATGTTGAATATATATTTGAGTGTGAATAGTATTACATGAGACCAAAAATTGGATAAACCAAGAATATTGTGTAGAGCTGACAAAATCAGCTCATGAAAACATGACTCATCCAACCTATTTAAGTTTAAGTGGACAATCCATTTTGACCAATTACTCGATTGAGTCCAGATAAAAGTTGAATTTATTTGATCTAAATATGTAGCCCAAATTATTTCATAAGAAATTTGTTCAAAATATTTTTTTTTTATTTGATATGTTAAATATACCAATAATAAAGAGAGAAAATTAATATTAGATTTTTTATAAAAAAAAAAGATAAAATAGAAACTTGATAAGAATTAAGCGAGTTGAGTTGTGATCCAATGTTTAGGTCATTTTTACCCAAGTCATCTCATCTTAAGTAGTAAAAATTCACATAGTACCTTATTTCGACTCACCATTTAACTTGTATCCAATGTTTAAACATGTTTATTCCTTTCAGAACAACTTTAGATATGCACTGTCTGAAATTAATCTTCAAACAAAATTTTTGAAGTTCCATATTACTGAATTTCAAATACATATGAATGAACTTCAAGCAAAATTGACTAAAGTCATACAATAAAGTGGTTTGAACTTGAAAGGAAAATGTTTGAATTTCAGCCTTACATTTAAAGTTAGGCTTTCTCAAAATTAATTTCAGACGTCGTATGTTTATAGTTAATCCAAAATAAATAATTGTGCAAAAATTTATAAACTTAATTAGATCATAACTTAAATAGTGACACCAAACTCAGATATATATACAGTACGTTACATGTCACCCTCCCAAATAACCTTGATCCACCTATATATTAGTTAATTTTAACTTGTCCAAATTTAGTTCGATCCGCACTTTTAACACTCCTAACATTAAAACAACTCATGAATCACAAAAAAAAAAAAACATAGAGCATATGAGTAACACTATCCAAAAATGATACAAGAAGAAAAGAACATTTCATTGTACCAATCAATGTGGTGAGTGGTGAGACTTTGACAAAATGAGTATGAGGAGGAAAATGGATAGATATAGGATAGGTGACATAGGTAGGTGCATGGGAGAAGAGGAAGTGAGAATGTGGAAGATGAGCTGTGGGAGAAAAGGGAAAGGCACGTGAATGGTTTGTGCACGCCCCTATTCTTTCTTTTACTTTGTCTCCAAACTAACTTCACATGTAGGCCATCTCACCCTTTTCTCCCCACTATCCCCCTTTCTTTCTATACACCTTCCTCTTTAACATCTCTAATAATATATATATATATATATATATATACATAGTACGTCGTAGTGTATGGGGTTGTTCCTTTCTGACTGTTCAGTATGAATTTTTTTTTAATAGGGAGTGTTTCCTCCTAAATGGGGCCTTACGTGGCGTGAATCTGAAATAGACAGACTTCAATACGGGTACCAGGTGTACAGTGGATGAGAAATTAAAAAGAAAAAGGAAAATAAAAATATGTATATAGTACTGTGTGATCCGTTTCGATTTATGTAGTGTAGTTTGACTTGAAATTAAGTTTAAGAGAGAAAGAAAAACTTTTGAAACATGTTGTCTAAAATAAGTTATAAATATTTGTGTGGCTATATATCATTTCATTAAGAGTAAAATGGTTATTTTGAAGTTAAATTATTAAGTATTAAGTATAAAAATGTGTCATTTTTTAAGATTGACTAAAAATAAAAATAAGTCATATATTGAGAGTTTGAGACGGAGGGATTAGTATATACTTCCTCCGTCCCATATTAGTTGATCACTTTTCATTTTGCACGGTGCTTATGAAATCATAAATAAGAAGATAATTTTACTAATTCACTCCTTAAAAAACTTCTTGGAACTTTACAAACAAATGTGAATACATTAAAAAAGAATTTATTACAATGGTAATATAGAAAAAATTTAATTAATACTTTCTTGATTTAGTAAGGTGAACAACTAATATGGAATAACTATTTTTAGTATAATGTCAACTAATATGGGAGGGAGGGAGTAATTTTCCTATCTCCAATATGGACTTTTTGTCATTTAATAATGTGAGGGGTTTCCCAATCATTATGATTTATGATTAACAAGAAAGTTAGTTTAATTTCTGTAATTTTCCTATCTCCAATTTGGTCGCCAACACTTCAACTTTAAGCAACTGCTAATAAATGATTAAAGCCTTTCCTTCTTAAATTGCCTATGTTAAGATAGTTTAATACTCTCTCTGTCCCTAATTACTTGTCCATTTTTTTGTTTTTAGTTGTCCCTAATTACTTGTCCATTTTGACAAATCAATAAAGGACAAAAATTTTTTTGCCTATTATACCCTCAATTAATTACTTTGAAAAATGTAGAACTTTTTGAAAATCTTAAGTTTTAAATTCATCTACTTCATAATTAATAGGGGTAAAATAGTAAATTCACTATGTCAATCATTGTTTTCTTAATAGGTGTGTCAATTCAAAGTGGACAAGTAATTAGGGACAGAGGGAGTATTATTATTGGAAGATCCAATACATGTCCATCGCCATTTTTAAAGAATCCGAGAAATAATGATCCTGCATAGGGATCACCAAATATACCAATCTCTATTGCTAAATTAGCAGAATATCCAATTGGATCGGATCTTTATGTCATCATCTCACCTGAACTCAAGGTTTTCTACCATATGTTGGAATATTATTTGGCCCATTTGTGCTACTACTATACTCATAATAATAATAAAAACAATAATAATATTGTGAACTGTAACTAGATCTTGATCTCTGCTAAACAGAAAATTGAAAATTAATAAATAAAATAATGTAAAAGAATCACAGTAACAAATTTTGATTTCTTGGTGTCCTTACAAGCTAATTAACCTTAATTAATGTACTATGATATGTTCAACGAGTGTGATCAATTAGTTATCAAGTGTTTAAGGTAACGTTCCCAAAGATTCATCAAACATCTTAATTTTATCTTTTTTTTTGTTTGCAATTTGTGTGTAGTATTCACTTTGATGTCCCAATTAATTCAAATTCACATTGTGTAAGATTCATTACACGAAAAAGTGATCTCTATCTAAAAAAAAAATTACTTTCAAGATTTGAATCTGAGACTTTGATTAAAAATGAAAAAATCGTTCTTTTCATTTCATATTTATCAAATACGAAAAAATTAGAAATTATTTTTCAAAAAATATTTTTTCTCATGTTTTGTTCAAGCCATGGAGTATTTGCCCAATGCCCACTATTCAAATCCACCATATAAACACAAAACGTAAACGGAAAAGATTAAAACAAACAAATTAAACAATCAACCAAACAATGCAAAATACATGAGCAAAAACAACTTATCAAATTAATTACGTATACGATTAACAATCATCTCATCAACATAGTATTATTTAATCTACAAATTAATCTCATAATAATTAAACAACCAATACCCAATCTATAGCAATTATGAAGCCATCTTATATTACATTTTCAAACTTTATGCTATTAATTTTTTTAACCCTATGTTATCTCACAAATGCAAGTCAAGATGATCCAATAATTCTCAATAGGTACCAAAATTGGGTCCAAAAATACAGAAGAAAATACCAAAACAAAGCTGAATGGAATATGAGATTTCGAATTTATCAATCAAATGTTCAATTCATTGATTTCTTCAATTCACTAAACCTTTCTTATAACCTTACTGATAATGCTTTTGCAGACATGACAAATGAGGAATTTAGTTCTATTTATTTAGGTTATAAGCAGCCTTGGCAGCAACAACAAGACATTAATAATGTTACGTCGTATGATATATTAAAATTACCAGTCAACGTCGATTGGAGGAAGGATGGAGTTGTTACACCAGTCAAGGATCAAAAAAGTTGTGGTACGTATGTACCAATACAAAAATTATATTATGAGAGCATGTTTGGATAAGTTTATAAGCTGAGGGGTATTTTCTTAATATAAATAATGTCCGCCCCTCATGTTTATAATTGGTACTTTTTGATTATGTATTTGGTGAACATCAAAAGGATTTATAAGTCAAAATTGACTAAAAGATATATAGGTTTTTTATCCCCAAACAAGATACCTCAACTTCCTAATGACCTCATTTATGCCCTGGGCGGTTCAATTGAATCTCCTTTGTTGGAAAATCATATAGTGCAAATAGGGCAAAATTGTTTTACTTTTTTTCATTAACATTTGAATCCCCTTGTTTAAAGACTAAAGACAAAGGTAATTCGAAAATTGTTTTATATGGCAAGTTCGAATTTTACTTAGTCCCCTTATCAAGATTTATGCACTACTAGAAATAAAGGTTTTTCTCATTGTGAATGAGCGGGAAATTTGTGTTATAAAATATGTTTTTTCCACTCATTTTCTATCGAATAAGATCATTGGGAAAATGCAAGATGAGAAACAAATTCTACTGAAATAGCAGGAAGCTTCCTACTTTTTCCATATGAAACAATTACTATTTTCTCTTTACACACCGATTCAATTAAAATATCTGTGGAAATAACTACTAAACATCTAGTGACGGTTACACCATTCAATACCAACTAATAATAGTTGTTAGTTTCATAATATCCCTCCGAACACATAATTACTTATTTCCTTTTATAAAATTAGATTCAGTACTTGAAGTTTAACAACTACTTTCGATTAGCTAATCCAAACGGGTTAGGCTCTAATACAATGCAGGAAGTTGTTGGGCATTCTCAGCAGTAGCTGCAATAGAGGGCATTAACAAAATCAAAACAGGCAAACTTGTATCACTATCAGAACAACAACTTATGGATTGTGATGTTTACTCAGACAATCAAGGATGTAAAGGAGGATTTATGGAAAGTGCATTTGATTACATCATGGAAAATGGTGGAATTACAACATCAAAAAATTATCCATACTTAGGAAAAGAACAAAAATGTAACACAAAAAAAGCAAAACAACATGAAGTTACAATAAGTAACTATGAAAAAGTACCACCAAATGAAGAATCACTTCAAGTTGCTATTAATAAACAACCAATATCAGTGGCTATTGATGCAAGTGGCTATAATTTTCAATTATACTCTGGAGGGATTTTTTCCGGCTATTGTGGAAATAGCCTAAATCATGCAGTTACATTAATTGGCTATGATGTGGAAGAAAATAATGGTGAGAAATATTGGATAGTTAAGAATTCATGGGGTAATATTTGGGGTGAAAGTGGTTATATGAAAATTAAGAGGGGGTCAAATGACTATGGAGGAAAGTGTGGGATTGCTATGCAAGCTAGTTACCCTCTTATGGAGGAATAAAAATATCCATATGTACAAATAAGTCATAATAAAAGACTTGAATAGTTGTGTTAAACCTTACAAGGTTGATTATAATTAAGAGTCAAAATTGATTATGCAAATATTATTCTATGACCAACAAGTAATCCATCTCTTTTTTGTATTAACGATCGATTTCGAAGGAACTGGTATCTCAAAAGAAAGTATTCAAACTCTCTTTGATTAAGAAAAAAGGATTAAACTTGCTCACACAAATGTGAGGTCACAAGGCAAAATAGGTCGATTGATCCCTTCTCCACGCAAGAGTTGGGCACGCGAAATAGACAAAAGGTATTATAAAACTAGTCAATATTAAAATATTTATAAATATAAAAATTACAAAAATCCCTAATCTCTCTATTCTCGAATACATCACTTTACGCGATGTATCGATCGGACATATCACGTAAGATGTATCAAGATGTTGAGTGATATATCCGAAATCGAGACACGATATATTGAGACATTGATGGATGTATCCGAAACTGGGATGCAATGTATCAAGACGTTTTGGATGTATTCGAATTTCACCAAATTTAAGAAATTTTTGTAATTTGGAAAAAAGTTGAGATAAGATGTAATTAGCTTTTAACACTGTAAAATTTGTGCAAAATTCCCAATTTTTATATCAAATTTGTAGTTCAATAATATTTTAGGCCCTTTTTTGTTTTTATTTAATATTTGCACTCTCTTTTTCCATAAGTCAAAATGGAGAAAAGATATTTTCTAAAACAAAAAAAAAGAAAAAGAAAAATTTATTTTGTAATTTGGACTCATTTCCTTAAACCCTAAACCCCAAAATTTCAATAAACAAGAGGACTGAGATTTTGCAGAGAAGCAGAGCAGCCATTTCTCTCTTTCGAGTTCGAAATGGTCGGTCCATTGCTTCGATCTCTCTGGTCAACAAGTAGAAGATCCTTCTCATCCTCTTCACATTATTCCCATATCAAACCTTTATCCTATGCTCGAGCTTTCTCTACCGCCACCGCTACTGCCCCCGTTGGCTCCGCCGCCACTGCACCCGGCGGCGCTCTGGATTCTAGCCGGCTCAGGAATGTTGCGGTTATAGCTCACGTCGATCATGGAAAGACTACTCTTATGGATAGGCTGCTTCGTCAGTGCGGCGCTGATATACCTCACGAACGTGCCTTAGACTCTATTGACCTCGAACGAGAGCGCGGCATCACTATTGCTTCTAAGGTATTTATTTCCTTACCTCTGTCAATTTGCCACTGGTTGTGCGGATATTGTTGAAACTTTTGTATGGCAAAGTTCATTTGTAGCTGCCTTTGTCATAAGTTTCTGATTATCAGAGACGGATCCAGCATATAAGTAGCGGATGCATAACTATATACAGATGTGTGTATATAATATATACATATGTTGACTTTCTTAATATGTATATTTATTAAGAGGTGTAATTACTGCATTATAATCTTAGATGGACCAAAGAGTAAGAAATTGTAATAATATGATCATCCAACCTTGAATAATTCACTCTTTGTGTTTGTTAGGGCTAATATAGCTGCTGCAAGCCTCATTAGTATCCTCATGCAAAAAGCAATGCGCTATGTACTCATTTTTTCATGGGTTAAATCCAAATTGTGTTGTTTAAAATTAAAATAGAAAATGTTATTCTATCTTGTTTGATGTATCTGTTGTTGGGCTTGCAATGTTTCCAGAGAGAGTTTGTTCTTTTTTGGGTGGGGTGGGGGAGGTGACAGTGCATAGGTACAAGGCTCTATTTCATTAGCTTTGATAGTTTGGAAACAAGGCTCTTTTTTGTAGCATACATGTTATAATTGGAGCTGGATTCAACTGTATATATTAAGTCGGGTTCACTTGGTCCATAGCTTTTATACCAATTGAATTATAGGTGGATAGAGTTTTCGGAATAAAAAATGCATAAGCATGTAGTAACTCTACAGAAAAAGATCCACTTTCTGTTACTATGAAGCTCCCTATTTCCTCATCCTTAAATGTTGACTATCCTGCCTTCATTGATAGCATATTCTCCTGCTTTATTCAAGTCAGCCAATTGTCTCTTACACCTTATTATCTTAAGATAAAAATCCTAGTTGCTAGACTTCAGATGGAATTGCTACAATCATTAGACCATGAATTGCTCTGTGATTTTGAAGAGGCACGGTGACTTGTGAATTTGACTCTCTACTCACTATTGTGCCAGATTCTTTGGCTTTCTACTCGTGGTATTCAGAATTGCTGTGATTTTGAAGTTGCATGTTGATTTTTAATTACATGTGATGATGTAGGATACCACAATTGTAAGGGTTGTTACTATGTATCGTCCGAACTACTGCTTCCATTGGCAATGATGAAAAAAAGGCCGGACTTACTGCTGCTACCATGTGGTTGGTAGTAGAGTGATGAAAGTTACAGCTAGGTATATTTGCTGAGCCAGATATGGATGATGTTGATCTTAGAAAGTTTTAGCCAATGAGTTGGTTTTCTTCTCCAAATCTTTTACCTGGTACTTAATCTGTGTATAATTTGATTTTTTTCCTTCTTAGACTAAGAGGTTTCGCGAGGACCACCAGTATGATTCTTTAGCTTACCATGAACTGCTCTTTGATTTTGAAGATGCGATGTGAGTTTGACTCACTACTCACTGTTAGTGGTATTCAGGATTGCTCTGTGATTTCGAAGATGCTTGTTGGTTTTCAAATACATGTGATGATGTAGAATATCAGAATTTTAAGTGTTGATACTATGTGAAGTACAAATTACTGCTTCCATTGGCAATGATGAAAAAAAGGCCGGACTTACAGCTGCTACTATGTTGTTGGTAGTAGAGTGATGAAAGTTACAGCTAGGTATATTTGCTGAGCCAGATATGGATGATGTTGATCTTAGAAAGTTTTAGCCAATGAGCTGGTTTTCTTCTCCCAATCTTTTGCCTGGTACTTAATCTGTGTATTAATTTGATTTTTTTCCTTCTAAGACTAAGAGGTTTCGTGAGGACCACCAGTATGATTCTTAAGCTTACCATGAACTGCTCTTTGATTTTGAAGATGCTATGTGAGTTTGACGCACTACTCACTGTTAGTGGTATTCAGGATTGCTCTGTGATGCATGTTGGTTTCTAAATACATGTGATGATTTAGGATATCAGATTGTAAGGGTGTTACTTTGAGTTCGTATGAATCACTGCTTCCACTGGCAATGATGAAAAAAAGGCCGGACTTACGGCTGCTACCATGTTGTTGGTAGTAGAGTGATGAAAGTTACAGCTAGGTATATTTGCTGAGCCAGATATGGATGATGTTGATCTTAAGCTGATGAGTTGCTTTTCTTCTCTGAATTTTTTGCCTGGTACTTAATGTGTATATGGATTTGAATTTTTCTTCTAATACTAAGAGGTTTTGTGATTGCCAATAGTGACTAGTATGATTCTTTAGCTTAACATTATGGTATTAGGAACCTCTCTGTGATTTTGAAGATATATGTTGGTTTTAAAATACATATGGTAATGGTGATTTTAGGTTCTTTAGCTTAACGTTCTGGTATTAGGAAGCTCTCGGTGATTTTGAAGATATATGTTGGTTTTAAAATACTTATGGTAATGGTGATTTTAAAAACCTAGAGCTTGTCACTATGTGAAAGCAAGTTACAGCTTCCACTGGCGATATGAAAGAAAGGCTGGACTTAAGGCTGTTACCATGTGGTTGGTAGTAGTGTGTTGAAACTTACAACAAGGTATATTTACTGAGCCAGATATGGATGATATTGATTTTTGAAAGTTTTAGTTGAAAGTTGGGTTTTTTCACCCTTATCTTCAGCCTTAGTCGATAGTTGGTTTTCTTCACCCTTATCTTCGGGGTTTGTTGATTGTTCTTAAACTGTGAGGTTTTATGAATGCCTAAAACGGTACACAGTTTGATTGTGCATACACTTGGAGACTTTAACACATCAGGGAAAAAGTATTTTTACATCATTTACTGACATCAAATTTGAATTAATGTGAAATGATACTCTTTAAGATTTTTTGGTTGTGTTATATTTTGACAATTTTATAGCAAATTTTTGCTCCTCTTTTGTCTTATGGTTACACCATCTTGGACTTACAAGTTGTAGAACACTTCAAATGCATGATGATGTTATTTGAAGAGGGTAAAATCAGAAAGAGAGAGTGTAGTTTCCCTAAGTGGAAAACTGTAAATGCTTTTTGTGGTAAACTATGTGGATGTTCAGATTGACTTATTTTAAGTAGCTTTTGGCTTTTAAGCTCTTCTTTAGTTTTGGAAGTGTTTGGGAAACACAAGAAGTGCTTTTAAGCACTGTTTTAGGCTCAAAAAGTACAAAAAAAGCAAAAAACCAAAAGTTGGGTGTTCCCAACTTATGACTTTTAGCTTATAAGCCACTTAAAAAAAGCAATTCCAAACACCCCCTACAAAGGTAATATCATCATATAAAAAGAAACAAAGGCAGTCATAGAATCATAGTGAACATAGAGTTATAAGCTGGAACCCTATGCTCTGGGAAGTCTTTTCAGAGATTTATTTTTGTGTTTTTTTTCCTTGGGGAGGGATTGTCCAAGTTCCTTATGGATGTGAAGTATTTTTGAATGACGATCTCATACTTGAAAGCATATAGGCATAAATGAACATGTCAAATAGAACTACTAGATTTTGGGATAATTTGTGATGCCTTGGTTGATAATTTCTGTTAATCTACTTTTTTAAATAAAAAGATGTATTTTATTTTTATCCACTTTGTCTATGCTAAAATAAATGGCTTAGTACAAGGTTAGTTGATTGTATTTCAGGTTAAGTCAGATCGCAATTGATTGTTCTCATCAACAGAAAGTATATGGGTTTTAAAACAATAAAAAGACATAGCCGTGGTTTAACATCATGGTGAAGAAGAAGTTATTTTGACTTTTGAATAATTTGAGGTCATAAATTTGGGATGAGTGAAGTTTAAACTAACGGGCCGAATTGTAGATTTCATTTCACTTTTTGAAGACGAGGATATTGTTGTGTTTTTTTTTGGGCCTTGGTCTTTTTGTTTTAAGTTATTTTTGTGAATACAAAATGGGTCACAATTTAAGTTCAAACATGGTTGCTTAGGTAGCACTGCTGATATCTATTCAAGTAGACCTCCATTAATTAAGTTATTTGGACCAAAATCTGGGTGAGCTCTGATATGCTTTTAACACTTTTAAGGTTACATCCATCTCGTGGAAGGACAAAGAGCTAAACATGGTGGACACTCCTGGACACGCAGATTTTGGTGGTGAAGTAAGTATTTATTTTATGAAGATTTTTGGTGGTAAAGTGTTTTTATAATCTTTTTCATTTTGTGTTTCTTTTCTTAGTGTACAATCAGTCAATCACAGATATATAAATCACATAGAAGTTACCACAAGAATTGGTAATTAGACTATTACCTTGGGCTTTAAGTGTTTGAAAGTGATGAATTATTTGGATTTTGAGGGAAAAGGGGGGGGGGGGTTGATAAAATAGAAAAAGTTGATATGCTTTGTATTAGGATGACATTGTAATTGCTTTCTCTAAAAGCAAGAAGTTATTTTCAGGTGTCAGATTGTCTCTAAAATCAATAAATGGATCCGCTGGTATTGTGTTAATAAGAATCATAATATTTCAAGATTTTGGGAAGTCATTCAGGCTTAGTGAAGAGGAAAAGATGATTGATCGAGCTACTATTAGCTCTAGGGGAAGCTGTTATTCCAGTCTTCTCCTTAGTTACATCCTTGAAAGTAAGACTGCTGTAAAAGAAATTCTCTGTGGTAAAGGTTCTCATGAGGAACCGTCTGGACAATACATGGGAAAGGTTTTTTTGCAAAAAATATTGAATAAGAACTTTGCGGAAGTTGATAGTTGTACTTTTTTTTGGTTTGAAGATTTATGAGTGTTATGTGTGTGGAAGAAGAGTGTTTCAATGAAAGCACCTTCCCTGCACTTCATTAAAAAAATCTCCTAAACAAAATTTTTTTCACAAGCTTGATAAAATTTTCTTAGACAATCCGCTACTGTTTCTATTGTCATCCCTTTTGCATTAATCTGATGTTTCCTTTGGATGGGAGTGAATTCAATTTTACCCCTGGTGAATTGCTATAGCTTTGTTTATTGTTTATATGTTATCTTCATCTTAAAAAAAAGAAGTGGAGCTTCTTGTCAAATGCCATCAATTTGACTTTGTCATGCGGTGTTTCATTGTTTTGATGGAAGTTTCTTTGATTTTCTATTCCAAGTGTTGCCTTGTGTTGTTAGGTTGACATGACAATTGTATGCTTTTCACTTTTCATTTGCTTACAGGTTGAGAGGGTTGTTGGCATGGTTGAGGGAGCAGTCCTTCTTGTTGATGCTGGTGAAGGTCCACTTGCTCAAACAAAATTTGTTCTTGCCAAGGCCCTTAAGTATGGTTTACGCCCCATTCTTCTTCTCAATAAAGTAGACAAACCTGCAGGTATTACATTTCTGAGGTTATTCTCATCACAAGTTCTTTTAGTGGTTTCATATTAACTTTTCAATTATACATATGCAGTGACTGAAGAGAGATGTAATGAAGTTGAGAGCCTTGTATTTGATCTTTTCGCAAACCTTGGTGCTTCAGGTTCTAGAAAATTACTTTCATAAAAATTCTAGGTTCCTTTCTTCTAGTCTGTTGCTTGGATCTCTCCCTCCCTCCATACACAACTCCATATATTTAATAGTTTCTATGCATTTTAAATTTAACTCAACCTTTCTGATCGAACTTGTTTTATTCTATTCCAGAGGAACAGTTAGATTTTCCTGTTCTTTACGCTTCAGCGAAAGAAGGATGGGCATCTTCCACATATACAAAAAGTCCTCCTGATGTGAAGGATATGTCACAATTGCTCAATGCTATTGTTGGGCATGTTCCTCCACCGAGTGCCAGCCTAGATGCCCCTTTTCAGATGTTGGTTAGTATTGCATTTGCATTTCTTAGTTTATATATCTTAATGAGATAAATGATTTAGGTGAATAGCCATTTATGCACTTTGAAAAATTTAAAGCGTAGCAAGTGCAAAAGCTAGTAATAATTCTCATATATTTAAGCTTGTGTACATGTAGCTATTGTACGTTTTACTACACTTTGTTGAGATACCTCCTTTTTTCCAAGTACCACTTCTATTGCCCATGGGTAAGAAATTCGTCCCAACTTTGTTTTTCCAAAGAAATATTATACTGTAAATTCCTTTATAATTGGCTAGAGGTATTGCGGATGGAGAAGTTGCAGATGAATGCTTGTTATGAGAGTTTTATTTTTGTTGGACAATGGAAGTAAATGATGCGTGTTAATATTCATTTGGTGATTAAGGGATAAATATGGAAGAGAGAAGTGAACACACGATTCAGTGGCTGTTATCTTTTATAATTGAAAAAGAATCTGATATCTCGTTGATTGAGAGAAAGAAATCGTTGGAGGCAGGCGCATGCGAGCAGGTTAAGAAGTGGTGCTGTGCAGAGACCAGAACTAATCTAGATAAATTTATAATGGATATAATGCTGCAAGATGAGTTGATAAACATACCCTTATGAGTGGAGACAGTTTGCTTAAACAATCAATCAAAGAAGCCTAGCTGAGGAAAAAGTTAGGTAGGCTATATAAATGTAACGGCCTAGCCTGCTAGTAATAGTCTGCTTTGGGCCTAGGCCCGCACGACTTTAAAACGCGTCACTAGTTGGTTAGGCCTGGTTACTTATATACCCAACATCTCTCTTGTGTTTTGCCGATGTGAGACTTCTTATCTTAAGTTAGGGCATCACATACACCCTCTATGGACTTAGCGTCCTCGCTAAGGTTTGCCCAATTGTATGAGATTTGCCCAGACTCAGCACTAAGGTTTGCCCCGCCTTATCGGGATTTGCCTAAACTTAATTGAACTCTGGCCCACATCAATAAGGCTCACACATGATTGACTCTGATACCATTTGGACCACTAGTTAGTTCCCACAACATCGGGGCCTCTCGAGAGGTCCATCAGACTCAGCATATTATTGGGTCATTTATCTAACATTCAACCACTTTAATGCCCCACTTGGTTACAAGCCAATGTTACCTGGCTCAGCAACATAATGTTACGTCATTCATATTCTTATATCAAAATTCTCGAATGAATCGTGCTTATGATCTTTCGCCTTAAAGCTCTTTTAGTGATCCTTTTTAGATTTGAGAGTGATGTTGTTGATAGTAGTCGTGTGATGATAGATATGAGAGGGTTGGTGTTTCTTATTATGATAGTGGTGGTGTGCTTATTCCATCCAAGGTTATAAATGTGGAGGAAGAAGGAGATGAGGTTTAACGATGAGTAATAGATAAATGAGAGTAATTAGTCGATTCCTGGTAGTAACTCGTGAAATTTTAGTTGGTAGAGGCGACGAGAGAAGAAGGAATTCTTAGAAGGATTGGTTAGTAGGAGTCCATGGAGTGGTTATAGTTTTAGGCTTGAATGTGGTGTTGATAACATGTGGATGAATGGATGATGCATTAGGTGCTTCTTGATTAGGACTCGAAGCTTTGTTGAATGCGGTGGTAAGGAGTAGTATTCTTGGGATGAAATTTCCCATAGGATAGTAAGAGTACTCTTTTCCCTCCCATGCTAAGTTCAGCCATCATTCGATGACGAATGATTCCAAGGGAGAGATTTTGTAACACCCCAAAAATTTCTAAGCTAAGGCTCGAACCATTCTTCATTTGCGTATAGGATCGTATCGAGTGATTCTTAAATTGTTAGAAATGATTCAAAAATGTCATAAAAAAAGAGTGATTCTTAAATTATTCTTAGGTGTTAAGGTCAATTATTTAGTGTGGGAATGGATTTGGATATGAATTAAAATCACTAGAATCCCCTAGCACAAAGTTGAGTTGAAAGCTTCCTTACTGATTGAGTTTTGATATAAGATTCTGCTTAGGTCAACTTCAAATGATCATATCTTTTAGAAAATGAAGAGTTAGGTGGTCCATAATCTATCAAATCAAAGGCATTTGAGTCTTCTTTCCAATGTCACCAAGTTTGCATCGTTCGGAGTTTAGAGTAAAGAGTTATGATCATTTTACTAATATGATGCATGCAGTGACATTTTGGCCGACGGAAAAACACTAAAAAAGGTTGTTTTGGTCTTTTTACCCCTACGAAAACCCTAAACGAATTTCTTGACTAATAAAAGACCCAAAACAATCAGATTTTCATCTCTTAATCCCCCATTCTCTTCTCTCTCAAAGCCTAAGGCAAAACCCTAAGGAAAATCAAAGCATAAGACTTTTAAGCAAGAAGTTTTCAAATCTTTTTCAAGATTCTTCTTCAAGGTAAGTCTTTCTCCAAGAATTTCATTATTTCCAGCTCAAATTCCTTCATACAATTATGAATCATTTGGCCATAGGGTTTTCAAGAAATTAATTCAAGAATCTCAAGAAAGGTTTTCTTGAACATTCTCCTTCAAGCTAGGATTTCAAATCTTCCAATCAAGTTCTTTTTCAAACTTCTTCACGAACTTTGTTCTTTCAAATATGTAAGACTTTTCATAGTATTAGACTAGTTCTTCTTCACGCTCTACATCTAAATTCAGTCAGCAAAAGTTATGTTTAGGATTTTACCCCGAGCCTACACACTGGACGTGGCAGACACTTGAGAACCATTGGGTGTCCCCAAGCTAACCCTTGTCCACTACTAAGCGGAAGACCAACTCAAGCATACACAAGCATCAAAACTGAAGAATTGTTTTAAAAAAATAGTTTATTAAATCTCAAAGGAGAAAATACATAAAGTCCACCCTAAACTAATACTCTTTTTGTAAAAAGACACTTAAACTTTGCAGGGGTCCTAACACCCCGCTGAACAATTTGAAAGTAATAGCATTGCCTCATTTTTCGATCAAACCCAGTTATGAGAAAAGGTGTGATTTTCATGCCCCAATCTCAAATTGCCACGTGTTAATTGCCATAAATTATAAAAATAAATATGAAAAAAGAATATTATGAAAAAAGAATATTATGACTTCGACAATTAAAAAAAGGTCTCAATTGTATCATACTAACACATTACACATGTAGAAATATATGTTCATAATAAAGTACAAACAATTATTTTTTTTAATCAATTACATTTCAATCAAAATAGAGTAGTCAAAGTTTCAACCTTGACACATTTAGTTTATACTAATACTAGGTTGCATATTTGTTATTATTTTAATAATATATATATGTTATTTATGTAATTATATACTTAGGTATGGTATTCGGTATTTCGGTATGTTATTTCTAAATACCAAATACCGTACCGAATACCAAAAAAAATTAAAATGTATACCATATACCATACCAAATACCATAACACCAAAATAACGGTATTGAAAATTTCGGTATGGTATGGGAATTCGGTATATACCATACCATGCCCCCCCTAATACTAAGTATTAAACAGTCTTAAATAAAACATCTGAAACTGAATACTGCAAGACTGTCTATATTTGAAGCCTCTACCTATTAGGATATGTGTCGGGACAAGACCTAGATACCTCAAAATGTTACTACTTACAAATCATGAAAACTGGAGTCCTCCGAAAGCAAGGAGGTTTTACCAAAAGCTGACGAGTGGAAGATGTGATCTTAACGGAACTTCTGTTGATGATCCTAAGTCCCTGTGTCTTCATCATGAAAAGATGTAGGTTGAATGACATTAGTACATTGTATGTAAGAGTATAATATATGGCTGAATAAACAAACAACTGAATTGAAGGACTGAAAGCAACTCAACTGAATCAATACATGAATATGAAGTGAAATCCATTTAAACTTTACAATAAGATATGCAATAAAAGCAATATAAAAATACTATACTTTACTCTATGGGGAGTTTCTCTAACCGACAACCATTACTATGAGCCCAACAATGATATAATGTTTCGTCCAGGTTGCAAGGGCCATCCTATACCTTGTCGGGATATATGATGCTACTGTAACAATGAATCCATCTAATAGGTCTTCTTAGAGGCAGTGAGGAGTCACACACAAATTCCTACGCTGGCTACGTAGTTTTATGGGACTTGAGTTAAAAATAGACTCTTACCCATTTCGGTGCTCGATACTACTCCCAAAATATTCAATATCCATTATGCTCAATCACCCTTTACAAAGAAAGAGACTATTACTTTACTTTTCACTTTGCTTTACTGGAGTACTTTTCAGTAACATCAATTATACTCTTTTTCTTTCTCAACTGTCAAATAGTACATATGAAATCATTTGATTCTTCCTTTAAAGATTGTTCAAAACTTGCACTTAAAATGTTTACTTATGGACTTATCTTTCAAGTCCGAAATCGATATATAAGAAAATCTTATGTAATTACCTTTGAAAACATGACTTTTATAAATCAATAGGGTCCATGTGATACTAAGCATGAACAACAATTTAGAATTTCAACATACATAGCTTTTGCTTTTGCTGACTGATTTAGATGTAGGGCACAAGGATGAACTAGTCCAACACTATGAATAGCCTTACATACCTAGAAGAACAAAGTTCTTGAAAAAGTTTGAAGAAGAACTTGATTGGAAGACTTGGAATCCTAGCTTGAAGGAGAACGTTCTAAAAAACCTTTCTTAAGATTCTTGAATTAGTTTCTTGTAAACCCTATGGCCAAGAATTAAAATTTTCATTAATGATTCATAATTGTATGAAGGAAGTTGAGTTGGAGATCATGAAATTCTTGGAGAAGGACTTGCCTTGAAGAAGAATCTTGAAAAAGATTTGAAAGAATCTTGCTTGAAAGTTTTATGCTTTGATTTTCCTTAGGGTTTGAGAGAGAAGAGAATGGGGGATTAAGAGATGGAAATCTGATTGTTTTGGACCTTTTATTAGTCAAGAAATTCGTTTAGTGTTCTTAGATGTAAAAAGACAAAAAAAGACCCTTTTTAGTGTTTTTCCGTCGGCCAAAACGTCACTGCATGCATCAGATTAGTAAAATGATCATAAGTCTCTACTCCGAATGATGCAAACTTGGTGGCGTTGGAAAGAAGACTCAAATACCTTTAATTTGATAGATTATGGGCCACCTAACTCTTCATATTCTAAAATATATGATCATTTGAAGTTGATCTAAGTAGAATCTTATATCAAAACTCAATCGATAAGGAAGCTTTCAACTCAACTTTGTGCTAGGGGATTCTAGTGACCTTAATTCATATCCAAATACATTCCCACAATAAATAATTGACCTTAACACCTAAGAACAATTTAAGAATCACTCGATACAACCTTATACGCAAATGAAGAATGGTTCAGCCGTTCAGGCCTTAGCGTAGAAATTTTCAGGGTGTTACAATAAAGCCCGGAAAGAAAGAATTTAGTCAATTTACCAATAGGTGAGAAGTCAATCCAAATTCAAACGGACGAAGAGGGTAAGGGGGAGTGGGGGTGGTAAGGTGCTCAAGATTTATGATTTGTACAAAAGAGCTGAAAGATTCCTCTGACCACTTATCTGATCCATACGGTTCCTTTCGAAGAATCTAATCAAATGATTCCTCTGACCACTTGTTATCAAATACAACAGAGGAGGTGATTTTAGATCTTGCTGCAGTGGCTAGGTTATTTTCCGTCCTCTTTGAAAGGTAATCTGCAACTTAAGAAATAAGCTCCTCCATCTTTGTTTGACTCATTGGATCAACTTTTTACGTCTGGGGCCCTAATTTGATGTACTGCACCATTGAAGGACCGTTTTGATTTGTTGTTCATATTGGATAACTTTCTTTATTTTTTTGGGGTCCACATTCGTTTGATGATTTTCTATTTTTGATCCTTTCAGAATCTTCATACTTCTGCGTTTTATGTGCATTGAGAAGATGCTATGCTTAATAGTTGCTTTCAGGTTTCCATGATGGAGAAAGATCCTTATCTTGGTCGTGTTTTGACTGGTCGTGTAACTTGTGGAGTTGTTCGTGTTGGTGATAAAGTACAAGGGCTGAAGAACACGGACAATGGAACTATAAAAATTGAAGAAGGAAAGGTCTGTTGTCTCCAGAACTAAGGGAAAATCTTCTCTGTACCATTTTTGTAACTTTAGTATGTTTTAAGATGCTAGAGGATATTTGAAAATCTAGTAAATTGTTGTGTATAGTCATCAAATCAATTTTCCAATTTTGGCAAAATTTGAGGTAATCAAACTAAATTGAACTCCACAACACGGGTAGCTTTATGATGTCAAATAGTCAAACCATGCATCAGAGAATTAGATGTAACACAATTTTTATCATGTGATATGTTTCTGTGGTTCTTTGATTAACATAGGAGATTAATAACTTAAATAATCTATTTTATGAGGTGTTGATTGTAACTTCCATGGCTGTCACAGGCAACTTTATTACGTGTCAGTAAGTCATTTTTTTAGAGGAAAGCTATGATTATTGATAGCTCATGTAGATTCGGATGAAGGTATTTTTAGCATTCAAACGACTTATGTCAAACTTGAATGTTTAGGACTATATTCAGGATCTATTATTTAGTTATTTATTTACTTATTATTGGAATTCTAAGCCCTGAGCTAGTGCCATGCTTTGAAATTGTCACCTAATTTTCATTTCTGTTCCTTTCTTGTTTACTGGTCAAAACTTTTATAGGTTGTAAAGCTGATGAAAAAGAAGGGTATGAGAGCAGACCCAGTTGATAGTGCTGGTGCAGGTGACATAGTGTCCATGGCAGGTTTGTCAAGTCCGACAATTGGACACACAGTTGCGAATGCAGAGGTATGCCACTTCTTCTTCATTTAACGATCCAACTCAATTCTATTTGTTTCTAAAGTCGTATTATTTGTTCTATTGCTCTTTTTGATCTGGGAATCTTGTCGCTGTGTGGGTGGAAATTGTGCTGGCATTATTATATAAGATAAGTTTCACATCAAAAAAGGGAAAATGCTGTGCACAAGAGGAAAAGGCACTTCAGTAGCATACACAAGAGTTCCTAACATGAAATTCTATGACCTCTGAAGAAATTGTAGTCACGACTTCTCCTAAATAAACATCGAGAGCATTGTGTTTTGAATGTGGAAACCAACCTTTTCATGCCTTCAGACCAACTCATACTGTCTAAAGTGATATTATTGAGGCCGTTCTAATATTTTTGCTGTAGGTAAATTAATTACAGTAGGAAGTCGTTTAAGTGCAATATAATGGTTTAAGTAATAATTATTAAATTGGCCAGGTGTCATCTCTTATTCCTTAAGTTGTACATGCTTAAAACTAAAATCAATGTACAGAGATATCCTTGATTGTGGAAGTCTAATAAACTATTACCGACTGTTTAATTTAATGTACATTTTGGCCAATTGATTCAGAGTTAAGACCAAGGAATAGTTGATATCTAAGTCGTTATGGTTACCACTGTTTTACTTCCTTTTCCTAAATTTGACTAGTCTTTATTAAGTTCATTAGATGATACATTTTAGTACTTGTTACTTGTTTAATAATATTTTCCTGTTTGTTTTTCCTATTTTATGTCCACGTAGTATGTGGTTCTTGATCTTGTAACATGTCACTGACACTGAATTCTTTGTGAGCTAAATTTCTCAACCTTTTCTGCAACTTCTCTGAAACTTGATAGGTTACGACTGCGTTGCCCACAGTTGTGCTTGATCCCCCTACTATCTCCATGACTTTCGGTGTCAATGATTCTCCCTTAGCTGGTTCTGATGGTATTCATGTAAGTATATAATTTTCCCTGCTCATTTCCTATTTGTGAGATCTTTATGTCTAGTTGCTTCTGCTTTCCAGCTGCATATTCTGTGGAGGGTCATAGTTGATGGTCTTTCCCCCCTGTAATTCTGTGAGAATGTCTCTGAAAGAGACACCTAACTCATGCATTATTTTTGTGTCAAAGCATCTGATGTTCTTTGTAAATTTTGATCTCAATTAGAATATTTTTTCCTTTCTTTCTTTTATTTGATCATTTCTTTTGATTGAGGTTGATAATCTATAGTTTTGACTTTTGAGCAAGGACATGGAGGTGAGGTCTCTATCTTAAAGAAAGAGATCAAATGGTAGTTTGAGACAAACTTAAGATAGAGTTGTTGGCAGATGTTTCAGTCCTAAGGAAGAACAACTGAAGCTAGGATGTTGAGTTTTCGGGATACTATGATAATTGATAGCCTCTGTAATTTGGCAGTACAAAAGTAGTGCTGGAAAATGGATAAAGATGCAAGAAGTGTTTTAAAAGGCGGGGGCGTGAGGCGAGACGTTTTATGCAGTACGGGGCGAGACGTTTTATGCAGTACGGGGCGAGACGTAAGCCCCGAGACACGGGGCGTAAGTCTTATGGATCTACGGGGCGTAGTCTCATGTATATTCAATTTTATAATTTTTTTACTAAGAAAATAAGCAAAAGTAAAACTTTCAATTATTTTACAAATAAATTTTAATAAATAACCTATAATATATAGAAAAAAATATTATGATTTTTATTTGAGAAAGGTATTAATAACCAATAATGAAGAAAAAAAGTGTTACTATTACTATTTGAAAAATATCATTACAACAATAATAAAAAATATGATTTAAAGCAAAAAAGGTTCAAAAAAAAACAAAAAACGCCTGGGGCGTGCGTTTTTACGCCCAGGGCTTACGTTTTTACGCTTGGAGCTTACGCCCCAAATTTTAGGACTTACGCCCTATGGATCTATGTCTTCAATTTGCGCCCCGGAGCGTTTTTGGTAAGCCCCACCCCGAGACTCGCCCCAAAAAGCATTTTTGAAAACACTGGATGCAAGTATCCCTCCAACCCGCCCTGTTAAATACGGGTTGGATAATTGATTTATACTGGATCATATCCATGTAACCAACCATAAAATATGGATATCGATTATGCAACTCACTTTGAATGCGAAGAATCTAGCCGTGTGAAAGGTGGAAAACTTTTACTTCATTGTCAGTCCTCCCGAACTGTTCGTTAACTTAAGCATTATAGCTGGCCACCTTCATCAGCAAACCATGAGTAACAATTATGTCTTATAGAGCATAGAAAAATTGATACAGTGAGTCACTGAGTTTTTACTTTATATTTCATAAGCCAAGGCTAATTCTCAGCCGCAAATTTGGGCAGATGTTTCCAGTTCCAAAATGGCAATACTTCAAGATATAAGTTATTAATATTATAATATCCTTGAAGGAGAAGGGGGGGGGGGGATATCTATCATATGTATATCAGTTCTTTGTTTTTGAAGTTTTGCTGCCTTTTCAGGTCTTCTACAATCTACACCAAGCAATGGTTAATATAGATATTCATATTAATCCGATTTTTATCCGTCGTAGTTATGGATGGGTTGAATAATGTATCCATTTTGCCTAGCCTGTTTTCAACCTGCCCATATCTGATCCGACCCACCCATTTGCCAGAACTAGTACATTGATTTCTCTTATAACTTACCGTAGTTGTATGCTTCACTATAACAAAGACTGCCTATTATTTCTTCCTTACTTCCTGTAGCAGAAACTGAAATTGACTGTAGTTATTGTTATCGAAGGGTTATTGTACTATCGTTTTAAAAACATTTTCTGGAAAGTATGAAGCATATAATCGGGAATGGAGAATGAAGATGTATAGGATAGGGTGGTCTGTATGCAGAGTAATTGATGGGCTTTCAGATGTCCAACAACAGCTACGCCTCAGTTCCAAATTAGTTGGGGTCGGTTATATAAATCCTCATTTTGTCGTTTCAAATGCCTCTATTGGCTTTTTATTTGATACGTGAGAAGTATTAAACTTATATAGGTTATCAAAATATGTGGGAGATGTATTAAACTCATAGATCGCTTCTTCTAATCAACAAGCATTCCCTTAGAAGACTGCTACCATTTCTGAAATATAGCATTCTGGAACCAGTGTCCATTGGATTAACAAATTTATTGAATTTTTGAGCAGAGATTAGTTTTGGCCTGAAAGAAGAAGAGAGATGAGTCCATTCGAACTTCCAAAAAATTTCAGGAAGCATGAATCCTTATTTTTAACTGCCTGGGCAAATGCGATTGGTGAAACTACTGGCTCTTTCTTCTGATGACTGTCTAAAATGTTTGTACTTTTTATAGTTGACTGGAGGGAAAATTGGTGACCGGCTGCTAGCTGAATCAGAAATGAATCTTGCCATAAATGTTCTCCCCAGTACGTCAGAATCATATGAAGTGCAGGGTAGAGGTGAACTTCAATTAGGTGAGTTGTGTGGTGTAACAACGTCTAACAATGTTGTCAGTATTTGTGCTCGTCTCATATGCGCATAAGGGACAAAATTAAACCGGATCAAGCAGTCCACTGAAATCTCTCTTTAGAATTTTACATACCACTAACTCTTTGTTTCTGTTTTTTCTTGTTGATAATAGGTATCTTAATTGAGAACATGAGACGTGAAGGATTTGAGCTCTCTGTCTCCCCACCTAAAGTCATGTGAGCTTCTTTTTCCTTATTCTAGACTGGTTTGCTACAAATCACATCTTGATATGCCTGCATACTCTTACTCTGTACTGTTAACTTGTGAATTGGTAAATGTTGTTATTATTACTGAATAATCAGGAGATACAAAGCGTATAGCAAAATGGACCAGAGAATTATTTCCTATCATGTAATGGTCTTTTGATTAAAGCTTACCAGAACTAGACATACACGTCTACTCGCATATTCCAGTATATACACATATTTATATATCTATGGTCGACAAGACATGTATAGCTTCATTTAAGATAGTATTTTTTTGGGGTCTTGAATGGCGTAATGATATCTGTGCCATTGGTATGTATTGTTCACCAGTAACCTTGGTGATAAACTGCTAATATTGCATTTGCAATGTCTGTATGTATAGGTACAAAGTAGAGAAAGGTGCTAAGCTTGAGCCAATTGAAGAAGTGACTATTGAGGTGCACAAGTCAATTGCATAAACCTACAGTATTGTCTTTTACTTATTCAGAATTTATACCAAACCTCTAGGGACCATCTTCTGTTTCCAGGTTGATGACGAGCATGTAGGTTTGGTCATGGAAGCACTTTCTCACAGGCGAGGTGAAGTTACTGACATGGGCCCTGTTCCTGGCAGCATGGGAAGGACTAGAATGTGTCTGACATGTCCTTCAAGGTATTTTTTTCAGTTGTTCTTTGCAGGTTTTATTACTGTATAGAGCATGATAATACGTAATTAGAAGATTCGTTTTATCTCCCTCTCACTCTTTATCTCTGCCTTTCGGAATAGTATTCTGTTCATCCCTCCTTGCATTTCTTGGATACATTATGATACTGATTTCTCTTTTAATATATGCTGGAAGGTTAGTTATCTGAGCATTTTTTGAGTAAGGTAAAGTACTAAATAGGTACATTTATGAGTCTTGTCTGGGCATATTATTTGTTCTCTATCCTCCTTTTATCTTGTCTTTGTTTTTCAAGGTATACCCCATCGACCCAGAAGTATGGGATTAAAATATGACTAGATTATTCTTTGGTTAACAGAATGATAAAGCTAATTGCCAATTTGTTGAAATGATTAATCAATGCATTTTCTTCAAAGATCGTATTAGAGGCAACTAACAAATCTGTAGATTTCAGATTCATGCTACCTTTATGTATTCACATTTCACACCTCGTTTGTATTCGGCATGTTCTCAATCTTTGCTGATTAATTTCATTGTTTAGTTTGTCCTAATTTTAATTTTCCCTGACCTATTGCAGAGGGCTAGTGGGCTATAGAAGTGTGTTCAGCAGTGACACCCGTGGCTCTGGATTTATGCATCGGGCTTTTCTGAGTATGCTTTTCAACTTATCTCACTACTTTTCCAACAAGTTTGTCTGACAATTTCTCCAATTTCGTGCTGTGCACATCACAGTAGGATCTCCATGCCTATTTATATAATGATAGCAAAACTGCAAAAAAAAGGTAAGTATGTGCTAGCAATATGTGGATGTGAGCGTGTCAGCTCAGTTGAACGTTGTAACAACACATTCTTGTCTGGTATTAGATGGTTCCAGAAATTACATGGGTGTGTTACAAATGTACCCCTCTTTATATCCCTGTTCATTCTTGGGTAAACCATCCCCCTTTTTCTTTCTTAAAATTCATGGGCCAGTTTTATCTTTGACAGGGAGCAGGGAATTTGCATTCTTAGTCCCTCAAATATTGACATTCTTGTTTTGGTCCTTGTGATAAATGACTAAGCATATTTAACATTCAATTAATATGTGTCCTTCTGGTCCTTCTATATAAGGAATATGTTACATTTACACTATTTCTAGAACCATATTACCCTCATAAATACATGGATAACTCTTAGTCCCTCAAATATCAACATATTCTGATTTTGGTCCTTGTGATAACCACATTTAACCTTCAACTAATTGAAATATGCATTGTGGAACCCTCTCCTTGTGGAGTCACCACATTCAAATTGTTAATTGTTACATAATTTATTATCCATGTATTATGAGGGTAATATAGTTCTAAAAATAGTGTAAATGTACCATATTCCCTATATGGAAGGACATCTATTCCTTGATTGTTAAATATACTTTTAGTCATATATCACAAGGACCAAAATTAGAGTTTACTAATAACTGAGAGGGGGAAGTTGATACCATCATGTATATGGTGGTCTGTGTGGAGAGAAAGGAATGGAAGATGTTTTGAAGATAGATCCAATTCCATTCACAAAGTAAAATGGAATTGTTTAGTATCTTTACTTTTTTGGTGTAAACAATTATGTATAGTGGATGTAGATCAAATTATAGAGTTGATAGGAAATTTGTAATTTTTGTGATGAATTTTGAAGGTGGCCAGCATATCCTATTGCTGAAGAATACAAACTTATCAATTCTCAAAAAGAAAAAAAAACAAAAAAAACAGTGTGACTACCCCTGATTTTAATCGATAGTCAAGAGTACAGAAAAGCTTGACTTGTCATGCTGATTTCTGAATAGGCACTTCAAAATAAGTTATTTCCCATTTTAACTATAGATGCAAGGGTTATCTGTGCATAAAAACAATCAATTCACGAATACATATATAGAGAACAAATTTTCATTCAGCAAATGCCAAAGCTCTAGTTCTTTTGGAGTAATTCTTTAGCCTTTTTTCTGTCTATTTTAATTACATCTAATGCATGTTCTAATGCCTGCTATATGGTTTTAACTTTTCATTATTCTTAGCTTCTTTCTCCTTGGTGCAGCTTATGAAAAATATCGTGGTCCTCTTGGAAATGTCAGGAAAGGAGTTCTAGTAAGCATCCTTACTACCCTGTAAAGACACGTTTGAGATTTCTTTCTTTATTCCTCTTGCCATCTTCAAGCTGCTATTGTTTCATCATTGTGAAGTACAAATGGCGTGTGTCCCTCAGTTCTGCCAGGGATTTCTTTTTCATTTCCTATTCTACTCATCTTAAGTATGTTCAGCCAATTTCTACTTTAAATATTGTCACCGTACCATAAATGCGTGTCCCCAACAATTCAGTACTTTCTGTCTGTTGGCCTGTTACAACTTGTGACTTTCATGGTTCATAGTACCATTTCTCATTTTCATGCCTTACAATGTGTAGCTAGTGTACCCGAGCATGTATTCCAGTACTCCCCAGAATGGTGTTCTTGAGATCCTTTTACATTCCTACCATGTTTACGAGATTAGGAGCCTGTTTGGATTGGCTTAAAAGTTGTTCAAACCTACATTTAAGTCATTTTCAACTTTTGTAAGTGTTTGGCAAGGTTAAAAATAACTTAAAATAAGTGAAAAATGACTTGAAAAAAGTTAAAAACCAGGTCTCCACCTGCTTTTTATTTTGACTTAAACGTCATTTAAGTTTGACTTTTTATTTTTTGACTTAAAAGCTACTTTTTTAAGTCAATCCAAACGGGCTCTAGGTCTGAATAAATCTAACATTTTTCTCTAGATTTTCTCATTATATTTTATCTGTCAACAATTTTGTGACATGTGACATTGAAAATCCTCCCTAAACATATTTCATTGATCCCAAAATTCCCTTGGATTTTATATTCTCTTTCCAATTGTCTAGTACATTTGTTATGAGTACATCAAATGCCGCTTCCCCATTAGCCTTTTGAGGCAGTCTAGCTCAGATTTGAACATATGTCTGGAAAATCCTCTTATCACACTTGTATTTGATATAATATCTTCTGTTTTTTGACAAAGGATATATATATCTCCTGTTTAAATTTGTGGATAACTGTACCTCATTCTATTGGTTGAACAGGTATCAATGGGTCGTGGGTTAATCACTGCTCATGCACTGATGGGTTTAGAAGCTCGTGGAGTTCTCTTTGTGGCACCTGCGATGGAGGTGTTTCAACTGAACTTTTTGTCCTAATTTCTTTCCCTAGAAGTAGTAAAAGAGTATCAACCTTGGTCAACTACCAAACATTTTTGTGATCTCAAATATGCATGACCTGGTACTGATAGCTTTGACGTTGATGCCATTCCAGTTGTGGTCACTTAAGAGGGTGATTAGGAGATATTTTATCTGTGGAATGTATAATAAATTACAGGACCAGAGTCCTCGCAATTTGAAGGCTTATAAAATTCGAAGTGTTGAAGTAATGATAGAAAACAAAACGTGTATAGTATCAGGGATCTTGATAGCGTTGTCGATCACATGCTCTTTTGAAGAATTTAAAAATATTGTTATCTTACTTTGTCTTGGATAATATGCAGACATATGATGGCATGATTATTGGAGAACATTCTCGAGATACAGATCTTGATGTAAGGAGCTGTTATTTCATTTCTTACAGTGTGTTTGTCATGTGCAATTGTGACTCCTTGGGTGATTGATTGCATGAAACAGGTCAACCCGGTTAAGGCAAAAGAACTCAACAATATAAGGTGCGCTAGCAAGGATGAGAATGTCAAGTTAACTCCTCCTCGCCTTGTAAGTTTCTACTTTGCTTGTACTTTATCCACTTACAAAACTTTGTGCTGTTACTTTTACCATTCTCAGAAAAAAAAGCCCCTGCCTTAGCTAAAGACAAGACAAAGGATTGTTGTCCTTGAACTTCACTAGATTGTTGTCCATCTTCAGAAATGTCTTAGCTAAAGGATTTTATAGTGTTAAGCTGTGTTCCTTCCGGTTGTTGATTGTCTGACGTTCAATGGTTTTGTTGCAGATGTCTCTTGAAGAAGCCATAGGATATGTTGCTTCTGATGAGCTCATTGAGGTATCTTTATTATTTTAACTTCTCAAACGTGGAAAAATGACTTCCTGTTACAAATAACTCTTTCTATAATACTTCTTTCGAAAAATTGCAGGTTACTCCAAAAGCCATTAGGCTAAGAAAGAGATACTTGGAAGTGAACAAGAGAAAATCAATGAGCAAGAGGCCCAAGGATTGAAGTATTTTTCTTCATTTTCCCTCTATACTTGTCAAAGATTTAGCCTCCCATTTGTATACATGAAGTTTAATTATCTTCACCTCTACTTTTGATGTTCCTCATTTATACACATCTTTACACTTATCTAGATAGGAAAAAAAATTGTATCACATAAATATTCTTTTTCAAGCACTCTATTGGGAATGTATTTCAATGTAACAGCTTATTAAAGGCAGAGTTACCGAAAATAAAATGCTTGAACGCAATAAAATTTTGTCCAACTTTGACCCCTATCGTTTCTCATCGTTCAATCAATTCACGTGATCTAATTACACTGAGTATGTTGTTGTTGGCGTTAACTATTTCTAGATTTTTACTTGTGTGCACGTCCCCTTTCTAGTACCAATGTTTTACAACTCATAGCAAGCTGCCAAAGACAAATACCCCTGACTTTAGACTAGTTATGTTGCTTTCTTTGTTTGTCGTTATTATGTTCCTAGCATACATTTTACTATTTTCTGTTTCCACACTAATAGAAAAATTGAATTATCGTGGTACTCCTAGTTGAATTAAAAAAACTTTGTTTCCATAGGCACTCCACCTACCCATTTACAACTAACGTGCAACTTTTGACTTCTTCACCAAATTTGTTCCTCTGCTTTTCTCCGCGATTCAACATCTACTATATAATACCTTAGCTCTGCCCTCAGTGGAATGGAGTGGAGGGTAGAGTAGTGGGGTGGGGGGATCGGTGGAAACAAGGCTGGAATCAAAACGAGGCGTGTCGAGAGTGATGAGGACAAATGTCATTTGTGAAATTTGTTTTTTCTATCTTTAGTAGGAATACTATATTCCTCATTTTTAAGGAACTGATGTTAAAAAAAAAATACCTTTCAAATTTTAACTAACCAAATATAAAAAAAGTGAAATACATTTTTTCATACCAAACACACCAATATATATTTGGGTTATAATGCAATAATACCCAACTTAAGGTTTTACTAATTTAAATAAATTACTGGGCAGTTGCCATCGATGTCAGATAATCAGAATATATCCGTGTCAAAATAAATATTGATCGACATTCGTTTAGTGTGAACCTCTTTTTTAGTTGTATCTAAATATACAAAATTTACGAGTTTCTATAATAATTTAAAATTATTATATAGTTATAACTGTGTTTATATTCAAATATTTTATCCCTGTTTTTTCTATTTATGGTCATTAGAAAATACTCCATGAAAACTCAAATTGTGCCTATTTTGAAATTGTTGAAAACAGGAAAGTCAGAGACTTAAGGAGGGGTTTAAGAAAAAGAATAAGTAGTTAAATATTTTTGAATAAATCTCCCTCTCTCTCTTTTTAAAAAGCAAAGCGGTGCCTCTTTCAGATCTCTCTCTGTTTTTCTTCTATCGTATTTTGTGCCTCCAAAAAACTATCCTCTCTGAAAAAATGGGGGCATACAGAGCCGACGACGATTACGATTACTTGTTCAAGGTAGTGTTGATTGGTGATTCCGGTGTCGGAAAATCTAATCTTCTGTCTAGATTCAGTCGTAATGAGTTCAGCCTTGAGTCCAAGTCCACTATCGGTGTTGAGTTCGCTACTCGCAGTATTCATGTTGAGGATAAGGTTGTTAAAGCTCAGATTTGGGATACCGCCGGTCAGGAACGGTATATCCTACTCTTTTCCTTGCTCATTACGATTAATATTATTTTTGTGTGGATATATATGTTTTGTCACTGCTTGGAAAATTGAAAGTTGAGATCTGGAATGATGATACACTGTGCTGCTTTGTACTTGTGGATGATTATCATTTCCTGCTAAGTTAGATCGGAAGTTTGATTAGAGCGCTAAGTGTAAGATCGTTAGTATAGGAGGGATTGGAGTCCATTTGAAGTATTGACGGAGGTAGATCTAGTAGTTTAGTTAGTTTGTCTGTGATAATTCGTGCTAATTTAGTACAAATTTGTGTGTTTTGTTTGAAATTTTTTGATACATATATACAAAGATGAGTCAAAGTTAAATGCATAGAACATACTGGCTATTTCATACATGTGGTTGATTTTGCCTTTGGTAACTACATTTAGTACTTAAGACGAGTTGCTTTTTGTAAGCTGAATTATAATTAGTGGAGGGTTAGACTGATAATGAATGGTCTGATGAGATGAGAATAATAAAGTTCATAACTTTTGTCTTTTAGTCTTGATTTTTAAGTGCTCCTGATTTTTAGACAAGCTCAACAACTTGTCCAACTCATATCTTTTCTAGTTTAAAAGGGACCCAAACAAATTATGATATGTAAACATCTTGCACTGGTGATAGAGCACCTCTACCAACAGCTGGTAGGTCAAAGCCATGTAGATGAGGTTAAGTACTAAGTAGGAATACAGTTGATCCTCTCAGGGTGTGGATAAGAAAATGTGTTTTGTACGGTATCATCAGATTGCTGATATAGGAATTTTTGATCGAAATGGTGTGTGTTGAGTGACAAATCCGATAAATGGGTCTGTCAGAATTTTCAAGACCAAAATGGTGAAAACACATTGGCTGTGGAGCATCTTTAACATCCAAAAACAGACGGTTTGTGAAGTGTGTTTACACAGAAGGTGACCTATGAACGATGAGTCTTCTGTTTGTGTCCAAAATATGTGAAAGGGTCATCCATTGTAACACATCTTCAATGAATATTCTAAAATCCCAAGAAAATGAAAAATGTGCTTTCTCTGCACTAATCTGACCTGAGATGGTCGGCTTTTACAGACTTGAAGGCTCATGAACAGCATGACACTTTCAGGGGAAATTACAAGGTATCTTTTGCTTATAGAGCAGTAACAACAACAACATACTCCGTGTAATACCACAAATTGGGGGTCTGGGGAGGGTAGCCTTTTCCATAAATATTAAAAACTTCATTTCTTTCCCATTTTCACCAGATCTAAGATCCCCCTTTCATTTCCACCGTTGTAATCAATTTTATTCCTGATATAGCTGATCACAAAATAAAAATAACAGGCGAGGTGTTTCTATGTTGTTGCGTAGCCTATTAGACACGTGCATGTGGTGGGTCTGCTTGGGTAGGTATGAGCCACCTGATAAATACACTTCTCCTTGTTCACCCTCCCCTCCTCCACCTTTAAAAGGTTGTAAATGGAGAATCCTGACACCAAGAAGCTGGAGTTTTATTAAATAATTTTTTTAATGTATTACATGAATGATCTTCATATTATATGATCTTTTTTTGTTATCTATGATCCTCAAAGTATAGGATAATTTTGTACGTATTTATATGTTAGTTATTAATGAAGTTATTGCCTTTTTATATATTTGTTGGTGTTTTTATTTTTTCATTAATAATAGTGATCTATACAATTTAAATTCTGGGGATTTGAGGCATATTTGTCTGAATTGCAAGTCTTAAACTTTGAAAATTCCAGACGAATGTGGCTGGATATGGGTTTTTTAAGCCAGTGAAGTGAACCTACAATTTTTTTGGGCAGAAAAAGGTGCTTTTTATGAGTATGATGTAGCTAATTTGTGAGTAACCCAAAATATATTAGGGATGCTCTAATTTTTGGTATCTATAATTTGTATTTGACATGTCGTATGCTGATGCAATACTGCTTTTCTTATTTCCCCAGCCATCTGTTTGTTTCTACTTTCTTAGTCCATAGAATTCTACATGTTAAACTTTTAAGGGGTCGTTTATTATTTTATCCCATCTTCCATATGGCATAACTTATCCCACAAAATGGTGGGACTAAATAATACCCATTACCAAACATAGGATAAAATAATCCCATGGGATATCCTGGGATTATTATCCTTGTCCCACCAAACGACCCCTAAGTTGATACGAGATGTAAGTAAATTCATTTCAAAAATAGAAGTTGCGCTTTGTTGGCTTATATCTGAACTTCATTGTGTACACTAGACCCATATATTGTGTATTAATATTCTTTATGTGATATAATTTTAATATTTTTATTTCCTGTATGGAAACGTTATGAGTTCCTGTAACATAATCTTAAGTGATGTGCTCTTTCTTGAAGATATCGAGCAATCACGAGTGCTTACTATCGAGGAGCTGTTGGTGCATTGCTGGTTTATGATGTCACTCGTCATGTGACTTTCGAGAATGTTGAGAGATGGTTGAAGGAGCTCAGAGATCATACTGACTCAAACATTGTCATAATGCTTGTGGGAAATAAGGCAGATTTGCGTCACTTACGAGCTGTTTCCACTGAGGATGCCAAGGCATTTGCTGAGAAGGAGAGTACTTTTTTCATGGAAACATCTGCTCTGGAATCCATGAATGTGGAAAACGCCTTCACAGAAGTGCTCACACAAATATACCGTGTCGTGAGCAAGAAAGCTCTTGAAGCAGGAGATGACCCAGCTGCATTGCCTAAGGGGCAGACCATTAATGTCGGAAGCAAGGATGACGTTTCAGCAGTAAAGAAAGTTGGGTGCTGTTCTTCTTAAAACAAGGACTGATCTGGATGTTGGAAGATGTTCTACTATTCCAACTTTTGAGTTCAAATTTTCATGTGGCAGTGGTACTTCTCCTATTCTGTACAATGAATTTACCACATGAATCGTTTACCCGTGAGCGCTCTAGTTTACTGGTGCTCAAGTTTGGATTTGAGCTCCTCCTTGAGTTCCTCAGCATTCTTTATCCTTGTTTCTATATTTATCTTAGTTTAGTGTATGATTGTAGTATAGCTTCTTATGAATCTCTTGGATAGGGGTGTATTTTTTATTGCAAAGATTGAACAGATATTGTCCCACTCGATACTGCAACCGTTCCACTAGATTTATCAAAATCAATCACATGTTTTTCTTATTGATGTTATTTTCAATTTATCATTTCACATTTATCTATAATTATTTGATTCCATAGACGAGCATGTGTCACGACCTGCCATTTCGACATCTAAATTAAGCAGAAAATTGAAGTATAAGTGATCTTGTCCAAGGGAGAAGGAGCTAGAGTCTTCAATAGGTTTATGGAAGACTCTTGAGCATCCTAGATATTTTAGAAGACTTTAGAATTATCTAGAGATTGTAGAGAACTCTAGATAGAGACTAAAATGTAAATATTTAGGGAGTTGTGTAGTAATTTTTATTTGAACTTTAGCCCCTATAATTGTAGTATAAATAGATGGGGCATTCGTTTGCAAGGCATCCATCCAAGCTTGAAGTATCCAAGCAAGTGTAAGCAAATCTTCCACAAGCAATACAAAGCCTTCTTTCTAAATTCTCTCTAAGTCTTTCTTTCTTAAGAACTCCATGAACATCTCGTGAGATTCCGAGGAGAAAGCACAATGAAGCACATTTAACAAATTGTAGAGACCTGAACTCATAATAACAATTCTTAATACTCAAAGCCAAACAAGTAAAATAGTCATCAATATTGCCTCAATGGCTAGATGCAAAAATTCACCAAAATATGCAATTCGGTTACAATGTGAAATGTTGCCTTTTATTCATAGACCAAAGGTCTGCAAACAATGGATAATCCATTTTGGTTAGTAGTATTCTAAAGGCTTTGACCTGTCAACCTTACATGTTCCAAACATCATTCTTTTGTCGGAGTTGCTTAAGACGAGAAAAACAGTCATTGACTCGTTAAGTTGCTCAACTGTAAAGGGGTCTTACAATGTGTATGTTAACACAACACTAGCACAGGATCAACCAGCTTTTACTTTATCCTTAGTACTTTCTGCATGACTGATGCTAAAGATACTACTTAATCCTCGCGTTTTGGAATGTCGCTCCAGTTCATCAATTCTGTTTTTGAGGAACTCAAGCTCTCTACTCAGCTCTTCATCTCGCTGCTTCAATGCCTATGAAAACAAAACAAATTATGATTTAGTTTTACCTGGAAACAGAACATGGCACTGGCAGTAACAGTAACATCAATTCCTTATAACATCTTTAAGTAATAGATCTCCTCAATCTAAGACATAAGATTGTATTCGTGCTAATGAACCATGACAACCATAAAATGCTTTAGCTTATTTCTGTATCAACGGAAAAAGATTGAAGCAGTAAATGAGGTGAGGAAAGAAAAACAGCTCTAAGAAGTTTCAAATATAGTACGTCAACATGTGTAGTAAAAGTAAACTCACTTTCATGGATACTTATATTTATACAGTTTAAAAGTCTGTAACTTCAATGCTTATTGTTTCTGACTTGGTGCAGTGTGTGGAGAAAATTTCAAACCAATGATTGCACAACTTACGACAGCAAAATAAGCTAATGACTCAAAAACCAATAATGCATCATCAATTCATCATAAAGATCTCAAACTAACCTCACCTTATTAATGCAGAGAGCAATACAAATTAAATATGTGCTTATTTAGCATCTCAGTTGAGAATTTGTACCCCTCAATCTTTTGGCTTCATTTTCCATGAGTTCTTTTTTTCTTGATTAGCATCTTTTTTCTGTGTTCTACGGAGATAATTTTATCTATTTCCCAAGGGAAAGAGTGTGCAGGGATGAGGGACAGGCCAAATATTTCAGCACAAGAAAATCATTTTTATGAATGTCAATATGCACCTCTAGTTCCTGCTTCCGAACTTCCTCCTTTCTAGCTTCAGATCTGGAACTTCTTTGCACCTCAAAGATAACAGCCGCTCCAGCAACCTGAATAAACAGATAACAAAAGCATATTGATGGCATTCCGCCTTGGTGGAAAAAAAGAGAAGACTGAACAAAGTAATTCATAGACATCTCAACACTATACATGACTAGATAATTGGTGTGTTATGCACTGGAAGAGAGAATATATCAGGTTAAGAGGAGCATTTATAGTATTCTGCTATAGATAAATTAAATCAGCACTGCACTTTTCAATCCTCTATCCAGTTAGGGTAGGGCAATAAATCTTCAGATAGCAAATGTGTAGCCAACAAAAAGGAGAAGGAATAATAAAGATGATGCCACAACAGCCCTTCTTGATGTTAGCTTTGCCCAACTCAACAAGCTATCTTGAGAAGTTGGAATTGAATGCATACCATCTAAGGTTTTTTAGAGCAATAGTGAATCTGTATTTGTAGTTGAATACAGATGTATTTCCTCACTTTTTGGTGCAACATGGCTACAATTAGTGATGTAGAAACTACGTTTGATTTTTTTAGCACATTACAAAATATGTAATTGTAGCTAGTTGTACATACTTCTCAACATCTTCTTAACACTAGCAATCTATAATACTATCATTTACTGATAAGAAAAGAATGCATAAATTTTTGTATTCGTACTTGGGGGCCATTTGATAACCCAACTAGACAAGTTTGATAACAAAAACATAAAATCATCTAATACCATGTCAAATGCTTTCAAACTTAAACATTGTCACCAGAAATAAAAGTTTCTAATCATTAGATATCAGATACTAGTAATTATAAACTCATATTCAAAAAGCAGCACATTAATATATTTAAACATCACTTTCTTCATCCCAATTTGTTTGTTTAGTTTTCATTTGGCACAACTATTAAGATAAGTAAAAAATGAACAGCTTAATATCTGTTAAGAAACAAGTGAGGTCATAATATTATTTTGTGCAGCAAAATGGTGGATTAGATGAGTACCCTCAGTGTGGCCTAGGGGATAATGAAGCTGGAATTAAGACCATAAGAGAACAAGGTTCAAATCCCAACAGAAGCAAAAATATAGGTGATTTCTTCCTATCAGCCAAGACATCAGTGATCAGAGTTACTCGCTATATGTATGGGTGAAAAGATGTTGCTACCTCGCAAAATAATCAAGGTGCTCACAAGCTAACCTGAAACACTCAAAATTTTGGTTTCTCACATACACTGCCATGTAAGCAATAGCTGTTTAGTGTACTGACCCCTAATCAAATTATTTGGGACTCAGAAGTGGAAAAACCGTTTTATCTACAAATAGTGATCAAATTGGCATATTACCAAATCACGCCCCAATTGCCACAACTATAGATATAGTGATTCGAGAATAAACCTTAGTGGCCAATGGTTAACGATAGTTGAACCGAGATCAGGTGTTCAATAGGTTGAACCTTTCGAAGAGGTATCTAAATCAATTTTTTGGGCAAGTTTGAGGGGTGTCTATGTATTCAACCTAGTTGAAACACATACATTACCAATAACATAACCATATTAGACACATAAAGTCGACGTCTTTTACATGTTAGTGCACATACATAAAGAAGACAATTAAGCAGTACCAAAAATTAATACTATTTGAAGTACTTATGAATTAAGTGATTTGGATTATTTGGCAAAACTAGAGCCGAGGGTCTATCGGAAACAGCCGCTCTACCAGACAAAGGTAGAGGTCTGCATACATCCAATCTTCCCCAGACCCAGAAGCCTGCTTCAGTGATTACATTGGGTATGTTGTTGGAGCAAAACTAATTTCAGACAGCCTTTAGTATTCAGATTGTACTTCTAGAAACTAGTGGGTTGAACTAGACCAAAACCCCTATTTGAAGCATCACATGTCATGCCTTCTCATTGCATCTAGAATCATACTAAGTTTGGCATTAATGACCTTCTGGCTATGGTCTGCTATGAACATATGAAATAGAATTGTGAGCTCTATCACAAGCGGAATAGGGCAAAAAAAGGGTGCTCTCATAATTAAACAAATCAGCATTTAGAAAAACATTACCATGATGATACATAATAATTATCCCAAATGAGAATAAATTTGATATGGAATATTTGTTTAACAGAACAAATTAAGGACAACATTACCGAGAACACAAAGAGTTCACCTAGAAGATCAGCAGCAGCTTGAACGGCCTTATCTTCATTTAATGGGCGAATTGCCACATCAGTTGTATGACCATATATACGTCTTTGCAATTTAGTTGACAATCTATGGTTTGCCTGCGGTAAAGTTAAAAGAAAGAAATCAAATATGTGTATTGTCCATTAATTTCCAATTCTGATAATCTTCAGTTTCAATATCCAAGAGAAGGAACTATCAATTGAGATCACATATTCAGAAAGATAATGCAAGACTGAAATACACTTATGTGCCATGGCAAGACCAATTTTGAGTTTGTCTTAACTAGTATATGGATGCCAATATGCCGTGTTAATATGAATGCATTGAAGCACACAGCAAACAAAAGTTGCTCAAATAAGGCAATCACAACAATTGTTCTTAATTCCTATCAGCATACAACTCTGCCCCAGCACAACGGTAATTTAACCTACAAGAATGAATTAGTCTTTGCCACTTATCTCCTCATCTTCCAATTTGTAAGCCATAACTTACTTCAACGTGTTCAATTCCCATAGAATCACAAATTCTCATTCACTACTTCAATAGTCTTCCCTAGTCAAACATGATTTAAAAAATGTATTTATTTTGCATCTTAGTTTCTATAATTAACTAAACACTTAGAATCCTTTCATCTTTGCTACTTCTGTAGCATCAAAATGTATTTCTTTTCATATCATTCCACACCATTAGGTAATTCCATCAGGATAATCAACTATTCATCTACCTATAATCTTTGTAGCTCGGTTGATTAACTACTTGAACTATCACCTTGTTGGTGGTGAGGGCTCGAATACCCATTTTATAATCTCCTCCCCATTACCCCTTACCCACCCACCTCCCACCCCCACCCCCCACTCACCCCCCCCCCCAAAAAAAAAAAAAAAAAAAAAAAAAAACTTCAAATTCAAGTACTGGGCTAAGCCAAGGGAAACTTCCTGCACAAACTCAGAGGATCTAACTAAATTCTTAAAGGTTGTTTAACATTTCACATTTAATTTCATAAAAAACAATTCCAGCTCTTTATAAACCACAAAACCCCATCTTTTTTTTTTCATATCATCACAAATTACCACTAGCTACAAATCATACAACAGATATGCAAACAAAAACCCACAAAAAAAAAAGATTTTTAGGGCAAAATGGAACCTGGGCAATGTTGATAATGAAATTTCGGAACCTGGGGTGGTATCCTGCCTCTTTCTTGATGCGATTGCCGATGGGTTTACAGAAAGATTTGAGGGCAAGTGTCCCAAGCTTAAACACTGGTAGTATCATCAGATCTCACTTCACAAAACAAACACAGAAAATTTCAGAGAGTTAAAAAAAAGTATTGAAGAAAACACAAAGGGTTTTGATCACTCCGAAGCTCTCAATCATGGAGAACTTGCCTGGAAAGAAATAAAGTGAATGATTGAGATAACATATGTATTTAGAAGCATCTAATCGAAATTCAAACTTTTAAATTTTGATCCAAAATTTGAACATAAAACAATAATTAATAACTTAAACTATTTAAAAAACATATAAAAAAATTAATTAAAAAACTTGACTGATTATCGAAATTTTGATTGTGTTAAATAAATTATGACGATGAAGTAAGATTTATATGTTTTATTATGAAAGGAATTAAGTTTTAAAAAAAACATGTTAAACTATGGTATAATTAAAAATATTTTTTAAGACATGTCACATTGCCCTTATTGGTAGTGGATTTTTGTAAAGATTTAACCCAACTTCAAAAATTATACCTTTTAAGAACTTTAAAATTTTAAAAAGAATTATCTTTTGATTCAAATTAAAAGATACTACGTAACCTAATAATATTGTATTAAAAGTAATAATATTAAAAGAATATTAATCATATCAAATTATGATATGACTTGTGCTTGTTTGAGTAAAAGCAAATTTTTATTTTTTTAATGAATAATTACAATCTTCTATGTTATTTTTCTTTGATATACAGAAATGCCACTAAACTTTTGAAACCAATTAGTAATACTACCAACATAAATGAGTATATTTATTTATGAAGTCTCTAAAACATAACATTTGAATAAAAATATTGAGATAAGTTCAACGTATCGAAAAGATCTATATATATCAGAAGACATGAGCTGGCTCCAGATTATAATTAGTGAAGCTCAATAATACTAGCTATATAGTGAAGCGGAATGCCTATTGAGAAAGTCCATCGTTCTGAATATCATGTGAAATGCAGCGCTCACGATAAAATAAATGTATGTAAAATATATAGTACTAGCATAAGTAGACATAATCAACTCAATACCAAAAAAAATAACCATGATAGGATAGGAGTAGGCTCATGAAAGAAGCATGTAACATGACATCATAGCATCAATTAAGAATTAGTTAAGAAATGTCATTGACAACTATTTAGCTAAAATTAATTCGTGAAAAGGGGGTATCCTATAGTTATAATAAATTAATACACTATTTGTACAAAAGACAATTGATTCTTAACCGTAAAATACTTGCACAAATAACAATATCAAATAGAAAACATTTTATGGATTTGGAATAAAAGCCTTATTCTAGCATGGACATAGTACAATGAGTAGTAATATCTTATAAGTATCATACAATATAAAGTTCCTTAGGTTTAATTTAGGGAAATACAACACTCCTAAAAGTAGGTAGGTAGAGCAAAAGGAAAACCTTATAGTTTGGTAGAGAATGATTTTATTAAGTGTACATATTTTAAATGTGGAGAATATGTGTCTGGCTGGTTTTAGACATGTGAAAATAAGTTGAACAAACCTCGCAGAATTCGCCTTATATTCACATCTAAGTGTACTCGATCTATAGATGATTAGTAGGGATAACGCGAAGACCAATCTTCTTATGCATTACAAATCCAGGCTTACCATTTGTATCAATATCCTCTTTTGTCATCCCACAAGGCAATTCCCAATCAAATGCATAAAGAAGATTTGACAATGCAAGTTCCACAATTGCAACCCCAAGTGTAATCCCTGGACACCCTCTTCTTCCTGCTCCAAATGGAATTAACTCAAAGTCTTGTCCCTTAAAATCAACGTCATTATTCAGAAATCTCTCAAGAATAAATTCTTCTGAATTTTCCCATATCTCGGGATCTCTTCCAATAGCCCAAATATTAACATGAATTATGGCTCCTGGCTGAATTTCATTCCCTTCTAGTGTGGACTTTTCAATTGATTTTCTTGGCAATAGAAGAGGAGTTGGTGGATACAATCTTAATGTCTCCTTTATTATTGCTTTGAGATAAAGGCATATTTTGGATGTCATCTTCATTTACAATGCCTTTTTTTCCAATTGATTTTCTAATTTCTGCTTGAACTTTCTTCATGGATTTTGGATTCTTCATCAAGGCTGTCATTGCCCATACTATTGTAGATGTACTAGTGTCTGATCCTGCAACTAATACATTCTACAAAAAAATAATTAAAATCATCAATTGATCATTAAAAAGTCTCAAGAAATTTGTTTTGTATTAGCAAAGTCACTAAAGTTAGAATAGTCTATCTACAAAGTTACTGAAGTTTAAATAATTTATCTACAAAATCATTATAGTAAAAAAAAAAACTAATTAAACAATAGTTACATAAACCTCCACTTAAGTTTGATTTCTTTTGACTTTTCTCTTCTATGAGTTTCACCACTTGGTGTTCGGTGTTCGTATTAGAATTTTGACTAGATTCAGATCGCGTACTCCAGGGCCCATTTTAGAGGTGGCACTTTCAACAAGATTTTCTCCATACCCAAAGCTTTACTTATATTTCTTATTTTAATTTTTTTGTTATAATTTTTAACCTAATAAAGTATTATTAATATACAAAAATATGATTTAACTAATTTGTCCTTTATGATTATTCTTTTGTTTAACTAATTTTGTAACATTCCTTTTCAATTAAAAAATTATTTCCATCTCCATTGTTATTCACATGACATATACATCTAGATTTTTTTTTTGGTCTTGATATATATAGATTTTTTTAAAATATTTAATAATGAGATTCTTTTTTTGAATTTCTAAAAATGAGATGGAAATATTTTTTTCTTGAAAAAAAGGATGTTTATAAACTTAATTAAACAAAAGAATGTATGTCATAAAGGACAATTAGATAGATGTGTGTAGGTAGGTTTAAGATATAGGAGATTACCATGTCCAGTCCTTTTATATCCTCCAAAGTCAGATTAATTGGTGTTGATTTGTCTTTCTTCAATTGGAACAAAAGATCAAGAATGTCCCCTTCCATAGATTTTGGCCTATTGGGATTGAGATGTTGCTCAATGAGTTCTTCATAAAACTCATCTACGTTCTTGAAATTCTTATCAAGTCTATCTGTCAATCCAGTAAACTTATCGATCCAGCTTAAAGAAGGCAAAAAATCAGAGACAAAAAAGCTAGCCAACAATGCTTTCAGCCTCAGCTAAAAGTTCATCAAATCTCTTCTTTTCATGTGCTCCTTCATCATACCTAATACCAAAAGCAACTCTACAAATAATTATACTAGTAAGTGAAATCACTATATTGCTCAAATTGATGATTTGTAAAGTGGTAGCTTTTTGAGTTCTTTTCTTAATCATTCTTGAAACTTCATCTTCACGAATTGGACTAAATGATCGCACTTTCTTGAGACTAAATAAATGAATAACAAAACTTTTCTCATTTCCCTCCAATAGTCATTATAAGGTGCAAAGCCAATATCATGACCATTGTAAGACAATTTTTGCAAGTTAAGAGTAGAAGGTCTATTACAAAATGCTAAATCTTGTTTCTTCATTACTTCTTTTGCTAATTTTGCTGAAGAAATTACAAACATTGGAGTAGAACCAAGTTTCAATGAGAAAATTTTTCCATATTTTTTGGAAAGTTTCCAAAATAGAGATGAGGATTTGAATTATCATATTGATGCAAATTTCCAATGATTGGTAAACCTAAAGGACCTGGTGGCAGAATGGTATTTCTACTCATTTTGGTTTTTTGAAAAAGAAAAATGAGAATAATAGGAAGAGCTACTAAGAATTGTAAAAACATCATTTTGTTGTACTATACACAAAATACTAGCCACTCTTATATATAAGAACATGTTTGTCACGACCCAAAAATGGACGTGATGGCACTCGTCTTATCCCACCAAGACAAGTCAACCTCAAACCCAGCCATTACGACAAAGTGCAGAAATAAAATAATATTTGAATTTTATTAGCAAATACTAATGCGGATAATAAGTCAATTCAACGAAATCCCCAAAATCTGGTTGTCACGTGCACAAGCCTCTAATATATTACAATAGATTTGAAAGAAAACACAAGTCTCAAATGATATTGTCACTAAAGCAGAACAAAATCATAAATAGGAGTAAGAAGGTCCGCTGAGATGACAAACAACTACCTTGCAAATCTCTACAGGAAGCCTCGGACAAGAAAATAGGGGATAGAAAGTATCACGAAAATCCGGGCTCGTAACCTACAAAAAAATTGTAGAAGCAAGGGGTGAGTATCAAACCACGCGGTACTCAGCAAGTAAACTTCTAAACACAAGCTAAGGGAATAGAATACGGGTACTCCTTACACCCCATCCGAACCTCCACAACTACAACCTGCATAAAATCAGCCCAACCTAGCAGTTCACAATTTACATAGCACATAGTTCAATAACAACACTCCAACAATTACAAATCAGCAAGACACGGGATCAAGTCCATAAATCGCAAGTTCAACAGAAAGGCACTCACAAGTTCACAAATGATAAAGATATGCAATGCAATGAAATGCAATGCCACGTACGATGATGCATGTCTGACCTAATGATACACACCCGTTGTCTCTCAGTCCGGGACCCATGGGGGACATATCTGTCCATGCATCCGTCGCGGCGTGCGACACGACCCTCGATAGTACAATCCGTCGCGGCGTGCGACACGTCCCTCGATAATGAAATCCGTCGCGGCGTGCGACACTTCCCTCGATAATAGAATTCGTCGCGGCGTGCGACACGTCCCTCGAAATGGTACATCCTCTTTAATTTTTTATTCTTTCTCAATTCACATAACACTTGTCATCACATAACACTTGTCACAACCATGTCTCATAATCAATGCAAATAAATGTTCACACAATTAATGAAGAGATGACCATTTTCATAACAATGCACACTTCATAACAACACAATCGTGCTACAACATCAACAATGAATCAATGAGCCTTTTAAACCATTCTCAACACATCACACACCAATAATTAACACATTGCCTTTTATTACCCCCTTTTTATCATTAAAATTATTCAATATGGACAAGTCAACCCATCACCAAGTCCCATCACTTCCCAACACATACCACAAGGAAATACACGAATTCTATACGCTTAACAAGGGTTGAGAAATCCACTTGCCTCAATTAATCAACAATTCACTCCGGGACTTGAGCCTTCCCCTTTCGTTGGAATTCCAAATCAATGCAATCTATTCACATGAATAATCACAATAAGATTTCAAAACTAACGACATCTATATTACTATATGTCTAACTTAGACCCAAAAACTCACCCAAATCTATAATCAAGTTCATATATTTCAAGCCTAGGGTTAAGTCCCGATTTCTCCAATATCATAAATCTAATGATATTCATATAATACAATATACCTAATATTTAATTACCTATACTAATTTATCAAAGCTTAGATTATAATGTGATAACCGTAGAATTCCCCATAACCAAAACCACAAATTGGTCTAGTAGTTAAGTCCAATACATTAACTACGACAATACATACAAAACAGTAACCTAATTATACTTTGTTCCTTATATAATTTTCAATGACTGGCTATTCAAAACTAATCGTTAGCATCACTGTGGGCTATTAATGTTGTCAACTCAAACTTGTCCCTTTTAAGTATAACATAATATCAATTACTTGTTAATAATTTTCCTCCCAAACTGACGCCACACATAATCCTTTTCCTAAGCATGTAACGTACATGATTCATTCGTTTTCAATTCTCTCATTGCCATTAACCAATCCCATTCGAGTCAACACTTACACACACTTAATATACTAAGACAATTTAAAGAAAAAGAGTCACCTGAAGCACCTGTGATCTCTCGCCACTTTCTGTTATGCTCCTCTTCCCCTCTTTTCTTTTCTAAATAAAATAATTAAGTATAAAAATAAATCAGCCCTACTACTTATTTTAATATATATATATATGGGCCAATTAGTATAAGGTATTAAATAAATGGAGAAATAAATTTCAAACCTAGCCCATTATTATCAACTAAATTAATTATTTAAAATTTATCCGTTAATTAAATAGCCGTAGTTATCGAATAGTTCAAAATTTTCAAAATGACCTTCCGGGTCATTACAATGTTTGACATTATATTTTTGTTGGGAGGTCAAAAACACTTATTTTGAGATAAAAATATTTTTTTGGAAAAATTAAGGTGTTTGGCTAATCACTAAAACTGCTTTTAATTGGAAGTAGGAGCAATTTTTCTGCTGTTGGAAAGAAGCTAAAAATTTCTGTTTTTTAAAAAAAGCAGAAGCAGAAAAAAAAATTTAAGTCCAAATTATCTTTGTCATATATACATATTTACCAACATTTCTTCTATTTGTTTGTTTTTTTTGGTGAATTTTCTATGTGGTGATTTAATTTGTGTAATGGTTTTTAAATTTATTTTGCTTGAAATCTTTAATTATATTTAAATTATTATGCTAATATTATATCAATATTTAACTTATTTTTTTATTTATCTACGTATAATATTGATTAAATGTTTGAATATGTACATTTTAATTTAATAAAAATAAAATTTAATTATAATAGATATTTAAAATAATTTCTTTTTATAAAGTAATTTTAATATTAGAAGTGCATTGATACTTGTCCTTTTTCGTAATTTGACTCTCAAAAGCACTTTTTAAAAAAGATTAGCCGAACGCAATATGCTTATCAAAAACATTTTACAAATAAATTAGTCAAACACAATTTTATTTTATTTTCAAAAAATCACTTTTTTGAAAAGCTATTTTAAAAAAGTGTTTTTAAAAAATAAGCAATTTTTAACAGCAATATCAAACAGACTATAAATGTATCTTGGGTTAAAAGTTTCCTTTTAAAATTTATTTTTTGATTAAAGGGTTTATAATATTGTACATTTAAAATGATGAAAATAAATATCTCGAGAAATACATGTAATTAATTACTCATGTTTTACTCGTTTGTTTATCCAATTTCAGACGTATGGAGAAGCATAAGCCACGTACAAATCTCACAATGCTATAAGAATTACTAAAGTACACACATTTAAGTATATTATTTTTCATTTGTCTCTATATCTTTTTAAAATAACTAAAATCCCTTTTTTTAATAATGTATCCGTATTAATGTATTAATGTATCCGTGCTTATATTAATGTATCCGCGCTTTCATTAATGTATCCGGATTGAGTTAATTTTTATTTTAATAATGTATCTGTATTAATGTATTAATGTATCCGTGATTAATGTATTCGCGTTTTCATTAATGTATCCGGATTGAGTTAATTTTTATTTTAATAATGTGTCTGTATTAATGTATTAATGTATCCATGCTTGTATTAATGTATCCGCGCTTTCATTAATGTATCCGGATTGAATTAATTTTAAGAGATTATTGGAATTAAAAAAAAAGTAGAGATAAATAGTAATTTCATCTTTACACTATGTGATTTATGTAACTTACCCTATTTTTTTTTGTCATATGATATAGTTCTACATGTGGTCCAAGACTAAATAAATGATTTATTCATTTTTGGATTCAAAAAGAGTTATGGTCCCCAACCATAAACGAGCCAGAATCCCACGTAAAACACATGATACAAGTAATTAAATATCTATTTACCATTAGAACTTAGGTGTTTAGTTTAATAAAAAAGTAGATGTTAAATTTAACGGTGTATTCTTGATTTAGTCCCTTGTAAAATTCTAGAGAAGTAAAAATGGGATTTGTATTTCTCCAGAAACAACCTCTATTTGTCAAGGTAATAAGGTTTACAAACACTTTATCTTTTTTAAATTTCACTTATAAGATTTACAGAATATGTTATTATTGTATTTGTTGCTCAATCTAAGCAAAGATAAGACATGATGACAACAAACGTAGTAGAATAATTTGGTAAAATGAACAATGTTATGACTAGCAAAAGGACGATACATCATATTCTTGACAAAGGGACACCGGGCACATTTTTTGTGTGTGCATATCATTTAATTTGGTAAAGACATGTGCCTATAGTATTTGTAAATGAAGATATGTGGTATGGTAGAATGACCTTAGATGCCTTATACTTGGTTTGGATTGTTAGTTGAATCCTTTGATTCTTATTTCGAACGAGTTCATGATTGAAATTTCATGAAGTAAAATGGTTCATGTTGATAATTCGAGCAAAATATAAGAGTCTCCCAAATTATTCAGACAAATTTGATACTTGTTGACCAAGGATTTATTTCCTTGCTTTGAGTATTATATTTTCCACACTTGAAAGTCTTGTTACTCTCTTGTGCTTATTATTTGTCATGAATATTGTTTTAGTGGATTATTTATTTACTAATAATATGGTATTAGAGTCATGTCAAACAATGGTTCACTATCGTTTCAGTATCCTCATCTCCCAAAAGAAAATTATGAGAAATGGTGACTACGTATGAAAGTCATTTTTGATTCTCAAGATGTATAGGAAATTACAATGTAACCAAAGGGTGTATAAAATCGAAAATAAAAAAGCTTTGCCTCAAAATTAAAAAAAATGTCTTGGCATAGACAAGGAAGAAGGATCAACAAACCCTCACTCTCATCCACCAATGCTTGGATGAAACCATGTTTGAGAAGGTGACTGATGCAATCACCTCAAAGGAAGTTTGAGAATTTTACAAAATTCTCTCCAAGGAATTAATAAAGTGAAGAATGGAAGTTGATAAAGTTAAGAAGGTAAAACTTCAAATCCTAAAGGCCGATTTTGAAATTTTAAAAATGAAAAATTCCAAATCCATTTTGGATTACGGTTAAAAGTGCTATTGTTGTAAATCAATTAACAAGGTATGAAGAGGAAGTAGATGATGTGCTTGTGGTAGAAAAAAAAGGGGAAAGAGACAAAAATACCCTTTTACTTTCGTCCATTAGCTAAGTTTGTCCCTGATTATACTATCAAACCAAATATACCCATGTCGTTACTAAAATATTCAAAAAAAAAAAAAACCCTATTCAAATGAAATCCCCCAAATCAGCCAAGATAACCCGATTTCAATAAACCAACTCGTTCCCCACATTTAACCCGACCCAAAATCCAACTAAGTAAATATCCCTCACCCAAACCACCAATTCATATTTGTTATATTATAAAGATGTTTAGAAATTATTATACCAAGCTAGAATAAGCAAATTATAAACTTGCCTCAGCTGACTTTACACCTCTACACAAATGTTATGTATAAACTTCTGCTCAATGTTAAATTCCATTTTAAATCATGTGCAATTGTTATACATGTACACATATACAAACTTTAAAACTTTCTCAAATAACCAGACAAGAAGAACATGAATTCCAAAAGCAGTCCACCATATATAAGCTGTGCCTTAGAGATGAATGGAAGAAGGTATGACAAATCTAAAATTGAATGTTATAATGGTTATAAATTTGGCGGGAATATCGTAGCAAAATTGAAGCAAAAGCTGACCTTGTTGACAACAAGAAAGAAGAAGATAATCAACATTGTTGTTGGCACTCAAAGAAGAAGACAAGGATGATTGTAGCTAGTGGTATTTGGATAATGTAGCAAACAATCATATGTGTGGATACAAAGACATGTTTGTGGAGATCAATAAGATGGTGAGAGGTAATGTTTTTTTCTGGAGATACCTCAAAGATTCAAATTGAAGACATAGATACTGTTCTAATCTCAAAGATACCTCAAAGATTCAAATTCAAATTGATGCTAAATGTTTAAAGGCTAATGTGCAAAATTAATGATGGTGCTGGCAATGTTGATGATGAAAGTTACGAACCTGGGGTTGAAGATGGCCTCTTTCTTGATGTTATTGCCGATGGATTTGCAGAAAGTTTTCAGGGAAAGTGTAATACGTGCAAGGATATGCGGAAGATGAAAGAAAACAAAGACAAGATAAAAAAAAGATTAGGGATAGAAGATAGACACAAGTAAAGTAACTAATAGACAATAATGACTATAAGAAAGCCAACACCTTCTATTATGAATCCAAAAAACAAGCACCAAATCTATATGATAGCCCTCAAGAGGAATGATTCCTCAAGCAAGCAATCTATCTAAGATAACCCTCGAGAGATGATTCCTCGAGCAAGGAATCCCATCAATATCTACAAGCAGCTATTTTTTCAGCCTCCTCAACTCTCTCAAGAGTGTTCTCCATAACCCCGTATCAAAGTAATCTCCAAAAAACCTAAAACGGGGTACTCCCAACTACTTATAGTGTTAGGAGACCTAAAAGGTCTATTACAAAAATGACCCAAAGTGGTTTGCAAGCTATTGCATAGGAGCGGGGGTTTTACCCTGCGAGCACCCAAAGGCTACGGCTGCGGGTTTCCCTTCTCATCAAAAAAAAAAAAAAAGACCCAAAGTGGCATCTAAAAGTAATGCAAAATGGAGCTACGCATTCTGCTGGTAATTAGCATCGGACAACACATAGCATACTTGGTCCATCTGTGATAACATGGAAGCGAGACCGGATGCGATACCGAGTGGGAGGCTCCAGATAGACTGTCCGTTATAGCTTATGGACTGTATGTGGATTTCCGGGTCTGTGTGTGGCATCGTGGATGCTTGCCTGGGCCTGGCAGTGTTTCAGCTTTCCTTTGCTCTTGAGTATGGGTCCCCAGTATGGGCCGACAGGCCGTCGTGACCTTCAACGACCAGTTTAGGCTCCATTCCGATCGTGACTGCCTCTTCACCCAACCTCTCTTCGGCTAGGGGTATTCTTTTAGGTGGAGCCTTGTGCTTCCATGTTATCATGTTGTTGGTCTTCATCCCTTCATTCCAAGCACCCTCTGCGCCTCCAAGGTGGCAACTGGAAGTCCAGTTCTTGAGGCATCTTGGGACGTATCAAAGTGTCCCTAGCTTAAACACTGGTAGTATAATTCTCACTTGCCAAAACAAAGAGTTTCTGGGCCAATTCAACTGCTAACCAGAATATTGTTGCAACTGTTAGCCAGAATATTGTTGTGAGTTGTCTAAATACTTGTTAGCTTCATCTCCTTCAGTAAGACCTGCAATTCACTAATCAGGCTTTCATTCCGAGGATGCGATGAGGACCCAGCCAGAAATTCATGCACTACTCCGTCAATGTTGATCCAGCTACATCCTGGCTGCTTCACTACTCCTTTTTCCTTCATAGACAACCTCAGCCGTGAAATAGCACTCCAGTGATGATCAATGGCATATGTATTGGACAACATCACATAGCCAGCAGAATTGTTAGGGTCTACGTCAACAAGAATGGAGGAAATAATTCGGGCCAATTCCAATCTGTTATGTAGCATGCAGCCACCAAGTAAAGCTCCCCATACAAAATTATTGGGTTTAAAAGGCATTGAGGTGGCAACTTGAAGTGCTTCCTCAACATAACCTACTCGAGCAAGGAGATCAATATAGCTAGCATAATGTTCCAATTTAGGGGCAATTCTAAAACATTGGCTCATTTCCTTAAATATTTGACGGCCTTCTGCTGTCAATCCTGTGTGACTACAGGCACATAGCAAACCAAGGAATGTCCCAGCATTTGGACGTAAATTGAGGTCTAGCATTTGTGAGAAAAGTTTTAACGCCTCCTTACCTTTACCATTTACTGCGAGACCCATGATCATAGCATTAAATGAAACAACATCTTTTACAACCAATTGGTCAAAAACATCCCCTGCTCTCTCTAAACTCCCACATTTAGAGTACATAGCTATCAAAGCAGTTGCAAGATTCGCATTTGAAAGTACAAAGCTTTTTTGCCTACTACCTTTCATGTACTCATGAACCCACACACCAAGGTACAAATCACCAACTTGAGTACAAGCTGAGAGCACACTAACCATTGTCACATGATTGGGGCAACAACAATTAAGCTCCATCATTAACCGGAAAACATATAAACCATCCAGTGCACAGCCATTCTGAACGTACGCGCCTATCATAGCATTCCAAGGAAGCACACTTCTCTTCCCATCACCAGAAATCTGTTCAAATATTTCCCTACTCTTATCAACCTTTCCCCACTTTCCATATAAGTAAACAAGAACAGTATTAACTGAGTCACATCCAGAACATCCCAAATCATACTGCTGCATCGAATACCAAAAATTCCCGATCCATTTCTCAATATTTGGCATATCAAGTTTTGAACATGCAGATAAAACATTAATCGTAGTATCATTTTCAGGGATCAAATTCTTCTTTACCATAGATAAAAACAAACTCAAAGCTTCCTCAGACAAACCAAACTTGGCATACCCAGAAATCAAACAAGTCCAACAAACAACATCCGAGTCCGGCATTTCATCAAACACCTTACGCGCAGAATGTAATTCTTTCAAACCCCTAGCATAAACACTTAACAACCCATTACAGAGAGATGGGTCCTCACCAAATCCCAATTTCACAACAAGGGTATGAACCTGTTGAACATAATATGAATTCCCAGAACGAGAACAAGCTTTAAGAAGAAAAGAAAAGGTCAATTCATTAGGTTTTTGCAACTGATATCTCAACTTGATAAATACCAAGAATGCATCAGTAAAAATTCCTTCTTCACTTAGTACTCTAATAATAGCGTTAAAAGGGAAAAGGTTGGGTCTTTTTAACTGATGAAGTATACGAAGAGAAATTTTTGATGGGTATTGACCGATAAGGCGAGTAGCTATGAGGTTGTCTTGGTGAGCACCAATACGGAAAACCCGAGCATGGATTTGTTGAAGGTGATTATGGGAAATGCGGCCTTTTAAGAGGTTGGAGAGAGATGAAGAATGGAGACGAGAAGTTGAGGAGAATGAGTGTGTGAAGCTGAGGCAATAATGAGCTATTATGGAGTTGGATTTGATGGATTCAGAACGATAGAGGAGACTCTGCATGTTATTTCCGGTCTACCTAGAACTCACTGACCACCCTTTGCAGAATCCGGCACCGGTTTCTTCTCCGGCCAACAAATTCCGGTGAAGGCGATGGAGTTAGCACGATTGGCAAAGGCGATTGCAATCGCACAACAAATTGGTTCTAGTTTAGTTATTCATTATTCAAAAAATCAAATTTATATACTTGGCCCATTGAGAAAGAAAAAGGAAAGTTGCTTGATCTGATTTTGATTTGACACACATTTTTACAAGTTCGAAATCATTCTACTTTCGCTGCTGTGGACCGACTTTCATAAAGCATCTTTGACAGCAGCTACTATTAGAATCCAATTTCGAGATCAGTTCGACAATGAAACTCTTTAAGCAACAATCTTATCTATGTCATTTCTCTTGAGCTAGATAATTTCTCTTGACGCAATATAAAAGACGACTTTCGAGAGTCACTTAACCCACGACTTTCAAGAGTCACTTAACCCCTTGAGGTCTTCTCTCAAAAAAGACGTTGTGGGGGCAAGTCAATCAAAGACAGAGCAAGGAGGAAATGTTTATTAACAATTGTTGTTGTAGTACTCTTTGATCTTGTGATTTGATACATGTTTGTGAAAAAAATAATACAAACAAACAAATTAAAGCAGAGCAAGTAAGTTTTCAAGATGAGTATAATTATCACATGTCATAGCCTTATCTGGTAGTAGATTTTTAGAGAGTGGTGATTAAAAACAAAAGCAATCTGAGGATACTTTGTTAAAGCAAGATTCTTTATCTCTTTCCTTTTCTGCTGATTTGAAGTTTGATTATTAGTTTTTAATAAATTTTAAAACAATTGCTCTATATACTATGCTTGTATATTATAATAGCAGAAATTAGTTATATCATGTAACAAAACTAGGTGGGGAAAGAGAAAGAAACCCTGAAAACAGAAACAAATTCATATGCACTGTGATACAAATAGTCTGAAAGTACAATATGGTGATGATGGTAGCAAACCATCAGAAAACACCAATTTATGGTAGTTGCACAGTACAACACAGAGTAAAACATACAATACACTAAATTTCATATAAGCCTTCTCTCTTCCTGAGAGAGTAGAGAAGGTAGACACGAAAGCAAAGAAAATTAGAAGGCGACAAATGAAAGAAACAATTTGATCGAGCTTTGATCCTTGAACGTCTTTATTTAACACCAGCAACTCATGATTTTGTTACTGGGATTTACTGCAGACAAAAGGAGCAACCTGGTCATAATCCAACTTCCATGACTTCAATAACCATTAACATCCATCCACAGCTGATCTTGCGAGCCTATTTGCCTCAGAAAAGACCTCTCCATCCTCATCGGCAAAGGGGGGAGCTAAGCTCCATCAGGATCTGTCAGCCAAAATTAAAATGTAGATCAGAAACACAGCCCTCTCACTATTATGTTACCTCAGTCTTTTCCTTAGTCAGGGAAGAGGGTGAAACTAACCCTGATACATTTGGACTCCCATCATTACTCTTTTTGTTTGACAATCTGACACACTATGTTTAACAATGTCTAATTTATAACATGCAAAATCAACTACGGATGACAACTTAAGTTGCAAGATTGTGGTCACTAGACCTCAAGGATTTGGGCTCCCTATGAGGGCACCAATCCCATAGTTGATTTGTACTTTCCTGAATGTCAGTAGCTTAATGGTTTAATGCGTAATTCCTGCTTAATTTGTACTCCTAACAAACAGAATGATAAAGCATGTCATATGACATATTACATTACAAGAGTCATGACTCATGAACGAGCAGCATCAAATTGCAGTTCCCTCAGAGCGACAATTCTAGCAATTGCAGAATGCAAAGAGAAAAATGGAACACTATACTCTTTAGTGATGACGCACATGAACTGACTGCAACACACCCGGTAGAACAGTCTAGGTGCACGCAAGCTGACACGAACACCACTGTTATCAAAAAAGAATTGAACCAACTGCAACACAACTACCTACCACCCCCCCCCCCATCCCCCCCAAAAAAAAAAAAAGAACGATAGCAGGAAGAAGCACAACCCCAATGGTTGGCACCATCAGTGCAAACATCATTCAGAAAACTTTCGAGTAGTTCAAAAGAAAAAGAAAACTGAAAACTTTAGCTTTTTCATTAAGAAAAAAAATCTTATTTTCTACATTTATAGACAAGTGTTTTGTCTCGAGCACCGGATAAACAAACAGATTCTATAATTGAACCTGCAGATATGATAATCATCACGGGGTTGACTGACCCAATGCACAATCGAGTAAATTCTGTGTGAACTGCAGTAGAAACGCCTTCCCTGTGTGCTGGATGGCAAAGGGATCTTACAGGTTTTTTCAAGGCCTAGGAAAGACTTGACAACTCTCTAAAAGACTGTATCCCTCTTCTTCACTTCAAGTGTACATCTTGAATGAGTTCAGAACATATTTGAGGAAAATTCTGGTCCCCCCCCCCCCCGTGATGGAGTGGAGAGTTCAGAAATGCTATAGTAATTTAACTCAGCAAAGACATACACATCATAGACTTGGATACACAAGTTGTCAACAGAAATATTGGCCTACCTCACACTCTCAGAAATTTCATTACCAGTAGAAATGTGGTCCATCTTACATTGGATGTGTTCCACAATCCATTGATGGAACATCTATATTTCCTTGCCTTCTAAAAGGAGAGATTTTAAGAAAACATTATTTCGATCCCATCTCTGTCTATTTCAGTTGGATACTTGTAGAAAAAGCTGGTGGAAGTTGAAGATGTATTTGGAATATTTGCAATTTTTAAGATTTGTGAGTGTTTCATGAAAAAGTTTTTCCAACTTTTGTGATTTTCGTTTTGATACCAAAAGTAGTTAAATATGATTAAAGTATGTATTTTGTAATTAATAGGATTGTTATATCCTAACTTTACTTAGCGTAGTCATGAATGACGTTTATAATTTATTGTAAAGGTCATATTTTGTAATTAATAGAGTTGTTAATTCCCTAACTTTAGATTTAGGATAGTCATGAATGACCTTGGTGATTTTTTGTTGTAAAGACCATATTTTGTCATATTTTTGTAATTAATATATTTGTTAATTCCCTATTGTTAGACTAGCAATAGTGATAAATGACTTTCGTCACTCTTTTGTTGTATAATGTAATTAATATATTTGCTAGTTCGTTAGCTTCTCTTTTTTTGTGTCTATTGTTTAAGGTCTTCATTTCTTTTTGATTACTTACTCGAGTTGAACGTCTTTTGAAAATAGTCTCTCTACCTCCACAAGGTAGGGCTAAGGTTTACATACACTCTATCTTCCCAACACAATAGTAGTAAAGACGATAGGCAAGTTCTTTTGTATTAAAAAAAAAGATTTCAAAGGCTTTTCAGAATTATCCAAAAGGAAAACAAATAACTCAGATCTTCAGAGACAAGTAGGCTACATTTGAAATGAGTCACAACTTTTTTAGAACATATATTCTCAAGCGATATTCAAAGTAGAGAAAAAAAACTGCTAAAACCTTCTAGGTATTTTTCATCATAAAGATGCCAAGGTATTTTCAGTTCCATTTTCAAGTTTGTTTCTACTTAGTGCCTACAACACTACAGCCGTTTAGTATCCTATTTTATTATTTACTCAATAAGAAAGAAAAGTACGATGATAGTCGACACTGCAAGCATAGGACCTACACAAAACCTGAATTAGAAAGGGGACCGTAAATGTGTCCTTGAGACAGAACTTTGTTAATCACAAAACATTGAGACAGAACTTTGTTAATCACAAAACATGGTGACCGTCTTTGATCATATTCGTGTATGTGTGTGGTAACCAATTATATGAAAGTAAAAGTTGCACTAATTTGATTATTAGTGACCCACAAAATCTTATAACAAGCATCTACGATCACGACAAAAGCCTGAATTCACATACTATAAGATGCGTGGCCTTACAAGCATTGAACTGTTACTTGACAATCAAAGGCAATAACAAAGATAAATCCAAAGATGAGTAACCGATGACAATCCAAACCTATATTATAGTATCAATTGAAGAAAAAAAAAACAAATCAAACTTACATACTCTTTCCTTCAAATGGTATCAAATGGAACTTTTTTCTTATGGTTGGTAAGGAAAACAACCTTAACAATAACTCCTCTCTACCTCCACGAGGTAGGGGTAAGGTGCATACACTCTACCAAACAAGCTCATAATAAACAAAATCACACTCATGAAACAAGTTCAAACGTAATTCACAGATCCAAATGAACACCAAAAGGGACTACTTTACAAAAAATAAGGCAAATTGAAACGAGATAAACACAAAAGAAATAAATTGTTCGATCATTTGCTCCACATTTCTAGAAAAAGTTCCCCACAGCATGAACTATGAATATGTAAGATATCAAAAGATGTGGAATCATACCATGATGCCATCATCCACTAGAGTTGGGCCGAGCCCCGCTAGAACTAGGCCGGTTCACAAAGTTCACAGAATCAGCCTCACTAAATCCCCTCCTCATTCGTTCATACCCACCTCCCGATTTCGGCCTACCGTTCTCTCCGTACCTATTAGGTGACGACCCAATATATCCCTGATGATGATGCTGACCACCCCCAACCTCCGGTCTAGCCCTCACTCCCTGACCACCCTTCGTAACATCCGGCACCGGTTTCTCCTCCCGGCCTACAAATCCCGGTCTAAGATGTGGAGGCACGAACCGGTTCGACTTTGGCAAAGGCGATTGCAAAGGTGAAGGCGGATTCACAGGAGACGAAGAAAGTGTGGTGGTGGTAGTGAGTCCGGACCCAGTACGTCCTTGTGGACGAAGCGAAATAGAGTCCAATTCAGTTCCAGCTCGGATTTGATCCGGTGGGCTCGGGCTCTGTAACTTAGGTTGTTGCTGGATCGGAATACGTTGGGTTTGTGGTATGGAGATTGGCTTAGGAGTAGGCCGACTCAGAACAAGCATATGTCCATGGATACGAGAGTTAGAGACAATAGTCTTGTTACGACTATCGAACGACGACGATGAAGAAGAGTTTGATTTACCAGAGGTGGCGGAGTTGGGAGTAGTTTTCTTCTCGTAGATGTCGTTGAAATTAAGGGAGGTATATTTATTGGTTCTTGCCATCCACCACCGCCGCCGCGTTCCGCCGTAAAAGGCGAGGAAAATGTGACTGCCGGTGATCGGAAAAAGAGCAGAAATGGTTTTTACGATCTCGTTTTTTGGGATTTGTGAAGAGAAAAAGGAAGGAAGGAAGGATAGAATAAAGTGTGGGGATGTGCACGTTATATCTGTGGGACTTTTACTTATTAAGGACGATATGTTACGTGGCAATAATATTGATGTTGATTGGTCATGATGAAGTGTTTAGATCTTATGACACGTGGGAGTTTTCGTTTTCTTTTTTTTACTTTTAGGTGTTTGTGGCAATTTTGTTTTTCTCTTCTTCTTCTTTTTTTTTTTAAAAAAAAAAAACTATATTTTGGTTACGAACGAACTCTTGGAGTCATTTGTCTTGTTTTAGTTGACTTTTCTTTGTTCTTTTCCTTACGATTGATAAGAGGAATAAGCGATAATAATTTTGAGATATAATTAGATTTTTCTATATTTAATTAGGAGCATGGTTAGTTTTCAGATTATTTGTTTCACTATTTGTATCATAATATGAAATAAAATATATAGTGCGGATTTATTTCTCTCGATCAATTTAGGTGAGAGGAAGAATGTATTCCATATATATATATATATATATAATAGGATTAGAATCTATGAAAGGACTTTATCTATCTCATATTCAATAACAAACAACCCGAGGTATGTATTTTTAGTTCTATCTATATAGGTTGTTGGCTAAGATTTTTTTAGGCATTATATTGATATGACTATGATGACTAGGAGGGTGTTTGGATAAGTTTGTAAGTTGATCACATTGACGTACGATATTTTTGATTTATTTAAGTATTTGGTAAATTAGTAAAAGTGAAATTATTTCAAACCTAACATCAGTTAAAAGTCAAATTGACGATTAGAGGTTTACTTATCACAAAAAACTTTTTTTGTCATTACTTAAACAAAAACAAGTGCATTTCATTATTTTTTTTAATAAAAAAACACCACGTAATTATCAATTTCAACATCCATATACAAATATATATAACTCCCCTTCCCCCTCCTTCTCTATTTCTTTTATATTATTAGAGTTGACAGGAGACTATATTCATCAAAAAGGTACAAGTAGCACATATATTTACTGGCTAAATAATGAAATGTAGCTTGAAATAATTTGTTCATGTCATGCGTCAATCTATAGATACAATGATTCATATATGTGAAACTATGATCAATGATAGAATTAAAATAAGTCAATATTTGTCTAAAAGGGAGTATCTAAACTTAAGTAGTCCACTTATAAAGCCCATGACATGTGAGAGACCAACAAAATTGGGCTTATCAATCCTTAAATATTCTCTATATATACAAGCGGCTTGGCAAGCACCTCTCGGGTGTCTTGCCAGCTTGCCGATCAAGGGGGCATTTTGGTCATTTCACGTAAAAAAAAATGCACTACGTTGCTTCAGTTCTATTGTACTTAGTTGTTCAGTGGACATATCTTTTTTCTTTTTGGACTAAAAAGCCAAGGGACTTTCAATTATTTTCACTACACCTTACGAATACTTGCACACAATTTTTTCTCTGAATATGTGGGTTCCTTTTCATTTCCTTCATACACGTATGCCTTTTTCTGATTTGTGGGCCTAACTTTATACTTTGATGTCGTTGGCTTTTTAATTTGCCTTTGGCAACTTTGTACTTTAACAATTTTATTTTCATTTTTTCTACTTTCTACTTTTTAACTAAATATATTATACCATCTTGACAATTGTTTTGTAATTTGATGGTAATACATTTGATATCTGAATTTTTTTTATTTTTTCTACTTTCTATTTTTTAACTAAATATATTATACCATCTTGGCAATTGTTTTGTAATTTGATGGTAATACATTTGATATCTGATTTTTTTAAAAATAACTTGCATTTACTTTTGAAAAAAATCACCATCTTCACTTTAAAACAAATAGTTAGTATTACCATAGGTAGAGAAGTCTAGAAGTAAGTACCTCTTAGTCACTCTGTTTGTTTCTAATCGAGAGTATTTATGTAATTTCTATAATTTTTTCTATTTTATTTTATTTTTTAATCATGATAATTTAACGATTTAAAATATTTAAACTTTAAAAAATATTTTTAAAAATTGATCAACTTTCGAAATTCTATCAATGCCACATAAATTGAGACAAAAGTAGTAACATATATAATTCGAAATGACGTTTAAAACGCTAAAAATTACCATAACTAATAACTTGAAATATTTTTAAAAATATGATTGATTCTTAAAATTTTATTTGTGCCATGTAAACTTCTTTGAAAATTATGTTGAAAGTATTATAAATAACAATAATTAAAAACTTAAAATATTTAAAAATCATAAATTTTTTAGATGATTATCAAAAAAAAAATTCCGTGTCACATAAATTAAAACAAAAAAGTAATATATATATATATATTGGGCCCGTGATATCTAGTAATATATATACATGGTTTAATGTATGGGTTAAGATGGCAATTGGCAAAACTTCAACATGGGGAATTTGAGATTGACAGGATTAATAGTGACATTTTGATACAATGAAGCACTGTTTGTGTTCAGAAGGATGATCCATGGCTCAACTCTTTTGTTTTTCTTCATTCGATAAATTATTTGATGAAATACAACCTCGATTTATTGGTATCTTTATGAGAACTTTATTTATCATGGTAGGTTCTTATTCAAGGCCACTATAGTTCCTTTTTCAGAGTGGTAGGACGGCCACCTTTAGGTGATAGGGGTGGGTTGTACCTCTTTCAGGTAGGCCGAACTTAGAGTGTGTGATACTCATTACTATCTCGTAAAGGCGTAGAGACCAAGTTACACAAAGAAAGCGAGTGCAGGACAGACTTAGAGCGCGTGAAACTCATCACTACCTCTGGACAAGAGGGGGTTATAAAAAACAAACTCATAAAGCCGTTGAGACCAAAGCATGTTACACAACAAAGCGATTTTAGTGTTGTCACACAATTATTTGCCTATAAGAGCAACCTAGTGCTTGGAGTGCTTGAAACTCATCACTACTTTGTAAGGGCGTTGAGAGTTGAGACCATAACATGTTATACGAAAGAGAAACTTTAGTGTTGTCAAACAATTATCCACCTAGAAGAGCAACTTAGAATACGTGAAACTCATTACTACCTCATAATCATAACATGCTACACCAAAAAAGTCACTTTAATATTATCACACGGTCATCCACCTAAAAGAGCAACTCACTCTGCAATATATTGTCACAAAGATAAGCACACCGCCCAAACTCTAGCAAATAACAATGATATATATCAACCAAAAACTCTAGTTTATCAGTTCATCTTTGTAGGTTATAATTAATTGTCTTTTCCTCATGGAGAACATTAGGGAGTCTTATGTCCCTTAAATATTTCTGTTCATCTTCTTTTGTTTTTTTAAGTTTACTATATTATATATATTTAAAATATGAGAGAGAATAGTCTGAACTGTACTATGATTAACGACAAAAGTTGGGACCTACATGTCTCAACTTTGGAATAGGAAGCTGGAAGAAAGTCCTATATAAGTTTGATTCTTTTTTATGGACTAAATACATGATTACTTTTTTATAACGAGTGACGGTGAGACTTGAATCCATTACTTTTATCTGCTTTAATAGCATATTGAAGTGTATGATGCTCCTAGAGAAAAATCTACTCAAACGAATACAGAGTACAATTTTAAATAAATAAAATATGTTATGATATTCACAAAGAAAATGAGTTTGGCTGGCCCTCAAGATGACAACTTGTCTTGTAAAAGTATTTTTAAGTGGGAATCATACTGGAAATTTCAGAAGTGTCACTAGCTCTTAACTATTAAATAATCAAAGGATAAAGACATTCCACACAAAGAATGAATTATTATCTCGATATTATGTTGTTCACGCTCTAATTGTTCAAGGTATTGGATGCAGGAAATTGATGAAATATTCTACATTAGTTAAAGGAATAAGTTGATATCTTCTTATATAATTTTGATAAAAATACTCACTTCATGAACTAACTTTTGGCGTTGAGTTAAACCAGACCAATATATGTTATTCTTCTAATATTTTCATTGGTTACTCATTCCACCAAGGATCTCATATTTCTCTTCCAACAATGGCTCATCAAAAACCTTTTTCTCTCATTCTTCTATCTTTAATCCCATTTTTCTTCATTCTTACTCAAGCTAAATCTCCAACATCACCAACACCAGAATCCATAGAACCAATTGACATCTTTAAAATCCTCAAAAGAGCAGGACAATACAATACATTTGTCAAATTTCTCAATGAAACAGAAGCTGGAGACAAGATCAACAACCAAGCCAACACTTCCGACCCAGGCGTGACAGTTTTCGCCCCATCAGACAATGCCTTTAACAACCTCCAAAGTTGCACACTCAACAATTTAAGTGTCCAACAAAAAAAACAAATCATGTTGTACCATGTCCTCACAAAATTCTACACATTAGATGATTTATAAACAGTAAACAACCCTGTTAAGACACTAGCAATAGGGGCAAATGGTGAGACTCTTGGACTTAAGTTTACTGGAAAGAACAATCAAGTGACTGTCTCATCTGGTTCTGTGGTAACAAATGTACATAATGCTATTACAAATGACTCCCTATTTGCTGTTTATCCATTAGATAAAGTTTTAGTGCCTTCTGAGTTTATTCATGCTAATGCTCCATCTAGTGATGATGCCCCTGCCCCTGCCCCTGCCTCTTCTGGTGACTCTACTAGTGCTGATAAAACAGCAACTGATGAGTCATCACCAGCAAGTAGTAAGCCAAATGGTGCTAAGAGGATTAATGTTGGAATTCTTGGTTTGATTTCTACTGTTTTTTTTATGGGAACACTTTCTTGAAGGGCCACCTAATTATCAATTTCAACATCCATTACAAATATATGTAACTCCCCTTCCCCTTCCCCTTCCCCTTCCTTCTCTGTTTTTTTTTAATATTATGAGAGTTGATTGGAGACCATATTCATCAAAAGGTGCATGTAGCACATATTATTGACTATTATGGGCCGTTTGGTAGGGAGTATTATGAGAAATAGTCCATATATTATGTATTGTATTATTTTTATTATTATTATGTTTAGTAAGAATTTTGGGTCTATGTACACCCTATGGGGTTGTTTGGTAGGGAGTATCAAGAGAAATAGTCCATATATTATGTATATTATTATTTAGTACTATGTTTGGTAGGAATTTTTGGGCTACGGATTAGTTATACACCCTATATGGTATTATAGGATGTATAACAAATACCTTCCATTTGGTGGTATTAGTAATACATAGGAGTTAATACCATGAGATTAATCTATGTAAAGACTAAAATACCCCTCAAATCCTTTTAATCATTTTCTTGATTTTATATTTTATATTTTATATTTGTACTAGTAAATTTATTTAAATAAATTAGCTTACAAATTTTATTATTTAGAGAGAGAGAGTTGTCTGTTGCTAAATAAATCAAATACAAATCAATACAATATCTGAAATGTGAGTTGTTTAACATTTACAAATTGAAAAGCCAAATATATCATCACATGACGTTTGTGATCTTAATTGAATGTATTATTTGTTGATATATATATGTATATGGTTTTCTAATTATTTGTATTTTGAACAATTTATAAAATTGCATACATATTAAAACTACAATTTTTATGCATAAATGTAGATGGTTTATTCGATTTTACTATCGTTTACCGTCTTGTTGATTTTAAAAGTAGATGGTTTATCTTTTTAAATTGAAAATAGATATTTTGTGTGTGAATTAATTTATTAAGATGACAATAATTTACCCTCAAATAATTCAAGTGAGAAAAATAACAAACATGGAGACAAAATTATTCTTCTCCTAGCTAGTTAGAAGGCAACAAAAAAATAATATTATTTGATATTTATCTACCTTGACCCAATTATATAAAATAAAAATCATAATAATTCAAAAGTATACCTGGAAAGAAGCTTTTTGTAGAGTTTTAATCCAAACACAAGATTAGGTGGGAAACAATGAACCAAACATTTGATAAAAAAATAAACCATACATTACTAATCCATGCGTTAGTAATCTATGTGTTATTAATCTTTGTACCAAACGACCCCTAAATGACCAAATATCGCTTGAAATAGTTTGTTCATGTCATGCAGATGCGTCAATTCATATATGTGAAACTATGGTCAATGATAGAATTAAAATAAGTTAATATTCGTCTAAAATCACGTGAAAGAAAGTTATTTTGAAAGTCCTACAAACCTTTGGAAACTTTAGCTACAAATAGGACATGGTGGGAAAAAAAAGGTCCATAAAGATGATATTTAGTAATTCGAAATATGTTTTAAACTTGTTAGAAACTTATATTCTTATTATATTATTGTGTGTGTGTCTTATTTTTATGATAATACAAGTTGAACTTAAATGAAGTAACACATATAATCAATACTCCCTTCGTTCCTTTTTAGTTATTATGTTGCGCTTTACGAGAGTCAATTTGATTAATTTTCAAAACTAAATTAGATTACATTAATTCAATATTTTAAAATAAATTTTAGATATTCAAAAACTATACGGAAAGTACTATAAATTGCAAGATTTTTCATATCAATATGATGAAAAAATACATCTTAAAATGTTAGTCAAAATTCATATCATCTGACTCTCAAAAAGAAAACTACGGCAACTAAAAAGGAACGAACGGAGTATCAACTTATTTCGAAATGAGACATAGTAAATATCTTCCATTATTTGTAATAAATGACAATTAACAACAATTGATGGAGCAACCTAAATCTCCAGTTTTCAATGTTGGGTCATAAGTATATCTAAAATAAAAGAGTCCACTCATTTAGCCCATGACAAGTGAGAGACCAACAAAATTGGGCTTCTCAATCCAATTTACCTGATTCAATGTATGGGCCAAACTGGTAATTGGTAAAACTTTAACATGGGGAACTTGTTGATAACTGGAATCTGGATACAATGCAGCACTGTTTATAGTGGTATTTTTATGGATATTTTATTTATCGCGATACGATCCCTATTCAAGATCATGTCCTTTTTGGGTGGTTGTAGGATTGTCGCATTAGGTGGTAGGAAAGCCAATCTTTCTAACCACGCGCGGGCAGACGTGTGAAACTCATTACTATTTTGTAATTACCACTTTCTTTGTAATGTTATCACACAGATATCCGCCTAGAAAAATACCTCGATTTGTAGTATTGTCACACTAGATAAGCACGCACGTCGCAGCCTATAGCAATTAAGTAACAATGACAACAACCAAAAATTCTACTTCATGAGTTCATCTTTGTAGGTTATAATTAATTGTTATTTCAAAGCTCACCTGAGTGTTTTTCCCATAGAGAACATTTGCTAGCCCTTATAGTAAAAGAGAAAATTCTGTTCAAACAGATATGGAGTTCAAATTATTAAAGTAAATAAAATGCAATATATTAACAAAGAAAATGACTGCCTGTTTTTTAAAAGTAAAGAGACTGGCCCCCAAGAAGGCAACTTATCTTGTAAAAGTATTTCTAAGTGGGAATTATATTGGAAATTCCAAAAGTATCACTGTTTCTTAACTGTTAAATGATCAAAAGAAACTAACATGGTTGTGGTTCAGTGGTGGGATTGTTTCGTCCTTAATCAGAGGTCTCGGGTTCGAGCCCTGGGTATGGAGAAAATCCTGTTAGGAGTGCTGCCCCCAAATGGACCTTACAGTACACGATCCGAATTTAGTCGAAACTCCGGCCTTGGAAACCAAAAAAAATTATCAAAGGAATAAAGACATTTCACAATATATATATATTCAAAGGGATAAAGACATTTCACAAAAAAGTAAGAAAATAATAAATATATATCTAGATATATGGACCTACCTAATCATAACTTTAAAGAATGACAAGCTAAGTTGCTCTGTTTCTTAGTTGAAACCATTAAAGTTTTAGCACATATGTGGAATGCCATGTTATGCCACTCTGTCAAATGCCATTATTATATGCTTTTCTTATAGTATAAAATTTATATTTCATCTTTGTTGTTGGTATTTCCACTTTGGTTAATTGGATCTGGTACTTTTCAGCTCTTGCCTACACTTTTTTTAATTCATTTTTTAAAATTAAAGTCAAGCTTGATCTTTTAGTGCATTATTACTGAGTTAATTTCAAGTGGTTTGTAATAATCAGTTGACAAAGAGTGATTAATACTCTTTAACTACAACTATTAGCTATTAAAGTGCCTCCCATATTGGTCAACTAGATAATTTTTATCTCCTCGCCTAACTTTTGAGATTGAGTTAAGTTCGAATTTCATTTTCTTTACATGATATTGGAGTCAAATCCGTCTGTGTTGTTATATTTCTCAATATTGAACTCACATGTTATTCTATTCACGCTCTAGTTGTTCATGCTAGACATGCCAAAAGGTTTTAAAGTGTCACACATCACTTGTCTTGATGTTGTGTTATCCATGTTCAAAGTGGGAGAAATTATTAAATCGTCCCACATTAGTTAATTAAAGGAACGTGGCTACTACTCATTTCATGAGCTAGCTTTTGACGTTGAGTTACATCAGACAGACACTTTGTTAACATTAGTATTTGATTGATGGAAAAACAAAGTGTAGTTTTGGGGTTTCTTAACTACTACTATATTTTATTCTTCCTAGTCTTTTCATTGGTTGTTATATTTTCATTTTCTCAAATAATACTATTTGTCTTGATGCAAGTTCATAGACAGCTCATTCCACCAAGGATTAGCCCCAAAACTTATCCCATAAATCACACCAAAAGTCCACACAACAAATCACCACTCCCATTTCTCTCCATCTCACATTTCTCTTCCAAAACAATGGCTCATCAAAAGCCTCTTTCTCTCATTCTTCTATCAACAATCCCACTTTTCTTCATGCTTACTCAAGCTCAATCACCAACAGCACCAGCACCTGCACCCTCAGGACCAATTGACATCTTTGCAATCCTCAAAAAAGAAGGACAATACAATACATTTATCAAATTTCTCAATGAATCACAAGTTGGAAACCAAATCAACAACCAAGTCAACAACTCCAACCAAGGCATGTTTTTACTCCATCAGACAATGCATTTAACAACCTCCCAAGTGGCACACTCAACCTACTCAATGACCAACAAAAAGTACAACTCATTTTGAACCATGTCATACCAAAATTCTACACATTTGATGACTTACAAACAGTAAGTAACCCTGTTAGGACACAAGCAACAGGGCCAAAAGGTGAGCCTTTTGGACTTAACTTCACTGGAAATAACAATCAAGTGAATGTCTCATCTGGTTCTGTGGTTACAAATATTTATAATGCTATTAGAAAAGACCCTCCATTGGCTGTTTATCAATTAGATAAAGTTTTAGTGCCTTCTGAGTTTACTGATGTTAAAGCTCCAGTTAGTGATGGTGCCCCTGCTCCTGCTAAAGCTAAGAGTGGTACTAGTGCTGATAAAACAACAGCTGATGAGCCATCACCAGCAGGTAGTAAACCAAATGATGCAAAAAGGATTAGTGTTGGAATTCTTGGTTTGATTTGTGGTGTTTTCTTGATGGGAACACTTTCTTGAAGGGGCTAAAAAAACAACAGAGTAATTAAATTATGATCTTTTGGTTTTAAAAATTCATTCTTGCCATTTTGTATTACCTTGTTTTCTTCAAGATTGATTGTTGTTTGTTGATTTTTATGATTTCATTCTTTTTGTGATGTAATCTCTTACTTCATTTAAGTGTTATATTATTATTTATTATTATTCTCCATTGGTTGGGGAGTAGGTAATTAAGGGGGGCGTTCCTTTTACCATGAAAATTACGAGTATTGAAAAAAATAGTTTTTGTTCTGAAAGTGAAAATTGATATTTGAAGATCGGAATTATGTTTGGATATGAATAAAAATTAGAGTTGTTTTTGAATTATAGTGAGTACTTTGAAGTGAAGAAAACTTTTTAGGTGTTTGAAATTTTATGATCAAATGTATTTTTTGGAGTTCGATGCTCCTAATGCTTTGGAATATCTTGATTTTTTTTCTCTATCAAATTTTGACAAACATGTTTTGAATCTAAAAGAAGATCACATGCAACCTTGACTTTAGAGAACTAGAAAATGTCTACTTGTGGTTTACTTGGGATATGAACTTAGAAGTCAATTGTTTAGTCTTACAGATCAAACTCCACTACACAATTTAATTAATTAATTAATTAATAAGTAACTCAACTACATAGGAGATTTAATATTATATAAAGTCTTGGCCTTTGGAAGATCAATGAGTCAGCTTAGATGAGATTCATAGAGTAAGCATCAGCTCCCAGTGCGACTTCATACAAAGCAATTAAAGAGGAATTTCATTTTATTTAAGAACAAAGATAAGGGTTACACTGGCATTAAAACCTCATTTATTATATGATGAACGTACTGCAAGCACCTATTTTTATCAAAATAAAAAAGAAGCACACTAAACATTGTGTGCTTGCGAAATTTAATTTTCTTGGACCTATTCTTTTAATTGTCGTTACGCAAAATAGAAAAAGGACCAATTGACATGGTGAGTGCTTTTGAAGCCTTTATTTATAAGGCTCTCATGTGAAGTTAACATGTTTTCCTAACTATAACATAAGGGAGTTCAAGTTCAAATTTGATTGAAGATACAACTTGTCTAAACTTGGATATTATTAGTAATGCTATCAGTTTGCACAAATAGGTATTCAAAAAGGATTTAAATTATATATACTGATAATATAAAAAAATTACATTATCAATGAGTTATAACTTATAATAACAAATTAGGGAATCATTTTTATCAGATTACTAACTACAACACTTACTAAGAAAATTATCTCTAAGTTTTTGTTTCATAAAAAAAAGAAAGAACCGACTTATAATGACCTAATAAAAGAATATTCATCATATAATTGTATAAAACTTAAAACTCATTTATAAATATCTCTTACAATATCCCTTCAATAATTATATTATTTTTTTCAAATAATCAACATAATAATAATGTTAATGGATTCTTCTGTAAACACAACGGAACAATATGGAACAATAATTGTGGCCAAGTGGCCATGTGGTCAACATTTTCTCACTAATATATCATATCCAAATATTTTTTGGTTAAAATTCTGAATAGTTATTGATTAAAATGGATATGTAGACATGACATTTCAAATTAATACATTTAGGAATGTTGATAATCTGAGAAATTATCTCAACAGGCTGTCGAATTAATCGTTTTAAAAATCAATTTTCTAAAAGATATTGTTGAGTTAGGTTAAATGTGAAGTTTTGATAATAAACAAACATAACAAATATTATATCAGAATCAATTTCTAAATATGTATCAAATAAGGTCGGAGAGTGTTTATGATGGACAATAACAACTAAAAGAACCAAGTGTGAAACTCGAACTATTCAGACAAAAAGGTCGAAATGTTGAGAAAATGGCCAAAAGCCCTCCTAACTTATTGTTCGGATTCTCAACTACACACTCATACTTTACGGGGGTCCTATTACCCCCTGAACATTTTAAAAGCGAAATATATAATCCCTTAAAACGTCATAACCAGATATGTGTCTTGTGGTGAAACACACGCACTTGACACGTGTATTTAACTAGTTAATAATTATTTTTTCAGCTTTTTTTCTCCTTCATCTTCTTCCTTTCTTCTTTAACCATTTTTTCAACCCTAATTTTTTTACAAAGATTGATTTGGGGAAAACATTGGCGAATGCATTGGAGTCTTCCCCCACCCCTCTTCCACCTCCACCTCTGCCTTTATAATCTCCCCCGCCTTTACCATTACCTTCTTCACCAATTCAAAGAGCTCTTTACCATCTCTTCTTAAGAATAAAGCTTCGAAAATGAAATATTCAAACCACCATCAAAACCATCACAAATCAATTTGATTCCTCTACCAAAGAAAAAAACACTTAATTGGGAGAAGATGCTCGGATTAATGATTGTGGATGGTGTGCTTGGGAGTATTCTACAAATATTGTAACCAAATCAACATAATCTTTCATTTTCCTGGTATAATTCACCTACATTTTGACACCCAGAGAACAAAAGATTTTTTTTTTCTTTAATTAGACTTGGAATGGTTTTGTCAGCTCAGTGCAATGTCTTTATTTTTTTTATAATCAAAAGATTTGAAATTAATAATAACTTTTTGGGGACTCAATTACATTTGATGTGAACCCAAATTGTTTTTTCTCAAATCCGATTTGAAGTCTTTTGGGGTGATTGAAGATGGTTGACATTTTGTTTGCAGTGGATTTAATTGATTTTGCAAGTATTTTACATGAGAGCTTGAAATTAACAATGGTGAATCCGGTTGCGACAGGGAGGCAGTGACAATGGCGATGACTGCTTAAGGTTGGTGAATGGTGGAGAGATTTGGCCTATATTGTTTTGGGGAAGAAAGAAAATAAATAAGAAAAAAAATGAAAAATACATATGTTTATGAAAATAATTAAAAATAAACTTTAAGTAATATTTATTTTTGCTGCTCACTCTCTCAAGGAGAGTGAAATACACTCACTTTGCCAGATAAACATTTAGGGAGGTAATAATTTCAGTTTTAAATAGTTCAGGGGGGTGATAGGACCCTCGTAAAGTATGAGTGTGTAGTTGAAAATCCGACAATAGGTTAGGGGGACTTTTGGCCATTTTCTCTCGAAATGTTTGAAGTTTGACCTTGTCAAGACTATAACTTTAGATAAAAATGTTTGAAGTTAAATATGAATTTTCAACTCCAGTTACGAATTATGAAGTTGATCCCGAAATGGTTAACCTTGAAAAAATATAAAAATAAATTGAATTCAAATATAAATTAAATAAGGAAAAAATATGCAGAATAGCAAAACTTTAGCCTATATTAGGTACTATAGCTATAGTTTATGAAAAGTGTAATTCGCGGCTACAGTTTCCGCAATTCTTGCTATTCGGTTTCCTAATTGTATAGATCCAGAATTTGTTTATTTCGTTCCCTGATTGTATAAATTCAGAATTTGTATAATTCGGTTCCTGATTGTATAAATCCAGAATTTGTATATGCTATCCTAGCTATTTGTATACAATTTATGAAAAATTCATGATAAATTACCCTAATTGTATATTGGCAAGCGAAATATACAAACGGAGTTCTGAAAAAATCCTAAATGTATAAATACAGAATTTTGTATATACTTACCCTGTTTGTATATTCGCAAGCGAAATATACAAATCGCAGCCTCCATTTGTATATACTTACCCTGTTTAATATACAGACTGCAGCTTCCATTTGTATATACTTACCCTGTTTAATATACAAACTGTAGCCTCCATTTGTATATACTTACCCTGTTTAATATACAAACCGTAGCCTCCATTTGTATATACTTACCCTGTTTATATATTTTCAAGTGAAATATACAAACCGCAGCCTCCATAACAAACGGAACTATAGTTACGGAGCGCAATTATCGAACCTATAGCTATAGAGCCTTATTATGTCTATTACCTTTGGTATTTCTGAAATTTTCTCATTAAATAATGGCCCAAATATATGTGCACTTAGGCCCATACTTTTACTGAAAATAACGGGCTTGAGCTTGACTTTGTTTATTTAGGCCCAATATTACGGAATTAATTGGTCCAGTCGAACCTGTCTAATAAAAAGTTATTTTCAAGAAATATTTAGAAAAAATCAAATTTTCAAATATCTTTTTAAAAAATAAATAAATTTACATTCAAATACCATTTGAAAATTATTATTATGTCAAGGTTAAAAGAAGTATATCTTGAATTTTCGAATATATGAAATGTCAGTTCAAATTAAGATGTTGTCGGAACTTTCTTTTAAATATTGACAAAAATAAGATACGTAGTTCAAACCTCAAATAAACTACTTCTTATTTCAGATATACATGTTTAATACTTCAAGATATTAATAGTTCAAACTATAATCGCATATGTCTAAGGACCAGATAATATGTCAAATTTCAAATAAATCTATAAGATTGAATACAAATTTTACAATCCAATCATACAAATTGGAAGTTGAGTCTGAATTAATTATATTTACAAACTTGATACACTTCAAGCATAACTTAAATAAGATACCAAAATCGATTATGTGCACACACACTTACTCCCAATTGAGATGATAAAAGTAACATATTTTGAAGTGATCTTTAATTTTTGTTAATTCAACATTTTATGTAATAAAAAATACTTCTGATACGGAAAGAAAATAATTCACAAGGCAAAATTTGTAAAACAAAAAAATTGCAAGACCCAAATTAAGACATAACTTATATCCTATACAAAATACACGTCCATAAATTTTTAAATAATAATTTTTTTTTAAATTTAAATTTTTAAATTTTAACTTCAAAAATGATCTTTCAAATCTCGAATTATTTTTTGGAAGAAATTGACAGGACAAAACGAACAAAGTGCATGGCTACACTAAAACCGCGTGTGTAATTGGTCGCCCACAATTCCAAAAGAAAAAATGCAAAGACTACAACTAGTAGTCGAAAAATTAATTATTCTTCGGCGGCCGTTTACGTTTACCTTTACTTTCTACCAAATTATGAAATACAAAACATGCCACGCTACGTAAATTACTAGTTTCATTCCTGAACTATTAACGATCTTAAAAATATTCTTTAATTTAATTAACTAAAGTTAAATATACTTCTGATTTTGTAATATGAGTGAAATATACCCCTAAATTCTCGTCAAGTTTAGAGGTGTTTTCAACACTTTTCTCGATTTTTTATTAAGAGTTTGAGACCACTTGATATGTCATGTGGCAAATCAAAGTTTAGTTAGTCAAGTAGAGAGATGTTTTACAGCTGTCAATAGTTTGAGAACGAAACTAATAATTTATGCGAAGTTCAGAAGTGTTTTTAATCTATATATCTTCTCGTATCCAATCAGACTTCTTATGAATTTGTTTGAGATTCATATAATCAATATGCCTTCGGAGCTAGACAGTCTATAAGAAAATATAGAATTAGCTACAGAACTTACTGATAATCCCTTAGCTTATTCATCAATAAAAAGCTCCTATCTAAAAATTTTAACAAAAACCTTCTTATATTAACCATGTGAAAAACAATCCCAGTTTCCATGTGTAATTTTTTTTTTTTCAAAAATAATACTCATTGTTAGCTTTGACTGTACAACTCCACATACTTCTAAATTTAATTTAAACAGATAGGCAATAAAAATTACACACGTTTTTTATTTTTAAAATTAGTATTAAAAAAAAAACTTTCATAATGGAACTGCTGAATCAATCTTTACGTAGTTAAAAATCCAAATTAAAATTGCCTTCCTTATCCTCACATTAAAATTTTTTTTAAAAAAAACAACTTGTTTAAAATGATGACAAAAACATCAACATTGACTAAGATTCTATTATTTGTTTTATTTTTTCATGTTTTAATTAGCTATACAATGACGTCATTGGTGACTTGTTGAGATTAGATTAATTGGAAAAAATGGTTTACTAGTGGGAATAAATAATTGAGTCACTGTTTTATAGCACAATGTATAACAGTAAGACAAAAAAATATCCATAGAATTTTAAAACTTGTCTTTTAACGATATCTATGTGCCAATTAATGCAAAGAATAGTAATATGTCAATTTACAATAACGTAACCCCACATATTTAACCATATAAATTGCGCACGCTTCGAATTTTTAATAATTCAATTAAATCGGGGAGAGAATGGGAAAATATCATATAATTCAAATATATCTGACAAGTCGCACTATATGTGTTACACTTGTCAAAATACATTTAATATCTTAACTTACGATAGATTAAATATATAATACGGTAACTAGTTTCTTGGAAGGAGTAAAAATATTATAATAATGCCACGTGAAGAACTTATGGAACTAATTAACTTTTGAAAGAATAATTTATTAATATTAGAAATTATATATACTAGAAATCACATACTTTTTATATATATATATATATATAATTAAACGATTTTAGGAAATGTTAAAACGTAAAATATGTCTATTTCCAAATAGTAATGGCAACATAGTGAATGGTACACTATCTCTCTCACTTTTTTTGTCCATCGAAGGATTTTTTATTTTTTTTTGGTTTTCCGCAGAGCGTCTGCTATTCATATGGATCTCTATTAAATTTGGATTCACACAATATTATATCATCTATTTTTAGATGTTGCGTTTCTAACATAATTTAATCCATTTCCATAAGCTCAAAACCTCGATCTCTAGTTAACAAAGGAGAAATATCAATCCATTAATCCAGGTCGATAATGTCATTTTCTTGTACAACAATGGGATTAATATTGGAATACAGAAATTTTAAATCATTCCATCACCATCCAGGTCGATAATGTCATTTTCTTGTACATCAATGGGATTAATGTTGTAGTGCAGAAATCACGAGCATCAGGAGATGAAGTTCAGTGTATTATACACTTGGCGGAAATATTGCTTCGTCACAACTTAAATTTTGTCCTTATTATTTTTATTATTATTCGAGCTTCTTTTTTTTTTAAGAAACAATCCAATTAACTTCCTGTGACAACTGTAATGTTAAAGATGAGAACATTAATTTTGTCCTTATTATTTTTATTATTATTCGAGCTTTTTTTTTTTTTTAAGAAACAATCCAATTAACTTCCTGTGACAACTGCAATGTTAAAGATGAGAACATTAAATTTGTCCTTATTATTTTTATTATTATTCGAGCTTTTTTTTTTTTTAAGAAACAATCCAATTAACTTCCTGTGACAACTGTAATGTTAAAGATGAGAACATTAATTTTGTGGTCATCAAGTTATATTAGTTGGCTTAAATAGAATCTTCCATTAACTATGCGTGAAGCATGTTAAAGAAAAACAATTGGAAGAAAGCACATTACAAATATTAGAAGCTTTACAAGAAAATAAAAAAGAGAAAGTATTAGAGAACAAGTTCTCTTCATATTGAAGCTACATACATATGAATATGATATACTGTGACAAACATGTAAACCACACAGGAGAGGTTAACTGTATAAGACAAGTTTTGTGCGACGAGTTTGATCGAGAAAGTATACAGAGAATTTCAAATGAAATGTCCAATTTGAGAGATCACATGCTCAACCAACTTGATCACTTTACGGGTGTTTACATGGATAATTGAATGGGAGATAAAATGATTATTGAAACAGGAATTCCAATTGGTAACACTACAATTCTAGTTGGTCTATTACGTACCACTTGACTATTCAGTGAGAAGTTCATGTTTTTAGAAAAGTCTATAAATTTCGATCTAGCAATAGAAATATCAAGAGAAGCTTTCTAGAGAAGGAGCATTATTGTTAGGGGCCTAATGGAATTCCACTTTAATGTAAAAATAAGAGGAAAAAAATAATTAATTTTATGTATACTGATTTGATGTTATTGTTTTTTATATAGCTTTTCATGTATTTAATTATTTATATTTTAAATTTACTTGGGGATTTTTTAACCAAAAAACGTAGTTTTCTTAAGTTACTTTTGGCCTTAATATTTTCTCTATCAAAAAAGAAAGAAGAACACACGCTTTTCTCCCTTAGAAAGAGAAACACACCAAAGTATAATTTGAGGTAATTCTATTTATATTTTCAAATAATTATGTATTTTGCACTATAACAAAAATATTTTTTAATAGCAATAAATATACACATTAACGGGGAGTGTGAAAGCCTTTACAGCATTAGTTGATTATTATTAGATTCAATGTCGCTATAAGCTTTAGAGGTATTTATAAAAAATGTTAAATGCCACTAAAAAGCATATTTAGTGGCAATTAAGCTACTGCAGTTAATTAATTACCACTAAAGATCATTTTTGGTGTAGTGTTACTACTAATTAAGAGTTTTCTATCATATATTAAAGAATAGATACACCTAGATACATATATTTTGGTACAAGATACACCAAAATAGGGAGAGAGGCGAGCAAGACGGAGAGGGAGATAGTCATGTATCACATATACATGCGAATCATGTGAAATACACACTAGATACATGTATCTGATGTGATTCGCATGTATCTGGGATACCATATACACGAGATTTGTCTATGCATCCCAATTATACGCACATCCACTTAGATACATTATATCTAAAATAAATTGCATCTAATTTTGACTCTACATATCTCGAGATATATATATTTAAACACATCAAAATCTGATAAAATTTATAATATTATAAGTTAAAACATATCTAAATAATTAGCTCCTTTCGATAAGTTTCAAAGAGAGAATACAAATGGACGTCCGCGTTATGTGGCGGGCGTAGTTTTGTCGCTATAGTTAAGTCCACGTCAACACCTTACGTGGTACGTCATATTATTTTTTAAATTAATTATTTGGGAACAATATTGTCAATGCCACGTTGTAGGGTCCACTCTACCTCTAGATCATATCTATTGCTTATGTTATCCCCACTGGTGATGACGTAGACTATTACATTTTGTTTTCGGAATAAACGGTGTCGTTTAGCTGACGTTCTCATTGCGCACCACTCTACTTGTTTACGTCACTCTCTACGTGTTTTTCAATTGTTATCACCTCTTTTTTTTTAAAAAAAAATTATTTATTTTTTGTAAAGAAAAAGATATTTTTTTTAATATATAGTCAAAAGACTTAAAAAGAGTAGGATCAATATTCCTTGATTCCTACAAAATCATCATGACTTAATTGATAAAGACGTATTAACAAAACCAAATCATACAAGCATTTAAAGATTATAAATCCAACTTCATAATTTTTTATTTTTTAAGAAGAATTTTTAAAAATAAATTTTAATTTCTTAATAGATTTCTATTGATTTTGTATATTTGATTGGTCTTTTAAACATTTAAAGATTATAAATCCAACTTCATAATTTTTTATTTTTTAAGAAGAATTTTTAAAAATAAATTTTAATTTCTTAATAGATTTCTATTGATTTTGTATATTTGATTGGTCTTTTAAAAACAGTATGATATTAGGATAAGATTTACATATACATTGAGTTCTTCAGATTTCACTTATATGAAATGAAACTGGATATGTTGTTGTTAATGTATTTGGTTGATAAATAAGTTTTATGCGGAGGACTAATTTTAGTATTCTTTCTAATCGCAAAATAAGATACAAGTTTTTTTTTTGGTTAATATTCGATGTGTGATATCACTAAAGTGCTAAGTAATCTAGATTTATATAATGTATGGGTCGTTAAAAGAGAAAGCGCTTACTCTAAAAAAATTTCTATACTCATAATTTAAATACAAGATTTTCAATTAACAATGAAGAGATCTTTGTGGTTTCTTACCATAAAGAAAGATATAAGTAGGTACCAAAACAATTTTTCTTGTGCAAGTTGCAACGTAAAATAGGGATCACAATCCAAAATTAGAGAAGTGGTACAAATTGGAATATGTAACAAATAAGCCAATTAAAGTAATAAAAACGAAATAAGTGACGTGGAGGAATGATGAAACATCATCCTTTGTAAAACTAATAAACAATTCAACAGTGTTCATGACTCCAACTTTTTTATGAAAGTTCGGAAATAGTTTTTCTACTTTTATAAGGTAAAAATTAAAACGGTATATACATTACTTTCATCAGATTCCACTTATAAAAGATATTGTTGTTTACAATTTGTTAAACACATTTATTATATAATTTTCAAAAATTTAAATTCTATACTAAAACAAGAAATCAATATCCAAGTTGAATAATTCCTTTTTAAGTGTATTAGCTGTTTTTTTGGTCTTTTTACTCAATCTCTCTTGTCTCATCTGATAGGGATATATCATCCTTATCTAAAATTATAATATTGGGTATCTTGTATATCACAATTAAATTTGAATGAGGTAATTAAAATTAAGTGTAAATCACTAAATTACCTAACTTTATACCACCTTTTAAAAAAATTTGAGATTAGGCCAACAATTTTTATCAAGTATGGATTAGATAAATTAACAAGTCACTCAAAAGTAATTAGTACGATTACTAAACTTTAGGATAAATTAATCTAACATGGTAATCCCACATAAAACTTCAATTCTAAGCTCGACTACAAAGAATATACATTATATTTATTAATTCACTCACTCTTTCACCATAAACTAAACTACACGTAATAAAGTTAAAATCTTCATTTATTTAAGTATTTGAAATTGAAGATAAGATTGTATTTAGACAAATTAAATTTCATTTGAAAAAAAAAAAAAACTTGAAATGTTGGGGAGTAAAAACAAATATCTGCTTGAGATATTCCTCAACCCTTTTTTTTCACTATTTCACCAACATTTGAAATACTAAAGTTCAATACCCATGAATTTACGATGGTTATATACATTTTAACTTGCTAATAATAAAACAAGGAATTTTAGTTTATCAATTACTGAGTTTTATCGAATTTAAAGGATTTTCCACTCCTATATTTATGCGTGTTAAAAGAAGAAAAGTAAAAACCGACCCTAGAGGTCATAATCATTAATGGTACCAAGACAGCATGGATTGTCGTGGAATAACTGAAGTTTCTTCATCTTTAATAAAAAATCTTGAGTTAAACTTTATGAGAATAGAAAAAATCACGTTGAGAATTAGTTCCTCCTAAAAATAAACCCTATAATACGTTAATCCAAATTTAGTGGATCCCAATATATATTCAACCTACCGAGTGGGAAAGCAAATAAATAATGGGACAAAAAACGTAATCAAATGGTACCCACTTAGATACACAAGAGATGATGACATATTTTAACGTAAGCCAACACTTATATTACGCGTAGCATATCGTAACTGCCGTTGACACCCCGACCCCCCCTCTCTCTACCCCACCCCCACCTACAACATTTTGCACAATATATATATGCACAATATCTAAGCTACACAAATCAAAAAATAATAATCATATAGTTATAATATTGTTATCTCTTTATAATTTTCATGATGCAACAAGCACTTCCTTACAAATCATCATGTTTACCTGTAACACCACGAGTTCATCCAAATGATCGTCATCGTGTAAATACCAGCAATTCATCATTGTACGTTAAAGGCTCAAAAGAGGAATTGAATAACGTTGTTAAGGATAACGCGGTTATAGTTGTGGGAAGACGAGGTTGTTGTATGAGCCATGTTGTTAAGCGTTTACTTCAGTGTCTCGGAGCCAATCCTGCGATTTATGAAATCGAGGAAGAGGACGAAAATGAAGTCGTTGATGAGTTGGAGAATATTATTGTCGCCGGAGGTGGTGGTGGTGGTGATCGGAAAGAGGCCGGAAAGTTGCAGTTTCCGGCGGTGTTCGTCGGAGGGGAATTGTTTGGTGGATTGGATCGGGTTATGGCGGCTCATATTACCGGCGAGTTGACACCTATTTTGAAAAAGGCTGGAGCCTTATGGCTTTGAATTATTTTCTCTTTTTTTTTTTGTTGGTGTTTTGGGAAATAAATCAAATCTGGTAGATGTGGAAATACAAGATTAGTTAAGGGTAGGTTCAATTTTATAATTTGGGGTTACAATTATTAATGATTTTTCACTCAAGTTCGATATCTGATTTGAAGCTCGACTAATTTTGATTCTCATTGAAAAATTCCACTTTGAATATAAACACTTTTTACTAAAGACGAACTTATACTCAAGACTTAAACTGGTTAGTAATATATTGGAATTTGAATTTTGAACTTTGATCATTAAAATTGGCTTGTGGCTTATTGCTTGGCTTCTGAGGAAATGCTGGTTTCTGGTTGTATTTGATCTAGTTTCATTATTTTTTACAATCTAAGTTTTTTTTCTCATCTGGAGTTTGGATCTCGCGTTTAAGCTTCCACTAAATTTAGATTACAATTAAGGTGAAGCAGTCTCACCATTGCATCACATGATTACTATATCAGTTTCAATTTAGGTAAACCTAATTACTTTATTCGCATTTCACAAAAAGATAGAGCAACTTTTTCCTTAATTTAAAAATAACGTAATATAAAATTTTCATTTTTAACTCTCACATAATATTTAAAATTATAAGTTTTATTTTATTTTTTTAAAAATTTTGTGCCAAATCAAATAAATTAAAAACACATGGAGTGTATTTATTTAAGTTGATTAGTACTTCTTGGGTCACCTCTAAAATAGTGTCATCAATTTCGTTTTCCACAACGCTGTCTGCCAAAACTAAAATAGAAAAAAATAAAGGAATAGAAAACCTAACAAACACAGATATTTTGATCTTCCATCCCTTTTATTTGTCAAATATACTAAAAATAATTGATGAGACAACTAATTTTTCTTTCCAAACAATTGAAATACTAGTTATCAAATTCAAATTTTCAAAGTATCAAATTTGATAGCCGGTTAAGAGTTAGACAGGTATTAGTAATGTAGAAATTAATTATGAGTGAATCTGTGTATTATTATGAGAGTGAATCTATGTATTATTATGAGAAGGAATTAGTTATACATGTATCTTAGTTATTCCATTTTCTATCCTTGCATAAAATAATACATGGGTTCCCTTATAACTTATACACGTATTTGTTATGTAGGTTTCTAAATTGTCAACCAAACATCTAATTAATTTTATACATAAATAACTTATTTTCTATCTACCTATCAAATGTAGTATAAGTTATACAAAAAATTAATACATAAAACTAATTTCTTATCCAGTTACCAAACGACACCTAATGTTTTCTTTAAGGAGAGTAAAATGGGAGGGAACAATTAACAATGTAAGAAAATGAGCCCAGGTCAACTTTTATGGGAGACAATAAAACAAATTATTTTCCAATTTCAAATTAGGTTGGAGTCGATTATATGAATTTTTTCAGTTCCAATTGATTAATCAATGTCAAGAGTAAAAATTGCAACTGTTTGAGGTTCTAACTTTAGTTATTCCATTTTCTATCCTGCATAAAATAATACATAAATTTCTTTCGTATTAACACAAGTTGTAGAATCAGAATTAGACAATTTGTACCGCGCTTTTGAGTTTAACATGGAAAAAAAATTCCCAATCTGGGGTTCAGTTACAATGTGTCGAACCATGAATCAAAATCATCGATAATTTTGGACTTGGAGGCAGGCTGAGAAGCAGAGGATGTATGTCCAGCAATGGAGCTTACTTGATTAGGTAGCGAAAGCTCGTTTTTGTTAGTCACAGTGGATGTTTCTTTGAGAAGATCATCCAGTGTATCGTCCAAACTGATATGTGATACTGCAGGTTTGGGTAGATCGTGGCGTCGCTTGGGCTGGGTGGAGACCTCCGGCATAGATGAAGTCCCTTCTGATAGCGGAGTTGTTGTTCCTGCTTGTGTCACCGGGTAAGGACGAATAGACTGGTCAGTTACATTTGTGGACTCAAAAATTCCAATCTCGGTGACTGAATCGAGAAGCATGTCATGCTCTGCTTCTGCATCTGCTGCCTTAAATGCAGACGGTTTCTTAGAAACACACATCAGTGTATCATTTTGTCCAGCCTCGTCCTTAAATGCAGTCGAAGGGTTAGAAGATTCATCCGCTAAAGTTGGATGTCTGCTACTGCTGGTTGTGGTGCCCAGATGCGAATGTTGATGCCTGTTTTCGTTGCTTTTGTTAGTGGAGGTTAATGAATTGGAGTCTTTTTCAGCTGCTGAACTCTTGCTTGAAGCTAGATCGCCGTCATGTTTCTCTTTAGCTGCTGATTGCGACTCCTGATCACTCTGCCAGTTTTGCACATTAAGTACATGTATTAGACTATATTACAAGATAGTACAAAGACATCCTACAGGAGTTCATAAAATAAAATTTTAAACAAATATTGAGCATTCTGAACATAGGCGTATGCCACTATTTGCAATGAGCACACGGTATTCTTTAGTAAAAGGCAAAAGAATAATTCGCTATGTGCTCATTGCGTGGCTGCATAAGAGGAAGTTGTTTAGAACTAAAAGCCTCACAAAAAAGAATAGCTCGAGAGTCATAGAAGGATTGCTGTTAGTTAAACCACACTATAACTACATCAGTAATTTGGATTCTCAAACCTCCGCAAAACAATTAAGTGGCTCGACAGTCAAGGATGAAACCTCATAAGTTGACACTCCAGTTATTTCAGTAAAATTGACTATCGGGCAATTCAGAAGCAGGATTACTTTTCTCGCTATCCTCACCCAATAATGAAACACGCATACCGAATTTTACAAGCTATATAAAACATGAAATCATTTTATGCCATTTTAGCATACTGAAGCGGCAACATATAAATTTTGTGCAGTAGCTGGAGATGAAACCACCTATTTCATTAGATGATTCATCTGCACCATATATGTTGGTGCATTTTAATGCTTTTAGGTGCACTAGCGTACGACAGATATGGACAAAAGATCTAAAATTCATTTTAAGCTCAAAGCTCATTTTGCAGGCCTTTTTGTTAAACACACAAAAAAGCACCTAACTTAAATGAAAGGCCCCATGTTTCCAGCATACAAGCATTAACCAACATTAAATTTTGGGAGATAAAACATAGAAGGAAATCATAGTCACATTACATACCAGTACCAAAGGAAGTAGATCTGGTTCGATGAAAAGCCTCTCTTGTAGACTTGCTCTTTCAAGCTGCTCTGAAAGAGCTTGCAGATCAAGTGAAAGAAATGATGCCTGCAAATACAAGAGTGACATAGTTATCATTGAGTTTGACCACATGGTAGCCTAGCAATCTCGATGGGGCACGTCAACATTTAAGGAAAATAACAAACCAAATCACAAATCAGAGAAAGACTAATTAAAAAAAAAACTGGTGTTCAGCAGGATTAGCAATGAACAGATGCTATTGCTTCCTAGACAAAAAGGGATTAGACATGCCATTAAATATGATTTGCTATCAAAACAAGCAATAGTTCACTTCAATAAACATCACTTCATTACCAGAAGAAAGAATAAACATATGATGTTAATTAATACGGAATCATCAAGAATAGCTAGTAAGCAAGCTTCTCACACATCAACACCTTTCTTGCCTTCATCAGCTGGATTATCAAACTGTCAACTGATTGATCCAAAACACATAATGCATGTCTAATTTGACAGTTCACTGAAAGACTGATGGATTTTCGCACTTATTTATAAGCAGCTACACTGACTGAACGCATAGTTAACTTAATGCATACAAGAAAATTCCTGATATATATTATCCTTTTTTAAATAAGAGGAGTCATCGTATGGTAAGTTGGAAAATATTAGTATAGCAAAAGGAACATGTTATAGAGCCATACAGTAAAGGAGTGGATTTTACTAAGTCTTAGCTTGATCTAGGAGGTTATGCAAATATACCCCTCCTTCAAATTACAACTTCCGTTTGTATTTGCTTTCAGTGAATAAGCAAGGTCTGGGACTAACCTACGAACTATTGGGTGGATTGGATTCAAAAAGAAGTCTTGGTGATTCACATAAATCTTGCTAGGAGTCTGTCTGTATGGTCTGACATGTGTGTGGATTTCAGAATCAGGTTTAAAAAGGAAATCAGAACGTGCTGATTCACTGAAAATAGGTTACTCCTCAATCCACAACAACCCGTAACGATTTGGCGCCTCTATCGTCTGATACTGAAACAGCTAGTAACGATTCAGCTCCTCAATCCACAACAACTATTAACGATTATTCTCTTCAATCGTCTGATATGGGCGGGAAGATGTTGAGGTATATATGTTTGTATGGTCTTATTCAAGAATCAAGTTTAAAATGGCATATATGTCACATGTTGGGTAAGATAGTGAAGTATTTCATATGCCATTACAGCTTGGGTTCAAATATTATCATGACTCATAAACAAAAACATCTTCATGAGCTTGGCTCAATAACCGAAAAACCTCTTGTGCTAGTTGGCCCGACCTCAGTCACAGGTTTGGCGCATAGGAGGAGCCCACCCCTCTATCCTTCCTACACTTAGAGGGTGTTTGGATTGGCTTAAAAGTTGGTCAAACCTACTTTTAAGTCAGTTTTTGACTTCTAGAAGTGTTTGACAAATATAAAAATAACTTAAAATAAGTCAAAATTGACTTAAAAGTTAGGGAGTGTTTGGAAAAGTTAAAAATAACTTTAAAATAAGTTTAAAATGACTTAAAAAAAGTTAAAAACCAAAAGTAGGCATCTCCCTAGTTTTTATTTTGTTGACTTAAAAGTCATTTAAGTTTGACTTTTTATTTTTTGACTTAAAAGCTACTTTTTTAAAGCCAATCCAAATGGGCTCTTAGTACCAGGCTCATGTCAGCAATTCACACATTATGTATAGTGCTTCCTTACTACTGAACCAAAGCCCTCGTGGCAACAGAGTTTCTGTATGTATATTTTGGTAATCTAAAAGGACATGAATCAGAATTATTTCGAAGGACGAGCTTAACCAGTACATAGGCTCAAATAAAATTTCCTGTATTTTTGGCTTAAGGAGTAAGTGTGACATGTCAAATCTAGGTGACTTAGATACTTCACTTGATTCATCCATATCCACTGATTAATGTGGATCATGTGATAAATGTTGAGCTAAGATCTAGTAACTATAGATATAATGAAGTGTTGTTTGAGGAATAAAATATTTTCTTACTTATAAGAAATGTTACAGTTCATTTGTTCCTTCCCATGGTTTTGCTATTAAAACAAAAGAATCAAGGCAATCACTTACTTTTTACACACTTTCAAAGAAAAGACTGAATTGTCAACTAAAGTCGCAGCATGTTTTCAACATGTTAATATAACCTTAGTGTTAGAAGTTCTAGTCTAACCTAAATGTTTGTGGCATTGAAAGTGGAGATAAACTGTAATAAATCACTGGTATGAGCATCCCATATTGCTCTACTTATAATACCAGAAAACAAGAACAGAAAATACGAGCAAAGGAGACAGACAACCCCATGGATTGAGAGTAGAAAAATCACCTTAGTGGGAGGAGGTGCCTTATCTTCCATTGCAAAATTGTCTTCTTCTATCCACGATAACTTGCTTTGTCCTTTTGCAGAGAGTAATGCTCCTAGGCCTTGATAAAAGTCTAAAAAATATTGAGTCAGTACTATAATTTTGACCAAAAGTTTCTAGACTGGCAGAGCTGCAGAAAGACTTGGAAATACAGCAGCCGGCGAAAATTTTGTAGTGTAACAAAAATAAGCAATATGTTTAAGCAGCAACGAACCTGAATCAACACATTTTCTAGCAAGAATCAACAACTTAGACAAAATACAGAGAAGATAATATTTCAATGTTGAATTATTGACGCAATCACTTTTATAACTATGTTTCTGAATATAAACTTGTGCGAGACTGCTCTAAGTCTTGCCTCACCCCTAACACCCCTCTGCTCGAACTAACTAACCTGAATCTAGTAACCAAACACCAGGCAATGAATAACAGTAAAAAAGGCTATTGTTCTACATTTGCAAACCATTTATGGCCAACTTGAGTTTGAGAGAGCAACAATTTTCTAAAAGCAGAATAATGAGCAAGATACCAGTTACAATTGCTATACAATTTCGACAGGTTATGAATGATAGCATCAGAAAACAATTCTATATAGCTAAAAGTTCTGAGATAAAAGCATTACCATCTAAAATATCATCACAAAAAGAAACGTTCTCTGAAGAATACTGAAGCTGATCCTTAGCCTCCGAAAGCAAGTATGCATAATCTGCTCCTTTACTTTTCGGCTCGACCACATCACTGGCATTACTTGCGCCTGCCTGGGTCGCAGTTTCAGAATCAGAATTTTCATCTTCATATCGATCCCAATTCGATGGGAGTTTCGGTTTAGGCTTTTCCTTAACTTGCTTGACATTAGCCTTCTTATCACCAGCAGACGTGCCAGAAACAGCAGAAGAGCCCTTAGATGCACGATGTGGATTATGCTTCTTATTAAGATGTAAAGAATGAGTTCTCTTCGACTTTGCCAACGCTTTTGCATCCATTTTCTCTGTTCAGAGCTCTGAATTAATCACACCTGTAGAACCAAAGAATATCCGATTTTAGTCGATGGGTCAAAAACATTGGCTGCTTAGTTGGGCATTAGTATATTTGTATGAATATATTTTTTTTTTATAACGCTGGTATCTGAACCACCTTGCGTGCACCTCGACTAATTCCATCCATCTAGTAAAAGTATGCCAATGTCATAGCTATTCTTCCTATTCCTACTTGGGTTGAATTAGCATGTTAGTCTAATCTAACCTTATAAACTAATTCCACAGGATACATGTCACCTCCCACCAACAACAAAATTCTGCTCTTTTTGATATTATTAAATGTAACTCCAAAACTTGAAAAACACAATTTGAATCACAATGACTGCTTAGTTTGGCCTTTGTATATGTGTATGCATAAAAAAAAATTTGATAACAGTAGTGTCTGGACCAGCTTACGCACACAAGTACTAATTCCAGGGGTGTCGCCTCCCACCCATAACAAGTATCAGGAACTCTATCTATCGAGGCTAGAACATCTGAGAAGAAATTACATAGTGTTTTTGTTTTTCTGGGATTTAATTCATTGACAACTAAACCACACCCTTGACCGTATGTGAATTTGATTGTGTATATGCTAAACAATCACCATCGAATGCAACTATATAAACAGAAAAAATTAACATATAATAGTTGAATTTTGTTCATAACAAGGAACGATTTCAACTATAATCCATGTCAGAAATTCATCCCAGTTTATTAAAACTAATTAACAAAATATTGGCTTACCACAATAAAGCTCGAAATCAAAATGGTGCTAATGATAAATATAATCATTTAAGATTTCTGCAACATGAAGAAAACTCAAGCTGAACACAGATACTCTGATTTCTGGATCGACACTTGAAAAGATTAAAGTGTGTCGGATGGTTGGATTTTGGGTTTGAAAACTGATGGACTCCCAATTGAGAGAGGTTGGGCCGGGTTGTAGGACTTTGGGTTTGAAAACTAATGGACAAGAATTTGCTTGTTTACCAAATTTGGCCAAATTTTGTGTGCTGGTCTTTAATTTATATTCAATATAACAAAAGATTTTTTCGCGCAATAAATTTATATTTCTATATCATACTCCCTCCATTTCAAAAAAATCAAATTGTTGAGACAATGCATATCCATTAAGAAAAAAAAGTTTAGGAAACAAAATAAACACCACTTTCCACTTTTTCCCTTTTAGATATACTCAAACTATTCTTAAAAATATAAATAATTCAAAGTAAAATCATAAACATGATAATTAACTCTTTTGAAATAATCACCTAGAAGATATAAATGAGGGCAAAAATGGAAAAAAAATTCAACAACTCTCTTGAACTTTGAAGATCACTTATTTTGAACTATGAAAAAAAATTCAACAATTAACTTATTTTGAAATGGAGGGAGTAATATTGAGCAAGTTATCTTGGGGCATCACTTCAATTTTTAAAGAACTTATATCTCGTAAAACATAAGTTTGATTGCTAAAGGACAAAAATTAAAGATCAATCAATTTAAATAAGAGAAAATGGTCAAATACCCCCTTAACCTATAAACGAATTTTCAACTACACACTTATATTTTACGGGAGTCCTATTAACCCCTTGGACTATTTTAAAGCGATATAACTGCACCCTTAAGTGATGACTTGGCACAGAGAGTGTACTCACTCTCTTGAAGGCATGTGAAAGTTGAAAAAATTGATAAAAAGATATTTTAAAAATATTTTGACTTTTTTTAAAATATAATTTTTTTACTTTTGTCTTTTATTTAATTTTCTCTATTTTTTTGGTTTCTTTTTTCTTTTCTTTCCCCCCTCTCTCTCTCATCACTCAAAAAAATAATCACCCTAACCTGTATATTTCCTTCATCACCATTGTTGAACCACCACTACCATAGCAGCCCATCTCTTCACCCGTCTTTTAATACTTTCTCGTAATTTGTGTCACTATTTACTCACAATTCTTAACACGGCAAATTACCATCGAATCACCAAATAAGCATTAAAATTATTACTCATATAATGAATAAAATTAAATCATCATTAATCTCTTTACTCTAATAAAATTCATCAACCTTCAGATCTTATCTCTAATCTCTATTATTGTTCGATGAAGAATTCAAACTACACCCAATAAGAACTTTATGAACTTGAGTAGCAATCACCAGTCGATTATGCTCAACCCTGATAACCCAGATGATTTCCTCAAGCTTAAAAGGCATAAATCCTTCACTATTTACAGAAGGAATAAAAAAGGGAGTAGTCGTACTCAAGTCCAAGACGATTAGCGAGAACTCCGAACTTGAAATCGGTGCCAAGATTGCAGAATTTAGATGGGAGAAGTGAAGGGAGTGGTCTAAATGGTTGATAAAATTGTTGTGGTGGTGCTGGTGCTGCTGATAAATATTGTTGATTTCTTTTACCCAAAAAAGAGATGATAAGTGTTGATATGGATCTTGAATTGAGATCTGATTTGGGGTTATGGAAGGTGAAGGTGGGAGTGGGTGACTAGGGAGAAATTGGGTGGAGGGAGATAAAGGTTTAGGGGAGTTTACAGTGAAAAGAATTTAAAACTTGTCGCAACACTAAGGAGAAGTGAAGAGTAAAGATGATGTTTGCAATGAAAAAGAACAACATTTACTTCTCTTTTTTTTTTTGATATATATGATATTTGACAGCTGTAGCGCGTGTGCACACCACATGTGAAGCATGTGGTTCTCTAGTTTTAGGGTGGTATATATTTCGCTTTAAAATAGTCCAAGGGAGTAATAGGACTCCCGTGAAATATAAGTGTGTAGTTCGACTATAGGTTGTGGGGGCATTTGACCATTTTCTCATTTAAATAATTAAAAAAAATTAAAGATCAACTCATTTAAAGTACAAAGCCTCCAATTTTATGTTATGTTATCCGACAGTTATTTGCAGCTTCTCTTTGAAATTAGAACTTAGTGGTTAGTAGGTCATATTTGGATATTAAAGTCGGTACTTTTGATATAGATTATAATTTTATATGTGAGAATTCTCATTCAAATTTATAATTTTAAAAACATAATGAATATAATGCTAAGAATTTTAAATATTGAATTTATAAAATTTAAATCTTGAATTTGTGTTTAATATTATTCCAAAATTCTAAAGGATATTGATAGATGAATTGTAATGAGGTCTAACCTTGGCGTATGATGCGGAAGGAGAATATTTTATTTATATATTTCAAGTTCTCTATTTCTTTCTTCTATCTTTCTATTGAAAATAACTAGCTACATCCCATTTATAATAATAAGAAACCAAATTAAAGTAGGATTAGAAAACCTATTACTATATGAAATAGGACAAACAAATCCTAACCAGACATTAATTAAAAAAATACCAAAAACAACAAATCCTAAGCAACTTAGGATTCTTACTCTAACTTTGAATTATTATTCCAACCAGAGAATTTTCGTTAGAAGTCAAAATATAAATAGTCTAACATAGAAATTTTTTAAAATGAATTCAACAATATATATACATATATATGTAAATATTTTTTTTTAACTATTCCTCTAAATTAAATACATTTTTTATACCTCGTAGTGTGATTCGAGATTAGTTAAGCCATAAAAATAAATATCGAATATCGGACAAAAAACGAAACTAGATATAGCTTAGCTAGTCCTTGATGCCTAAAACATGAAGATATATAATTGGAGTAGAGGTAACTAAGAAGAAGATTTCTGAACAAATTGTCAGCACCAATTTGGAGACTGCTTGACAGAAATTACTGTCCAAATTTTTAGCTGAAAAAGGCAGGTAACTAAAACCTCAATCACTAAGAAACTTCTTGGACAATGCACATGTTAAGGATTCTGTGCACGAGTAGAGAGACCCCAGCCTTTGCAGTTTTCTTTTGTCATATCAAGTCCTTGTAGATAATTGAGATACCCCCACCATTACTTTTCTTTTTCTCAAGCACTAGTCAAAAGGCAAACATGAACACATTGATAGATTGTATTTATAGTTTAATCAGATGTTTCGAGTTTGAGCTTCTAGAGATAGATAAAGGTTTGTTGGAAGAGGTGTCCCTAAAAATGAACTCTACAATACGTGAATTTGAATTTAGTTGGTCCCAATGTGGGTATAGACACTAACACTAGGTGGGAAACAAAAAAAGAAGGACGATCGATATACAAGACTAGTAGTAGTAGGTTACCAATATGAGTTGTGGTTGGATGCTTAGATATTCCTTCATCCTTAAAACAGAGATCTCGGGTTCGAGTACCTGAAAAATTCTATTTGAAACGTTGTCCCAAGAAATGAATCCAACAATATGTGAATCCGAATTTAGTCGACTCTAATGTATATATACCTAACACTAGGTGAGAAATAAAAAAAAAAAGAGAATGATATATTAGACTAGTGGTAGTAATAGCTAATCAATATGAGTTGTGGTGGGATGATTCGAGATCCCTTCACCGTTAAACCAAAGATCTCGAATTCGAGTCCCTAAAAAATTCTATTGGAAGCTTTGTCTCGAGAAATAGATCCTACAATGCAATAATTCAGATTTAGTTGAAACTTAATATGGATACATGATACTGAACAAGAAACAAAGAAAAAAAGATATAGTAGACTACTATAGTAGCTTTCTTTTTAGCCCCTACTCTGGCATCACTCAAACATATTGTCTTTTGAATAATTGTCCCTTTGGCAAATCTCTAGCATATTATAAGGTTCTTGAATTTTGGAACATTTGGTCGTGTACATATATATGTGGCTCATGAACTAATGTACGTACATCTTTGGTTCCAATTATTTGAGATTATTGCTAGCCCTTTTAGATTCTCTTCAATCATGTCATCACCACAATCTAAAAAGTACATAAACTTCTTGAAGCAATACTATTAATTCACCATTACTCTATCTAATTTTCCTACCATTTTATTTTTCTTCTCATAAATGATGTTTCTTTTCTCGTAGAAATAGTGTTCACTCATATTTTTCAATCCTATCTTTGAACAATAACCAGTATTATACCCCTTTTTATGTTGCCGATACATTAAAACCTCAATGAACTATTTATTCTGATATCATGTTAAATCGTGTGACCTTTAGGAAATTAATTACCAGAATATATAACTTTCCTTATTTTACTTTCTTTGGTTGGAAGGATTTATTTAGATTTTATGAGTATCAAAGTTAGAATTGCATCACAACATATATAAAACCCACTATGTCCGCCTAACATTTCAAAAGTGACCTTATTATATATAAATAAAAAATATAATCATGCAGAGAAATTAGGCACAAGGAAAATTAACCAAAGAAAAAAAAAAGTTCAAATCCTTTTGTGTGTAGGATCAAAGAAAACTTTAATCAACTTCTATTCCTTTGCATGCAACTTAATAAGTATTAATTAAACATAAATTATCTTATTTTAATTAGCTGCTGTAGGCTTTTTGCCTCTGAAATATTAATTATAAGTTCTTCAAACGCATTTTGAGAAGATAATAACTAGAACAAATATGAAAGCTACATCAATAATGGAGTTGAAAAAAGGGCCATCTTGCTTTGCCCCCACTAAGCATCCCACTTTTATAAAAATTAAAATTAAAGCTACCATTTTTATTTTTTTTGGTTTACCTCCTGGTATTCGATACTCACTTTGGAGTCCGATTAAATTTAAATTTGTGCTAGGAAATCCCACATTGGGGTAAAGCGCTCCGATTCCTAATAAAGGGAACTCCGTACCAGGGGACTCAAATTCGAAACCTCTGATTAAAGATGAATGAGTACTTACTTACGCTGGTCGGTAAAGTCACCATTTTAAAAGTGAACACATCTCAGGGTTTCAACAGAATATGCATGGATCTCCTCAACCTCTTTTGATCATATTTTAACATATATTTTTTTCAGAACAACTTTTTAACTTTCTTCAAGCACTCAATTGCCACCTTTTCTTCACTGCAAAGTATGCAAAATACTAAAATCCCCCCACCCAAAAAAAAAATAATCCACTTTATTGCATCTTAGCTTTTAACATTAAAAAGGAAAAATTATTACATGGGAAAAGAGACCGTGAGATTCGAACTCACGGGTATTGTGTAAGAGACTCTTATCGATACCACTAGACAGTAAGATAGACCTGGATGGTTAGATACGATATTTAAATAAAATAAAGTGAAAATACTCAATTTAATCATATCCATCCATTGATTGATGAAGGGTGACAGATTGATTGTACTCCAACTCCCAAGAAATCCCTGGTTTGTCCTCTTCCGCCTGCTCCGTCTGGTCCGCCTCCTTTCAAACTGTCCTCAATTTGAATGTGACGACGTTTTGAAGGGGGATACATCTGCATCGGGTGCATAGTGGCGGAGAAATCATTTACTGATGAGCTCTGATCTACATCACTTCCGAGACTAGTACTGATTGAGTTATTCGTAGTAGGAGTACTAACATAAAATCCACAAAACTTGTTGTTATTGTCATTGTTCTTGTTGTTGTTGCAATTTCCGAGGAATATTGATGGATCGGTTACCGTTGTTGTTGTTGTTGCTCCGATCTGAGCTGCTTTTTGGAGCAAAGCTGTTGCAGACATATTTGCAGTAGTAGTAGTAGAAGAAAGTGCAATTTGGTGTTGAGAACTGAATAATGACGGAACACTAATGTTTGCAGATGAGGTGTTTGATAATTGTTCAGCATTGTTAATTGAAGAGATTTTGGTTCCGATAAACTGATCCCAGTTGATATGGTTGTTATTATAACTAACTGGTGGAGCATTTGAACGTGATGCAAGAAGAGTATTTGCATCATAGACTGTTGCTGGTGCTGGTGAAGTGTGATGATGAAGGGGACTAATCTGATGGATTTCGCGGAGATTATTGATATTGATACCGATTTGTTCTTGCTCTTGAGCCACACCTATATTATTCCAAAGCGAGAGTTGATCTCTTCTCATTGGATCTGAGTTCTCGTTGTTGTTTGAAACTGGCTTGAAGAGAGAAGAGAAATGCTGAGCCATGTTTGGCCCTAATGGCGCGCCGATGAAATGGTAGTTGATGTTGTTTCCCATGGCCAATGGGTTGTGCATATTAGATGCTGCAGTAACTCTAGCCGTCTCCTCAGCTAAAGCATCGCAAAACGCCCTATGAGTCACGAAGCTATCTCTCCTGCTCAATCCAAAATATCATAATTAATAAACCAATTGAACAAGATGGAAACGGGAGAGGGGATTACACAAACCTTCACCAACAAAGTAAAAGTATAGTTAGCTAACCAAATGAACTACTGAATAACCTTTTTTTCGAAGCTAAAATTACAAGAAAAAAAGTCATAAGGACAAATACAAAGAACAAGAAAAAAAAATAGACTTTTTTTTTATGAATATGAGAGTGGAGGAAAGTGAAAAATAAAAAAGGTGCTCTACTCTATAGGATCCTAGTAGTAGTAGTACCAATTAGGTGAAAAAAGATAGTATTAATCTTAGAAGATAAGGAACTAAAAAATGACTTTGTACTGATTACAAACAGCTATTTTGTCTTCATTAAACTACCCACTTTAAAAAAGAAAGTGAGGAAAACAAAGATGAAAAAAAAGAAGATTAATTTCAACTCTTTTCAAGTTCCTGTGTAAACAGAAAGTTATATGTGTAAAAATAATCATTACACCATTAGATCACTCAAATGATTTCTCCATGCAACACTTCACAAAAGATGAGATTCATACTCTTAAAAACAAGACATGTTACCTGCTACAACAGATAAATACAATCTCGATTAATTAATTTACCTTGAGAAAATAGTTCCACAATCACATCTATATTCCCTAGTACCACAAGTCTTGGAATGAGCTTTCCAATCTGATTGCACAGCATATCTCTTAGAACACTTCTCACATTTCCACTTCTTTTCTCCATGTTTTCTACAATAGTGTTTCTTGATCCCAGTTAGATCTCCTAAAGCCCTTGAAGGATGATGATGAACACACACCTTTTCCGGGCACACGTAAACTCTCTTTCTCACTTCTTTTGAAGTTCTTTGCTTTAGCTTCCATGGAAGATTATGTCCTCTTCTATGAAGTTGTAGATTTTGATCCCTTTGAAAACCTTTCCCACAAATTTCACACAAAAATCTATTTGTTGCCATCAGTGTCTTTGGTGACAAGGCAATCACTTCTGCTTCAGGATCTGGTGATGATGATCATGACAACATATTAGTATTAAAAACGCAAATATCCATTTGAGCATACATCATGATATATAGCTTGTAAACCTATCAGTGACAGAGCCAGAATTTTCACTAAGGAGCTGATTCAGAATATAAAAAAGTACAAGCTTACCTGGATTTCCTGGAAGATTTCTTTTTTTCTTGAGAGGAGGAGGATTAGATCCTTCAATTGAGTTATTATGAGTAAATCCATTTAATATCACTTCTTCTGTCATCTTAGATGGGATTTAATTCAATCTACAAAAACAAGTTCATTAAAATTGTTAGCTTATTGCTAAAACTTGATCTCTAAGCAAAAAAAAAATATAGAAAAAAATTTACCTTTTGTTTATGATGCCAAGAAAGATATATAGCATAAGTTTGAAAGATTGATTATTTAGATCTGTCTATTTCTTGGTAGAATTTATAAGAGAAGAACTTAAAAGGAGAAAAATATAAGAGTGGGTGTATAGGAAGAGAAAATATGAGATCTCTCTATAATGCACACATTCTCATATACTGCAGTCTTTTAACTACTTATTGTCGGAATTTTAATATTACTATAGTAATATTAAACATGGGAGGTGGTGAAAAGTTAAAAAAAATATGGGGTGGGGGTGGTGTACTAATTAAATGTATATTCTTTTAAAAATAAAAGTAGGTCATGATTTTTTCGATCTGTCCTAACTTTGATAGACAAAGTTATCTGATACATGTTAATGATGGGAGATGGCAGATATCTTGTGAAATAAGTCGAGGTGTACGAAAGCTGGCTCGAACGTGATTAAAAAAAGTAAGTAAATTATGTTTATGTAGAAAAGAAGAAGAGGGTGAGGGGTTGGCAAAAAACACAAAACAAGGTGCATGATGACACATATGATGAGGACTAGAGAAAGGTGAAGACTCCATACCTTTACATTGGAATGATTATCCCATAATTGTTTCCTTTTTGTTCTTTTGATATCTCTTATTAATAATATAATTCATACTACTATACTCCAATTACCATAGTTAAATAGTGTATATTAATATGATGATTAATATATGTTCTTAAATGCTATAATATTTGCCACAACCCCACCCACCCCAAATATATATAATGGTAAGATCATGAACTTAAGTTATATATTCACTATAGTGTATGATAATAAAAAAAATAGATTTAGTAATGGACAAATTTTATAGCTAAGCACCAAAATTTATCGCTAATCATGTTTAGCAACAAATGAACGATTGATATTTATTAGCTTCAAGCAAAATAGCGACGGATCAACGACGAAGTTCATAGCTAATTCCATTGTTTTTTGGAGTGCCATCAATTTTTTTTAACACTATATATCAAGTTACTGAGCAAATATATTTATAAGTAAGTTTACTTAAGATAATGTGAGACTTGTACGTAATTTTGAAAATAAAACATGCTACCTGTTATAATAGGTAAAAATGACCTAATTATGTAAAATTTCTTAAGTTGACAGTATTATAACTTAAACGATATTAGGATGTGTCTGTCTTCAGTTTGACATTAGTGTGCACATGTTGATGTTGTTGTTGTTGTTTTTACTTTTTAACATGGTTAGATTTTGAGGTAAAAGTTGAGTTTCCTTGTTTTTTTTTGTCATTTTATTTGGCTTTAGAGAGAAATATATATTTTTGGTCTTTATCTATTTTATTTATGAGAACAGTAAGTTTGAAAAATAGGTGACAAAAGTGGTTTTCTCACCGTTTGAACTTTTCTTTTGGACACATGGATGCTGGAAAGATATGACTTTTAAGATTCTTCAGACTGCAAAACAAAAACTTCAACTAGTATATCCTGTGAATTTTTTACTTAATTCTATCAATATTTTCTTTACTACTTCATTCAAATAATATTAGTTTTTAATCAGGAAAATAACTTTATATATACATTGTAATTTATTTATTTACTTAAGAAAGGGGAAATAATATGTTTGAAACGGGGAAGGGAATTATAATATGGGGAATCGAACCCTTACCAACAAGATGAGAGTTCAGATAGCCAACCAATTAAGCTACTAAAATTTCGAGGGAAATAATATGTTTATTACTCAAAGTGAATATATTCATGATGAAGGAAGGGATATCTCTTTCAATAAATTGACAGAAAAACACCACATCTTAAATGGTACTTGGATTTTTCCATTAATTAGTTAAAAGTGTTCATGACTCATATATTTTTATTTCTTTTAGGTGTCAATGAAAACCTTTAAAGGTTACCTTCTCTTATTCATATTATATATAAGTGGTGTTTTATTTTTTTTATTTCGATTAGTGGATTTTTATGTAATTATAATCAAGAAACTATATTAGATATGTACTATTTAATTAAGGACAAATTAGTAAAAACATTTCTTATTTTTAGGAATATTGGGTAAATTTATAAGAGGTGCAAACTAAAATGGAGAGAGTAAATAACTTTTAAAAGCTAAAATGTTTTTTTAAAAGCTTCTTTAATTTGCTATTTTGAAAAAGAAAAGTGGGAAGCTTTTCCTAGAAAGATTGCAAGCTAAGTATATAAAAGTCTTAAATCATTTTGCCATTAATTAAAACAGTAAATTAATTAATCCATTATTCGATTATTTGACTGGTTAATCAAGTAGTAAATCAGATGAGTAACTACAAATTAAACTGATCAAATACTAAACGACACAACATTGACTCCTTCCCATAATATACTCTACTAGTAAACAAGTTAAAAATCACTACCAAGAAAAAAAAAAGAATTAGATATGGACAAATTTTATCGATAAAATTTCAAATGCGTCACTCAGCTTATTTAACAATGAATTAAACTAGAGAGAGAAGTATTAAAAACATCCATGAGTTTGGCGCAAACTATTAGTTTCGTCCTCGAACTGTTGACAGCCTTAAAAACACTTCTCTACTTGAATAACTAAACTAGATACACTCTCGATCTGCTACATGATATAGCAAGTGGTCTCAAACTCTTATAGGAGCATGAAACTCTTAATAAAAAGTCGAGTGAAGTGTTGAAAACACTCCTAAACTTGGCGAGAATTTAGAGGTGTATTTCACTCATGTTGCAAGATTAAGGGTGTATTTAAGTTCAGTTTGTCAAGTATAGGAGTATTTTTAAGGTTGTCAATAGTTTGAGCATAAAACTAATAATTCTCCATGAGGTAAAGGACGTTTTCTATACTTCTCTCAAAAAACTATTAGTTACGAGCAATTTAATGATGAAGTTTATAATTAGTTCTTTTAAGTGAATTTATTTTGTATCCTTAATAATTGATCAATGTAAAAAAGATATGCATGTGCCCAACTGTAGAGACAATGAGGTAAATTCCAAATGAAAAAAAAAGAGATATAATTCCAAAGAAAACGACGAACACACACACAAACATAAAAGGGAATAATCGTCCTTATAATGAAAAAAAAATTGACCATGGCAGTCCCACCATGCATTATAAACGGTAGCTTGATCTCTCATCAACCGTATCCTATATCAGAGACGGATCCAAAATTCAAATTTAATGAGATGTTAAAACAGATTTATGGGTTCAAATATATTGTTATTGAAATTTTAACAGATTTTTACAATATATATATCACGTGTCGAAAATACTAAGTTCGAATGAATCGGCCAATATGCTGCATCGGCACCTATCCAATCAGGAGTGAAGGTAGGGGTGCAAGTGGATTCATCCGAACCCCTTGTTTGGATAATTACATTTTGTACGGTTATTAAAAATTTTGGTTGCACCACTGTATCAAATACTAAGGAAATTGAGTCCATCCCTTTAATATCTTCTCTCTTTTTATTTCTTTTTCAAAGAATTAGTTCAAACTGGATATTACTAGTTGTAGTTTGATTGTTGGATGATTTTTGTTGAATGTTAGATAAGTTTAAATAAAGGCAACTTTATGGCTTTTTCTTTTTTATGGATGTGAATTAAAGCATATATGTCTTTATTCATTTTTTCTTTAAAGGAATGTGTAATATTGTGGTATTATATTTCTGACACAAAAATAATAATATGAGTTCAAAATTCTCAACTCTACTCAAAGCTAAGGTGACACAAATTCCTTGGCACATCAATTATTCTTACTGTATGTGAAGAGCCTTATTCATATATTCCTTCTGTTTTTTTGGGCAACTTTTCAATGATTTTACTTATATCTGCTTTCAAAATGTACAAGTACTTTAGAAACAAAGTTTTTTTCCATCGCTGATTAATAAGAAATTTATGTTATACTATATGATTTGTCCACCAAACTAGCTATATTACTAAAAAATACACGATGAAAAACTAGAAAGCTTCCTAATTTTTCTTTTTTTTCAATGATTCAATCAAAATATATGTAGATATAATCACTGATCATTTTTCTATAGAAAATTTCAATGAAAAAATATTGTTTTTTAGTAGTATTTTATCATAGCGCTTTATTTGTAATTACCTTAAAGGTAACTTCTTGTATTTTTCTCAGCATCGTTAATTAGTATGTATAAAACTTAAACTTATTGATAATAGAATTTTTAAGTTATATATATGGATCGAACAATGTCATATGAATTGTGAATAATTTGTGATAAATGAATTCATTTTGGGAAATTTATAAAAGAAGTTCAATTTTGAATCAACAAAATACCTTTAGTATAGTTATAATATAGGTTTGAATGTTACCCTACTAATTAGTCATGTAAAAAGAATTTCATTGACTGGTATATGACTAGTAGTAGGGTTAGGGTTGAATATAATATAATAAAAATTAGAAGAAGTTAATTAGAAATTAATAAATAAAGTTTAGAGAAGAGTGGAAAGTTCAAAATAAAAAAATAAAAAAGACAAAGAACTGACAAAAGCAGTGAATTTTTAGAAGTATGAGCAGTCGTCTGGTTGTGGGCTGACTTTTCCTGCTAAATTAAACTCTTAATCATAATCTAATGATGTTTTCACTTTATATGTTTTGTTTAATATTTAATCTTTGGAATTTAGTTCTTGAACTTTCTTGATTATGGAATATTCTCACACACCTCTCAAAGGCTTCAACTTTCAAGGTCCAGCTAATTAATTACTCCTCTTCTCTACCCCTCCAAAAAATTAGATTCCTCATACATCCCCCTCTCCACATCTCTTTTTGGGTTTAAAAAATAACTTAAATATACAACTTAGTTGATTGCTCGAACAATAAGTATCCTTCACGTCCAATTTTAAGTTTGTAAGTTTGAGTCATTAGAGGAGTAAAAAAGGTGGGATCTCCTATAGAGAGGGTTAAACATAGTACATGACTACGATAATCATACTTCTCTATAATGACAGTTCACTCTATGTATCAGCTAAATTTTCTTTGGAATCGATTTTAATGTGTTAATTATGTTATATTATATGTTCTCTACAATGGCATTAAAATGTAGCAACTACAAAAAGTATTTAGATAAACAATATTGTTATAAAGAGGTTTAATTGTATATATTGATAGTCCATTTAATTTTACGCTCTTAGATAATCTAGAAGATCGTGTATAGGGGTTGACGTTGTTTGCGTATTATCGAAAGGTCAAAAAAATTGATGATCTGATAATAAGGAAGTCGGGGATTGAAGCCCCAATGAACACCAGTCACAATCATATAATAGTAGCGAAATTGCTTGTTGAGTAAGTGTTCAATCCTATGAAAGGCGTAACAATCTGAGTGAGGCTCGATGATAAATTCATAAAATGTGAAATTAGTTATAAAATTAAAAAAACAAATAATATGTTATAACAAGTTAAAATATAGTGATATGTATATAATATTGGTAGTATAAAATTGAGATTTTTGAAAGAGAAGGGGGGTGTGGGAAAAAGTAAAACGTTGTCACCAAGGGTATGTTTGTTCCTTTGTTTGTCTTTTACTTTGAAATTGAAGGAAAATCTAGTTATTTTTACCTTTTATAGCTTAGGTAGATTAATTAAAATATTTCCTAATTTCAAGAATTAGCCAGCCTTGTCTATATGTTCTTAATCAAATCCCTTCTCAAAAACTCAGTCAAATTTTCATGTGAGATTTTCGTCTATTTTAAAAATATTTGGTTTCAATGATCGATGAGAATTTGGAATGGAATATATGTCGTTTAGCATAACTATGAAGAAAATCCAAATAGATATGGCACAAGTTTTCTTTTTGGTTCAAGGGATATATATGATATGTTATTGTTGGTAATTTAGTTTAAAACAATAAGACAAATTGCTTACACAACTACTTTGATGCAAATAAATGAGTTTTGAAAATAGTGAGACTTTTTTAAAAAATAAATATATACGTTGTGAATTCAAAAATAAAACGGAGTGTAATTCGCGGTGGAATCAGAATTTTGGTTAAGGAGTGTTAAAATATAAAGAAGTGAAATCGCGTAAAAGTTAAAGGGTGTCAATAGCTAATATATATACATAAAAAATTATTTTTATCTAACTATATAATATAATTTTTCAACGAAGGAATGTCACTGACAATTCTCAAGTATATGTGGCTCCGCCACTGGTGTCAATTATGTTGTATATATCAAAAAAGTTAATTGAGCTAAATTTAATCAAGTGGATCAAAATAAATTGAGTTGATAAATAAGTAAGTCATTAACCGGCCTAAATCAAAATAATTAAACAAAGGTCATAGCACACTCAGACAAACTCTTATTTTAATTAATTTATATCTATTTTCTTATAATTTGTTTGATTACTTAATATATATTTTTTCTTCTTAATGAACTATATATAACATATAAAAAAAGAGATTTAAAAATATTTTTACAATATTTCACCTGGATTGAATATTTGGGCTACATATTAAACCCAAATCAACTTAACTTCTAAATGAACTGAATTGTATGGGTCAAAACGGATTGACTTAATAAGTTTGCGGATCATTAATAACTTATCCAAACTTAAATGAATTGAACAAATCATGTTTATAGACTCATTTGTCACCCCTAATCACATCCATTTAAACCTCCGTATTTTTTAAGAGTTGAAACAAGAACCAATTTTAAATTTGAAAAGTGAACAATTAGTAAATAAATACACAACATAGTTTTGCAAATTTATAAAGAAATGACTAATGAGTAAACTTCCTTGGTAAAAAGAAGAATCAACTTTATTTTATCTTTAAGGCTACATATTAGATAAAGAATGATAGATTTGGATCTAAGAATCTAGCTATTAGGGAAACCCAAAAAGTTTTTACTTATCAAAAGGTGGAGAATATAAACCTTTATAGAACCCCATATTTAATATAATCCTAATTTCTTTCATTTCCCTTCACTTTTTATTTGAAGGGATTTCTTTAAAGAAAAGAACATCTTTTTTACTCATTCGGTGTTCAGTATTTATAGGTGGAGCCAAAATTTTTACTGAGGGAGTTCAAAATATGAAAAGTAAACACACAAAGAAATCAAAGAGGATTCAACATTTACTATATATGCATAAACATTAATTTTAATTATGTATAAACAATGTAATTTTCCTTCAAAGAGGATTCGAATGAACCCCGTGATCCTACCTGATTCCGGCCCTAAAACAAGCTATCTGGATTCGCGCATTGCAAGCCCATTTATGAAAGCGGCGTTCCCAACCAAAAAAAAAAATTATTCTTAAAATATCGAAACCAGAATATCTCATTAAAAATGAAGGAATCTAAACATTCCACCGCAACCCTTTTTATTAGGGAAAAGAAGTTATGGGACTTGGAGAAGCAAAGTAGCTTATGTGGATGAATATTCTTTGGTCTTTTATTTTTAGCAGTTAATTATTTCAAAGCTAATTAAAGTTTGAATATGCTGTTTGCTACTCAGCCATCCAGGTCACATTTTGTTGCCCTATGTTTTTGTATAGTATTAATTATGATGTTTAAGTTATATATATGGTCAGTGCATGATTAATCAGCAAAATTCTTAATTAGAACGTACTACTTTACATAATAATGCATATAGTTCGTGTAACATTTGTCATTGTTAAAATTATGAACTATATTGTTAGAAATAATTTTTAACTTTGGTTTAATTTAATCTTTAATTTTTTCTATAGCTTACAAGTATTTTAACTATTCATTCTACCGGATACCTGCTATCTCATAACTTCAGCCGAAGAAAGAATAAATCACCTAGCGATAAAATTTGAGTTCTGATCTTCCATAATTTTCATTCCGCTCCACATTAACCGCTAGGTTACAATGCTACACCCTTAGGCGCTTTAATTGGACCTTTAAAGTGTACTAACCTTTATAGGTTCTACAAAGTGTACAATTTGTTTTCCATGTCTATTCAGCGCATTCATCAAACACAAATGAAATATTTAGATCAATTAAAAGTACTATTTTTTATTTTTTTATTTTGGTATAAAATTAAAAGTGCTTTCGGTTGATGAGAACATACACCACTTAAAAATTTTCAAATTTACAATTTGAAATATATGAAATTGGAGCATGCACTGTAACAATTGTAATTTCTTTTATTTTGTTTTCTGAATAAATAATTGTAATTTCACTTTTCAGTCAAATCAATTTCCTCTAGCTATTTGGCACATTCCTCTCCCCAAAATAAAAATAAAGAAAAAAGACAAAAAATAATAATAAATTATTGGTATTACTTCTAATACATATCATCTTTATTTTAAGGTTCTTGCATATCTTTAAAGAAAGACAATATAATAGTTTGATTATAAAAGTATTTGTCTAAATTAAATATGTTTTGTTTTTTCATTAAACGACACGATTAATTAACACATGAAATATAGATTTAAAGAAAAAAATATAATAATTGAATTTTTTTATTTGTAAAATATAGAATATTATGAAATAAATAAAATTCTAGAAAGCGACTAATATTTGAGATCGGAGGAAAATAAATATCATGTAAAAGACCCTCTTTTAACAAAAAGTCATCAAAGTGGTCCACCAAGTAAATTCAACAATAAGGTTCATATTTTATTTTTGTAGATAATATCCACTTATACACTTTAATTTAACGTTTTGGAAAGTGACGCTTAACTCCTTTGAGGTTTGAGAAAGTGGTAGTGTAATACGCTAAGATATCTTAAAGTGAACACTAAGTCCCTTGAGGTTTGGGAAAGTAACAATCTCTATATGTAATATAATTGGTTGAAACTTTTAACATAATACATTACTTTAAAACTAAAATGAATTAAATGTCACATTTCATAATTTAGGTGATTCTCTTGCAAAATGAATTAATAGGGTTTGGTATAGCCTTAACGGGTTAGAAAATTTAACCTAGCCTTAAGCAAATCGTGAGCTGGCCATAGAGTTGATTGAGACTGGAATTAGTAATCTCAGGTTTAAAACGAGTTAAAACTTCTTAGCCAAATCCTGTTTATTTGGCCAGTTGAGCTTAACTGGCCTCTCGGAGTACTCAAGCTCATTTTGATAACTCTATATTGACTGTTACTATTGAGGCAAATGACCATAATATCCCTTGACTCTTATCATAGGGCCTAAGTGCCACTTCCCAAATCTTAGATGTCTAATTGTAGATTATGTTTTATTTAAAAAAAATTGTTTCACCTTTGTCTCCAACGAATCATCATTCTAGCTAATTGAATTAATAATAATAAATATTCCTCATCTATTTCAGAGCTTTATATGCTTATGTCATAGGTAAGATGACTTTATAATCTTTCATATGCCATGACTAATAGTAAGTCCATATATCAATGATTATAAAGAAGACCTACAAATTGAAGAATTCAAACTTACTTTTTCAAAGATGAAAATGAATTATTGAGAGACAAGATCTGTTAAAACTAGAATACGTTATAGTGTCTTCTTGTATACAATAATGGAATTGTCACTTTACTTAAAACATTGGCAACTAGCAAACCTAATAATTTTTCCCTTTTTACAAGATAACTACACTGCATAATCGCTCATCAAAATAATAACTGACAAATATATATATGTATATACATATGTTAGACAAGATAATATATATTATTTGTATATTTGACTAGTCAATATAATTATTTCTAGACACTCGATCAATTGTGTAACTTCCCCAATAATGTATGTTTGATTGCTGCCGGTCAAATTTGAAATAGTTTGATGCATATAATATAAGGTAGGTGTCAAATAATTAGTTGAGTGTGACAAATATGAGTGTAAAGTTTCAATAATGAAAATTCCCCCCACGTACGTCTGATTTGAATGTGATTTTGTGTATACTGTTTAATTCAATTGGCTAAAAAGTTATCTAAAGGGTTTTCTATGGCACAAATAATTTTATTGAACTACTTTTTTTTCTTTTTGGTAGATAAGAGTTTGTAACAAAGATGCTAAATATTGCTCTTTGGTAATTTCTTTTATGTGATGTGATGTAATGTAAATTTCGTGAAGACTTGGGATACATATATAGGATTTTCTCAAGAAAATGACCTATACACTATAAGGGTCGTTTGGTTGGAAACAAGTTATCTCATGATTAATTATTCAGGGATTAACTATCCTGGGATAACTTATTCCACCATGTGTATGAGATAACTTATCCATCACTATGGTATAAATGGTGGGATAAGTTATCCCAAATATGGCAACCAAACAAGACACCAAAATTTTATTCCAGAATTTTTTTTTATCCCAAGACTATTTATTTTTATCTCTCACACCAAACGACCCCGTTCTTTTTTTTTTCTTTTTGTAGGACTACATATCAAGATCTCATGAAAGGTTTAAAAATTGGTAATATGCTTAAGTGAGTGTTAGGGATGTCAAATATGACCCAAAAATTAATGGTCCGCTCAATTAACTTAAATTTTTATGAGTTGGATACAAGATAATGTTATATTAGATTAATTTTTAGTCTGTCCAATATAACTTATTTTTAACGTGATTCCTATTTTAGATCAATTCTAACTCAATACATTTTGACTTGCTAAGTTATCTAGCCTAATCTGTTCATTTGACACCTCTCATGAGTGCCCATGACTAATAACTAAAGAATCTTTTCCTTAATTTAATTTCTTTGGAAAAGCAAAAGTTAGCTAAAAGTATCCACTCTCACTAATTTTCATCTCTATTTTTCTCCTTCTCCAGGTGTATTGGATGGTCCCTATATATATATATATATCCATTGCCTAGTAATCCTATGATTCACTTTTTATAAATAAGACAACATTCATTCAATTTGATAATGAAATCTTTCAATCTTAAACATGATATTTACCATTTAATTAGAATTTTAGTTCACATTAACAGGAATTCCACTAGCTAATAATGGATGCTATTATTTTAAGATAAATAAATCTTGACAGGTAGATGATAGGAAGAATGATAAGAGAAAAAGGCTAGTTTGTAGGATCAAAAAAGGGGGTTCAAATGTTCAAAGTAGGGTCCTTATTCCACTTTGTTTGCCACTTTAAAAAGGAAAATAAAATAAAAGACATGGGCTTTTTTAAAAAAAATAAATTAACCTGGTGCACAATTAACCTAATTGTGGCCTATTTGCACATTGGATAAACAAAGTTTATGTTATAACTAACCAAGATATTTTGCTTCATGCATGATTGGGGTGTGGACAAAATACTACTCCTACCATCCCATTTTAGTTTGATTAGGGACGGAGTTTTTAAAAAAATCAAAAGATTTAAAAACTTGTAATTACTATGTTAAAAGGGTAGATTAGGTTGAATTTGTGCAAATCAAAATAAGTTGAGCTAATAAATGGATGGATCAAAAATTATTTTGGGCTGAATTTGTGCAAAACAAAATGTGGTAATATGTTTTGAATATTGGGCTAAAAAGTAGTCATAATTCAACTCGTCCAACTCTTACTGAGTTTTAGTTTCTTTCTTTATTCTTTTATAAAAGAGGAACTTTCACATATAGCCACTCAAAATATTTTAATTATGCTCCATAGCTATAGTTTGCTAATTATGATTCGTAGCTATATGTTATAAGGAGGAGAGTGGCGAGCGAGATTGGGAGAGAGAGGAGAGAGGCGAGCGAGAGAGGGAAGAGAGTGGAGAGAGGCGAATTGTATATGTATATCTGTCAAAATAATTATATATATGTAATTGTTATACATATGTATTTGTATATCTGGTGAGCGAGATTGGGAGAGGGATGAGAGAGGCGAGCGAGATTGGGAGAGGGAGGAGAGAGGCGAGCGAGATTGGGAGAGGGAGGAGAGAGGCGAGCGAGATTGAGAGATGGAGGAGAGAGGCGAGCAAGAGGGGGCAATAATTTGTATATTTCACATCTCGTTTGTATAATTCAAGGATACGTTTGAATAATTTGCGTGTTTTTGTATAATTGAGCAATACAAAGTCTGAAATTATACAAATATGATAAAACTCAAAATAACCAATTGACACAAACATATACAAATACAAACAATCGTATACAAATACAAATCAAACGACGAATTGTTAGTTGCAAATTATACAAATGTGGCGAATAATAGAAATGTGGCTAATTATACAAACTTGAAGTTAGCCCACGTAACTAATGGTTAATGTTAATCGCGAGTGGTAATTATAGCAAACTATAGCTATGATGACTAATTAAGTAGTATAAGTTTCCCTTTATAAAATTATAAGTTCCAAATAAAACTTTTTTTTCTTTATTAACACTATAAATAACATATCACATAAAAAGAAAAAGTCACCAAATATTTCACGATTCAATTGGATTACAATTTACATGTCAATCAAATTTTTCTATGGATTATATTGAAATTTGCCGGTCAAAATAGACTAAGTCAATAAACTAAATGAACAAGGCAATAACCCCCAAACTTGAGCTAATTGGGTGGATCATGTCTTCGTGAGGTAATTTTATCATACTTATAATTTAAGATGAAACAAAACACACACACCCACACACACACATATATATATATACATGCGCAAATGAGTGTATGTGTTTATAGCTTATAAGTCATTTCAATATATATATACGCGCAAGCGAGTGTATATGTTTATAGCTTATAAGTCATTTCAATAAGAATAACATGAGATTTTTAAAGTTCAAATGAGAAAATGGTCTAAAGCCCCCCCAACCTATACCCGAAATCCCAACTACACACTCCAACTTCACGGGTGTCCTATTACCCCCCTGAACATTTTATTTCTCTATTTACTACACACTTGAGTGCTGACCTGTCATAGGAGGTGAGAACACCTCCTCTAGGCGCGTTAGAAGAGGAAAAAACGTTAGAAAAAGTAATAAAATTGGGAGATGGGCAATGGTCATCTTCCCCAAATTGAATAAACCATTGTTCCTTCTTCCCCACCATTAATCCTTATTTTTTCATCAATATTTTGACGATTTTCTTTTGGGCTTAGCTAGGGTTTAGTTGTTTATGTTCATTTCAACTTTAAATCTTGAAGTTAGGGTTTGTAATCTGCTCTAATTTCTTATTTAGGTTCTTTGAATTTTCTCTAAATTCGTCAAAAATGGCAAATGAAAACTTGAATAAGCTTTGTATGGATGAATCAGACCCAATGCTCAACGTTGTAGTGAGATGCAGCCATGGGATTTTGCTGAATTTGCAAACTTCTTGGTCGAAATTAAATCCGGGAAGAAGATTTTGGTCTTGCCCATGCTATGGTGTATGTGTTTTTCCTTGCATTATTGCTTCACTTTATATTCAATTGATGCTAATGTACTATTTTTCTCTATTTTTCAGTCTAAAAACTGTAAATTTTTTTCGATGGAGGGACAAAGAAGAAGTGGATCCAAGATCAAATTTTATCCTTCCAAGATTGGTGAATAAAATCAATGAGTTGGAGCAAGAGTTATGGATTAGGCAGGTTCATATTGACAACTTGAGTAACTCTAATTTGATATTGGAGAGGAGGCTCAATGGAAGGTGAAAATGGTGTAGTAGGTTCCAATGGAAGATGTTTTTGTGTATTTTGATTTGTGTTGTTTCTATGTTCATCAGCAACCAATCTATTCCAAAGTAGTATTTGATTTGTATTGTTGCTATGTTTAGATGAGTTGTCAATGTATGTGACAAATTTTGTATATCTCTCTCAATATATATATCAATCTATCTATGTTTTCAATTGAAGCTTGTGTAAATTGCTTACACTTCATCTATAAACTGTAAATAGCTAACATAATTAAACACAACACCATATGTAAACACAACAGCCTAGCCAACAAAATAGAATAGTTAATTCAATAACCAACACAACACAATATGTAAACACAACTGAATATCCAACACAATTGAATAGACAACACAATACCATTTATAAACACAGCTGAACACAACATCACCATTCATTCATACTTCAACATCACTATTCAATACCAAAATAAAGTCACATTCATAAGGCCTCACATAAGGCAGAATTTACCAACAAATAATAAAAAATAGTAGGCCCTTAATGAAATAGTTTGCATGTCTACCGGACTAACTTAAAAAGTGCTTAAATACATCAACACCACTACAATTTCCATGGCATCTTTGACTGTGAAGAAGTGCTATTTTGACTTGGATTATTTGAACTACTTCCCACTATCTTCTTTCTTTGATTCTCTCTAAGCTCTTGAAGTTTTCTTATTGAGATTGCTGCTTTGCCATTCCATTTTAGCTTACTTGTAGTACTTGATGTATAGCCAATGTCACCAGTTACATCAGCTGATCTTGTCACTTTTGCTTGACCAGTAGAGTAGATCTTACGACTTGGCCTGCCAGGCTACAGTAAAATTATGAATATAATTCAAATTTTAAACTGTCTAAATTAACAAAATAGTTTAGTTTATGATATAGCAAAGACTTACATTCATGACTTTGAAGCCATTTCCAGCTTGGAACACACCCATTCCCATGACTCTTGGCCTTTTGTTTGGAGATGTGTTTCCCCTACCCCTACCTATTCCTATTTTAGTAGTACCAATAGATTGTGCTGATGGAGTGTTCTATACAGATAAAGAAAGAGTAAGTTATAAACTTGTCAGAAAATATTTAATGAGTTCAAATATTACCTTGGGTTTGCCTCTTCCCCTACCTGAACCTGTTGGTTCTGCCCTTACTGATACACTAGGTGCTGGTGCACTAGGTGTTGATGATGGTGCACTATGTGCTGGTGGAGTGTTCTATACATATAAATAAAGAGTAAGTTATAAACTAAGAAAAAGTAAAACTTGTTAGAAAATATTTAATGAGTTCAAATATTACCTTGGGTTTGCCTCTTCCCCTGCCTGAACCTGTTGGTTCTGCCCTTACTGATGCACTAGGTGCTGATGATGGTGCACTATGTCTTGTTGATGACTCAACACCTTCTCTATGAGGACACCCTCTCTTGTTATGGCCTCTAACATGGCATATACTACATGTCATTGCAAGTCCAGTCCTAGGCAGCTTTCCAGATTTCTTAGTTTCTCCAGCTTCTTTCCTTCTAGCCTTAGATGGCCTACCAGACATATTTGTGATTTCTGGTAGTGAAATAGTGGGGTTTGTAGAAACTGGCCACATCTCCATGTTTGTGAGTGGTTCAAGAACATTGGCATAAGTCCTCAAGTAAGTTTCCTTATTGTAGCAGTTGTCTATATAGTCATAAAGAGAAAACTTCTTAAAGTATAATGCAGCCACAACATGTGGACATGGTATGCCCCTTAACTGCCACACCCTACAACTACAAGTCCTCCTGGCAATATCCACTTTGTGTTGACAAAGCCCTTCTTTCACTTCAAACCCAGAAACTCCATTAAACTCAATGGTACAGTTCATAGACCTAGTAATGTTCTCCTCTAAAACCTTCATTGCCATTGGAGAGAAATTACACTTCCAAGTACTTGGGAACTCCCTTAAATTAGTTATTCTTGTCATCATCTTCACTCTTATTTCTTCAAGCATAGTAATGATGGTCTTGTGTCTAGCAGCCAAGATCCATGCATTAAAACACTCAGACATGTTGTTGTCTACAGAATCACACTTCACTTCAGTGTTAAAGAAAACTTTGCACCAATAATTAATGTTATAGTACATTAAGTCATCCATCATTTGTTCTGAACCTAACAACTTCATCTTCTCTATATTTTTTCTTAATTGAGACTCAAATGTACTCTTAGCTATCTTCCAAAATTGTTGTCTTCTTTGAAGACCCCTCCAATCCTTAGCCCAATTAGCCAATATGTGCCTGGCACATTTTCTATGTTCATAATGAGGTAATACCTCTTCAATTGCTGCATATAGTCCCTGCAATAGATGATAGTTAGGTCACAATTAGATATAAAAAGTGAAAATAAATACATACAAATACATATGAAGTTCACATACCTTCTGCATATCTGTAATCAAGGTGAGACCTTCACCATCTCCAAGTCCTAGGTCATCCCTTATGCACTTCACAAACATAGTCCATGAGTTTCTGTTCTCCTTTTCAACTACTGCCCAAGCAAGTGGCATCATCTGATTGTTACCATCCTTGGCCACAGCAACTAACAACTGGCCTTTACAAACACCTTTAAGGAAACAACCATCTAAGCCTATGCACTTTCTACAATGTGCCCATGCCTTCCTTAAAGCATCAAAACAGATGTAAAAACTCTGAAATATTAAATTACCAAATGCATCAGGTTCACCAAGTTTTACAACACAACTAGTCCCTGGATTGGTCCTCAACAATTCATCCCTGTAGTCAAGAATTCTTCCAAATTTCACAACATGATCAACTATTATATTTTTCAACACTTTAGCTCTTGCTCTTCTCACCGTAGTCTTGCCAACATAAAGTTTAAACTTTTTCCTTATCATCTCCTGCAGCTTGAAGACTCTTATGTTTGGTTGCTTAGTTATTCTTTCTCTGAAGGCTTCAGATAAAAACTTTGCATTGCACAAGTAATTTCTAGTTGTCTTGTTGCAAGTATGCTTTGGGTTGTAAGTTTTTATCATGAAATTATTTGTTGTCTTGTCAAGACATCCATACAAAAGCCATGGACAACCATCCTTGCATCTAACTCTAACTTTCTTTTTCTCATTCACCCACTTCTCCACCTGAACCCTCCTTCTTACTGCATATTTAGCTACTGCTTGTCTAAATTCTTTCACATCTTTAAACACCATACTCAACTGCCACACAACTTTTTTTGCAGTGGGGTCATGAATGATTGTAGTTGTTGTTTTCCTCTTTTTTCTTGACAACTTTACCCTTCTTGCTCTACCTGATTCAGCCACTTCATGTTCATCATCATCACAACACTCATCTTCATCTAACTCAAAACTATCCTCATCAGAACTTGCAATGTAAGGCTTATCACCTCCTAGCCTTCCTTCATGAATTATTTTACCTGTTTCAGTTTCATCAAAACCTAGATCTGGTCCAGCTTCACCTACTGGTACCTCTTCATTGTCAGGTGGTACTCTTTCCCTTTTTTTTCTCCTTTGAAAAGTTCTCTGTTCAGCCCTCAACTCCCTAACCTCCTCATGTACATCACTACCATACTCTTCCTCCTCATCATCTCCAACTAATTCACCTTCAGACTCAACACTATCCTCAGTTGAATAATCAGAATCCTCTACTTCTTCTGAGAAATCAGATCCAGCAGGACCAACATCTATATCATCATCTAGTGCAATAGCACTATCTGCAGGAGAACCATCTGCAGGAGCACCATCTGCAGGAGCATGAGGTGTGGTAGTGAAATGAGGTGAGGTTGAAAAAGTAGCAAAAGGGTCCTCACTGTTTAAATGGTCTTCACCTACCCCAGAGTTAAAGTTTTCACTCTGACTAGGCCTTGTATTAAAAGTTGAACCAGATTCTCCCATATCCACATGACTACCATTTTCTATTAGCATGGGCCCCACAATTGGCTCATCAATCAAATGCTTAACATATACCTCCACTACATCTCCATCTTCCAAGGAACACATCATGTCTAAAATATCCATATCATTATCAACATCTACCAAAATGCCATTGTTAGGTGGTTTAATTCTAAAGGTGCATCTTGTGCTATATCCCAAGCTTCTAATATAGTCTCTTAACTCAAAATATGACATCTTATCTACATCAACATCCAAAAATTCTGAAATGTTTCCACCATTATATATTGGTTCCCCATTACTTAAATCACCCCACCATGGTACCACCTTAGAGTAATCAAAGTAAACCCATTCATCTCTACCTGAAGGCAATCAAAAAACAGAATAGTAATTATAGACATAGTACCACAGTAGCATTATGAACATAATACTAAGACAACATCAATACAACATAGTAGCATCTTTCTATCTCCATGAACACAATACTAAAACAAACATAAATACAACATTACGCGACTTAGACGAGAAAGAGTAAAACCTAATTTCATGAAAACTGTGGTATAATATGGTGTAAATTGAATACCTACACACTATAATAGTAAGTCACACATAATATTTCACACAATGTTGCTATTAATTTTACAAATTAACAGAAAACCCTGATAAAGCACAAACTCGAAATAAGGGACAAAGAACTAACCTTTACTGAATCAGTTGATAAACTATGTAATCAAGATTGAAAATACACACAAGAATGCTTGGATCATCACCAGAAATTCGTGTTGAGATGTGTTAATCAGATTAAAAGGAGAAAAGAGAAAAGAAAAAAGAAAGAATTGGGGGTGAAGGTTGAGGGTCGTTCTATGCTTAGGAGGGAAAATAAAAGGTTCAGAAATGGGAACCGCGCGTGAAACTCACGTCACAAAAAGAGAAATGAATTGTTTGGTTTATGTGTACAGGTCAGCACTCAAGTGTGTAGTAAATAGAGAAATAAAATGTTCAGGGGGGTAATAGGACACTCGTGAAGTTGGAGTGTGTAGTTGGAATTCAGGTATAGATTAGGGGGGCCTTTAAACCATTTTCTCAAGTTCAAATTAACCTTAATGCTTTTTAATAAAGGAAGTGCAGTCTTTAAACATTTTCATTATACATGGGAAAGGAAAAGGGGATATGAGGAGTAGGATTAGAAGATATCAATTATGAAATCAAATCCTCACCAATACAATAAGAGTTCATGTAGTCAATCAAATGAATTAGTAAGACTTTTCGAGTGATTTAAGTATTCACATACACATTTAATTTAGACACTATTACGCATTCATGAAGATATTAAGCTCCCACTTGGTTATAGATTTTGAACTTGAAACTTAAAATTTTGAGTATTTGAATTGTAATTTTTAAAACTTGAAATTATGTTTGGACATACATTTTTCTACGGAAGATTAGTGGTTATGTAAGCCCAAAATTCAACACTCGGGTCGCGGCCCAAAATCCTTTTGTCTGGACTAGACCTTGTATGTTCTAATCGTTTGGCCCATTAACCCACTCACATTTCAATTTAAGTTCCGACCCGCCGTCGCCGTCGCCGGTGATCGACCCTGAAGAGATAATGAAGTTCACTGACTCGCCGGTGATCGAGCTTAAAGTACTCGATTCTCAGCTAGCTTTCCACCAAGACAATGGATCCATGCACGTCGGCACCAGCGTATGGCCCTGTTCACTAGTCCTCGTCAAGTTCGCCGAACGGTGGCATTCTCAAACTTGCGCCGTTACCCCAAATCCCTATTCCGACATCCTTAACTTTCACAACAAGCGCGGCATCGAGCTCGGAGCCGGCTGCGGGGTAGCAGCCATGGGGCTTTTCTTATTGGGTCTGAACAACGTCGTTATCACTGATATTGCTCCGGTTATGCCAGCCCTAAAGCACAATCTTAAGCGAAACAAGCCCGTTTTGAAGAAGAGTCTGAAGACGGCTCAGTTGAATTGGTCCAATCAGGATCAGATAAAGTCCCTCGGCCCGCCGTTTGATGTTGTTGTTGCCGCCGATGTGGTGTACTTGGAGGAGACGGTGGGTCCGTTGCTGTCAGCTATGGATGCTTTGGTGGGAGAAAACGGTGTCGTTTTGTTGGGGTATCAGCTGAGATCTCCTGAGGCGCATGAGAAGTTTTGGGAGCTTTGTGGAGAGATGTTTGATGTCGAGAAGGTTCCACACGAGCATTTACATCCAGAGTATGCCTATGAGGAGACTGACGTTTATATTTTCAGGAAGAAGAAGAAATTATAGGATCCTCTTCGAAATTTTGTTGTCTGAACAGGTGATTATTGACAAGCTCGATTTTTTTTTTCTGTGATATTAATTATACTCTGCGTAGGTCTGAGATCTTTTGTGTTAATTGATTTGTTTGTTAATGTTGAAATTTCTGAGTATTGGGATGTAATGGTCAAGATGGATTGAGTTGACATCGAAGATCATATAGCAGAGACCCACTTGCTTGGAATTTGTTGTTGTTGAGTAAATTAGATTTGAGCTTGGATTTCCGAAGGAAAAAACGAACTTCATACTAGATATGCATACTTATAGTGATACGAAATTTATGGCTAGAATTTGACTCCTTAAATGATAGAGCACTGTTCTCTCCATAAAAGTTTCATATATTGTACAATCTTCCACAAGCATTGAGGACTGAGGAGAATAATAATATTTGTTGAAGGATTTAAGCTTTTAGTCTCTAAATGAGCAAATGAAGTGTCAGCTTCAACTTTCAAGTCTCAACTATTTTTCCGAAGAACTTTTTACTGGATGGTGTTCTTGGTGCAAGAGCAATCACTTGTCCAGCTTAGACTCCTCAAAATAAACTGCTATTGCTGCTACTAGCCTACTACTACTATGCCTCAACCCCGAGCTAGTTGGGGTCGATTGTATGAATCTTCAATGTCATAAATGCAGGCTGTGCAACTTTCCATTGTAAACGATTTGCCCCTGTTAAAGATTCACGGTGGAGTTCTTGCCCTGATATAGTTTGATTTTTGTAAAAGACCCCTTTTTTGCAACTGTACCTACTCCTATGGTGCCTAATTTGGCAACTCCTTATTTCATCATATCTGTTTTGCCTGTTTGCGTTGGCATTGAAAATAACCTCCAACTAGTATGATTCCATCATATATCTGAGATGTTAGTTACTAGACCAGAAAATAAAAACCTAACTTATATTGTTTACTAAGAATGTGAGAGACTGAGAGAACTGTTATTGTATCCTGTTTACTTCTTCCTACTTCCTAGTTCCTTGTTGAATGTGGTCCTTCTAGCTGTAGATACAAGACCAACCTATGTTGCAGTCTCATTTTATACAGGTGTTCTTTCTTACCAAAAAAAGGTAGCTACCTTCATTTGTGGGGTTTAGTACCTCTACATGTATGTTCGAATCCAATAGATATATACATGTATATTCGAATCCAATAGATATATACATCTAGGATGGGAGGGTGATTCTTAACGTCCTCAATTACAATTTGAGCTGAATTTATTTCGACTCTGCAATGTAAATTTGTGGTGTTATGCATTTTGTTCTCCTATTTTTTTAAAATTTTGATATCTGAAAAATGGGTACTGTTTTTTTCCAAGTTGGGGATAGCCCGTGTTATAATGCCAGAGCTCCTTACAGTCACCATAGACTTGGCAAGAACTAACTTGATGTCCATAGGTTTACCTTGAATTTGCTACTTGATTATCTGCTAGGTAACAATGGTGAACCTGATTATTTATATCTACTAGGGAGGTTTTGATTTATTTGGCATAATCTTTCGACCACCAGTGTGGAGTCGTCATTCCTTCTACTGCTTTGGAGAGTACAAGATATCCTTTTTCTTTAAAGATCCTTGATTGAGTGAGTCTTACACCATCTCAGTTCGAAAAGCATCGTCTGCGCCTTCACATTGAACTAGTACCTCTCTTGAACCGATCAAAAGAAGTAATACCTCTCCTGAAGTAATACACTATGCCGTTAGTAGTTTTCCTTTTGAATCTCTTAAGGTTCCTTCCTTTTTGACAGGTTTCTCTAACACTTCTTTCTCCTTTAATATGAGAGGTTTCTCCCACTTGAATCTCTTAATTGTTAGTGATGTATCCTAATTCTCCACCCAAAGAATTTCATCCAATCCGTAACAAGGTACATGTGCCCAGGGAAATTGCTTGGGAATCGCCCTACCTGCATGATGCATACATGTGCTCAACAAGGAAATTGATTTTAAACTTACCTTGTATTTGAGGTTCGCTCCTTTGTGTGTTCTCTGTTTTTTCACTTGCAACTACCTTTCCTACTCTCCAAACAGATCAGGGCAGTTCAACTGAATTGTTGCACTTGCTAATATATATCCCCACACAGTTAGTGGTGGCAAATGGGCAGGTAGAAAATGGGTCATATCCTAACCCACCCATATTCATGTGGGTTAAAAATGGGTTGTGTAAAAACGGATTGACCCATTTGTATATATAAGTGAGAAACCATTCTATTTTTAGTGAAAACTGTATTGCTCAAATAAGAGATGAGAACTATTTTGGTCAATAGAAAAACTTAGGAAAATGAATTCATGTCAAAAGGCATTGCAGATAATTTGGCTTGCTCTAGTGGTTGAGCACCTCCACCATCAGCCAATAAGGGTAAGTAGGAACATTATTGATCTTTCTGGGGGTGGTGGGAAAAAGGAGAAGATAATTTGCTTTTGGAATTATATACAATTTAGAGTGAGCTTGCAGTCTTCTCTTCTTTTTTTTGTAACAAAAGCAAGCGTGCAGTTTTCCCTTAGGGTTTACAGTATCTTCATTTGGAGATGCGTGCTTGCCTATACGAATGGATGTTAGTTTGCTTTTCTATGGGTTCTTCTGATTCCAGTTGGCATTCACTTCAAAACAAGGAGGTTTCAATGTAGTCCATGAACAAACCGTTTGATTTGGTTGTGCCACCATTTCTGGCCGTGAGCATCCAAGAACAATGGAATGGATTAATGTTAGAAAGCCGCTACAGAGAGTGAGAGCCTGAGAGAGAGAGAAGTTGAATACTGATACACATACAGTTAACTGGGATTGAACTTTCTTACTGTGTACAAGTAAAAACCCTTTCACCTCAATTATTTTTCAAAATATAAAGCGAGTACAGATTCAATGAGTTTTAACATATAGTTTGTACAGCAGGTGAAACTTGCAATACATTGTACTCACTCCATCTAACAAGTCTGGTATGTGTTGTTGCAGAAAGGATCGTCTATCTAGTGTCCAACTGCAGAACACCAGGCAGGAGGATCGTCTCAGTCATCACTGCTGGCTTAGTGGCTTCACAATGAGAAGTTATGCATGCATATCATTATAGTTGAAGACCTATATATATATATATATATATATATATATAGTAATATGTATTCTAAGAGATGGCTCTTCTGCTGCGACAATAATTGGATACCAAGTACAATCATCAACTATGTACTATTTCGCTCTTAGACAACCCTGCACATAGCCTATTGATGATGAAAATGCATGTCCTATATCAGCACAATTGTTCCTGAATGCTATTTTGGGCCATCAATTTGCTCTTTGCTTAAACTATGCGAAAAATTTTACTATCGGAGAAGCATACCAACTCATACTTGTGTGAGGCATTCTTTAATTGACAAATGGACTCTAATGGGTCCCACTTTTCAATCAAAATTAAAATTCTGTTCTTTCATCTGCCATATTAAATTACTTTTATCCGTTATCTTTTTCCGTTCCCTCTTCTTTTTTTGTCAACTTTTCTTCCAAATTTTTTGTTTCTCTATTTATTGAATTTTTTAAAACAAATTCTGTGGAGTGTGTTCATGTATTATTTTTGTGAGTTTTGAGATTCAAAAATTTGATTTTGGAGAATATTTTTTAAGGATATTGGTTAGCCAATCCAATTAGTGGAAGATTTTTTTTTTTGTGCACTAAACTTTGATCGATCTTTTGTGCAATCAATATATGATTTTTTGAATAGAATTGTTTATAGTTTTGTTTGGATCAATTTTTTTTATGTAATCAATTTAGTTAATTTTTAATTATTTAAACTAATTCAAAATAAATATAGTATATATTTACCGATTTGATTTTTTAATTTTTAGTAATGATATTTACCGATTTGATCTTTGTCATCAGAAAAGAAATTCATTATTTGTTAATTTATAATCATTTACTATCCTTTTATTATGATGACTATAATTTTTTTGGATTATGAAAAATGCATTGGGATCTATAAGCTTAGTTAGGTGATAATCTCATAATTAGTTTTTACATAAATTGATTTTGATTCATGTATTTCTTTTAAAAATATGTTTGAGCCTGAATCTTTCAGCCTATTAGAAAAAAGAATAGTACTAGTAGTAAAATTTTGATGAAAAATTATATAAATTGTATTAATTTTATAAAAATATATATACAAAGTAACCACTTACCGCACATATTAAAAATCAATTAAAGTATTTATAAATAATCAAAAATCAATCAAAATGTATTAATTTAGTCAATTTTAATTATTTATAAATACATTAATTATTCGATCAAAATATATTAATGTAATAATTAAAAATCAATCAAAATACAAAATTGTGAACAATTCTGTTAAAAGATCATATATTGATTACACAAAAAATCCATAAAAGATCAGTGCACAATTTTTTTTTATGACTAATTGAATCGGCTAACCAATCCCCTAAAAAAAATATTATCTAAAATCAAACTTTGGAATCCCAAAACAGTCTAAATTATGTCACAAAAATAATACATGAACACTCTCCATAAATTTTTTTAAAAAGGCATCAATAAAATGGAGATACAAAATATTTTGGAAGAAGAGTGAAAAAAAAAGGGAACTGAAAAAGATGAAGGATGAAAGTAAGTATAGCAGATGAAAGGACATAATTTTAATTGGCATAATACATAAATATGATCCTTAACTTGGCTTCAGTGGACAACTATGCCCTCCAACTTTGAGTGTGCACAAGTAGACACTTAAACTTGTATAAAATTGAACAAGTAGGCACACGCGTCCTACATGGCATAATACACGTAGGACGCCATGTAGGACACAAAATTGCAATGTAGGGTGCCATGTAGGACAAATGTGTCTATTTGTTCAATTTTATACAAGTTTAAGTGTCTATTTGTGCACACCCAAAGTTAAAGGTCATAGTTGCCAGCTAGCGCCAAGTTAAGGGTCATGTTTATGTATTATGCCATTTTAATTTTGATTGAGAAGTGAGACCCATTAGAATTCATTTGTCAAATAAAGAATGCTTTCACACAAATATGCGTTGGTATGCCTGTAAAAATTTTCAAACTTTGCAATATCAGTGTACTTCAACTAGATTAGTACTTTATTTTACCAGTATAATAAATAGAATAAAGATCAGTACTAGCAAAAGAAAATAATGAACAGTGAGTTTATATATATGGATATCTTTGTACAGTTGAACTTCAATTAATTAGTTACTCTCCCAGTCAAGAGCCATGTACAAAGTAAATACCAATAATAATACATAAAATAACCACATCAAAAATATAAACATAAAATTAAAACTGAAAAACTACAAGAGGAACTCTTCCTTATTCTTCCCATTCCTCCTGTCCACTCTACTCTTTGTTTCGATAACTTATTCAGTGTGACTGTCTCATCTAAAAGAAAAAGTCAGGGAATAAATGAAGCGTTAGGAAGATTATTAAAATTTGGAAGACGAGGAGTAGTCATCGTTGTTGTGGGATGATTATTATGTTCAAATTGTTCAAAAGATATGAGAGTAGTTGGATTGAAACATTGAACAAATTGAGATCCCACTTGAGGAAGAGGAGGACAATTATTTTTGATGTTATTGTTGCCACCACATTGTCTTGGTTGAGTTTGATAAAAGACTTTTGAGACAACAAGTTCACCTTCTTTTTCATCTTCATTATCACCAAGATGGTATTGATGCATTACCCAATTTGTTTTCTCAGGTTTTCTTTGTTTACCATAATTTGTGTAGAGAACAAGTATTTTCTTGTGGCCTTTCACTTTGTTTTTTAACACAACTGGCCTAGTTTTACCTGTTTTGTGCCATCTTGTTTCATTGCCTTGTATATCTGTGTGGACTTTTCTTCTTTTTCTTGTCCCTGTTGTATATGCTTTTGAGGGTCTATGAAAGAAATGTCGAACTAAGCCATCTTTTGTCACTCCTGCATGCATGCACCATCCATCAATAATCAACAACAACATATCCAGTGTGAGTGAGATCAACTGAGAAGAGTGGAGTTTACGCAAACTTTATCCCTACTTTATGTAAGGTAGAGATGTTGTTTTCGATAGACCCTTGTCGATTCAACATAACCATCCATCAATAATCATAATCAAGATTTAAGTTGTACACACAAATAATATAATTTTTCTGTGTACTATATTAATATAGTTTAACATGTGATAGTAAGTTGAGAAAGTTAGTTACTTATCAATTTGAGTTATTCTTATATACAATATATACACCAACAACAGGTTACCTTTATATGTCACAGAAGGTAACTAGACTTATTTATTTAAAATAAATCATTTTTAAAATTGTAAATCTCATATTTTAAGAAGACTTACCTGTAGATATCTATTGAGTAATGTGACAATGTAAATTTATTGCTAAGGTAAATGGTGTATATAAAAAACTCTATACTAAGTTATGAATTACTAATACTTATTTCGGAGAATATATGCAATTACCTTTTAAATGACCTGATTATACCTATATCTTTTTTACTCCTTTGATCACATTAAACTTAAACTCATTTGATAATCCAAGTAAGTGAAATTAATGCATATCTTAAGTAAAACAAAACTCTATAATAACCTCATGATCATCAAACCATGCATGAAAAAATTATCTTTAGCCTAGCTCATAGAGAATTTGTTTTCAAAATGTATTTGAGAATGTAAAAGAGTTTGGACATCAAACTAAAAATCAATTCACAACAAAACAGTAGAAAGAAAAGAACAACTCTCATTATTTGTTTGCTTATAGAAGATTCATTCACAATAAGATAAATCAGTAGAAAGAAAAGATTTGAACATTTGCACTTGTATATTCATAGTGAAATTATCTTATTAATTAACTCAAAATTTCTTTAAATACATATCCACACTAACTTATATAATATACATTTTTATGATGTTGTATAACACTATCCGTGTATTAACTTGTTTTAATAGATAATCTGCCTTATTTTTTCGATTATTATCCACTTATATAATAAAGAATTACATGTACGTAGTTATCTTTAATTTTAGATGATCTAATAGTATAAAAGTTAGTTTACGATTTTAGTTATAGAAGGTAAACTCATTCAGAACTATGAGTTTTGGCCTTCTTACAAAACATTTGAATTAGCTACGAACTTTAATCCGTAGCTAACATAATTTTTATTATTCTGTCTTGAATTTTGTTGTTTAGCTACAAAATTTGTTTATCGTTAATGAATTACCTGGTAACTTTTCTGGATGAGTATAGCAAATCCCATTTTCTCCTTCTAAAATTTGGATAAATTCATCAATTAATGGATGAAGTTTGTGTGAATCCAATCTCACTTTTGCCTCAAGATGTTCTAGAATCTCTTGATCACTTGGATCAAACTTCACCCCAGCTGGTAATCCTGGAAGATTATGAATCCCAGCCTATACTTAAATTAATTTTTTCACAAAAAAAATATTAAAAACATTAATCATGTTATATATATATATATATATATATATAATAGATAACCAAAATCAAACAATAAATTAATTAAAGAAAGAAAAATTACTAACCTTTTCTTCATATTTGATCAAATGACCACAAGAAGGACAAGTCCTAGTTATTTTTGTAGTAAGAGAGTCAATATTGATACAAGTCATTTCTTGATAATAATAATTAGAGGAAAATATTTTTTTCCACTATAGTTCACTAAGTACTATTACAAAAATAACAAAATTTGTAGAAGGAGAAACAAAGGGTTAAAAAGAAAAAAGGGAAAAAGTAGCAACATGTGTTTACTCATGTTCTTCCCTCAACCTAATTGTTCTTCAAAGTTGGGAAGGTATAATAATATTATTGAAATTCTTCTTTTTGTATTCATATTACACTTAAAAGATTAAAATTAGATGTAAAAAGTTGAGTAATATAATTAGCTAGTAGTAGTACCAAAGATGGGGAAAAATAAAAATAAAAAAAGGAAGTGTTTGCTTGGGATTCACTTCTTCTTTAGTTCATTTAAGTAAGGATGCTTCATGTGGAATAAATGTATATCTTTGTGAAGAAGAACCAGAAGGGTATATTTTAATTGATTATTTCATTGACAAGGAACATTTTTAATAAAGACAGTTTACCATGTATTGATAAAAAAATAAATTTTAAAAAGGAAGAAAAAAAACAGGAGCAAAACTTTAAACATTACTAAAAATTTACTCCCTCCGTCTCAATTTATATGAGTTAGTTTTACTTAACACAACATTTAAAAAAGAAAGAAAATCTTTTGAAACTTCTGGTCTAAAATAATTCACAGATATTTGTGTGGCTAGAAATCATTTCATTAAGGGTAAAATGACATTTTGAAGTTAAATTGTTAATAAATATAGAAATATGTCATTCTTATTGAATGGACTAAAAAAGAAAGTAAGTCATATAAATTGGGACAGAGAGAATATTATTTTCCACTAAAATTTCCCACTGGAAAATATTCAGTGGTTATTTTCACGAATATTTTGACTGAATCGGTGAGATAAGAAAAACTAATAATGTTTTCATGCAAAAAAATTAGAAAACTTCCCACTATTTCAATGAGAATTTGTTATTCATTGTGCATTTTTCAGTAAACTCGTTCTGTGAGAAATGAATAGAAAAATTAGATTTTATAGCATAAATTTCTCACTGATTCGCGATGGAAATTTTTTTTTATTTTTATTTGTAAAAGTACTTGAGTGTAAATAGGGCAACCTAGTATTAGCTCCTTCACACACCCCACCCCCACACAGTTAGTTACAGTTCTAATGTCACCCTAGAGTGTACACAAAGACAAAACAATTTTGGTTAGAATAGAAACAAAAACAAGAGGAACTTTAACATCCACCAATAATGACATTGCTTCACTTAAACTTCTCATGCAATGCAAGAAACTTGGGCACACAGAGATAAAAACGCGGAGTCAGAATTTAAATTTATGAGTTCTCAATTTCAAGACAGCGAGTAGCGATATCATGTGTTAGTTAATTGAGTTTGAGTTTAATTTTTTTTGTACATATCTAGTGATCAATTTCTTAACATACAAAATAGAGTTTGAACTAAAGTTATTGAGTTTGGTCAAATATGTAGGTCGTACATAAGTAACCTTTTAGCTCCGCCCCTCCACAGAGAAACCTTTATGGCAGAAGCATAAGTGGATCTAGAGCGCGTTCTGATGGGTACAACTGAATTTATTATATTCATCTCGAGTTTTATACGTATAATATCATCACATTAGCTAGCTAAGTAGGTCATCTCAAAAATATGTTATTATTTTTTAAAAAATGGTTTCTCTACCAAACAATTTTTAATTTTTTTTGTGTGTTGAAACATTATTATCATCACTGATCAACAATATATTAAGTGAAACTAACTTTCTAAATTACCTATCTAGTCAAATATCATTATATAAGACGAGACAAAAGGAGTAATATTTATGTTTTAGATTCTTAGTGATCAATTTGTAGGTTATATCGAACTAGGATAATGGTAGTTTAACCTTATCTTATTTATTTCATTCAAAAGTTTTGTAAGAGTTTAGCATTTTCTAGTTGCTGAATTTACTATCCAAATATATCAAATCTAAAGTTGGTGGCTTTGTACCAAACGGTCACAATAATTGTCATATCATTACACTATAATAATAATAACATTTTATAATTATAACATTTAAGTATATTTTGGAATCAATTTTTTCATGTTATGTCTGTATGTTCTATATAATAACATTTCACTATGGCAATAAAAAAATATCTAGATAAATAACGTTATTACATAGAGATTTGACTGTATAAAAATTAAAGATATCGATCTACTATCCAACCACCGATTTCCTTTTTTTTTTTGTTATTTTCTTGGAAAAATTGGATTCTTGTAGTTATGGAAAACATAGATTCTTAAAGTGTTCCTTCACATTTGAACAATTATTCAGAACCATACTTTTGTAATCTTGAAGATTTTGGCTTCATCACACAATAAGACAAAAAGAAGTACAAACAAAAATAAAATAAAATAAAACCTAAAAAGTTTTCAAGTGAATCTCCAACCCCACTCCACCCCATCTAAAATGAGATTAGGGGCAAAGTCACACTAAAAATTACGAGTTTAACAGAATCAAATAATTTTTAAATTATATTATATATTTCTAGCAAAATCCCATAGTATATATAATAATTTATTTCGAGTATAGTAAATAAAAAAATTATAATTTAAAATTCATAAATTAGAAATGTTGAATTTGCCTATCGACTCAAAAAGAGAGTGAAAAGAGGGATAAGGAGTAATTAAGTAGTGATGAATGATTATGTTAAAGGGTTGATGGTGATTTGAAGAGAGTTTAATTAATAATCAACTTTTTAACAAGCATGATTACTTAATTATTTTCCATAATCTATTATTCTTTTTGAACGTGAGCTAGCTCTTTAGCTTGTGATAAACTGCAATCCCATATATTTATTCATTTCATATTTACCTAGTGAACATGATACATAGGAACTGCTTAATAAAATTAATAGCCTAAACATAAATTTCAATAAAAGACCTTAAAATTATTTGATAAAATTCATATGTATTTTTTTTTATTTACAATTCATTCATAAAATTGTTTTCAACCTTTTGATGTGCAAAATATAATTATTTCAAATCAAAAATTGCATATGAAAATAACTTGTACATAATAAAAGCCAAAAATGAATTGGGCCGTAACCTACAATTTTTTTGGTCCAACTAATAATTGTGCATTATAGCAAACTATTAATTCAAAATAAATGTTATAGCGATAGTTTCATTTAATTCTAATTCATAGCAAACAAAATAATCTTGCTCGCCACTCTGGAATCTCGCTCGCCTCTCTCACTTTATACAAACACAAATGTATAAATTGTATTTGTGTTTGTATAAAGCGAGAGAGAACTGTATATACAAATACAAATACATATTTTTTGGTCCTATACACTTAAAATTATACAAATACAAATCATCCCCTGCCTAGTTCTCTTTAGTCTTTCTCTCTTTCTCGCTTTATACAAACACAAATTATACAAATTACAATGTATAATTTGTGTTGTATAAAGTGAGTGAGAGAGAGAAATTTGATATACAAATGTTTTAATTCGATTCAATTGTATACAAATTCAAATTTTATGCTGATATACAAACACAATCATTGATACATATACATAGTAATTACATATATACAATTATCTAACCGATATACTATTAAAACTGGAAAAGATGGATCTCTAAACCTCCTCCATTAATGGAGAACTGAGCTTATTGAGAGAAGAAAGGAAAATATAGAACGAAACAGAACATTCTATAATAGAGAATCATGTAAAGAGTGTGTGTTATTTCTCACTCAATGAATGAATAATCACTACATAAATCGTGTATATATATACATGGATGAAAACAAGAAAATAACTAACTGACAGTGTTAACAAACTAACAGACTCTAACTAAATTCTAACTTAAGCTTAACTAATTCTGTCACCCCCCCTCGAGTTGGAGGTGATGTAAGCACATACAACTTGCTTAGAATTGTATAGTGAATATGTCTGCTAACTGTGAGTTTGTGGAGATATGATGAAGTGCAATCAATCCTTGTTGAAGCTTGTCCCTAACAAAATGACAATCCACCTCTATGTGCTTTGTTCTTTCATGGAAAATTGGATTTTTGGCAATGTGAACTGCTGCTTGGCTGTCACAAAACACACGTATAGGCAATGAACTCTTCACCATTAATTCATCAAGCAATCTCTCAAACCACACCAATTCTCCTACTACTTGTCTCACAGCCCTGTATTCTTCTTCTGCAGATGATAGTGATACAATGGCTTGTTTCTTCGACTTCCAAGTAATAGGACTATCTCCCATAAGCACTAGATACCCACTAACTGACCTCCTTGAATCAAAACAAGCTGCCCAATTTGAGTCACAGTAAGCACTGACAGTGAGATCAAGTTTGTTTGAAATAAAAATCCCCAAAGTAGGATCTTGCATTAGATATCTAAGGACATGATAAGCAACTTTCATATGTGGTTCTCTCGAACTTTCATATGTGGTTCTCTCGAACTTTCATATGTGGTTCTCTCGGGGATTGCATAAACTGGCTAAGATGTTGAACACTAAAAGCTATATCCATCCTTGTATGTGTGAGGAAATTGAGTTTTCCAACTAGTTTCCTATAATGAGTAGGGTCAGATAACAACTCTCCATCTGTGGATTTGAGCTTTTCAACAGAATCAAGTGGTGATATTGCAACCTTATAGTTCATGACATCAAATTTCTTCAAAAGATCAATAGTGAATTTTCTCTGAGAAAGAAGAACACCATCATCCCTATACAATATTTCTAGTCCCAAGAAATAGTGCAGCTTACCAAGGTCCTTTATTTTGAATTGCTCATGTAGAAAACTTTTCAAAGAAGTGATTTCTTCCAAATATGTACCTGTTAGGATTACAACATCCACATATATAGCAACAAAAACCAAAGAGCATCATTTCCTTTTGTAAAACAATGAGTAGTCACTGTTTGAATGTGTATATCCCTTTGAACATAGGCTGCTGGCCAGCTTGTCATACCACTGCCTACTGGCCTGTTTTAACCCATATAAAGACTTTTTGAGTTTGCAAACTAAGTTGTTATTGTCTACCATAAGGCCTTCTGGTAATGTCATGTACACTTCCTCATGCAAATCACCACGGAGAAAGGCATTGTTCACATCCAATTTGTTAGGGTTTTGCCCTGATTTTCTTACCATATTTTAAGTTTTATTTTTTCCTCAAATAAAAGTCAAAGTATAACCATAAATGCTTGAACTTTTATTTAAAGGAAAATATATTTCTCTTCTATATTTGGTTTATTCTTTCCTTAGTGGAAAAGTCTGGAATCCTATAAATTGAATACCCCTCTTCTCACATCTAGAAGACAATAGCATCCACAATGTAGTCGTTTAGAGACTTTTGTTTATGGGGAGATTTTCTCCCAATATATTTATGTTTTTCAATATTAGTATTATAATATGTAGGTCGCTTGACCAAACCATATCAATAATATATTTTTAGTATGTCTTTACTTGTCATCTGATTTATCAACACCATATGATTTGCAATTGTAAGCTTCCGCATGACGTCATAATCATTTTCGAACCCAACACAATTGATATAAACTCCATCCCCTTTTTACAGCCAAACAAATTAAAGTTCTCACAGTAGTCATCTTAACTACAGGTGAGAATGTTTCAGTATAGTCTATTCCGGCTTGCTGTATCCATTTACCACCAGCCTAGCCTTGAACCTCTCCACACTTTCATCTGCTTTGTGCTTGATTTTGTATACCCACTTGCATCCAATGGCATTCTTGCCTATTGGTAAGGGGACCAGTTCCCATGTATCATTTGCATACAATGCTTCAAACTCCTAGGTTATTGCCATTTGCCAGGCAGGATTCAAGATTGCTTCAGCATAGCAAGAAGGTTCACACTCATGTGAAATGGACTTTACCAACTGCTGGCTACTAGAACATAAAGTGGTAAAACAAACATGCCCATGATTTGACAAAAATGAAGTAAGGGAATGTTGTGAATCAGGTGTTGATGCAGTTGTATTTTAGGTAATGTGTAATTGTATTCTTTAAGGTAGCTGAGAGTATGAACTATTCTATTTGTTCTTCTAGGTGCTGGTACTAGTGGAGCATCACTAGAAATAAAAGGGTCAGGATTAGGTAGTGGTACTGGTGCAATGTTGGGTGAAATTGAGTCTGTATCTATTGTAGGCTCAGTGATGTTGTTAGTTACTTGGTTAGTAATAACCTCATAGGATGTGTCTATATCCAGCATTTCATCATCAACTAAAATGTTTGTTTTATTAAGCATACAAGTCAATTTATTAGGGTGATGAACAAGAAACTTTAGGACAGAATTAAAACTGGAACCATCAGGAGCAATAACAAAAGGGAAAACATCCTCATGGAAAGAAACATCTCTGCATACATGAATTCTTTTTGTGGCTAAATCTAAGACCTTGTAGCCCTTTATATTGGAAGGATATCCAACAAAAATGTGGGGTGTTGCCCTTGGCTCAAACTTGTCTTTATAGTTTTTCAAAACAGTGGGGAAACATAAACATCCAAAACTCTTAAGATGAGAATATATGGGCTTTCTGTGGTGCAATTGTTCATATGGTGATTTATTTTGAAGTATCTTGGTGGGTAATCTATTAATGAGATAGGTAGTTGTTAAGATACATTCTCCCCAATACCTCATAGGCAATTTGAACTGGTAAAGAAGAGCTCTTGTTGTTTCTAAGAGATACTTATGTTTTCTTTCTACTACCCCATTTTGCTGGGGTGTGTAAGGACATGATTTTTGGTGAATAATCCTTTTTTCTTGAAAATATCTTGTTGCCTCACCACTTGTGAACTCTAGGCCATTATCAGACCTGATGGTTTTTAGTGTGGTGTGGAATTGGTTTTCTATGAGGCATATGAAGGCTTTCACAGCTTGTAATGCATTACTTTTGCATCTAAGTAACTATGTCCATGTTGATCTACTATGATCATCCACCATAGTTAAGAAGTAATTGTAACCATCATAAGTAGGTATGTGGTATGGTCCCCATAGATCAACATGAATTAACTCAAATACTTTACTAGTTGTAGTGGTACTTTCTGGGAAAGGTATCCTGGCCTGTCTTGCCATTGGGCATATGGCACAAGTGAAGGGTTAATTGGTGGAAAAGGCTATAGGTATGGTTGAGATGCTCCTCATCTTTACAAAGGGTACATGGCCTAATCTTTTGTGCCACAAAAGTTCAGTAGCATGACTATGAGATGCAGAAAAAGGATAAAAATAGAGGAATTTGCTCCACTAGAAATAAGATCAGCAATAGAACAAGCTTCTTTATTCTTATTGTGAGAATTTGTTACAGTACATAGTAGGGAAGCTTTACATTTATCTTCAACTAAAGATTTTCCACAGCTAAACAAAGAAGGAGTATTGAAAGAGATGCTATCAGACTGAACACAACAGTTGTGACACATGGGACATAGAAAGTATAGGCCATTCTTGGCTCTACCAAGCTCTAGAGGGCCCTTCAGAGAAGGGCCCTGCAATAAACAAGAAAAACTGTTAAAACTGACTATGCCTTTGAGTTGTAAAGCCAGACAATGGGCAGATATCAAATTAAACTTGAAGCTAGGTACAAACAACACTTTAGACAGAGTCAAACCTGGATTTAAACAAGCATCACCCACTGCAGTTACTTTAACCTTGTATCCATTTGGCAAGCTAACTAGGAAAGGGTATGGCAGTGTTCTAATATTCTGTAGGATGGATTTGGTATAGGTCATGTGATGTGATGCTCCTGAGTCTATGATCCATGAGCCAGCAGTTAATCTAGTACATTTACATGATAGATCACACATCTCAGTCATTAAGGAATAACAAGCAAGTATACCTGCCAAGTTCACAGCTCCACTCAGCATGTTGCCTGAATTGTCAGCTCCATTGTTCCCAGCTTGCAGAGTTCCCAGGAGATTTAGCAGCTGCTCATACTGGTCCTTAGACAAGTTCACTGGCATTTGGTTCCTCAGCTCAGGATTATTCTCACACTCATTGCGCCCCTCCTCAGAAGTGTATGCAATTGCTGCATAACCTGCACCTTTGCCTCTAGGGAATCTAAAACCTTGTGGATAACCATGGAGTTTGTAGCATCTATCTTTGGTGTGTCCAGGCCGTTTGCAATAGTCACAAAATAGAGCAGATTTACTTCGTGAGTAGGAAGTATTAGTGCTAGAACTTGCTCGAAATTGATTGTTGTTGGTGCTTCCAACACCTCTCCTATAGGAATTGTAGTTTGTCTTGAAGCCTCTTCCATTATGAATTGAGGCAGATGCATTCAGGGATGTGGAATCTAGAGCAGTTTGATTGTGAGGCTTCACTTCTCTCTGTCTTTCCTCTTGAGATAGAATGGCAAAAGCTTGGGCCATGCTGGGTAGGACACTCATCATCATGATACTTCCCTTTACAATAGTGTACATTTCATTCAATCCCATCAGAAAATGGATAAGTTTCCTGTCTTGTTCAGCCTTATGCATCTTGGTCTTTCCACCACAAGTGCACATACAGGTGCATTGAGAAGTGATGTCAATGGTGTTCATCTCTTCCCACAACTTCTTCATTTTTGTGTAATAACCAGTGACATCCAGGCTTCCTTGCACCAGATAATTTATCTCTTTTTGTTATTGATACAGTTTGCATCCATTTGTTTGGTCATATCGATCCTCCAATTCCTCCCAAAGTTCTCTAGCATTATTCACATATTGTAGGCCATCTCTCAACTCAGGTGAGAGGGAATTTAGAATCCACGAAGTTACCATGTCATCACACCTTTCCCAATGGGCAAAACTTGGATCCTCTGGTGAAGGCTTCACAATCTTCCCATTGATAAAACCAGTTTTGCTCTTTACAGATAAGGCCCTAAGCACAGCTCGTCTCCAGGATCTATAACCAGTTCCATCAAATACAGCAGGCAGTAATGTAGATCCTGCATTCTCTGATGGATGCAGATAAAATGGACTAGCAATGTCCATTCGTACAGTAGACGTAGATGTAGTGTTTGAGGTAGTCGAGTCGGTATCAGTTTGAATGTCAACCATAATTGGACAATATGCTTTGAAAATAGAGCTTCAATTCGGACAAATCGACAAATGCAAAAACTCGAACAGATGATAAGCGAAAATGACCGATCACACAAGATAGAAAAGAAAAAGGGAAATTCAACAAAATAGCAACAATTGGAGTTGAAGCTAACAAAGGAATAGAAACGAGAAACAAAAAATCACAATCGCTCAATTTGTCAATGATGAACCCTAACTATCGGGAGAAGAGAAAACTGAAAGAGAGGCAATACTCACAAATCAGGATTGAAAACAGAAGGAGGTTGCCCACCAATGGCTTTGATACCATGTTGAAACTGGAAAAGATGGATCTCTGAACCTCCTCCATCAATGGAGAATTGAGCTTATTGAGAGAAGAAAGGAAAGTATAGAACGAAACAGAACATTCTAGAATAGAGAATCATGTAAAGAGTGTGTGTTATTTCTCACTCAATGACTGAATAATCACTACATAAATCGTGTGTATATATATATAGGGATGAAAGTTGGAAAATAACTAACTGACAGTGTTAAAATAACTAACTGACAGTGTTAACAAACTAACAGACTCTAACTAAATTCTAACTGAAGCTTAACTAATTATGTCATATACATATACAATCGCTGCGCTTTTATACAAAACGAAATGTCTGCCTGCAATTTATACAACTGAGATGCTCCATAGCAAAACTGTAACTATATAGCGCTAATATGATTTTTATGTTTGCTAAACCTAAAATTTACTCTAAAATGAACGTAACAACAAAAATCTAAGGCCAAAATTGATTCACCGACTCGATCTATTTGATCGCAATTTGTTTTGACAAAATCGACCAAGCTCGGTTGAATATCTTTTTTTGCAATATATTTTTCATGGTGAAGCCAATTTTTGGCTTAAGTTATTAGAAAACATTTCAAGAAAATACGTATTTTATCAACCCAAAATAGAATAACTTTCCTTACAAAAATATTTACTATTACTCCATATTGTTACTTCATTGAACTAACACATAAATGTTATTAGAAATCTCTAATACATAAATTTTCATCAATATGTGACCTTTGCAGAAAATATTGAGAGTAAACATACAAATATTGTTTCATAATCATATTATATTATAGTATATAATACTGTTGTATTATATCGTTTTGATTAATACAACAGTTAGATAGATTGTATCATTCTATTATTACATAATCTTACACATCGACAATTTGAAAAATAAATCTAGTATGGTTCGTACAGGATAGATCTACTATAAAAACATAGGATAAATGATAAAATAACAAATAAAATGTCTAGCGAAATAAAATTTTAAAATAGCATAGTATAAGTTATTTATATAATCAAGAGATCAAAACCAGCTGCATGTAAGTATCTACATTAATCATAAACTGAAACCATTCAAATTATGCTGAGATTATAAAGATATTTTATACATTTCACTATATAGAACTTAAATTCTTTGTCATTACAAATTTTATGGTCCCTCAATGTTGCAATCCATGAATATCAAAGTCATATGGTTGGAAGAAAATGAAGTTATTTTCAATGTGTTTCTCAGTTCCCACTAACTCAGGGCAAAATTCAAACCAAAAATTCCTTTCAGCCAATGATATTAACTTATTTAGAACTACTCATGCTGCCTCAATAAATAATCATGTACCTATTTTAATAATTGAACATCCCTACTGACTGTCACCAATTCTAAATATCTTTGAATTCTTCTCAAAATACAGTTTAGTCAAACCACATAAGTCCACATAATCTATCAATGTCAATGAAAAACTGGCCCTTTGGTCTGTATATTTACTCCTAAAGGCCCCAGTTCAGTGAATGATGAACAGCAAAGTAGGACCAAAGTTTTAACAAACTTAATCAAAGGCATTAGTTAAGAATACTTAGAACTTTCATTACCCCACCTGGCCCATATAAAGGAGGAGGGTTGCGGTAGGCTGACAGCTAGCGTAAAACTTGTTAATTCATGATGAATCCTCGTAATAGATTCATAAAGGGTTGTAGAATTCAAAGAGTACAATATGCTTAATTCTTGAAAAAAACTACTAATCTTTCATTATGCAGCTACTTCCTTGCCAATTCTTGACAGGAAAAACTCCTGATCTATTACTTGATCTAATAACTAGACTGACTTAGGAAAGTGAGGGGAAAGTTTACCATTCTTGTTTTCCAACCCTGGCACATTATAAGGAACTGATTCTTGGAGCATATTCACCACTCTGTGCATTGCGGGACGATTAGCTGGAGTATGGTTAAGACAACGTAAACCAACATCAAGAACCTTGCATATATGTTCTTTGAAGCTGGAATTTAGATTTGGGTCGAGCAACTGATCAACTCCTTTCTCGTTCAAGGTCGCGTGTACCCAACCAGCTAGATCTTTCTCCCCGAATTCTGGACAGACTGGTCTTCTGCCTGTCACCAGCTCCAAAATGACCACTCCAAAGCTATATATGTCACTTTTTTCATTCACATGAAGAGTATATGCATACTCTGCAATCAATGAATTCCACTAATGTTAGTTTTGGTTACTTTAAAATGAAATTGCAATTTTTTCAAAAATATAAGCTAGATGTGCCTATATATCGATAAAAATGACTAAAGTCAATGATATAGTTTGGACAAAGCAATACCTGGTGCAATGTAACCACAGGAACCAGCAATTACAGACATGGATTCGACGCCACCTTGGTTGGCTGCTTTAACAGTTTTTGCCACACCAAAATCTGAAATTTTGGCTCCAAACTCATCATCCAGCAATATGTTGTTTGACTTAACATCACGGTGAACAATTGGAGGAACACAACCATGGTGCAAATAAGAGAGCCCCTCAGCTGCATCTAAAGCTATCTTGAACCTCAACGGCCAATCCAACAATTTGGCCTTGCAACTGTGCAGCAAATCGCCCAAACTTCCATTAGGCATGTACTCATATACCAAGAGCTTGCTATCCCCAGTATCGCAACAGCACCACAATCTCACAATATTCTTGTGCCTAATTTTACCCAGAGTTTCAACTTCAATTTCAAACTCGTCTTTATCAGACTCAAGAGCACCATAAGGCGTTTCATCTTTAACTGTTCTCTCCCATAGCTTCTTGACAGCTACTGCCTCACCATTGCTTAGGACAGCTTTGTACACTTTTCCTGAAGCTCCATTGCCAATTACATTAGCTTCATCTAGGCCAACGGGTATTTCAAATTCACTAAATCCAAGCTTATGGAATGATGTCCACTTTGTCATAGTGTTTCCTTTCTTAATCTTCTTGAATTTCTGGTACTTCCAAATGAACATAGCAATCCCAACAAGAAAAACGAAGCCAGCAACTGTGTAGATAGCTCTCAAAGTCCACAAGTATCCTTCATGCTGTCCTCTACCTTTGTTAGGACAAAGACCAGCAACACCTTGACACAAACCTGGATTACCTCGAAAGCTATCTCTATAAACACCCTTATCAAAAAATGCGGGAATCATCCCTGACAGCCGATTATTAGACAAATTTAGCTTATTAAGCTTCAAGCTTTGCAGACTGAGTGGGATTTCCCCTGAGAAGCAATTCCCAGAAAGATCAAGATAATTAAGCACTGGCAAAGTCCCAATTTCCTCCGGAATTTCCCCAAAAAATCCATTGTTTGCCAAGTCAAGCTCACTGAGTTGCTTCATTGTGTGAATTCCTAAGGGGATTTTCCCTGATAGCTCATTGAAACTAAGATCAAGGGTTCCTAACTGCCCTAGATGCACTAATGTGTCTGGAAGTTCTCCCGTTAGCTCATTATGACTCGCGGAAAACTCAATTAAGTTCTTCAACTTTCCTACTTCACTAGGTATAACCCCTGAGAATTTGTTTCTTGATATTTGTAGGTTAGACAAATTTTTGGCACCAGAAATCATGTGTGATATATTCCCTGAAAATGCATTGCCAAAAAGGTCTAAGAGATAAACCTGAGGCAAACTCCAAAACTCAGTTGGGACTTCCCCGAATAGCTTATTAGCCCGAAACCTGACCCTAAGTAAACTCCGGCAGTTGCCAAAACTAGCCGGAATACTCCCAGAGAACGAATTATATATCACTATAAGATTCTCTAAAGCTCCCATCTCACACAAACTTTCAGGAATTTTACCAGAAAATGTATTGTATGAAACATCAAGATACTGTAAAGCCGAGTTCTTCCCCAGTTCACTAGGCAATGAACCAGAAAATCTGTTAGAGAATAACTTAAGCTCGTACAGATTCGGAGAATTAGCTATACTTTCTGGAAGAAGTCCCTCAAATTGATTCTCAAATAAATTGAGTGATTCAAGTGGCAACTCACACAACTCATTAGGAATAGTCCCATTTAACTTGTTAGTCGACACATCGAATCTCCTCAACTTGGTCAAGTTAGACCATCCCGAAGGCAATTCTCCGGTGAGGGAATTATTGTAGAGCTCAATTTGAACAATACTACCAAGCTGGAAAATTGCACTTGGAATTGACCCAAGGAGTCCATTATTGGACACATCAAAATTAGTCAATCGATTCAATTTCTCAATACTTTTTGGAATTGAACCAACAAGATTACACATGCTTAGCCATAATGTCTCAAGATTCGTCAAGTTACCGAGTTCAGGAGGAAACTGACTCGGTGCAAAAGGGTTGTATGCGAGTTCAAGTGTCTTGAGACTTGTTACATTACCTAATGCAGCTGGAACTTCACCAGTAAGAATGTTCTCAGTTAGAATAAGAGTCTCCAGTTGCCTGAATCTTCCGAAACTTGCCGGAATATTCCCCGAAAAATAGCATCCACTAAGATCAAGGTACCTGCAATAAAAGATCATAATATACTAATGAAACAACAAGAACAACAAAATCTGCAATAAAAGTTCATAATATTCATTTTGTTCTATCTGCATTTTTATTCAAATACTCAATAGTAATTTATAGTTTCTCACACCCCTCGAGGTGCCGCCCTCACCGGACCTGCTAACGCGAGATGCTTTGTGCACCCAACTACCCTTTTCTACACATAATAAGATCATACCCGTTTTCATATTCACCTTAACACACACCCAAATACGCATATATGGCTAAATTTTAGTCCCAACTAGTCGCTATTTTTCGAAAAATTGAAAGAACAAAATACAGGGGAAATGCAAAATTGAGCTTCAAACTGAGTTACCTGAGGTAAGGAAGATCGGAAATCGTGTCGGGGATAGTTCCACCGATGAGATTCTGAGAAAGGTCAAGGTAAGTGAGGCTACGGCATTCAGAAATAGAAACTGGAAGAGTAGAGTTAATAAGATTATTCGAAAGCGAGAGTGATGAAAGCGAAGTAAGATGGCAGAGGAAAACCGGAAAGGGTCCGGCGAGAGAAGCACCGGAGAGATTAACAGCGACGACGGAGGGAGAATCTCCGGCGTCATTACAGGTAACACCTGTCCAGTTACATGGGGTAGGATCATTTTCAGACCAAGTAGAAAATACCCCTTGATCTGAACTTGACAAAGAGTGTTTCAGTCTTTGTAGATACAACCCATCTTGATTTAGAGCAAAAATCAAAGGGAATGTAGTTAGAAAGAAGAGTAACAGTTTCATTTGCATGGCTTTTTCATGCACAGAAAGAAGATGAAGAGATTTTTGTACAAGAATGGTGAAATGGGGGTTTGTTGAAGTTGTTAAAATAGTGCAAGCTTTGAAGGATGAAAATGGCGAAAAAAAATAATGGACTGTTATGTGGGACGATGAGGGTGGGTTTAATGTGGATAAATAGTCCAACTTGTCTATTTGTGATGTGATATCATCTTGATAATTTGACTAGGATAAGTGCTTTCCCGCTAATATCGGTGACAACTCTGGTATTAATCCGACTTCAAAACTGACACTTTTTAAACATCATATATAGCATAGATCAAAATGAATATTTTGCCCTTATGATCGGGATTTCTTGTGTTTAGGAAGCTCCGTTTTGATATATGGTGCTCAAAAAGTATTCATTTTGAGCCGGACTCGCGTAACAGTTAGAGGCGAACCCACATTCATACATGGGAGTGCACGTGCATCCATTAACTTCGAAAAAAATCATATGTATATATATATATATATTTATGTTGAGAAACTGACAAAATTATGATATAATTAACAGTGCATCCATAAGGAGTATAAGAGTGTCCTTGTACGACTGGTATAAGCTAGAGAAATCACCTTTGAGACCAAGGTTCAAATCAAGCTTAGATATGTGATTTACTGTTTAGAATAATTGTTTTCATGTCTCTATAGAGTAGTATTTTTGTGCTTAGTATCCATATATTTTTGCCCTATAAGTAAACCTTTGTATAGGAGAAGAAGACATCTTAGTTTTTTACTTGTAATATATTATCTCTCAATTAAGTATCGGCAATAGAAAGATCTTCTTATTCTTACTCTAGTTTTAGATTTTTGCATTTCAACTTTTAAATTTTTTGTTCTATGTGTAAAGTTAAATATATTCATTTCTTGGATTTAGTCGGAATAAAAAAGAGTTTTGATCAAACTTAAATTTACTTGTCCTTTGACTCATTTTTAATAAATTTAACTTCGTTTGCACTTTGCATTCTGATGATTTTTCCAGCAAACACTATTCCTATAGAGAAGCGAAGCTAATGAAGGGCAAGTAATTCATCTAAACTTCTCTTCTCGAAAATTTAGAATATATATATGTCAAATCTCTCCAACTTCTTAGTAGATATAGTTTGAATTTTCTTAGTAAAAATATTGATTTTCTCACTATTTAAATATATGGTCAAAACAAAAATAAGTAAATTGTAGTAGGAGATATAGATCGTTACGAGTATTGTTTTGAAACTTGAAAGGGATATTTTGAAAATTACAGAAGTTATTAGGCATAGAGTTGATTTGGACTTATGAGCATTAATTAGGAAAAAAGTACTTATAATAAGCATTTGTGTTTTTTTATTAAATAAGAAAAAAAAAAGTTACGAGTACAATTTGGTCAAATAAACTTTATAAATTTATACCCCAATACCCTCTTGGCTCACCATGATATTGACTCAACCTAAAGAATATTTAGGAAAAAAGAAAAATTCCTTTATTTCGCAAATGGAATTAAATGACATAAGGTTCATTTTCTTTTGGCTTCGGGAATGGGAAGAAATGGAAACATTGTTTTTCCTTATGCCAAATGAAACATGTCGCTTTTATATAAGGATCGAGTAAAATAAAACGAAAAGAGTGAGAATAAAGTTAGTGACTTAGAGGTGTTGTTTGGTTGATAACAAGTTATTTCAAAATAAATTATTATGAGATGAGTTATTTTAATATGTATATGAGATAACGCATTTCGTCACTATGATATAAATGAGGGAATAAATAATCTAAAAATTATCTTAATATCTTTAATCAAACACAAAATAAAATATAATTATGTATTTTATCTCAAAATTATTAGTATATCTTATATCTCATGTCAAACGACCGGTGAGACTGTGAGAGCATGTAAGTGTAGTCAAATTAAAAGGAAAATAAAGCACAGTATTGTTAGAAGAAATGTACTGCAAGACTCTGTGCCACAATTTGGTGTATATGTGGGGACTCTTTGAACAAAAAAAAAAAGTGAACTTTGAAATTTCGAAAGGAGAGCAGTCTTCCACAAAGACTCATTGGTTTACTTCTCTTTTCCCCATATGTAGTAAATTTTACCAATAATAATTAAACAATATATCTACTTCTTTTATTTTTTCAAAAGCAGGCAATTTTTAACACAAACTCCCAAAAATATCCGGTAAATTCTCAGACTTTAGGTTCTCCTCGATGACATAATACATACTGATCTTCTATGTATGTATAAATAGACACTTAAACTTGTATAAAGTTGAACAAGTAGACACACGTGTTTTATATATACTGAGTGAGTTCTTAAACGACCTACCGTTAATCTTCCATGTTCATATTACTCAAAAGTCTAATAAATTTGGTAGAGAGGCTTCTAAATTAATTTGAATTTTGAATGTCGAAAAAAAGTTAAAATTGAAAATCAAAGTTATAAAAGACTAAAACCAAACAATATTAATTAGAGTCTTGTCACATATGGTCCAGTTTGATAATCCAATAGTTTGGGGATCAGAATATGGACCATATATTAATATGAAAAAAAGTTTATGACTCTCTATCAAAACAAAGCTGCTATATATTTACTTACTATTTATAAGCATGCAAAAATATATAGGCCAAGATTCCAAGATAGTGAATTTGTGACTCACTCAGCAGTGGGACAAAATAATATTCAGAATCCACCCTTTTAAAATGTCACATATCGGTACTAAATTTAAAAAAAATATATCGATGGATACATGTCGAAAACTCAAAAAATAATGGATGAGAATCCAATGCGGTTGTGGTTGCCACATTGATAGACAAAGTACAGTCCTACCATTATTCTTTAATTTGATTATAATAGAGTATAAATTATGCATATACAAGCTACCCCAAGAAGATATTCCATCTATCCCAGCTTAATGTAGTATAGTTTGGATTTCAAGTGTTAAATAGTCTAGTTTTGAAATAAAATTTACATACTTGAAAACTATATACAAAGTACCATAAAACACAACAATTGATAATTCAAGACATGAAAAAAGCATGATCAAAAGAAAAACTTATTTAAATCTCAAAATTCGAAAGATATCACATAAATTGAGACAGAGAGATGTACATATATATCAAGAGCATAGAATCATTGTGCAAAATTGTGAGCTGTGGAAAGTTGTGCAATCATTGACACTCCTTTATTGACAAAACATACTATACTATAGTCGAGTCTCGACCAAAACACTAATTAAATTTTGTACCAAATTCAACACATATATACTGTGGGATTGAGGTTAGGTGCTCACTTTACATATATAGACAGCTGAAATATTTGATTTTTGTGGCTATTTAAACTTATGTTATTTCAAAGTTCAACTCTCTACCCTCATGCGAAGATGACTATTGTCTCTATCGCCAACTTTAATTAAAATTTACAAAGACTACTTTATTAGAGACAGAATATAAACGGAATACATAATTAATTTATGTTCGCAGATAATATAAATTAAACGGAAAAGGGTCAAATTAAAATTCCTCCCAACATATTGAAAATGACTCATAAATGTTCACAGTTATGAAATCACAACCTTAGAGTAGGAGGTACAGAGAATTTACCATAACCCAAAACTTTTACTTGAAAAGTGGCCATGAAGAAGAAGTAGAGGAGGAGCAGGCAATGTCTTATCTTAAGCTTGTCAACCTTGGCTACAAGTTAAATATTTTGAAAAAGTAGATACTATAACTTAAATAGTACCATGAAATGACTACCACATAAAACTATTACGTAAAGATGGTCATTTGCCTAATTCATCTACTTTCAGGCCCAATGGGTATGCAAGTCTAGATCGGCCCTTTATGATACTGGATCATATATGGGCTTTCTCTAATTCTACGTACTTCATTAGTCTGGGAAAAAAACACCTCTCCAGACAAGAAAAAGGAAATTACTTACATAAAATTTTATATAAAGAATTCAATTAAGTCTTTAGAACTACCATCGATGGCAGTGGATGGGGCTGCTCATCCCTTAATCTGAGGTTTCGAGTTCGAGCGCTAAGTATGAAAAAATCATTGGCATAAAGCGCTACCCCAACCCAAATGGGGCTCTAAACAACGCAAATTCGAATCCAACGCGAATACTGAATACTGAGTTAAAAACCCAAAAAAAGGGTCGGATGTTCCAAATGTACTTTTTGGCCCAAACAATAAACTCAAAGTACTACTTATTAAATGTTCACCAAACATTTGAAATAGTTCTCTTAAGTAGTTTATCCCTAATCTATACTACATGTTCAAAACATATATATAAACTTTCTCATTTTCTTAATATTTTCATTTCATATATTTTTTCGAATTCTCCTATTACAATTCACACGTGTTTACATACGCTTTTCAAGAGTTTTAAGTGATAGATTATGCGTAAGACTATATTTACATAATCAATCACTTAAAATATAATTAGAGACAATCTAATTTAATATCCTTGATTGATAATTTTTAATAAATTGTAAGTAACCTTAAATACCATTTTCAATTTGTTAAAGTTTCACAAATTATTTTAGAACTCATACAAGGCCAAAACTACGATAAGACATATTTTCTACAAAACAATCTTATGTTTGTATTTTCCTCTATCTTTTTGAAAACGACAAGAAAACTATCTGAAAATATTTCAATAGCATCATTATTATTTGAATAGTCCATCAAGAAAAAAAACCACTTCTCTAAATTTAGCTTTCTCAGACTATCAAATCTTTTTAACTTTATAATATTCATTTGTCAAAAAATATGTACGCCCACCGTTCCATTTTATTTTATGTGATACTCTTTGATTTAGCACGACGTTTAAAAAAAAGACTTTTGAAATTTATGATCTAAAATAATTCTTAGATATTTGTGTGGCTGAGAATCATTTCATTAAGGATAAAATGAAAATTTTAAAATTAAATTGTTTCTAATTATAGTAATGTAACATTCTTTTTGGGACAAACTAAAAATAAAAGGATACCACACAAAATGAAACAAAAGAAGTACTATATTCGTTCGCCAACTTTTATCTATGTATAATAATAACAGTTTCGATAATTTTCAACAAATATTTATAGCCTTGAATAATAAACTCAGGAAAAAAAAGGAGGAAAGGGTCTGATATATCCTTTAACTTTGCGATTTAGAGTTGATATAACAAAAAATATATCAGTTCTAAATCGTAAAATTAAAGAAATATCAAACTCTTTTTCTAAATATTAATAGTATATCATAATTTTTGATACACTTGGCATAAAGTAGGTAATATGTACATATTCTTTTTGTTCTTTTTCCTTTTGTTTCCAAAGTTCTTTGCACATTTTAATTTTTGTGATATACTTGGATTTGTTCTAGTTGTAAGTTTTATATAATTTTTTTTTGTTGAAGAGTCTAATGCTGTTGGTGCCATAATTGACTCCTGCTGAAAGTTACATGTATATATAGTTAATTAATAATTAATGGCTAATGCACTTTCTTTCAACAAACAACAACAAAAAAAACTTACTCTCCCCGGATAATTGTGGGTTTTCAAAAGGAATCAAATATTTAAAATGGAAGGTGAGTGATTCTTGGAGCATATTCACCACTCTGTGCATTGCGGGACGATTAGCTGGAGTATGGTTAAGACAACGTAAACCAACATCAAGAACCTTGCATATATGTTCTTTGAAGCTGGAATTTAGATTTGGGTCGAGCAACTGATCAACTCCTTTCTCGTTCAAGGTCGCGTGTACCCAACCAGCTAGATCTTTCTCCCCGAATTCTGGACAGACTGGTCTTCTGCCTGTCACCAGCTCCAAAGCTATATATGTCACTTTTTTCACTCACATGAAGAGTATATGCATACTCTGCAATCAATGAATTTCACTAATGTTAGTTTTGGCTACTTTAAAATGAAATTGCAATTATTTCAAAAATATAAGCTAGATGTGCCTATATATCGATAAAAATGACTAAAGCCAATGATATAGTTTGGACAAAGCAATACCTGGTGCAATGTAACCACAGGAACCAGCAATTACAGACATGGATTCGACGCCACCTTGGTTGGCTGCTTTAACAATTTTTGCCACACCAAAATCTGAAATTTTGGCTCCAAACTCATCATCCAGCAATATGTTGTTTGACTTAACATCACGGTGAACAATTGGAGGAACACAACCATGGTGCAAATAAGAGAGCCCCTCAGCTGCATCTAAAGCTATCTTGAACATCCGCTAAGATCAAGGTACCTGCAATTAAAGATCATAACATACTAATGAAACAACAAGAATAACAAAATCTATCATAATATTCATTTTGTTCCCACTGCATTTTTATTCAAATACTCAATAGTAATTTAGAGTTTTCCACACCCCTCGGGGTGCTGCGGTGCTGCCCTCACCGGACCTGCTAACGCGGGATGCTTTGTCCACCCGACTACCCTTTTCTACACATAATAAGATCATACCCATTTTCATATTCACCTTAAAACAGACCCAAATACGCATATATGGCTAAATTTTAGTCCCAACTAGTTGCTATTTTTCGAAAAATTGAAAGAACAAAAAACAGGGGAAATGCAAAATTGAGCTTCAAACTGAGTTACCTGAGGTGAGGAAGATCGGAAATCGTGTCGGGGATAGTTCCACCGATGAGATTCTGAGAAAGGTCAAGGTAAGTGAGGCTACGGCATTCAGAAATAGAAACCGGAAGAGTAGAATTAATAAGATTATTCGAAAGCGAGAGTGACGAAAGAGAAGTAAGATGGCAGAGGAAAACCGGAAAGGGTCCGGCAAGAGAAGCGCCGGAGAGATTAACAGCGACGACGGAGGGAGAATCTCCGGCGTCATTACAGGTAACACCAGTCCAGTTACAAGGGGTAGGATCATTTTCAGACCTAGTAGAAAATACCCCTTGATCTGAGCTTGATAAAGAGTGTTTCAGTCTTGGTAGATACAACCCATCTTGATTTAAAGCAAAAATCAAAGGGTATGTAGTTAGAAAGAAGAGTAAGAGTTTCATTTGCATGGCTTTTCATGCACAGAAAGAAGAAGAAGAAGAGATTTTTGTATAAGAATGGAGAAATGGGAGTTTGTTGAGGTTGTTAAAATAGTGCAAGTTTTGAAGGATGAAAATGGCGGAAAAAAAAATGGAGTGTTACGTGGGACGATGAGGATGTGGGTTTAATGTGGACAAATAGTCCAACTTGTCTATTTGTGATGTGATGTCATCCTTATTATTTGACTGGGATAAGTGTTTTCCCACTATTATCGGTGACAACTTTGGTATCGTCCAACTTCAAAACGGACACTTTTTGGATATATGGATACTTCGCCCTTCTGATCGAGATTCTTTGTGTTTAGGAGAATCTCTTTTGATATGTGGTGCTCAAAAAGCGTCTATTTTGAGTCAAACTCGCGTAACAGCCAGAGGCGGACTCACATTCATGTGTGGGAGTGCATGTGCATCTGCAAACTTTGGAAAAAATCATGTATATATATATAGGATATAATTCACTTAATCAAGTAGATGGGTGTTTTTAAGGCTGTCAATAGTTAGGGTACTAAAATAATAATTCACGGGTGTTTTCAATACTTATCTCTATGTATTATGTCTTTTTTTAATGTGATGGTCATCATTTAAATATATATTCTTTTTTTTTAGGTCAATAGGTGAGGCATCTCCTTGCTTTGCTGCTTTCAAGATGTTTGAAATTATAAACTGAAATTCAAAGATTTATATGTACAACAACATTGGAATAATTTTTGATGACATACGTGGAGATATAGAGATAAAACATCTCTGCTTTAGCTATCCAAGTAGACCAACAGAGAGAATACTCAACAAGTTCTCATTGTTAATCCAAGTGGAAAATTTACTGCTTTGGTTGGTGGAAGCGGAAGTGGGAAGTCCACAATTATTAGTTTAATTGAGAGATTCTATGATCCACAATTGAGGGAAATTTTTATTGACGGGCGTAATCTCAAAAACTTCCAAAGTATATGTGAACTTAAAATATTTATTTGTATAGACAAATGTGTATGCATTAGTATATTTGTCTGATCAACAATAAAGTTGACCAAGTAGAAGTGAAAAAAAATAGTAGGGTAAGAATTTGCAATCTGCAAAATCAATTGATTATGATATTTTTGTGACTTAAATTAAGTAGGGATGCAGAATGCTTTTCATCTTTAAAGCTGAATTGAATGTCGGATTAAATTAGTTGATTTTTTCTTTTGCATCTCAGCTATTGCCACAATTAGTTTCGTATAGTTATATAAATATACGTTGTAGCGTTGGGTCCGTGCTCACATACCTGTCTAGTATATATATATATATATATAGGGGCGGACCTACATGGGTGTGAGGGGGTTCACAGATAAAAAATTACACTATATACATAGAGTAGATTTTCAATATTTTTTGTATATATACTAATTTTGAACCACCTCAACCATAGAAGAGAGATAACTCATTTATATTTTTTATTTTTCGAACCTCCTGAGGGAAAATCTTGGATTCGCCACTGTGTATATATATATATGTTGAACCCCTTTGACTCTTCATATATTTACTTTTTATATATTGACGTGGAGTATATATATTTTGACAAACTCATGAACACTGCTTTTTGTTATTTACTGGGACTTATTTATATATAGTTGGACCAAGTCTATTTTCATTTTATTATCTGAATAAGCAAATTGGATATGTTCATAGTGTTAACAAACTTTTACGAATTCAATTGTAAAGATTTATTAGTACATCATTTTGCGAAGAAAATCGTAACAACTAGACGTTTCTTCGTAGTTTCTGAGATTCAGTTTATTTGACGCCATTAATTATAGTACTATTTATATTTAAATAGCCATTTGATTATGGATTTTTCAAATATTTTCCAACATGTATATTTATTTGGAATATGTTGGAACTAAGGAATCATGTTGTTTTTAAACAAATAAATAATTAAAACATTCGAACTCAAAATTTTAAGATAATAAGCGAAGTGGCTCAAACAGAGTCGAATTTGGGATTTAAATATTATGCGTTCAAATCCAAGACTTTGCAACAACATATATGATTTACTGGTTTTGAATTTATATAGTTATTTAATGGATTTTAACACATATACAACGTCCTAATAAAAAACTACCGATAATGTGTGGGGGTAATGTTAGTTAGTGATAGGCTAAAACAATTCAAAGATATTTTTCACTTGTGCCAACTTTGCACGATTTACTTTCAAAGATTTCACACCATAAGAGTATTCAACATCAATCTTATAAGTAACTCTATTTTCTTTTAAGTTATTAAGGATGAGGCTTCTCTCCATTACTCATCCTCTCCATTTCCCCAAGTAGCTACTTAGATGGCAACCACATGTCATAATTAAGAATCAATTGTTGATATTTAATTACCTAAATTAAGGTCTAAGCAGGATTAGAATAACAAATAATTTCTTTATTTACTTTTAAAAAAATTATCAAATCCACTATTCTAGCAAAAAATTATCTCATAAATTTATTTCAAAAATTCACTATTTTCCATTTGATTAACAAGCTCTTCTTTTTTTGAAAAAAGTATTTTCTTTTTTTCTTTTTTTAGACATATAGCAATAGTTAAGCCTTATTGAAAATCGTTACACAAACTAATCAACATATGATGTTAAAAAAATAAAAAAGAATATTTACAAATTTTAAATTTAAAAAATTGCATGATGTTAATTTTTTTTACTATAACTCAGAGTTTCAAAGAATTTTAGAAACAAAATTTTCCTAATAAAAAAGAAAAAATCTGTTTTTTTAAAAAAGAGCTCATAATAAATATGAATAGTGAGAAATTTTAAATATATTTATGAATGAGAATTTTTAACTAAAATTATGGAATTGATATATTTTTAAAAGTAAATAAAGAAATTATTTGTTATTCTAATCATGGTTAGACCTTAATTTAGGTAATTAAATCTCAACTTTTGATTCTTTATTATGACATGTGACTATTATCTAAGTAGATACTTGGGGAAATGGAGAGAATGAGTAATGGAGAGGAGCCTCATCCGGTTATTAATGTGACATTTTGTTCGCACACCCAACAAAAAATATCAGCTATTTTTAGGATTACTTATTAAAATACAACCAATGTTTGGAAAATTCCTGTAGTTTGAACTTCTCAAACTTTAACAATATTTTCTTCTATAGTTTAAATTGCGTCAGTTTAAACTTGATTTTTTATATATTGATTTTGAAGAAACTCCAAGAACTATCATATACTAAAGCACATTTCTAGAAATTTGGATTTTGCATGTTTGCGTTTTACCATTGTGAATAAGTTGGTCTATAAGAACTGTTATTTCTCTTAACGCGATACAAAATATCAACGACTTTCGAGAATCGATTAGACCTTTCTCTCAAGAGATCAGTCATCAGCTTTTATAGAGGAAAGAAAGGAGGCCTTTCCTTGAAGAAATAGTAATTTCTAAGACTATTTTTAATACATATGATTTCTTTCTATATGTTCAAGTCTTTATGAACAGAATATCCTAGATAGTCTATATCTATGCTAGTAAAAAACAACTAGCAAGTACCTGATAAATTAGTAAGAACAATAAAATTGGAATCTTTACCCTGTTCATTTCGGGGAGCCAATACCAGGGGTGGATCCAACATATGGTATGCAGGTTCATGATTCACAAAACATTGTAGCGTTTGCTCAAACTTCAGTAAATATCAATAGACTATAAATATTTGACCGTAAGCCCAGTTACTATCATATAGTAACTTAAAATCGTTATAGGAACCATAAACTTCAAATCTTGAGTCTACCTCTAACCAGGAATACTCAAATACAATCCCCATATTAGATGGGAACTTTAACATATTACATACAGAGAAACTGTTTTCTAATATACTAATAGTTCCAACTGGTTTAGCATGAGAAAATATTACATCAGCTGGCTTGCTCCATCAAATTTTGTTAGACTAAAGTTACTCAATGAAAGGGTTCCATAAGCTAGATATAGTCCATAGACAAACTAAATGGCTAGTAGTTATAGAAGTTGGACTAGAATTAAGGATCAAGAGATATGATATGCCCATTTCGCTTGAAAAAAGTCAGCGCCTTAGGAGATTGTGTAGCATGGGGGGAGGGGGACTGTGTGGCGTGAAAGCTAGACGAGCTACCAGGCTTCACAGTTGGTCGCGGTTGTTTCACCAGTGGAACCAACGACTGCACAACGTCTGCCATCAGTGGCCTGTAATCAGCCTCGGGTTGTACACACATTGCAGCAATAGCAGCAACTTGAATAACTTCTTTCATTGAATACTGACCCTCCAGCGCTGGATCCATTATCTCTACGACTTTTTCCCTATCAGTGAGACAGGGCAATGCCTAACAGACAAATGAGAATAGGAAGAGGTCAGCTAGAGTAATGTTTCAATTCACTAGCACGGCCTGGGGGGCATTAGACGGAAAAATGAACATGGGATATATTATCTGAAATGTAGGATAGTATAACAATTACCAGAACCTACCCAAGAAACAAGAACGCCTTTGCCAGGAGATCTCTTCATATCAACCGGAACTCTGCCAGTCAACAACTCTAGGAGGACAACCCCATAACTGTAAACATCTGATTTGGTGGTCAAGTGCCCCGTTAATGCATATCTGCAATGGTTTAACGGAAGAAATCGACATTGACATGTTAAAATCTAAGATGAGGAGGTACTGGAAAGTTAAGAGAAGACAACATCTCAAAATCACGCATGGAACTGCAATATTCTACATAATTCAGCCAAATGAGAAGTTCTTACTCTGGAGCAACATATCCCTGCGTCCCCAAAACTCGGGTAGAGACATGCCCACCAGCTTTGTTAGATCCAAGCTTGGCCAATCCAAAGTCAGAAACTTTGGCATGGAAATTTTTGTCCAAAAGAATATTGCTACTTTTGAGGTCTCTATGTAAAACCGGGGGATTGACATGCTCATGTAGACATTCCAAACGTTTAGCAGTATCCAAAGCTATTCTTAACCGGGTCTTCCAGTGCAACTTTGGACAAAAATTATTGGAACCTTCATTAAAAACTTGATGACTTGAAAAGAAAAACTTGAAACAATGTGAAAAGAAGGTATAAGAATAGGGACAGGCCATTTGGCAAATCTTGGAACGGTACACACTTAGCAGGAATTCACATGCCAGTAGAATTTCAGGAAAAGGCTTCCTTTGCTTCAATTGGAGTTGGTATTAACATATAATTTAGCGTGTGGTTTTCTACACTTCAGAAAATAATCTCAATTACCCATGAGGACACCATAAATAATCACTCATTCATGCGTATGACAAACTTCGATATGTCTAAGAATAATGTCACTGATGAGGATATCCATTCATCACTGTCATATCTTTGAAGTATTTTTTCCACATTGGCTTTTCGAGGAGAGAAGAGGACAGGCTGGTACTAGATTCCAAAAAAGCCCAAAACCATATACAACTGAAAACCACAACATACCTTTGATTGGATACAAGTGCTCCTATAAACCACCATTTGCCATGAACTCATAAACAAGCAATTTATGGCTGCTTTCTGAACAATAGCCAATCAATGACAGCAAATACGGTGAGCGCAAGCGGCATAGCAACTCCACCTGATATTTGATAACAGCAATCATTCACCAAAGTAAAGGAGAGGCAATAAAGCAACATGTAAAAGAATAATCAGAGTCCTTTAACTCTTCTTGGAGTTTCAAAAAGGGTTAAAAGGTTTAACTGAAACTCTGTACTTTATAACTGTTTGACACATATAACATTGGAAGGGCTTTGTTGAGATTGTGTAACTTGTGTTTGTTTGATTCATAATCTGCAATTTGCTTTGTAATAGATTACATCCTAACGTGAAATCTTTCAAAGATCAGGACATTTGTATATTTGTTTTCTTGCTAATGACGACAATATCACATCTTTTTTGGATTATATTGAATTTATATTTGCAATTACCTCCACTTTGAATTCTTCCTCCCCTGTTTTCCAGATCCATCAGCTTAATTGCAACCTTCCTCCCATCTTGAAGTACTCCTCTATAAACTGACCCGAAAGCACCATTTCCAATCACATTAGATTTTCCAAATCCACCAGTTGCTGAATGCAGCTGCTTAAATGTGAAAACCTGAAGTCCCTTCTCTGCAATAACTTTCAGATTGGAAAAACTGTTGCCCTTGTCCTCACAAGCACTCTCCGTATCTGGACGGGGTAACAAAAACGTATCAAGACTTTAGCTTTCCCAAAACTCGAACTGACACAGAGGGAAACACAATGCCAAAGGTGTAAAATCGTGCCTTAGGAAGCACTTCCTATGTAACATAGGCTTTGTATACTTTCGAGAGTGCAAGACTACAATTATTACCTTCTTTGTGGGGTGGCCATGGAATTCGCTGAGTATCAAGATGTTTTTTGTTGCAAAAATTTGGGTGACGGATGGACGGACATGCAAAAAGAGAACCTTTGTTGGAATGCCAATTCACCTCAGCTTATTTTGGGCACTCTGTTGTGCAATTTTGGAAGAATTTTAGTTTTCCTTAACAAAAGATACGAGGAGCATGTCAAGACTGCAGTTGCAGTTTTGTAATGGCAACACAAGACTACAGATTTAAGTATTTATATTTGTGTTTGAGATGCAGTTGTGTTTGCTGCCTTGTATTATGCAATTTTGGATCTTAGATGCCTGTTCGAAGATTCTTCTCACATGTTAATTTTTATACAAGATTTTTCGATCGTCTTAATACAGACTTCCCTCCCTCGATTTGTATCAATGTTTCATTTACTCGCCTTAAACTGGATAATTCCATAGCTTATACATTCTACTTCTCGATTTCACCATGCATATTGTTGAACATTATAGCAAATTTTTGAGCATATATATTGTGTGAAGTCATAAAAGTGGCACACTCAAGTTGTCTTCCAAGAGACCAGGGAAAAGAAGCATAATATTCACTCTCAATAACTGTGCTTGTTTTCACAAAAAGAAAATATCACTATTTGCATACATTTATCAACATGCATCATGAATAGGGTATCAAACATGACCCAAAAAGTGATACCCACTCCAATCCATCCAAGCAATTATCTGGGCAACAACAACATAGAGTAATCAGATCACCATTCAAAAGAATAGAGAAAATACACCAGAAATGGAAAAAAAACATTATCTCCTATGCACACCAAATTTATCTTTGATGTTTCAATTAGTGAAATAGTAAGTAAGAAGGAGAGGTGAAATTAAATGTGATTACCAATACTTACTTTTATGATTAAGGCTATACAAATTGTTCTAAAAAAACGATGCACAAAAATCTTAAAAAATAGATACAAATAATTAGTGAACGGTCAACCAAATAATGACCTTTTTTTTTTATTCAAATTCTCTTCTATTGGAATTTAATTAAATCGATTATTGACTTGGCCTCTTGTAACAGTGTAAAAAGCACAAGCTTTGACCTAATATTGATAAAATTCACATGGAATGAAGAAAAAGAATCACTTACCATATTCTGAAATGCGGTAGAGAGCCTCTAAGCTTTTCAAGGTTGAACATGACTGTATTTTCAAAAACAAACAACTCCATCCGAATATCCTATATACTTATGTAAGAATGGCTGTATTTTCAAAAACAAACAACTCCATCCGAATATCCTATATACCTATGTAAGAATGGCTGTATAAATTTTTTTAGTAATTCTTTTCTTATTCTTCCACTACTCACATTTTTTCTTCAAATCAATTTTGTTTAGGCAGTTTTTCATCGATAACAGCAACATCTACAGCAGGATCCGACTTAGCCTCCCCTTTTCCGTTTCTGTATTTTGAAACTTGATCCATAGCAGTTGAAACGCCCCAAATTGCCTAAGAAAATTATACAAAGTGAGTTAGGTTATTAAAAACATAGGAAGCCCTAAAAAATACATTATAAATTACTTACTGAATTTACAGTTGCCTTAGAAATGAGTTGACCTAAAAATCCAGCAGCTTCATCCTCATTAGTAGGCCATTTAGACTTTGAAAACTAGAAGAATCACAAAAGTTGAAGACCAAAACATACAGATTTCAATTTATTTGAAGAGTACAGACCAAAATAAACATATTCTTCAGTGTAGATATTTTTGAAGAGTACAGACAAAATAAACATATTTTTTTATTTCAATTTTGAAATCACAAATAGAAGAACAAAACAAACAGATTATATATACATTTTTCAGTGTAGATATTTTTGATATTCTACTTAGAATCACAAATTACAGATCAAAACAAACAGATTATATATACATTCAGTGTAGATGTTTTTTATTTCAATTTTGAAATCACAAATAGAAGAACACAACAAACAGATTATATATACATTTTTCAGTGTAGATATTTTTGATATTCTAATTAGAATCACAAATTACAGATCAAAACAAACAGAGATTCAAACTAATATACCTTCTTCAATGTAGATATTTTCGATTTCAGTTTAGGAATCACAGCATCCTTGATTTTTTTTCTGAAGAGATTTTCTCCAACTTCACCAGTAATCACCATCACTTGCTTACCCAGAACCTTTCCCACCTCGCGAGTAATAACCACCACTTTCTCACCCAGAATGTTTCTAAAAGACATTGTTGTTTCGGAATGTGAAATTATCAGAGAGAGAGAATTTGAATTAGTGAAATAGTAAGTAAGAAGGAGAGGTGAAATTAAATGTGATTACCAATACTTACTTTTATGATTAAGGCTATACAAATTGTTCTAAAAAAATGATGCACAAAAATAAAAAAAAACAGATACAAATAATTAGTGAACGGTCAACCAAATAATGACCTTTTTTTTTCATTCAAACTCTCTTCTATTGGAGTTTAATTAAATCGATTATTGACTTGGCCTCTTGTAACAGTGTAAAAAGCACAAGCTTTGACTTAATATTGATAAGATTCACATGGAATGAAGAAAAAGAATCACTTACCATATTCTGAAATGCGGTAGAGAGGTAGAGAGAAGCTTTTCAAGGTTGAACATGGCTGTATTTTCAAAAACAAACAACTCCATCCGAATATCCTATATACTTATGTAAGAATGGCTGTATTTTCAAAAACAAACAACTCCATCCGAATATCCTATATACCTATGTAAGAATGGCTGTATAAATTTTTTTAGTAATTCTTTTCTTATTCTTCCACTACTCACATTTTTTCTTCAAATCAATTTTGTTTAGGCAGTTTTTCATCGGTAACAGCAACATCTACAGCAGGATCCGACTTAGCCTCCCCTTTTCCGTTTCTGTATTTTGAAACTTGATCCATAGCAGTTGAAACGCCCCAAATTGCCTAAGAAAATTATACAAAGTGAGTTAGGTTATTAAAAACATAGGAAGCCCTAAAAAATACATTATAAATTACTTACTGAATTTACAGTTGCCTTAGAAATGAGTTGACCTAAAAATCCAGCAGCTTCATCCTCATTAGTAGGCCATTTAGACTTTGAAAACTAGAAGAATCACAAAAGTTGAAGACCAAAACATACAGATTTCAATTTATTTGAAGAGTACAGACCAAAATAAACATATTCTTCAGTGTAGATATTTTTGAAGAGTACAGACAAAATAAACATATTTTTTTATTTCAATTTTGAAATCACAAATAGAAGAACAAAACAAACAGATTATATATACATTTTTCAGTGTAGATATTTTTGATATTCTACTTAGAATCACAAATTACAGATCAAAACAAACAGATTATATATACATTCAGTGTAGATGTTTTTTATTTCAATTTTGAAATCACAAATAGAACAACACAACAAACAGATTATATATACATTTTTCAGTGTAGATATTTTTGATATTCTACTTAGAATCAAAAATTACAGATCAAAACAAACAGAGATTCAAACTAATATACCTTCTTCAATGTAGATATTTTCGATTTCAGTTTAGGAATCACAGCATCCTTGATTTTTTTTCTGAAGAGATTTTCTCCAACTTCACCAGTAATCACCATCACTTACTTACCCAGAACCTTTCCCACCTCGCGAGTAATAACCACCACTTTCTCACCCAGAATGTTTCTAAAAGACATTGTTGTTTCGGAATGTGAAATTATCAGAGAGAGAGAATTTGAATTAGTGAAATAGTAAGTAAGAAGGAGAGGTGAAATTAAATGTGATTACCAATACTTACTTTTATGATTAAGGCTATACAAATTGTTCTAAAAAAACGATGCACAAAAATCTTAAAAAACAGATACAAATAATTAGTGAACGGTCAACCAAATAATGACCTTTTTTTTTCATTCAAACTCTCTTCTATTGGAGTTTAATTAAATCGATTATTGACTTGGCCTCTTGTAACAGTGTAAAAAGCACAAGCTTTGACTTAATATTGATAAGATTCACATGGAATGAAGAAAAAGAACTTACCATATTCTGAAATGCGGTAGAGAGCCTCTAAGCTTTTCAAGGTTGAACATGGCTGTATTTTCAAAAACAAACAACTCCATCCGAATATCCTATATACTTATGTAAGAATGGCTGTATTTTCAAAAACAAACAACTCCATCCGAATATCCTATATACCTATGTAAGAATGGCTGTATAAATTTTTTTAGTAATTCTTTTCTTATTCTTCCACTACTCACATTTTTTCTTCAAATCAATTTTGTTTAGGCAGTTTTTCATCGATAACAGCAACATCTACAGCAGGATCCGACTTAGCCTCCCCTTTTCCGTTTCTGTATTTTGAAACTTGATCCATAGCAGTTGAAACGCCCCAAATTGCCTAAGAAAATTATACAAAGTGAGTTAGGTTATTAAAAACATAGGAAGCCCTAAAAAATACATTATAAATTACTTACTGAATTTACAGTTGCCTTAGAAATGAGTTGACCTAAAAATCCAGCAGCTTCATCCTCATTAGTAGGCCATTTAGACTTTGAAAACTAGAAGAATCACAAAAGTTGAAGACCAAAACATACAGATTTCAATTTGTTTGAAGAGTACAGACCAAAATAAACATATTCTTCAGGGTAGATATTTTTGAAGAGTACAGACTAAAATAAACATATTTTTTTATTTCAATTTTGAAATCACAAATAGAAGAACAAAACAAACAGATTATATATACATTTTTCAGTGTATATATATTTTTGATATTCTACTTAGAATCACAAATTACAGATCAAAACAAATAGATTATATATACATTCAGTGTAGATGTTTTTTATTTCAATTTTGAAATCACAAATAGAAGAACACAACAAACAGATTATATATACATTTTTCAGTGTAGATATTTTTGATATTCTAATTAGAATCACAAATTACAGATCAAAACAAACAGAGATTCAAACTAATATACCTTCTTCAATGTAGATATTTTCGATTTCAGTTTAGGAATCACAACATCCTTGATTTTTTTTCTGAAGAGATTTTCTCCAACTTCACCAGTAATCACCATCACTTGCTTACCCAGAACCTTTCCCACCTCGCGAGTAATAACCACCACTTTCTCACCCAGAATGTTTCTAAAAGACATTGTTGTTTCGGATTGTGAAATTATCAGAGAGAGAGAATTTGAATTAGTGAAATAGTAAGTAAGAAGGAGAGGTGAAATTAAATGTGATTACCAATACTTACTTTTATGATTAAGGCTATACAAATTGTTCTAAAAAAACGATGCACAAAAATCTAAAAAAACAGATACAAATAATTAGTGAACGGTCAACCAAATAATGACCTTTTTTTTTCATTCAAACTCTCTTCTATTGGAGTTTAATTAAATCGATTATTGACTTGGCCTCTTGTAACAGTGTAAAAAGCACAAGCTTTGACTTAATATTGATAAGATTCACATGGAATGAAGAAAAAGAATCACTTACCATATTCTGAAATGCGGTAGAGAGCCTCTAAGCTTTTCAAGGTTGAACATGGCTGTATTTTCAAAAACAAACAACTCCATCCGAATATCCTATATACTTATGTAGGAATGGATGTATTTTCAAAAACAAACAACTCCATCCGAATATCCTATATACCTATGTAAGAATGGCTGTATAAATTTTTTTAGTAATTCTTTTCTTATTCTTCCACTACTCACATTTTTTCTTCAAATCAATTTTGTTTAGGCAGTTTTTCATCGGTAACAGCAACATCTACAGCAGGATCCGACTTAGCCTCCCCTTTTCCGTTTCTGTATTTTGAAACTTGATCCATAGCAGTTGAAACGCCCCAAATTGCCTAAGAAAATTATACAAAGTGAGTTAGGTTATTAAAAACATAGGAAGCCCTAAAAAATACATTATAAATTACTTACTGAATTTACAGTTGCCTTAGAAATGAGTTGACCTAAAAATCCAGCAGCTTCATCCTCATTAGTAGGCCATTTAGACTTTGAAAACTAGAAGAATCACAAAAGTTGAAGACCAAAACATACAGATTTCAATTTATTTGAAGAGTACAGACCAAAATAAACATATTCTTCAGTGTAGATATTTTTGAAGAGTACAGACAAAATAAACATATTTTTTTATTTCAATTTTGAAATCACAAATAGAAGAACAAAACAAACAGATTATATATACATTTTTCAGTGTATATATTTTTGATATTCTACTTAGAATCACAAATTACAGATCAAAACAAATAGATTATATATACATTCAGTGTAGATGTTTTTTATTTCAATTTTGAAATCACAAATAGAAGAACACAACAAACAGATTATATATACATTTTTCAGTGTAGATATTTTTGATATTCTAATTAGAATCACAAATTACAGATCAAAACAAACAGAGATTCAAACTAATATACCTTCTTCAATGTAGATATTTTCGATTTCAGTTTAGGAATCACAACATCCTTGATTTTTTTTCTGAAGAGATTTTCTCCAACTTCACCAGTAATCACCATCACTTGCTTACCCAGAACCTTTCCCACCTCGCGAGTAATAACCACCACTTTCTCACCCAGAATGTTTCTAAAAGACATTGTTGTTTCGGAATGTGAAATTATCAGAGAGAGAGAATTTGAATTAGTGAAATAGTAAGTAAGAAGGAGAGGTGAAATTAAATGTGATTACCAATACTTACTTTTATGATTAAGGCTATACAAATTGTTCTAAAAAAACGATGCACAAAAATCTAAAAAAACAGATACAAATAATTAGTGAACGGTCAACCAAATAATGACCTTTTTTTTTCATTCAAACTCTCTTCTATTGGAGTTTAATTAAATCGATTATTGACTTGGCCTCTTGTAACAGTGTAAAAAGCACAAGCTTTGACTTAATATTGATAAGATTCACATGGAATTAAGAAAAAGAATCACTTACCATATTCTGAAATGCGGTAGAGAGCCTCTAAGCTTTTCAAGGTTGAACATGGCTGTATTTTCAAAAACAAACAACTCCATCCGAATATCCTATATACTTATGTAAGAATGGCTGTATTTTCAAAAACAAACAACTCCATCCGAATATCCTATATACCTATGTAAGAATGGCTGTATAAATTTTTTTAGTAATTCTTTTCTTATTCTTCCACTACTCACATTTTTTCTTCAAATCAATTTTGTTTAGGCAGTTTTTCATCGATAACAGCAACATCTACAGCAGGATCCGACGTAGCCTCCCCTTTTCCGTTTCTGTATTTTGAAACTTGATCCATAGCAGTTGAAACGCCCCAAATTGCCTAAGAAAATTATACAAAGTGAGTTAGGTTATTAAAAACATAGGAAGCCCTAAAAAATACATTATAAATTACTTACTGAATTTACAGTTGCCTTAGAAATGAGTTGACCTAAAAATCCAGCAGCTTCATCCTCATTAGTAGGCCATTTAGACTTTGAAAACTAGAAGAATCACAAAAGTTGAAGACCAAAACATACAGATTTCAATTTATTTGAAGAGTACAGACCAAAATAAACATATTCTTCAGTGTAGATATTTTTGAAGAGTACAGACAAAATAAACATATTTTTTTATTTCAATTTTGAAATCACAAATATAAGAACAAAACAAACAGATTATATATACATTTTTCAGTGTAGATATTTTTTATATTCTACTTAGAATCACAAATTACAGATCAAAACAAATAGATTATATATACATTCAGTGTAGATGTTTTTTATTTCAATTTTGAAATCACAAATAGAAGAACACAACAAACAGATTATATATACATTTTTCAGTGTAGATACTTTTGATATTCTACTTAGAATCACAAATTACAGATCAAAACAAACAGAGATTCAAACTAATATACCTTCTTCAATGTAGATATTTTCGATTTCAGTTTAGGAATCACAACATCCTTGATTTTTTTTCTGAAGAGATTTTCTCCAACTTCACCAGTAATCACCATCACTTGCTTACCCAGAACCTTTCCCACCTCGCGAGTAATAACCACCACTTTCTCACCCAGAATGTTTCTAAAAGACATTGTTGTTTCGGAATGTGAAATTATCAGAGAGAGAGAATTTGAATTAGTGAAATAGTAAGTAAGAAGGAGAGGTGAAATTAAATGTGATTACCAATACTTACTTTTATGATTAAGGCTATACAAATTGTTCTAAAAAAACGATGCACAAAAATCTAAAAAACAGATACAAATAATTAGTGAACGGTCAACCAAATAATGACCTTTTTTTTTCATTCAAATTCTCTTCTATTGGAGTTTAATTAAATCGATTATTGACTTGGCCTCTTGTAACAGTGTAAAAAGCACAAGCTTTGACTTAATATTGATAAGATTCACATGGAATGAAGAAAAAGAATCACTTACCATATTCTGAAATGCGGTAGAGAGCCTCTAAGCTTTTCAAGGTTGAACATGGCTGTATTTTCAAAAACAAACAACTCCATCCGAATATCCTATATACTTATGTAAGAATGGCTGTATTTTCAAAAACAAACAACTCCATCCGAATATCCTATATACCTATGTAAGAATGGCTGTATAAATTTTTTTAGTAATTCTTTTCTTATTCTTCCACTACTCACATTTTTTCTTCAAATCAATTTTGTTTAGGCAGTTTTTCATCGATAACAGCAACATCTACAGCAGGATCCGACGTAGCCTCCCCTTTTCCGTTTCTGTATTTTGAAACTTGATCCATAGCAGTTGAAACGCCCCAAATTGCCTAAGAAAATTATACAAAGTGAGTTAGGTTATTAAAAACATAGGAAGCCCTAAAAAATACATTATAAATTACTTACTGAATTTACAGTTGCCTTAGAAATGAGTTGACCTAAAAATCCAGCAGCTTCATCCTCATTAGTAGGCCATTTAGACTTTGAAAACTAGAAGAATCACAAAAGTTGAAGACCAAAACATACATATTTCAATTTATTTGAAGAGTACAGACCAAAATAAACATATTCTTCAGTGTAGATATTTTTGAAGAGTACAGACCAAAATAAACATATTTTTTTATTTCAATTTTGAAATCACAAATAGAAGAACAAAACAAACAGATTATATATACATTTTTCAGTGTAGATATTTTTGATATTCTACTTAGAATCACAAATTACAGATCAAAACAAACAGATTATATATACATTCAGTGTAGATGTTTTTTATTTCAATTTTGAAATCACAAATAGAAGAACACAACAAACAGATTATATATACATTTTTCAGTGTAGATATTTTTGATATTCTACTTAGAATCACAAATTACAGATCAAAACAAACAGAGATTCAAACTAATATACCTTCTTCAATGTAGATATTTTTGATTTCAGTTTAGGAATCACAGCATCCTTGATTTTTTTTCTGAAGAGATTTTCTCCAACTTCACCAGTAATCACCATCACTTGCTTACCCAGAACCTTTCCCACCTCGCGAGTAATAACCACCACTTTCTCACCCAGAATGTTTCTAAAAGACATTTTTGTTTCGGAATGTGAAATTATCAGAGAGAGAGAATTTGAAATATTGGTATGTGTATTTATAGGAAAGGGAAGGAAGGTTTAGAGAGCGGGAGTTTTTTAAAAAATTCAGAAAATATTAGCGAAAGTGATTTCTCTAAAATTTTGTGCATTCGTGCGGTGCGGTGCTTGCTTTTAGTCCTAAGAGCATATGTACTTGTATGTGTTTAGTTTAATGCTCTTCTCATTTTGTTATGCCTCTTTAATTTTAGTGTTAATATCAAAATGTCACTCTTGAGAATTTATCTAGTAAAATCATTAAAATTTATTTTGTTTTAATAAAATCACTCATGATTTTTCAAAAATGACAAATAAAAAGTCAAAATTGGACAAGTAAAAAGGGACAGAGGGAGTATAGCTTTGTAAATAGTGTAGTTTTACTCTTAGGAAATTATAAAACATCATTAAAGGAAAGGGTAAATATGAAAAAATTTCAAACATTTCTCTAGAATCTTGAACTTTGAAAAAATCAACTATTTTGAACAATGAAAAAAGCTCTAGAAATTCAGTTAATATGGAACAGAGAAATAATATTTATTTCGAGGGGGAAATTTGATTTGAACTTCTTTAGGGGTTATTCTAGTAGAAAATAAAAGTTAAAGGATGACAAGTGCTATTTCCCTTTTAAAGAAGCCCTTGTTAGATAAAACTCCACTCACTGTTCTGCTGCCGTAAAATCGTCATCGAGTAAGCACATTCACGCACAACCAGAAAAGCAAAAAGGGGGAGAGTAGAGCAAAATCTCTCTTTGTTTTCAGTACAAAAAATCTTTGATTTCAATCGGAGAGAGATCGGAAATGACTTTTTCCAAAGAATGTGAGAACTTCGTCTACGTCGCTAAGCTCGCTGAGCTACGATGGTTAGGGTTTCTACTTTTTACTGTGTGTAGATCTGTTAATGTTTCTGTTCCTTTTGAGTATATGTCCTTTTGAGTATATGCTTAAGTTTGATGTATCGCTTATGTGATTTATGAGAAAAGGTTCAGAAATGAAACTGTTAGTAATGTTTTTGTTGCTCAGAATGTTAAATTTTACTGAAATGCTGCACTTGTTGCTTTCGATGTTTTGAAGTTTCGTATATCAGCAAACGGACTTTGCTCACCACTGATTAGCTTTTGTTGATCCGTTTAGGTTAAATGCAATTAGGCTCTAGTCATTTTATGTAGGTTGTAGTACTTCAGTACAGAGATGGTTGATCCGCTTGAAGGTTGAGTTACTCATTAGTCGATTTTATTGAGATGCAACAATTGGTGCTTTTGAAGTTTCATATATCAGCAAACGGACTTAGTTCAGCAGTTGAGCACACATTAACTTTGTTGATCCACTTTGGTTAAGTGCAATACAAATGCAATGAGGCTCTGATCGTTTTATGTAGGTTGTAGGACTTTAGTACCTTTAAGGATTCGTACAGAGAGGGTTGATGCGCTTGAAGAATGTTGAATTACTCGTAAATTTATTTCCGGTTACTTGGAATTTGTAATTTTGTTGATATGATATAATTGGTGCTTTTGATGTATTAAGAATTTTTAAAAATGTATTCAGAATTAATATGTTAGCAAATGTTCCTTATCTGCTTGGAAGTTGTACACTGATTTACCTTTTATTGATCTGTTTGGTTAAATGTAAGGAATTCGTAACTATGTTTCATATTTTATGTAATTGGTTGAGATTTTAAAGAATTGTGAATTGTGGTACAGAAACAGTTGAAGCGATGAAGAATGTCGCAAATATGGATGTTGAATTGACTGTGGAGGAAAGGAATCTTCTTTCTGTTGGTTATAAGAATGTGGTAGGTTCTAGAAGAGCATCTTGGAGGATCTTGTCCTCTATTGAGCAGAAGGAAGAATCTAGAGGAAATGAGCAAAATGTCAAGCGAATCAAGATTACCTGCAGAAGGTGGAGTCGGAGCTCACCAACATTTGCAACGATATCATGGTGGTCATTGATCAACATCTGATTCCGTCTTGCACTGCTGGCGAATCAACTGTGTTTTACCACAAGATGTGAGGGTTCTGATTTCTGTTTGTTGTAAGTTTGAGTTCTAACTTCTAAATATATGTTGTTTTGGGATGTTTAGAAAACCAAAGTTGTTAAGCTGATTTGTCTCTGCCTGCAGGAAGGGGGACTACTATCGTTATCTTGCGGAGTTTAAAGCTGGCAACAACAAGAAGGAGGTTGCAGAGCTTTCGTTGAAAGCATATCAGGTATATGGTTTGCTTGCGACTTGGCTTCTCAAAAATAGAGTGACGCATATGTCAGTTCCCATGCTTCCCCCTTATTCTTGATTGATATCGTTACAGATCTTATATTATTTCTGCATCTGTTTAAATATGTCACTCTCATTGAAGAATGAGTTCTTTGATGGATTACAGTCTCCCCCACCCAAAACAAAGAAAAGAAAAAAGAGGAGTTATTTGATAAAAGAGAAGTGTTGGTGTTTTGAATGGGTTGATGTTCTGAGTGGAAAATGTCCCAGATGATATCAATAATCCCTTGAAATCTTTTTTTGGTTAGAATCAGTGTTTCTAACTGTAGTTTTTATTTAACCTGATTCTCTGGTCTCTAATCTGTCAAAAACAAATATTCGCTATTTCTGAGAATAGTGCTTCTTTACTTGTTTTTAATACATATTTCAAAGCAGTTCTTAAGTACACAAGTAAAAAGTTGAGCAGTAAAAGTAGGTTGATTGTCAGTGAATGGTTGATTCATAATCTAATGACTTGCAAAGTGAGAGGAGTTTGCTTGTTCAAAAGCGTGTCTTAGAATGAAACAAGCCCTTGTTCTTAAAGCCCACACTTTGTTTGCATTTTGGGCTCAAAGCCCCCCCTGAACCTAGAGCTTTCTTGCACTTCTCCTTTTAACATTGACTTGGGTATTATCACAGTCCTCTTTGACCAGGATAGTCTGTGTCCCATTATTTAAAAACTGTTTTGGGTGGCTGTAGGCCTGTGAATAGTAGAAGGTAGAAGAGGGAGCCTTTTTTATGGATTAGATAGAACCCTGCATCTAAGAGATGTGGGTCAGAGTAGCTACCAGTAAGCTGCAACCCCATTCTTGTATGTGCCACAATTGAGTTACTTGGGTTTAAAGGACATAAATGTGGTATTAACTATCTCACAGATTCTTTCCTGTTAAACATTTAAAAATTCTTTTATAAACCAATGAAGTTTGTGCCACAATTTGGGGTATTTTGTATTAGCAAATACCATTGCAGAACAATGGTAAATGTGCACAACTCGGGTTACTTGGGGTGAAAGTGAAGACCCTTTGTATGTCAATCTCAATTACGCTGATCTTACAGGAGTCAGATTTGTATTTTATTTACATGCATTTTTTTATTGAGAGCTTTTTCCTTTTTCTTTTCTCTAATTCCCATTGCTGTATTTAGATGTTGAATCCCTATTAGTTTGGTGACATATATGCCTGTCTGTCTGCTTCCACTTATTATTTGTTGCTAAAACTTGTGCAGTCAGCTACAACTGCTGCGGAGGCGGAATTACGACCCACTCATCCCATTCGTTTGGGACTGGCTTTGAATTTCTCTGTTTTCTACTATGAGATCATGAATTCACCTGAAAGGTTTGTCTTTTGTATTTTCATCTTCTTGAAGCTGTCCATACCCTTTTTTTTAATCGGTGTGTCCATAACTGTTTCTAGGCTCAGCTGATTATTATCTGTTTTCTCCAGGGCATGCCATCTGGCAAAACAGGCCTTTGATGAAGCAATATATGAGCTGGATAGCCTGAATGAGGATTCCTACAAAGACAGCACCTTGATTATGCAGCTTCTAAGGGACAACCTCACCTTGTGGACTTCTGATCTTCCAGAGGATGCTGGTATGTTTTTGACTCATATCCTAATATCCTACGACACCGTGGTGTTTGTATAATTTAGAGTTTTTGTGGTGTTCTGGTCGACAGCACTTTATTTATTTACTTATTTGTTTCTTATAATTATCTCTGTTTAGCTTGAAATTACTATTCTCAGGCTTGGTTGAAATCGTTTGCCTGTCTTAGTTCTCTGTGTGGCATTGCTTCTTTCTTGAAGGGGAAAAAGAGAGGCAGGCAAGAAGTATTAGTTCTTGAAGGGTTTTCTTATGTCATGGGTTTCTTTTCCTGACAGAGAATTATCCATGAAGTTTTATTGGTGCAAGCCTTCAGCTAAATCTTGGGTATCTGCTTGTATTTTAAGGCGCTGAATCAGACAATTTTGACATTGTACTTGTACAATTTTTTCAGTTCGTTTTCATGTGCCCTTCAATCAAAATGCTTTTCCCCAGTGAATAATTATGTCCTTTAGAAATATATGATAAATACAGTGCAAGATAGTTTGACGAGGCTTAAAAATGTGATGTGAATAGCAGTATTGGGGGGTTGAGCGATGAATAGATTGCCTAATTTAGTGAATCTGAGGGGAAAACTTACTAATTTTGTGTTAAAATTTTGTTGCCCTTTCACAGAAGATGCCCAAAAGGGAGATGCCACAAACAAAGCAGGTGGAGGTGAAGATGCAGAGGTAGGTTATATCCGGTCTCCTTCCTTTTGAGTCGATTTTAGATTTTTCTAGACTGGTAGTAATTCAACTACGTAGTCATTCCAAATCATAATTTTTCTTTTTGTGTTCTTGCAGTGAATGGGCCTAATGGTTAGAACTACTATGTGTATTTGGAGGTATACATATTCAAAAGGATGTTGAATTGAGTTGTACATCTCTTTTACTTTGATTTAATTATCGTTTGCTTATATTCATATATAATTAATATGCACTAATTTATTTGTCTTTCTAAATATACAAAAAATTATGTTATTTATGTAAACTAATTTAAGACTAAGTTGTATCACACTTTCATCATTTTTTTAAATTTAAATGGTAGTTTTGTGTTGTTGATCAGACGACTCTAATGCCACACGTTAAGTTAAAAACTGATGGCAGTAGTAATTGTAATGCAACCAGGAGCACGGTCGATAGAGGAAAAAATATGCTGACAATTTGTACAAAGAATTAGTCTTGAATCAAGAATTTGTACTAAGCTTGGATAGTACGCTCCGCTTGCCTATCGGTATATTTGAGTGTTTTCGATTAGTTGGTTTATGAATATTTCTTTTGTGATTTGTGAAGCGCCGTGTTGATGCCCGAGAATAGGATGAGTATTGTCGTTTTTTTACCTATTTACGATCATTAATATTTTAGTGTACTATTTGACTTCTGGCTTCTTTTACTTTTTCTTGATCAATTGTGTACTAATTTATGTTCGATTCAATAATGGTTTTAGGTCACGATCCAAATTCTAAGTCATATCATATATTATTAAAAATGGTAAGGTTTTAAAGATCCCTTGTTAATTAAAATGTTTTAAAACCTAATTAATTAAAGATTTGGATTGTAAATTATTTATTAGCCTGACAATTAAATAATTATTAATTGTATTGTATAATGAATTAGCCAAAAGGAAGTAAAGTAACCTGTATATACTTTCCTTGGCATTAGAATTATGTGATTCAACTTCCTACCAATAAAGTAAGTAAAGTAACATGTATATTCAATTTCTGGTGCAGGTCATTTTTACCTTCGCGATCGTGGCCCGTAGGTTCACAATCGCGATGTGTTTCTCGGTGGTCTTCGCATAAGAGATTAGGGAATAAGGTTGTGCAATATGCTCTAATGATGATTAGATTGTTGTGTAGTTATGAAGAAGAAAAATATATATTGGCAATAAGAGAAGAATGTTTGATCAAGTGTGGTAAAAGATTTCTAAGCATGAAAAACATGTTAATGCATTTTATTTTTTTAAAATGAAGATTATAATTTTAATTAAGTGAGTTTGATGAATTAAATAAAGTTGAATGATATTCTTGTGTTAAATGAAATAAAATGACATTGGAAAGAAATTTTCAATACTTAAATGGCAATTTAGAAAATTAACTCTATTTTAAAATGACAACTTTAATAAATTTGAAACTATGTTGTTGAAGATAGGAAATTATATTTATATTAAGGATTATCCTTATAATCAATATTTGAGTTTGAATTATTTTATTTATTGCAATTAATAAAAAAAAACTGACGTGACTACAAGATATTATCCTATATCATTTATTACTTTTTTGTTTGTTTAGTCGTAGACTATAAATAAAATTATATATTGAATTAGTTAGATTTACGTTCATCAAGATAAACTTAGATTATATAGTCACAATTAATTTATAGAATATTACATCATAAGTTTTTATATTTGGATAGTATTTATAAATAAGTAATATTTTTATTTATCTAATATAAATTTTACTATAAACACGTGTTATGCCTTTTATTTAAACTTGTGCTCCATTTTTTCTCTCTTTTTATAATTTCTATAATTAATATCAGGTTAGTTTTATTTGCATTAATATAGTGTAATCTTTTATTTCTTTAGCAAAAAAAATTATGTTACACTAAACATATAAATTAATTTAACCATTTGTTTTACGTGTCATCAATCTTTTGTATTTTAATTTTTTCATTAAATTTATAGACTTTGTATTTGTAAGAGTTCTAACGATCGCGCGAAGCGCAGCTATGTACACTAGTACTCTAATATGGCGCATTTTTTTGGAAGGCCGTAAGAAAAAGAGAAGCATAGACGACACTCTCGCTCTTGCTTCATAAAATATGGGTGATGCAGAGTTACAGAGTACTACTATTGAATTTTAAGTAATGATCTTGTCGCTTGATGGAGCTTATTGAACATAAACAAAAACAGAGGAAACAGGTGAGATCTAAAGAAGTCTACAATATGTGAACAATGGAGTTCGGGGCTTTTGATCACCAAAGAATGTGGTGCAGTAGACGAGTCTACTCCTTCCTTAACCAGAGGTTTCGGGTTCGATCCTGGATATAAAAAAATCCTTGAATTCTGAGTTCTTGATTTATGAGTATTGAGTTTTCTATATTGTTATTGATATCCTTGAGTTGATTTATTCATGTCTATATTTCAACATGAACCCTGTTTTGAGTTATAATTTTTGGGAATCTTTTAAAGCAAACATTCATGGCCTTAAACTAATTTTCTGAGAAAGCAAAGATAACTTTTGAGAAGAGTTTTATATATGATTGAAAAAGAGTATAAGGGAACTAAGTACCCAAAAGTATTTTTTTTTTACATTGAAAAAAGAGAAACTTTGATTTATAAAAAGAGTTTATGAGTTTAGAGATATTTTAGAGCAGTTACCTCTTTTAAGAGGTTATTTCGAGTAATTACCTCAAAATAGAGAAAAAGTATATTTTATACATTTGAGCATGAGTATATTATTGGGAGTAGTATTGAGCACCGATATGGGATAAGTTCAGCCAACTCAAAATCCTCATAAACCATGTCTGCCAACATGGGTAAAGAATCATACTTTTTAGATGAATCATTATTGCTTAGTGGATCCACTTAGTTGAGAAGTTCTATACCCCGGCATGGTATAGAACAGTTCTGGCAGCGTGGACGAGACGTTGTATCATCACATAGCTCATAATGATGGTTGTCGGTTAGAGAATCTCCCAAATAGAGTTAAAAGTGTATTTTTATCATATCACTTAAATATGTTGAGTTCAGAGATGAGTAAGTATTTGTGAAGTTTAAATGACTTCACTCCTTTATTTCTTTACATTCAGTTGGGTATATATTTATATCTATTGCAGTCTTTTAAGTTCAGTTATTTTTTATTTAGCTATCTTACTTACTCATACATTCAATGTACTGATGTCATTCGATCTGCATCTTTTATAATGCAGACTCAGGTACTTAGGATCCTCAACAAAAGTTCCATTGAGATCACTTCATCCGCTTGCCAGCTTTGAGTGAGGCCTCCTTGCTTCCGGAGGACTCCATCTTTTATGAGTTGTTAGTAATAGTTTTTTTATGGAGGTATCGTGGGTCTTATCCTGACACTTGTCTTTATACAGTAGAGACTTCATATATAGATGAAGAGTCTTTCAGTTTCAGAGGTTTTGTTTAAAACTTATGTTTATACTCAATATATTCAGAGATATTTGAGATTCAGTAAACATTTGTTAAATATTTCTTTCAATTTGATGTTTGTGTATGCTTGAGTTAGTCTTTCACTTGTAATCAGTCAGGATGAGGGTTTGCTTGGGGACCAGCAATGTTTCTCGAGTGCCGGCCACATCCAGAGTGTAGGCTCGGATCGTGACAAACAACCCAATAACATTTTTTTGGTTCGATTTATTGGTCGATTTGATTTTTGCACACCCTATCTAGCTGAATGGAAGCGCTTAGGTGGAATAAACCTTTCATACGTATTGAGGGTCTGTATAGAGCGGTTCTTGATTGAATTTAAGAGAGACCTATATACTTGCATTTTGCACTAACTTGACAAAAAATATGGGAAGAAAAAGGACTAAGGAAAACTGGTATCATAGAAAAGGAACTTATGGGATAACTAAGGTACTTCTTAGGAATTGAGTTTGCCAGATCAAAGCAAGGTTGTCACGATTTAAAAATGGATGTGATGACACTTGTCTAAACCACCAAGACAAGTCAGCCTAAAACCCAACAATACGAAAGAAAATGTGGAAATGAAATCAACAATAACATAAGTGCGAAAAACTTAGTCATTTCAATAAAACACCCCAAATTCTGATTGTCACGTGTACAAGCCACTAATTTATAAAATATGAAATTACACGTACAATTATAAGAGTTCATCATTCAAATTACTCCAAACTAGTAACAAATCCTTCCCAAGGAAGAAGTAGAAATAAAAAGGAGAATAGAGAGAGGTTCCAGATTAATCTAAGCAACTAAGAAATAAGAGACTAGTTCATAGCATAAACCCTAATTGATTATTTCCCTCTTCTATATATAGGCATCTTCCCGGGATCCCAAATGTAATTTGACATCTTATCACATAGGTCCTCCATCTTAGTTGTATTCATAATAATGTGTTGGTTGCTGGGAAGGATTATGTAGTTTCAGCTGCGGAAAGTGCAGCAGAGTATGCAGCTAGGAAAAATGCAGAAACAGAGAGAGAATTAAAAGCTAAGAAATTACAAGAAGACACCAAGGTAAACAAATGGTAATTATTTTTTTCCTTAAGTGAACAATTAGTGTCGATTAATGGTTCATTTTGATTATGGTTTTTGCATTATAATGATAACCCGACTCCTGTCACTTATAGGTAATTTTAGAGAACTTTCTTTTGAAGTAGATAGCTGAATACCAGGTATAATCTCGTAATAATCTATGTTTTGGGGCCATATGATAGATAATTTTAGACAAGTTCCTTTTGAAGTAATTCTTGAATATCTCAATACCATTATACCAAGTATAACTCGTAACTATGTAACAATCTATCTTTCGGGGCATACTATACTTGATTTTAGATTAAGTTTCTTTTGAAGTAGATGCATTGAATACCTAGCATTCGATCAAGTTTCTTTGAAGTAGATGCCTTGGATACCAAGCATAGCTCGTAACAATCGATTTTTTGGGCATAGATTAGGTAATTTTAGACTAGTTTCCTTTGAGGTAGGTAGCTGGACACCAAGTATAGCTTGTAGCCATTTATCTTTTGGGCCATACGATGATTCCTTCACGACCTGGGATATTTAATTTATATCACCCGTTAAGATCCTGCATCACAATTACCTTTTTGTCTAAATTGTGGAGCAAATGGGATTATATATGCGGTATTTGATTAGTTACTTTTTCAAGGCTTAGGCTCTTGTTAATTTTGGTATGAATCTTGTAACGTGTTTTAAACAGGGAGAAAACAGATGAGGGTTTATTGGAGGAGAAAAGCAAGAATATAGGTTGATGAAAAAGAAAGTGGATTCAAACCAAAGGAGAAAATTGACGAACCCTACTTCGAGGAAGAAGAAGAATCAGGAGTCGGAAAGAAAGCAAGCCGGTGGATGGTGCAGCGTTGGTGCTACAAGCCATTGGCGAAACTATAGTTGAGATTGGCTAAACAACAAATGAACTTGTTGCAGGTTGCCCTCGAGATGAACCAGTTGTGGGAATTGAGAAAGAATCTACCACAATGAAGAAAACTTGAGATGGACATATTATGTTAGCATCATTTCGTTTTGGTTTGGTTTTCGCTTAGCAATGTTGGGTTTTCAAGTTGGTTTTGCTTCTTTGGACTATTGAATAATAATTAGCATAAATCGCGTAGAGACTTTCTATGTATGTTCTCATGTTAATAATAGTGTCGTACTTTTGGTGCGTCACATTTCAGCCTTATTAAAGGCGACTCTACGATGTATCGTTTCTCCTCTATGATAGAAATTTTAGACACTTTTTAACTAAATTAAACTCCTATTATCCAACATTCATTTTTATGTAGACTTTTTCTATATGATTTAAAATATTTTTGTCTTACCTATCAAGAAACGGAAGATCGGAGCAACCAACCAGAGACAGCAAGACAAGGATCAACTAACCGAAGAAATCAGCATAGACCAGTTCACTTCAAACTAACACATTTTCTGTGGATGCAGGAAAGTTTATAATGCTTCTGATACCAAAGAAACAATTTGGGATGTGAATAACATTATTTTGCTCAAGTTCCAGCAAGACAAGAATCATAATGAACATACATATGTTCAAAGGTAAAATAGAGGGACATCATCATCGCCATCCTACCGATGGATGATCATCATCATCCTACCGATGAATCTTCATCATCATCTTCCTATCGACGAATCTTCATCATCATCATCATCCTATCGATGGATCATCATCATCACTACCATCCTACCGATGGATGATCTTCATCATCATCTTCCTACCGACGGATCTTCATCATCATCATCCTATCGATGGACCTTCACAATCTTGCCGATAGATCATCATCATCATTATCCTACCGATGGATCATTGTCAATGATTTATTTCAACGACTTATTATTCATCATATCAACCGATGAGCACTTATTTTTCTACACATCCTATCGATGGATGAGCATTTATTTTGCCATATATCCTATCGATGGATGAGCATTTATTTTGTCACATAACTTATCAATGGGTCATTTTGGGCCTTTCAGCAAACATATGTCTATTTTGTCAAGCTTCAACAATCGGACGAATATTTTCAACACACAATACTTTAGAAGGATGAGTTCAAAGCGCCAAGACAATGGCGTATTCATAGAAACATGCAAGAAGACACCGAAAAATATCGTAAGGGATGTTATCTCTTTCTTCAATTATGTTTCTTCTAATAAGTTTTATTCCAGTTTTGTTTAGAGCATCCGAGAGGATGAATTCTCAAATAAACCACAAGTACGGTCGATATAAAAAAGGATGCAGCACAACGTGAAACTTTTTCTTAGTAGCGAACTAGGACATAGTCCGAAGAGGAATATCAAACTCTTAGGACGCGAGCTGAGGAGAGACTTCCACCATAATCAAACCGCACCCCTATCAGAAGGCATGCGGGTCCCTTTTTAGGTTTATCGATTTCAGTTTCGCATTCGGAAGATCTTGGCTTTCACCGGAGGCAACTTTCCAAACCGAGTGACAATGCACCAAGAGTGGAAATTATGTCTGTGTAAGTTCTTAATTATGGGTGTGAAGCGCGCCACACTCATAATTAAGAGGTTGCAAGCCTCTCTTTCATTCCCGATTCTTATTTGTCACTCTTTCCGAACCAAAGGTTATCTTGCATAATAGTTTTCCTTTCAACTGATTGAGTCGAACTACAAACAACCTGATTCCTAAAGTTTAAGGATATGTAGGCGGGTTCAATGTTAAAAACTCGGCTATTGACGACAATCTCTCTTAAATCTTGTTCCTGAGCATTCCGATTTCTTTCATATTCCGATATCGGAATAGCTTTTAGAATCATGCATCAAATCAAGTGTATTGAACTACAAATGGCATGAATTCTCATATAGCCTGAGATATGTAGGAAACCCGTTCGGGGTTCGGCCATAATTCCTAAAGTCCGTACCAAAATCCCTTCTCCGAAAGATGAAGATGTGGTCGGCCAAAATTGGATTCGTCAATTTTCTTTGTCCATGATCTCTTTCATCCACCCTACCCAAAGAAAGGGACAATTGTTGACACCCAATTTTGGACATCCACAATATAGATTAAACATCGAGTTTCTTCAATTTTCAAACGATTTAAAATAATTAGTTTTATAATATTCAAAATATTTTCAAGTTATTTTTTAAGTAATTTTATCATTTTTATAATTTTTAAATAATATATGTGTTTTCGTATAATGATGTATATAATTAGTACATTTCATAAATATTCAAAAATTGTTTCAAAAGATTTGTTTTTAAATGAAATATTTTGTTAATTGGTTAGTTTAATTAGTAGATTATATTTCTTTAGTTAATTAGTTTATAATTAAGTTAATTATTTTATTTGATTAAGATTAAGAAGCTCATTAATTAATCAATATTAATTCGTCTTATTTAAATTTTAGTCAAATTCTCTAAATTAAATTCAATAGGGCTAAATTCTTAATTCCAAATGACTATAATTGCAATCCATGTGGCCATTTATCCAATTACAAATCTAGCCAATTGTTTTTACTCCAAACCTTTTCTTTAATACCAAAAATCAGCACGAATTTCAGCCCATGTTAACAATCCTCTCACCCAATTTTGGGCCATCCAACTGACCCAATTCAATTCCCAGCCGACCCAAAAATTTCAACCCACACTAGAAGATCTACTAGGAGTATCAAAACCCCATCTCATATGAATGACTATGTCCACTCTATACCACAACTTAAGCCTTCTGTTCCCACTTCCCTTAAAGCCCTCTTTTCTAAACATCACCACTTAGCTCACAATGCTCTAATTCCTGCCAGCCAAGATCTTGTTAGAAATATTTGCATTGTCAGGGAACCAAATTCATATAAAGAAGTTGATGTTGATCCTGCATGGCAAACAGCCATGACACAAGAGTTTGATGCTCTCCACTCTAATCACACTTGGGACCTGGAAGAAAGCCATAGGCTGCAGATGGATTTACAAGGTTAAACACAAGGCAGATGGTAGCATTGAGAGATTAAAAGCAAGACTAGTTGTCAAAGGGTATACCCAACAGGTAGGGATTGACTACACTGAAACCTTTTCTCCTGTGATCAAAATGACCACAGTTAGAGCCTTGCTCATCACAGCAGTCAAACAGGGGTGAGATATGTATCAGTTAGACATAAACAATGCATTCCTTCATGGGGATTTACATGAAGAGGTATACATGGAGATACCACCAGGGTTGGCAGTAACATCTTCTGATTTGGTGTGTAAGTTGAAAAAATCTCTTTATGGTCTCAAGCAAGCTAGTAGGCAATGGTATGCCAAACTCACTGAGGCCCTATATTCCAGGGGATACACTCATTCCATGTATGACTATTCCTTATTTTACAAGAAGAAAGACAATTCCAGAGTCTATGTGGCTGTATATGTTGATGATATAGTACTCACAGGTACAGACACTGTTGAAATAGCAGACTTAAAGTCCTACCTGCACAAAAGGTTTAAGATCAAAGATTTGGGGCTCCTTCATTATTTTCTAGGCATGGAAGTACTGCACACTAAACAGGGAATTATCATCTCTCAAAGGAAGTTTGTTCTTGACATGTTAAAAGAATATGATTGTATGCATCTCAGTTCCATGACTTCTCCTCTTGATCCCAATTTCAAACTGAGAGCTAATGAGGGTGCTGCTTTTAAAGATAGGACCTATTACAGGAAACTAGTTGGGAAGCTTAATTTCCTCACCAATACTAGGCTGGATATTACATTTAGTGTACAACAACTGAGCCAATTCATGCAGGATCCTAGAGAACCACATTTGCAGGCTGCTTATCACCTTCTTAGATACTTAAAGTTTGATCCTACATTAGGATTGTTTCTATCTAAAGATGCAGACTTTACTGTTAGAGGCTATTGTGATTCAGACTGGGTTTCATGTCAGGATTCAAGAAAGTCTGTGAGTGGGTATTTAGTGCTACTTGGCGGAAGTCCAATTAGTTGGAAGTCAAAGAAGCAGGAAATCATCTCCATATCATCAGCAGAATCCGAGTACAGATCCCTCAGAAAAGTGGTAGGAGAATTGGTTTGGCTAAGTCGATTGCTTGATGAGCTGAATGTTCCATTTCCAAAACCAATTTCAGTTTTTTGTGACAGTCAGTCTGCACTGCACATAGCCAGAAATCCTGTCTTTCATGAAAGAACTAAACATATCGAGGTTGATTGTCATTATGTCAGACACATCCTTTAACAAGGGCTCATCTCACTGCACCATATTGCTACACATGATCAGTTAGCTGATATTTTGACCAAGGCCCTAACTGGAATCAAGCAGTCAGACACATCCTTTAACAAGGGCTCATCTCACTGCACCATATTACTACACATGATCAGTTAGCTGATATTTTGACCAAGGCCCTAACTGGAATCAAGCACTCCTCCATCCTAGGCAAGTTGGCAGTGTTATCTCCACCACCAACTTGAGGGGGAGGGGGTATTAAGACTACATTTTCTGTATAGTTACATTTTTTGTGTAGTTTTTGTACAGTACAGTTTTAGATAGAAAATGGTTAATTTGCTAATTAGTTTGTTATAAAGTCGGTTAGTTAGTTAGTCGGTTACATGATTGGGAAGTAGAGCCTCCATTCAAGTTAAGTCTTAGATGATTAGATATTTCTCTTCCTTTTCGTGTTTATATAAATACTCTTAGTGTAATGAATAGAAAGTTAAGCTTTCCACTTCACAAAAGATTCTCTCATTTTGCTCTCTTTGTCATGCTATGGCGGAAGCCTCCATTGATGTTTCTCGTATGAGTTCTTAGCTCGATATAGCAGAAATCACTGACTTTGACAATGTCGAATCTCTCCAACTTCTTTGTAGGTATATTTTGAATTTTTTAAATAAAAGTATTGACTTCGTCACTATTTAAATATATGGTCAAATGAAAATAAGTAAATTGTAATAGGAGATATAGATCGTTACGAGTATTGTTTTGAAACTTGAAAGGGATATTTTGAAAATTACAGAAGTTGTTAGGCATAGAGTTGATTTGGACTTATGAGCATTAATTAGGAAAAAGTACTGATAATAAGCATTTGTGTTTTTTTATTAAATATAAATAAGCAACAAAAAAAAAAGAAGTTACAATTTGGTCAAATAAACTTTATAAATTTATACCCCAATGCCCTCTTGGCTCTTACCATGATATTGACTCAACCTTAAGAATATTTAGAAAAAAGCAAAATTCCTTTATTTCGCAAATGGAATTAGATGACATAAGGTTCAGTTTCTTTTGGCTTTGGGAATGGGAAGAAATGGAAACACTGTTTTTCCCTATGTCAAATGAAACATCTCATTTTTATATAAGGATCGAGTAAAATAAAAACGAAAGAGTGAGAATATAGTTAGTGACTTAGGGGTATTGTTTGGTTGAGAACAGAGGCGGAGCCAGAAATAGAAGTTTGGGGGTTCAAAATTTTAGGATAGAAGATTGATAGTGATGGTGGGGTTTGAACCCACAACACGGGTGTGAAAGGCATTTCCACCGTGCCTTCCTTATCACTGAACTGTCAATCAATTTTGTTAGGGATTCACAATTTAATATACACATAGTTATTTAATTTTCTAATACAAATACAGAGTTTACGAAAAAGCTAATGGGTTCGTCCGAACCCACAAACCCCCACCTAGCTCCGCCTCTGGTTGAGAACAAGTTATTCCGAAATAAATTATTATGGGATGAGTTATTTTAGTATGTATATGAGATGACGCAATCCATCACTATGGTATAAATGAGGGGATAGATAATCCAAAAAACTGTCTAAATACCTCTAATCAAACACAGAATAAAATAATTCTGCATTTTATCCTGAAATTATTATATTTTATATCTTATATCTCATACCAAACGACTGGGCAGGCATTAAGATGAGCATGTAAGTGTAGTCAAATTTAAAGGAAAATAAAGCACAGTATTGTTAGAAGAAATTTTTTTTTAGCAGTAACAGTACTTTGGTGTATATGTGGGGAACTCTTTGAACAAAAAAAAAAAGTGAACTTTGAAATTTCGAAAGGAGAGCAGTCTTTCACAAAGACTCATTGTTTTACTTCTGTTTTCCCCATTTGTAGTAAATTTACCAATAATAATTAAACAATATATCTACTTCTTTTATTTTTTCAAAAGCAAGCAAGTTTAACACAAACTCCCAAAAATATCTGGTAAATTCTCAGACTTTAGGATTCTCCTCAATGATATAATACATAAATATGTCTTTTAACTTGACTTTAGCTGACATCTCTAACCTTCTACATATGTATAAATAGATACTTAAACGTGTACAAAGTTGAACAAGTAAACACACATGTCCTCTATATGCTAAGTAAGTTCTTAAACGACCTACCGTTAAATATCTTCCATGTTCGTATTACTCAAAAGTCTAATAAATTTGGTAGAGAGGCTGCTAAATTAATTTGAATTTTGAACGTCGAAAAAAAGTTTAAATTGCAAATCGAAGTCATGAAAGACTAAAACCAAACAATATTAATAATTTGAGTCTTGTCACACATGGTCCAGTTTGATAATCCAATAGTTTGGGGATCAGAATATGGACCATATATTAATATGAAAAAAAGTTTATGACTCTCTATCAAAACAAAGCTGCTATATATTTACTGACGCTGCTATATATTTACTGACTATTTATAAGCGTGCAAATATATCTAGGCCAAGATTCCAAGATAGTGAATTTGTGACTCACTGTCATGTGGAACAAAGAATATTCAGAACCCACCGTTTTAATAAGGCACATATCGGTACGATATCGAACCCTAGGTTGCTCAAATTCTTCAAACATATTGACAGGTGAATATCAAATGTGGGTGATACTATATTTTTAAAAAAGTTCGAGCAATATTTGTAGCAAAGTGGGATTACAGGCAGCACACGAACTATTTGTGTCGAGGAGTCGGTCCATGACATTTTCCTAACTAAACTACTAGACTATAGATACACGCGTCTATGCACGGAGCTAATTAATGTATTGTGTGTCTACTATTGAACTTATGAGTTTGACAGAATTCAGTAACTTTAGTTCAAACCTTCTATTTAAAATAAAAATTATATAAATAATTATTCATAATCCACTACGCGATAAAAGTTATGATTCCAAAATTCATAAACTTATAAATCTTCGATTGTGCCTTTGGAAGTGAAAGTTCCAAGTACTATTCCGTATGAATTCTAACATAATTGTAAAACCTTACCTTCAATTATTTATAAATTCTTTTCTTTGTACAAATATTCATAGGCAAAAAGATTGTCATAAAATATCTAAATTTCGATGCTTATTTCTTTTTTTAAAAAAATCCTCCCTCTATTATTTTACTAGTGAATTTATCCGCGCTTCGCGTGGTTATAAAAAATAATAAGATACTAATAAATTTTCTTAAATATTATATAGATGGAAGATGTGTTTACAATATTATTGTTATGACTTTATAAATCTTTAAAAAGAATAGAAGAAGAAAATACAAATTTAATGCATAATCTTTCGAGTTCTTGACGACATCCACTTTCATAAGTCAATCATAATTCAATAGCATTCATCGAGTCAAACTAAAACATGAATATAATAAGCATTAGAAACGTAATAATTTAAAAGGTCAATGTAATCATTTCTATAAAGTGTTACAATATCTTTATTTACATGACTCTAATATGAAATATCAAATAATTAATGTAATATAATTATGAATTATTTTAGGAATTATGATAATAAAAATTATTAGAATAATAAAAATATAGACCATTAAGATATTTATATTAAAGAAATGATTTAAGCATTACATATTTAATATAATTAATAAATTTAAAGAAGTGATTGTTTTAGTTTTTTAATATAACACATAAATGAGAAAAAAAATAAAGAAATCCCCCCCCCCCCCCAAAATACGGAAAATAAATAAATAAATAGAGGAGTCACTTCACATTTACAATTCCTAACTTTATTACTATATATATATTTAAATATTTAAAACACATTTTTGTTTTTCAACTACAAATTGAATTAAATTAACAATTAATTATATATTTTTCATTAATTTTGATTCTTGCATTATTAATATATGTGAAGCTACAAAAAAAATTCCTTAATAAAAATGCAAAGGAAGCAATGAATTTCAACTCTACTTTTTTTTTCCTGCTTTGTTAGAGTAGAATTTGGGTACTTTCATAATTTTATTTTTGGGAACAATTTAAGAGAAACCAAAAAAAAAAAATGTAAAGAAAAAGACTCTCAAAATCTTTCCAGTTTTTATACTTTTTAACATGTTTATTTTCCTAAAAATAAAAAAGTATATCTATATTTTATTTATAATTCACATGAAGTATATTTATAAAAAATATGTTATTAATAATAGTTTGTAAGCAATATTATTAAAGAACACGGCTATTTTTGGAGTTGTGAGTAATTATCATTCTCGTATTTTGAATAATAAAGTTAGTATTCTTAGGCGATTCTTCATGTTGTCAATATTTACTACAAAATAATTTGTCTTTACATATTTTAGATAATAAATTTAATTAATATTCTTAAATGAAATCAAAAAGTAAGATGTAAGTTCATATAAAATACTTAAAATACTAATTGCTATCGCGGGACTTATAATATGTCATTAGGACATGACATTTGAAAATATTTAGAATTATAGGAAAAGCCAAATTAGAACTATAACAATGATATTCTATTTTTTTTCAAATAGTGAGAGTTCATCACCATCCAAGTGTTTTAAATTCTTCATTCATATTGAAATGTCCTGATAAAATACATGAAGTCTTCACAGTGTTAAATCACAATAAATCAAGAAAAAGAAAAAGAAGAGAGAATAAATAATATAATAATAAAAGAAATTACAAATACACCTTTGGGCCTTGACTTCCTTGAAAATATTTAGCACAATAGTCCCCTTCATTCTTGTCACACGAAAATCATAACTTCATTCATATTGAAATATCCTCATAAAATACATGAAGTATTCAAACGGTTAAAACCACAATAAATCAAGAAAAAAATTTCGGACATGGACTTCCTTGAAAAAACTTAGCACAACATTACCCTTCGTTCTTGTCACATAAAGATCCAAACTCCTGCTGTTAAAAAATAAATTAATTAAGTGAAGAATTATAAAGAATAAGCATGTAAATGAGTCTATGACAGAAATGAGAAACTATAAAAATATTAGAGTTTTATGAAAATATATAAAGGAAAGGAAGGTAAAAAGGTTTTGTAACTGATTTGAAATTATAATGGTTAATTGGTAAAACTCATTTAATAGAAAATAAATGTGATTAAGATTTATCAGTATTAAATAAAAGAAAAATGAGAGAAGGTAAAGGAAGGGTCTTAGGAATTAGAATGATTAATTAATAGTATTAATGACGATATTAAAAAAAAGAAGAAATTTTAAATTTTCTGCAATTTTATGGCAACAAATTAAACAAGATTAATTGATAGGAAAAATAATGGAAGAAAGACATTTATGGTAATAAGGAGAAGAGATAAATAAAATATTTTTATTTTTAGAAAATAGTTTAAATCAATATATATAATATTAAATTATGATAATAAAAAGAAGAGATAAGTAAGATTTATTTTTAGAAAACTACAAAAATAAAAGGTAGAAAGAGGAATATAAGGAAAATAAATATTTTTAAAATATATTTTTATATTGAGGCAAAACAGTAGTCTTTTAAAATTCTTTATTTTGGGAAAGTATAACTGATCTTTAATTATTAATTATTAATTAATAATAATAACTAATAATTAATAATATAATTGTGTAAAAAATAGAGAAAAGGCCTAAATTCTAAGAAAAGGAGTACCTTTTTTGATCATTGAGGCATGCCACATCAGCGGACTGAAGATCCTCTTTTATATATATATATATATATATATATATATATATATATATATTGATTGATTGATTATTGATAGACAAAGTACACTCCCTCTATATATGTATGTGTCATGTATTTGTATATAAGATAATATTAGAGTATAAATTATGTATATACAAGTTATCCCAAAGAAGATACTCCCTCTTTCCCTACTTATGTAGCATAGTTCGAATTTCAAGAGTTAAACAATTTAGTTTTGATCGTGATGAAATCTTTATGTTTTTTGAAATAAAATTTACATACTCGAAAACTACGTATAAAAAGTATCATAAGATGCAACAATTGATAATTCAAGACATGAAAAAAGTACGGTCAAAAGAAAAACTTATTTAAATCTCAAAATTCGAAAGATACCACATAAATTGAAACGGATAGATCAGTATATATCTAGAGCATAGAATCATTTGCGCTAAATTGTGAGTTGTGGAAAGTTGTGCAATCATTGACACTGCTTTATTGACAAAACATACTATACTATAGTCTATTCTTGACCAGAACACTAATTAAATTTGTACCAAATTCAACACATATATACTGTGGGATTGAGGTTAGGTGCTCACTTTACATATATAGACAGCTAAAATATTTGGTTTTTGTGGCTATTTAAACTTGTGTTATTTCAAAGTTCAACTCTCTACCCTCATGCGAAAATGACTATTGTCTCTATCGCCAGCTTTAATTAAAATTAGAGACAGAATATAAACAGAATTCATAGTTAATTTCTGTAACGGGAAAGGTTCAAATTAAAATTACCCCCAGCGTATTGAAAATGACTCGTAAATGCCCTCAGTTATGAAACCACAACCTTAGAGTTGGAGGTAGATAGTGTTTATCATCCGAGCAACCCACTCTTGTCGCAAGCAATCATCCTATGAAACTTTTACTTAAAGTGGCCATGAAGAAAAAGAAGTGAAGGAGGAGGCAATGTCTTATCTTAAGCTTGTCATTTTTGGCTACAAGTTAAATATTTTGAAAAATTAGATACTATAACTTAAATAGTACCATGAAAACTGACTACCACATAAAACTATTACGTAAAGTTGGCCATTTGCCTAATTCATCAACTTTCAGGCCCAAATGGAAGCCTAGCTCGGCCCTTTACGATACTGGATCATATACGGGCTTTCTCTAATTCATATGTACTTCACTAGTCTGGGAAAAATCACTTCTCCAGACAAGAAAAAAGGAAATTGCTAAAATATAATTTTATATAAAGAATTCAATTAAGTCTTTAGAACTACCATCGATGTGGTGTAGTGGATGAGGCTGCTCTTCCCTTAATTTGAGGTCTCGAGTTCGAGAGCTGATTATGAAAAAATCCTTGGCAGAAAGCGCTATCCCGACCCGAATGAGGCTCTATTCGACGTGAATTTGGATCCAATGCGAATACCAGATACTAAGTTAAAAACCAAAAATAAAATAAAATCGGATGTTCCAAATGTACTTTTTGGCACAAACAATAAATTCAAAGTACTAATTAAATGTTTACCAAACATTTGAAATAGTTCTCTCAAGTTGTTTATCCCTAATCTATACTACATGTTCAAAACATATATATAAAAACTCTCATTTTCTTAATATTTTCATTTCATATATTCTTTTAAATTCTCCTGCTACAGTCACACGTGTTTGCATAATCTTTTCAAGAGTTTTAAGTAATTGATTATGTAAAACAGTATTTACATAATCAGTCATTTAAAATATAATTAGAGACAATCTAATTTAATATTCTTGATTGGTAATTTTTAATAAGTTGTAAGTAACCTTAAATTCCATTTTTAATTTGTAAAAGTTTCACAAGTCAACAGGGACAAAACTACGATAAGACATATTTTCCTACAAAACAATCTTATGTTTGTTTTTTCCTCTTAGCCTTTTAAAAAGGACAAGAAAACTATCTGAAAAGTATTTCAATAGGATAATTATTATTTGAACAGTCCATCAAGAAAAAAAATCACTTCTCTAAATTTAGCTTTTTCAGACTATCAAATCTTTTTAACTTTATAATATTCATTTGTCAAAAAAATGTATTCCCTCCATTTCAATTTATGTGATACTCTTTAATTTGGCACGGCGTTTTAAAAAAAGGAAGACTTTTAAAATTTGTGATCTAAAACAATTCTTAGATATTTATGTGGCTGAGAATCATTTCATTAATGGTCAAATAGAGAATTTTAAAGTTAAATTGTTTCTAATTATCGTAAGGTGACATTCTTTTTGGACGGACTAAAAGAAAAAGGATGCCACATAAAATGGAACGGAGGAAGTATATTCGTTCGCCTTCTTTTATATATATGTATAATAATGACAGTCTCGATAATTTTCAACAAATATTTATAGGCTATAGCCTTGAATAATAACTCAAAAAAAGGACAAAAGGGTTTGATATTTCCCTTAACTTTGCGATTTAGAATTGATATAACAAAAAATATATCCGTTCTAAATCCTAAAATTAAAGAATATATCAAAACTCTTTTTCTAAATATAAATAGTATATCATAATTTTTGATAGACTTGACATAAAGTAGGTAATATGTACATATTCTTTTTGTTCTTTTTCCTTTTGTTTCCAAAGTTCTTGAACATTTTAATTTTTGTGATATACTTGGATTTGTTCTAGTTGTAAGTTTTATATAATTTTATTTTGTTGAAGAGTCTAATGCTGTTGGTGCCATAATTGACTCCTGCTGAAAGTTACATGTATTTATAGTTAATTAATAATTAATGGCTAATGCACTTTCTTTCAACAAACAACAACAAAAAAACATACTCTTCCCAGGGTTTTCAAAAGGAATCAGATATTTAAAATCGAAGGTGAGTAATTCGATTTTGAGTTTGGCACGTATCTTTCCTTGAAAATTAAGAATAAATTTGTGATATAATATAATGAGAAAAGTATATTTAGATTGAAAGTATAACAGAAGGAATATTTGAACCAAACGTATAATGAAAGGTATATTTAAATTATTTTTGATAGTTTATGAGTATATTTGTTCCTTTTCTCTATTGAAAACATATATTCATTTTCACTTGTCTGATTTTAAAAAATTAAGAAATAATTAGTCATTTTATTCTTATTTTAAGTATTAATTATTTTCTTAATAAGTGACATATAATTAAATTATATTTTATTTATGACTTTTTATGAGATATGTCAATTCAAACGTACGAGAAAACGTAGACTCAAGAAGAGCATATAGTTAGACCCCTTTTGACTAATTAATCAAACCATTATCTACTTAACATTTATCTAAAACAAGATTAAGACCAAACTCTTTTCCATTAACACGCCGTAAAAAATTAATGACAAAAAACGCAAAAATTGACTCCAATTATCTGGGGCCCATATTCATAATGCGGGAAATAAACTGAAGCTCCTCCCCCTTTCGCACTTTTCTTCACTCTCTTACACGCGCTCTCAAATAACTCCATCCAACGGCCATCAGAGCGAGTGTATCAGAGCAAGTGTACCACACTCTCCACTAAAGCGATTCACTCATACCTGACATCCTCGACCAGATCGTTGTACAAAAAGTAACGAACAAAATAACAAGAAAAAAAAAAAAAACCGGTCGGTCATTGAATATGAAGAGAGAGAAAGATGTTGTGTTTTTTTTTTTTAGAGAGAGAAAGGAAAAAAAAAAAAAACTCCCAAAGCACAAAAGCACAAACCCATTTGTGAATCAAAACTTTGGGTTTTCAAAGAATCTGACAATACTAGCCTTATACTATATATATATTTATACCCACCAAGAATTTTATACCAAGAAAAAAAAGATTCCATTTTTTTTAATTTTTTGCCCCCCCTTTTGGTTTTTCTTTATTATCAGAGAATGACAGAGTCAAATATAAACTATATTCATTTCATATTTTCATCATGTGGGTGTAACAGTTTTCAAGAAAAGATTAGATTTTTGATGGGTGGGTATAATAAGATTAGTAGTAGAAAGAGAAAGCTTTGTTTTTGTGTTCATAGTTTTTCTTTGTTCTTTAATTTCATTAGTACTAGTAGTAGTACTACAGATGCTGTTGGCAATAATAATTATTACTACTACTATATCAATTTCAAGAAAGAGTTAATTTATTATCAATATTTAGGCAAATCTCACCACACATCTCAATCAGAAAGTCATTACAGGGTGCTAGTCTTTATTTTACTTTTGGGGGCAAGAGAGAGAGAGTGTGTGTATAGATAATGCTTTCAGTTCAATATACTTTGTGGGTGTGTTTAATTTTCTGTCTTTTCGTCAATACCAAAAGCAACCAACCCCCAATTTCCTCTTTCTCTTTCTATAGCTGCTCTAACCCTAATTTAGAGAGAGAAGTAACAAAAAAGGGGGGATTTTGATGGGTTGTAAGGGTGGCTGCTGCTATTTTCTAGTTTGGTTTTGATTATTTGGAGTGTAATTTATTTGGGGGAAAGTTAAAAATTTTATCTTGTTGCTGAAATGGAGTCTGATGGTGGTGGAAATGGAGAAGCTGATGTTCCCATGGCTGTTGCTGCTGCTGCTACAAGTGATGCTGGAGTAAATGGAAGTTGTGATGCAGGAAAAAAGAAGGTACCAGAAGGGGAGCCTAAGGTTAAGAGGAAAATGAAGACTGCTTCTCAGTTGGAGATTCTTGAGAAGACTTATGCTAGTATGTCATCTTGCTCTTTTCAATCTTTTTTTTAATCTTCCCCATTTTGGTTTTTGATGGATTGTTGGGTATTATAGTGTTTTTTTGTTGTTAATTTTTTATTACTTATTGCGAGGGTATATCGGAAACAACCTATCTAACTTGTAGGCTGGGAGGGGTAAGGTTTGCGTAGACTCTGTCCTTAGGACCCCACCTAGACCCCACTTTACTTGTTGGATTATACGGGATATGTTGTTGTTATAATTGTTGATTAGTTATTGATGTTTATTTGTTGCATTTGGAGTTATAGGCTGCAAATTAATGGTGTTGAGTTAATTCTTTTAATTGTGTAGCTGATACATATCCTTCAGAAGCATTGAGAGCAGAGTTGTCAGTAAAATTAGGCCTCTCTGATAGGCAACTGCAGATGTGGTTCTGCCATAGGAGGCTCAAGGACAGGAAAGCTACGCCAGTGAAGCGGCAGAAGAAAGAAGAAGCTTCACCTGCAGCAATGATTTCTTCTGGTGGAAAAGGGGATGAGATGGCAGTGAGTGGTGAAATTGGGAAGGAGCATGTTTCTGGTTCTGGTTCAAGAGCAAGTCCGATTGGTCTCATGGACTTGCAGGTGCAACAACAGCACCACCAGCGAGTTGTTCATCGACCTGGAACTGCGGTTCCTAGGTTTAGACCTGAAATGGCAGCTTTGAAGAGATATTATGAGCCACCTCAAGCTATATCCGAGCTTCGGGCAATTGCATTTGTGGAAGCGCAGTTGGGGGAGCCATTAAGGGAAGATGGACCTATTCTAGGAATGGAGTTTGATCCCTTGCCACCTGGTGCATTTGGTGCACCAATTGGTAAATTTACTTCCCATGCTTATTTGTAGCCTTAGAATGTGCATGAAGTTTGATGACGAGTGGATCAAAGTGTTCTGTGATATTTCTGCTCGTATTGTTCCACTGATGATAGTTAATAGTGCTAGGGTGTATAAATTTACTTCCATCCACTTTGGTATGCTTACGGCATTAGACCTCTACTCCTCAAATTCGTATTATATTGCCTATCAAAGTGTTTTCTGATATTTCTGATCCTATTCTGTCGACTGAAGATACTGATCAGAAAAAAGGGGCCTTTTTAATGTGGATGTACGCTATACTCCAGATGCTGAAATTTCTGTGCCGTTGTTTTAAAATTAATGGCTTGTTTGGATGGGCTCATAATAAGTAACTTTTAAGTCAAAAGCTAAAAGCCATAAGTAGAGGATCTCCAACTTTTGGCTTATTTTTTTAAAAAGTTAACCTAAAAGTGAGTGCTTAAAAGCACTTTTTTTTTTTTTTTTGATAATGGGAACGGTATATTCAAACCAAAAGGCCCATCAGGTAAAAGCTGACGGGGTGAGATTTACAACCCTAGAGGGTATACTTCAGACCAAAGTCTAGATAGAAACTTTCACTTTTTAACCTTTCCAAACACCTCCAAAACTAAAAAGTACTTAAAAGCCAAAAGCACCTAAAAATAAGTTTATGAAGTTGCTCGGAGTCTCCAAAAATGTTGCCGCACCCGTGTCGGATCCTTCTAAAATGCACTACTTTTGAAGGATCCGACACACACCTGATGACCTTTTTGAAGAGTCCGAGCAACATAGGTCTGTGTTTATCCAAACGAGCACTAAGTGCTGTTGCTTTCGTATTGGCCCATCTCCAAGTAATTCCTCTTTGCAGATACAAGTAATTTGACTTTTGTTCTCCATTTCATTTTTAACCTTTATGCAACTCAAGTGGTTTGTTAACAATGATTAAACTTTTTGAAACATGCATAAGGACTTACTGGCTTTTTTCCCGGTGAAGTGGTGGTATGAAAGAGACACCAAAAGTGGTTATGGCATGCTGTATAGCACTGTTTTGCATAAACCTACAAAAAATGAAGCCAAAAGTTGTTAAGCAATGTGCACAGTATTATCTGTTCCATCAAACATAATTATACCTTTTAGGAAAAAATTCTCATGTGCTGAATTCAAGTACAGTTTCCACACCTTTCAGTTCAACCATCATAATTTATAGCACAATTTAGGCATCTGAAGCGTTTTTGTTGCTCTGTCTTTGCGTCCTCTTTTTCATTTATTGCTCTTTAATTGATTTCTTGTTAGGTTTTCTTAATTTGCATTGTTTTTTTTAATCAAGAAATTGGACACAATGCCTTGATTTGCATTGTTGAGTTCCTCTTTGTTCTCTGTTCCCGTGAAAGTTGGAACTCCCAAAGATTGCCCATTCTTCTTAAGCTTTCATCTTGAGTTTCCCATTTATGTATTTCCTTCCAATTCTATCAACACTCAACAGCCTTTAGGCGGTTCTTGGTTGGGAAGGAGTGGAAAATAACTTCTTCTCCTGTAACTCTTCTTTTGGCTGTTTGATAGGAAATTACAAAGTTGTATTCTTTACGGTATATAGCTGCAGCGTGTGCTTTTGTGTCTCTCCAAAGTGTTCCTGAATAGTTGTGAAACTGTATAAATAGTTTGTGCAAAACAATGGGGACAAAGTATTACTCCCTCCGTTTCAAAATAAGTGGTGTTTTTAGCCTGGACGCACCCCGTAAGAAAACTACTCACTCCTAGAAAATAAGAAGTGTTTTACTATCTTATCCCTAATTAAATGCCTTGAAGAAAGAAGTGGCTCTTTTTTTTGGCAATTAAAGGAACATTTTTACTAATTACCAAGTGAACTCTTTACATAAGTAGGATGAATTAACCAATTCAATCCTTTCTCAGTTCATCCACTAGAAACAAAAATAGACATCAACTACAGTCAACTACTCATTTAGTGATTCTATATATCTAAACAACCTCTTACTATTCCTAGTTCTTGTGCAAGAAGTGGCTCTTTAATGGTGTAAAACTTAATGTACTAAAATAAGGGTAATTTTGGAAGAAAATCTTAATTCTTCTTGATATTATCAAAAAAAACTTAATTCTTCTTGATTATGTAAAATACTACTTGTTTTGAAATAAAATGAAAAGGTAAAAACACCACTTATTTTGAAACAGGGGAATACAAACTATACTACTTCCTCTGTCCCAATTATGTGATGTAGTTTGATTGGGCACGAAGTATAAGAAATATGGGGAAAACTTCGCAATGTTCCAAAACTACCCTTAAAAGAGTACACTTTTGTGGACTTTTTGCCAAATTAGTGGGATCCAACATGGGTAAAATGTTGATAGCGTTGTTAAATATTTGCCAAATAAGGAAGTGTATCATTCTTTTTAGGACTGACTAGAAAGGAATATGTATCATATAAATTGGGACAGAGGGAGTACAAATCCCGTGCTTGCTTAGATATTGGAAAAAGTGAATACAAGGTAACCGTTTGTGTGACCTACTATACGCTAAGGAAAACAAACAAGAACCAGGCTAGGTCTCCCCCTTCTGTGCACCTTCTTGCTATTGAATATCAACATTCAATTAGAAACTTCAAAAGAAGAAATTAGAGCTTTAGTATTATCCACAATGTGTCCAAAGCTAGGGTCGGCTCTTGTTGTGCACAGACTCTAGACAACATGTTACAAAACCCCATCAGCCCAGGTCAGGTGACTCGAAAAGACCAAACATGAACCACCCGCTAAGAGAATGGTAAATAAGGCAAATGCGGGAGAACTAAGTGCTCCTTTGGCCTCAACCTTGCTGCTGGAACTATGCCCGACTGATTACTTAGAGCATATGATGAAATTATAATTGTAATATACTTATAAAGAAAAAAAGAAAGTGTATTGTTAATTTCTTTGGCTTCCAGTTTTCTCATGAGTTTTTTTCACGAGTTTTTTCTTGGTCCTCACTAACTTGCTATTTACCTTCCATCTAAAATACTACAAGCTGTTTTAACTTCTTGTGGTGAGAAGTACTAATAGAAAATTAGTCTTGAGAAAAGAAACCTTGTGTACATGAATCAGTGGGAACAATTATTAGTCGCTTATGTGTTGGTTTTTTACGATTTGCTGGAATTATACTTTTTGAAGAATTTGCTGTTGATTTACCTGTATAACTGTCTGCTTTCCATATTACTTTTTTCAAAACCCAAAAGAGATAGAGAGAGCTGTGATTGCTTTTCAGGCCCTAATCACTGAGGGAAGTAATTGGAGCCTCAATTGGATGAACACTGATAAACTTAAAGGACATGTGATTTTCTTTGAGGGGCTTAGTTGGATTGACATATATTGTATATTAAATTTTGCAAATGTATCTGTTCACCAGTGTCATGTATATCTAGGTGTCTGCAAGTTGATATGTTCCTGCTAGTTCAGAAAATGTAAAGAATGTTTTATAGTCGATCTTCCTCGGTCTTCATTTCTGTTGGTTATTTTGCTCAGTTGTATATGCTTTTACAATGAGGCCCCTATGTTGTAAAGGTATATTTAAAGTTGATGAGTGTTTTTCTTTCTGCATGCAACAGTGGCAGCCACGCGGCACAAACAAGTCGGACGACCTTTTGAAGCTCAAATCTATGAGAGACCAGATGTTAATGCAATCAAGGTCAGCCTCTTCACTTTCTTATTCCAATCCATATGTGTTAACAATGTTCAGATCTTTTTATGAAACAATTAGTAAGTCTGATTAGAGGTGTGATGAAGAATGAAGTCATACAACTGATTCAAAAAAATAAAATGAAGTCACTCAACGTTTGTATCAGCTAAAAAGCATGGAAGATAAGCACCCAAAGGTGGGGCCTCAAGCCTAGTGGTCAATGAAGTGGGTTGAGAACCATGAGGTCTATATTCAATTCCCAAGGGAGGCAAAAACACTAGGTGATTTCTTCTCATCTGCCCAACTTTGGTAGATAGAGTTACCTGGTACCTGTGCCGGTTTGAGGTAGCACGTGTCTCACAGAATTAGTCGAGATGTGTGCAGGTTGGCCTAGACACCACGGGTATTAGTCAAAAGCATGGAAGATAGTTAGAAATATTCTTTTAATAGGCCACTTGTGGGATTACACTGGGTATGTTGCTGTTGTTGTAGTAGACCACTTGCTCTACCAGTCTACCTTATAAATATTATTACGGTATAAAACATTGTTTTCTCACAAAGTCTCCTGTTTGTCTGGTTAATGGCTAAGGAAGCAGTCCTTACACAGGACAATGTTATGAAGAGGGGGATAACCTTGTGTTCCAGATGTTTCCTATGTGGTTAAACATCTGACACTGTTAACCATCTATGTTTACATTACAAGTACATCCATCATTTGTGGAGAATATTCCTAAGCCTCAAAGGCATCTCCTGGACAATGCCCAAGAAGGTGGCTGAGGCATTACTATGCTGGTAGGAGGCAGGTGTACATGCTAAGGAGAGAGCTAGATAAAGAATTATCCCAGGGGCTATCTGGTGGGCTGTTTGGAAAGAAAGGAACTCAAGATGTTTTGAGAGCATAGAGAACAATGTGCAGAAAGTTAAACTAAACTGCATTTTACTTTATTAGTTTTTTGTTGTAATCAGTTATATTCAAATGACACTGTCTCTATTATTGATGTGCTAGACTCAATCTAGACATAGAGAAGTGAAATTAGGAGTACACTTGTATATAAGGTTACAGTACAACCCATGTACTGTTTTGTGATATAATACAAATTTACCAAGTTCAAAAAAAATAAAACATTGTTTTCTTAGTAGAAGCTGATACCTTTTATCCAGTGTGATCAAAGGCAAAAAACACATATAAGTTCTAAGGTTTGATGTGGCTTGAAGCGCAAAGCTACATTGAAGAACGGCCCAAAGGAGAAAAAATACAAATATGTATGTGTAGTCCAAGACTTAAAATTATAAGCATGAATAACATATGTATTAACAAAGAAATTGATTTTTTTTCTTATGATAAAGTGAAATATCAATTCTTTAGTGTCGCCTCTTTAGGATTTACGCTCATTTGCAAGGAGCAGTATGCCTTGAGAGTCTTGATGATGGCGCCCACTAAGCTACGCAAAGTGCTCATTGCTCAACATGTTTTGAGCCTTCATTTGTTTTTTTCTTCTTCATGGATTTAGATGTTTAATTTTCCACTAGTTTGGTTCATCTTTTATTCAGTACCTTATAACTGTTGTATTGACACCTGTCATTCGTGGGGTCCTCTCTAAAAAAATGTGGTTATGTGATTGGAGTAATAAAAGGTTTCCGGTTCTGCACACTAATTGGACACTTGTGATTGAAATTTATTTAGCATGATTGATGTAACTATTTTCAATTGCTGATTCCTGGATAATTCAAAGCGAAAAGGTGAAAAGAGTCACAAGCTGATGAAGGAAAGAAGACCGTATCGTAGTTAAGGGCTAGTTTAAGGCATGTAAAATGCTTGCTGTTGTATATTTCTAAAATAACAAAAATTTGGAGCTAGAGAAATGATAAAGGAAAAGAGGATTTATATGTTTATCAGGTATATCATCTTTTGATTCAGATGACGAGGATTCTTAGTGATATGTATATATAAGATTAACTCCTACAGTATTGGAGGAGAATTAACAATTCAGAAATTTCATGCCAGGGTACTACAAGGACTTTGCGTGAATACCAGTTTCTTCCAGAGCAACCATCAAATAGAAGCGATAGCTATGAACAATCTGTACCATCTCATCATTACCGTTCAACTGAAGTTCAGAGCACCAGAGCCATCTTATCAACTGGGAGGTCATTTATGCATGGGAGTGAGCAAGTGGCCTCTGGATGCAGTATTCCTGGTCAGATCCCGACTTTAAATCTTCTGCCTCAAGGGAGGCAGGGTCACATATCTCCAGCTTCTGCTGAGGCTGAGGCTGTTCCACAAAGATCTCTTGTGAACATTGAAGTGGAGGCTAATTATAGTGGTCAGCCAATGATGGCATTGGAGAGTACGTTTATGCCTTCTGATAAAAGAGTCATCAATGACGAGGAACGGTTGGACAGAAAGCGAAAGGTGTCAACAGATACCTATTCTTCTTCTTCTTTTGGATTTAGTTCTAATATTCTTTTAAAATTTGTACAGGAACACATATAAGAACATATGTTACCCCCCTCCGACTAGCCCCCTTTGGTGCTGCGTTTCTGTTTATACACAAGTTGTTACCTGTTAAAAAAATAATATATGTTACCTTCCTCTTGTCTGAATATGAAAATTGTGTAATTATCTTCTAAAATTTTCCTTAAAGAGGTGAACAAAAATCTTTTGAACAAATTTATCTTTCTTGGTAAGAGAGCTGTTTCTCTGCTTATGTTTTGGCCTTTATAGTTGTTTACATATGTGTCTTGCAGAGTGAAGAGGCAAGAATCGCAAGGGAAGTGGAGGCCCATGAGAAGAGGATCCGGAAAGAGCTTGAGAAGCAAGACATGTTACAAAGAAAGGTCTCTCCTCCTATTCATTGCAAAATGCTCTGTTCGAGAATTGGGATGGATGTGTTATTTACTTGCAATCATTTTATTCTTTTGGTGCATAAAACAACTCATGAATGCTACGCCAATATGGTGCTAATCTATGAAATATCTAGATTCTGTATACAGTATAAGCATCCCATCAACTAGGCAACTATCTATACCAGTAGGTATGTTTTACTGTGTTGTATACCAGAGGCTAGGATATTCTCTCCTCCACATTGTGCATCTACTATATATACAACAGCCCAGGATCTCATCCTGGCGTTAACCCAAAAATAAAGGTATGTTTTGCTTGCATCAGAAATGCAAATGTAACATGAGATAATTTATGACCTGGACCACAGATATTCATTTACTTAGAAATTATCTCCTACCACTCTCTCTCTCTCTCTCTCCCCATAGAAACCAAAAAAAAGATAGTTCTGCATAGCTTCTTTTTTCTAGCTCCCAGATTACCTAACCTCTAACCTGACATTTGAGTCTGCCACTGTTCTAGGCAGTACTCATTGAATGTTAAATTTGAAACCTGAGGCCTACACTCTGACAAAATCTTAATGTAGTCGAAGGTGGTCCTAATCCTTGAAATCCTAATAATTGCTTATCTGCAGAGAGAAGAGCAAATGAGGAAAGATATGGAAAGACAGGACAGGGAAAGGCGGAAAGAGGAAGAAAGACTGCTCCGCGAAAAGCTGCGTGAGGAAGAGAGGTGTCAGCGTGAGCAAAGGCGTGAGATGGAACGAAGAGAGAAGTTTTTGCAGAAAGAGTCTATGAAAGTAAGTCATTTTGAAATTTCCTTATCAGAGGCATGCCTCTTCTGGTAGTTTTAGGCAAAAAATTGAGTTTGTTTCCTCCCTTACCTCCTGTAGGCAGAGAGAATGAGGCTTAAAGAAGAAATGCGCCGAGAGAAGGAGGTTGCAAGGCTTAAAGCGGCTAACGTAAGGGCTACTGCCCGAAGAATAGCGAAAGAATCAATCGAATTAATTGAAGATGAACGTCTAGAATTGATGGAGCTAGCAGCCTCAAAGAAGGGTTTGCCCTCAACATTGTCACTTGACAGTGAAACTCTACAAAATCTAGAAGCATTTAGAGGTAGTTCCCATAACATATACTTAACATGTAGTAGAAGTTTGTTCTTGTATATTGATCAGAAATTTACTTGCTACTACCTGAAAAATAAGCTTGGTAAACAGCCTCTTGCAGAAATGCAAGATAAGGCAGCATACAAAAGACCCATGTGGTTCAGCCTTTCCCTGGACCCCAGACATAGCTTAGTGCACTGGTTGCCCTTAATCTGCTGTTGAATGTTTCTTTTCAGAGTCATATATGTGGCTTCAAGTCTTTGTTGACTTCTTCACTTCTGTTATTTCAGGAAAAGAATGCTCGTCTTTACTACTGAATACTCCTTCCCATCCCATTTCATTTGACACTACTTTACTGGGCGCATAGTTTGAGATGTTATTTCGATTTGTCTATTACATAAGGAGGAGGGGAAGAAAATATTATATGTAGTAATTAGTTGGATACAGTAAACATCACATCGAGTTCAAACTAATAGAATTTGAATTCTTTTACTGGAAAAAAGAATCTTAAACTTGTGAAAGTTTTGTAAATAATACCATCCGGGAAAGTACACCTTGGCATGTCCAACATACAAGAGTGTCATATAAATGGGACAGAGGGAGGTCAAGGAGCAGAGTTTTTTTCTCCTCATTTAGAAAAGTGACTCTTTAATTTCCACAGGATTTATGGTTTATTTTGTTTCTGATACTGCTTTCATTCTTTTCCCTGTGGATGAAAGCATGTTTGTGCCTATTGATGTCTTTCAATTGAAACTGAGTTTCTCTCTCTTTCTCCTTTTATTTTAATTCTGTATTTCCTTTTTATTTTATGGTTAGAGAGAGTGGATGGTCTTTGAGTCTTAGTATCTCATGCCCTTTTCAGATACAGTTGATTGACATGCTCACTGACTTATTATGTACTGAAATGTCCTGTTTGCATTCAAATGAGCACTCTTTACTCAAAAATCGAAACCTATGAACCATTCATTTTTCTTTCTTCCATTGTTTTATGTTTTGAAAAAATATTTGAGAAGTCCAAATGACAAATATTTTGCTCCTTCCTTTTGATTGGAAATAAACTCCAGAGAAACCATTCTCTGTTTGGTTAATGATTTGTTATTTTGTGAACATTAAGCCTTGTCTGACTTAAAGTTGATTCTAATGAATTATGCAGTTGTATGAATCTAGTTGATATGTTTCTTGTAATGTACACCTACAAATACAGGGGGATATATTATTATATTTTGAAATATCTTGAGAGCAATTGAACGGCCTTTTTCCCCCCTTTTCATTTCAGACCAATATTGATTGTTACTTGTGGTTCCTTTATTATAACTGTTCTCTATTCAGGATGCTAAGTATCCAAAATTAATTTATGCTTCAGATTTGCTCAATGAATTTCCACCAAAGAGTGTCTGCTTGAGAAAGCCATTTGAAGTTGAGCCATGGATATGCTCTGAGGAGGACGTGGGTAATCTTTTTATGGTGAGACCATTTACCATCTTCTTCTTATTTAAAACACACAGTTCTTTTTTGTTTATCATTTTATTTTGAGGAGTGGAGCTCTTGTTTGGTCTGTGGTGGTGCTGTGGAGATCTCCACCTAATTTTGAAACAAGTCCATCTTAAAATGTCAACATTTTACAATGTTTGAATTGGCTGATAATATTTTGGAAGGCAAGGGATATTAACATCAAAGATAACTATGAATTTATTGAGCTTCCATAGGTAAAAACCTTGCATTTCGTGGACATTACTGTTGATATTCATTTTATTCCTCCCATCAGCAGTAATGTTTTTGTATTTGGACTGGAGTCAAATGAAAACCATGTAACTCCTACAGGGTTATTTCTCAACCAGATTATATGGTGAAATTAGCATTTCGTGGACATTACTGTTGATATTCATTGTATTCTGCCCATCTGGGGTTGCTTGGGGTTATGAATAGGGACATTTTCTAAGTATATCTTTTGTCCTTCCTCTCTTCAGGTTTGGAGATTCTTAATTACTTTTTCAGATGTTCTCCATCTCTGGCCATTCACTCTGGATGAGTTTGTACAAGCATTTCACGATTATGTAAGTTAACTCTCCTTTTTTTTTTGGATCTACAATTTTGAATTTTTCCAGATTAATTGCATAGATATAATATTAGGACACCATACTTTCAGGATCCAAGGCTGCTCGCAGAAATACATATTGCTCTTCTCAAATTGATAATAAAAGATATTGAAGATGTTGCTAGAACACCTGCCAGTGCAGTAGGAGCAAACCCAAACAGTGGAGCGAATCCTGGAGGCGGACACCCTGATATAGTCGAAGGGGTAGATTTTTCATGTTATTGGTCTTTGCTGCTTGTCTGGTTAGGAATGTGATGTATTTTGTTGCCCATCATTGTGAAATGTTTTAGTCATGTACTTTGTAACAGGCATATGCATGGGGTTTTGACATAAGAAGTTGGCAGAGCCACTTGAATGCCCTGACGTGGCCTGAAATACTGCGGCAGTTTGCACTTTCTGCTGGTTTTGGGCCCAAGCTAAAGAAACAAAGTGTTGAACCCGCTTATCCACGTGATGAAAATGAGGTATGATCTTCCTTTTCCTTTTGTTCACCACCTCCACAAGAAATTGGTCTGCCAACCACAACAAACAAATCCCACAAGTGGGGTCTGGGGAGGGCAGAGTGTATGCAGACCTTACCCTACCTTGTGAAGGTAGAGAGGCTGGTGCCAAGTTCAGCTTATTAAATGCCAGTTGATTGCAGTTGTTGATGAGGTTTATTTCAATAATTTTTTTGGATATTCAATAGTTTTAAGTGATTTAGCAAACATTATGATCGATTGCCTCAATTAAATGATGCGTTGATTTTGAATGTATCTTATGGGGGTTACTTATCTCAAGTTCGAAACCCCTTGCCAGCGAAAGCAAGGGGTTTACCTTCTGGGTCGAGCTCGTCGCACCGGGCTTGCCTAGTGCGGGTTACCTCTCCTGTGTGGTTTGCGAGCTATTGCATAGGAGCGGGGGTTTTACCCTGTGCGCACCCAAAGGGTAGCAGCTGCGGGTTTCCTTCATCATCAAAAAAAAAAAAACTGTACATATGTTTGGGATGTAGTGTTTGGCAAGAAATCTTTTCCTATTCATCTTATTCTATGTATAATCATGTAACAGAAGTGCTCAATACACTAGTATACTAGGTACTTTTTTTTACTTATAATGGTGCGTCGGGGTTATCTTGTGCAAAACTCAAGTATTTTCACTAGGTGCCCTCTACCTCCCACCAGTACAAGTATTGGATAACATGTTCCACCAAGCCCAGGCAATACTAGGTGCTTCTGATGCCCAGTTTATGCATTTTGCCTTTGGAGTGTCAGAACAAGTTGGATCTAACTTGTTAAACTCATTTGTCATTTGATTTGATTCCCTTTTTACTCATGTGGTTTCTCTTGTCATGTCACCTCCAACATGGTTGCTATACTACAGTGTAATAATGGGGCAGATATCATTTCCAACTTACGAAGTGGAGTTGCTGCTGAGAAAGCAGTTGCCAAAATGCAAGAGAGGGGCTTCTCTAATCTGCGGAGATCTAGGCATCGATTGACACCTGGAACAGTCAAATTTGCAGCATTTCATGTTCTTTCATTTGAGGGAAGTAAGGGCCTTAATATCCTTGATGTTGCTGAAAAGATTCAGGTACTTTTGCTGAACCTTATTATCTGGAAGTTGGTGAAGTATTTAAGTAATTTGGTGATCATGTGATGCTGTTTCCTGTTGTTCTTTTAGCTGACGTATCTTTTTCTTTTTTTGGGGTGAAGAAATCTGGTCTTCGGGATCTGACTACCAGCAAGACACCTGAAGCATCTATTTCTGCTGCATTATCGAGGGATACAAAGCTTTTTGAGAGAACAGCTCCTTCGACATATTGTGTACGTGATCCTTACAGGAAAGATCCTGGTGATGCTGATGCCATTCTCTCCGCAGCTCGGGAAAAAATTCGAGTGTTTAAAAATGAGTACGTGAATGGAGAAGAAGCAGAGGATGTTGAGAAAGAGGTTGAAAGGGATGATGAGTCTGAAAGTGATGCCGCTGACGATCCTGAAGTTGATGATTTAGTCTCCGAGCTAAAATTTGCAGAGACTCCTGAGACCCATAAAACCGACAGAACTGAAGGACGGAGTTCTAGTTTTGACTTGACTCAGACACCAGAAGATCTCAGTATGCAGAATTCAACCGCAATAATGCATTCAGTAAACTTCAGGGAGTTAAAAGCAACTTCTGGTGATCAATCAGCTGCAAGTGGTGTTGATGCAGGTAATCTTGATCAAGAAGATACAGTCATTGATGAAAACAATGCTGGTCAAAAATGGGTTCAAGGGCTTATGGAAGGGGAGTACTCTGATCTCACTGTTGAAGAGCGCCTTCATGCGCTTGTTGCCTTAATTGGTATTGCAAATGAGGGGAATTCTGTTCGCCTTATATTAGAGGTTTGTTGATAATGATGTCTTGGATGCTTTCCTTGTCAATTTTCCTATCAGTGCACTTAGTTTGAAATCTTTTCAGGAGCGACTGGAAGCTGCATCTGCATTGAAGAAGCAGGTTTGGGCTGAGGCACAGCTCGATAAACGTCGTTTCAAGGAGGAGTTCTTACTGAAGGTACAATATCCATCAGTTAGAAGCAACGCTGAACAGCTTTGCTCAATTACTTCCATGGAGGCAAGGCAAAGTCCATTGCTTGCTGTTGGTCACAATGAGGTGGCAGACATACCTTCGCTTCAGCAAGAAGCCATGCATAAATTGCCAGATGAACCCAATAATCCTGGTAATGTTGCTGTAGAAAAGACTTGCCAAATGCAAGAGACCTATGGAGGTCAGGATAATTCGCAGCTCCAGCATTTTGCATATGTTGCCGAAAAGTCGCGTTCCCAGCTGAAAGCTTATATTGGCCATAGGGTGGAAGAAACTTTTGTTTATCGGTCTCTGCCCCTTGGTCAAGATCGCAGACGTAACCGGTATTGGCAGTTTATCACATCACCATCTCGAAATGATCCAGGCTCTGGCAGGATTTTTGTGGAGTTACGTGATGGTAGATGGAGGCTAATTGATTCTGAAAAGGTAGTAAAATTCAATTTCTATTTCAACCTTATGCATCAGCAGCTTTTGTGCAACAGTTATGCCATTAGTTACCATTATTTGTTTTGAGGGGGCTAATTTCACCTTACCTCATCTGGATTTATGGGCACTATCTATAATACCCCTCCCCCTCACCCACCCACACTTTTTTTTTTGTGGTAAAACCCAACCCCAAACACCTCTGTCCAGGAGCCAACAAAACCACCATCCTTAATGGTGAGTGGAGGGTCCTTACCACATCCATTTCTCCCTGGTCTTTCAGAGAGGGATTTCTGGATTATGTTTACCCTTTTCTTACCCTGTTAGAGGTTGTATATTTTAGCTACTAGATTAACATATTAGTCAACCACATCTATTTGTTGGTGCTCCTAGACCTGCTATAGAGGCTCATGATCAAGGTTCATATATATATGTATATTTATTTATGATAAAATCTCTTTCTTCTAAGTGTAGGATTTCAATTGTTTAATGGCTTCTTTGGATATTCGTGGAATTAGAGAATCTCATTTGCATTCAATGCTTCAAAATATTGAAGCAACTTTCAAGGGAACTGCTAGGAGGCATAAGTGCTCTGAAGTGAAACTTGATTACTCCGTGAAAGAGTATACTTCTGAAACAGTACCTAGCAATGATTATTGTTCAAAGACTGGTAGCTCTAAGAGCACAATCTGTATATCAAATCACGAAACATCAGAACCTTCAACTTCCTTTCTTATTGGGTTTGGAAGGAACAAAATGGAGGACACTGATGCCTTGAGGAGATATGCTGATCTAGAGAAGTGGATGTGGGAAGAATGTGTTCATTCCCAGTTTCTATGTGCAAGGAAGTATGGAAGGATGAGATGTGAAAATTTGATCAGTACTTGTAATAATTGCCATGACACATACTTCTTGGAAGATAAACACTGTCCTTCTTGTCATAGGACATTCAGTCCGGCAAAGAGTTCATATTTTTTGGAGCATGTAGCTCAATGCAAAGAGAAATTGGAGGATCTATTTTGGCCCCTGTGTATCATGGACTCCTTACCTCCTCTTCGAGTTAGATTGCTAAGAGCACAGCTAGCTTCAGTGGAGGTAACATACTCTTTCCTACATCATTGGATCTAGTCTCTGGGTTCTGTATCGACTTCTGAAAGAACATTTTACTTGTGACTTCTTCTATATGTGCTTTTGATTTCATGGAAGGTGATATTTGTTTTATAGGCCTGTATCCCTCCTGAGGCTCTTCAGCCTGTTTGGTCAGAATTATATCGAAGATCTTGGGGTTCGAAGTTGCATATTGCTTCAGCAGCTGGTGACCTCCTTCAGGTCCTCTTGTTGTCTATAGTTTTTCTAGTTTTGACACATAAGATTTCCTGGTTGCTATTCATGCATATCAACTGGAATTATTAGCTTATCAAAATTTACTGAGAGATTCTTCATCAAAAATGAAATATTTAGAGAAAGATGTAATAATTAGTGAGAGCTATGTTGCTCGGGATCTCCAAAATTGTTGCCACACCCGTGTTGGATTCTCCAAAATGCACTACTTTTGGAGTATCTGACACACACCCACCCGTTGACATTTTTGAAGAGTCCGAGCAACATTAGACAGAGTCACTACTTTAGCATCATGAACGTAAAGCACACCCTATCTGACCTTATTGTTGTCTTTTCTCTGTTAGTTGGTTCTTGTTGCACATTTGCTGTAGAAGTTCTCTATATCTGAATAACATTGTTAACCGTCTTTTCCTGTGTGTGTCTCCTAGATTCTGACATTATTGGAAGGTGCTATCAAGAGGGAATATTTGATATCAAATTATGAAACTACAAATGAGTTGTTGGGTGCTGTTAGCAACTCCAATCTTGACGGGATGGCGGCAGTGTTACCTTGGGTTCCTCACACAACATCTGCTGTTGCACTTAGGCTTATGGAACTTGATTGCTCCCTCTGTTATACACAGCAGCAGAAAGCTGATTCTCTGAAGGATGACAAATCTGCAGATTTCATTGTAAGCTTCTCATTCTGTTGTTCTGACCTAATAGATAGCTGTTTTATCAGATTTGAGGAATGTTTGGACTTAAATGTGAGTAATTTTATTTCAAGGATTTCATTCTCTTGCATCACTCCAACATTTCTCCCGCTTGAGCCCCAGAATATGATTCGTGAAACATTCCCCTCATTGAATCCATGATAATGTTTTAGATTATGCCAGTTTTGTCCCAATTACGGTCAATGATTTGCTGGTTTCAACCTCCAATTTCTTATAAAAAGAGGGTTGTGTGGGAGACTTTGAACATCTGATTTTGCGTTTTAGAGGACCACTTTGTTTTTGCACAACAATTTTGGATTCTTAGCCTGCATGCTTCACATATATGTTCTGATGGCTCTTTTTCTGCTCTCGAGATTGATTCTGTAAATTTTTTAAGCTTCTGCTGGGTGACTTCATATTCACAAATTGAATTTTTCCGTATATGCCTCAGACGTTTAAAACCAATTATGCTGACATGAAGAGAGCTGCGAGGGTTATATCTGCTGAAGCTCGTGAATATGAAAAGCTAGAACCAGATTATTCGGTTAAGGTAGGAGGCGGACATGCTAGTTCAGGACAGGGGCGTAATCGTGTAAGAGGAGGAGCTCATTGCCGCGTCCGTGGAGGGAAATCTCAGAGAAAAGTCAATGCATCCAGATCTGAATCTGCCCAGAGAAGTTCAACAAAGAACAGCGCCAGACTAGACCACCTTCCTGCCTGGAAATGTCGAGACCGCGGCAAAGGAAGACATAAAAGAGGTCGTCGCTCAGTTCGTAATAGACAAAAGCCAGTCAAGAATGTGGAAGAAGTTATGCCCGAAGAAGTGCCCATCACCAGTCAGCAAGATTGGAACGAAGTTGAAGATGAAGAAACACCTAGATTTGAGGCGCCTGATAATGACAGTGATTCTGGAACATCAGGAAGTGAAGATTATAAAGGCCAAACAACCATCAATGATTATGAAGACTTAATGGTTGTTGACTACGGTTCTTTCAGTGGTAGAAATGATCATGCATCAACCAGTGTGAGTTTCAGCATTGGCCAACGTTATACTGAAACTGCTGTAGATGGAGATGGTATTGGTGATTATGAGGATGACCATGATGAAGAGGATGAGGAAGATGGATTGGCCAATAAAAATGTCCAAAGATACTTTGATGGCGAGTCCGATGAAGAGGGGGATAGATTTATGGATGAAGATCTTGTTGAAACCCCAAATAAAGATTCAGAATCATCTTCCGAGTATAGTGTTTGACAACAGTTCATGAACACTGCAGTGGAACCCAAAGGGTATTTTCTCCTCCTGAGCGCGAAAGAGAGGAAGGTTGATGGATATATTCTCTACGCGTCTTCAATCAGTGCTCGTGTTGAGAGCTAGCTACAGCGATACGCTCTTCAAGAAGCGACAATGTTGTTGTGAAAGAATCATTAGTGCTAATTCTAACTGTTTATAGTTAGTATCCAACTTGAAAATAGTGCAGTCCTCCTCTTTACACTAACATATGTATTAGTATTACATAGCATGTTGTCTAATGTGGTTATATAGTTGGTGTTCTTTTCCTTTCCGAAAAGCACCTTGGGTCGGAGACTGGTTGCAAAGTAAAGAAGGGTGGTACACTTACCAATGCAATTTCATCTCAAAATAATTCACATGCAGTTAGCACCCAACCTCTCTATTGCTGAAAACATTCATAACAGACAAAATGCAAGAAAACACTAATGATTCAACAACTGCAAGGCCTGTGAATTTTGAAGACTTATTCCAAAAAAAGAAAAGGTATTGCCTGTTGTTGAATGGTTACATTAGCAATACCCATAAGAAACAAAACAAAATTCTACATTGCTAAGAGACTCGCCTACGAGCCTAAACCAACGCCCCACTCCATAACTTCAAATGGTTTTGCGAAAATATTTACACATCAGAACAAAACCAGCACCAAAGCTGTGCGTAAAGCTCAAGAACCCAACAGCTCTTTGATACCAGATTTCTGAGTCACAGTGAGACGAGCAGGGAACTTGATGTCAAATTTGATCCTCAAATTTCCTTTCTTTGATGGGTCTTTTGGAAGTGGCATGCCTTCACCTGGGACGACATGTTCATAATTTGGTTGAATCACGTTGTTGATTGGAATTGTTAAGTTCCTTCCATCAAGAGTAGTGAGATGGACTGTAGTACCAGTTAACGCTTCAGCCAAAGAAATCTTTTGTGTGACAATCAAGTCATTTCCATCACGCGAGAAAACCCTATGAGGTTTCTCATCTATTATGAAGACCAGATCAGCTGGTATAACACCTGGCTGCTCATTCCCTTTTTCTTGGAAGGTGATCTTTGTACCTTTCTTCCAACCAGGTTTAATTTCGATTGTAAGAATCTCTTGCACAATTCTCTTGCTGCACCCAACACAAGGACACAGGATAAGTTCAGTAGACAAATGGATATCAAAAGCACAATGGGAGTAAATCTAGTAGAGGCACTGGCGAAACAACCACTTGAAATGGGCCTCAAATGGAAGTGCACCCTGATACGACAAATAACTAGTGCACTGACACAGAAAATAAGTCAACTTAATGACACTGACAAACAACAATGTATTCAGAATCTCAAGAATTGCAATTAGCTAAGACCTCAAAATTTTCCTTACAGAGATTTCAAAGACTTCATATTGCACTTACAGCTTCAATATAAATGAGATTGAACGAGCCACCTTGACCTAAAATGCAAATTCACTACAAGCTAGGCTTCGTAGATCATAGCTCAATCTGAAATCATGTTTCAATTAGACAAGATTTGACAGGCTAAATAGTCACAAAATGGCATAACACAAAGTTAGTAATTATCAAATTAGTAATTTCTCGATAATTTCAGGCTCTAAAAGAAAAATCAACGCAATTTGCAATTAACAAGGGAATAATTGACAGGTTTACCCTCTCAAAAGGAGGGCCTAGTGCACAAAACATCCCGCAGTCATGCAAAGTCCGAAGAAGGGCCGCTCAAAGGGTGTGATGCAGACAGCCTACCCTAATGTGCAAGCATTAGTGGCTGCCTACCCTAATCTTTCAAATCTCTCAAAATTTAATGACATACGAAAATTACTACCCCAACCATTCCATTATCCTCAATATTTCCCAGACACTTGCTGAAGAAATAGAAAGGGCACCCAAGGGTGTGGCCCAGTGATCAATGAAGTGGTTGAGAGACACAAGGTCTCAGGTTCAAATCCCAGTAATTCGAAATGATCATTCATCCAACAGTGCAACATAGCAGGCAAACAATTGAAGTTGCACATTTAATGGACAAGCAAGGCAAGACGATAACCAGACTGTATGAATACCCCATTACTTGCCCAATGCAATTTCATAAGTCGAAAATTGAAGTACAACATAAGAAGTGATTAACTTGACCAGTAAAAGGAATTGTAAGAACTTGATACTTACCCACTTGCATCTGCAATTTCTCTAGAAATTTTCATCTTTTTGGCGGTACCCTTGTAAAGATCCTCAAGACTACAAGGCAAGTTCTGTTGTACCGGAGCCTCTTTCCTTGGGGCTGATGGATGCATTGGAACACCACCTCCTCCTTCACCGAAGGATGCTGCGAATATATCATCAGTGAACATATTACCAAATCTTGAACCCCTAATTCCTCCAGGAGGTCCTCCATGTGGAGTAGAAAAGCCGAAAAATTCAGCAAATATGTCATCAGCATTTCTACTGTTGAATCTGAATGCAGTAGGGCTATCCCCGGTAGAAAAGTAGGTTGAACCGGCACCAGGACCACCAGCTCCAGGCGGTGGCATCCCACCCTTCAGCCCTTCTTCACCATACTGGTCATACACAGCTTTTTTCTGGGAGTCGCTAAGCACCTAGTAAATTTAATGCAGAAAAACATTAGTCATCTATTTAACAGTCAAATCATATATTATCCAATAACACCAATAAAAGAGAATCTGTAAATATAAATCATTGGAATCAGATTCGCCAATTGAGATACTTCCTGCAAATGAAAACATCAATCCCTGTTTCACAATAATGTTTCGAGCAGAGTGCCAGTTATAGCTTTGGTTCAAAGCTTGCATTTATTTTTAAAAAATTACATTGAATACGTAAAAGACTACATAAATTTAGAATCCAGAACTAATAAACTTCATATCCGGGCTCTGCCTATGGTTTCGAGAGGGGCAAAACTGTTTCTTTTCACTGATGATCTTTCAAACTTTTCTTCCGACACCTTTCAACTATTAAAATTTGTGATCTCAGTGATTTTCTTCCGTAATTGATCATTACACAATTCAAACACATCGAGTGTACACCACATTAAGAACCAATAAACCCTTAATTTGATTCGAACTTCAACAAAACTTCTAAATTATGAAAGATTAGTTCGGATCTAAAAGAATGAGACTTCTTTCCTGGTTAATGAACAAAGAATTCCAACAATTAGTTTAACCTATACAAATTAATTTCAACAAAAAAACACAAATTAGGTTCCAAGAAAACACAAAACCCATCATTCTTTTTGCAAGATTATAAACACTAAACGTTCTAAACCCTCAAATTTATCAACATTTAAACCAAATTTTAGAACCCCATTAGACTATAAACGAAAAAAGATTGAAACTTTAAACAAACCCACAAGGAAAAAATGGAAAACATACATCATAAGCCTCAGAGATCTGTTTGAACTTAGCTTCAGCTTCTTTTTTGTTTTGTGGGTTCTTATCAGGATGCCATTTCATGGCAAGTTTTCTATAAGCTTTCTTCAAATCATCATCTGTAGCGTTCTTATCAACACCCAATACTTTGTAATAATCAACCCCCATCTTCTCTTCTACTGCTTCGTTTCTCTTCCTTTTCTTCACTTTGAGAAATTTGGGTTTTTCGAAAGATGGACAAAAACGGTTCTTGAAATTATGAATGAAGTTTGCTTCTGTATGAATTTTGTGGAGACATAAGAATTTGAAAGAGAGAAGGAAAGTGCAGGAGAAGACTGGAAAATGCAAAACTAACAGAGTCGAGAAACCCGTGGAAGATTCCAGAAGCAGTTCATAATTAGAACTAGGGTTATTGGACACTATTTTAGCCACGTCATTATAGGTTTAGATTTTTCAAAATCGAATCGAAATTAATAATTTAATTTATTAAAAAAATGTTATTAATTTATTGTAATTAATCTTTCTTAATATTGTGTGCTGTTAATAATTTTAAACGGTTATATCTAATTTAATGGAATTTGATTTTTAAATAAATTTACTTGATGATTTTAGGAATACTTTATTATATTTCGTTTGTTACGTTGTCTCTGTAAGTGTTTTTTAAGGGGTGGAGATGGGTAGGGGTGAAATCGTGTAAAATTTTAATAGTTAAATCGATAATCAATTAATTAATATTTTAATAATTCTTTAACGATTTAACATGTCTATAAATCGACAATCTTCAAAATCAAAACGAAACGATTGACACCCCTATTTTTTTTGTTTTTTTGTTTTTTTTAATCTTTAAAAAGGATCAGGAATATGCTTAAACTAGCGAAATTGAACAAAAATACTCTCAGTTAATAATTTAATCTAAAAATATTCTTATCATCAATAATTTGATTCAAAAAACATCTCTATCCCTCATAATTTGGTTTTAAAAAATCTATGGTTACTAGTCAAAAATATCATATTTCTAATAGCTATATATTATTTCTTTACTTTTAAACATATTTTATTCTTGATAAAAATAAAATAGCCAAATTCAAATGAATACTCTCCAAAAAAAATTTAATTTTCATTTTTTTAGAAAAAAAAAAAAGAAGAAGAAGCTATTGACATTTCAATATAAAGGATTGTTGAAAGCTTAATCGAACAAGCTATTATCAATATTTATTAAACTCTCTTTTCCTATTATACTTGAGAAAATGACCTATGATGCACTGTTAGTAGAAAAATGTCAAAAATTACAGCTCAAGATTAGTAAGATTTTGCACCACATAATCATATTTTTCAATTACAACAGCATATATAGTTAATATCTTTTTTAATAACAGTATTTATACAACCTTATTGATTATTATATAATATTTATCAATTTCGTATAAAATATATGTTATCTTATATAAAGGTGTACAACACGTCTCTAACAATACAAACGAAACTCTTATGTCGTTTTCAGTAACAAATCTTGTTTTAAATCAATTTGTTTCTCCGTTTAATAATTTCAAATTTCGTCAACAACCTTTTTAAGACTATTTCGAATAAGTCTAAACAATATTTACTCCCAATTCAAATCGATAACGTCTAGGAATATTATTTATTTATAGAGAAATTGACATATATAAATAAAAAATAAACAAATAACCTAACTTCCTCTTATTGACCTTGTTGGATGATTTAAATTAAAAAATTTGCTATACTATAGGTAACTGCACAAATTCAAACTTTTCGTTGCTACTCAAAATCCATCAACTGAAATTTAAATTTAATTTGTCTTGTTGAACTCTCAAATATTTAACCAGCAAGTTAATGTTGCTAAATCGCATTTAAATTCCCATTTGCGGATTTTTTTTGCTTTTTTAATAACCATATTGTCTAAGTCAGCTTGTGCATATCTTGACTAATTTCACGAGATACATGTCACCTTCCACTGATAATAGTAACCACATAACTCTATCTACCAAGACTAAGACAGATGAGGATGAATCACCTAGTGTTGTTTTCTTTTCATGCAAACTAGCAACTAAATGAACAGTATGTGATGAAAAAGAAAGTATTTGGGAAGAAAAAACTTAAAGAAAGGCCTTAAAAGTACAATTAAAGCTACTTCAATAATCAGAAAACATTATTAAACACCATTGAAACTTGGTTTAAATTTTTCGATATGCATATTTGTGATTTGTTCCGATCAGATGATATTTTAATTTGTTTTAAATATATCAAGGAGATTTAAATCAATTTTAGAGGTGGATTTGAGCTTTATTTAATCGAAAGCTCGAGGTTGAAGATAAATTCTTGTATTTTCTTGTATATCCATGTATATACCTATGTATATTAATTTTAACTATTGGGCCATGAAAGATTGCAGAAATTCCTAAAAGATTCAATGGGCTTTGAATAAGAATATTGGAGGCCCAAGAAACAACAGTGTATCTCATTTGGGCTTTTTTCCTAGGCCCTTTGGATCTTTCTATGGATGTGCTAGTGAGCAATATCAATATTGTTATTTTATATATTTTTAATTAAAAGGAAAAATTACAGTCTAATGACTTTGAAGATTCTAATTTACAAAATATGTACATGATGTATATTGTGTATATCTTATATGAAATTTACATATATTATACATATCTATACATATATGTGTATACTTTGACTATTTATACATATTTTGTAAACTAATTAATCAAACTGTATATATTATTAAGTATCCCATTTATCAAACTGTATATATACCTCAAAATACACTCAAACATCACAAATTATTTTAAAAAATTAGTAAAATAACTTTCATAATGAAAATTGGGAAAACAAATTTTAAAAATGATATTACACGTTGATTATGTCCTTCCATCATCCAACACACTTCATTATCACCCCTACTCCTGTAACCCCCCACTGCATACCTTTACCATTCACCTCACATAATATTATCTAAATTATATAAAAATATTTTCCTTACATATCAAACACAAAAAAATAAATAAATAGAAATCCACTAATTTCTAAGAAAATATTTTTTACATATCAGATACATCGTAAAGTTACTGAATTCAATTAATCTATAACCTAAAAATCCGACTTCTACCATTCAAAGAGTAGATTGGTTTGAATTAGGCAGGGGGAGCAGGTCCTTCTCGCTCGAATTAAAGGTAAAGACCAAGATATTGAAGACGCGAGGCGGGAGAGAGTCCTAGAGGCCAGGCCAGACCCGCCAGCGCAGTTGTGATTACAGTGTTTGGGTCATTTTCGAAGCTTTCAAATGTTGGACACATGGGTACTTCCAACAGTACTATAGGTGGTCACAACCTAAAAAAAAATACAACGTAAATTTGAACTGTCCCACCTGTTGTGGCTGACATTTTTTCTTTATTAGAAAAAAAAAAAAAGGCATGTCTTTTCACATTTGCATAACATTAATTGGTTCCAACGTTATTACAATGTTTCAGAACTTAGTTTAAATAATGGAAGTAATCATTTACTATACTAGTACAAGTAAGCATGACCTAAAAATTGTTAAAAAAAAATAGTAATATATAACATATAGTACTTCTTTTCTTGTATATTTAAATAAAATAAAAGAATGGTAATTAGACACTATATTATTTGGACAAGGGATAATATAACTGTCCATAAAAAAATCATTGTTTTATTTTTGATCTCGTTGATAAAATGCAATTATGAAATTTGATCGGCTTACTTACTATAATATATTTGTAATATATACATAATTATATAGAGAATTAACAAGAGATTGATCACGTACTGTGTTACTATTTTGACTTAAAATTCTTTATCCCTCGTCAAATTTTGAATTGAAAAACTGAAGCTTTTACATTTTATGAGAAAACCTTATTCAAAGGCATTTGCATCCGCTTGAAATGACATAATATAAGGTGTCTAAAATAAACAAAGTCTAATTAAAATATTTAAGTAAAAATTGATGTCAACTTTAAAGGGTCACCGATAAATTCAGTCTTATATCTATTCATATTGGTGACATGCTAACAGAATCTTCATGTGGCCTACAAAAACTCAAGGACGGGCAGACAAGGTAACTGAACAGGAAAAAAAATAAAAAAAATAATTTTTTTTTTTTAAAAAATAAAATAAAATAAAATATAATATATATATATATATTACAGAAATCCACTATAATGATAAAAAAAAATATTTAGTGGCAATAGATTTTTTTTTAACGGTAATATTTATTGTCGTAAAATCATTTAGCGGTAATTAAATTAATGTTATCGCATTCAGAGTTGCTGAAGCATTTAGTGACATTTATATAAAATGTTGATTATAAAAATTCATATTTATTATCATCGCTAAATATAATATAGCGACAATTATATTATTGCTACTAAATAGTTACCGCAAAATCTTTTATTTGTCACAGTGAAATGTGAGTTAATTCTTTTCATTGTTTGTCTTTCTTGTCGCCTAATCTTCCAATATAATAAAATTTATTATTCCGAAGAAAAACACTCTAAAGTGTCAGGGAAATAAAATTAAACATAAGGTAATATACAAGACCTTATTTCTCTTTCTGTGGGGTGAGAGATTATTTTCGAAAGACTCCCAACTTAAGAAAAAACGACTTTTGAAAAATACAATAGTGTACTATGAATATTAATTATTAAATCAAACTTATTTAGAATGCAATTAATATTTAAACTAGAATATAACTTAGATTACTTTCCTAGTTTCTTCTCTCTTTTTATTTTATTTTTGGTAAATTTAAAAGGCAATTTGTATCCTCAATTAAAAAGCCACACTCGATTTCTCATTTTCCCTAATATTGGGCTCCATAATGTATGTGTTGTACACACTCCAATTGCTAGATTTGCGCATGCAAAGGCATTAAATATCTCACATCGATGAAGATACGATTCTTTAATCTCCTTATATGAATATAAACAATTTTCATTTCATAAACTAGTTATTGATCATATTAATCATTTAAACTCAAAGTCAATTTCTTTAAAAGTAATATGTGCATTATTACAATTTTATATTTATATTTTAAAATTGAATGGTGGCATCTTTTGACTCACGCCAACATTTTCTTTTTCTTCCATCCCTATATATCTTTATTTGTATTTATTTATTCTTTTTGTTTTTTAGGGAGATTTCAAACGATTGCATCCACAAGTATATTTAATTACTAAATTTAAAAAAATCTTTATTGATGTGGACAGACTCGAGAATTATTCAAGAAACATGTCCTCTGCTCATCAATCATCATATATAAATTCTATTTAGATAATTATATCGTGTGGAAGTCAATTTTTTCTATGAAATAGAAATTCGGGAAACTAATTATATCATATATAATGTTATGCTTTTCAAAAGTCAGTTTAACTAATCTTCAAAGTTAAATACGTGACAACTATTTTGGTACAAAAAAAAGTAACAAGTCAAATAATCCTATTTTGCCAATGGTATGAGATAATGTCTATTCTGATCAGATTGTACAAGATCATTTAATTTGACATATATATATGACTCCGTTGGTGACTCAAATTCACAATTTTAAAATTTAAAGTGAAAGATGTTTACAATCCGAGTATACGACTTGCAGTATAATTTAGAAGCATAAATTGCAGAATAGTGTCAGTTTTTTATGACAACCGTGAAATAGTACATTTAGATTTTTGTTGGTTGAATAATCGCCAATAGCTCTGCCACGTTTGATATATATATGAATTATTGATTGAGAATCGAGATGATCACATGGTGATGATAACGCAGTCCTTTTTGTCTTTTTGTTTTTGTTATCTTTTGGATTTTGATTGAAAGATTTTATCTCACCTAATTAATAATTGTAATGTGACACATATATACTTACCTAGTTTGATGATTTCATACATAGATTTGTAGTTTATTCCTTTCTTGGCATTTTGGCAAAAAATGTATGTATATTTCTATCATAAAATTTTCCAAATAAGTCAACTAGCCATCGGACTACATTTTTCTTCCAAAAGAATAAAGAAAGTTGAAAGAATACTAAACTAAACGTGTCAAATAAATGGTTTAAGCTGAATTTAAACAGAGTTAAATAGTCTGAGTTAATAAATAAACGAATAATTGTTCAAAAATTATTTAAGTTGAAATAGACGAATTGAGATGAAATAAGCTAAAATGCTGGTCATAACTTAATTCATCCGATTCTTGCTCTTTTTGCAAACCGTTTCGTATAATGAAGTGACTTGTGAAATGTTTATGAGAATGTAAGTGCAAGGAAAACTTCTACTCACATTTATATTCTACAAAAAATTACCATGATAGCAACAGAGAGAATTACCAATAATCGCAATCTTGGCACTCAATAATCATCTTTCAATTTAATGAAGTATGACGTCCATGATGAAGGGCAGGCTAACTGGCGTAGTCAAAAAGAAGGATTGACAGGCTAAATTCTAAGCTGACAAGCTTCTGAATAAGAACATAACACTGTAGATAAATTTCATATATGAATAAGAGATGTAAATAAAAGAAGTTTTTAATATATACATCACAAGTTCATATAGTATGCACACACATTTTTGGGCTTAAAGATTGAACCTAATGAACAAATCTATGAGAGCTATTCGACCGAGGTGAACAATACTTGCCATGAGTTTGGATTGTGACATTAATCTATATGTAGATGCTTGTAAAAGTTGAATTTCTCTGAGTTTAATTGATTGTACTTATAATAATCAATAGGAGGACCATCATCATAGAAACTCAATTCTATGAAATCTCTTGCTTATATTATTGAGATCAAAATCCTTTGTTGTGAGAGGAAAAAACAAAAATATTATGGTGGCATATGCTGTTCTTGTTTTTTCTAAGGCTCCAGAAAATTAATTTTTTTCTTTTGGTATATACATATTGTATTCTATGCAATTAGAATCATAATGAATAGCTCCATGTGAATAACTCATCAAAAAGTTGGTCAAGGTTGAAAGACATATATGAACTCAAATTAATTACTCCATGCATGAAATAATTTAACTATTTCAACTAATTGTGTGTTCTTTTTCATTTTTTTTCTTGAATATTTATTCGTCAGATTGCTTAGGGAGATGGGAGTACTTTTTTTCAACTAACTACTTCTTTCGTTCATTTGTATGCATACCTCTTACACATGGTTGATTTTCTCATATAGTCATTCGACTAAAAGTTATAATTAATAGTTAAATGACCATCTGAGAAATCAAATCCTAATACGCACATAGATTTTGAGAGTAGTGTTTGTACTTAGATAGGAGTGCATTTATTTTAGTATAACATTTATCAGGTCAATCGTAATTCGTATGATGAATATATATAATCAAGTTAGACCATGTTGAATTGCGTGATTCCTTCATTTAAATTCCTTGGTAATTTTCAATAGACCATATTGAATTGTGTGTTCACTTCAGCAATCGATGAGGAACAAACTTAACATTCAATACAACACACCGGTCTAGATAAAGTAAGGAATTAAAGAAGAGAATCTTTGAGATACAAGTTTAATTACAAGAAGCTCTTGCTATTATTATCATGATATTTCTCAAACCGGTGATAACATCATCACAAAAACCCCAATGGTTAAGTTAAAACATGTTCTTGTACATAGCTAAACAAGAACAAATCAAGTAGGACAACAAATTAATTAAAAGTTTTCTTATATATATATGAGGTAAAAAAACTGCATTAATTTAGACGATGATGTTGATGATGTCCGATCCACATCGAATTGATCATCTTCATGCATCTAAATAAGAGCAGGAAATGTCGTCGAATTGAAGGGCTACTTAGTTACGTATCATAATACGTACCCTAAGTGAACCCCAAAAAATCCACCCGCGCTTTGCTAGCTGCCTCATTAAAAACGACTATGCACAAGTTGGTGGTATTTTAGGTACCCCTTGACGTTGTAATTCACCCAACACGCTATCGACGGCCGGAGGTTTGAGTCCGAGGGGAAGTGGTAGCCATGGCTTTGATAAAACATCTCCAATGGCCGCATCTATGCTCTCCTTTGACTGTCCATAAACAAGTTAGTCAATAAAACTTGAACAAATATTGAAGACACACTAAATTGAATATGAGCACTAATAATACAATGACCTAAATGGGAAAATAATGGTAATGGCATTTATTGTGGTGGTCTCTATTGAATATTAAGCTGTGTTTAAAGTGGCCATGTAAGAATTCATGTACAATGACTTTTAGCAACTTGTACTATGAATGAAGCTGTATAAGAAAGGTTTTCAATAAGGACAAATTTCATGTACAAAAAGAAAGAAGACCTAATATATAAACGTGCCCTTTAACTTAGCTTCATTTGACATCTATGCCCTCCAACTTTGATGTGCACAACTACACTTAAAGTCATATAAAACTGAACAAGTAGACACATACGTCCTATGTAACAATTCGTGTGAGATACACTCATACTGATTTGTAGGACGTGTTTCTACTTAATTGTTTAATTATACAGTTTAATTGTTTACTTATGCACATCTAAAGTTAGAGAACATAAATGTCTGCTGAAGTTTAGTGAAGCCGAATTAAAGAGCATGTTTATATATTACGTCAAAAAAAAATATATTGAGAGAGGAGCATACAGGATGAAAGTCACAAGGAGGTTTAGGTAGAGGTTGTGCTGGAGGAGTAGCGGTACTTCGAACTCCAATGCCAGTGTGGTCTACTTTATACATGCCATGCGACGATACGGGTGGTATGCCCGGTACGGGATGATGAGCAGCCGGATATCTCTGCAACATAATTATTTTGTTCAGACTATATAAAGGCAAAAAAACTTGCAAAAAGATATATGCCAAAAAAAACACCACATGGTCTCTATTTACATAGTTCCAAAAGTAATTAAATTGTACACATTCTCATAAGTAATACTCCAATTCAAATGACCAATAAAAATTGTGGTTGGATCGGTAATATCTCTCCTTCCTTAACTTTTGTTTAATCATAGATTTTTAGAAATTTTAAGTAAAATGTATATCTAGATACAATTTCAAATTGGAAAAACTATTTTTCAGTAAACTTTAAATATTCAGTTTTTTTCCGGTTTCAACTAAAACTATGGTTAAATGCTGACTTAAATCAAAGGTTTTGAATTAGACTCAAGATGAGGAAAAATCCTAATAGGATGCAATATTATATTTAAAAAGCCTTATGCAACATTAATTCGAATTAGTTGAGGTCCCAAGTACTGTAGACCGGGTGGAAAATGGAAAAAGAAATTCAAAAGAGCAATGATTAATTGATTGAACATATAATTACCGTTGGTGCTATGGGTGCTGGAAAGTAAGGAGTTCCTGGTGTAAGAGAATTTTGTACCTGCACAATAGGACAAAACGAGAATTTGTCATTTAATCATACATACAATCAAACATAATTATTAATTCCCTGTATAGTGTCAAAAATTTATTTAGGTCAAAGTCATTACTATACTAAAATAGTTCGTTCAAGTTATTTGTTTAAATTATTTCCAAGTTATACGTACTGGCTAGATTTAAACAATTCACATCGTTGTAGTTCAATATCTTAGTTAATTCTTGAATGTCATAAATGGAGCTCCAAATATACGTTATCGAGATGGGATGGCTTCCTCTAGCTCTCTCTCTCTCTCCGAGCTACGTAAATAAAAGGGAGCTAGATCTCTTTGGTACTTACATCTTTTAGATAGGATGATCACACACTTTAGAATCAAAGCAAACAAAAGTCTCAGATTTGAGTCTCCTACCACTCACTACTAAAAGAATCAAGTTAGGAAACGTGTCAAGAATATAATTTAGTAAATAAAAAAAACTCACCCGTTGATGGTGTGGATGCCAAAAAGAAGGATCTGAAGGAGGTGGAGGATGAAGATGAGGAGGTGGAGGATGAAGATGAGGAGGAGGAGGAGCCCATGCCGGTGATGGATGTTGTGGAGACAGCGAAGGTGCTAGATGTTTAGGCCACATGTGCATATATGATTGGTCGACAGATGGATGACCCCATACATGTAAGGGTCTAAAATGATGAGGCATTGGAGGTGCCATAGGGGGCGGAAGAGGAGGAGGAGGCGGAAACCCAATTGTTGGTGCAGGCCACGGATTCATCTCTCTCTTTCCTCCGCCCCCTCCAACCACGGGTGCACCTCCATAGAGTTGCCTTCTATGGCTCCAGCTCGCCGCCTCAGCTTCTCTTGCAAGCAAATGCTTCCTATGGGACCGATATTTCTGCACATTTTTCATCAATTATTTGTTAACACCAAATCTCAACGCGAATTAAGTTAATTTAAGGTAAATTACAATGTCAGTTTTTGACCCCCTCGACTTAATTATTTCTTTCATATGCTTGACATGTTTTATTCAGATTCAGTTTAAAGGGTAATTAAGACTACTAATAGTTTAGAAAGATCTAAATAAAAAGCGTTAAATTTAGGATTCAGATATACTTTTTTGGTGCCCTAAAATGTTTCCACTTTAAGCAAAGCAAAATAACTTTCCAATTTTCAAATCATCAGATCTGTTTATCTTTTTAAAGACTATATAATGTACCATTTGGGGTAGAGAACAAGGCAAAAAAACTAACAAATAGTAGTAGTAATACTTTTTCAGTTTTCATCATTGTCTAATATTATTCTTTTTTTCCAAATGCAATGGAACAACTATGAGGACCATTTCATTTGGTATCATTACTAAAACAAATCTACAGAATCATATAGTAAAAAATGTTGAAAATTAAATTCAAATTTATACGAAAAAAGCTGAAAGAATATATTTTTCATACTTGAAGATGACTTGCAATATTATGACGAGTGAGACAATCGATTCCCATAATCTCCAAAATTCTTGATGGGACTGCCTTATCTACACCTAGCTGTTCTACTGCTTGTACAAATCTTCTGTGCAATTCTGGCGTCCAGTCAACCTTCACACAATTCGAGAAAAAAATCATTAATTTCGTCGATTTAATACTTAGTTAATTCATCAAGTCATTGTAACATTAGACACCCACGATTCTCATGATCCAACTAAGATATCTTTTGAATGAATGAACTGATAATGTAAAAATTATTTATACTAACCTTCACTTTCCTCTTGCCCGAAAGATTATTATTCTTGGATGACTTTTTGCCTTTATCACTTTCTTTTGGGGTAACTATATTCTGATTCATCACTTGTAGTGTAGATTCTTCACTTTTTTGAGTACTCACAATTTCTTCTCCTTGATTTAGGCTCGTTGTTAATCCCGAACCTACATCCGAGGCTGAAAACGAGGCTGTTTTTTCATTTTCTTCTATTCTTTCTACATTTTTTATAGCAGTAGTAATAAAAGTATTACTACTGCTATAATTGTTTACATCGGACTCATCACCACTGCTTACTGAAAATTCTGCAAGAATTTCAGTATCCATCTCCAAATCGGGTAGTACATCTCCGTCGTTGATCCCAACAAAAAGGTCATCAAAATCAATGCTATCGAGTAAATTCTCCCCCATGAAATCGGGGAAATCATCTCCTCCTCCACCTCCTCCTCCTATCGCGAAACTTTCCATCTCATTACCTCTTTCATCTCTCGCCGTTGTGTTACTAAAAGGTGACACAGCTAGCATTACAAAAATTATATATATATCGAACTCTTGCCTTGTGAAATTATCGTTGTATGTCCTAAATCGAAGCACAAAAAGGATAAGAGCATAGAATTATCAGAAGCGTTTGAGTATTAAACGCGAAGCTAGGGAAATGGTTGAATTTGCTAGTTGAATAGAGAGTAATATACCCAAAATGGTTTTTTTTTTATATATTTGATTTAGAGAAATGTCATTTTATTTCCTTTTTGTTGTTGTTGTAAGTGGGGGGAGCGTGGAGAGTGAAAGATTTATTCTACACCACAATTTGTGTAAAGAGTTTGTAATTTTCTTTTTGTTTTGTCTTATACTTTGTATATAGAGAGAGAAAAATGAATTTAATTTTTTTTAAAATAAAAAAATATATAGTATATAGTATTAAAGGGGTTTGTGGATGTTCTTTTTTTGAACATAGAAAAAAAAAATCAATTTTGAAAAGTGCTCGTGAGCTGTTTTAATAGCTAGATTTCTTTTAGTATTAAATTGAGAGAGGCCTAAAGGGGTATGAAAGGTTGCAAGTTGAAGTCAGACATGGTAGGGTTATGTTGGAAGTGGATTTATATGTACTATGAGCTCACCTATATCTGTTGTAATAGTTGAAAAAGAAAAGGATATTGTCATTTATTTGATTATTTTGTATACTCAACATGTGTTTGCTTTAATTAGATTTAACATTATTCTAACCAATTATACTCTGTATCATCCATTTCAATTATCGTGCATACTGAAAATAATTGAGTCGAAATAGTTGTTATTATAGAAAATCAAGAGATATATAATTAATTATTACTGTAATTTTCATCTTTATCTTAACTCAACAAATATAGAGATATTGCATTAAAAATGATCTTTAGCGGTAATTTTTCCTTAATTAATGACAAAAGTTTAATTGCCGCTACACATGCATTTTTAGTGGCAATTTAGCACTCTTTGTAAATATACCTAAGGCGTATAGCGACATTGGATCCAATGATAATTAACTAATGTCGGTAAGGCTTTAATACTCTTTATTAATGTGTATATTTATTGATGTTAAAAGTTGCTTTTGTTGTAGTGCGAGAGATCAATGTAGTAAATAAAAAAGAAAATAATATTTAATTGAGGTCAAAAAATAAAAAATAAATAGTTTTATCAAATTACCTTTTTTTGTTAATACTCCCTTCCGTCCGTATCAAGTGAGTTGTTGTAATTTGACACACTCTTTAAAAAAAATATTCAAAGACTACTTTTCACTATTACCTTTTTGATTATTCTTAAACTTATTCTCCAAGAAAATATAAAATATCATTAAGAACCTTATTAAAAATAAGGGTATATATGAAGAAAAAAAGTACAAATAATTTTAAATTATGAATAAAATCTCACTAATTTACTTAATATAAATTAGAAAAAATATTTTTAAAAAGCTATGACAAACAAAATGGACAGTAGAAAGTGATAAGTTTGAATAGTAGTTGGAGTATAATTTTTAGGAAATTAAAAAGTGCCTTTTGAGTTGTCTTGAGAGTGAAATTACAAAATGTCCTAAATTATGAATAGTAAAAATAGTCATGACATGTATGAATACACTATTCTCAATGCAGATGCAAATGGCTCTGTATTTTTTTAACAAAGATAGACAAATTAATGTTTATTCAACATGCACAAATTGAGGAGATTGTTTGTGACTTCTCGTTTGTCACTATGAAGCAGAGTTTACACAGACTCACGTGCCTTTCAGAACCAGGGGTATTCGAGCCTGCTGCGTACGATTAGCCAGCCTCGCGGCGGCAAAAGGATTAGACGTCCCCCCATGCTACGGTTCCCTGCGGTCCAAACCCGGTAATATATTATTCATTATATTAGAAAGAAGATTTCAAGTGTTAATAATTAAATTTTAAATTTAAGCATATATATTTGATGAACTTATTAACATAAATATATTATTTGAATAAAAATTACAAAATTCGATCAAACACGAGATATAAATTTTTAGCACCATCCCTAAATTTACATCGTCCTTTTAATGATGTTGTCTTGATGTCAAAAAAAGGTAATCTATGCTAGGGTTGTTGATCGATTGATTCCGTACTTACGATTCTAAAATATTTTCTATATTTGAAATTCGCTATCTTAAAATGTTATACCAAAATTAAACCAAATTAAATTTTAGTATGGTTGAGCTTTCTCTTTGCAATTTCGATATTTTAATTACAGTTTGATGGTTTGAATAAAAATTTATACTTTTTATATGACATATTTTTTTTAATTATAATTTTTTTAAAATAAGGTATTGCAAATAGTTATAAACTTATAATCAGTTCAACTTAAAACTTGATTATTTGTTGATTGTTGATATGATAATTCAAAAGAATAACAAGAGCTTCAAACTCAAAGGAATCCTAAGTACCTTATATCTCATGATGAATCATTCCAATTATGTTGCAACTCATTGCTACAGAGAAGTCAATCAAGTCATAGATGATTAATTAGTCAAACATGGAGTAAGGAGCGGTTTGGCCATGAGAACTATTTATTTTTTTGAAGAATAATTTTTATTTTATTTCAAAATTAATGTTTGTAACAATAATAACATACTCAGTAGAATTTAAAAAATGATGTGTGAAAATAATAGAGTTTGCGTAGTTTTCATGGTAGAGTGATTATTTTCGAAAGTTCCTCAACTTAAGTGTAGCAAGTCCAATTACAAAGAATAAAAAAAATAATTAACTAGGGAATCGGTGCAAATCCTACAAAAAAGGAACAAGAACAACGAAATAATGCAATAATCGAAACACAATAAACAACAAACCTATTTACAAATAACTTGGAGTTAGATTTCAAATCTGAAAAAGTAGTCCAAACCTATTTTCGAATTTCATAAATTTCAAATAAAGTGCTCAGGAACACAATTTTATTTGTAATTCCAACTTTATAAATTTTAAATAAAGTAAAAAAATATTTATAATCTACGACCAAACTCCTACTAAAATAGGAATATCATCAACTTGTAAAACAGATGTAGTGAGATATGTTGACCAACCCATCCTAAAAAAAATGGTAATATCATAAAGTTTCTGGCACTTAAGATGGCCATAATAACTGAACAGTCTCGATCAATATTTACGATATAACACTATGAATGATAATTATAGTATCATTTTCTTGGGTCATTTTCTTTGCAGTCATATCCTTTTCACCCTTTCAGCACCAGCAAATTATATTTTCAAACAATTTATCAAGAATTTAGTTATACATATTGTCACATAAAAAAATTAATTAAGTTCTGTGTATATAAGTGCATATATTGTTTACACCATAGGGCATAGGCTAGCTAATCTATAATAATATAATTAAAGCAAGATATATAGCAATTCTTGTTTTGTCTACGCTCCAGCTTAAACAATTCTTATTTTTTTTAGCTAATTTTTGAGATTGAGCTAGATTATTTTTTTTACCGTATCTTTTCCTACTAGTACAATATGAATAACTGATTAAATTATATTAATATTGTAAGATCGTTATTTATAAATTACAGAAAAAAATCTGTAATTCTGTTATATACTTTTGATTTTAATAGATATTGTAATATATATAGTGGTCCTGCCAATTCAAGACCTCATGCCAGTTGTTTTTTCCACCGTTTGAATGAATATGCTACCCATCAAATTTGACTTCTTTATTACAGTTTATGATCGGTAAAATTAGTTCGTAAAAATATGATTCATTTAAATTTAGCTAAATTAATAATTTGTTTATTCATTTCAGTCTATCTAAGAATTGGGTTGATATGACCCCTAAGAAACCTTGTCAAATTTTATTTTATTTTTTTGATTTTTTGATATGTTAAGTATTATATAGTTATAATAAATAAAATAATAATTTCTATTAAGTATTAAATAATTATAAAATTAAGATTCAAATTTAATAAGAATTGGATGAGTTAGGTGAGGTTATGACTGATAAATTGTTGGCCTAATTAATTTCAACTTAAGTAACTTTTAAGTGAGCTACGTTTATTAATTCAATATATTTTAGTCCGTTCAAATTCAGCCTGACCTGCTCTCATTTGATAATGGATGAATTCCTAATGAGAAGGGTATATTTTCTTAACAACTTGTTTGGATGGTTGTTAGCTATTGTATTGTGAAGGTTAGTTTAAACATAATGATTCTTTAATTATTATTCAAATTTTATTGTATCGTATCGTTAAGTTCATTATTAGATAAATAACTGATTTAGCAATCATGTTGTTATCTCTCTTTTTTTTCATTTGTGTTTACTTATTATTTAATAATTTTTAAAATTACTGATATATGAGATTATATAACAATGAAAAGCGAAACAATTTATCCAAACATTATAGTTATTAAAATGATATAACAAAATACGTTATGAAACAATATATAACAACCATCCTAGCTGGGTAAGAATCCAAACAAATTAAAATGTGTTTTGGGGATAATGAAATAGTTTAAACATGTATTATCGTCCACATTGTGACCTTAATCTTATCTTATCATCTTCTCAAGCCTTCATTATCGTCTCTAATTAATTATTTTCTTGTTTTTTTTTAAAAAAACAAACTAATATTCACGATCGATAAATGTCAAACTGTCAAATTAGGGGGTTCCATCGTGAAAAGAAAAATATTTATTGCCATTGCACATTTTGTTTTTACTTGAGAAAAATGACAATAAAGGTCCCTTATATTTTGTGAATAGGTTTGAGATGGTACCCTAAAATGTCCTAATGAACAATTTTAATCCTTTAAATATAAAAAAATGAATATGTTTGTTACATATATAAATTAATAAAAGATTTAATGTGTAATCACATTTGGAAGTGTAGCTTTTTGCAATTTTTGCTAATTTTGGTCTATTTTAGATCCTTGATGTAGCTTTTGAGGTGTGATTTTGCTATTTTTGTTTGTTTTTGTTGTTACTTGTGAGGTGCAAATTTTTGATATTATAATTTTTGAGATTTGACAAAACCTATCATTTTTTAAATATTTAATGAGGTTAAAAATGCTCATTTTTAACAAATCTAAAGTATCCAAATTGAAAAAATGAATATTTGAAGGACCATCTAAATCTATTCCCGAATATAAAGGACCAGTTAGTATATTGTTTTTTTTTGGAATTTATATCAAGCATATGTATGGAAGATATATCTCTAACATATAAACTTTTTTCTTTAAACTACAATAACTTTTACTCAATTTCAAAATAAGTGTTATCTTAGCAACAAATATATTCATTAAGAAATTAATAAATATAATATATAGTTTACAAACTATCTCTATTTAATATATATCTTTTGAAAATTGATATACTATGTTTTTAAAAAGAGTATAAGGGTATATATGGTTGAATAAACATAGTACTATTTTTTATCTTAAATTTTTAAGGCAACACTTATTTTAAGACCAAAAAGGTATGTATTTTAGTTTTAGTTTTGTACATTCTAAACGAATAAAATGGTTATCCAATTGCGTTCTTTTTTTGTTAACTTTTAAGATGAAATTATGTCTAACAACACGCAATAAAAGGAAAAATAGAAACAAACTTAAATAATGGAGAGATGTCCAGAATAAGAAGAGAAGAACATTTTTAATTTTGTATCTGGTGTTCAATATTTATAATAAGGCTCAATTGATTCGAAATTCGCACATTACTTAATCTATATTCAGAATAACGTAACGCTCTCAATATTTTTATTTTATTTTAAAGACTTGAATCCAAAACCTTAAAATGAAAAATAAAAAAATTTCGAATCATGTTAATAAAAAATATTACTACTAACAAACAAGAAGTGAATAATTTTGAACCACAGAATAAGATATATATATATATTTTATAGGAGAAGTTTTCCATCCACTCGAGTTAGATTTTCTGTAGAGTTTTTTTGTCTGATACTTTAACCGACATTATTATTATATTATTTATTCAAGTTTGTATCCAAAAAAAAACTTGAATAAATGAGTAATACTCCTCAACTTTTGGTATGTATTTTCCTTTTCACAGATCTTCTCCAAATCAACATTTCAATATCAATGATGGAAAAAAAAATAGAACAAATTTTGGGCTTCTAATTTTGTAATTTCGTGTAACTATATTATATAAATTAAATTTAAAGTAGAATAAAATTAACAAGGAAAAATAGTTAAAATAATATTTAAAGTATGATCCGATATGTAGTAACACATGTTTTATACTTTACTGGGGGGACTTTTTTTAAAACATTTTTTTTTGGCGCTTATGCGACGTGATACAAATTAAAATTTGATTATGAAAGAATATAGTAATTCGCGAAATTAAATTTTGAGAGATTCAATTAGTTTTTTTCATGAAAAAAATGAAGTGTGAAAGAGAGAATTTTCGTATTTTTTTTATTTGAAGAGTATAAATGAATGACAATAATCAATTTTCTTTTGATCAGTGCATATGTACAAATAAAATAGCAAAACTTTAATTTAGTATTCAACTCATTCGATAAATATCAAAAAGTGTTCTTAAAAATATTCAGGAATCATATATAGAACCTCTATAAAGTATAAATATGTTACTGCAAATTCAATGATAGTATAATCGTCATTCTAACCTTTAATAATATAAAGGGATGTAAGTATTGGATTTAAAATATAAAAAGCTTATTTATAATTGAGTCATATCATTGTATAGTGTTTAGTGTAATTAATCTTTTTTTAATCAAAGGGTGTATAACCGTATTTTAACTCATACAATCACATCTACAATGTAATCCCCTTAAAGAGATTAAAGAAATTCTTGTTTAGGAGAAAAAAATTATTATTTTGATACTTTTATCCTCTTTTTTATATTATTAAGCAGATTGTTTATCTTCTCTTTTATAAAACACAAGTCAGTCAATTTATTTAGTCATGTTAAATTATTCTCTTTTAGTTATATTTTTCTTATATTGTTTGCTTATTATAGTTCAAATTTTTTGAATTAATTTCTGCTTTAACACCTGGTAATTTTGATCCCAATATAATTGTCCTGCAAAATGAAATGCAAAATAGTAAAAAATAAATAAAAGAAATTAAGAAGCATCACAGGTCTTGAAGAAGTCTACTTTAGTGGTAAAAAGTGAAAACAATGGAATATTGACAGCAAAGTGTAAAGTCAAGAATAGTATTCCCTCGTCTACTTTTTCTTTTTTTCTTGTCCGTCGTCCGGACTAAATCTGAATTCGCACATTCTCTAACAAAGACGATTCTGTATTAATGGGGCAAAATACTCCCTAAAAAAGGCGACTCGGTACCCAAGGAACTCGAACCCGAAACCTCTGATTAAGGATGAAGGAGTACTTATCACTCAACTATGACCATTATTGGTCCCTCCGTCTACTTTTATTTATTTGTTAGAGATATATACTTTACTCTCTTCATTCATAGTCTCTGTCTCTAATTACTTGTTCACTTTTCCTTTTTAGTTGTCCCTAATTACTTGTTCATTTTGACAAATCAAGAAAGGATAAACTTTTTTTTACCTATTATACCCTCAATTAATAACTTTGAAAAATGTAGAACTTCTTGAAAATTTTAATTTTTTAATTCATCTACTTCATAATTAATAGAGGTAAAATGATAAACTCACTATGTCAATTATTACTTTCTTAATAGGTGTTGTCAATTCAAAAAGGGACAAGTAATTAGGGACAGAGGAAGTATTTTATTTGTCTATTTTATTAAAAATACATATTTATTTTTACTTATTTAATTTACCAAATGAAAACAAAATTCATCACTTACTTTTCCTAATTTACCTTTATAATTAATTGTAGTCATTTTCAATGCACTTCCGAAAATAATAAATTTATTCAACGGGTAATATTGTAATAAATTTATTATTTTATTAACTACTCCCTTTATATATTTTTTAGTTGTCATATTTAAAAACTACGTAAAATATAATATAAATTGAAAATGAGAAAGTATTTAATTTATTTATTTTTAAGATACGTCAAGTCAAACATGAATGGATGAGGAGTAACTTTTATCGGGTAAATTTATTTTTTTTAAATGTGTCAAGTCAAACATGAACCACTAAACATGAACGGGGAAGTAACTTTCATGGGCCAAATTAATTTTTAGAAAAAATTATCCAAGTAGATGGTGGGGATCCTTAAGAAAAAGGGACCATATAATAGGAGAAAACTCTTAAGGCAAGCAGCAACTGAGTTTTGTTGGTACTTCTAAAATAAGACATACATGTCTTTGTTATTGGTCATGTTAGAAAGTGAAATGCATTTAACAAAATGGGACCTTTTTTTATTTATTATTTTTTTAGACAACAAAATGGGACCTATTTAACAACAATTATTGCTCTTCTTATATCTTGTTTATTTGTCTAGGATTCCATAGTTCATTTGGGTCATTTTTATAAGAGGTCCCCCTCTTTTTTTCTTCTTTTTTTTTAAAAAGAAAAATCCAAAAATGCTAGACTTGACCCACCTAAGTATTCAATAATTCAAACGTACGATAATTTGATATAAGTAAATCTTAATCATTTCCCAATTGGAGATTCAATGTGTAACATCTTGTTAGTTTAGTTTATTTCCTTTTTGGTGGATCACTCATATTGTTGGAATATCCTACCTTTTGGAAACTCCGAAAGGTTTATTTTGATTTGTGTCTTGATCGAATTCTGGTGGATTCGAATTACGATTCGATCAAAATATATATGAGAATTTGTATTGCGTTAAGTTTGTGTTAAGTTAGTACCAGTGGTGTATGCCACAGGATTTTTGTCAAGGAGATTCAATTTTTTTTAAAAAAATAGACATGTGAAGAGTTGAAAACATTAGAAATTATGGCTAGTAAGAATTGAACATGCAAACACTATAACAAAAGAGATATTTAGTAGTAATATATTTTCTTTTTAGCGATAATATTTATTGTCCGTAGAAATATTTAGCGGCAATTGAGTTAATGTCATTATATTCAGAGTCGCTAAATGTAAGCCTTTAACAAAATTTATGTTGAGTGTTGATTACAAATACATATATTTATTATTACAACTAAATATAATATAATGGTAATATTATATTATCGTCGCTAAATAATTATTGCAAAAACGTTTATTGTTGTAGTGAAATTCTAAAAGAATATTTCTTGGTATATTTTACTATTCCTTTACTGTTCTAGTTTCTATGGTCCAAAATGTCTGAAGGTCCAATAAACATCATAGAGGGAATTATAATATCTAGATTGAAGACATTGTTGTCGCATTTTACGTACTTATTTATTAAGGGGTGGTTTGGTTACTTATTATAAAGTGAATTATTTATGTATTATTTTATGCATATTAAAAGATAGAATGGCTTATTTTTATATTATTAATATATGCGTAACTCATATCAGCTACCAAATCACTTCTAAGGTGCTAAACTTTTCATGGATACCAAAATCAGAGGCGTATTCAGGATTTTGAGATGAGGGGTGCACTATTGTAAAAAGGTGAATCTAAAATGTAAATTTGATCGGATATATCTATACATATATAAGATTCGAATTTCTAACCACATTAGAGAGGTGCACCTAATCATCGTCACATAATATGATACTCCGAATATGGGTTCACACATCTATATTTCAATATTTTAAAAAAAAATATAACACTATTATATATGATCTCGGGAGGGGAGCATGGGTTCACGTGAACCCGGTGACCCCCCCTTAGATACGCCCCTGATCAAAATGATCACTACTCCCTCCGTCTCAAATTATATATCTATTTTTTGAAATAGTTATCTCCAAATATTTATTATTTTAAAAACTCAAGACAAAACTAATTACGTTTTCCCAATTTATTATTAGTTACGTTATAATTGTTCTTTGAAACCTACGATTATATTTCTAACGGAATAAATATTTAGTGAAGCGTAACTTCTTTATTTATATAGTAATTTTTTTTTATCCAAGTTGGGAAAAGATGAATCATGTAACATCAGCATTAAATGGTTGGAAAATACCATATTCTCTTAGAAGTGTCATCTTAAAAATTCAAAATAAATATTACTAGTATGTTTTTTCAATTATTCCCTCCATTCAACAATAGTTGTCCACTATACTATTTTGGGATGTCTAATAATATTTGTCCACTTTATGAAATCAATGAATAATTTTACACTTAGTTCCTAATTTACCCTTATCATTAATTATAGTCATTTCCCTGTTACATTTTTCAAGACATTGTATTTATTATATTCAAAGGGTGATATAGTAAAATTATCTTTCTCTTTATAATTTTTAAGAAGTGTGCAAAGTCAGTAGTGGACAATTAGTATTGTTGGACAGAGGGAGTATATCTTTATACTCCATCTTCTTAATTGTGTCTTCTTAATAGTGTTCAATTTTCAAGAAAGATTTATTAAATAAGGATAATTTAGTAAACTACACATTATATTTATTAATTTCTTAATAAACTTATGTTTTTACTAAAATGACACTTATTTTAAAATGAAGGAAGTAAAATTAACGAAAAAAGAGGAACATATAAACATAGTACATGAATTTAATTTTGCATGATATTTACAATACCTTTAAAGTTAATTTGAAATTATTGAACCCGTCGTAGATCCGCCTCTAAACAGGAACATTGAAAGGGAAAACACAATATTAATAGTCTCGTGAAGAACCATGTATAGGCACAGTAACTAACACTGGGCTCTATTAATAATATTGTTGGTGTATAAATGGGGTCCTTGTGTTGATGGGAGAGTACAATATGTTCATTTAAACTGCTGGCCACCAGTTTTAAGTCACATTTCTTTTATAGTACCAAATGAAAGATATATATGAGTGTGTCAAACACAAAGCATTTACTATTTGTTTGATGCTATTCACAAAACATCTTCTCAACTCTCAAGGTTTGTCTCTGTTTGACACCCCCCCCCCCCCAAAAAAAAAAAACCAAAGAGGTTGATGCTTCATTTTCACATTAATTTTTTATTTTTCTTGCAACCTTTATATTGAAAAGACTATTAATCAATATTATGGAGTGGGAGTGGGAGTGGGATTTTTTTTTTGAGGAGGGGTGAAGGGTTGAGGGGGACACTTTGTTTGAATGGTTGTTACATAATGGATCATATCATATGTATTTTATGTTGTATTGTATTGTATTATATTGATTTGATGAATACAAATGTTCGGATAGATTGTATCGTTTTTCGTTATTATGCAAGGTCACATAAGCAATTTGAAGGACAACCTTATAAGAAAAGTAAGGTATGAGGTACAACTATTATGAAAAAGATAGGGTAAAGGATGAAATAAGATTATTAGATAATAAGCTAAATAAAATTTTTAAGAAACAATAGTGTAATGATGCGATCACATTGCATCAGTCGCTATATTAAATGCGACTTTTCATTGTTACGTAACGACGAATTAATGAAACGATGCAATAAAATTTAAATAACAATAAAAACAAACGTACATTATATTTAAACTAACAATACAATAGATAACAACCATCCAAACAAGTTGTAAGTAGGGAGTAAATAATGAAATTAGAAGATCATTTATGAAATTTATTTTCAAGACTGAAGAGATTCTTTGAATTTACTTTTGGTTTTGCCTACATGAGTTCTCTTGATTGGTTCCACTTTAAAAGAGAGTATAATTCACGTACCTTGACTGATTTTAAAGTGTGAAATATGTGCAACTTTGAATAATGTTGCAGCGTATATAATATTTTTTACTTGCATATTAGAAAAAAAAAATTCACTTATTTTTCTTCGTACCGAACACACCCTATATTTACGTACAAACTTACAATACCCAAAAGTAGAAGAAGTTGACATTTTAAACACAATAATGATCTTAAGAAGACCTGTTACAGAAGGTGTTGTTGTTGTATAATTATTTTTCAATGGGGGTCCTTTGTGTTCAATTTTTTTGAGGTGATAGTAAGTATATTTACAATATTATAACTAATTGAAAGATATAATTAGATCAACACAAAATATTCGTTTGTTTGATGCTATTCACATCAGGTTTACATTCAAAATTTAAATTTTATGAGTTCAATATTTGAAGGGTCATTCAGATTTCCGATGGAATAAACAAAGTTATTCTATGGATAGGAATAAGAGATTATAGCATGGGATTAATTATCTTGTTATATATTTTAATTATTTCAGGACTATTATTCTTTAGCCCTTGTACTACTCGACCCCTAAGATTCTTAATTAGCATTTGAATTTATTTTTCGCATCGATTCGATATCGATATTCTACATCCGTCTCTGACATATTCACATCTTTTTCAACTTTTAAGGTTTGTCTTTACTCTATGAACCAACAAGAGACTTGATGTTTCATTTTCACTTCCAAATTTGATTTTGTGGAAATTATTGACTAGAATAATAATTCACTCTCTAAAATCTTTCTTTTCTTCATTAATTTTCAATGGGGACCGGTCATAAATCATGATGGTCCATTTTATCAAGTAAAAAATTATTTGCACTGGTCTTTACATTAATTTATATTAATTAAGTTACTATAAGTAGGTCATAAATTAAGATTAAAATATGTATTAATTAGCTGCTTAAATGTGATAAGAATTAATATGGAGATAAGTTGTCATGATTAAATTTACGTGAACATTCGATGCAGATATGTTTTTTACGCATAAATTCCTAATATCGGCTTACTACATAGAGTTTAATCGATATCTTGTTTATTTATATAGTTATAAATGATTTTTGTATTATTTTTTTTCAAAATATTACTTTTTGTATTGAGACTGTAGTATGAGATAAGGATACTTTCGATTTTCCACAAACCATTTTGTTTTCATGTTAGACGATTCATAACAATATTTATATTAGAATCACAATATTTTGATTTTAATTTTCATGATTTTATGAAATTAAAACGAAGAATAATTTTTGCATGATAGAAGGGCCAATTATATGATAAGTCCTTTTCTTTTATTGATTGACCATTCACTAATTAACAAGTGTCAAGAATATGCTTTGTGGTTTTTCTTATGTTTTTATGCTTTTTTTTCATCACTTTATTGTTTGGCAATTAAAAAAAAATAGTCGTAATTTTTTTACCCCTTCAAATTATTCAAGTTTTGTCAGTTTAATATTTAAATTATGGGTTTTGTTATTACCTCCCTGGACTATAACATTTTCTATCAAAATCGCTCTACAGTGCTAAGTAGTATGAAGAATGACTTTACTTTTTTTATAGTGTGTGAGAGCTAGAAAATAGATCAAATATAGTATTTGTGTGACTAGAAACGTTTAAATTGTAGATACGTGATAACTAAGCTATTCGAACTTAGTTTAATTTTTGAAGATTGTTATTAAATAGTTGTTTATCTAACCACTTAAATTAAAAGTAGTCAGCACATATATGTTATCCAATAAAAAAAATCTATGTGTAAGAGGTGTATAACCTTATATAGTGTTTGTATATTGGTAAAGAAAAGTAAAAAATGAATTGACCCGACTATTTATATATGTGAAATTTTATTAATTGACATCTATTGGACCCCTGAGGAAATGACACATATATACAACTGATAGTTATAATTTGCAACAAATAACCCAACATTAATTAGCATTTAATAAACAAATAAAATATTGGCACAAAATGACCCAAATTAATAAATGACATTTTAATAGTTTTTTTTATTTTTCTCGTGTAACCAACTGTCACTAAACAACAAAAATAACGGAAATATGGGCTAGTTATTTAATCCATAATTTTAACCCCAAATTGATATTAGCGATTCAGTTTCCATGAACTGTACATCCAAAAACATTCATGTATCCAATATAAAAATATCAACGAGGATCTGCAACAAACATAAAAGATTATATATACAATACGTAACCATCTAAAAACGTAAATTATATATTTTCATATGGTTTTTTTCGTTACTTAATAAAAAAAAATCAATTGTATACTTGATGATTGTATATAGGTAGAAGAACGAAGTATTCATTCACTCAGTATTAGTATATGTTTATATTTATGTTATCCCCTCCAATGTATACATATTCAAAAATCAATCACTTTATGTATTCATTCACTTATAATATGAATACACAGCATTGAAGGGTTTTTGTTCATATGTATGAACATCATGTATACATATTTGTGTATTCATTCACTCATAATTTGTATACATTCCAGATTCTTTCTTCAATGTGTAAATGTGGATTGCACATGAAAAAATTAAAATGTTCAGCATTACACAAGTCGAATTGGATGACGAGAAGAACTCGCATGGCTAAAATTTAGAGTTATGGGTGGAGAATCCACAAAATCAGAATTCCTCTTTTTAGGAATAATTCTAAGATTAACTTTCTTAACCATGACAACTGATATCCACAATCAATTACTATCTCTTAAATTTTTGTCTAAAATAGATATAATCTTCAATTTCAAAAATTAAACCCCCAAAAAAATTGAACAACAATACAAGAGGAAATTAAACATAGAGTAACCGACTGAGAAATTCACGGCTGTACATCAACATACCATTAAGAATTTAAAAGTGAAAGAAAAAATAGACACTATGAACGAATATTTTTATAGAAATCAATATGTAAAGCTAATAAACAAAAAGTAAGTCATTTTGTGTTTAATGTAATGAAGAAGAAGAATTAATTTTTTTTGTAATGAAGAAGAAGAATTGAATAAATGTTTACATACAATAAAAAGACACCAATAAAAAAAATCGTGTATAGGGAAAGAAAAGAAAAAAAAAGGGGACCCACTTTCCAATAAAAAAGGACATCATGCTGCGACCTTCTAAAAATTATTTAATTTAATTAAAAAAAGAACTTCCCAATACGTGGGCTACTAATTGCAAAATTGAATTTTAAAACAAAAAATTTTGCTAAAAAAATAAAAGAGGGTTATATATTGGCAATTAATAAAAATAGGTGACATGCTAAGCCATTTTTTCATTTTGACTCATTGATAGGATGCTATGGTCTTTTTAAGGCCTAGAACCCAACCCAATAGAATAACTGGCCCATAGGCCCAAACTGTTTCTCAATCCAATTGAATAAAATTTGTTGGGCCAATCAAGGCTCTAATTAGGAGTTGCATGGACTGCCCAAAATAAAGCCCAAATATATGATGGGCCAAAATATCGACAGTTGCACCTGAAGTTTGGCTTGCCAAGGCCAAATTTTAGACAAGTTTCAAATATATATATTTGAAATTAAAATGGTTTTTTTTAAAGGAAAAACTACCAAACTAGACATACTTCACTACCATATATACTTATTTTATTACTAGTTTAAATAAATTACACATAATATCACTTTTAATATTTATACCATATATTTTTAAAAATTTAATTAGATACACATATCTCTTAAATATGATATTGAAGAATTATCTTAAAATTTAAACTCCTTAATTAATGGTACATTAGTAATTCAAATTATTTTCTCTCACATCAGGTTTCCTCCCCCACTCCCATGTCCTCCATCACCTCCATCATATTCTCTCTTTCTTCATATTTTCTATTTTTGGATTGTAATTGACAAGCTTGATAAAAGTCTTGACGCGTGATTTCTTCACTTATTTTGCGCAGAGTCCTAACAGATCACTTTCTTCGAGTACTTGGCTACGCCGACGACCAAACAATTTCCGTATGGCCTGTCACGTGTCCCATCGTTAAAAGCTCAAACAATCACCGCTTTCCTCTCGGTGTACTTTCCTTGGAGAACCACTTCGACTTTGTTTGGCTTAAGGAATTTCATCATGTTTCTGCACTTTTCTTGTTGTTCCTCTCAACACCCAATTTTATCGTCTTACTATTATAAACGATTCTTGTTCATCAGCAATGTATGTAGAGGTTTGTTACTATTGAGTGGGACAAAAAAGTGAAATTTTCGATGGCTCTAGCAGAGGTCCATCGGATCTAGGTGCTGTGAGCAATATCTTTTTTCATGAAAAAGCAAAATATTTTAGTTCATGAATTTGTTCTGCCATGTATTAGATACACGACCATAGTCCATCAACGCCAATGCCATGATAGGCAGGATGCCATCGCTGGAGATGATAGAGACGAAGGGAAGAGGAGGAAAGACGGTGGTCAATATATGTATTTAAAAAATATATATATGTATCTAATTAAAAGTTAGGTATCTGAGTTACGATTATATGCATCAATGAGGTTAAATTTCATATGCTAAAAATAAGGAAAGAATTTTGAAAATTTTTACTTTTTTTAATTGATGATACGACAAATACTCTATAGTCATGCTTTGTTCTTAAATTCATATGTTTAAGTTATATTTCATATATAGATACACATAATTAGATGTATATGCTTACTATGTATTTGAGATACATGTTTTTTTGTTGTTGGATATAACGTATAAAAATGATACTTGATACATTAAATTATACATATAAAAGATGCATGAAATAATATTAGATCATATAAATAGATACATGAAATTAATACTAGATACATATAAAAAACATATGAAATTAATACCAAATACTTCTATGATACATATGAATGTACTTGTATGATACTCATATATCTAAGTGTTTAGTTTGTTGGATACATCATATATTGATAATAGATACATCAAATTAATGAATTTGTTATTTTATAAAATGAAATTAATCAAATTACATGACCAAGATATACATGTTTTTATTTTTTATTAATAAAATTAATGAATTTTAAAGAATAATAAAATGAAATAAATTAAACATAGATACACTCCTTAATTTTCGTCTTATATTAAGGGATTTGATTAATTTAAATTTTCTGAATTTATTGTCCATATATTCTGAAAATCTTTAATTACTCATCTAAATAAGGAAGTCGATTACAACTAATTAATTTAAACAAAAAAAATTTGTATCTCTATTTAAAAATTTAGCAGATACATGTATCTCACGGATTCAAACTCATGTATCCTAAGCACCAAATATGGTAGAGGAAGTAATATATGAAACTATCGGGAATCTTTGTAATTAGGAACTAAATTAGTGGGATTTATGTAGTTTGCCCTTTTTTTTTAACCATTAGAAGAAATTGGTTAATATTTGATCATTAGATGAAATTGAAAAATATTTTTTTAGAAAAATAAGTTTATGAAGGAATAAAAAAACGACTTTCTTAATAGAACTAGAGAAATCAAGTTTCATAATTAACATTCCAAAATAACTATCTCATGCCCATACTTTAACATACCTACTTACAATTTATTCTAAAAATCCATGTGTCTTATAAATTACAGAAAGATGTTTTTTATTTCGTTATCACTCTCGAATAAATCCTGATGCCGTTTAAAAAGAATTCCATGACGATTCAGTAAAAAACAATTAATCCATTTATTGCCGACATATAAAAGTTGATTTTTTAGATGGTCATTTTATTAATAGTTATTATCTTAGAGAATTTTTTTTTTATAGAAAAAAATTGAAATCAAGAAAAAATATGACTTTATGAAATAATAAGGCCAGATATCAATATGAGATATAAGTTTCCTATTTTCCTCTTTATTTTTGCTTATGTATTATGCTAAAGATGGTCAATATAAATTTAAAGAATAACAACATAATTATCGGATTGATAAACTGCTTATATTCAACTTGATTGTGGAAAATCATTCAAACAAGAAATTGACAATTGTTAGCTTTTTAGTAGTTGAAGAGAAAAAGAAGTTATTTATAAGGTATTGAATATTTTTGATATGTAAAGTGTTTTGGAAAAAATCATGTGAACTTGATCTAAACAGGGTCGACATTATCACATCATCGCGATATTAAAAATATTTTTGAACCGTTTTAAGCCATGGATAATGGTTTACGAAAATGAAATGAAAGCATAAAACATGTGAAAGTGGTCCATGTTACATTAAATCCAGGGATGTGATTATTGATCCTTGTCGCCAAAAACCCAACAAAAGTACCTTCTTTTTTTTAATTTCTATTTGATGTTCGATATTTGTATTGAAGCTATTTCAAATTCGTAATTTCACATCAAGTAAAATCTCATTCGGAGAAAAGTATTCTCTATCAAGAATTTTTCCATACGCCTAGCTTGAACGCGAGACCTCCAATTAACTAAAATACTTTCAATTGGCCCCAAAATTGAAAAATACTACCGTATATTTCCAACAGAAAGCACTAATTACCCTTTTTTGCCTTACCATTATGTTCTTAAAAAGCTGCTACTTAGGAGCAAATTACGATTTCAGTATACTAATAAAAGCAATTTCTAAATGCTAGTATAACCTTAAAAATATTGGGTACGCGCAAAAAATAAAATGAAATACATAGGATACATGTTTTGCATTCAAACTTTAAGTGCAAATAAGTTTTACTATCGAGGAGAGGATTGTGATTCGAAATTGACCATGTTTAGAGAGAAGTAAATTTTTTACATATACCAAAACAAAAAAACTACAAAATTTATCTATCGCTAATTTTTTAAATATATTTTTAGTGATATGAAAAGAAAGACATACTGGAAAATGAGAATTTCAATAAATTTGAAACTCAATATTGCTAAAAAAAAAGTAAAGTTTTTGACTAAAGTGATCCACCTAACTCAACTGCTAAATTAGTTATAAATGGACCCCTACCCCTCCCTTTTCTTTATTTCATATTACCCTACATTTGAGAACATTAAACTGACTTTAAGTATCTAGAAAGCAAAAAAAAAAAAACAATACTCCCTCCGTCCTATATAAGTTAATCATTATACTAAAGTACAATAGTTATTTCATATTACTTGTCCAACTTACTAAATCAAGAAAGTGTTAGTTAAATTTTTTCTATATTATCCTTGCAATTAATTCTTTTTTAAAAGTATTTGTTTATATTTATTTGTAAAATTTTCAAAGAAGTAAACTCAACTAATATGGAACGGAGGAAGTAATAAATAGAAAGCCACAAGAAAAATAAACACACCATCTTTTGACTATGGACCAAATCATGTTTTTTTATTTTCTGCCTATAATTAAGGTGCCTTTTTGGTTAGACATTCTTAATGGAATGGCACATGCAGCATGCACCAAAAGCCATAATTTCACCTACCCCACAAATCACACAAAATTTTCTTCACAATTCCTCAATCTACGCACATCATCACGGAAGCTAAATTAAACCAAATATTTGCACTTTTACTTTTACTACTTTATATAAACTCTCCATAAGAAGCAAGAAACCAATACACCTCAATATTCTACTTAAACCTTTTTTTGTTTCAATTTTTTTTTCACTATGGGGCATTTCATCAAGCAAGTGGTGTGCATTTTGTTCTTGGTGATTTCAACTCCATTTGTGAAAATTGAAGCTAGAACTAGCAAGTTTATGATCATTCCTGCATCTCCTTCACCTGCTCCTACTCCGATTTCTAATGAAATTAGTTTTCCCCCTTTTGAATCGTTAAGTCCAACTTCGTCACCTACACCAGCACCAGCACCAGCACCAACACCGGACTTTAATGATTTTGGATTTCCTCCGTTGTCGTCTTTAAGTCCAACACCATCACCGATAGGGGGTGATCAAGATCCTGGATTGCCAACACCGGCAGGCGCACCGGAGGAAGGTGGCATTGAAGCACCAGCACCACTTTTGAGTGACACTCCTTATGGACTTTATCGACCTCATTCTAAGGAAGTTCCTTCTACTACTGTCACAAATTTCGATGATGTAGAAACTAAAACTCCTGCCAAGGAATTTCAAGGTGCCCGTTTCAGTAACAATGGTTACTCCGATAATTACAACTATGATAGCCACCCCGAGAATTACAACAACAACAATAACAATGGCTATTCCCAAAATTACAACAACAACAACAATGATGTTTTCTACGAGAACTACAACAACAACAACAATGATTTCTCTGAGAAATACAACAACCACCACAACAACAACAACAATGTTTTCTCCGAGAACTACAACAACAACAACAATGATTTCTCTGAGAAATACAACAACAACAATGTTTTCTCCGAGAATTACTACAGCAACAACAACAATGATTTCTCCGAGAATTACAACAACAACAAAGGCTACTCTGAGAATTACAACAACGACAATAGCTACTCCAAGAATTACATCAACAACAATGGTTTCTCCGAGAATTACAACAACAACAACAACAACAACAACGACAATAGCTACTCCAAGAATTACAACAACAACAATGGTTTCTCCGAGAATTACAACAACAACAACAACAACAACAACAATGATTTCTCCGAGAATTACAACAATGTTTTCTCCGAGAATTACAACAACAACGACTTCTCCCAGAATTACAACAGTAACAACAACAACAACAACAACAATAATGTTTTCTCCGAGAATTACAACAACAACGGTTTCTCCAATAGTTACAACAACAACAACAACAACAACAATGGATACTCTGAGAATATGTCAGAGAGGCAAGGATTAAGCGACACAAGATTCTTGAACAATGGCAAGTTTTACCATGACATCAAGAATGATAATCCCAACAACAACAATGGCTACTCCGAGAGCTACAATAACAATGCCAATATGGTGGAAAGGCAAGGATTGAGTGACACGAGATTTTCGGACAATGGCAACTTCTTTTATGGTAAAAATGGTGAGAAAATGACCATGGAAGAGTTCAAAAGACAAGAGGACTATCCAGGCACTGAGGATCAGTACGAACTTCCGTGAAGATAAAACATTTATCAATTGGTTCAGAACACAAGGACAAAAGCAGGGGATATTCAAATAGATTTTACAGAGTTTGATTGAATTTTAAGTTATTATGAGTGAGTGTTTGTGTATTAGTTCTACTTGTGTCTGCAAACACCTTTTTTTTTTTGGTTTTATAGTTCTGCAAATCAGACCAAGGGAACTTTGTGTTGTTTAACACTTTTGAATTTTTTAAACTTTTTATAATGATAATGAAGCTTCATTCCTGATTATAAACTTGTACTAATATTTTAATACATTCACTTTTTTGTTGTTGTGCGCAGCAAGCCTGCAATTGAATTAGAATTTTTTAATCATATGCAAGGAAGAGAATTGCAGAAAGTTAATAAATGTAAAGTTAGTCCTTTTTTGTTAAAATTCTTACACTATTAAATGCATTGAGAAGTTTCATAATTTTACAATAACCCAGTTGTTATTATTGTTGTCATTGTAAACACAAGGCAGTACCAAAAACAAACAAAAAAGTACACTTCAGGGCCAAATGAGTTTATATGCTTGTTCACCTAAACCATATTTATACGTATTTGGTATTTACATCAAATTAATTATATTAACTTATCATGATTTAATAAGGTGATACTTTACCTTAATATCCTGTTTAGCCCATACATAATTAAATCAAAATAGGCATCCACTCTACATAATTAAAGAATTAAACGATGAATATAATAGTCCAAGATACAGAAAAAAAATAATCACATGTACACGAATTTCATGTGGTTTTGGAGCAAATAAACTATTTTTTTCAAGTTTGAATTTCAAATTTGACATAACCTTGACCAACATTGTATTAAAGGAAAAAAGTCTGAAAAAGGAAAAAGATTTTCAGTAACACCTTACTTTTGTTCTAGTCTTCTGGATGTGTTTTCTAGATCACTTATGTCAAGAAACTTACTACATCAACAACAACATGCCCATTGAAATCCCACTAAGTTGGTCTGAGGAGAGTAGAGTGTACAAGACCTTACCATTATTTTGAGGAGGTAGATAGACTATTTCCAAAAGACACTTATGTCAAGAAACTTGGTGGCTATTAATCTAAGATGGGCTGTTAAAGTGGCAAGCCCATACAAAATCCAACCAGTATCAAGTGATTCTCCACTTACTGGATCTACTGGCAACTGACAAGCCCAAGAAACACCACTAATTTGTTCAGCTCTTTTGACAGATACCATTGTGGGCTTAAAAATAGTAGCTATATAACCATAAATGGGCCGTTAAAGTTCGTCAAGCCCAGGGTCCGGGGTTCTTTCCCCTTTTGTCTCTGCAAATATAAAAAAAGTCCTACAACAAAACCAAACAAGTTCAATCTTTTGCTTGGTGAAGACGAAAACCTTTGTTCTTCTCTTGTCAGTGTTCAACATCAGTTCTATTTCCCGTATGTTCACTTGTATTTCAATTGATGACACTAATCTATTGCTCAATCAATTTCAATAAATTTGTACTTACTACTTCCATTTTCTCTGCTAGGGTTTTAGCTGAAAATGTCGAAGACTCCGGATCCAAACAGTACAGATGCTAGCGGCAGCAAGTCTACAAGAGAAGAGGCAACAATTAAGGTTCCTTCTAAGGACCCAAAGAAGAAGGATGATAAGAAAGATGAAGATCTCGTAAGTGAACTCGAATAAAAATCGAATTTTGAATGTTTTAGTTTATGAATTGTTAGTTGTTGTTACTAATTTTTGAGTGAAATTGTGCAGAGAGAGTTGTCACAGCATCAAAATTTAAACTTTGATTGATTAGTTTATGTTTTTGTTGTATCTTTTTTGATTTTGCTGGGATTAGTCGGAGGAGGATTTGGCGTTGAAGCAGCAATTGGAACTGTATGTGGAGAGGGCTCAAGATGCTGATCCAGGACTACAAAAGGTTGCACTTGAGAGTATGAGGTATTTTCCTTTCACTCTTTCTTTTGTATCTTTTTCGGGTATGTGGATGTTGAGGATTCACCTAAGTAATTCGACCTAGTTTGGGATTAAGGGGTGGTTGTTGAGGTGAGCTGCTGAATTCCCATTTAAGTTGGACAATGTTTACAGCTATAGATAGTGTAATGGTTCTTGCTTTTGTTGAGCTTCACTTGGGAGATTAAATATGTTTTGGGGCTATGATATTGTAGTTCCTTCGGATGCTATGTTGTTTTAAGGTAAATTTCGGGGAGACACAAAGGAGGGGAACTGCCTGGTAGAAGTTATCTTTAGTGCTTTAAGGTGCCTTATTGCAGTATTGGTAATAGCAGCTTGAAGATGGTTCCACATTCCCCTTTCTCTCTTCTCTGTGGAGGTTGCATATATGCTAAGTACACCTGTAGTAGACCAGGTGTTCTTGAATATTAAATGTTATAGTTGCAATTTTATTGTTAGGTGGCATGTTCTTTTTTGCACTCTTTCAGAAAGAGCTGCGACCCCCTTTGACAGTGCTTTGACATCGATCAATTAGACATGAGAACTGATGGAAAATGAATGTACGCATGTGTAAAAGACAGGCCTTTGGAGTATTAGCATGCGCTGCATGCATATGAAGCATGTACATTTCAATGTTGCATCCTCGAAATATCAGTGGAAGATTAAACTATGCCATTTTTTAATAGAGTGTGTCCATAAGCTCTAAACTTCAGTTTGAATGAGAAATCAGATGCCGGTTTAAATCTTCAATCCTTGAACTTTTTAGGGTCGTTCCTTTACAGAAGCTAGGACATCTCTCTTTTGCTTATTCATCTTTACTTTGTTATAGACAGGAAATTCGTACAGCAACAAGCTCGATGACATCAGTTCCAAAACCATTGAAATTCTTGCGTCCCCACTATGGAACACTGAAGGGATATTATGAAAATATGCCAGACTCAGATTTGAAGGTATGGAATTGGCATTGCACTTAACTGCTCTTGAATTTGAATAAATTTCACTCACGCAATTTCAACTGCTTGCAGAAGCTTCTGGCAGATATACTTTCTGTTTTGGCTCTGACAATGTCTGCTGAAGGAGAAAGGGTATATATTGTTTATGGTGTATTTAATAATTGTGCATTACTCGTGCTTATGTTAATATTAACAACTTCTTAATCTATTTGATGGCTATTATCACTTCTATTGGTTCTTACAGGAGAGCTTGAAGTATAGACTGTTGGGTTCTCAAGGTGATATTGGTTCCTGGGGACATGAATACGTTAGGTAAGTTTGATAGCTTGTACATTTGTCTTATTGAACTCTTGAAATTCAAGTATCCTAATCCACTCTGTTTTTTCCGTTTATACTATTATATTATTCTTGAAAAACATATTAATGTTATTTACGATTATTTAAAACTTATTCTGGAATAGCCAACCAAATTATGACTTCAGAAAATCTGCATCTTCTCTGTGCTGTACGGCACTTAAACAGGCTCATATTTGTATTTATATTATTTCCCAGTCTTGGCGGACATCAATGGTGCACATGAATATGTGCATAAACGTTGGCATATGTTGTTTTGTGAAACATAGTACCTAGCACAGTTGCGTGCTATGTTGATGTAGGATCAGGAAATAAACTCTGTATATTTGCATGAGTTCTGGTTCCTTTTTTTTTGATGACAAGAGAAACCCGCAGCCGCTACCCTTTGGGTGGCACAGGGTAAAATCCCCGCTCCTATGCAGTAGCTCGCAAACAGCAAACCACACAAGAGAGGTAACCCTCATTAGGCAAGCCCGGTGTGACGAGCTCGACCCAGAAGGCAAATCCCTTGCTTTTGCTGGCAAGGGGTTTCAAACTTGAGACTTCCAACGTGGAAGTCCCAAGCTCAAACCACTGGGCCATCCCGAAGGGTTGTGTTCTGGTTCCATTTTAAGGGGAAAGGAATTTTTAGCAGTAGGGAAGTGTATCTATGTCCTTGTCCAAGTGTTGGGGTTGAGCTGTAGGAGTAACGACATGGAGATTCCAAGCCCGAATCCCAGCTGCAACATTCAGTGTGAGCCCATCTTCTTCAGCCTTAGTGGCAGCCTGGCAGAATTAACTTGCACCTGTGTCTATTGGATTTAGTATGCTGTCCGATGGATTAGTTGGGATGGATTTGTTGGGTTGGATGCTAACTGACAAAAAATAACCGTTAGCGTCATCCAAAGATGTTTATCTACTTGTTGTGTGATGTTAATGCTAGTTATCCATTGTAATGCATCAGATGGCTTTCTGATTGTGTCCCGTTTCAATATTAAGATACTAGCCCTATACACATTACTTTGTGTGTGAATTCACGTGTTTCATTTGTCAATTCTTTCCCAATACATTTTACCCCTCAAGTATTGGCTAACAGACTATTTCTACAGGAACTTAGCTGGAGAAATTTCACAAGAGTTTGTAAAACGGCAGGTTTGTTTTCCTACTTCTTAAGTTGTGTAAGATTCAGAAGAATATTACTATGTGTTTCTGTACAGTTTGTGCTGTTCATGCTTTGTTTAGAGTTCTGGTTACGTTATGCATAAACAATTCAGGCTAACTTTACTGCTATTGTACATATGTACCTTCTATCATCTTTTTACAAGTCATTGATTCTCTTACCAGGGCATATTACTACTATACTAGTTCTATGAGGCCCGTGCTAAGCCCGAACCCAAACTCAAGATATAAAAGTAATAATTTTAATGGGAAAATGCACAAGTACCCCCTAGACTATGACCGAGATCCCAGAGACATACCTAAACTTAACTAGGGTCCTATTACCCCCCTAAACGATTTTTTTTTTGTATTTTTGTGCACCTTTTGTGCTGATGTGGCACCTTCAACCACACCAAGTTGGCTGTGTTTGTACACACGCGCCTGCCACGTGTGTATATATATATATATATTTATTTTTATTTCTTCTGTAAAAATTTTAATTTTTTTTTAAAAATATATTCTTATTTTCTTTATCGTGTATTTAAGTTAAGTTAATAAACATATTATTTTTGCCTTGTGTCTAAACTTTTTTTTTTACCTTCATTAATTGATTTTTCTCTTTTATTATTCTATTAATTTTATTTACTCCTTTTATTTTTTTTCCTTTTGATTTGATTTCAAATTTAATTTCAAATATCTTGTATTTAAAATAAGTTAATTTTGCATGGATATCAAAATAAGTGAAGAAAATCAAATAAAACATAAAAAAAATTAAAACGTTAATTATTTTTTAACGTTTAAAACATAAAAACATAAAAAAAAACGTTATAACTTTTTCATTATTTTTTAAAAAAATACACATAATTTTTTAAAAATAATTAAAAGTGAAGATAAGAGATTAATGAAAGAAAAGAAAAAAAGTTTAAAGTGAGAGAAAAATAAATATTTTACAAAGAAAGAAATAAAAATAATTAAATATATATAAGTTTAAATATCAATAATTATGTGTACTAACTAATTATAAAGTTACCAATTAAAAAAGGACATGTGTCCAATTGGTTCACACATCACATGCTTTCAAGAGAGTGTGCACACTCTCTGTGCCACGTCAGCGTTTATGGTGTATTTATTCCATTTTAAATTAGTTTAGGGGGTAATAGGACCCTAGTTAAGTTTAGGTGTGTCTCTGGGATTTCGGTCATAGTCTAGGGGGGTACTAGTGCATTTTCCCAATTTTAATTAAAGAAGTGTAATTTATATTATATTTTTTACTTTATAATTAATATACAATCTAATGGCACGTTAAACAGTCTTGTTGATAAGTTTTCATTATTTTTTAAGTTCTTAATCATATAATTGGATAATTATTATTAAAAATTATTTATGAGGAAAAAAGTTTGGCTGGAGAATTAGAAAAGAAACAAAAGAACACAGTGATTTGATATTATATAACATAACATGATTTAAATGTGTAAATAATTATAATTCAACTAAGATCATAAATCGGATAGTATTGGCATTTTTATGAATTTGTGAGCAAGTAATTTATTAATTATCAATAGAAATAAATTTAGTTTGATATTTATTAACTATTAATGTCGCTCTTAATTTCATGTGGAAAGAGTTTTTGCAAAATTTCTTTTTCCATCTTATTGAATAATCTAATACAACTAAAAATTCAATAATTTAAGTTTATATTACAAATATTTATAACCTTAATTTAGATTTTTAGAGCCTTTTAAAAAATTAGCTTATTAATGATCTTATAAGAATATTAATAAATAATAATTAAAGTACATTACTAAGGACTCCATTTGATCCATTTCAGTTGTCATGTTGTTATACACCCCTTGAAAAATACCCCTCCTGTCCTATTTTAATTATTGTTTTAGTTTTTTTTCAAGTCTATTAAGAAAAACTATATATACAAGGTATTACTTAATCACCCTATTTATTAGATGCTTTTTGAGAATTAAACAATGTTGAAGAGAACTATAAGGGTAGAATTGAAAATAATTGTAAATTTTAATTTTGTACTAACAATTATTTTGAGATATTTCTTTTGAGCCAAAGTGACTATTTATATAAGAGAGAGTGTTAAATATAAGGTAATCTAATAAGTAGTAAGAAGAGATTCATATAGTCACACCAATTACAAATCACCAAGTGGGAATGGTGTTAAGAAAAAAACTGAGGGCAAAATGGGAATTATGTAAGAAAAAGACAAACATCAATTGCTATGTGTGGCAACTTCACATCACAGAAGAATTGAAATTTTAGATTTACCTCTGTAAGGACTCCAAAACTTGTCATTCTTATTGTAGTGTATTGTCTAGCGAATACAATGTTTGGATAGATTGTAATATTTTCCGTCGTTTCATAATGTCACCCATCCACAATTAGAAAGATAAATCTATAATATTATAAAGAAAAGTAGGGTACTGGGTAGAATTATTATAAGAAAAATCAGGGCAAATGATAGAATAGAATTATCAAATAATAAGCAAAGGCAAAATGAGAAAAACTAAGGTAACGACGCGATCACACCAAATCGGTCGTTACATAAAATTTTATGGGACTTTTCGTGTTACGTAATGATAAATTTAACGATATGGTATAGAATTGTCAAATAATAAGCAAAGGCAAAATGAGAAAAACCAAGGTAATGGCGCGACTACACCAAATTGGTCGTTACATAAAATGGGACTTTTTGTGTTACGTAATGATGAATTTAACGATATGGTACAATATAATTTAAGTAATAACCAAATCAAACATTATTTTTAAACTCACAATATACTATAATAGGTAACAACCATCCGAACAAATTGTAGACTCAGGGTAGAAATATTGTAGTACAAACTTGAAGTTATTGAAATTCTTTGTTTTGTTGCATGATTCTAAAAGATGAAAAAACTAGTTTTGCAAAAACTCTTGCTACATGAAATTAAAACTTAATAAATATCGAAAGAAGCTTATTTCTATCACAAATTCATAAGAATCTCAATGTTTTTTATTAATGATCTTTGTCCACTTGCAATCATTTTACATATTTTAGATCATGTTGTTCTATAGAATATCAAACCACGTGTGCCCCTTTGATATTTTCAAATTCTCCACCCAAGTTTTCTTTCTTATAAATATTTTTTTGTAGATACATATCCAATTATGTGTTAAAAACTTTGATAATTATGAATACTTATCACCAAGACATGTTTAATGTGCTACCAAATCATATATTATGAAGCAAAAATTATGATACAAAGTTTATTATTGAAATTATTATTTTATATTTGAGTTTGGGCCCGGGCTTTTAGCACATACCTCATGTAGCTAGTGGGTGTATATGTACAAATTTCTGCTTGAAGGTTGTAACATTTGCCTGTTCTTTTTCTTTTTGAATAAGAAGTAGCATCATGCCCTTTTCTACCTTTATCTTGTGAATCTTACGACATGCTTTTTTACATCTGTGTTGTGCAATAACTTCTAAAATTAGGTTTTAATCAGCTTTTCTGTTTCTATTCTTATGATGCATTAACAATGTCAGAGTGAAGAAGCCCCAATTGATGATCTAATGGATCTTGTGCAACAAATTGTTGCTTTTCACATGAAGGTATCATTCTTCAGATTTGATTTTAGTTGAGTTGCAGGATAGAACTATAAAAGTTTACTTCTTTTTTTCCTGTTTTGATGCGGAAGCATATCACTTTCATCTTCTTTTGTTTTCAATAATATCAATTTTTGACTGATATCTTGTTCTGCAATGCAGCATAATGCTGAACCTGAGGCTGTCGATCTTTTAATGGAGGTATTTTTCTCTCTCTGTGTCTTTGCATAACTTATGCACTGTTTCCATGAGTGGCACTGGTGAGGCATCTCTTTGAATTATTTCAGGTTGAAGATCTTGATCTTTTAGTCGAGCACGTTGATAGTACAAACTACAAAAGGACATGCTCCTATCTAACCAGTTCAGCAAAGTGAGTTTGCTAAGGACACATTTTTGAAGTTCTTTGTCAGAATATATGAATCTTGTGAATTTTCTCTTGGCAAATTAAGATTTGCTGGAGTTATATGTAGTTTTGATGCTCTTAGTTAGTCTCATCATCCCCATTTTTGTTTTTATAACCACGGTGTCCGGTCCAACTTGCACACACCTCAATTAGTTCCACTGGGTACCTGATACACCTCCCACCAGTGCAGGTACCAGGTAGTTACACACGTTCACTGGGAATTGAACCTGAGGCTTCATGGTTATGAACCCATTCATTGACCACTAGGCTACACCCTTATGTGCTATGCTCATGTGTCCTCAATTATCTGCAGTTTGCTTACCAACCTATAAGTTGGGTGTTCATTTGATAATGAAACTAATGTAAAAAATGGGGTTGATCTATTGCATTTACAGTAAGAAATCAGGCCAAAGGAAAGCCGACCAGGAGAGTGCTATGAACATTTACATAGTTTTATTTGTGGCTACGTCGAGTTGGATTGTAGATTCAAAGTTCTTAACTAAAAATTGATGAGTTGCTTAGAAAGAGAACCTTTTTTTGATAGCCTACAAATCCATTGTATCAAGGCATCACTTGAACCAACTATTTTTAGAAAATAAACTTTCAGGAAGTGGTAGGCCCTCGTCTTAAAAGTAAGCATAAATAGTAGAGTACATCAAAAGAACTTCTAGGCATTGCCTCGAGGGCCTTGAATCATAACAGCGCAATACAACAGGCAATGTCATATAGACACATCACGAGTTCGAATCCCAGCTAATGAACCAAAGTCATTTGGTCTTCATTAAGTAGAGAAGGCAAGCGAGTCGCGCATTATCCACCAAATTTTCGAAGCTTGATACAATGGATTTGTAGATTCAAAGTTCTTAACTAAAAATTGATGAATTGCTTAGAAAGAGAACCTTTTGAATCTACAAATCCATTGTATCAAGCTTCGAAAATTTGGTGGATAATGCGCGACTCGCTTGCCTTCTCTACTTAATGAAGACCAGATGACTTTGGTTCATTAGCTGGGATTCGAACTCGTGATGTGTCTATATGGCATTGCCTGTTGTATTGCGCTGTTATGATTCAAGGCCCTCGAGGCAATGCCTAGAAGTTCTTTTGATGTACTCTACTATTTATGCTTACTTTTAAGACGAGGGCCTACCACTTCCTAAAAGTTTATTTTCTAAAAATAGTTGGTTCGAGTGATGCCTTGGGAAGGATATAGGGAGAGTCTGAAGCAAGGCAATAAATAGTCTGTTGGATCTTCCTACAAGAATTAAGTGAAGGCATGTCGGTACTGGTATCCTTGCTCATTACCCCTTGCAAGCCTATCTTTGGGAGTGGATAACATTGTAGAAATTAAGTCTGTATTGCTGGTTTGTTCTGGTTAGTAGTTCAAATTTTCAGTCTCACTTGAGCAACAAGGTTATTAGGAAGTCCTCCTTTCCGATTTTCAGCTTGCTTTCGATGTGTCAATACCTCTCTGGCGGAAGCCAAGGAGTAACCCCCCTCCCCCACCCACCCCACCCCAAGAATAAATAAATTAATTAATAAATTGTGTTATTACATCATTTCTTTTTCTTTTTTTTTTTTTGAAAGAGGTAACAGTACAACATTTCTTTTGTTTGTTTTCTGCTGGCGTTTACTTGTCTTAAATATTATCTAATGTCTACATTGGATTCTACACGACCTCTGCATTAAAACTCATGATTTTCTGTTTAACAGATACCTTCCTGGACCTGATGACATGTTGGTTCTTGATATTGCATACACCATCTATATGAAATTTGAGGAGTACCCAAGTGCACTTGTGACTGCACTATACCTGGATAACACGCAGGTCTGCACTTTTTATTACTACTCTCATTCTCCTTCCATTCTTTCTTTAAAAGAAACATCGTTGTTGAGTGTAGGTGCTTAAGTGTAATGGATCTGTTCTCTTGTAAGCTAGAGTCTAGTGGATCTGTAGTTTTTATATTTGAAATTAAGTTATAAGTTGATTCTATTTTGTTTTGGTTTGGTTTATATCATTGTTTGCAGTATGTAAAGCAAGTTTTTACATCCTGTGATGATCTTCTGCGGAAGAAGCAGTTCTGTTACATTATTGCTCGCCATGTAAGTTCTCTATTATTCTATTCTATTTTTCATTTTTTGGCTCACAATGTCTATCTGTGGATTTTCCTTTCCTGGATTCTCTTTCTTCTCAACGTCCTCTCTTCCCTTTACTTCCAAATAATTCTCTCCTGACTGCGCATTCTCTGCCCTAGAGAGTTATTTGTGCAGGATTTATAGCTTGTGACATAAATCAGTTTTGTCTTCGATGGTTAATCTCAGTTTGCTGATTAATGTCTGGAAATGCAGGGTCATACATTTGAGCTTGATGAAGAGATGTGTGCAGAAGATGAAGAAAGAGAAGGATTGCAGGAGATTATTAACAACACTAAATTAAGTGAAGGCTATCTTACACTTGCTCGTGATATTGAGGTCATGGAAGCAAAAACCCCTGACGACATATACAAGGTTTGCACTTTTAAATTTATCCTTCCCTCATCACGTTTGATTTGCATCTACTGTTGCATAGGTTCTCCATTCATTAATTGAAATGTATGAACCTGACAGTTCCTGGGTGTTGAATGCTCTTGACCATGTGTTGATCTTCTTTTGGTGGGAGAGGATTCATGTTACAACGTTTTGCCAACATTTAGTCTGTGTAGTGCAGACCAATCTTTTACCTTCCCTCCCCATAATTTCATACTTTCCTCATTTATCCTGTTTTTACCACTAACAAAGAAGGCAATCTCAATACTCCTTTTGAAAAGAAAAATAATGATGAGCGGAACAAAATATCTTGTTTTATTTCCTAATATCCTTGGTGAAGAAGAGCTTGTTTGGAAAATTATTTTTTGTTATATATCACGACTCCGTGCAAACAGAAACATTGGCAACCAAAATTTATGCTAATTCCCTTTCGTTTAATTTATCAGCCACATTTGCTTGATGGCCGGGCTAGTGCAGGGGCAAGTGTAGATTCAGCACGCCAAAATTTGGCCTCTACATTTGTAAATGCCTTTGTCAATGCTGGCTTTGGTCAGGTATTTAATGCGTTCTGTTTGTTTAGGTTATGATGTGTGTGTGTATGTATATGTGTGTGTGTGTGTGTGTATATATATACATACATACATACATACATATATATATAGATATATCGGTCTGGATATTTCTGTTTACATTATATTTCTGCTCCAGGATAAGTTGATGACTGTACCATCAGAGGCGTCAAGTGTTGGTGCCTCAACAAGCTGGCTTTTCAAAAATAAAGAACATGGAAAAGCTAGTGCTGCAGCTAGTCTGGTGCGTAGTTTTATTTACCGGTCGGGCTTCGCTGATTGTTTTTCATTATCTATCATGAGTTGACAATTGTTCCTGCCTAAACATTTAGGGTATGATCCTGCTTTGGGACGTTGATTCTGGTCTTGCACAAATTGACAAGTATTTCCACAGTACTGATACCCACGTCATTGCTGGTGCACTATTGGGAGTTGGGATTGTGAACTGTGGTATCAAGAACGAATGTGACCCTGTGAGTTCCTTGATGTTGTGTTCTATTTTATTTCTTCTGCAAAACTTGATAGCCCTGGATCTTAATTTATTCTTTTGAGCAGGCATTGGCACTTCTAGCCGAGTACATAGACAAAGAGGACCCTTCAATTAGAATCGGTGCTATAATGGGCCTTGGTCTTGCTTATGCTGGTTCTCAAAATGAGCAGGTTGAGTTCCTAGTTGTCTTTTAATTTCTGTGGATGTGAAACTTCTCTATTTTGTAGTTAGCAATAGGTTTACCATGTAAAAACTTTATTTTCGTTACAACGTAAGGTTCTAGAGATTTACAACTATTTAATTGACTTCACTGATTTTCAGATCCGTAGTAAATTGACCCCAATACTTGGAGATAGCAAGGCGTCCCTTGATGTGCTTGCCTTTACTGCTATATCATTGGGATTGGTATATGTGGGTTCATGCAACGAAGAGATTGCTCAGGCGATCATATGTGCATTGATGGAACGAAGTGAGTCAGAATTAGGAGAGCCCTTTATCCGCCTGTTGCCTCTTGGTCTTGGTCTCCTGTATCTTGGAAAGCAGGTAACCAAATTTTTGTATGCTATAGCTGTCAATAACTTTGGGAGGAGAAATATAATGTACTATTTCTTACTTTAGAATCCCAATTGCCTGGATATTTGCGGATCAATGTTCTTGCAGTGAGCTGTGAGATCTTGCGGATCTTTTTTTCTTGCCATACTGATTTTGGATCCATCTGCTATTTTCTATAGGAAAGTGTTGAGGCTACAGCCGAGGTCTCAAAGACCTTCAATAAAAAGATTAGAAAGCATTGCGATATGACCCTGCTGTCTTGTGCCTATGCTGGAACAGGCAATGTGCTCAAGGTAGTACAAGACTTGTGCTTCTAAGTGGTTTCATGAGGGTAACAGCAATAACTGAAAATTTCAATGTCTCAGGTCCAACATTTTCTTGGTCAATGTGCCCAACATTTTGAGAAGGGTGAAACCTTCCAGGGACCGGCCGTCCTTGGTATTGCCATGGTGGCAATGGCTGAAGAACTGGGACTTGAAATGGCCATACGTTCACTGGAACACCTTTTGCAGTATGGAGAGCAAAATATCAGGAGAGCGGTTCCTTTGGCTCTTGCCCTCCTCTGCATTTCAAACCCAAAGGTATATATATTGGAAAATATCTTTATCATTGACCTCTCCTTCTTTTGTCCTTTTTCTGGTGCTTCCTTAGAGTTGAGTTACTTAAAAGTATTCTGATTAGGTTTTTCACTCATAAGCAGTAGATGCCCAGGCTTTTGCCTCTTTTTTTTTGGGTCATGTGCAAGCATAACTTTTGCTCCTTGCTGGTTTGTACAGGTCAATGTGATGGACACTCTGAGCAGGCTTAGTCATGATTCAGACTCCGAAGTAGCTATGGTATGTTTGAAGAACATCAGAAAGTAGATATTTGTGTTACTATCAAATAAAATTCTCAAATCTGTACTGCTTATCTAAATGCTGTATGTAGGCTGCTATCATTTCTTTGGGATTGATAGGTGCAGGAACAAACAATGCCAGAATAGCTGGCATGCTGCGTAATCTGTCCAGTTACTACTACAAAGAAGCCAACCTTTTGTTCTGTGTAAGAATTAATTTTCCTAGTTCTCTTTTGGTACTCTATAATATTAAGTTCATTAACCGCTCTGATCATTGGAATCACTTCTGCAGGTTCGGATTGCCCAAGGTCTTGTTCATTTGGGAAAGGGATTGTTAACTCTCTCACCATATCATTCTGAACACTTTCTATTATCTCCGTAAGCCCTCTCTTCTACAACTTGCATGTAGTTCCCCATATTGATGATAGAAGAGTAAACATTATCTACAGTCTACACAAAGTGTTTGAAAGCGTGTCCACGACGAGTTGAATTTGATTTTTCTTATTAAATGGAGACAAGTTCTATTCTTGATGTGTAACAGTGAACATTGGTGAATTAAACTTCAAACTGTTACACTAGTTCGTTATGCCCCAATTCTATTGCAGTCTGTGCAGTAGATTTATTCTTTATAAGTTGATTAAATATAATATAAAATACTGCTATCCAGAGCTTAATGAGCCAGTATCTCTCTTTGATCCTATGCAGAGTTCCATAGTTGACCATCTTTGAATCTTTTCAGGACTGCATTGGCTGGACTGGTAACTCTGCTGCATGCATGTCTTGATATGAAGGCCATTATCTTGGGGAAATATCACTATATTCTTTATTTCCTAACTTTAGCTATGCAGGTTTGTTGTTCGTTGACCCAAGCATATCCGTTTTTCCCCCTTTTTTGGGTCCTTTTCTGGCGTCCCCGCTATCAGGTCCTAATTTTATGTCCTTTTACTCTGGCTTTCACAGCCAAGGATGCTGCTCACTGTGGATGAAAATTTGAAACCCTTGTCGGTTCCTGTCCGTGTTGGCCAAGCTGTTGATGTTGTGGGTCAGGCAGGTCGACCCAAGACCATTACTGGTTTCCAGACCCATTCTACCCCAGTTCTCCTTGCTGCCGGCGATCGAGCTGAGCTCGCAACCGAGAAGTATACTTCTTATGCTTTGCAATTTGATATTTATTCTGCAGAATTTTTTTTAACAATGTCGTTCATGTAGCTTGTCTTATTCGCATTTGTTGTCAATGCTCAGGTACATTCCGCTCTCGCCCATTCTTGAAGGCTTTGTCATCTTGAAGGAGAATCCCGATTACAGAGATGATCAATAGTACCTCAATGAGGTATATGAATGGACGAGTCAGGAGAAGTTTTAGATGGCTTACAATATTTATTCAAGGAAGAATGGCAGGGGACATTGACGATGCTGTCTAATTTACTCAAGTTGCTTTGCGATGAGATCCATTTGCCAACATTTTGGTGGCAACTGAGGCTATCAGGGCCATCTTTCCTTAGAAGTGTCTGAAAGTTTCCAAGTTTGTTTTTCACTGGCACTGTCTTTCATGATGTGTTCTTTCCTTTTGCCTCATTGATGTGCTCTGTATAAAGCTCCAGATAGTTATTTATCGCTGAAGTTGAAACAGAAATCGTTGTTACAGTTTTCTGTTCACGTTCATGGGATCTATTTTATTTCAGGCATAGTTTCATGATGTTGCTCTATGCTTTGTGAGAGCTGAGTTATGTAAAAGATGAAAATGGTGATATTTTTATCATGAAATTGGTTTCTGGCTATTATAGTGAAGTTTTGCTCTCAGTTTTGGGCCTGTTATAAAGCCTGACTAATATGCATTGCACAACTTTAATCTTTTCCAAGTTTTATTTTAGTTCTCATTGAAAATGATGATATTGCCCTTCAAAAGTTTGAAAAAAGAATAGTATTCCTTCATTTCAATTTGATTATCTGGTTTGACTTGGCACGTTATTTTAAAAGAAGAAAATGATTTTTTTAAAATTTTGTTGTCATTAACTAAATATATCTAAATGTACTAAAATATTTTTTAACTTGCCATTTTAAATGTCATGTAAAGAAAAAGGATCATACATATTATTTGACAAATTTGTTAGTTGACATTATCGACCGACATAATTATTTAATTAATGAATAATACTTTATAGGTTTTTTTGGCATATGTAGAAATAAGAAGAGTGTGAGTGATTCAAATAATAAGTCCTAATATGCATACCTTTACTATTGCAAACACCGTGAGATGAATATATTACTTAATATTCTTTTTAAAAATATATTGTTAAATTTTAGATCTTCACTTTTTAATGATCTTTCATCATGCTTTTGTCATATTTTTGAAAATTATCATATTTTATTATTTTGCTAGTTGAAAGTAATTATATTTTAATTCAGGATGAGATGATGTTTTTATTATAATAGCAATAAATTTATGGATTATTTTTCTTTTAAAGAGGTAAATTATACCGTATGATAGTAGTATATTTTTGAAAATTGTCATTCTTTTATTATTTGAAAATTAAAAGATATTAGGATTAGGATTAATAATATAGAGTAATATTTAAAAGGATTGCTAAAAGGAAAAAAAATTCACTTAAAGAAAGACATCTCAACCCTAAACCCTCAAGGGCTTGCCGAAGTTACACCTTTCTTCAAATTTCCCTAGCCGGAGTTTTTCTTCGGATAAGTCTGCTGAAGAACCACCACTCTCCCGCCGGCTAGTTACTTACACCTTCCGCCATCATCACCGGTAAGCTGCGGCGCTATATGCCGTTTATTGAACCTTTCTACTAAGGCACCAACTAGTTTGGGGATTGCGGTGTTGTTGCTTGATTTTTTTGTTCTTGAAATTTACCAAATTCGTTTGAATTATCAGAATAATCTGTTTCAGTTTTAAATTTATTCAATTTTAAGTATTGGAAATCAATTAATCTAATTGCCTCATGAAATCAGTTTATTCAATTGTGTTTAATTCTTCTTATTCTGAAGTTGAAGATATCAATATGCGGTTGAAAGTTATATCTCGGTCTACGGATGATTTTACTCGTGAACGCAGTCAGGACCTTCAGGTTTGGCAACTCTTACTTGTGTTGTTGAATTGTGCTTTCACACTATGTATCATGCATGTCCTTGTTGTTTTGAAAATATTTAACTCGCATAGTGATCTATACTTGATCAGAGAGTTTTTCGGAACTTCGATCCCAACCTTCGACATCAAGAGAAGGCAGTGGAATATGTTCGTGCTCTGAATGCAGCAAAACTAGAGAAGGTTATTCCTGTTTCCTTATTTAATTTATATTGTTTTATTTTGTTTGAGTGTGTCAATTTAAGTTTTTTTTTTTTGTAAAGATATTTGCAAGGCCATTCGTTGGAGCAATGGATGGGCACATTGATGCTGTCTCTTGCATGGCAAAGAATCCTAATCACTTGAAAGGAATATTTTCTGGCTCCATGGACGGTGGTACGTTTTTTCAAAGTCTATTTTGTTTATAAGTTTTGTACCTAGCTTCAAATCCTGTTACATTTTGATGGTACATTTAGTTAAAAATATTAAACATTTAAAGTATAAAAGATATTACAAATTAAAGATTCTCTGTTAAAACTTTAACCTTGACAAGTAATGCATCGAGGTATTGCTGGCTGAGAATATTAAAATTATATTTGTTAATTAAGCTGGACTTCTGAAAATCTTTTATGTTCTTGCAGATGTTCGCCTATGGGATTTGGCTACCAGGTAGATATGCAATGCAATTGTTTTAGTTATTACTTGGCTTAGCATTTTATTATAGTAAGTGTGATCTTATATAACCTTTTATGCAGTTTTCTAGGGTAAGAATCTCTTAGACCAATAGCATCTTTTTCAGTTAAAAAGATTTGGAACTCAAAAAATATGTTTTAATTACATTACCAATAAGCATACATGTGATATACTTGAAATTCTGATCTTGAGACCCGAGGTTAATTATTTTGGAGTACTTCTACTAATTCACACTGCACTAGGGATTTTTATTTCCATGTTTCTGCTTGTATATGACACAAGCTGTATGGGATATCTTTATCTCCAATTTTGTCACGTTTTGGACTTCTTTTAGATGTTTCATTCTAGTTGTATAAGGGGTTGAAATGTGAAAACTCTTTCTTTTGGCATTAGATCAATCTGATGGGGGATTCTTCTCTGTTTGCATTTTCTTTATCTCTGAGGGGTACATAAGTGGCCTATTTAAATTCTTAACTTGAACTTATATGCAGTTTTTCATCTGTAACCAGCAAATAGAAGCTTGTTAATTTTTAAAAAGGCTCTGTTTTTTCAATTCCCATTACTTGATGAACAGCTCGTGGGTGTTCTTTTGATTTTTTTTTTGATCCCAGTCATGAACCTTATAATGAATGTGTGCCCAATTTTTCTTTTTTGCAAAACAATAGGCGGACAGTACGTCAGTTTCCTGGTCACCAAGGTGCAGTACGTGGTTTGACAGTGTCCACGGATGGCCGTATTCTTGTATCATGTGGAACTGATTGCACGTAAGGCTTCAAGGGAACTATTGCATGCATGGATACACAATTATTATTGAAAAATATTCCTGTACTATATCTGACCCACTGTGCTTTTGGCTACTTTGCTATAGTGTTAGGCTTTGGAAAGTTCCTGTTGCTACTCTAATGGAGTCTGATGATGGATCTGATAACTCATCCCAGGTAAATGCATTTCAAGCTTTCTGTTCTTTTCCATGTATGAACTTGGTTTGCCAGATTGTCTAACAAACTGAATTCTTTTATTCTCAGCCATTGGCTGTTCATGTTTGGAAGAATGCATTCTGGTATGTTATTTGGCATCATTGTACTTGCAAGATGATTAACTTAAGGGTGTCATGATAACTTTATTTGTTTTTCTCTAGCTTCATAACTTCAAACTGCAATTGATGTTGTCCGTTTCTCAGGGGTGTTGACCACCAATGGGATGGTGATCTTTTTGCCACAGCTGGTGCTCAAGTTGACATTTGGAACCATAACAGGTTTGGTCACCCATTTCTTGTATCTTTTTTGCGGCCATGTATGTGCAGTTTTTAACACATTTTAATCATCTTGTGAACCAGGTCTCAGCCGGTTAATAGTTTTGAATGGGGGAAAGACACTGTTACATCTGTTCGGTTTAATCCAGGGGAACCTAATCTTTTGGCTACATCAGCAAGGTTTTCATTCCTTAAGACTCTAGAGCCTTCTTTTTCTTTCTTTTTTTTTTGGAGAAGGATTGAAGGCCTTCTTATAAGTTTCCTGTCCAGATGCATTACTGACTCTTTTGTTTTAAGTTAGTGCAAATTACTTTTTACTCGAGGTAATCAAATTGTTGTTCCTTATCAAAAAAATCAATCCGTCATTGTTAGTTCATATTTTCATATGTGATGCTCCTTTTCTTTAAGATGATTAAAGCTTAGCTGGTTTCTTTGATCTCTTCTTTTTCTTCTGATACTTGCGTGGGTATCTGCTTCTTCCAATCATGTAGTATACATGTTTAAATAGACCCTTATTTGGATATAACCTTTGTCAAGTTAAATATCTCTTATCCTTTTGAAAATTAACTATTATGTGCATCTGGGTTGTTAATGTCTTGGACAAACATTTACGCAGCAGTTGCAGCTTCTTTGATTATCAAATCAAACTTAAAAATATTAATTAGTGAAAGTACACAAAATCTTCCCAATATTTTTGGAAAAATCAATAAAATATTGCATCTGTAAAGTTCTGAAAAATAATCTTGTGTTAGATAGTTTTGCTTCAAACGCTTGATTAGTTCGTGTTTTCTGCTCGTTTGATAGTACTCGTGAATGGTCTTTTAGAATAGCAGATGCCATGGTTGTTAATTATAAGATGTTATTGTAATTCAGTAGCTGCTAAGTTACTACATTAGAATTGATGCTTGCAAATTTCCCAGTGTAATCCGATTTTTGCCCTGCAGCTACTGATGTGTGGTATTTGATCTTTATTGCAGTGATCGAAGCATAAGTATCTATGATTTACGGCTTTCTACACCAGCTAGAAAGGTTATTATGACGGTAAGCAGCACAATTGTCTCTGTGAAAATTATTGCTAATGGTTACGTGATCTTGTTTTGGTTAAATGCTGGCCCATAAGCTACATATTTTTATAATGTGCGAGTGTTGAGGCCTTCTATTTCTTTTAGGCTTTGAACATCTTTTGAGTGATTGACTTGTTCTTAGGTTCAGTGGTCATGTTAAAAGAACCGCTGGGACCTCTCTTGAGTAATTCACCTGATGTTACAAATCAATAAGCAAACTAACAAGTTTGCACTTACCTCGTCCCTTCTCACTGCAAGTGCTGGTGACCTTGCCATTTTTCTTGTTTTTCGCAATTTAGGACATTTGTACTGACAGCATCTTTTGTAGAGCAAAGATAAAAGATCTTCTATATTAGGGATGGGAAGAGGGAAGCCTTAATATCTTTGATAACAACTTTTGATATTTATCTGCTTTGTATACTTTCAAAAAAGTTCATTTCTGACTTAATACCTCTTTTTGCAGACAAAAACTAATTCTATAGCATGGAATCCGATGGAGCCAATGAATTTTACTGCCGTGAGTGCAACATGAGAACTTTGTTCTCCTTTCCTGTAACTTGTGTTGTTCTCTCATAATTCAAGTCATGATATTTTTGCTTTCAGTTCCTATTTCTCCCTTCCTGATTCCTGCTACCAAGAAATGGTTTTGTTATGATATTATGTTGTTACCTGTAACCAGAATGTAGATTATAGGTGGCAGGTCATATCCACTTAAACGTGAATTTGATTTTTTGTTTTGTTTTTGGATAAGGTACTATGAGATCTGATTTTAACTGGAATTAAAATATAATAAGAGGAACAACTTGTTAGTCACCACAATAATCAACTTTTAATTTTGTGTATTTCCTTTAGTTGACGTTTGTGTACTTATTAATTTGGAATTGACATGAATACCTGTTTACATTAGCATGCCACTTTTTCAAGATAAGTATATTATAATGTAACATATATCATCATCTGAACACAAGTGATAGGTCATGCTAGAGGTTCAATAAGATGAGAGTTTTAACTCCTAGGGGATGGTGGACTATTCCATTAGTACTAAAGCCGCCTAACTTGGCTAAAATTCTAGGCCTGAAACCAGATTTTGACATTACTGCTACTGCTACAACAACAACAACAACAATATGTCCTAATTCCAAACTGGACTGACATTACAAATGTGAAGAAAATCAAGGGAGATTGGTCTCAACCGTAAGTTCTCCTAGGGGCCAGAAACCAAGAGGGTTATGATTTAAGTGCTTATTACAAAGAAATATGAAGAAAATCATGGATGCTTAGTTTTGTTGCATCCATGACTTTTTCTGGTATGAATGCAAACGTAGTATAAATATCCATTTAAGAATGGTTTAACTCTGTATTTTGTTGACTAAAAACATACCCAGTGTAGTCCCACATGGTGGGGTTTGGGGATGGTAGAGTGTACGCATACTTCAACTCTGTATGTTGTAGACTAAGTTGAAAATTTTCATCTGCCTGGGTTAACCACTAAGATTATGTAAAGCTACTGGATTTGTTTTCCAATTAGCACACAATCGCTGTTAGGCTACTTTGTCCTGGTTAGAATTGAGGTTGAAAATTTCGAGTAGAGCGTGAATAGAACTGCTCCTTTGTGAAGTCATATCTAGGAAGCTTAAAGATTCATCTATGATGTTTATCTCAAAAAAAAGAGATTATTCTATGACATCTCGTTCATACTAACTTTTCCTTTGAGGAAGGACTTCTGCTGGGTCATGGGTGGGTGGGGAGATTAAGCTCCTTTTGAGAAAAAAATTAATCCTGATTTTTCTTTGTCCAAAATCTGTAACCTATACCTTTATAATATTCAGAAATTTTGGTTAAGGTAACTAAAAGAAATTAGAGAATCCTTCTACGTTTCTAGTGAATTCTGTGATAACTTGAAGCATAAATCTTAAATTGAAATGTATATATCCAAATTTTGATGATGTTTTGGACTTTAACTTGGAGTAAGGTGGATAATAATAGCCTGCTTCCAGTCCTTTTCTGATTGCTAAAACAGTTTTGATTGTTATAATTTGAATGTAGAATTTAATCATCTTAAATATGGATGGAAACTTGCAAACTTAGATAGGACCAAAAGGTGACCGGTTCTTTGGAAGGTCTTTCCTTAGTGAGAATTGCCTAGTTACACTTCTAACACCACCCTTACATTATTGCTAGAAGTTTGTGAAGCTCAAGTAGAGCAGTTTTGTCTCTATCATGAACTCACTTCCTTTGTGTAAAATGTTGCTATGCTAGAGTCTCACTTGGTGTTGATTTTTTTAATTTTTAGTGGTTGTTTTCACTTTTCAGCATGAATTTATATGTTAGGTGCTTTCTTTGCAATTACTCCTCACATGTCTTGTTGATGTAGGCTAATGATGATGGCAGATGCTACAGTTATGATGTTAGAAAGTTAAATGAAGCCAAATGTGTGCATATAGGTCATGTCTCTTCAGTGTAAGGCATCAACTCTTTCATTTACTGCAGTTCATGTGTTGTATTCGACAAGCAGAGTTTGTTGCTAATGTTAGTGGTTTATTTGCAGGATGGATATAGATTATTCACCAACCGGTCGAGAATTTGTTACTGGATCTTATGATAGATCTGTAAGTTCCTGTCAAGTTTATTTGTTCTCCTAGTGTCCTCAGCACTTTGATTGAATTACCGTCCTTTGTAGGTGAGAATTTTCAAATATAATGGTGGTCACAGCAGGGAAATTTATCACGCTAAGAGGATGCAGAGGTTTCACTCCATATCTTGATGAAGAAGCATCTTTTCTGTTTATTTTAGTTATCCCCAAGACCCCAACAATGATTTACCGTCTTGGCTGCTTATAGTACTTGCACTATCAAGTGAATATGTTTTCCTGACATCTGTCATCAACTCAGGGTATTCTGTGTCAAGTTCAGTTCCGATGCAAGTTATATTATCTCAGGAAGTGATGATACCAACCTACGTTTATGGAAAGCAAAAGCATCTGAGCAAATGGGAGTTGTATGTACCTACACTACTTGATTCTTTTGGTTTATATCCTATTTACAGGGAACTTGTATACATGTTTCCTTTCTGTTTGTAGATGCATTATGGATTTGAACCTTTCTGATTTTTTCTTAATATATCTCTCCCTTGTTCCTCTTTAATTGTGGATTTGGTTTCAACACGTCGTTAAGATTATAAAAAGATGATGATCAAGAGGTCGTAAGTTTTTATACCCCATCCATTTTAGTTTCTTGGGATGCTTAGCATGGTGAGATTTCTGGTTTTAGTTATTGGAAACAAAGGAAAGATTTACATTTCTTCAGTAGAACTCTTAGACACGAGATTCCAAACTTGAAAAAGCTTTCTAGTTTTTTCATTAAAATTGTTACACAGTTAAAGAGTGTGCTGAGTATTAAAAAAGGAAAAGAAGGGAGAGAGAGAGAGTTGTTAGTGTATAGATGAAAAGGAAATTCTTAAAACACCCAAACATGAAGGTAGATAAATCCTTGTCAGTAAACAAAATGTTTGGGAAGGAACGAGGAGAAAGATATAACTTATGAAATGATTAACATTTGATTGTGCAGGAACTGTTGTGCAAAAGAAAAAAAAAAAACGATTGTCTTAGAACTTTTCTTGCAAGAATGACTTTTTGATATGTTATGTTGCCTTTATATTGAGTTGTTTAGGTATTGCTTTCTGATCGTCCCAAAAAAATTTCTTGAAAAGTTTGGTTTGCGACAATATTTAGAACAACTAACAATTGTCTCCACCTTCTTCCCTTTGAAGCTTCTTTATGTGCATCACTGTTCTATTGCCTTCAATAATGAACAAAATAATCTGTTCCTAACTTTTTCTGGATGGCGAATGTCGTACTGTTGTTTTTTTGGAAAAAATGGGGAAAGAAAGCTATTTAATGTTAGCTTCCTTGATTGTTCTGTAATTCTGTTTCTGTTTTTCTTCACATCCATCTGAATATAAAATCTGAAAATTATGTTCTTGTAGGTTTTGCCAAGAGAGCGGAAAAGACATGAATATTTGGAGGCTGTCAAGAATCGTTACAAGCATCTTCTTGAGGTCAAGCGCATTGACAGGTAACAGTTCATCTATGTCTAAGATTCTTGTCTTAGGGCCTTAGGCCATTGGTACCAAATCGTAGTTGGTCATCTTGTTAACTGGCCTGTAAGATCATGTCATGTCCATCCAGTGCAAAAAACTTGTTACACTGAGACCTATATTATGCTAACTCAAGCCTGAACAAAAGCTCTGCATGGTTAAAGCGAAAGTGAGAAGTTCAGAAGATGATGATTACCATTGTCAATTCCAAGTGCATATATTTGTTACTTTTGCATTCTTGTTGAACATCTCAAAAAATTTCCAGTGAGACCAAAAGAGGTTTATTTTCACTCTCCTTTACTATGATTTTGCAGACACAGGCACTTGCCAAAACCAATCTACAAGGCAAGTAGACAAATACGTGAGATGACTGAATCTGCGAGGCGGAAAGAGGAGAGGAGGAAAGCTCACAGTGCCCCCGGAAGTATTAAGAATAAGCAACTGCGAACAAAAAGAATTGTCCAGGAAGTCGAATGAAAAGTGTGGCTGTCTTGATCTGCTGATGCATGTTAACCAGGCCAATTTGAACCGTTTAGAAAGTTTTTACCTATTTTCACAGTTGTTAGCAGGCCTATAAGATAGTATATTTTTTTTATCAGAGGGAAGAATTGGAAGTTTCATCATTTCATGTCGTTATCGAGATATAGTGGTGGTTACTTGTGTTAAAATTGACCTGCTGCTTACTCATCTTACGGGTTAACTATTTAGATTTTCCATGTGGTTTCTCTTAGAAGTAATTACGTCTGGTATGAATTTTGAAATCATGAAGTTGCATTTGCATATATAGCTGCTAAAAATTTTGGCCTGCTCGTTCAAATAGTGATAAAAAAAGTTGGATTCTATCATATGAAGAAAGACATGTTAACAGACTCTGGTTAAGCTTTACATGAATGCATTTGCCAACTAGATTGGTGAGATAAATTGTGAATACTTTTCTTTGGAAACGTTTGCTGTACATCTGAAAAGTTTATTCATTTTCGCTTTCACTTTAGCACCACAATGTATTTTAACGAGTTCTTCCGTCAATTAGTTTCTATGGTTTGTAAAATCATACTTGGATGATAAACTCGAAGTTAGATTTGATAGTTCAAACTTCAGATATACGGATATTAAAATTTGAGATGGTCAAGCTAAATTAAAATATCTAAAATTTGCTTACTTTCAAATTGTTGGAATTGGGGACTATAGCGAGCCTTACTTCTCTAGTCATGTCTGAATTTTTAAGAACTTCAACCTCGTGAGTCTAAATTGATAACACGGTTAAATCATGGGTGTTTAACCATCTTTTATTATTATGAAATTAGAAAATTAATCTTTATTTTCAAGGTGATGATATTTGAAAGTTGGCTCATAAATTGGGATTGTTTTTTACTTTTTATGAGTAATTTAGAGTGAGAAAAGTGAAAACAGTGAAGTGGCTATACCTTAAATAGGATCCTGGAATAAGCTATTTGTGCACTCCAAAATAAGCCGACTCGAAGGGGCAGCCAAGCCAAGCCAAGCATTCCTCTAGGGTTTAGCCCAAAACCCTCTAATTTCATTTCAACAGTAAATCTTTTCTCCATTTGCATACATTCTGAACGATTCCCCTTTTCATGGCTATCGCCGCCGCTAGATCCGTTTTCCGGTCACCGACCGTGCGCAATGCCGCATCAAGGATTGCATCGGAAGCTAAAGCAGCTCGATCTCCCTTTCGCACGCCTTCTAAAAGTCCTCTTTCTCATCGCATCTTCAGGTAATCATTTTTTACTAGTAGTTTCTAGAATATTCAATTTCATAATATGTGACTGAACAATTTATGCAATTCAAAAAGGTGTCCTTCTGAGATGAGCGCTTGTTTGGAGTCGCTGCAACCATACCACACCGTCACTGCTTCGGCTTTGATGACTTCTATGCTTACTGACTCTCTCCGTAGTTACAGTTGGCTCTCAGAAGGTAATTTTTCACTCTGTTATTTTCTCATTGAGCTATGTTATTGATAAGGAGTGCTGCCTCATTAGTATGTTCATGCAAATGTTTGAGAAATGTGCAAAATTAGTTATTAGCTGATGCAGATTGGAGCAATCAATCAATTAAGTATTAACTATGCTTTAATTCCAAAATCAGTTTTATGGATCTTTTGTTTTATTCCGCTCGATTTGTAGAATCAATATTCAGTGATTCGTTGTAGTCAGACTGTTATTTTTTCTTTGATAATCGAGAAATTTCTGAGGACACGATCGAAACACTATGGGCAATGGCCCCTGCTCCCGTACTTTTCACTTAAAAACCATCCTTTTGTCTGTGGCATTGATGTGTGTGCATCATGTTATTGTCTTTTACTTAAAGACCAAAACCCTGGAGGCCAACTATTATTATGTTAGTTGTGTTACCACAGTTCTCTTTTATTTGGGTTTAGATCTGCCATGCTTTGCGAGACTTACATATCAAGAGTCACTAAGGACATTAAATGTATGTAGAAATTCAAAATGGCATCTCTTCCCCTCTCACGGGGAACAAAGATGTAGTCAGCTTTGCTGTGATTGCATGTGATCAATTTTTACGACAAGTGGTTCTGAAAGGATCAAATTTATCTGTACTTCTGGGGTTCACGCTTTTTATCTTTAGTTCTCTCTATTTGCTCTTTTAATTGTCATTGCTGGGGGAGTGAGTGGTGTTAATTTGGAAGCAGGTGTATTAGACTATAAGCTGTAACTGGCCTGTGAGTATCAATCTAGTAATTAGCTGAAGATGTTCATTTAACTGTTTTTAGTCCAGGAGGAGTTGTAGCTCTCTTCTTCATTGAAACGTCCTGTACTGGCTGAATTTTTCATGATTTCAAGATGCTTGAAACTATTAACTAGTTGACTAGCACCTCTGCTGTCAACAGCCTTCAATCTTGCCGATGATTCGATTTCAACTAGACTTGAAGTCATTCTTTTCCACCTGAATGAATATAAGCCAATATAAGTTGAGTGACCTATCGTGTAATACATCATTGCATATACTTTCTCCTCTTGATGTTTAGCTCCCTTTTCCTTTCTTTTCCTATAAACCATAACCATTTGGCAAGATTTTGTGGTTTCCGTGTATCCATCTTTTATATTTCTCTGACCAACGAGTTTTCGTTTTTGATATAGGTATCTAGCAAGACCTATAGGACCCTCATTTGATGTCCTTTCCTCATTTACTACTTTGGTAAGTCAATCAAGTATTTCTCTTTAGTGTGTCTTGGACATATCCAAAGTTTAACATGGACCTTCTAATTTATAGTTTTGAATAAATATTTTGCTACTGAGCATGATATATGGAGCCTCCTTTGAAATACCTTTGAAACAATTTCATTGCCCTGAAATAGTTTAGTTATGTCAAAGGCAGAGTAATTGTCAATAGTCTCTTGCATTCTCTTCATTTTTGGTGTTGCCCATCAGCTACTTTCCGGTTCCTATTTCTGTCACTTTGATTAAGTGTTGGATGCTTCAATCTTCCTCTTGTAGGCGTTGACAAGACTAGATGAAGAAGGAGAAGCTTAGAGGACTGAATTGGATTCATTTATCTTTGGAAGCTTTCAATTTAGAAATTGTTACTTACATAAAATTTTGTGACTACTTTTGCCGGATCAGAAATAATGTATGATGGTTGTTAGGGGTGTAAAATGACAGGATATCTGTAGATTTTGCTGATGAATCTTGCAATGAGATGTTTATTTCATATTCTTTGTGCATCTCTGGCGCTTTTTAATGTATGTCTCTTGCAAAAGTTGTCATTGGATTTAATAATATGGACAAACAGAATCATGTTTTCTTTGTTTGGTTACTAAAGCAGTGTTAATAGATCAGGATGTCTTTCTAGACACACCTGGTAGAATTGGTGCTTACGATTTTGTCTTTATTCGATCAGCCCAAAATGAAGATGTGTGATGATTTTTGGAGAGCTGGAGCAATAATTACAAGAGTGTACTTTCTCACATTGGCGCGCTAAGTAAAGATGGCTATAATGAGCTGCTCCTGGATTTTCTTAATTTCTGACTTGTGTGCCTCTCTCTTTCTTTGTTATTGACGGTTTACCTTTCTGTTTGTAACTTTGCTATTCATTGATGTTTCTAAGATAAGTTGAGCTTTATGGTAACACTAACTTCTTGTTGATCAACCAAGTTGCGATAATGAAACATGATCGGTTACCTGTCCTCAGGGTGATGAAGCTTGCCATTGACGATGAGGATTTAGCGATGAACATAGATAGTCGTGTAAAATAAACCTATATACACTTTATATGTATTTTCCATTAACGATTTAAGAAAGTAGAATTTGATTTATTAGACGTTGGAATACAAGAATCTGTCAAATTTTTTGTATGCACTTGATTGCATACACAAAACAAAAAGAAAATAAAGGTACGATATATATTATATTACGAAACGTAAGAAAAATTGAGAGTATACTAATAGATAAATTCTATAATACAAAGTCTATGTTTTCAAGATCAATATCAGCTGATGGATGTCCCTCTAAGCATTCTACATTAGGATCACCATTGTCTTCCTCGTCCATTATAGCAAGTACTTCATCTCCAACATCGTCTTCCTCTACGATAATGTTGTCTGGTATTTGCAAAGATGAATCAATAAGTTCTTCAACGTCATTCATATTCTCATTGCTAATTCCATTTTCGTTATCATGGGTGGATTTTCCCTTTTTCTTTATCTTACATATTACATGACCCTTTTTCTTAATTTCGCTAGCACCCAAATAACCATCATACAAAGAGTATTCCGTCATTAGCCACTCGCCATTAGCATTCTTGTTATCACTTTTGCCGTAGGTGTACTTCAAACTTTTCACGTACCCCATAAGTCTACCTTTGTCGTCAAACACCTCTTTTCCCTTTCCTTGTGGCTTCCACGTACCCTTCCCCACAGTTCGCGAAACTCTTTTCCATTTCGGATTTTGTTTCTTGTGGGGCGTTATGAAGTAACGTGTGTAGCTGTTAGCGCCTTCAAAAATCTGCCATGGTTCATTGTTCCCGTAAAGATTAACCACCTGCATATATTGATTTTGTTCGGGAAGTGGCTCATCTCTTGTAAACCCGACTAAATATTTCATGAGTTCTATATTGTTAGGATAAAAATTATAGCACAACCAACTTCCCTTAGCTTGAACCATTATTTTAGTGATTGATGAATTGAAGAAGCAATAATATGAATAGAGCTATAGATCGAAAAAAAAAAAAACAACTTAAACCCTAGTGATTAGTTTGTAATGGAAGATGAACAAGTTAATCACTAGAATGGTTTTATAGATTAATCACTCCTAATTACATAGTTAATAGGAATGACGTTTTTGGTAACTTTTTATTTTATCTTTCCTTTTAAAAAAAATATTTGTTTTGATACTTTTTTTATTTAACTAACTACTCCTAATCACATAGTTAATCACTGATTTAGAAGCTTTGGAAGCATTTTTTTTCCCAAACCCTCTAAATTTAATGCCATGTGGCCATTTTTAAATCTAAAAGTCAATATTTATTTAACTAAAATAAGTAACTTCTAAATCATGGTTAAATCTAAATATAACTAACACTATCATAAAAAATCTGCTACATACACCTTCAATTAACACTATTATACTTAATTGTCTAATACAATTTAACGGATCCGAACTTCATTAGTATTACTTCCACCATATGATCTTCTTACACGTCCACAGATGGAACGGATCCACCAGCTGCATCACTTGGCTACAAAAAGAATTTAAAATAAAATTAATCAAAAGGACGACAACAACAAAATCCTAACAAAAAGAACATCATTGTAGTAAGCTACTTGCAACAGCCACAAAATCACATCAAATAGTTCAAAGCATGACAAACTCAACTTAGCTTCTAATGTTTCTAAGATGAGCTAAAAGTAACACCAACTTCTTGTTGATCAATCAGCTTGCAATAATGACACATGATCAGTGTTACCTATATGAAATTTTGGAAATTGACAAATGAAATTGCACATATAGTTGATAGATAACAGTCAGCTTCTTTTACATTGTGTGTTTGGATAGCACAAGTTATGTGTAACAAAAAGTTAGAAGTACAAAGACATAAATACTCATTCTTAGGAACTGGTTTTCACCTCGTACAACACGGGAAATGACTGAAAAGTAAAAATCCCACGCACGCTATATAACTAGTTAACCAACCAAGTGAACAACGCAACACCATCATATGATGTTGATGCCATTGGATCATCTTGAGCAAAAAAATATGGGCATCTTTGCTCATTAATCCATGGAAATTCCAGAGATGCATAATAATAATTCATATTGGGAACAAGAATTCGACTGTAACTTCAAACTATCATTTCCCATGAGCCTGTCTACTCTTCCACGTTAACCAGTTCATACTCGACTAAAGAAAGGTTGTTCTCCTGGTTAACATCAAAGTCAGCTGGTTCAGTAACCTCAACACGACCCCATTTGTCTACTGCAAGTCGCATGGCACCCTTGAACATGTCTATCTTTGCATTTCGCAGAATGACAGTCGACCCAGGCTTCATCAAATCAACTGAATATGAAAGGAAATACGTGAATATCCAGAACATAAAACATAAAACCATCACAATTTACCCAAAAAAAGTAAGTACTCTGGTTCAAGCACAAAACCACATCAAACAGTTCAAAGCATGACAAACTCCAATGGCCAATAGATCTGTATATTTTACAGGCAGCCTCAGATCTCAATACACAAATGAATCATCAATGTAGTCAAATAGGCATGCCAAACTGAAATCCCACGAGTGGAGTCTGAGTAGGGTAGGATGTAATAAACCAACATTTCTCCATGAAAAGAAAATATTTAAGTATTTGCTATCTTAAAAAGAGGGGATAATAGCTACTCTGTTTCAATTTGTTTGTCTGAGTTACTATTTCAACCATCAATCATATATTTTCTTTGATCACAATGTTTTCAAATACTTTCTACATATTTTGAATTATAATTATTGTGACTATAATACTTTTTGTGTAGTTTCTAAAAATGTAAATTTTATTTCAAAAATATTGAAGATTCTATGTCCGAATTCACACCGATCATTAGTTCGACCCTTGTCCTCCGAATCAAGCCAAACCAATTGAAACAGAAGGAGCAGTACATTGACAAGTGAGGGATTGTCCAGCGGAAACGACTCTTCACCTCAAACAAATAAGTTCGAGGTCGTCACAACTCACGATGATATCAAAGCAGGAAAATGACCACTGCTGGCTCCTAAGCAAGGAGGTCCAGGGATGGCATTTTAAACTAACCTGTTCAAGCTCCGTTCAAAACCAAACCCACACCCTGTTTACTATAGGTTAGGAAGATAGTCAAACAAGTCCAGATAATGAAATGCATTCCTATCCATTAAACGGAAAGTTCAACAAACAGAAGGTGGTGCAGTAGGGGGAGCAAAAATGCTTTTAGATAAGAGTTTCCGACCCACCTATTGCTTCCTAACCAGACGAGCTGAATAGGTCAATTCTAAAGCACAATGTTTATAGAGTATAGACCTACAAATCGAAACATCCTCTTCGCCATAATCATGACACTATGAAAATATACACATAACAAACCAGCTTATTATATAGTTCTGGAGTTATCTCATTGAGAAAGACAGATTAAGATACAAGTTGATTTCCCAATTACACAATTAAACTCAACTCAATTATATATACTAACATAAAACATTAAAACAGATCGACATCCTTCATAACATATAAACGCACTCATTTATATTAGATCTCTCTAAATTCTCCAATATACATTAAAGATATAACTGTCATTTGCGGGTTTTCTCAAACAATTGTAATCACCAAAATCAGTGCATAAAAAGGTCAAAATTTCGAAAAATTAAGTCCAAATACAAATGAAAGTAAGCAAATTATACTAAAAGGAAAATCATTTTCCGAGAATTAGAGATTATTTTGTACATACCCTGTTCATTACGAGCAGTGAAGAGGATGCACCCGGTTTCATCACCGACAAGGCACTCGGCGAGACGCGCCGGACCACGAGGATTTAACGACGCTGATGATCTACCACCTCGGTTGGCACCGCCGGTGGCTTTGACGGCATTCGAATCAACAACCTTAACAGTCAAGTTGTGTCCATGTGTCCCTGGCTTTAAGCTTTCCGCTTTGACGAAAACCGGCTTCTTCTTCTCGGAAGTAGCTGCCTTACTTGGTGCCGCCGCCGCTGCTGGTGTTGCCATTTCCGGTACGAAACCTTAAACCCTAATTTTCAGAATTATTTGGAAGAACAATTCGGTGGTGTGTGAAGAAAAACAAAAGTGATTTTCGGGTCTTTAAGTGGGCCTGCTGTATTGACTTGGTTCCACGTCTTCGCGTGTGCCCAAAAAAAGCAATTTAATTCATTATTGAGGAAAAAAGCTAATGGAAAATAATTGGTATCAATAATCTTATTTTTATGTCCTTTTTTCACAAAAGATTTCACTTTTATTGATGTGAAAAGATTATTTTCTTCTATTCAAATTGTAAAAGGGCAATAAATTTCATTTTTCTCTTATGTATTTGTGTATAAGCACCTCTTATCTATTGTTTATACACTCTTTTACAAGATTGACACACTATGTATAATGTCTTCCGTTCAGGTATAATTTTGTATGATATTATATGTAATATCATATAATATTGTATATTGTATATCGGCTACGTAATGCATTATTGGGGGAAAAGCATATGGAAAATAATAATTATCTTATCTTTATGTCTTTTTTCAGAAAAGATTTTCATTTTTACTTAGAGAAAATGGCCAAAAGCCCCTCCAATCTATATTCGGATTTTCAACTACACACTTTAACTTCACGAGAGTCCCATTACCCCCCTGAAGTGTTTAAAACTGAAATTATTACCTCCCTGAATGCTTAGTTGGCAAAGAGAGTGCATTTCACTCTCTTTGAGAGAGTGAGCAGAAAAAATAAATATTAGAACTTTATTTTTAATCTCTTTTATAAATATATGTATTTTTATTTTTTTCTTATTTATTGTTTTTCTTCTCCATAGCAACAAAGACCAAATTCCTCCACCATTCATCATCTCTACCCCTACCCCTGACCCACCCCTCCACCCCCACCCCCACCCCCCAAAAAAAAACAAAAATTTAAAGTTTGTTTTTAAAAAATATTTTCAATTTCAAAATTTTATTTTCTACTCTCTAGTATAAAAATAAAAGATATTTTCTTTAAAATGTTTTTCATTAATAAATCAAACATTAAAAAATATTTTTCGAAAAATATTTCTACTCACCAACCAAACATGAGAAAATAAGTCAAAATCCACTTGTTTTTGAGGAAATTTTTTTTTTCCTTCCTACCAAACACACCCTAAGTCATTATGAATGAAGGAAAAAATCGCATACTCAAATGTTATGACGAAATCAAAATCATGAAATTAGAAATAAATCATAAGGAAACTCAATAGTAAACCAACTTGTATACACAAATGCACGAGGAAACACAAGTTAAGTGAAGCTTTACCAGAACGACCAAACAATTGGGAATCGCCGGAGAAGAGCACATTTGAATTATGCGATATCAGAAGCTGTTGTAGACAAAAAGGAATTAACCAAAATGAAAGAAATTTTGACAGACATGAAAATATCCTCAAAAGTTCAATGAATAAAAATTAAAAATTTACTTTTAATATTTTTTCGTAAATACATGCATTTTAATTATTTTTTGTCTTATTTATTTCTACTTCTAATTTGCTTTCTTCTCCAAAGCAACTTAGTAGAGCATTAATGGAAGCCACCAAATTTTGGACCCAAAATCTTTCAAATCCAAACAAATTTAAGCTCAATACAGTGACACTCAACTAATTTTCTTCAATAAACTTTCAATACAAGGAAAATTTTTGATCCTATATTCAATACCCAAAAGACCCACAAATTAATTCAGAAAAAGGTCCAAATATTGCATATTGAAATAGTTCTATAAGAAAATTGGGAACTTCTCTGGAAATAATTCAAACAAAGATTAGGAAAGTAATTTTTTTTATTACAAATGGAACTTGAAGTTTCCATTTCAATGGCAGAAAAATTTTAGTCAAAGAAAAGGAAAAAAAAAGAATAAGAAATGGGCTGAAAAAGAATAGAAAAAAATATAAACGGGAAATAAAATAAAGAAAAGGAATAATAATATTTTTATATAAAATAATTGCAGAATAAAGATTTTTTTTTTTTAAAAAAAGTTAATATTACATGGCAGGGCGCGTGCAATTCACTTTTTTATATAAATCTGGGTGTGCGTTTTTAAGGGGGTATATATTATACTTTTAAAATGTTCAGGGGGGTAATAGGACTCCCGTAAAGAATAAGTGTGTAGTTGAGAATTGGGTAATAGATTAGGGGGGTTTTAGACCATTTTCTCTTTTACTTATGAATGATCTGAAAAGATTATTTTCAAATTGTAAGAGGCCAATAAATCTCATCTTTCTCTCATATGTTAATGTATAAGCACCTTTTAGATATGGTATACACTCTTTTACAAGATTGACAAATTATGTATAATATTTTTCAATCAGGTATAATTTTGTATGATATTGTATAATATTACGTGCCTAATATCTTATGTTGGGTTGTATATTTTTAAAAATTCTCAAAATCTTTTGCATGTGTTTTTAAGCATCTATTATGTGAATAAGTTAATCACATAAAATATGTTCTCTCTTTTAATTATATACATCAACCTCAATTAGAACAAGAGTGAGGTTTTACGACTTATTATGATTAATGTCTATGATTAAAGGATGTGAGATATTTAAGTGGTTGACTTATCTACGTAATGAGTGTTTCAAAAAGCGTGCAAAAACTTTTTCAAATTGAACAGAAAACGTCTAATAGTAACATTTTATCATATATTTAAGTACTCAATCAAAAATAAATTGGAGTTTCAGGAAATGTTCTTGACCTCTTAAAATTTGAATAGAGGAAAATGACATTTTTCAAATTTCTTATGTGTAAAATGAAAATTCCTCATAAAAAATCATAAAACTAAAAAATAAAATTGTAAAGGGGTAAAAACTATTTCTTATAAAATTGTTATATATGGATCAAGTAACACATGGATAAAGCACTATAACACCCCATCATCAATATCCTTTCAATTTAATTAAGTTTTAAAAATTAAAAAATCATATTTTATCCCCTATATCTCATTTTTAGTACAAATAACCAAACATTGTATTATAACATGTTATAAGTAGTGTCATCCCCTACTTTTTTATTCCTTGATTTCCTTCTGAGTTTTGGTATCCCTTAAGAAGGTTGTTGCAGAGTTTTGAGTCAATGAAAATGCTCAAAAAATAGATAAATACCAATAATAACTATGCCTCAATGCCAAATAAGTTAGGGATCGGCAAAACGAATCCTCACTTCTTTATTTAAGTTGATTTCATATGATCATCAAGAAAATAGATAAATAAAATAGTGGGAAAAGTAAAGATCAGATTTCTTTATTTCCAGAAGAGCACCAGAGTTCTTCTTCCTTGCTTTGATTGGATATACAAAAATACAAGCACATACAACAAGGTTTTCTTCTTCCTTGAAAGATTGAGAAAAATAACAAGAGGGGGTTATTATGTTAGTAGTATTATAGAAGTGATACATTGGCATAGTGCACAAATCATGTCCCTTTTTTAACAGGTTCTAACACAACCAATGCCTGCTGCTGCTCTTCTTCCTCTTCTTCCACTTCAGCCATTTCTTCGTCAACCTTTGCCACTTCATGTTGTTTACAGTATCTGAATATTACTAGACATATAAATGCTGCCAAGAACCCGAAAAAAACACTCTTTAGTTCAGTGTAAAAGTTCAATACAAGGTAAGTAAACTTCCATTTGTTAGAAAGATGCTAATAATATAAATGGCTTTTAGTTCAGTGTAAAAGTTCAATACAAGGTAAGTAAACTTCCATTTGTTGTTAGAAAGATGCTAATAATATAAATGGCTTTTAGTTCAGTGTAAAAGTTCAATACAAGGTACTTAACTTCCATTTGTTAGAAAGATGCTAATAATATAAATGGCTTATGAATGATGCCAAGAACCGGAAAGAAAAACACTTTTTAAGTTAAGTGTGGAAGTTCAATCCGAGGTAGGAAACGTCCGTTAGTTAGAAAGATGCTAATTGTATAATGGCTTATGAATGATGGCGAGAACCAGAAAAAAAACACTTTTTAGTTCAGTCCAAGCACTTTTTAGTTCAGTCCAAGGTGTAGGTAACTTCCATTTGTATTAGAAAGGTGCTATTGTATAAATGGCTTATGAATGATGCCAAGACCCGGAAGAAAAACACTTTTTAAGTTCAGTGTGGAAGTGATTCAATCCGAGGTAGGGAACTTCCGTTAGTTAGAAAGATGCTAATTGTATAAATGGCTTATGAATGATGCCAAGAACCAGAAAAAAAGAACATTTTTTAGTTCAGTGTGAAAGTTCAGTCCGAGGTGTAGGTAACTTTCATTTGTATTAGAAAGGTGCTATATTGTATAAATGGCTTATTGGCTTATGAATGATGCCAAGAACGGGAAAAAAACACTTTTTAAATTCAGTGTGGAAGTTCAATCCCAGGAAGGAAACTTCCATTTGTTAGAAAGATGCTAATTGTATAAATGGCTTATGAATGATGCCAAGAACCGGGGAAACAAACACTTTTTAGTTCAGTGTGAAAGTTCGATCCAAGGTAGGCAACTTCCATATGTATTAAAAAGGTGCTAATTATACAAATGATAAGCTTATGAATGCTTCCAAAAACCGCGAAAATACTTTTTAGTTAACATAAAAGTTCAATCCAAGGTAACAACCATTTGTATACATGGCTTAGAGAATTAGTTCAATCAAGGTAACAAAATAATGAACGAGTTGGTTCGTGAATTACCTGTAAAGATTCTTGTTCTGACAGTGGTCAGGTTCCAAAATGCTGTCAATACTGATGCAGCTATCATCTTCTTGTGAGAGCAAGCACCCCAAGTCTCCAGCAACCGATATTTCATATACTTGGCTGTATCAACAAAATACACTCTTTCGTTCAATTAATGCAAAAAGTAGAGGCAACCATCACTCAGGAAATAATCTAAGAATCTTCCTATCAAGCTGAAGCACTTATTTACCTTTACTATATATCTGATAAGAATAAGAGGAATAAAGTTTTGGGGCAGTAAAACTGATGAAAAACCCTGTCACAAGATTGAACACAAACAATATTTAGTTTCAACTGTTTCGAGATTTCAGACTAATGACGTGTACTTAGGACAATTGAGTGATCATTCTTACCAAGGGCACAAAGCCTCCATACAGTTATCAAATGGCCATACTCAGCTCCAATCATCAAGATTGGCACTAACTAAAACAACAGACAGTCACATTTCCAATCAATTACAAGATTCAATTTTTAGTGCTAAAATATGTTAAGTTCGATAACATACTTTAAGGGTCATAGCAGGTTCTCCCGAAAAAAGATCTCTTGTTTTTGAAATTGCGAGATTTGCAGCTGGAAGTATCAATCTTCCCATTCTCAAAATGTCATCTTCAGTTAGCTGAAATTCGCGCTTCGTTTCTCGACCATCTCTGCAATTAAATAATTGATCAGCATTCAGCAACAACAGTGGGAACTTAGTAACTTACTAGTGTAAGGAATTTAAACGTTTACCTTTGGCGAATCGAATGTGAGAAGAATGAAACAACTAAAAACAGTAACCCCAATTGCGATACGATAGAGAAAAGGCTGCAATCAAGAATGAATAAAAATGTCATATGGATAACACTTCCTGAATAAAAAGTGGAATATTTGGAGAATGAGAAGAAAATATACCTAAAAGTAACTCCTTTGGCAAAACAAGAAGACAAGAAACAGAGTGACCCCAAACCAAACCAAAGACTTGATCTTGCCACATCTCTCCACATCACCAAATCACTTACAAGCAACTCAATTCTGTTTATTAAATCACACCCTTCTCCTTCTTTCGATTCTATAACTCGAAAAAAAAAATACCCATTAAGCACAAGAAATAAAATATTGATTTAAAACAATAAAGATAAGATTTTGATACATACTTGTTGAATTTAAAGGAACCAAGCTAAGCTTATCCTTCTTGGATTTACCATTATTCCTCTTCTTTCTTGTTTTAACCACTTCTTCAACCAACCCCAAATCCCTCTCTTCTCTCATTTCTTGCTCTAACCTTCTTCTCGATCTCCGATTATTGCGCGGCGAAGCACCAATTGCAGAATTTCTGCTCCTTCGCCTCCTTCTAACCCCATTAGGCTCAACCCCATCATCAACTAATTCAAGCTTATCAGAAAGACGAGTCTTGGATCTTCGAAGAGGAGAAGGGGAAAGAAGGAGAAGCTCGTGGAGCGGGAGACCATGACCATAAGGAGAAACTTCTATTCTTGGTGAAGGGACAATTTCAAGAGAGACTCTTGGAGTGAGAGATTCACTTTCTTCATCATAACGACGGAGTTTTGAGAGTCTTGAAGCTGATTTTATTCTGCTTCGAGTCTCGGATCGATGAGATGGAGGAGTTGTATCCATAGTTGAGATTCAGAAATTTCAAATTTTTCAATGTATTTTTTTGTTCTTTGATTTTTTGTTGAGATGGTTCTTGGTAGGATTTTGAATAAAATGTAAAAGAAGAAAAAGAGCCGTTAGAGGAAATAATTTTATCTTTTTTGGGCATTTGAATATATTTTAGCGGCGGAATTTGGGCCCGTTGGGCTTTTTTGTTTAACGGTAGGGAAGGGGAGGCAAGTCCGTTATGTTGCTTTTGACATTTGTGGGCTTTTTGTGCTCTTGGCTTTTAACGGCCGCAGTTTTTGGTAATACTTAAATGGAAAAATTATGTGATATGACAAGACTTAAACCCACTAATTGTCTGTTTTAATACTCTATCCGTCTCAATTTATATGATATGCTTTGATTTGACACCAAGTTTAATAAAAAAAGATTTTTGAAACTTGTGATTTAAAATAAAGTTATTGATGTTTGTGTGGTGATAGATTATTTTATTAACAGTAAAATGGATATATTAAAGTTAAATTGTTATTAAATATAGAAATGTGTCATTCTTTTTTATTCGGACTGAAAAGGAAAGTGAATCATATAAATTGGACAAAGGGAGTAATTGTTTTAAGTTGTTACAAAAAAATAGCTAAATTTTTATTTGGTGGTATATTTCTACAGTATGTATATGTATACATGTACGTATGCATGACGGCCGATGTATGTACATATTTATGATTATATGTAGGCATACATAAATATGTCTTTTAATTTGTCTTTAACTGTCATCTATGCCCTCCAACTTTATGTGTACAAATAAACATTTAAATTTGTATAAAGTTGAACAAGTAGACACTCACATCCTATGTGGCATAATTCAAATCAATTCAAGTATATCTCACGTGAATTATCACGTAGGAATCATCTGTCAACTCCTACTGACCTATTAGGATTCAATTCATTGAAATGTTAAAGAATTCTTCTTTAAAGCAAATTAAAAGCTCTTCAAAATCCTAGTGTTGTAAATCTCGGATGTCTAATAGAATTAAAAAGAAAACTTAACAAACACCGTGTGTATAATGTCTTGTTAACTACAAGTAGTTGTTATTAGCATGTTCATTTGACAACTTAACTGCATAATGAACCAGCACATGCATTTGCAGTGTTAAACAGGCCTCTTCTGAATTGTCTTGCCTTGAACAGGATTAGAAAATACTCTGATTCTGGATGAATAGAGTTCCGGACCCAGATCCCACTCTGAGTCTCGGATCGTTGAGATGTGCATTTAGATTCAGACATCTTAATGTAAATGAGGCCTAAACAGGATTAGAAAATATTCAGGTGGCATTATATTGCATTCAATGATTGACCATGAGGTTCAATGAGCACCTCCAGATCACCAAATTTCACTTGGCTGTTATGTTTCTCGATAACAAGCCTTTCATAGAATGATTTTATCCTCTGTAGAACGTTTTCGAGCTATGATGGCTGAACTGCAACAGTTATTAGGAGTCGCATAATAATACCTGCAACTTCTATTATTTGTTTTTGTGGTATACTTGGACCAAGTTTGACAAAGTTGACAGAAAAAGAAAAAGAAATGCTTATTGTTGTTTGGCATTTCTGAAACAAAAGGCTTTGATCCTGCTAAGGCCATCCTCAAGAGCTGAAATTTCCACAGCAAAAGTTACTCTTACCCAATTCTTCGATCCAAGTGCTTCCCCTGCAATGCATTGAATTTATCAAATATGCACATAAATTTCCTCTACATATCAATAATGTTGTAGAGTAATGCAAATTAAGAAATTACCGGGTAGAACAACTACAGATTCCTCTCTAGCAAGCCTGGTGCAGAATTCCATATCATTATCGATGCCTTCCAGAAATGAAATGTTTAGTTTTGCCTGATAGAAATGATCACGAATAAGACTTTTTCCAATTAAATCCTGAAAAATACTGATATTTAGACTAAGGTGTTTATAGCAATACCATAAGAAACATGGATCCTTGTGACTTGTATGGAGTAAAGCATGGAATCTCCCTTAGACCAACATAGCAAATGTCTGCTGCTTTTCTCAGTAGGTTTATCGTATTTGAGTAGAAATCTTTAGGTGTTTCAACAAGAATACGAGGAATAGCACCCTCGAGAATGAAAGAGAACAAGGTTAGATACTTAGATTTAGTTTCATTTGGTTGAAAGCAATATTATCCAAATAGCACAAAAATACTTCATGAGAAAAGGTACTCAGAAAGTAAAGAAGAGCTAACTATGTTATTTCAGAAATATGGAAAAAGGTATTTGCCTGTGAAAAGGATTTTGATTGATGTCAGAGTGAAAATAGAAGAGCTAACTATGTTATTTCCTCCGTTTCAATTAGTTTGTCTGGTTTTGACTTGGCACGGAAGGTAAGAAAGTAAAAAAGACTTTTGATTTTGTGGTGTTAAACACGCCATGTGGGAATTTGGAGTTAAAGAGTTGCCGAAAAGGGAAAGAGGCTAAAAAGGAAAGTAAGATAAACAAATTGAAATGGAGGGAGTATAATTTGGATGCTGATGCAACCCGAGAATCTGGAATTATGCATTTGTGTTGACAGGAAAATGTTTAGGCCAGATATCATCATAACATTGTTAACATACTGCTAACAGAGTAGTTTTTCATGCTTTTAAGGTGATAACATTTTGCTTGATTTAACATTTCAGTTAATGGCACACCATATCAAACATTTTGCATAAAAGTTTGCTTAATATACCAGAGTGAGCGTAGGAGGTGTAATACCGATGTTGAGGTAGTTCTTGATAGACTCCGCAACCTGAGATCAAAAGATGAAAAGTATGATGTTTAACTCTGCATATGGATGTCTGTATTTGTGAAGTATAAATGAACACCCTTATAAGCAAGTAGAAATGTGTGGTTCACGGCGTAAGTTATAGGCATAAATGGAAATCTAATACTTGCTATTTTGTTCCAAGATTCATATATTTTTCTCACTAAAAACAAGAAAGAACAAGTTAATTTCTTCCATCAGAATTTCCGAGAGAGAGAGAACCCCGTGTTTTTGAAGGATGCCATTGGGATCACACATCACGATCCAGCCAAATCGCCAACCAGGAACCATCCATCTCTTTGATATGGAGCCAATAGTCAGAATAGGTGCAATTTCTCCAAAGACGCCCATTGGCACAAACGGATTAATACCGAACACTAGATGACCATAGGCTTCATCTGATATTACTAGCATTCCAAGCTTACTTGCAGCCTCTGCAATCTGTTACTCTCAATCAAGAAACCAACAACTAATGAGCAAATCTAAAACCACATTTAACAAAATAAACACATCTAATGCAACGATGAAACATTAACCTTCTTCAAATGTTCTCGCTTGTACACATTCCCACATGGATTACCAGGGTTTATAACAACTATGGCAACAGTTCTATCATCTGCTAGAGCTTCAAGCCCATCGATGTCCACCTCCCAATCCTGCTCAGGGAGAAGATCATAGTGCCTCATTTCAAGCCGGTTAAATGTGGCAAGTGCTTCATACGCTGGATACCCTGGTCTAGGAAGCAAAATATTAGCACCAGGTACAGCAAGAGCTGTAATCAGGACATCTATTGCTTGCTTTGCCCCAGCTGTGACATGAACATCATTTGGCGACAGTTTGTGTGGATAGTCACAAGACAGATATTCTGCAATTGACCTGGTAAATGTTTGAAACATCAGCATTACTCGAATCATTCTTTCCCTTCCGGAGTACAATTACAATTTGAAAAGAGTTTAAGTTCAATGCACTTACCGTGCAACACAGTCAAGTCATAACTACAAGTCTATAACCATTACTATCATGGATAATCCTTTTAAAAGGCGTGTAATTAATACTAGGGTGCAGTTTCCTTATCCTACAACCTAAAATGATAGTCTAATATCAATTAACAACGTCAATTATACTAGTCCAGGCTAATCTCATATTTTCTGACAAGACTTGGTCAAAGTTAGGTTCTTTATTTCTTTCCCAAAAAGGCTATTTAAGCAGAATGCCACCTCACAAAGCAACTGAATCAACCTATATGGACTTGTCCAAAGGCTCAAAACACAAAACAAAATGCTACAACACATACCCAACCCTCAAGTGAAGTAAAAAGTGATCAAAAAATCAACTTGTGGTAAAACTAATTAAACCCCAAAACAAATCATAGAAGCTTTGTACTCACTCGATTCCAATTTATACAACACTCCTCCCTTTTTTTGTACTCTAATAAATTTTCCAATTGACCTATTACAAACAAATTAGAACTTTAATTAAAACAAACTACTTCGAAATCTTAGTAGCTCAGTTGTTTGACTACCTCAACTTTCACTTCTTCGGAGGAAGAGTTTAGAATTACCTAGTGGCTTGATGAATATTAGGGTTTTGGGGATATCCATTGTATTGAGCAGATTGGAGTGCATCAAGCAGAGCATCTTCTGATACTTTACTTGTTTGAAAACTTGGAAATCCACTGGGATCTCCATGGCTAAGAGGGATTACACTTCTTGTAGTATCATTTTTGTTGATGTTTTCATTTAGGGTATTCAGATAACTTCTTATAGTGCAAGCTGATGCTTTCTTGGCTTCTTCTTTTCCTTCAAAATTCCATCTCCATTTTGAGCTAACTTCCATTTCTATAATGATTGTGTAGCACACTGTCTCTCCCTCACTCTTTTTGCTTTTAATAGAGTGTTTTATGTTAGGGTGGGTAGGAGTTGGACAATCCCTCCTCACAAGCTAGTTTTTGGGTTTAGTTAGATTCAGTTGACTATCTATTTTGTGCTCCAATTAATCGAAATCTTTTTATTTTGAACAAATTTAGGTGTGTTTGGTAGGAAAGGAAAATATTTTCAAGAAAAAATAAGTAAATTATTTATTAATTAATTATTTTATATTTGATATGTAAATACAAAAATAGTATTATCTTAAAATATATTTGTATTACAATATGACGTGATGGGATGGATTGGAAGATAGAAAAGATAGAAATATCATAAGTAGAATCTGTTTTTACATACTTACACTAGAAAAAAAATCATTTTCCTCAATTTTTGCATAAACTTATTTTTTTAAAATTATAAAATACTATTCTAATTTGTACCAACAGATCTTTATATGGGGTAAAATATATTTATTAAAAGGGAAAGCGCTTCACTCAAAAAAAATAAATGTTTAAAATTGGTTCATACTTGGTAGTATGTTTAAATTAGTCCCTCTAAATATCACTTGAGCAATTTGGATTCTTTAAATTTCTCAAAAGTGAGTACTTTTAATCTTCAACGGGTATCTATCAAATTCTGATTATTTTAATCTAATTGAAATAGTGAAAATATAGAACGTATATAATATGAACTTACATTTGGAAGTACATATTTTGTTGTTGAAGTTATTTTTGATCTATTTCAAGAGTTTGGTGCAACTTTTAAGGTGCAACTTTTAAGGTACAATTTTGTTTTTTTTTTTGATCTATCTTTTGCGTTCGGTGTAGTTTTTACCATGTTATACTAGATTTAAAAAATTAACCTTGATAGGTAGAAATAGAATTAAAATATATATTTACAGTACACGTTAGATACGAGTACTTATTTTTCTTTTCAATAATAATATCATTCATGCGCTAGTAATGGTGTATTATAATTTATACCATTAAGAATAACATATTACATTCCTCTGATGACTCGAGGAAATTGTTGAAAATCTAGCCAACTTATGTATGAGCATCTTACGTCCACCACACGAGGTTCAACGAGTAGTTGAAAATCACAATTGTCACTCCGGAATGTAGAGATATCCACCAATATTGTTTTTAAAGTTACTTGAATTCAATGGAAAGATAAGCATAAAACCATTTCAGTTTTCAACTACTTGCAGGTTCTCTCTTAACGAACCAGCACCATAGCTCAGAGGAAGAAACATTTGGTTTCTTTCATCTTTACAGCATTCCATAACTAGATCCATATCTGGGGACCGTAACAGATATCAAAGGTTGTTTCTAGCTTATTGTTTCTTGGCATGCCTTTTATAGAAAGCATTTAGTCTCTGGAAGCCATCTTCCAGATATGATGGCTCACATGCAAAGGTTATCCTGAGCCAATTCTTGAGTCCCACAGCAACACCTACACAAGGTGTTATTGTCAGACTCTATACAACACAGCATGCCACAAGTTTGAGTCTACTCTCTTCCAGCGAATTAATGCATCAACAAAAGTACACAAATGTCACATTCATATAACTTAGTTACATCCATGGAGTCTAATAAAATTTGACGAATGCATCAGCTGCAACGATACTCAGACATGTATATACCTCAGTTTTTTATGGGTTGAACTGAACTATATATCACCAAAAATGATCACTAGCATGGCAGATCTTATATATATGGATGATTTCTGTTTGTCCTGAAGGAACTTTCTGAATTGAATGCAATTAAGGGCTTTTTGTGCGTAATAAAAGAATCAAATGACATTATGAGCCGTGAATACAAAAGCTCTAACAACTAAACGTGTATGAGAAACATTCCCAGGCATCGAGAAAAATCAAGGAATTTGACATAAACATTTGTCCGAGTAAGAAAATCTGTATACTGTTTTCGACAGAGTTTGAATTGTTACTTCAAAAGAGATTTGTTTTCTTTTACCTGGTAAAATTATCAAACATTCTTCCTTAGCCAGTTTCGTGCAGAAGTCCAGGTCATCTTCGATGTCTTCTAGAAGGTTCAAATGAAGTTGAACCTACAAGGGGGAAAAGACCTATATTAGACTATTGATTGCATCTTCTAATCCCAAGCTGATGGCTAATTAAGCTTTCATTTTTCCCTTACCATCACAAACATAGATCCTTGAGGTTTACTTGGGCAAGTGATGCAAGGAATATCCTTAATTCTGTCGTAACAGATATCTGCATCTTCTCTTAGCATATTTACTATTTTAGAGAAGAAATCATCTTTTGTTTCCTCAAGAATCTGAGGAATTGCCCCCTGTCAAAGTAAGAACAAAAAGAAACATCAGTAAGGGATGTGGAAAATTACACCTATACTACTAAATTCTCAAATAACTATTCCGTTAGCTTACAAATTAAGAACGTGAAATATGTTCACATAGTACAAAGAGCTGTTAGACCAAAACAAATTTCAATCCTTTAGCAACTCTACCAAATGTGTGGCAAAATGGAATAACAAGTGTTACATTGTCAAAAGAACGCAAGCAGACGAGAGCACTATAAAGAACAAACCTGAATAAAGGTTGCAGGGTCAGAAGATATATTGAGATAACCCGTGATGGAATCTATGACCTGCAAAAGGCACACCAAATTACAATAGGAAAGAGTTTAGGAGATAAACAGCAGTTCACGGGTCTATAATGCACTTCAACACGTAAATTTTACTTGGAAAGCGAGTTAAAATTACTTTTTCTGGAAAAATAAACATATGTGGAAATGACCATCTTTAAACGGAAAGTACCCCATGTTCAATCAGTATGCCGTTTGGATCATTTGTAACAAGCCAACCAAGTCGCCAACCAGGGACAATCCACCTCTTTGATATGGATCCGAGAGTAATAACAGGGGTAATCGATCCAAAGACTCCCATGGGCACAAATGGTTTACTCCCAAAAGCAAGATGAGCATAAACTTCATCAGAAATAACTAAAATTCCAAGTTTTCTTGCCATCTCTGCCACCTGATAGAAATTAAAGCACCTCTTTATATTCATAATAATGACTTAGGATATCAATATATTACAACAAAAAAGGAAGTACACACACGTACCTTCTTCAAGTGTTGGTCTGTGTAGACATTGCCACAAGGATTTCCAGGATTAATAATGACCATAGCCATGGTATTTTCATCGGCCAAAGACTCAACCTCATTAAGGTCCACCTCCCACTCCTTCTCCGGGAGAAGGTTAAAGTGGCGCATTTCGATATGGGTAAATGCAGCCCTAGCTTCATAAAAAGGGAATCCAGGAGTTGGAAGTAGAATATTTGCGTTTGGGCGTGCAAGAGCACTCAAAAGTACTTCAATTGCTTGAGTACATCCACTTGTCAAGTAAATATCATCAGGGGACAACTTGTATGGGAGATCTTGAGAAAGGTATTCTGCTACAGCCCTTTTCAGAGAACAAAATTTAATGAATTTGACGATCATGAAAGATGTCTTTAACAATAACTTTAGACTAAATAAAGCTGCGGAGCTAGAGCCTTGATTACGAGTTTGGCAGAATCAGTAGCTTTGGCCCTACCCTATATTTATGTTAAGAAATCCAATATGTATAAATAACTTATTCCGAACTCAGTAAGCTATATTTTCTAGAATCCAAAACCCATAAACTCAAAATTCTGAATCCGTCTTCTCACAATTAAACAGATTTCAGAGGTACACATTCAATCAAACACTTCCAAATGAGAAACACTAATATGCAATCAGTGGCAGAGACGACACCCAAACCAAGTGATGTCAAAAATTAAAGACTTAGAACAATCACAGATTTCAGAATCTTTACAAAACCAATTACAACATTAAAATTAACATTGTTTGAGTATGATTTTGAATAAGCAATGCTAGTAGATGCTACCTTCTAGCAGGAAGGATGCCGACTGTGGGCGAATAACAGTTAAATTTAGCAGAGCGAACAGCATCAGAAATAGCATCTTCAGCGATAGAGGTGGTCCGAAAACAGGGGAAAGCAGAAGGATCACCATGGCCGAGAGGGATAATGGGTCGGGTATCAGCAGTGTCGAGGCAAGACGTCAACTTGTCAAGGACACTTCTTACGGTGAGATTCGATGTACTCACCAATTTCTCAGTCTCCTTAAAGTTCCATATTTTCCTTGTTGTAGTAGTACCGTTCTCCATTCTGGTGACTATGAATTCAAAGATATGGAGTTGAAGAAGCAAAGGACGTAGAAATGTAACAATAATTCTATACGTACAAAGCCAAAATATAGAAAAGAGATAGAAACCACAAATAAAAATAGTGGTTCAAAATAGACGATCAGTAAGGACAGAAAAAAGCAACAAGTAAGAGAAAATGACAAAAATGTTCTTTTATGTTTAGAATAGATTCAAATTGAGCTGAAGATATTCTGTCATTGTCTTATCGGAATCTTTCATTCGACTAAATCTGACCTAAGTCAACGCAATCGTTTATCACAGCGAATTACTAATCCTGACCTAACCTTAACCCAACTTGGAACCAGACCCCAAGCCAAGACCCAACCTTGACCTCAAGTTGGGGTTGGGGTCAGGTCAAATTCTAGTCCCAAGTGGGGGGCTGGAAGTCGTATTTTGAATACCGAAAATGGTCCTTACTTAACAATAATAAAGTTTAAGTTGTGAGCAACCAATTGTACCCAACAATATTAAACAATCTGCACATTTCACAAACGCTTGTTCTAGCTTAGCTAGTTAAAGGTTATCTTACAAACAGATGCACTAGTAATGGTGCATTATGGATATTCAGAAGCAGCAGTTTGAAAGATATTCCCCAGACTGATATTGTCTATGATAATCCGGAAGTGGATACCATTCAGAATAACATATTACATTACTCTGATGACTCGAGGAAATTGTTGAAAATCTAGCAAACTTATGCATGAGCTATTGTAACACCAAGGGTCAATGAGTAGTTGAAGATCAATTGCCAATCAGTAAAGCAGAGATATCCACCAATATTGTTTTTAAAGTTATTTGAATTCAATGGAAAGATAAGCAGATAATTATTTCAGTTTTTGAGTACTCTAACTCAAGATTGCAGGTTGTCGGAAGAAAACATCTTATTTCATGTTGCAGCGTCCTCCATATCAGGGGACCGTAACAAATATCAAAGGCTGTTTCTCAAACAGTAGCTTATTGTTTCTTGGCATGCCTTTTATAGAAAGCATTTAGTCTTTGGAAGCCATCTTCCAGATATGATCGCTCACATGCAAATGTTATCCTGAGCCAATTCTTGAGTCCCACAACAACACCTGCACCAGGAGTTATTGTCAGATATCTATACAACATAGAATCACACCAGTTTTTTTGCATGCAGAACACAAAAACTTCGTATTCATATACTAGCTTTTTCGAGTGACAGTCTACTTTCATGCAGCACTTTAATACACCAATATGAGAAGTACACAAATTTTACATTCATATAACATGGTTACATCTATGGAGTCGAATAAAATTTGACAAATTTCTGTCTTCGCATCAGTTGCATTGATAATCAGACATGTATTATATATCACCAAAATTGATCACTATCATGGCAGATCTTATATATATGGACGATTTCTATTTGTCCTGCAGGAACATTCTGAATTGGATGCAATCAAAGGCTTGTTTGGCGCAATAAAAGAATCAAACAACATTATGACCTGTGAATACGAAAGCTGTAACGACTAAAAGCGTATGAGAAACATTCCAAGACATTGAAAAAAATAAAGGAATTTGAAAAGATAGTCCTCCAAGAGAGAGACATCCTCCAAGAGAGAGACATTTGTTCGAGTAAGAAAACCTGTATACTGTTTTCGACAGAGTTTGAATTGTGACTTCAAAAGAGATTTGTTTTCTTTTACCTGGTAAAATTATCAAACATTCTTCCTTAGCCAGCTTCGTGCAGAAGTCCAGGTCATCTTCGATGTCTTCTAGAAGGTTCAAATGAAGTTGAACCTACAAGGGGGAAAAGACCTATATTAGACTATTGATTACATCTTCTAATCCCAAGCTGATGGCTAATTAAGCTTCCATTTTTCCCTTACCATCACAAACATAGATCCTTGAGGTTTACTTGGGCAAGTGATGCAAGGAATATCCTTAATTCTGTCGTAACAGATATCTGCATCTTCTCTTAGCATATTTACTATTTTAGAGAAGAAATCATCTTTTGTTTCCTCAAGAATCTGAGAAATTGCCCCCTGTCAAAGTAAGAACAAAAAGAAACATCAGTAAGGGATGTGGAAAATTACACCTATACTACTAAATTAATTCTTAATTTACATAATACAAAGAGCTGTTAAACCAAAACAAAATTCAATCTTTAGCAACTCCATCTCATATTTTAGGGGGACAATACTACCAAATGTGTGGCTAAAAGGAATAATAGGTATTAAATTTGTAAAAAAACGAAAGCAGAAGAGAGCAAACCTGAATAAAGGTTGCAGGGTCAGAAGACATATTGAGATATCCCAAGATGGAATCTATGACCTGAAAATAAGAGAACACAAGATGACAACATATAGTCAGTCTCAATCAAAGATATTACATGACACATGTAACAAAGCCCCCCATGACATACTTCCAGTGTTCCACAATTCTTTAATTTATGGTGAAGTTCTCTTCAACACCTAAATTTGGCTTTATAAGTGAAAGCTAAGTTACTTTTTCCATAAAAACAAACATATGTGGAAGCAGTAGAGAATGGCCATCTTAAAAGGAAAGTACCCCGTGTTCTTTAAGTATGCTGTTTGGATCATTTGTAACAAGCCAACCAAGTCGCCAACCAGGGACAATCCACCTCTTTGATATGGATCCTAGCGTAATAACAGGAGCAATCGATCCAAAGATTCCCATAGGCACAAATGGTTTACTTCCAAAAGCGAGATGAGCATAAACTTCATCAGAAATAACTAAAATTCCAAGCTTTCTTGCCATCTCTGCCACCTGATAGAAATTAAAACACTTCTTTACATTTATAATGACTTAGGATATCAATATAATGAAGAAAAAGAGGAAGTACACATACTTTCTTCAAGTGTTGTTCTGTGTAGACATTGCCACAAGGATTCCCAGGATTAATAATGACCATAGCCACGGTATTTTCATCAGCCAAAGACTCGACTGCATTAAGGTCCACCTCCCACTCCTTCTCTGGGAGGAGGTTAAAGTGACGCATTTCGATCTGAGTAAATCCAGCCCATGCTTCATAATTAGGGAATCCAGGAATTGGAAGTAGAATATTTGCATTTGGACGTGCAAGAGCATTCAAAATTATTTCAATTGCTTGACAACATCCACTTGTCAAGTAAATATCATCAGGGGACAATTTGTATGGGAGATCTTGAGAAAGGTATTCTGCTACAGCCCTTTTCGGAGAACAAAACTAAATGAGTTATTCTTAATTTTAAGAGCATAAATGATGTCTCCAAGAATCAAGAAGCCATATTCCCTTTTGAAATAGCTCTAAAATTGTTTCAAATATTTGTATGCCATAAATGTAAACACAATTCCACATAGTTAACATTAATGTTCACAACTGAGACAGTTCAAAAACTATATGATAAACAAAAGTTGAAAGCTATTTCAAAATTAGATGGGGTTCTAGCAAAAACCAATCAAGGGAAATAAAGACAATGGGATCACTTACCTTTAATAGCAGATAGAGTATACTGTATACACATTTAATTATTCAGTATGAACACATAAAGCCCCTACTAAATTCTTTAAAGTACAAACAGATGTTACCCTCAATTATTGGAACAGCATTAACTTCAGACTACATAAATGTACATCATGGCGGAGCCAGAAATTTTACTGAGGAATATCAAAATACAACAAAGTAAACATACGTAAAAAAAATAAGGGGAGTCAACATATAATATTGGCATAATACATGAATGTGTCCTTTAACTTGGCTTCAGTTGGTATCTATGCTTTCCAACTTTGAATGTGCACAAGTAGGCACTTCAACTTGTTTAAAATTGAACAAGTAGAAACATATATCCTACGTGGTATAATACACGTAAGACGCCACGTAGGACACAAAATTGTCATGTAGGATGCCACGTAGGACGAATGTGTATTTATTCAATTTTATACAAGTTTAAGTATTTACTTGTGCACAACCAAAATTAGAGATCATAAGATGTCAATTATGTTGAGAATATAATTAATAAAAGTGTGCTGTCTCCACAAGCTTAACCTTTTAGATGAGATGGTCGTACACTTCAATATGGTATCTAAGATTCGACAAAGAGCTAGAGTTTTAATTATAGATTCCACCTAAGCCATAGCTTTAGCCAAAAATTAAAGAGTTACAACTCCAGGATCTAAGATTCAAATACTTTACAAGACGAATAGCAACATTATTTATATTAACAAAAGTGTATCCAAAAAAATATAAATCATTGTAATAAATGAAGTGCATCTATTTAGGTTTGAGTAAAGCAATGCTAGATACCTTCTAGCAGGAGGGATGCCGACGGTGGAGGAATAACCGTTGAACTTAGCAGAACGAACGGCATCAGAAATAGCATCTTCGGCGGTTGGTGTAGTCCGAAAACAGGGGAAAGCAGAAGGATCGCCATGGCCGAGTGGGATAACGGGTCGGGTATCAGCAGGGTCAAGGCAAGACCTCAACTTGCCAAGAACACTTCTTACTGTGAGATCCGAAGCACTCACCAATTTGTCGTTCTCCTTAAAGTTCCATTTTCTTGTTGCAGTAGTAGTACAGTTATCCATGCTTCTGGGTTCTGATAATGAATTTGCAGATATGGAGTAGAAGAAGCAAAACGAATAGAAATATAGCATGTAATTTGCTGCAAATATACAAAGCCAAAATTTAGAAAAGAGATGGGAAAATGACCAAAAGATGTAATGGTTGAAAAAACATAGACAGCAATGTGCACAGAAAAAAGCACGTTACAAATAAGAGAAAGCGACAAAAATGGTCACTTATATTTGAGAATAGATTCAAAATAGTCCTTGAAGTATCCACTTAACAGTTTTTGTCTTTTAAATTTGCCACAAGTTAAGAAAAATGGTCTTTTAAAAATATGCAATTAACAGTTTTGATATTTTAAATTTGTCAAAAGGTAATATTTTTTGTCAAATTTAATAGATAAAGTTCAATAAATATTTTATCAAAAGACTAAAATTATTAACTCATGATAAACTTAAAAAATCAGACTATTTTTATTAACTTGTGGTAAACTTAAAAGACCAAAATTGTTAAATGCATATCCAAGGGATAAAGGAGTACTTACCACTCTACCACCTTAATATTCAACAATCTGCACATTTAACAAATACTTGTTCTAGCTTAGCTAGTTAAAGTTTACATCTTACAAACACATGCTCTTTAAGTATGCCGTTTGGATCATTTGTAACAAGCCAACCAAATCGACAGCCAGGGACAATCCACCTCTTTGATATGGATCCGAGTGTAATAACAGGAGCAATCGATCCAAAGATTCCCATGGGCACAAATGGTTTACTCCCAAAAGCAAGATGAGCATAAACTTCATCAACAATAACTAAAATTCCAAGCTTTCTTGCGATTTCTTCCACCTGATGGAAATTAAAGCACCTCTTTATATTCATAATGACTTAGGATATCAATACATTACAACAAAAAAGGAAGTACACATTACACATACATACCTTCTTCAAGTGTTTTTCTGTGTAGACATTGCCACAAGGATTCCCAGGATTAATAATGACCATAGCTACGGTATTTTCATCGGCCAAAGACTCGACCGCATTAAGGTCCACCTCCCACTCCTTCTCTGGGAGAAGTTTAAAGTGACGCATTTCGATCTGAGTAAATCCAGCCCACGCTTCATAACAAGGAAATCCAGGAGTTGGAAGTAGAATATTTGCGTTTGGACGTGCAAGAGCATTCAAAAGTACTTCAATTGCTTGACCACATCCACTTGTTAAGTAAATATCATAAGGAGACAACTTGTATGGGAGATCTTGAGAAAGGTATTCTGCTACAGCCCTTCTCAGAGAACAAAACTAAATGAATTTGGAATTCGAAAACACGTTTGGCCATAAAGCTCTGAAATTCAACTTAAAGTTAAATTTGGAATTTGAAAAATACCAACAAGCTGTTTTCACTCCAAAATACTCAAAAAATTCAAAAACAACTCCAATATAGTCAAATACAGCTCCAATTTTCAAATATCATTCTTCACTTTGAAAACATAAACTACTTTTTTAAATACTCACAATTTTCATGGTCAAACGCTCCCTTAATTAGACTAGATAAAGGGGAAGAGCTAGATTATTGCTTACAAGTTCGGCAGAATAAACAACTTTGTTCCAAATCCTGTATATACAATATGTATAAATAACTTATCCCGAGCCCAGTAAGCTGTCTTTTCTAGAATTCAAAACCCATAAACTCAAAATTTTGAATCCGCCTCGTATGAGTACACTTAAATCTGATACATATGCCAGAAAAAAGCAAAGAGTATCCCATGCAAAATATTTCACATTTAAGCAAAGATTACCGGAAGATCGAATACACTGAGCTACGCATTTAACCAAACACTTCCAAATGAGAAACACTAATATGCAACTGATGCCAAAATTTGAACTCTTAGAACTTCATGATCCCAGATTTCAAACTGTTTACAAAACCAATTGCAACATCAAATTAACATTGTTTAGAAAAATTTTGAGCTAGATATTACCTTCTAGCCGGAAGTATGCCGATGCTGGATGAATAACCGTTAAATTTAGCAGAACGAACAGCATCAGAAATAGCATTTTCGGCGATTGGTGTTGTTCGAAAACAGGGGAAAGCAGAAGGATCGCCATGGCCGAGAGGGATAACGGATCGGGTACCAGCAGGGTTAATGCAAGACGTCAAATTGTTAAGAACACTTCTTACAGTAAGACCCGATGCAGTCACCAATTTCTCGTTCTCTTTGAAATTCCATTTTGTTGTTGTAGTATTGTTCTCCATGGTTGATGCTTGAATTTTCAGCAGATATATGGAGTGGAATAGGAAAAGGAAAGAGAAACGTAGAGCAAATATTTGTAGTGCAGTGTAGTTTTGCAAAAATATAAAGCCAAAATTTAGAAAACAAGTTGAAAATGATAAAAAGGACAGGAGTTGTTCGGATAATAAGCGGCCTCACTTTGAATTTTAAGTTTGTGAGTTCGAATAAAAGCAGAGTGAGCTCGAGTAAAATAGGAACAGTGAAAATGATACAAAGAAGTAGTGATTCCAAAATATAACCCATTGTTATAAAAAAAATACTACTTAAACATTTTCTTAGTATCTATAATTAAATCTTTTCTTAAGAAAATTTTACTTTAAATTTTTTAAATATTATCTTCGTTAAGTTTTACTTGTCATTTTTGGACTTTGTACATCCATTTAAAATAATGATGGACATGATTATCTTATCTCACTATTCCTATTAATTGATGCTTAGTGTTATGTCTTGAAAAATAATTTGAAAAATAAGTAATTAATGTTAAGGAAAAACATGGAAAAAAATATACTGGCTATTTTTTTTGATATATTAAAAGTGATAAATAAAAATAAAAATTTATTTTTAAAATTATAGACAAATAAAAATAAACTGGAGAGTATTTAATAAAAATCAAACTTGTTCAAATTTGATAAAATATAAAAAGCTAAAACTATCTCAAAAGTTTAAATGCAGCCCAAAAATAGCAGGGACTATTTTTGTCATTTTTTCGAAAATAGGTAGTTGTGGAGGGTATCAAGCTGCTGTCGTATAAAGAAAAATGGACAATTGCTTGTTTGTGTCTCTTCATATATGTGTTATTTGGCTAAATTTCTCAAAAGTTAAATATACCTCGGATCTTATTTATTCTCGTTAAGATTAAAAAGTCTAATGTCGAATTTGAATAATAACATATGTAATGAGATTTACTAAGTGGATCTTGAGAGAGTAGAGTGTACACAAACCTTATCACTACCTTACGGAGGTAAAGAGGTTGTTTCGGAAAGACCATCGATTCAAATGCGTCAAACCCAAATAAGAGAAGAAAATGAAGGAAGCACAGCAGAAATATTTAATTATGTATTCAAATTTGAATATATAATTAAATATTAAAACTAAAATATTTGAATCTAATTACATAATTAAATTATTAAACTATTATGTTAAAATTAAAATACTGAATAATTAAGAATATGTTTCTAACAACTTTGTTGTATAAATATAAAGACAATGTTGTGAAATAGGAAGTCTTAGCTTAATTTAGGAATTTAACCAATTTCTTTTATCACGAGTTGAGTCCCTGTAGTCTTGTTTTTTGTTCAATTAAGTCCTATGAGTTGTCTTCATCTGAATAGGACAGGTGGCAGTACCTAGCCATTTTTAATATTAGTATCTATTGGTTGTGGTTATTAAATACAATTGTCTTTGTAGTGTTTAATTTTATGCAAAATTCAATAAGGAGAGAGATGTGTAAAATGCATTCAGCAAATGTGAGTAAAACGCATTCGTTGAATGCGATTTACAGCCAGTTTGGCATTGCTACTAAAAATTGCTTATTTTTAGAAATATTTTTTAAAAATAGCTTTTCGGAAAAGTGTTTTTGAAAAAAAGCAATTTGTGTTTGGCTAATTCATTTGATAAGTACTTTTTATAAGCAAATTGTGTTTGACTAATCTTTTTAAAAAGTGTTTTTGAGAGTCAAATTACGATAAAGAGCAAGTATTAATGTACTTTTAATATTAAGATTATTTCATAGAGAGAAACTAGTTTAACCATCTATTACAAAAAATTAAATTAAATTTTGATTTTTATTAAATTAAAATATTCATATTCAAATTTTCAATCAATATTATACGGTTTTTGGAGGGTTGAAATCTTTAATAGTTATTTTTTTCTCTTTTTTCTAATCTTGTAAGAATATTGTTGTTACCTTCTTTTTTTCTAATTCTTCAAAATAATAATACATAAATGTAAAATAAAATAACAAATTTATTATATAAAAATAAAAAATAAAATTATTAAATGAAACTTATGCAAACATATGAAATATGTTAATTAATTAATAAGATATATATATAATGAGATATTTTAATCTTGAAAAAATTAATTTTCTGCTTCTGGTTTGGCTTTTTGTTAGAAGTAGAAATTTTTAGCTTCCTCCTAACAGCAGAAAAACTGCTTTTGCTTCCATTTAAAAGCAGTTTTACAGGTTTGCCAAACACCTAATTTTTCAAAAAAAAATATTTTTTTCTCAAAATAAGTGTTTCTGGGCTCCCAACAAGCAATGTCAAACAGGCTCTTATAGTCATTCATTGAATGTGTTTTACTGAGCCATCAGCAAGTCCCAAACTTGGGATCCGACTTTGACCCGATATCCAATTTTAACTCTAGACTCGACTTTAGCCTAGAACCTGAGCCTCAACCCTTAATCTGACATGGGACTCAAAACTTAACCTATAGAAAAAATCAAAATAAATCTCAAACAATAAATTCAAATTAAAGTAAATCTTTAAGAGATCATTTGGTTGGGTGTATAATAATAGTGTTAAATATGGTGTATCAATAATATCGACATTAGTAATGTTTGTATTAGTTGTACTAAGATTATTTCTAATGCACTCTACCAACCGATCCTTAAATGGGCTAAAATTGAAGTTCAATTCGAATGGATTATGTTGGGTTGGACTAAAATCAGTTCAATATGAAATTATCTTATGCTCCAACCTTCAAAATTTTCGATGGATTGGAGTGTGTCATCACTTTTTGGGCCATATGAAAACAAACGCAGTTACTGAAAGTGAATATTCAGTATGAATAAGTGATTATTTTAGCTGACCAAACAAACATGTACCACTTTTATGACTTCACACAATACATATGCTCAAAAATACGCTATATGTTCAACAAAATACATGGTGAAATCGAAGAGTAGAATGTATAAGCTATGGAATTTTCCAGTTTAAGGCGAATAAACGAAACATAGATACAAATCGAGGGAGGGAAGTCTATATTAAGGCGATCAAAAAACGTTGTATAAGAATTAACATGGGAGAAGAATCTTCAAACAGGCATCTAAGATCCAAAATTGCATAATACAAGGCAGCAAACACAGCTGCATCTCAAAAACACAAATTTAAACACTTAAAATCTGTAGTCTTGTGTTGCCATTACAAAACTGCAACTGCAGTCTTGATATGTTCCTCGTATCTTTTGTCAAGGAAAACTAAAAATCTTTCAAAATAATCGCTATGTAAAAATACAAACATAGATAAAAAGGCAAGGTAAGTTCCAAAATTGCACAACAGAGTGCCCAAAATAAGCTGAGGTGAATTGGCATTCCAACAAAGGTTCTCTTTTTGCATGTCCGTCCATCCGTCACCCAAATTTTTGCAACAAAAAACATCTTGATACTCAGCGAATTCCATCGCCACCCCACAAAGAAGGTAATAATTGTAGTCTTGCACTCTAAATATGAGAAAGGAAACAAAAATAAGCACCAAGAGAATTATTGAACGCTCGAAAGTATACAAAGCATATCTATTAAGATAACAAAATAAAAGTTTTCTTAAAAGGCAAGAACGTTGTAGACCTGTAATACATCAAGGGAAGGAACTTAAAAGGATATGTGTAGGATATACCTGGTGACTACCGCCTGTCAGTTTTGCCACTTGATCGTTTTCCAGAGAAGAGATGTTTTGGTTTCAGAGTAGGAATGACTCTATCAGACTCACCCCGCCGAGCATCCTTGTTCCTCTTATTAGCAGATTTCTTAAACATCTTTATAGCCTTTTCCTTCTGGGGTTTGTCCTTGAAGCCCTCCCCTGGAACAAACTCACTTCGAGGTCGTGACATTGACCTTGATCTTGACATGGAAAGTGATCTAGACCTACGTTGCTTCTTGCTGGGAGTAATCTCGTCAACATCCATTGCATCATTACCAATGTCATCTCCACATTCAACTGATCTCTCTCGCTTACGACCCCTTGATTTACTTCGGGCTCGATTGATAGCTAGAGTTGGATCCAATCCCAAAGCAGATAATTGTCTTCCCATTCTTTTTGAAGTAAACTCCTTGTCTTTATCAAACTTTCTAGGTACAGTGGGTCGGCTCTCTGCGGTGCTCTTCTTCATTCTATGCTGTTGAATGAGCAAACTTTTCTTTTTCCGGATTTCAGCTAATGCTGCTTGTTCTTCAGGTGTCAGCTCTGCACCATCCATCTCAAAATCGTCATCTCCTTCTTCATCCTGACGAAGACCTTCTTCTCTCTCCAATTCTTCGAGCCTTTGTAAGATATCAGGGTCAACAAAGTCATAGACATTGTGCCCATCTAAAATTTCAGGCATTATATCTTCCTTCCACTCTTCATTTGCTAATAGATAGTGCTTCTTCAAGCTCGCAGAATAAACACCAGCACCTCCATTCTCATTCTCCAGATCTCTCTCGAGCTTCCTTTTCTGTTTCTCAGCATCTGCTTCAGCCTGCTTCGCTCTGGATTCCAACACTGCCTCAGGTATGCATGGTGGCCTCTCTTTCTGGTCACGTGGTTTTGGCATAGCAACATGGAAGCGGTTCAAGCAGTCATTTAACTTTTTCGACTTCATTTTTAACTCCACCCTTTGATTCAGTAACCTCTCACAAGCTGCATTCTTTACTGCAATTACGCCATCTTCGGTCAAAGTGCTCATAGTTAAGAGCACACCTGCTTCATCTGTTGCCTCGCCACCTTGACCTATCACTGTCTTCATAGCTTCATCTTTCATCTGCGTGACTAACTTCTTATCTTCCTCAGAAATCCCATCTAATGGCTGCAAGTCCGTTTTGTTGCATACGATCATCAACGGTTTGTTCATAAAAAGTGATTTGATGCTGTGAAAAAGAGCAGCCTGTTGCGCAATGCTATAGCCACAAGACCCAGAAATATCAAGGAAAAATAACACAGCGGCCCTTAGATGTGCTAGAGCTGTAATACTGCACATTTCAATGATATTACGATCCTCAAATGGCCTATCCAAGATCCCTGGAGTGTCGATCACTTGATACCTCAGATATTTGTAGTCAGTATGACCGACAAACAAGGACTTTGTAGTGAAGGCATAAGGCTGCACATCCACATCTGCTCTTGTAATCTTGTTAATGAATGAGCTCTTGCCAACATTTGGATACCCACAAATCAAGATGGTTCGAGTATTGGGATCAATTGAGGGAAGTCTTGCCATGTGCTGCCTAATCTGTTCCAAATAAGCTAAACTTGGGCCAATGCGCTTTATAACAGTGCACATACGCCCAAGAGCCGCAACTTTCAATGACTTGCAGCGATAGAGTGAGTCACCATATTTCAACAATTTCACATAATCTTTAGCTACTTTAGAAATCAAATTTCTAGCAGTATTAATTTGGCCAAGTGCAAGCTTGTAGTGGTCTTTGTTGTAGAGCACATGAAGAAGGTCCCCATAGAAAGGATGGATGTCATCAAGCCTGGGGAACTCATCAATAATGGTGGAGAGTTTGTCATAGAAATTCTGCTGCGTATATTTCACTTTGCGCATGTAAAATTGACGTATACGAGAGATAGCATATCCTTTGTGCACAACAGTAGGAGTTTGACGCTGTGTGCGAGACAGAATGATATCGACAAAGTCCTTCCCATTGGGAACCACCGTAATCTTCTTAAAGTTGTACTGCACCATCTTTTATAATCTCGATTTGCAGTATAGGGTCAAGACTGCATTGGTAGATACACAAAAACAAAAAGAACCCATCAATCAACTGAATCTCTCTCAACCAACCACACTCAGCAATTCAAATTACAAAATAAACTTCCATTGAAAAGCTTTATTAAATGTGCCTTAAAATAGAACTTTTTCAGCCTCGAGTCCAAATTTACAGCTAGACTATTCCATTATGTTTTTCCAGTCAATATCCGTGGTACCTTTCTATACTATTATGGCATGCATTACTGATGAATTTCAGCGGTGAATCTAGGCTTTCTAGAACATGTGTGGCACCAAGAAGGAAAAATTGTGTATTTAGTGGGAATTGATCTTCCATAGAGATAAATAACTCAACCTTAACCAAGTGCACCACTGAGTCTTTTATTGCGGTGCCAACAGATAATATTATACCAATTTTAGAAAACATATACATAAAACAACTAATCTTATAGAGAGACCACGGGTTCACGTGTCCCAATTTTGCCTAAAAATTCGTCTGAAGAAAATACCATCTCTATCTTTAGCATTCATATACATGACATTAAGATAAAAACAACACCTTTTAAGTTACAATTAGACAAATGCACAATATAAATCCACCACGAAGGCTGATTTACTTCCTATCCAATTACAAAATCACATAAGAAACAAGTTTTTCTTAAAAGCAATATAATTTTAAGAATTCTATCAGAAAATTTCAGTGAAAATATGCTGCACGAGAATCAAAATCCAGATGTAACAAAAATACACAAACAAATAACAATCGATGGAATATAATTGAGAAAATTTTGGCAAAGTTGATAAAGTATTACCTGGGAGCTCTAATGGAATGGCCGCTACAATGGGAATGTTAGCTTTCAGTCAAGCTTAAACATATTCGCTATGTCGACAAATAGAACTAGGTTTCGCTACCCAGTTCTTTTTGACACATTTGCCCTCCAAAGTTGCACTTGCTAGTAAATAAATTAGGGAAAAGGGCTGATATCCTCAACTCTGTCATTTAGAGCTAATATATCTCTCGTTACAAAAGTGGCACACATATATCTCTATCGTTACAAAATAGCTCATATATATCCCTACCGTTACAAAAGTGGCTCACATATACCCCTACTGTTACAAAAGTAACAAAAATAATTTTTAAATTTATTTTTTCAATTAATTTTTTTTTAAAAATCATGTATTTATTCTTTTTCACACATAAATCATTTTTTTGACTTCTTTGATTATTTTTATTTGAGTTTTTTTTTTTTTCCATTCTTTAGTATAAAAATAAGAGAAATAAAAAGAAAGAAGTGTGAGTGGAAAAAAACTAAAAAGTTTTAAAAAAAAAATTAATTTTTTTACGGCTATACTTTAATTTAGTTTTTGTATCCGTAAAAAATATACTTATGGCATCTATAATAAATTTTACAAGAGAATAAGTGAAAAAAATAAATATGACCAAAAAAAGTAATAAATTTAAATTAGTTGATGAATAAAAATAGTCAAAAGAAATAAACGTGTGAGAAAGATCCAATATACCCCCGCATGTATTAGCTTTTTAAGAAAAATTTTAAAAAGTTTTAAAATTAATTTAAAAATTATTTTTTCACTTCCGTTAGAGGAAAAAAGGGCATATGTGAGCCATTTGTATAACAATAGGGATATATATGAGCCACTTTCATAACGAGGGGTATATCAACTCTAAATGACAAAGTTGAGGGATATATCAAGCCCTTTTCCCAATAAATTATTTGAAATTTTCGACTTATTTGGTCATGAGAATTATTTATTTTATTTAAAAAGCAACATCTAAACATAAAAGTTTGGAACTACAATTTGAAATTTGAAATTTTCACTATATATATATTTTCAAATCTTATACTTATTTTTATAAAAACAACCTCATTTAAATTATATTTCATGTTGTTTAAGAAAAATACATTCAAATAACTAAAAGTGCTCATTTGGATTAACTTATTTTTAAGTGTTTTTTTACTTTTAAGTAGTTTTAAAAATTTTGAAGGTGTTTGGAAAGGTTATAAGTTTTAAAAATTTTGAAGGTGTTTGGAAAGGTTATAAAGTGCTTTTAAGCACCCACTTTTAGGCCAAAAAAGTTTTTAAATAAATTAAAAATCAAAAGTAGGGTACTATCTACTTATGACTTATAAGTTAATTTTTATAAGTTCATCTAGTGGTGGCAAATGGGCGGGTTGGGTCAAATTTGGGCGGATTGAAAATGTGTCAACATAAAATGGGTAATAATTCAACCCGCCCATATTTGATATGGGTAAAAATGGATTGGGTAACAAATGGGTTGGGTAAAATACTAGTTTACTCATATTTACCCATATTTTCATGAGTACATAGTACTCTATTTAAGAATTCAACATGGAGAAAATATTTTAGTCTTTTTTTTAGATGAAAAATGTTGAAAATACTTTATTTAGTTTTATTGTATCATAAAAGTAAAAGAAAATCCTATAACTTTTCAATATAAAATAAATTTATGTAATAGCAAGGGGAAAATATTTTTAATTTCTATTCATTTGCATTTTAGGACTAAAACATGCTTAATACACTTTAAGCAATGTCAATACGAATACATGATTTGCTTATTTTACACTATTATTTGTTATCCAATATAAAATTAAAAAAATATAATGATAATTAACAAAAGAAATGTACATTTATAATACATATTTTTTGGAGGGCCAAAGACTTCACCGTTTCAATTATAGAGAAGAATAATTAGTTTTATAGAAGAACATAAAAAGGAAGAGAAGTTACAATATTTTTAGTGATATCATGAATTTTGAGTGAATAAAAGTTGGAAGCTTAACCCATTTGTCTAATTCATATTTTACCCATATTTTTATAGGTTAAATATGGGTATCAACCCATATTTTACCCATATAAAAAATCACTCACCCAACCCATTAAAATATGGACGGATTGGGCAGGTTACCAACATATGGGCTCATTTTGCTGGCACTAAGCTCATCCAAACAAACCCTAAATTTTATTTGCAAAACAATAACCAAATACAATTCATTTTTCTATTCCAACTTCAAAATCTGTTTGATTTTCATGAGAAAATCTTAGTAATTCAGATGATTAATTGGTTACGTGAACTTTCATTTTATTGATGAGGGTCGACACCTCACCCTTTGGCCTTTGCTAGACGGTTGCATAAAACATTGATCAGGCCCAGTTGTTGAGTTGGTGATCTGTAGGCTGTAGTCGATCATCAGTTTAGATTAGGGCTTATTATGTTTGGGAAAAACCCAAATAGGGTAAACAACCTCCTCGAATCCAACAATCATGTAAATGGGCCATGGGCCATATGGCAAACTCCAATGTTCTCCCAACTACTCTTTTGTAATTATTTTAAATAAAACTTGCTAAAAATTAAAATATCAAAATTAAACTTAAATTATATTTATTGTATAATTTTTCTTTCGAAGGAATGAATCTATCCTTATAGTATCATGTCAATACTTGATACTAGTGTTTTTCTGAAATGTGGTTATCATAAAGAATTGGTGAGTGTTTTTCTGAAATGAATGATTTTTCAAAAATATTAAAATAATATGATTTTTGAAATATCAAAAAATAAAGAATTAGGGAAATAGTAAAATTTATTTTTCAAAAGCTAAAATAATATGATTTTTGCACAAAAATATTTTACAATTGAGAGACTATGTTACTCGGACTATGATATTGGTTTGGAGTGTCAAATTCTTCATCACATAAGTTTTAAGATTTAGGGTTATATTTTATTATCTTCTAATAAAAAGGGAAGTGAAGAATTTAAGTCAATAATCTACCAAAAATATTTTCATTATCCCATAAATATAAAATTAAATATATTTTACCCTTCTTAAATACTGCTTACAATATGTCAAGTAAAGTGCAAACCAAATGTGCAAGAAAGCATAACTAGTGAAAATGTTTAAAGTAAAAATGCATAGTATAATTCAACTAACTCAACAACAGCTGTTTACTCCAATATGAATTTAAAAACAAATAAAAACAAGAGTTTACTTTGTCAAGCCGCATAGAGACATGAGGGACCTTCTTTTAAAAAAGACGCGTAGACCGCGGAAAAAGGACGCGTGTCTGCTGAACGTAGTGCCCTCATCCATCTGTCCTCATACAAATTCTCTAATTCGGAAAAAAAAAAAAAGACAGCTCGATACACTCATTCCTTTCGTTCTTATTTCTTTAATTTTTGTCATCTTATAAAATTATCCTTAAAAATTATTATTATTATTATATTTAAAATTAATATACTACGACAGGTGTGTAGTATACTGTAACATAATTAGCGGCAATTGGCACGTGAAATGTGGCGCTGCCGTATATGTATTTTTAATTTTATACTATACTGTACTAGACGCTCTCTTTTTGAACTGGTCAAACAATTTTACTTTCTTACCCTTTGGCAGTTGTTATCCACGCTCCAATAATAATTCATTTCTCCCCTTATTTGATACTCTTTTAGATGAAAACACGTTCAAAAAGAATATATTGGAGAGAAAAAAGAAAAAAAAAACAATAGATACAACTAATAATACGACCAACGTAGCAAATAAAACAACTAATAATGATAAAATCAACTAAATAAGATTGAAAAAGACTGATAACAATATATTCAGCATAATTTTAGAAAAAAAAACAAATGCACACACTTTTATATCTACCCCTTTTCTCAAATTAGAAATAAAATTTGCGTATGATACTATATCGTCTCTATCATTTATGTAAACACTTTTATATCTATCCCTTTTCTCAAATTAGAAATAAAATTTGCGTATGATACTATATCGTTTCTATCATTTATGTAATTACATTAGATAACAAAAAAATTAAATTCAAAGCCGTATTTAAACTCTTTTGAGTCTATAATTTTTTTAAAAAATATAATTATTTTGTAAGAAAAATGTAAATGAATCTTATGGCACAAAATAACGCAAGTAGTAATACAAAACAGTAGGTTACACGTGTCCATGACAAGCGTAGAGTAGAAAATAAACAAAGAGTACTACACCACCACCACAACAACAAACCTCACTCCTAATAAAACGGCCGTCTAAATTAAAAATAAAAAAGAATCACAAATCCGTAGCCGGCAGGCCCGGGCAATCAACATCTCTATACGTAAACGCCAGCGTGCCACGTAACACTCCCATTTCTCAATTATTACACACACTCTATACCGCTTGGGCGGCGCCTTCTTACCTTCAGTCAAACCCCTCGTTGACTGAGCCCCACTCTTTTTATCATCTCTCCTCTTCTCCTCAATTATATAAACCAGATCTTCTTCACCCATATTTTTAACACAAATTCAAAAAATATTTTTTGTGTGAATAACAAAAAATATGGCTGTGAAAGATAAGGCTGTTAAAGGAGGTAATGTGAAGGTGAATAATGGAGTTAAGGAAGTTCATTACAGAGGTGTAAGGAAGAGGCCATGGGGTCGTTATGCTGCTGAGATTCGCGACCCGGGTAAGAAAAGTCGGGTCTGGTTAGGTACTTTTGATACGGCGGAGGAAGCGGCGAAGGCGTATGATAACGCCGCTAGAGAGTTTCGTGGACCTAAAGCTAAGACGAATTTCCCTCTTCCGGCGGAGATTAATAATAATAGTAACAATAATAATCAGAGCCCTTGTGGAAGCAGCACCGTGGAGTCATCTAGCGGAGAAACGGGTGTTCACGCGCCTCACATGCCTCACGCTCCGCTAGAGTTGGATCTCACGCGCCGTCTTGGTACCTTTGCTGAAGGTGGACGTGGAGGTGTTGGGTACCCGATTTTCCACCAGCAGCCGACGGTGGCGGTTCTGCCGAATGGTCAACCGGTTTTGTTGTTTGATTCTATGTGGAGACCGGGAGTCGTTAACAGGGCTCAGATGCCGTTCCAGGTGGCGCCGGTGGCGATGGAGTTTGCAGGCGTCGGTGCCGGAGTTGTTTCTAGTGTGTCGGATTCGTCCTCTGTTGTGGAAGAGAATCGGTATGGGAAAAAAGGACTTGATCTTGATCTTAACCTTGCGCCACCAATGGAAGTTTAATTTGATGACCACGATAATCTAATTTTGTGAAAGAGAGATTTAAGAGAGTGACAGAACTAATGGCTGATTTTTGTATATAAGTTTAAAAGAACTGTTCTTTTTTTTTTTTGGCAGCTGAGACGTGTTGTTATGATGTTGCTCTTGCTGTTTCTACCATTTGTAACTTTAAATCCTTTTGATTAATGAGAAAATCCGTGTTTTCTCCTTGCTAATCTTACTCTTTTTTCATTTTCATCGAGCTGGTCCCTTGAGTTTATTCATCTTGTTTCTATTTTTTCTTTTAGATTCAGCGACATATTGTTGTGAGTTAGTAATATTGAAGTTCATTTTTTTCTCAGCTCTAAGATCTTTTAATTAATTAATTATTAAATTAAAGACAAGTAATGATGGATAAGATCCTCTATAAACAATTTCTCTCATTTCTCAAATATTTCAAATTTGCGGGCCAAATCAATCCCAAATCTAGAATAAAATCAAAGAGTCGTAATCTATTGTTTTGTAACAGAGTAAAATTGGAAAAAATAATTCAACTTCGATCCAGATTCATTGTTTTTTGGCTGCATTGTCAAAGTAAATGTGATTCTTTTTTAGGTGGTGTTTGGCCAGCTGTAAGACTGAGAAAGCATTTGAAAAATGCAAAAAAATAGTTCTTTTTTTTAACTTTTTGTAAAGATATGTAATGTTCAAGAGTTGATTTGAAAGCCCCATTATAACAGGTGTCAATTCTGCTCCACGAATCTACCAACAAGGAAGAAAAAGAAATCTACAACGAATTGCGTATCTTAATATTAACTGAAGAATATGGTTGAACTAGTCAAAAAATAAGTCCAAATAGAAATTCGATCTCTAGAAAATAAAGTTACGAAAGCAAGTCGATTAAAAATAAATATGGTTAAAGTAAAATTTAGGGGTATCAAATGGGCGGGTTAGATTGAAATTAAAAATATTAAAATTAGATGAAATAGAAATTGGGTTGGATCTTGACCCGCTCAAATTTACTTTGGATTCAAATGGGCTGGGCTCAAATGGGCTTAAAAGCGGGTTGAGTCTTTGATCCGCCCAAATTGATCCACTTAATCTCAATAACTTTAATATATTATTTTTAAAATATTATAATCACAATTTGAATCTCAATTCAAGAAAACTTTAAAAAGAAGTTAATATAAAAACATACATTACATCAATGCAAGTAAAGAGGCTTAAAATAGATTGAAATTACAGATTAAATTGGATCCAATTTAAATTATCTTGACCCCAACTTTTAAAATTCTGAACGAATTGAACGGCTTACATAGTTATCTTGCAACACTCAAGTGAACCAGTAAAAAGAATTAGTTACAATAAATGAAACAAGTGACCGACGAGGCAGACAATATATTGCCCCCTATCTGAATTGCAATTGGGAATTCCGTGTGGAAAGGGTACATGTTGTGTTTAAGTTTGGACGGCACGTGTACTATTTGTGGCTGCCGTCCATCTTTATTTTTTTAATTAAAAAAGAAAGAGAATAGAATCATTTAGTGGGGGAGCGGATAATTACTTGGTAAGAAGCAAGAAAGAAGCAGGAGACAGCGGGATTATAGGTCCCACTTTCTTCGACTTTGTAACTCTGTCGGCTCGGCCCCACTTCCTTCGCCGCCGGAATTTCTGCAAAACTGAAAAATCTTCTTCTTTTTTTTTTTCTTCTTATTATATGGGTGCGCCATGCGGCGGGCCATCAGGAGGCTAAAATTTCAAATAACTAGCTGGACTGTAAATAAATGGTTGGTGAGGAAACATCTATTGGTGTAATTAATAATAATTTAATTTTAAAATTTTGAGTTTGTTTTTTAATTATTAAAAACATCTAAATTTTAAAATAATTATTAAAAATGTCAATATTTTAACAAATAAAATGTATCCTAATATAATTAATTATTAAAAATATTAAAATATCTAAGTAAGTAAATGCGGATTCAGATTTAGGTTTAGTGAACAAAAAATTGAAAAAAAAAAAAAGAACATAGCGAGAGTCAGAGAAGAAGATAGCAAAAATTGCATTAATACCATAATTGTATTCATATTAATTTTTGCTTGTCAATTGTGTTTCTTTTACTCAGTATTTGTATTTTTTATTAAGAACATTATATTTCTTTTTTAGTTGGTAATCATTCCAATAGGTATGTCAAATAAATTTGTATTTCTTAAGCATAAATGTATTCTATTTATTTTATAGTCAATTTGTATTTTTTTTAGAATATTGTATCCTTCCTCAAGAGATTGTATTATTTTCATTATGTATGCTATTTTTTTTCTAGAATCTTGTATCATTTCTTAAATCGTACTCATATGTAATGATTAGATTATATTCGGATACAATCTGTAATATTTTTGTAATACAAATAAAAAAAAAATATATTTGGCAATCATGTAAATACAATTTTGATTAATGAGATACAATTTTTAGTTTTCACTATAAAAGTACAATACATGCATAACTCTATCATGAATACCTTTGTGTTATATGAATGTGAATCTGTATTTATTGATGATTTTGAGTACCTTTTTTTTATATGAATGTGAATCTGTATTTATTGATGATTTTGTATTCAATTTTTGAGGAATACAATGTAATTATGCGGATAGGGTCATGTATACCTGATCAATTTTGTATTTCACCGATGTACGATTATATTAAAGTTCTAGTTGGGAATTCCTTCTCCAAAATTGTTTGTCAGTGAAAGTTTACCCTTTTGTCAACGGAATTTCATACCCATTTTCAAAATCTTCTTCCCAAACAGAAAAATGCAATTCAATCAAATTCACTTAAACAGAGATTGAGTATTATCAATGGAAATTTAAAAATCGATATTGGAAATTTGATGAACAACGAGGATGGGTGCCCTGTCGTTTATTTTTGAATTTGTAACTGATGAGAATTTTAAGTGATATGTTCATTTTTAAAAATATTCTCTCCCCTAAATTTCTCCTTTCTGTTATTAAAAAATTGTATTCTTTCAATTAAAAAAGTTTTTAAAAAATCAGATACATAACAAACTAAAATATTGACATTATTAATAAATATTGAAAATGTGGCTGAGGGATGCTATTAAATGCTAAAATATTGACATTTTTGACATTTTTCCCTATTTTAAATCACAAATTTCAAAAGTTTTTCGAATTACATCATATAAATTGGGTCGTGAAATATTATCTTTCGCAAACTCTTGTTAAAATCAAAATCAACATTTGATTTTTATCTTGAATACTAGATGTGGAACCCCATGTCAGCACGGGCCCAATATATGTTATTTTCTTTGTTCGAATTTATATGGTTCAGATGAAATTGGGAGAATCAAATTTTTATATGATTTTATATATTTTAAGTTGTTAATTATTATGATTTATAGTGTTGTTTTTACATAATTTTTAGATAATATATATTATTCTCCCTATCCCAATTTATGTGCATGAGTCCAATATATGTAATTCTTTTTGTCCCAATTTATACAACACAGATAAAATTTGGAATGCCAATCAATTTTTTTGTATGATTTTTAAAAATATTTTAATTTGTTAATTATTGTAATTTCTAGTACTTTTTATGTAATTTTTTAATATTGTTAACATTGTTTTTTTCTCTCTTTTTTTTGTGTGTGTTCTTTAATTTTTAATGAAAAATATGTGTTAACGTGCAAATAAATAAATATTTTGAATTTGACAAACTATTTATTTTGTCATTCCATCGTTTGGACAAATACATATCCATAAAACTCAAAAGGATGATAATGACACAATGATTCCCCAAGTAATAAGTCCACGAGTTTTAACGATGGCCATATAAAATCTGAATTATGAATTGTTGGATGTGAGTAAAGTTCATACTGAAATATATTATTTTATTAATATATGAGGTCATTTGAACAAGGACATACATAGAGTTACAACGTAACGTACATCTTCATCTACTAACGACGTAAAAGTATAAATTTATGTAAAAAAATTATTAAAATTATAATAAACGATAATACTAAATTCATAATACCCCATTAAAAAATAATAAATTTAAATTTTGAATCCTAAATTCCAGTGGCGGATCCAGAATTTCAATTAAGGGGGTTCGGAAAACCTCTAATCTTACATTTAGGAGGTTCAAAATCAATATATAGACATAAAAATTATTTAAATTACCTTAAATATATAACGTAATTTTTTGTTGAGGGGCACTAGGTCCACCCCTGCTAAATCCGCTTCTCCTTTTAAAACTACCTAATTTGGATACAGCATAACATATATATTCGGTCGGCAAAAAGATGCTTTTTGCAAAATTCGAAGTTCTTGAAGGAAAAACTTGTTACTTAAACTAATTTTTAAAGTTCAATTATATTAAATTTTAAATATTTTATAATTAAAATTTAAATATTTTCAAACTATTCGAGAAATATGATTACAATTTTTATCATTACAATTTAATGAAAAAAATATATTTTATTTCAGTTTTAATCAAAATTTTAATGATTTCGGTAGGAAAAAATAGTACTCCCTTTGTTCTAATTTATATAACACATTTCGTTTTTTGAGTGTCAAATGATTTAAGTTTGACCGAAAATTTGCTCATAAAATCTTCAATAATTTTGAAATAAAATTTATATATTTGTAAACTATATAAAAAGTACTATAAGTTACAATAATTAATAATTCAAAAAAGATATATAAAAAATTTAGGGTAAGTTACATAAATCACATCGTGTAAAGATGAAATTACTATTTATCCCTACTTTTTTTCTAATTACAATAATCCCTTAAAATTAACTCAATCCGGATACAGTATTGAAAGCGCGGATACATTAATATAAGCACGGATACATTATTAAAATAAAAACTAACTCAATCCGAATACATTAATGAAAGCGCGGATACATTAATATAAGCACGGATACATTAATACAGATACATTATTAAAATAAAAATTAATCCAATCCGAATACATTAATTAAAGCGCGGATACATTAATACAAGCACGGATACATTAATGAAAGCGCTGATACATTAATACAAGCACGGATACATTATTAAAATAAGGAATTTTAGTTATTTTTAAAAGATATAGGGACAAATGGAAAATAATATACTTAAAGGTGTGTATTTTAGTAATTTTTCCAAAAATTTATAATCAAAGATAGTTCTGTTTGAATTTCAAAATTTGAAATGTGTCGTATAAATTGAAAACTAAGGGAGTAAAGCTTGTTTATGAAAAGAGGACTTTTTTGCCCATCTGAAATTTCATTTTAAGTCTAGCAATTTCTAGAAACTTTTTTTTATCTAGAATATGAAGTGTGTGACAACACGCGCGTTCATGTGCGTGTCAGAAGAAAGTGGGGGTAGGGACAAAAAGAGGTACAAGAAAGCACGTGGGAGGCGTGGGGGCATAACGGCGACGTGTCCACACAATCTAGATAAATTGCCGCCTCGCCACCTTTAGTTTTCTGCATAAATGGACGCCGCACGTGGGTCCTACACCAAGGCCGGAGCTATGAATTCTATCGAACTTAATAACTTTAGACAAACACTTCAAGGAATTGAAATTTGATACTTCTAATTAAGAATAAATAAATACTAATCATTTAATCGCAACTTTTAATTGGTGTATAGTTGAAATATTTTATTTGATTCGGCAGGTATGATGTACCTACCAAGGGCGGTGGGGTTAAATGAGAGAATAGCGTGTTTAGTGGCCACGTGTCACGTGACAGTGCCATTTGCATTTCAGTAAAAAAAAAAAGGGGGACGGGGCGGCTACTGTTGCCCACACACCTCTTTTTCTTTCCTTTCAAACTAAAGTAGTGTCAGAAGCACAAATATGTTGCTTAAATTTTGGACTAGTTTATTACTTATCATATTGACTCTATTCAATATGCTACATTGTTTCGATTGGTTAAATACTTTGAGGAGTGGGTGATATTTCACACCATATCCACATTAAATATTGTTTCATTCTTTATGCTTTAATTTATTTAATCTATTTCAAAAAGGAATGGCTTTCTAATAATACTTGCTTATGGTTGACTTTGCATAAAGATTAAAAAGCAGTAAATAGTAAGAATAATTTTACCAAATCACTCTTATTAAATATAAGTCATCTAAATATTGAGAAATGAATAATACTTAATAGTTAGGGTGTGCATCGATCGGTTCGGTTCGATTTATCGATTTTCAATTTTTAAATAGGCTAAACCAATTTTTAAATCAATAAGATATTTTTTATCGATTTTCGGTTAATCGATTTTGGTCCTTAATAGTTCGATTTTCGGTTTAACCAATAAGAAAATGCTTATAAAACAAATA